>CM039678.1:153544004-154889004 GCA_022496015.1 Hordeum marinum
GTTTACCTCCAAAATGACCTATACTTAGCTTATTTTCCTCAAAAATACATAATAACCTTACTTACCTCCAAAATGGTATATTCTACCTAGGATAGCTATAAAATGACCTATACTTAGCATTTTTTCCTCCAAAATTACATGATATGCTTAGTTGGCTACAAAATGGCATTACCACCTTGGAGAAGAGGAGAGGAGAGGAGAGGAGAAAAAGAAATAGAAGATAAATTCTTCTTATTTTTTTCTTCATTTTCTTCTTCTTCCTCTAGTTAGTTTTCTTCTTCTTCTAACTATATCTTTCTTACTTTGCAGATTTGCTATAGATGAGGAAGAGTGCATTGATGGACTCTACTCTTCTACTTCTGCTACCTTTATGTTTATGGATAACTTGTTTTGGATACATATGTATGGATATGTTGTTGGAAACCATATTGTGTGTTGTTGGAAACATGTATATCTGTTGGACTTGTATGTTGGAACATAATTATTGGTATATATATGCTTATTCAACTTATTTGGTATGCTTGTTGGAACTTGTTGAATGATATGTATGTTCTGGATATGTATATGTTGGATATATATGAATATTCTGTCAAATTGAATGATTTTAAGAAAAAACAAAAAAACAGGGGCTATATAGCCACTTTGCCGTCGGCTGGTGGACAGCAAAGAGCTTTGCCGTGAGCCAGCAGACGGCAAAGTGGCCACGTGGCAGCTACCTGTGCAAACTGGGGCTGGCCTAGGTGGGTTCTTTGCCGTCCGCTAGCGGACGACAAAGAACCCACCTAGGGCAGCACCAGCTATAAAAAAGGTACTTTGCCGTCCGCTGGCAGACGGCAAAGAACCTAAGGTCTTTGTCGTCCGCCAGCGGATGGCAAAGCACGCCGTTAAGCCCCTAACGGAGCTAAGTGCGCACGTGTGCCGTCCAGGATCTTTGCCGTCCACAGGCAGACGGCAAAGAACCAAAGGTCTTTGTTGTCCGCCAGCGTACGGCAAAGCAGCCTTTACCGTGGATTATTTAGCCCGACTGTTTGCCGTCTGCTGGTGGACGACAAAGCCTTTGCCGTCCAGGATGGCGAACGACAAAGTACCTGTTTCCTGTAGTGGTCATTTAGCTCAAAATAAACCATTAAATGCATGAAAATATCAAACGAAGTCAGAAAGGGATGAAAATTGATGATGTGCCTTTTAATGGTGCATATTGAACACACAAAAATTATGGAGTTAAAATAAGTTATGAAAAACGTAATCCCTTTGTAATAGATGAGTTTTCGTCCGAAACCCTCATACTTCGAAAGAGATAGTCCAATTTCTACACGAAGTGCATCCAGTTTTTTCCGTAACCCTCTCAACTCTTTAGAAGTTGCTATGTGGGTGAAATTATGATGTCATGCCAAGTCCCAACATATTTAGAGTTCATTTGTACTGCTTTCCAAATTTAGGGTCATTTAGCTCAAAATAAATCATTAAATGCATGAAAAATATCAAATGAAGTCAGAAAGGGATGAAAATTGATGATGTGCCTTTGAATGGTGCATATTGAACACACAAAAATTATGGAGTTAAAATAAGTTATGAAAAACGTAATCCCTTTGTAATAGATGAGTTTTCGTCCGAAACCCTCATACTTCGAAAGAGATAGTCCAATTTCTACACGAAGTGCATCCAGTTTTTTCCGTAACCCTCTCAACTCTTTAGAAGTTGCTATGTGGGTGAAATTATGATGTCATGCCAAGTTCCAACATATTCAGAGTTCATTTGTACTGCTTTCCAAATTTAGGGTCATTTAGCTCAAAATAAATCATTAAATGCATGAAAAATATCAAATGAAGTCAGAAAGGGTTGAAAATTGATGATGTGCCTTTGAATGGTGCATATTTAACACACAAAAAGTATGGAGGTAAAATAATTTATTAAAAATAAAATCCCTTTGTAATACATGAGTTTTCGTCCGAAACCCTCATACTTCGAAAGAGATTGTCCAATTTGTACTCGATGTACATCCAGTTTTTGCCGTAACCCTCTCAATTCCTTAGAAGTTGTTATGTGGGTGAAATTATAATGTCATGCCAAGTTAAAACCTATTTAGAGTTCATTTATACTGCTTTTCAAAATTTAGGGTCATTTAGGTCAAAATAAATTATTAAATGCATGAAAAATATCAATTGAAGTCAGAAAGGGTTGAAAATTGATGATGTGCCTTTAAATGGTGAATATTGAAGACACAAAAAGTATGGAGTTACAACAATTTATTAAAAATGAAATCCCTTTGTAATAGATGAGTTTTCGTGTGAAACCCTCATACTTCGAAAGAGATTGTCCAATTTGTACACGAAGTGCATCCAATTTTTGCCGTAACCCTCTCAAGTCTTTAGAAGTTGCTATGTGGGTGAAATTAAGATGTCATGGCAAGTTACAACCTATTCAGAGTTCATTTGTACCACTTTTCAAATTTAGGGTCATTTAGCTCGAAATAAATCATTAAATGCATGAAAAATATCAAATGAAGTCAGAAAGGGTTGAAAATTGATGATGTGCCTTTTAATGGTGCATATTGAACACACAAAAAGTATGGATTTAAAATAAGTTATTAAAAATGAAATCCCTTTGTAATAGATGAGTTTTTGTCTGAGACCCTCATACTTCAAAAGAGATTGTCCAATTTGTACACGAAGTGCATCCAGTTTTTGCCGTAACCCTCTCAACTCTGTAGAAGTTGCTATGTGGGTGAAATTATGATGTCATGCCAAGTTACAACCTTTTTAGAGTTCATTTGTACTGCTTTTCAAATTTAGGGTCATTTAGCTCAAAATAAATCATTAAATGCATGAAAAATATCAAATGAAGTCAGAAAGGGTTGAAAATTGATGGTGTGCCTTTGAATGGTGCATATTGAACACACAAAAAGTATGGAGTTAAAATAAGTTATTAAAAATGAAATCCCTTTGTAATAGATGAGTTTTCGTCCGAAACCCTCATACTTCAAAAGAGATTGTCCAATTTGTACACAAAGTGCATCCAGTTTTTGCCGTAACCCTCTCAACTCTTTAGAAGTTGCTATGTGGGTGAAATTATCATAGATGTGTTGCATGATCCATTCATCTTTGGAAAATACCGACGCAGTCTCAAGCCACATGAAGATGCGGAAAACAATAGTGGTGCAGCAGGCGCAATATTCTTACAGCCGTGATCTGAGGCACTCCACACCGTATGCAAGTCACAGCAAGATCCACCATGAGGAGTCTCCGACCGTTTCCAGTTGCGGGCATCAGCGACATCCTCGGGTTTCCCCAACCCGACCTAGGTTGCCCAATGCTCAAGCAGTCATTGCGGATTCCGAGCTCTGCAAAACCCTTAAGATGCGAACACAAGGGCGTGTGCGAAGATCCCCTGCAGCCTGGCCCATCCTAGCTCGCTACTCCATGAACACAACAAAGAACTCGCACGATGACGAGGAAGAGGACGAACACGATAGTTTACCCAGGTTCGGGCCGCTGCGAATCGTAATACACTACTCCTGCTTTGGTGGATTGCCTCTCGGGGAGGTGGTGTAGATGAACTCATGTTTTAGGGCCTCATGAGGGCTCCCTTCGAGGTGTTTGAGGCCCTTTGCGACTTGGTGGTGGATGAGTGGTGGAATGGATTCGGTCTCTCTCTATGGTGTAGCCTACCCTCTCTATATAGCGGCGACCTGGGTATTCTTCCCTTATCATAATGGCGGGAAGGGATCCCACAACAGCCAAATTTGAAGGGGAACAAGAGTACGTGCTCACCTTGCTCAAAGGCGGTCTTCGCCTACAAAGTAGTACTCGACAGCGTAGGGATGGGCTCAACGATGACATCCGTCCTGCAAGACGAGTGCTTGTGGTCTTGTTACACCGGAATGGAAACCATTGGGGGTGCTTTGGGAACCCGCATAGGTCCCTGCTTCCTTTGTACCAAAGGGGAAACTACACCATATGGTGCACTCGCGCCAGGCTGTCCTTCGTTGCGTCACCCTTGACTCCCGAGGTCGGGCCTTGCATAGAGATCTCCGCTGCTCCGGAGGGGGCCTAAGGAGGACCACCCGTTATTGGTCCTGATGCTGTCCCTCCTCGTGAGCCTAGGGCCCTCGCGAGGGCCTTGTCTTGAGTGGGGCCACGCCCAGCCGCGTGTGGTTGATGTAGTGGGCCATGCCCTGGGCTGCAGGAAGGCAGATCTGGGTACCCCGGTTCCCAGAACGCTGATAGTAGCCCCCAGGCCCAAGGCACGCTCGAGGTGGCTTATAGGCGAAGCCTGGTGGTCGGCCCGAAGCACCGTGGGCCCCAAACGCCCATGGGCAAAGCTTTATGTGCAGCGATTCGAGAGAACGCCGCCCCTCCCCCTCCGCACCGAAATGGCCATTACCAGCTTTGGCGAGTCATTCGGCATACGCCACCCGACTGCTCTCATCTCCCATCAATTCTGCTGTCTGTTCTCCTTCCTTGCCCGACTCCCTCCCCTTCCATCGAGTCCCCGTGTGCGCGCCGCGTTGCCCCCCTTTTTTGTCATGTCTCCGAAGAAGGGGGAAGGCGGAGGCTTGAGGGGACTGACGACTGCATCAGCGTTTAAGCCCGCACTGGGCCAGTTATTGGTGGTGAACTTGGAGGGGTTGGAGAAGATTCAGTTGGTGGTCGTCACTGACTCCAATGAGTGGGGGCCACCAAGATCTGGATGGGTTCAGAGCCTCGGGGCGAGCTACTGGCCACCGCCGTCCCCTTCATATCCCTGCCCTTCTGTCGGGAGTACCGCCGCCATTCTCAAACTTCCTTTCTGATGTGCTCTCGCATTACCAGATCCACGTGCTCCACCATGACCCGGGATCCCTCGTTCCCCTTTCAGCCTTCGTGTTCATGTGTGAGGCCTTTGTTGGTGTCTTCCCTTCCGTGGCCTTGTTGCGCCACTTCTTCTCCCTTGAGTTGGCTTCGGGGGTACAGTGTTCCGGGTGCGTGTCCTTCAGGATAGCAGATGCATCAGCTAGAGGGGCCCTCATTGTCGGAGTCTCCTCGAAGGCGGAAGGATTCCGACGACAACGGGTGTATGTCAATGCCGCCGGGGCCAAAACTTGGTACCAACTCCTGCTGGCCCCTGTGGTGCCGAGTCGTGGGTGGGGACATGAGGAGATTGTTCGTCCGGGGCTCGCATGGGTCCTAGCGAGGTTAGAGAGGTTGAAGCAGGCGGGCGTGACTATGGCGATGGTGGTGTGGGAGTTCACACGCTGATGAATTGCTCCCCTTCAGCGCCACTCCTGTCCGATGTAGACCTTCGTGGGTCCCTGTGACCCAATGAGGATTTAGGTCCCGTCTCTTTCCCCAATGTCTTGCGCGAGCTTCTTTGCCGCCTGACTGGTGGCGAGCCTGACGAGCTTCCCCGAGACGGCCTCCCCCTGTACAACTACAAGAACCGGGAAGCTCTGATCGCAGAAATGCTGCGCTCCGACTAATGAGGATTGCTCCCTCTGGAGGAGGCGTGTCCGCAGGATGCCTCGTTCCTGGGAGCCCTGAACTTTGAGAACTCAGGGGACAGCGCCCTCCACTGGCCGTTTCTCCAGCTCTCGCCTCGGACCGGGCCGAGGTCGCGGGTGACGCCCAGTCGAAGGAGAATGCCGTCGTTCCCATCACGGAGTGTCCATCTCCGGACGTCGGTTCACCGTCCCCTAGCCCTCGCGCTGGCCGGAAGAGGATGGCGCCCAGGGCGGCCGCTCCTAGGCGCCATGGGCGCCGTTGGAGAGGAAGTGCCTTCACCCTCCTTCGCCTTCTTCTCCGACGCCTTTCTCCTGAGCTTCCATTTCGCAGGCTCCCTACAGGCAAGGAGCAAGACGGGTCGGTGCCGCTTGTGCCCGTAGACGCCAAGATCCTCGCGGTCTCCTCTTCCGCAGTCCACGGGGCCCGACCCGCAGGGGCGCTCCTACTTGGGTCTGTTCAGTTGTCTTATGGCCTCGGGTGCGAGCCCCCTGCGGTTCTCCTCGCCCATGACCTCCAGCTCTCCAGATTAGTGTCACTTTTCTCACCGACGGCCTTCTCTAGGGCCGCGCCGCGCGGTATCTCTGGGCCCCCGTTGCTCGGTGATGTGGGCCCCCAAGGGGTGTGTTCTTATTCTAGAGGGCCTGAATGGGAGCCCCCAGACCTTGAGCACACGTTTGGGCTGGGAGGCCCCTCGCGCGCTTCCCCTGTTCTCCCTGGGGAAGGTGGCGGTTCTGGTTGGTCCCTCGAGCCCATCGACGCCCAAGGCACCACGCCGTGGGGTTTTCTCCACATCGTGGCGGATGCGTTAAGGCGCCTGGGGGTGGGGCTCGCCAACAATGATGCTCGCCTGGAGGCAGAGCGCCAGTGCCTCGCGCAGGGATGGCACCAGCTTGAGGTCGCCATGAATTTTGGTCGCCTATAGCGTGAGTGCGCCTGCTCGAAGGCTGAGGAGTCCCTTGCCATGGCGGTGGAGGCACGCGAACGTGCCCTTGCTAAGGCCGAGGAGGCCGACGGCCGGTGGCAGGCCTCCATGGAACGCCTCAGGGAGCTTCAGGCCTTAAACGCCGACCTTCAAAAACAGATCGAGATTCGGTCGCCACACTCGTGGGCTCGTCCCCCGAGCCCCTCTCCACCAGCGTGGGCCCCGTGCGGCTGCCGACTCGCTGGTGTTGGAGGCGCTAGAGCAGAGCCTAGATCAAGAGAGGCTAGGGGTGAGGGAATGTCAGCCGTCACTTGCCGAAGAGTCCCTTGCCTCCCATGAGGCTCGGCTCCAGGAAGAGGTTGACAACAGAGTGGCCGAGGCTTGCTACTCCCTCGTCTGGGACTATCGCGCGAAGTTGCAGCTCCAGGAGTCCTGGTTCCACGAGCAGCGTAATTCCCTGCAAGGTGAGGTTAAGGACCTCAAGAGAAGATTAGACCAAGAGGAAGGGCGCCGACGCGCCAAGATGGACGCTCAAGCCGCCGCCGAAGCCGAGCTGGCTCTCCTTCATAAGCAAGTAAGTGGTGTGGCTTCCCTGGCAAAGAAGACTTCGGATGAGGCGCCCCGGCCTCCCGTCCTCCAGCACATGCGCTCCTAGATGTTCCCGTCCCTCGAAGGAAGGGCCAAGCGGGCTTTGGACAACATCTGTAGTGTGAGCGTCCAGGACCCCTTGGTTCTGAACGACGCTGGGTACCTGGACTTCTTCTCTAAGGTCGTGGATCGCTTTGAAGGCAGTGTAGAGAAGAACCGTGCTTTGGTGGAGGAAAAGAGCCATGATCTCCTAGCGCAGGCGGCCTCACTCATCTTCTGCCACCTCCTTCATCTCGACCCAGACTTCAATTTTAAGGCGGTTCTTGATCCCGTGCCAGAGTTGACTCATGCTGCCCTTGCCGATCGGGTCAAGGACCATGTGGACGACCTGGTGGCGGATTTTTCCTCTGATGAAGCGAGGGTCGTGCTTGAGTAGGGAAGCGCAGGGCCATCGCCAGGTGGCGACGCCGAGAGTTTCAACGACTACACGCCTCCCTTGGGTAGCCTCCTTGTATTCCTGATAGGGTTATGCATGTGGACTAGCGGGAACTTCAATGTATTTTGGAACTTCAATGTATTTTGGAAATACCCTTAAATGTATTCCTTGATGGCGAGGTGGGTAGTGCCGCGTTTCCTTCGATCCGGGGTTGCTACCGATCCGGTTGTCGCGTTTGCGGGGTGATGACCATCTTGTTTGTGCCGCTCGGCGGAACCGGGTTGTCCGGATAGCCCGTGGTTCCATCTGGGATGCTTCCTCCTTGCTTGTATGGTGGTTTGGGGGCCCTTTCAGCACTCTACGTCTGCAGGCCCCAGTCCTATAAATTTCCGAACCATCGTTGCATACGATCGGATAACCAAGGACGCAGCTACAGGGTCAAGCCCCGCCACCCTTAATGCCGACCGGATCACCAAGGACGACATCAAGGGGGCGAGTGGCTATATGACCGGTAAGTCTCCTGAGGGGTACTGCTCAGGAGCCCCCTTTGACGCTCAAACCTCTCTACGTTGACAGGTAACAGTCCCACGCATTTCCCCACCACCGTTAGGTACGATTGGAAACCGAGGACGCACTTCACGGGGTGAGGCCCCGACACTCCTGATGCCGACCGGAAACCAAGGACGACATCAAGGGGTCGAGTGGACTTATGACTGGTAAGGCTCCTGAGGCGTGCTGCTCAGGAGCCCCCTTTGACACCCGAGCGATCCCCCATTCCGTTCCTCCGGGTGCTGCCCCAGGAGGTCCTGGGGCATCCCGAAACTGCATGATGTGGTGTCATGCTGTGGTCGGACCCCCCCCCCCCCCGAGAGGGGGCCAACGGCCAAGAGACTCATGCCCCTGAGGCGTTAAAGCCTCGTTAGCCAACCCCGAGGAGCCTCGAGGAGGGCCGGAGCGTTCGGCTCCTTGCAAAACGCCAATTCAGAAATAAGGAACTCAAGATCGATAAAACGAAAGAACAAAGAGGAAAAAGACCCCGCCCTTCTTTTCTTATTAAAACATAGCGTCACGAAATCTTCAAACTTCCATCAGGTTCAGGCACAAAAAACCCGTTGAAGGTTGCAACTTGGAATACAAAAAAGAGTGAGAAAACAGTTGCGTCCGGCTTTAGGGTAGTCTTTGCCTTCGTCTTCCCCCAGCGCTG
Organism: Hordeum marinum; assembly: GCA_022496015.1. Classification (NCBI taxonomy): domain Eukaryota; kingdom Viridiplantae; phylum Streptophyta; class Magnoliopsida; order Poales; family Poaceae; genus Hordeum; species Hordeum marinum. The sequence continues at coordinate 153,552,635 of CM039678.1, forward strand.
GGCATAGGGCATCCACGTTGCATGGGCTTAGCCATTGGGGGGCAGTGTTGACTTCTCCACCAGCTCTAGGCTGTGGCTGCCACATTGCATGGGAGGAACCCCTCCGCGTCCTCGGGGGGCTCCGGGCATATACAATCCGCTCATTATTACGTGAAGGTGTCACGGGTTGGTGTAGTAGGGCCGAGCCAGGACGGGACCCTGGGTGCAGGGGTAGCCCCTCACACCCCAAGGCTCGTACCCGGGTGCCGATGTCGTAGCAGAGACGTAACCCCCCACGTCGTGGGCCGGGCGGGCGAGGTACATCCGTTGCGCGAGAGGCTGGGGCCATGGGTGGTGCCCCAGCGCACCTCGCTGGGGTGCACCAGGTTCCCCTGCAAGTGCCCCCGGCCTAGCCCCAGGGCGTGTAAACCATACCTCGGGACACTGGTGAGCTCAGGACACTGATCGAACGACACCCGGCTTAGGGACATGGGCATATGTTCCACCCTCCATACGCAAGCGGGCGTAGCTTGCCTAGGGGAAGGGGCAACATACGCTTCCCCGCGTCCCCAGGTTGGGATCATCCGGCCCGGAGACATGGGCGTGTGCTCCACCCTACGTCTCCAAGATGGGGCCACTGGGCCTGGGAACGCTGGCGGGTGTCCCCCCTGATTTCCCTGTCCAGTGACCCATGGTCCCCAGACCCGGATGCCTGCTCAAAGCAGCTCCCTACCAGCGGGTGTGCCGCGTGAGGTTGCTTGTGCTGGTCACCCTCATGGAGCCAGTTGTTTGGGTGGCCCTCGCTTGGCTGCGCGTGCCACCCCTCGCGAGGGCCGCCCGCAAAACCGCGTATGTATCTCCCGTGGTTGCGGTGGACGACATCTCCTCCCCTCCTGTCCGAGCGTGTGTTAACACGGTTGTTGTAGAGTTTCCAGAGCCCCCGGGAACCGTCGTAGCCGAGCCTCCGTTCTTCCTACATGGTCCCCGTGGAGGTGATGTGGGATGCGGGGGGAGGTGCTTCCCGCGTGGCCAGCACCTCCCACCGACGTCCAAGAGCGTCTTCGGCCAGCTCCCGCACTCCGGGCACCCTGGGCCTAGCTCCTGGTGGGTGTGGGCCGCCGTGGATGCCCCGCAAGTGCCCATGTGGTGCCAGCGTTGGTCTCGTTGTGTGAGCGAATTCTCGGGCTCGAGTCTTGCCGAGGTACATTAGGGCTTCGTGGGCGACAACGGCGCGCCCGAAGGTGTACCTGACCCACGAGTCATGGCGAACATGCACCGCTCGTGCGCCATGAGAAGTGCGACGTGCCTATGCATGGGGTCATGGCAGGCTCGGAAGGGCTGGGGCATGCTTCCTACGGGAGGGAGAGCCGGGGCGATGGTGGCCTGTCATGGAGCTGGTGAAGGCGGTAGCCCCCGATGCCCGTCAAGGGCCTGGCCGGCGACGGGACCCGCCGGTGCAGAGACAGCTTGACATGGTGCCCCACCACCTGCAGGTGCCGCCCGTGCCACATGGGATGCCCAGCGCTCGGCCTGTGCCCGACTTCCTTTCGCCATGAGTCTAGCGACTGGAGGCGAGGCGAGACTCAAGGTAGGCTTCGACACGCCCCCTACTAGCAAGCCAAATATCAGATTTCAGGCTCCAAAAAACCTATATATTCGAACATAGGGGCGTCTTTGAAGATCCCCTACAGCCTCGCCCAACCTAGCTCGCTACTCGATGAACACAGTAAAGAACTCGCATGATGATGAGGAAGAGGACGAACATGACAGTTTACCCAGGTTCGGGCCGCTACGAAGCGTAATACCCTACTCCTACTTTGGTGCATTGACTCTCGGGGAGTTGGTGCAGATGAACTGGTACAGTGTTTTAGGGCCTCATGAGGTCTCCGTTCAAGGCGTTTGAGGCCTCTACGACTTGGTAGTGAATGAGTGGTGGAATGGATTAAGTACCTATCTATGGTGTAGCCTACCCTCTGTATATAGCGGTGGCTCGGGTCCTCTTCCCTTATCATAATGGCGGGAAGGGATCCCACAACGACCAAATTTGAAGGGGAACAGGAGAACATGCTCGCCCTGCCCAAAGGCAGTCTTTGCATGCAAAGTAGCGGTCGATGACGCAGGGATGGGCTGAGCGATGACATCCATCTTGCGGGACGGGTGGTTGTGGTGTTGTTGCACCAGAATAGAAACCTTTGGGGGGTGCTTTGGGAACCCGCGTACGTCCCTGCTTCCTTTGCACCAAAGGGGAAACTATGTCGTCTGGCATGCTCGCGCCCGCCTGTCCTTCGTTGCGTCACCCATTACTCCTCAGGTCGGGCCTTGCATTGAGATCTCCGCCACTCTGGAGGGGTCCTGAGGATGCCCGCCCCTTGTTGGTCCTGATGTTGTTCCTCCTCGTGAGCCTAGGGCCCTCGCGAGGGCCTTGTCTTGAGTGGGGCCACGCCCAGCCAGGTGTGGTTGATGAAGTGGTCCATGCCCTGGGCCGCAGGCAGGCAAGTCTGGGTACCCCCATTCCCAGAATGCTGACAGTCATCGATGCGGCAAGAGTAGCCTGACAAGCAGAGGCAGAGGCATCGGTGATATGACCAACTCAGCAGCCCATGACGGAACCCCGATCAGCAACGTCGGGGGCTAGAGTCAACAACAGGACAATCGACATCCCTTGTTTATCTCCGCCTCTCTATGGTGAGTCTAAGCTTAAGGACTTTGAAGGGCCTCGCAAAGTGCCAAACTACAAGACATACCTTGAGCCGACAACATGGATCGAAAGCTATGAGTTAGACCTGGATATGCTCGATGAAAGTGACGCGGTGTGCGCAAAGTATTTGAGGATGATGCTAGAAGGGCCGGCTCAAACGTGACTGAATTCCGCCTAAGTCCATCAACACTTGGGCAGATCTGAAGGAGCGGTTCATCAAATATATTCAAGGACCATGCAAACAACCAATGACAATAGTGGAGCTTTCTAAGTGCATGTAGTGCCCCTTAGTGTTTTTGGTGTATTGAAGACTTATAGGTTAAGAGATAGATGCGTTTGTAAGTGTACACATGCTCTATAATTCGCTAGGGAGTTTGATATATTCGGAGATTATCGACTCCTAAAAATCTCTGTCTTCAACTGAAGACTTTGGTGAAGACTTTGCTGAAGACTTTGGTATTCCCTGAAGACTTTGAAATTGAAGGTGTTGGTGTGACCTTGAAGATATGAACGAGGACTTTGAAGCATGAAGACTTTTGTTTTTGTAGTTTCATTACATTTCTTTGAGTCATAGGAAACACCGTACTGTTAAAGGGGGCTGAGGTAATACTAAGGAAAATTTCCAACTGATGCTCAACTCAAAAGCCTCAACCTATCCAATCCTTTGAGTGAAGCCTTTGGAAATCTCTTACAGTTCAGTCAAGTTCTTCAGTGACAGAGATGAAGTTCTTCTGGTCTCTGAGGTAATTGGTGATCTGATGGATGTTCCAACCAAGTATGCGGAATCATACAACACAAAGGATCCCAGATCTAACAAGGACAAAACTGGCAAGAGCAAGAAAAACGATGGCATCAAGGGCCATCAGCAAAACCGTGGTCACAATGGGAATCTAGGAAATCGAGGCAATATTGGAAAATGAAAGCAGCCCGAGGGCGGGACAGATTTCGTTGCTAATACAAATACTGGTTTCAAGAACCAGTGCCGTAATAACCAACCTAGCTGAGATTACAATGGAAACAACCCATGTAACTACGAGGAGGCACTCAAGTCGCCTAGTGTCAAACATAGCATCCCGGATAAGCCGGCCACCCACTCATGGCAAAACTGCTACATCATGCAAGAGTTCCTGAATCAAGCTTTCCAGAATCATCAAGGATGTAATGGTGGTGGACATCCAGGTCAGCCTGGTGATACTTCTCCAACATATCTATAATTTATGAAGTATTCATGCCATGTTTACAATAATTCCATATGATTTTGATATGATTTTATTAGAACTAACCCGGACTGACGCTGTTTTCAGCAGAACTCCCATGGTGTCATTTTTTGTGCAAAAATAAAAGTTCTCGGAATGGGATGAAAATTTAGTACAATTTTTTGGACAAAAAGAGACCCGCGAAGCATTGGAGTTGGCATAGAAGAGCCACGAGGAGGTCACAAGCCTGCCAGGTGCGGCCACACCCCTAGCCGCGCCTAGCAGGCATGTCACCGCTTTGTGGCACTCCTTGATGTGATTCCAACACCAAAAAATTCTATAAATATAGAAACCACCTAAAAGAAACCTAGATCGGGAGTTCCGCTGCCGCAAGCCTCCATAGCCACGAAAAACCAATCGGGAGCCCGTTCCGACACCCTGCCAGAGGGGAAAACCATCACCGGAGACCATCTTCATCATCCTGGCGCCCTCCATGACGAGGAGGGGGTAGTTCACCCTCAGGGTTGAGGGTATGTACTAGTAGCAATGTGTTTGATCTCTCTCTCTCTCGTGTTCTTGAGATGGAAAAATCTTGATGTACCGTGAGCTTTATTGAAATAGATGAATCATATGGAGTTTTCCCCTCTCTATCTTGTTGTGATGAATTGAGTTTTCCCTTTGAAGTTTTCTTATCAAATTGAGTCTTTAAGGATTTGAGAACACTTGATGTATGGCTTCCGATGGGATATCCATGGTGACAATGGGATGTTCTATTGATCTACTTGATGTATGTTTTGGTGATCAAGTTGCGGGTTCCGTGACCTTGGGAATCTATGCATAGGGGTTGGCACACGTTTTTGTCTTGACTTTCCGGTTGGAACTTCGGGGCACTCTTTCAAGTTCTTATTGTTGGATTGAACATGACGAATCTGAAACAGTGTGATGCATATCGTATAATCAAGCCCATCGGTACTTGTGGTGACATTGGACTATCTAGGTGACATTAGGGTTTTGGTTGATGTGTTTCTTAAGCTGTCATTTTAGTACAAACTCTAGGGCTGTTCATGACACTTATAGGGATAGCTCATAAGATTGATCAGAAAAGATAACTTTGAGGTGGTTTCGTACCCTAGAATAATTTCTTTGTTAGTTCTCCTCTATTTTTGATTTTGTAGTGAACCCTTTGGTGCACAAGAGGTATTTACATATGATTCAACTATGTTAGTATTGTTGGGAGAAATTGCACTATTGAAAGTATGGACCCTAGGCCTTGTTTTCAAGCATTTATACAACGTTTGCTTGCTGTTTACTATTTTTTACGTTGCTGTTTTTATATTTTCAGATTACAAAAACCTATATCTACCATCCATATTACACTTGTATAACCATCTCTTCGCCGAACTAGTGCACCTATACAATTTACCATTGTATTGGGTGTGGTGGGGACACAAGAGACTCTTTGTTATTTGGTTGCAAGGTTGTTCGAGAAAGACCATCTCCAACCTATGCCTCCCACGGATTGATAAACCTTAGGTCATCCACTTGAGGGAAAATTGCTACTGTCCTACAAAACTCTGCGCTTGGAGGCCCAACACGAGTCTACAAGAAGAAGGTTGTGTAGTAGACATCAAGCTCTTTTCTGGTGATGTTGGTATGGAGGTGAGTGCTTGAAGGTCTATCTTTAGATCTTGCAATTGAATCTTTTAGTTTCTTGTTTTTCATTAGTTTGGTTTTATAAAGAAAACTACAAAAAATGGAATTGAGGTTGCCTCATATGCTTCATCTTTTTAATGTCTTTCGTGAAAATGATGGAAAGGAAAATTGTGCTGAAGTGTTAGAAGAAGAAGTTATTAAAATGTTTCGGACTAAATCCTTGAATGATGAGCATGATTTCAATATTTTTAGTATGAATTCTCTAAATATTCATGATGCTAATGATATGCAAAGCCACAAGCTTGGGGATGCTATGTTTGATGAAGATGATATTTTAGTCCCCCAAGAGTAAGAAAACGATGAAACTTGTCATCATGATTTTAATATTCAATGTGGTTATGTCAATCAAGTATCTCATGATAGTTATTTTGTTGAGTTTGGTCCGACTATTATGAACGAGAAGAAATTTGCTAATGTGGAGAGTGAAAAAATTTCTATTCTTGTTGATCATGAAAAGAATGCTTTATGTGCTGGTTATATTGTGGAATTCCTGCATGATGCTATTGAAAATTATTATGAGGTAGGAACATGTGTTTGTAGAAATTGCAATAATATCAAGTTTCCTCTCTACGTGTTCAAAGTTTTGAAGTTCTGCATATTTTGCCTTCCTATGCAAGTTGATTCTTGTTCCCATGAATTGTTTGCTCACAAAATCCCTACGCATAGGAAGTGGGTTAGACTTAAATGTTCTTGCCATGTGATTCATGATGCTCTCTTGCACGTATAAATTATTATTCCTATACGAGCATTATTGAAATCAGCATGCCTAGCTAAAAGGCATTAAATAAAAGCGCTTATTGGGAGACTACCCAACACTTTTACCTTCTATTTTTATGTGTTCACATGATTAAGCTACTGTAGTAATCATGTTTTGTGTCTTTTATTTCAATAAAGTGCCAAGTAAAGCCTTTAGGATAGTGTAGATACTTGCTTGTTCGATTCTGTGCAAAAACAGAAAGTTTTGCGTCCTGTATATAAATTATCTGATTTTACTAGGCGTCAAAAATTCTGAAATTTTTACACAAAGTTGATACTCAAATTCCTTGACCCATCCTAATTGTTCAGAATTTTTAGACTCAGGTAAGTATGGTGATCATTCAGATCTTTACAGATTGTTCTGTTTTTGACACATTCCGTTTTGCATGCATAGTTTGCTTGTTTCAAGTGTTCCTATAGCTTATATTGAGTAATAAATTGTGGGAATGATGGAATAGAGTAGGTATCATGTGAGAACAATTACGAATCTTGTCTTGATAGCACCTAAGTGAATGATCTCTCTTTATTACACTAACCCTTCTCACAAAGTTCCCTTAAGTTTTGTGTGATAGAAGTTTTCAAGTTTTGGGCGAGACGCTGATATGAGGAGAATAAGGAGTGATAAGAACCTAATCTTGGGGATACCCAAGGCACCCCCGAGCTAATATTCAAGAAAGACTCAAGCGTCTAAGCTTGGAGATGCCCTGGAAGGCATCCCCTCTTTCGTCTTCAACATTATTGGTATATCTTACTTGGAGCTATATTTTTATTCGTCACATAATATGAGTTTTGCTTGAAGCGTCATTTTACTTTGTTTTTCTCTGTTAGGTGTTATTTATAATCTTGTTTTTCAATAAAAAGTTCCAAGAATTGCCTTTAGGATGCTTGCATTACATGTTTGATGTGTGTTCTGTAAAAAACATAAACTTTTGTTGTAGTGTTTGAATTTTCATATTTTGATAGGATGTGGAAAGTTTCTGAAATTTTTATACAGTGATTTCATATAAATTTTATAGCATGTCCTTTAATTTAATAATTTTTTGAGTTACATAAGTACACTGTTTTCATAAATTTCTACAAACTGTTCTGTTTGGACAGATTACTGTCATAGTTTTGTTATCTACTTATCCTATAGTTTCCGTAGCCTATATTTGTAAATATAAATCGTGCAAATGATAGTATATAGTACCTAATGTTTGGAAATTATTGTGAAACTTGTCTTGGCATTACCTAAAGAGTTGATTTATTATTATGTGTACTAACCTATCTCACAAGTTCTTTTCGAGTTTTGTGTGGATGATGTTTTTGAGAATAGGTGAAACAATGATATGAGAGGATTGAACGAGATACAAAAGATCAAGATTGGGGATTCCAATACACCCCAAGTAAATATTTCAAGAAGTCTAAATTTTTGTTCCAAGACACCCCAAGACATCTATGCTTGGGGATGCTACGCATCCCACCTCTCTTCATCAACAATTATCAGTTAGCTTATGTTGAGCCTAAATTTTTATTCGTTCACATGATGTGTGCTATTCTTGGAGTGCTATTTTTGTTTTTCTTCCTATTTAAATAAAATAATCAGATCTGAAAATCTTTATTGAGAGAGAGAGAAAGTCCTCACATAGCTACTTAATTGTTTGACTACTCATTGATCTTCACTTATATGTTTTGGAGTAGTTTTTTTGATTTACTCTCGTGCTTCACTTATATTCTATGAGTAATTGGTTGAATGAATTGAATATCATAAATCTGTAATTATATATGTTTAATATGATTATACCATGGGGAGTAATGACTTCACATATAAGAAGTATAGGTGGTAAAATTTATTGAAAATTAGCAAACACCGCATTGGTCACTTGAACCATTCATGAGAGAATATTGAAGGAAGAGAGATTTCACATATAAATATACTATCTTGGACATCTTCTATGATTAGGAATACCCATTAATTATTTTCGAACTTGAGAAAATTAGTTGCAGTTGGACAAGGAAGACAACATAATGAGTTATGCTTGGGTATATTTGTATAGAAGTTATATTGTTATGGATCCTCCAACATGTGGTGCTTGCTTCCACCTCATACTAGCCAAAACTTCCGCACCAAGTATAAATACTACTTGTGCATCCAAACAGCCTCAAACCCAAAGTTATTCCATATGAGTCCACCATACCTACCTATATGATGTTCCAAACTCTAAACCTTCAAATAATATTCTGTTTTGTATGCCCGAATCGCTCATATAGTAACTAGGGGCTGTCAGTATCTTCCATGCTAGGTGGGTTCTTCTTATGGTATGTGTTGATTCACTATCATTCATGGGAAAGTGGTTGGTAATAGGGATTCCCAGTTCCGAAATCAAAGAAAAAAATGCAAATAATTAAACAAAACTCCCCTAGGAATGTTGTTGGTATGCACGGTACCCGTGGATTCAGCTCACCGTGGAGTGTGATTGATTGGTGGAGGGGGAGTAATACATTTAGCTTTCTGTTTTAGAACCACTTACAATGTATCTAACATGGAAGATACCGAGATCTCTAGGTTGTTATGGTGACAATGAAAGCATAGCACTCAATATTATTATTCATCTCTATTTTAGAAGCTCGAGCTCTACACAATGCAAATCCCTGCTTCCCTCTGCGTAGGGCCTATCTTTTACTTTCATGTATTTAATTTTAAGCAAGAGTCAATAGTATTCCTTTGTAGTTCAAACTCAGTTATTATTTAGTTAGAAAGCATCATGTGGTGGGGAAAGATCCAAGCATATGTGTCCATTCAAATATATCTGATCATGAATTTGTATTGTTGACAATTATCTATATGATAAATAAGTTGGGAGGCGAAACATTAAGCCCCTATCTTTCTCTGTGTTTGATGAATGCTATTTGTTCTAAAAATATGCTTTGAGTGTTAGCAATCATGGAAGACTATATGATAGTTGAGTATGTGGAATTTGCTAAATCAAAGCTCTAACATAGACCCTTCCTGAAAATTAGATGAATTGCAATTGCTTGGTGACTGAAAGCATAGTTTGTTAATCTATACTTTAACATGTGGATAGCTTGTTATTTCATCATGAGAAGGCTTATTAGATGAGATAATGTTTATGATATATACTGAGGCTAGAAAAAGTGTTTGAAATTATCATTGATCAATCTTGTGCACTTGCTAGCATTCACACTTCATAAAGTATTTCTTTTATCATCTACCTACTCGAGGACGAGTAGGTCTTAAGCTTGGGGATGCTGATACATCTCCAACGTATCTATAATTTATGAATTATTCATGCCATGTTTACAGTAATTCGATATGATTTCGGTACAATTTTATTAGAGCTAACCCGGACTGACGATGTTTTTAGCTGAACTACCATGGTGTCATTTTTTGTGTAGAAATAAAAGTTCTCAAAACGGGATGAAAACTTAGTATGATTTTTTGGACCAAGAGAGAGGCCCGAAGCATTCGAGTTGGCCAGAACAGCCAGGATGAGGTCACAAGCCTGCTAGGCACGGCCACCCCCCTGGCCGTGCCTAGCAGGCTTGTCACCTCCTCGTGGCACCCCTTGATATGATTCCAATGCCAAAACTTCCTATAAATATAGAAACGTCCGAAAAGAAACCTAGATTGGGAGTTACTCTGCCGCAAGCCTCCAGAGCCACGAAACACCAATCGGGAGCCCGTTCCGGCACCCTGCCGAAGGGGGAAACCATCACCGAAGGCCATCTTCATCATCCCTATTACCTCCATGACGAGGAGGGAGTAGTTCACCCTCAGGGCTAAGGGTATGTACCAGTAGCTATATGTTTCATATCTCTCTCTCGTGTTCTTTAGATGGAATGATCTTGATGTACCGCGAGCTTTCTTGATATAGTTGAATCATATGGAGTTTTCTCCTATCTATCTTGTTGTGATGAATTGAGTTTTACCTTTGAAGTTTTCTTATCGGATTGAGTCTTTAAGGATTTGAGAACACTTGATGTATATCTTGCGATGGGATATTCGTGGTGACAATGGGATGTTCTATTTATCTACTTGATGTATGTTTTGGTGATCAACTTGCGGGTTCCGTGACCTTGGGAATCTATGCATCTGGATTGGCACACGTTATTGTCTTCACTTTCTAGTAGAAACTTCGGGGCATTCTTTGAAGTTCTTTGTGTTGGCTTGAACATGAAGAATCTGAAATTGTGTGATGCAGATCGTATAATCAAGCCCATGGGTACTTGTGGTGAAATTGGAGTATCTGGGTGACATTAGGGTTTTGGTTGATGTGTGTCTTAAGGTGTTATTTTCGTACAAACTCTAGGGATGTTCGTGACACTTATAGGGATAGCTCATAAGATTGATCAGAAAAGATAACTTTGAGGTGGTTTCGTACCCTAGAATAATTTCTTTGTTAGTTCTCCTCTATTTTTGATTTTGTAGTGAACCCTTTGTCGCACGAGATGTATTTACATATGATTCAACTATGTTAGTATTGTTGGGAGAAATTGCACTATTGAAAGTATGGACCCTAGGCCTTGTTTTCAAGCATTTATACAACGTTTGCTTGCTGTTTACTATTTTTTACCTTGCTGTTTTTATATTTTCAGATTACAAAAACCTATATCTACCATCCATATTACACTTGTATAACCATCTCTTCGCCGAACTAGTGCACCTATAAAATTTACCATTGTATTGGGTGTGTTGGGGACACAAGAGACTCTTTGTTATTTGGTTGCAGGGTTGTTCGAGAAAGACCATCTCCAACCTATGCCTCCCACGGATTGATAAACCTTAGGTCATCCACTTGAGGGAAAATTGCTACTGTCCTACAAAACTCTGCGCTTGGAGGCCCAACACGAGTCTACAAGAATAAGGTTGTGTAGTCGACATCACCTAGCCCTGGCGGATCACTTGGCGGTTCATATGGTGGCTTTTTTTAGGAACAGGTTTTCATGGCCAAGGAGGCTTAGGTGCTAGTTTCCAATACCACGGAAATAACAACAATGGGAAGCGCTTAGTTCAAGGTCATCAACAACACAACAATCAGGTTGGGTTTCAAAGCTATCCTAAGCAGTTGCATAGTGGGCAGTATCATGTATTCACCACCAGCACCTGTAGCCGTGATCGTAAGTTGAAACAGTAGGCTATCCAAATAGTCGAGCCAGCTGTCCCAAGGTATCTCAACTGGCCCAAGCATTCAATTACTTGGAGCAGGGAAGATCATCCTCCCCAGGTAGACAACCAAGGTGGTCTGGCTCTAGTGGTGGCACCCCAAGTAGGTGGTTACATTTTATCCAAGGTCCTTATGGATGGGGGCAGCAGTATCAACATACTATATTTCGAAACCTTATGGCGAATGAACCTTTCTGAAAGCAAATAGCAACCTTCAACCACTGTTTTTCATGGAATTGTTCCCGTAAAGTCAGCTTATCCAATTTGGCTTATCAAACTCGACGTCGCTTTTGGATCAGAGTATAATTATAGACGCGAGTCCTTGACCTTTGAAGTCATGAAGATCAACATACCTTTCGACGCCTGCTTTGGCCGGCCGACTTACGCTCAGTTTATGGCCCGACCTTGCTACATTATCTCAAAATCAAGATGACTGGACCAAATGGCACCATTAATGTGGATGGAAGCCAGAAAATAGCTCAGGAATGTGAGTTAGGGAATGCAACTTATGCTAAATCTGTTTGTGTCGCAGATCAATTAAAGTTTTACACAACCAATGTTGACCCGGTAGATAGGACCAGTCTCAAGAAGCCCACCACGGATTCTGAGCCTCAACTGAAGTTCATTCTGGCTGAGGAGACAAAGCAAATTGATTTCATCCTAGGCGACTCGTCACAACAGTTTAGTATTGGAACTATCTTGGATTCCAGATAAGAAAGCACATTCATCGAGTTCATCCATGAGAATTGGCACATCTTCACATGGAAACCTTCTAAAATGCCTAGAGTACCGAGAGAACTCAGTGAGCACCATCTTAATGTGGATCCAAAGATGAAACTAGTATGTCAATACCTCCATCATTTTAACAAGGAGCGACGGAAGGCTATTGGGGAAGAGGTGGCCTGGCTCCTAGCTGCCGGGCTCATCGTTGAAGTTTTTCACCCTTAGTGGTTGGTAAATCCAGTGCTTGTTTTTAAGAAGAATAGCACTTTGGCGTATGTGTGTTGATTACACATATGTCAACAAAGCTGGTCCCAAGGATCGTTTTTCTCTCCCCCGCATCGACCAGATCATTGATTCTATAGCTGGTCGTGAGCGGTTATGTTCCCTAGATCCATACTACGGCTATCATCAAATTAAGATGGACGTTGAGGACCAAGAGAAAACGACTTTCATCACTCCTTTTGGCGCTTTCTGCTACGTCTCTACGCCTTTGGGGCTTAAAAGCACACGAGCTACTTACCAACGATGCGTTCAAAACTGCCTTCATCCACAGATTGGACGAAATGTGCACGCTTATGCTGATGATATCGTCGTCAAATCCCAGAAAAAGGAGATGCTTCTCGATGACCTCAAGGAGACATTTAATAACCTTTGGGTATACCAAATGAAGCTTAACCCTGCCAAATGTGTTTTTTGTGTTCCTGCAGGAATACTGGGATTTCTAGTTTCTGAGCACAATATTGAAGCTAACCGAGATAAGATCAAGGCCGTGACATCAATTGCTAAGCCGTCGAATATCAATCAAGTTCATTCCATGGCTGGTCGTATCGCGGCGTTAATCCGGTTTATCATTCGCTTGTGAGAAAAGGTGATTACTCTATATAAACTATTGAAAAAGACAGACGATTTCATTTGGACCGACGCAACAATGAAGCATTTGAAGCGATTAAAAGAGAGTTGGATAAGCTGCCAGTCCTAGCCGCCCCGATTGACAAAGAGCCTATGCTCGTACATTGTTGCCAACTCCAAAGAAGTAAGTGTTGCAGTTATCATCGAGCACAAAGAGGCAGGAAAGGAGTACCCAGTACAATGATCATTCTATTTTGTCAGTGAAGTTCTGACCCTGTTTAAACAGTGGTATCCACATTGGAAAAAGTTGGTATTTGGCGTTTTCCTGGCGATCCACAAACTAAAGCATTATTTCCAGGAGCATCCCATTACTATGGTCACCTCAACCCTCCTTGGAGATATCATACAAAGCAGGGAGGCTACTGGTCGGATTGCCAAGTGGGCAATTGAGCTTGGCCCTCACTAGGTGAAATATATGCCTCGAACGACCATTAAAACACATGCATTGGTGGATTTCATCAACAACTGGACGGAGTTACAAGTTCCAGAGCATAGGCTAGATAACACATACTAGACTATACACTTTGATGGATCTAGACAATTGGAGGGTGCGGGGGTTGGAGTTATTTTGTCTTCTCCAGGTGGAGATAAATTCGGCTATGTCTTACGGCTTATACTCCCTTGTACTAACAATGCGGCTGGGTACAAAGCTCTCCTACATGGGCTCCGCATGGCTAAGGAGGTGAATTTGAGTCGGGTCAGATGTTTAGGCGACTCAGATCTAGTGGCTCAACAAGTCTCAAGGACTTGGGATTCTAAAGATCCTATGATGGCAGCTTATCGACGAGCAGTCACGGATATTGCAGGTCATTTTCAAGGTTATCAAGTGGATCACATCGATTGCTGGCTCAATGAGGTGGCACATGCTTTATCACGTCTTGGTTCTTAGCGCAAGCTGGTTCCTACCAATCTATTTCTTGATGTGCTTAACCACCCTTTGGTCAAATTGCCATATAAGGAGGACATGGCTATTTCTGACCCTGAGGCAGATTTGGTGGCAACTCTTCATGCTATTCCTGACTGGACAATGTGGTATTTGGCTTATTTGACTCGAGGTGAGCTCCTGGCTGAGGAATCATCGCTCGACAAATAATTTGGTGATCCAAGTCCTTGGCTATTGTTAATGGCGAGTTACACTATTGAAGTAGCACTGGCATTTTTCAGTGTTGTGTTTCCCGTGAGGAAGGCTGGGAGATTCTCAATGCAATTCATGCTGGTGATTGTGGACATCACGTTGGCTCATGATCTTTGGTTGCGAATGTTTTTGGGCACAAGTTTTACTGGTTAACAGCTCATGCAGATGCAGAGGATATTGTGCGTAAGTGCGATGGATTCCAAAAGTTTGCTACAAAAGGTCATGTGTTGGCTCAAGAGTTGCGCATGATTCCAATCACCTAGACGTTTGCGGTCTAGGGGCTCGACATGGTCGGCCCTTCCAAGCCTTCTTCTGGCAAGAAATTCACCTACTGGTAGCGGCTGATAAATTCACCAAGTGGATTGAGGCAAAACCTCTCAGTAATTGTGACGCTGAGACAACAGTCAAATTTTTGAAAAAGTTGATCTTCCGTATTGGCTATCCTCATAGCATCATCACTAACAATGGCACTAATTTATCCAAAGGAGTGATACATCAATTTTGCATCATGATTTCCTACTGTTATTTACAATGTTTTTACGAATAAAAATGATTCATGGAATATTTCTAATGCCTTTTCTCTCATAATTTGCAAGGTTTGCACAAAGAAGGACAATACCGTTAGCTGGAAATCTGGACCTAAAAAAACATGTCAAAGATACCTATTCCGCACATCCTCGCATGAGCTGAAATTTCATGAGTATTTTTTATGGAATATATAAGAAATATTGGAGCAAATAACTACCAGAGGGGCCCACCCTGGTGAGCACAAGACACGAGGGCGCGAGGCCCCCCAAGCGCGCCCTGGTGGGTTGTGCTCAATATGGGCCACATTCAGAGCCGGAATGGTATTTTGAACTAGAAAAAAACAAGAGAGGACTTTCGAGACGGAATGGTGCCGTCTCGAGGTGGAACTTGGACATGCGCACTTTTGCCCTCCAGTGGAGCTATTCCATCGGGGGAACTTCCCTCCCGAAGGGGGAAATCGAAGCCATCATCATCACCAAAAACCCTCTCATCTTTGGGAGGACATTCTTCATCAACATCTTGAATATCACCATCTCCTCTGAAATCCTAGTTCATCTATTGTGTTCAATCTTTGTACCGGAAGCTCAGATTGGTATTTGTGGGTGACTAGTAGTGTTGATTACCTTCTGTAGTGATTACTATATGGTTTATTTGGTGGAATATTATATGTTCAGATCCATTATGCTATTCAATACCCCTATGATCTTGAGCGTGCATATTATTTGTTAGTAGTTACCTTCGTTCTTGAGGTCATGGTAGAAGTCATGTTGCAAGTAATCATGTGAACTTGATATGTGTTCAATATTTTGATGATATGTATGTTGTGATTCCTTTAGTGGTGTCACGTGATCTTTGACTACATGACACTTCACCATCCTTAGGCCTAAGGAAATGCATTGTGGAGTAGTTATTAGATTATGGTTTGCTAGAGTGACAGACACTTAAACCCTACTTTATGCGCTACTTCGTAAGGGGCTGATTTGGATCCATTTGTTTAATGCTATGGTTAGATGTTATCTTAATACTTTTCTCATAGTTGTGGATGCTTGCGAGGGGGTTTATAATAAGTGGGAGGTTTGTTCAAGTAAAAACAACACCCAAGCGCCGATCCACCCACATATCAAATTATCAAAGTAGAAAACATGAATGAAACCAACTTGATGAAAGTGACTAGATGAAATTCCCGTGTACCCTCAAGAACACTTTGCTTATTATAATATATAGTTTTGGCATATCCTTTGCCACAAAAGGATTGTGCAAACTTGCTGCACCTTATCTATCATTGTCGTTACTTGCTTGTTACAAATTACATTTCTATCAAACTGCCTGTTACCTACAATTTTAGTGCATGCACAAACTACCTTGCTGAAAACCGCCTGTCGTTTCCTTCTGCTCCTTGTTGGGTTCGACACTCTTACTTATCGAAAAGAATACAATTAACCCCCTGCACTTGTGGGTCATCAAGACTCTTTTCTAGTGCCGTTGCCGGGGAGTGAAGCGCTCTTGGTAAGTGAAAATTGGTAAGAAAAACCTTATAATATTTGCTGAAATTTATTGTCACTTGTTACTATGGAGAACAATCCTTTCAGGTGTTTGTTCGGGGTATCTTCACCTTGACCAGAACCACAATTAGTTGCCCCTCAACCTACTGCACATAATGAAAATATTGGTTATGAAATTCCTTCGGGGATGATAGAACAACTGCTAGGTAATCCTTATACAGGAGACGGAACTGAACATCTTGATATGCACCTAATACACGTGGATGAAATTTGTGGATTGTTTAAGCTTGCAGGTTATCTGGAGATGAAGTTAAGATGATGGTTCTCCCTTTATATTTTAAGGTAAAACCATTGACATGTTATAGGCTATGTGATGATATTGGATCATGGAACTGGAATCGATTGAAATAGGAATTCCATCAAAAGTTTTATCCTATGCATCTAGTTCATCGTGATCGGAACGATATATATAATTTTTGGCCTCGTGAAGGAGAAAGCATCGCTCTAGCCTGGGTAAGGATTAAGTTAATGTTGTATTCATGCCCCAACCATGATCTCTCGAGAAGAATTATTATTCAAAAAAATTATGCTCGGCTTTCTCATACTGATCGATCCATGCTCGATACTTCTTGTACTGGGGCTTTTATGAAGAAGACTATTGAATTCAAGTGGGATCTATTAGAAAGAATTAAACACAACTCTGAAGATTGGGAACTCGGCGAAGGTAATTAGTCTGGTATTAACTTGAGTTTGATTGTGTTAAATATTTTATGAATACCGATGCTTTTCACACTAAATGTGGAGTCGACTCTGAGATAGTAGCCTATTTTTGTGAATCATTTGTACTCATGTTGATCTATCTGAATAGAAGTGGCTTAAATATCATCCCCCTATTAAATAAGAAATCAAATAACCGATCATAGATAAAGAAGAAATTATATTTATCCTAGCACTGTGTTTGCAAAAATTATATTTATTTGTGTTTTTGTGGACTTTGTTATGCAATATGTACTATTTTGCTTGTCATTATACTTGGACTCCAGGCTAGGAAACAAGCTAACACTTCCGTCGAGTATACTTTTGGTGTTAAATATAGCATATTTCAGTGTTGTGAACCTGGGATTTTGCAAAAAATGGAGGATTAATAGTCGATTAATCAAGCGATTTCCGATTAATCTCTAATCCCTAGCTGACTGAGACGATAACGATAAGCAATATCCTCAACATTGGTGTGAGTGCTATTCCTTTTACCTTATACCAAGAAATTATGAATGACAAAGCACCTTCTGAAATAGAAGATATTGATGTTACTATTAAACTTGCTAATAGAGACACCATCACACCACTTGGGATTGTTAGAGATGTTGAAGTCTTGTGTGGGAAAATAAAATATCCTACTAATTTTCTAGTTCTTGGTTCCCCACAAGATGACTTTTGTCCCACTATCTTTGGTAGACCATTCTCGATCACTCTTAATGCTAAGATAGATTGTCAAAAAGAAACCATGAGTGTTAATTTTGGTGATGTGTCTCATGAATTTAATTTTTCCAAGTTTAGTAGACAACTTCATGACAAAGAATTATCTTGTAAGGATGAAATAATTGGTCTTGCTTCTATTGTCGTTCCTCCTACTGATCCACTAGAACAATATTTCCTAGACCATGAAAATGATATGCACCTGTGTGAAAGAACTGAAATAGATAAAAATTTCTTTGAACAACAACCTCTACTAAAACACAATTTGCCTATTGAGACTCTAGGAGGTCCTCCTCCACCGAAAGGTGATCCTCTATTTGAATTAAAACAATTGCCTGACACTTTCAAGTATACTTATCTTGATGAGAAAAGATATATCATGTTATTATTAGTGCTAACCTTTCAGAACATGAAAAGAAAGATTATTCAAAATTCTGAGGAAGCACCAGACTGTTATTGGATATACTCTTGATGTTCTTAAGGGCAGTAGTCCGACTCTATGTCATCACAGGATCAATATGGAACCTGATGCTAAACCCGTTGTTGATCACCATCGACGATTAAATCCTAAGATAAAAGAAGTGGTAAGAACTGAAATATTAAAGCTTCTAGAAGCAGGTATAATCAGTCCCATAGCTGATAGTAGATGGGTAAGTCCCGTTCATTGTGTCCCTAAGAAGGGAGGTATTACTATTTTTTCTAATGATAAAAATGAACTTATCCCACAAGGAATTGTCACTGTCTATAGAATGGTAATTGATTTTAGAAAACTAAATAAAGCTACTAGAAATGATCATTACCCTTTGCCTTTCATTGATCAAATGCTACAAAGATTATCTAAGCACACACACTTTTTGTTTCTTGGATGGAAATTCTGGTTTCTCTCACATACCTATGTCACAATCTGTTCAAAAGAAAACCACATTTACTTGTCCTTTCAGAACCTAAGCTTATAGACGTATGCCTTTTGGTTTATGAAATGCACCTGCTACCTTTCAAAGATGTATGACTGCTATATTCTCTGATTTTTGTGAAAAGGTTGTGGAGGTTTTCATGGATGATTTTTCTGTTTACGGAACTTCTTTTGATGATTGCTAAACCTTAATCGAGTTTTGTAGAGATGTGAACAAAATTATCTCGTCTTGAATTGGGAAAGGTGCCACTTTAAGGTTAATGAAGGTATTGTCATGGGGCATAAAATCTCCAAACGAGGTATTGAGGTCAATCAAGCTAAAGATGATGCAATTGAGAAAATGCCATGTCCTAAAGATATCAAAGGTATTCGAAGTTTCCTTGGTCATGTTAGTTTCTATAGGAGGTTTATTAAAGACTTCCCCAAAATTTCTAGGCCTCTCACTAATCATTTAAAAAAGAATATTCCCTTTGTTTTTGATGATGATTGTCTAGAAGCCTTTGAAACACTTAAGAAAGCCCTGACCACTGCACCTATTGTTCAACCAATAATTGGAACTTGCCTTTTGAAATTATGTGTGATTCTAGTGATTATGATGTTTTTGTTGTTCGCGGACAAAGAGTTGATAAGAAACTAAATGTTATCCATTACGCTAGCAAAACTCTAGAGAGTGCCCAAAGAACTTATGCTACTACTAAAAAGAATTTTTAGTAGTTGTGTTTTCTTGTCATAAATTTAGATCTTACATTCTTGATTCCAAAGTTATTGTTCACACCGATCTTGATGCTATTAACTATCTTATGGAAAAGAAAAATGCCAAACCTAGACTCATTAGGTGGG
This sequence comes from Hordeum marinum, assembly GCA_022496015.1. Classification (NCBI taxonomy): domain Eukaryota; kingdom Viridiplantae; phylum Streptophyta; class Magnoliopsida; order Poales; family Poaceae; genus Hordeum; species Hordeum marinum. The sequence continues at coordinate 153,572,167 of CM039678.1, forward strand.
TTCTCTTGCTTCAAGATTTTGATTTACATATCACTGATAGGAAATGAGCTGAGAACCCCATAGCGGATAACTTGTATAGGTTAGAAAATATTCTTGATAACCGACTACCTATTTATGATAGTTTTCCTGATGAACATTTAGCTGCAATAAATGTTTCTCAAAACACTCCTTGGTATGCTGATTATGCTAACTAAATTGTTGCTAAATATACACCACCTAGTTTCACATACTAGGAAAAGAAAAAAAAATCTATGATTTAATACATTACTTTTGGGATAACCCACATCTTTATAAAGGAGTGGATGGTATTATTAGACGTGGTGTACCTGAGCATGAAAAGGAACAAATCCTACGGAAATGTCATTCCGAAGCTTATGGAGAACATCATGCGAGAGATAGACTTCTCATAAGGTATTACATTCTTGTTTTTATTGGCCTACACTCTTCAAGGATGCCCGTAATTTTGTCTTGTCTTATGACAGAATTGGTAATATCAGTGAGCATCAGGAAATGCCTATGAATTATTCAATTGTTGTTGAACCATTTGATGTTTCAGGTTTTGATTATATGGGACCTTTTCCTTCCTCTAATGGGATACTCATATTTTGGTTGTTGTTGATTATGTCACTAAGTGGGTAGAAGATATTCCAACTAGTAGTGCTAATGATAACACCTTCATTAAAATGATTAAAGAAGTTATCTTCCCAAGGTTTGGAGTCCCTAGATACATAATGACTGATGGTAGTTCACACTTTATTCATGGTGCTTTATGTAAAATGCTTGCTAAATATGATGTTGACCATAGAATTGCATAACCTTATCATCCTCAATCTAGTGGTCAAGTTGAACTTAGCAATAGAGAAATCAAATTGATATTAAAAAAACTACCAATGGGTCCCAAAAGAATTGGTCTAAGAAACTAGATGACGCACTTTGGGCCTATAGAACAACTTATAGAAATCCTATGGGTATGTCTGCATGAAAAATGGTATATGGGAAAGCTTGTCATTTGCCTCTTGAGTTAGAACACAAAGCATTTTCGACAATTAAAGAACTAAACTATGACTTCAAACATGCCGATGAAAAGTGGTTATTTTATATTAGCTCACTAGATGAATGGAGAAACCATACTTATGAAAATGCCAAACTATTTAAAGAAAAAGTTAAAAGATGGCATGAAAAAAGAATCCAAAAGAGGGAATTCAAAGTTGGAGAATATGTTCTTTTGTACAACTCTCGTTTGAGATTTTTTACAGGAAAACTTCTCTCCAAATGGGAAGGACCATATGTTATCGAAGAGGTTTACCGCTCTGGAGCTATCAAGATTAATAATGTTGAAGGTACTAACCCGAAGGTGGTCAATGGACACAGAATTAAACATTATATCTCAGGTATGCCTATTAATGTTGAAAGCAATGTTATCCAAACCATGACTTTGGAGGAACACATAAGAGAAACCTTCTAGAACACTCTAGAATCATGAAAAAGAAGTGGTAGGTGATACAGTATGTAAACTGACTCCAAAAAATCCGCATTTTTCTATGAGTTTTGGAATATTAGAAAAAATAGGAAAAATAAAAAATAAACAGGAAATCAACCAAGGTGAGAACGATACACCAGGGCGTGCTTGCCCTTCCTGGCGCGCCCTGGTGGGTTGTGCCCACCTCGGGAACCTTACCACTCTGTTTTCCTTCTGTTTGCTTGTTTTCGAAGAATACAAATTCTCTATATACCCCCGATTGTTTTGTCCACCGCATCGCGGAAATATTCTCTATTCTTGTTTCGTGCTGCTTTCCCATTAGATCTATCAAGCCAGGCATCATGTATTCTCCCTCCCCCAATAACGTAGAAGAAGATGCTTGATTGATGAAGGTGGAGATGAAGAGAGATGAGCCAAAAGAAGTCAACAATGATAACAAGGGCAAGGTGAAAGTGCATTATATCAACTAGAGGGGGGGTGAATAGGCGATTTTTACAAATTCATCACTTGAGGAATTTCAACTTGAGGAATTTGAAATGTGATGAATAACTAGCAGCATAATAAGTACTCAAGTGCATGAGAAACATAGCAACAACATAGTCATGATGATGAAATGAACATGCACATATTACAAGTAGCGTGATACAGGATAAGCAGGTGAGGAACAAGGTAACTTGAAGAATTTGCGATGAGGAAATTGTGAAAGTCTTCAGTCAAATTCTTCAAACAATAACGATTAATTTCAGCAACAAGTGTACGAGGAAATAGAGGGGTTGATGAAATAGAATGAGGTAGCTTGCTCAAGACAATGGTTTGATGACCCAGTTCCAACTACTGTGACAGTCGTACGCCTGGTTCGGAGCCTCCTAGCATTTATACCAAAGGACACACAGTCCCAGGATACACAGTCCTTACCGTATTCTCCTTGAGCTAAGTTCACAAAGTCCTCGTCCAACACTCGTGGCAAGTCTTCAGGGTAGACTTCCAAAACCCTCACAAACTGGTCACCCGGTGATCGATAATTGACTGCTAGATGCTCTAGACCAAGGTCACTCCATGATCCCCAATTGACTAAAGGATTCACTAGACCATGATGCCTAACCGTCTGAAAGATACACAGTCTTCAAAGGTAACAAGCATCGGTTCCACACAGGAACAATCTCTTCAGTGATGCTCAATCACTTTGGGTTTGGTGGTTTGGATTGGGGTTTTTCCTCACTATTGATTTTCTCCCAAATTCCTCGGAGGATGGGTTGCTCTCAAATGACAAGTGTCAGTTCTCTCTCGGAGTAGCCAAGCAACTAGTGGTTGTGGGTTATGGCTATTTATAGCCAGGGTGCAACCTGACATGATAAGACATAAATGCCCTCAATGATATGACCGTTATGTAGATAACATGATTGGGGACAGCGGGCTCTAAGCACATCAACAGTACGAATTTTGAATTATGAAAGTCCTCAGGCTTATCATATTCCTCACATGTAGGCAATTTGCAGTGGCAAAATCCTAACTCCTCAGTCAAACCAATTTCCTCAGAGACTAGAAGAACATTGTCTCTGTCACTGAAGAACTTGACTGAATCGTAAAAGATTTCCAAAAGGCTTCACTCGAAGGATTGGATTGATTGAGGATTTTGAGTTGAGATCAGTTGGAAATTTTCCTTGGTATTACCTCGGCCCCCTTTAACTGTACGGTGTTTCCTATGACTCAAAGAAAGTAAAGGAAACTATAAAAACAAAAGTATTCACGCTTCATAGTCCTCATTCATATCTTCAAGGTCACACCAACTTCTTCATTCTCAAAGTCTTCAGGGAATACAAAAGTCTTCAGCAACGTCTTCAACCAAGTCTTCAGTTGAAGACATATATTTTTAGGGGTCGGAAATCTCCGAATATATCAAACTACTCGTCGACTTATAGAGCCTGTGTACACTCACAAACACATTAGTTCCTTAACCTATAAGTCTTCAATACACCGAAATCACTAAGGCATACAAGATGCACTTACAATCTCCCCCTTTTTGGTGATTGATGACAATTAGGTTAAGTTTTCAACGTGGATAAAAATATGAAATGTAAGTAATGAGTTTGAGGAATTTGATTGCAAGATATAGAAGAACTCCCCTTGAAGATGTCCATAATTGCGGAATTTGCTTTGGACTACAAATGCACATGGCAGGTTAAAAACATGGAGAACTCCCCCTATATCCTATAATTCATATGCGCATTTAACACATGATATGAAGAATTTGAAATGCATGATGAAAATGGTGTCTGACGAAATTGAGCATGCGTGCATTAAGGTACTTGAGGAAATACGCATGCGGAAAGCAGTTCAAAAGAGTCAGACCACCATAAGTCTTAAGTTTATAATGCAACCAACAAAAGCTTCAGAAGAGCGAGAGTTGTAACTTAAACGAAAAACAGCCCATATATAGGTAGATCCGCTTGAAGACTAACTCAAATTTTCACCCCCTTTGTCATCGAAGACCAAAAGGGACGAAAAATGAGGACTAATGCCCCTTGAAGAATTTCATCTCGAAGGTGATGGAGGAGCGCCAGCGTTGTCCGGGTCGTTTGTCGAAGTAGGGCCTGCCCCAGTGTCGTCAATGTCCTCAGCTTCATCATGTTGGAAATATGCCCTAGAGGCAATAATAAATTAATTATTATCATATTTCCTTGTTTATGATAATCATTTATTATCCATGCTATAATTGTATTGATCGGAGACTTAAATGCATGTGTGGATACATAGACAAAACCATGTCCCTAGTATGCCTATAATAGACTAGCTCGTTAATCAAAGATGGTTGAGGTTTCCTAGACATTGACAAGAGATGTCATTTGATAACGGGATCACGTCATTAGGAGAATGATGGGATGGACAAGACCCAAACTACAAACGTAGCATATGATCGTGTCAGTTTAATGCTACTGTTTTCTGCATGTCAAGTATCTGTTCCTATGACCATGAGATCATGCAACTCACTGACACCGGAGGAGTGCCTTGTGTGTATCAAACATCGCAACATAACTGGGTGACTATAAAGGTGCTCTACAGGTATCTCCGATGGTGTCTGTTGAGTTGGCATGGATCGAGACGGGGATTTGTTACTCCGTGTGACAGAGAGGTATCTCGGGGCCCACTCAGTAATACATCATCACAATGAGCCCTGCAAGAAATGTGACTAATTGTTAGTTACGGGATCTTGTATTACAAAACGAGTAAAGAGACTTGCAGGTAACGAGGTTGAACTACGTATGGAGATACCGACGATTGAATCTCAAGCAAGTAACATACCAAAGAACAAAGGGAACATCATACGGGATTAACTGAATCCTTGACATAGAGGTTCGACCGATAAAGATCTTCATAGAATATGTAGGAACCAATGTGTAAATCCAGGTCCCGCCATTGGTTATTGACTGTAGAGGTGTCTCGGTCATGTCTACATAGTTCTCGAACCCGTAGGGTCTACACACTTAAGGTTTGGTGACGTTTCGGTAGTATAGAGTTATGTATGGTGGTGACCAACGTTTTTTCGGAGTCTTGGATGAGATCCTAGATGTCACGAGGAGCTCCAGAATGGTCCAGAGGTAAAGATTCATATATAGGAAGTCCTGTTTTGGTCGCCGGAAAAGTTCCGGGCTTATCGGTAGTGTACCGGGAGTGCCGGTAGTGTACCGGGAGTCCTCCGGGAGGGGTATTTCGACCCAAGAGGCTTCATGGGCTGTGGGAAATTAATAACCAGCCCTTAGTGGGATGGTGGAACAACCACAATAGGCCCATGTGGCTGGAAGAAAGAAACCCAAAGGAAAAAGGTGGAAAAAAGGCAAAAAGGAAGAGTGCTAGTCCTACTAGGAGTGGAGGAGGAGAGTCCTCCTCCACCTCCCACTTTGGTCGACCCGAGGGCTGGATTTTTGGCAGCCAAGCCTCCTCCTCCTCTCCTCCTATATATACTAGAGGATTTTAGGGTTTTGACACATAATTTTCAGCCACGTGCTACCCGTTCCTCTAGTGCATAGTTTCTCCTCTAGATCGGTTTTCTGCAGTGGTTAGGCGAAACCCTGCCGGAATTGCTCCACCACCATCGCCGGAGCACCGTTAGGCTGCAGGAGAACTCTTCTTCCTCTCCACTCCTTCTTGCTAGATCAAGACGGTGGAGATAGTCATCAAGCTGTACGTGTGCTGAACACGGAGGTGCCGTCCGTTCGGCGCTAGATCGGAAGGATCGTGATGAGATCGCGGGACGGATCGTGATGAGTTCACGGGACAGATCGTGATTGGATCGCGGGACGGATCGTGATGTGATCGCGGGACGCTCGGCAATTTGGATCGCGAAGATGTTCGACTACACCAACCGCGTTGCTTAACGCTTCCCGCTTAGCGATCTACAAGGGTATGTAGATCCACTCTCCCTCTCGTAGATGCTCATCACCATGGATAGATCTTCGTGTGCGTAGGAAATTTTTTGTTTCCCATGCAACGTTCCCCAACAGTGGCATCATGAGCTAGGTCTATGTGTAGATGAGATCTCGAGTAGAACACAAAAGGTTTGTGGGCATTGATGCTTAGATTGCTTCCTCCCTTGGTCAGATTTTGGTTCAGCGATATTGTGAGATGAAGCGGCCCGGACCAACATTACTCATACTCTTATGAGAGACCGGTTCCCTCGACCGCAACTTGTTGCATAGATGGCTTGCGGGTTCCAGTTTCTCTCACTTTGGTTGGATCGGATTCGACAAAGGCGGTACTTGAGAAGGTTGAAAAGCAACTAGTGTATCACCGTTGTGGTTTATGAGTAGGTGAGAATTGTTCTTGCTAGATACCCGTAGCAGCCACGTAAAATATGCAACAACAATTAGAGGACGTCTAACTTGTTTTTGCAAGGTATGTTGTGATGTGATATGGCCAATTACATGATGTGATATATGTGATGTATGAGATGATCATGTGATGTATAGATTATCACGACTTGCATGTCAATGAGTACGGCAACCGGCATGAGCCATAGGGTCGTCTTTAAATTATTGTATGACCTGCCTGTCAATCATTAAGCGCTATGTAATGCTTTCCTTTATCGCTACGGTAGCAATAGTAGTAGAAGCATGTTGCGCGCGACAACCCCGATGGCGACACGTTGATGGAGATCAAGATGATGGAGATCATGGTGTCGTGCCGGTGACGATGGAGATCATGCCGGTGCTTTCATGATGGAGATCAAAAGCACAAGTTCATGGCCATATCATGTCACTTATGATTTGCATGTGATGTTAATCCTTTTATGCACCTTGTTTTGCTTAGGATGAAGGTAGCATTATAAGGTGATCCCTCACTTAAATTTCAAGATGAATTGTGTTCTCCCCGAGTGTGCACCGTTGCGAAAGTTCGTCGTGTTGAGACACCACATGATGATCGGGTGTGATAGACTCTACGTTCACATACAACGGGTGCAAGCCAGTGTTGCACATGCAGAGCACTCGGGTTAAACTTGACGAGCCTAGCATGTACAGACATGGCTGCGGAACACAAGAGACCGAAAGGTCTAACATGAGTCATATAGTAGATATGATCAACATGATGATGTTCACCATTGTAACCACCTCAACTCACGTGATGATCGGAGTTGAGTTGGTGAATTTGGATCATGTATCACTCGGATGACCGGAGGGATGTCAATTTGAGTGGGAGTTCTTAAGTAATATGATTAATTGAACTCACTATCATAAACATAGTCAGTAGTGTCTTTGCAAAACTGTGTTGTAGATTACTAGCTCACGTTGTTGCTCCCTTGAATTTTATATGTTCCTAGAGAAATAGAGTTGAAAGATGATGGTAGCAATATTACGGAATGGCTCCGTGATCTGAGGATTGTCCTCAATACTGCACAGAAGGCTTATGTCCTTAATGCACCGCTCGGTGCGCCAACCCCTCTAGCGTTGTTTGTAGATGTTGTGAACATCTAACAGGCATGTTCTGATAACTACTTGATAGTTTAGTGCGTCATGCATTACAGCTTAGAATTGAGGCTCCGAAACGTTTTGAACGTCATGGAACATATGAGATGTTCTAAGAGCTGAAATTAGGATCTCAGGCTCGTGCCTGTGTTGCGAGATATGAGATCTCCAACAAGATTCTTTGCCTGTAAGATGAAAGAGAATAGCTCAATCGTTGAGCATGTGCTCAGATTGTCTGGGTGCTACAATCGCTTGAATCGAGTGGGAGTTGATCTTCCAGATAAGATAGTGATTAATATAGTTCTCCAAGTCACTGTCACTAAAGCTACTATAACTTGGTGATGAACTATAAAACGCCCGGGATAGAAATAATGATCCCTGAGCTATTCGTGATGTTTGACACCGCGAAGGTAGAAATCGAGAAGGAGCATCAAAGTGTTGATGGTTAGTCAAAACCACTAGTTTCGAGAAGGGCAAGAGCAAGGAAGGAAACTTCATGGATAGCAAGTCAGTTGCAGCTCCAGTGAAGCAACCCAAAGTCTAAACCAAACCCAAGACTAAGTGCTTCGATTATGAGGAGAGCAGTCGCTAAAGCGGAACAACCCTAGATACTTGGTAGACAAGAAGGCTGGCAAAGTCGACAGAAGTATATTTGATATACGTGTTATTGATGTGTACCTTGCTAGTACTCCTAGTAGCACCTGGGTATTGGATACCGGTTCGGTTGCTAAATGTTAGTAATTCGAAGTGAAAGCTACGGAATAAACGGATACTGTCTAAGTGTGAGGTGACGATGTGTGTTGGAAATGTTTCCAAGGTTGATGTGATCAACATCGCATGCTCTCTCTACCTTCGAGATTAGTGACGAACGTAAATAAATGTTATTTGGTGTTTTTGCGTTGAGCATGAACGTGATTAGATCATGTTCATTGCAACACGGTTATTCATTTAAGTTAGAGAATAATGGTTATTCTATTTACATGAATAATACCTTCAATGGTCAAGCACCCAGTAAGAATGGTTTGTTGAAACTTGATCATAGTAATACACATGTTTATAACATTGATGCCAAAAAGATACAAAGTTAATAATGATAGTACCACATACTTGTGGCACTGCCGCTAAATGTCATATTGGTATAAAGAGCATGAAGAAACTCCATGCTGATGGATCTTTGGACTCATTCGATTTTGAATCGGTTGAGACATGCGAACCATGCCTGTTGGTCAAGATGACTAAGGACCCCGTTTCCTGTTTTGATAAAGCGGGCAAGTGATTTACTGGAAATGATACATGTCGATGTATGCAATCCAATGAGTCTTGTAGCGTGGGGTGGATATCGTTATTTTCTTACCTTCACTAATGATTTGAGTAGATATAGTGTATATTTACTTAATGAAACACAAGTCTGAATCGTTTGAAAGGTTCAAGCAAATTCAGAGTGAAGTTTTAAGATCATCGTGACAAGAAGATAAAAATGTTTGCGATATGATCGTGGAGGTCAATATCTGAGTTATGAGTTTGGCATACAACTTTAGACAATGTGAAAGTTGTTTCACAACACACGCCACGTGGAACACCATAGTGTGATGGTATGTCCGAACGTCATAGTCATGCTCTATTGGATATGGTGCATGTTATGATGTGTCTTATCGTTTTGCTACTATAATTTTGGGGTTGTGCATTAGAGACAACTACATTCACTTTAAATAGGGCACCATCTAAATCCCTTAAGATGACACCGTGCGAATTATGGTTTGATAGAAACCTAAGCTGTCATTTCTTGATGTTTGGGGCTGCGACGCTTGTGTGGAAAATGTTTTCACCTAATGAGCTCGAACCCAAAGCGGAGAAATGCATCTTCGTAGAATACCTTAAGAACAGTTGGGTGAACCTTCTATCTCAGATCCAAGCATGAAGTGTTTGTTGCTAAAACGGGTCCTTTCCCAAGAAAAAGTTTCTCTCGAAAGAATTGAGTGGGAGGAAGATAGAACTTGATGAGGTTGTTGAACCTTTGTTTCAACCAGAGAGTAGCGCAGCGCAGAAAGATGTTTCTGTGGAACCTACGTCAGTTGAAGAGGAAGTAAATGATGATGATCATGAAGCTTCAGATCAAGTTACTATCGAACCTCGTAGGTCGACAAGGATGTGTACTGCTCCTGAGCGGTACGACAACCCTGTCTTGGAGGTCATGTTGTTGGACATCAATGAACCTACGAGCTGTGGAGAAGCGATGATGGGCCCGGATTCCGACAAATGGTTGGAGGCCATGAAATCCGAGAAAAGGATCCATGTATGAAACCCAAGTATAGACTTTGGTAGACTTGCTCGTTGGACGGCAGGTCGTTGAGTACAATTGGATCTTTAAAATGAAGATAGACGCTGATGGTAAATGTCACAATTTGTAAAGCTCGACTTGTTGCAAAGAAGTTTGTGACAAGTTCAAGGAGTTGACTACGATAAGACTTTCTCACTCGTAGCGATGCTAAAGTCTGTTGGAATTATGTTAGCAGTTGCTGCATTTTTCAATTATGAAATATGGCAGATGGATACCAAAACATCGTTTCCTTCCTTAAGGAAAGGTTGTATGAGATACAACCAGAATGTTTTGTCAGTCCTAAGGATGCTAAAAGGTGTGCAAGCTTCAGTGATCCTTCTGTGAACTGAAACAAGCATCTCGGAGTTGGAGTATACACTTTGATGAGGTGATTAAAGTTTTTGAGTCTATACAAAGTTTACGAGAAACTTGTATTTACAATAAAGTGAGTGGGAGCACTGTAGAGTTTCTAATAAGCTATGTGGCTGACATATGGTTGATCGAAAATGATATAGAATTTCTGGAAAGCATAAAGGGTTGTTTGAAAAAAGTTTTTCAAAGGAAGACCTGGATAAAGCTACCTAATTGTTGAGCATCAAGATCTACAGAGATAGATGAAGATACTTGATGAGACTTTCAATGAGTACATACCTTGACAAGATTTTGAAAGAGTTCAAAATGGATCAGTCAGAGAAAGAGTTCTCGCCTGATTTGTAAGGTATAAAGTTGAGTAAGACTCAATGCCCAGTGACTGCAGAAGATAGAGAAAAGATGAGTATCATCCCCTATGCTCCAGCCATAGGCTCTATCATGTATGCAATGCTGCGCACAAGACCCGATGTCAGCCTTGCACTAAGTATGGCCGGAAGGTTTCAAAGTGATCCTGGAATGGAGCACTGGACAGCGGTCAAGATTATCCTTAGTAACTAAAAGACTAAGGAGATGTTTCTCGATTATGGAGGTGATAAAGATTTCGTCGTAAAGAGTCACATCGATGCAAGCTTTAACACCAATCCGGATGACTCGTAGTAGCAATCTGGATACGTATAGTGGAGCAGCCATTTGGAATAGTACCAAGTGGAGTCTGGTAGCAGTGTTTACGGTTTGACACAGAAATTTGCAAAGTACACATGGATCTGAATGTCGCAGACCCGTTGACTATAAGACTTCTCTCACATGCAAAGCATGATCGAGCCCCATAACTCGTTGGGTGTTAGATTCATAACAATGCGAATCGCATGGTGATCTGAACTAGATTATTGACTCTAGTGCAAGTGGGAGACTGTTGGAAATATGCCCTAGAGGCAATAATAAATTATTTATTATCATATTTCCTTGTTTATGATAATCGTTTATTATCCATGCTATAATTGTATTGATCGGAGACTTAAATGCATGTGAGGATACATAGACAAAACCATGTCCCTAGTATGCCTCTAATAGACTAGCTCGTTGATCAAAGATGGTTAAGGTTTCCTAGCCATTGACATGAGATGTCATTAGATAAGGGGATCACATCATTAGGAGAATGATGGGATGGACAATACCCAAACTACAAACGTAGCATATGATCGTGTCACTTTAATGCTATTGTTTTCTGCATGTTAAGTATCTGTTCCTATGACCATGAGATCATGCAACTCACTGACACCGGAGGAGTGCCTTGTGTGTATCAAACGTCGCAACGTAATTGGGTGACTATAAAGGTGCTCTACAGGTATCTCCGATGGTGTCTGTTGAGTTGGCATGGATCGAGACTGGGATTTGTTACTCCGTGTGACAGAGAGGTATCTCGGGGCCCACTCAGTAATACAACATCACAATGAGCCTTGCAAGCAATGTGACTAATTGTTAGTTGCGCGACATTGTATTACAGAACGAGTAAAGAGACTTGTAGGTAACGAGGTTGAACTAGGTATGGAGATACCGACGATCGAATCTTGGGCAAGTAACATACCGAAGAACAAAGGGAACATCATACGGGATTAACTGAATCCATGACATAGAGGTTCGACCGATAAAGATCTTCATAGAATATGTAGGAACCAATGTGGACATCTAGGTCCTGCCATTGGTTATTGACTATAGAGGTGTCTCGGTCATGTTTACATAGTTCTCGAACCCGCAGGGTCTGCACACTTAAGGTTTGGTGACGTTTCGGTAGTATAGAGTTATGTATGATCGTGACCAAAGTTTGTTCGGAGTCCCGGATGAGATCCTAGACATCACTAGGAGCTCAGGAATGGTCCGGAGGTAAAGATTCATATATAGGAACTCCTGTTTTGGTCACGGGAAAAGTTCCGGGCTTATCGGTAGTGTATCGGGAGTGCCGGGAGTGTACCGGGAGACCTCCGGGAGGGGTATTTCGACCCAAGAGGCTTCATGGGCTGTGGGAAAGTAATAACCAGCCCTTAGTGGGATGGTGGAACAACCACAATAGTCCCATGTGGCTGGAAGAAAGAAACCCAAAGGAAAAAGGTGGAAAAAAGGCAAAAAGGAAGAGTCCTAGTCCTACTAGGAGTGGAGGAGGAGAGTCCTCCTCCACCTCCCACTTTGGTCGACCCGAGGGCTGGATTTTTGGCATCCAAGCCTCCTCCTCCTCTCCTCCTATATATACTAGAGGATTTTAGGGTTTTGACACATAATTTTCAGCCACGTGCTACCCGTTCCTCTAGTGCATAGTTTCTCCTCTAGATCGGTTTTCTGCAGTGGTTAGGCGAAACCCTGCCGGAATTGCTCCACCACCATCGCCGGAGCACCGTTAGGCTGCAGGAGAACTCTTCTTCCTCTCCACTCCTTCTTTCTGGATCAAGACGGTGGAGATAGTCATCAAGCTGTACGTGTGCTGAACGCGGATGTGTCGTCCGTTCGGTGCTAGATCGGAAGGATCGTGATGAGATTGCGGGATGGATCGTGATGAGTTCGCGGGACGGATCGTGATTGGATCGCGGGAAGGATTGTAATGTGACTGCGGGGCGCTCGGCGATTTGGATCGCGAAGACGTTCGACTACACCAACCGCGTTTCTTAACGCTTCCCGCTTAGCGATCTAGAAGGGTACGTAGATCCACTCTCCCTCTCGTAGATGCTCATCACCATGGATAGATCTTTGTGTGCGTAGGAATTTTTTTGTATCCCATGCAACATTCCCCAACACATCGGTCTTGAGCGATGAAGAATATGAACTTGTAACCAACTGAGGAACTTGAACCTTCTTGAATTTCTTCTGAGGAGGATGAGATCAATCAAAGTTCTGTTGAAAGTCCATGTCCTTGAGTTCCTCAGTAGTCTTGAGATGTGCGAGAATGTCCCATGCGCGATCAAAGATTTCATGCACATAGTAGTGATTTTTCCTCACAGAGTTCTGCCTCACAGTCATGTTCTGACAAATTGAACCAAACTGACGCTTCACCCACTTGTGATTGTGATCAACCTTCTGATGAAGACTTATGAGAAGCTCACAATCTTCCACCACACAAGGGGAGGACTCTCGAGGCTTTTTCCCTAATGCTTTGGTAGCTGAGTCTTGGGTAGCAATGTAATCATTGGTGGAGTAAGATGGAGCTTTGCGAAACTGACCATCCAATGGACGAGTACCTTCATCAATGACATCTTTGCCTTTTCCTTCAACTAAGGCAATTGTGTTCTTGAGGACTTCAATCGGAGGCAGAAAGTCAAAATGATTTGTGAAGTCGGCCTTGAAGGGAATTGAAGACCTTGATCTGATGAATTTCCTGATCCAGGGAGCATAAGGCTTCAGTTCAAATGGGACTTAGGCTGCATTCGCTAATGTCCTCATGAAGAAATCGTGGTAGTTGATGGGAATCCCATGAATGATATTGAATAGCATGTTCTTCATGACTCCCTCAACTTCTTCTTCTTTAGAGTTGTGACCCTTCTGAGGACAAAGGGTGTTTGTGAGGATGTGATAAACTATCATGGGCACATAGCACAAATCCTTCACAAGGAAGGTGGTCCGTTGAGGTTTTCCAGGAGCCAAAGGCTTCATCAACACTTGCATCATTTGGATGGGAAGAGCGGGTTCATCAAACATGCAGTGGGCTTCCTCTAAAGGAATTGGAACTAGGACTGACCGAAGCAATTCTGATGCTGGAGCAGTGTAGTGAGTAGATCCAGTCATTCAGCCCAAGACCCATGAGCTGACGTCAGAAGCACTTCCTGTGATGTGCAAGGTGGCATAGAATTGAAGAATTAGTCTTCATTCCAATCACATATATCCACACAAAATGGAAGAATTCCTTCATCGTGAAGAACTACGAGCACTGGTGTGAAGGAAGGGATTGTTTCCATATCCGCACGAGGAATTTACTGGTGCTCGAAGACTTTCTTCTTATCAAACAGTACTGATGCATAATCTTTCATCTGTATAGGAATCCAGAATCTTGTGCGACTGACCCTATCTGAGTCATATGGATTGGGTCCAATGAAGAGAATGTGCTCATCGAAGAAATTGGTCCTGATGAATTTGGGGCGCTTTGAGCCTTTGGATGGCATTCGTGGCTTTGGCTGAAGGTTTGGCTTGAAGCGGCCCACTATCTCCTTAGGCATAGGAGGAACTTCTTTAGACTGAGGAATTTGCGCTGTAGTTCCTCATTGGAAGTTGGAGCAACAACTTCTTCAGCTGAGGTAGCTAGAATTTCTTCAATGGCAATGGCATTCAAGTCATCAGATCCTGGTTGAATTTCTTCAGTCTGGGCTGGAGACTGAGAAATCGGTGACAGAGGAGTGGTCATTGGTGAATTTGGGTGTGCAGCTTCCCAATATTCATCATTGATGACGGGGGTTGTGTTGCCAATGTCCATGTCCTCATCAATTTCTTTAACGCCGGCCTCTTCAGCAGTCAACTGAGGCTGGGGCGATGATATCAGTGGAGTTGAAGCTTTTGCTTCCACTTCAATTTCTTCATCAATCTGCTCTGCGGTAGCAGCAGACCGATTTTCCCTTCTTGATCATCATTTGGGATGACATAGTCAACACCAAATCATATAATTTCATAGGCTCTCATGGAGTTGATAGGAGTTGCATCAATTGGTTCTGTATAAGAACATGGCACTGTCTTCAATTTCTTCACTGTTGAGGAATCTGACTTTGATGCTTTTCTTTTTAGTGCCTTCTTGTCCGTAGCCTTGGTTTGCTTCGCTTCTGATGCAGAAGGAAGGTTGATTGTCTTCACCCTTGATGATTTAGCTGTTCCTACAGAGGGTGAAGGAGGAGCATTTTGTTCAAGCACGACTCAGGCAGATGCCCTTGTATTCTCAATTTCATTAGGCACAACTAAATTTTCAGCTGTCCTGGCAGTTTCTTCAGCAACCTGAATTTCTTCAGCTGCAGGAGTAGTTTCTTCAGTACGCTGAGCAGATTCTTGAGCCTGAGGAACTTGAGGTTGCGTTCGAGCTGCAACCCTCTCGTTGTGGTCCTTAACGGTAGCTTGAGTTGCCCTGACAAATCTCACTTTGGTGCCCTTCCATTCAGCATCATACTTGTCTTGTTCGTCAAAAAGGCAGCGTATATCAGACTAAACAGTGATGACTTGATTTGGTGTCAAATTCATCACATTGTTCCTCAGAAATTTTTCTTTTCTGGCTCTGCTCCTTTTATCTCTCAAAGCTTCATCTCTTTTCCATTTTTCTTCATCAATGAAATGTGTGAGGACATGGTCCACACCAAGACGTAGGTTCAGTGAGGAAAGTGGGTTGCTGGGATCCTCATGCCATATGTCAATGAAGTTGAGGATCATCTTGGGATCCAGCATAAGAGGAACAAAGGTGCCTTTTGGTGTTGTAGCCCTTTGGTGACTTTATCTGATGATTTCTTCCAATTCTTCATCATCAGCCTCATCATCAGCCTCAGTTCCTGAGGGTACATTCACTATAGCTTTGCTAGTGTGAGGACTTGGATTTTGACCTCGTCCAACAGTTTTCTTTAGCTTCAACATAGTAGGACTTGTTCAAGACTTTTCTCACACAGAGGGACTTGGAGAGACCCTTGAAGAAATTGAGAATCCCTCTGTCCTCTGACAAGATGCAAGGTGCACAGGTTTTGAGGACTTTGCGGCAGCAGCAGAGGACTGAGCAGCTACTGAACCAGTGGCTGAGGCCTCTGAAGGCTTTGCTTGAGGAATCTGAAGTGATGATTTTGAAGTTGAAGACTTTGACTTCACAGCAGATTTCTTCACAATTGATTTCTTCGGAGCACTAGCAGAGGCTCCGGTGGTTGCAGCAGCAGCAGCAGAGTCTTCATTGAATTTCTTCGCAGACTCTTTTGCTTTCTTCGCCAGCTTGGCTTGCTGTCTTTCCCATTCATGAGGAAAGTCATCACTAGTCTTGAGACTTGTGGGATCAGCAGTTTGGTTCGAAGCCAAGGGTGGCCTGTTGCAAGGGGGTTTAACTGCGAATTTCTTCGTATACTTGGGAGTGACATAGCGATATTCTTTCCACTCCTTTGCCCATCTCCTCTCAATTTTCTGTATGCGAATCTTTCTCTGCTTTGTTGTTTCCTTGCCATGAGTTTCTTCATCTGGAGTGCAAGATTCCTCGTACAAGTCATCAGGTATCTCAAACGCAGTCTGAACTTCAGGTTTCTTTCCACCTTTCTGTGGCTTCTTCCCATCAGCCATTTTCTTCGGCTGAGGATTATAAACTCTTGAGGATTCTGAAGATGTACACAACTTTTCCTCAAGAAATGCTGCAAATGAGTTAAGTTGACGAGAACCTAGTGATTCATTAGTGGACATGTTTGTACTTGTGAACAGAGTATAGGTGCGAGGAATTTGAAGAGATCATATGCGCTCTCAGAAGTTTTTCAGAAACATCAAGTGTGAGTAATTTGACCATGGGTGTCTTGTGGATTTTCACTAAGTGTTCTTTGTCTTAGGTTCTAGAGTTGTGCAGATTTTGAGGATCCACACAATTGAGGAATCTCAAGGAAAATCATGACTTAGGAAAAACATCAAGTCTATGAACATGTAAGGTGCTTTTAGAATGAGATTCTTGTTGATTAAACACATTTGAGGAAATTTTGGACAACTTGAAGATCAAACAAGGGCAGTAAAAACATATTTTATTTACCCTGATGAAGAACAGGACGAACTGTGAGATGAAATCGAGGAAGTTTGTCAGTCCAGATCTCCCACACCGTAGCTTGGTAGAGGGAGATAGATACAGCGGGGTGAAGACTTCCGCGGCTGATGCGAGTACGACGACAGTAAGGTTGAGGAAGTGAAGCTCTTCCACACTGGCGATGATGATTTTAGCAACAACGGTAGGTCGGAGGTCGGGAGAGAGTGAGAGTGAGGAGTAACTGAGCATAGTGAAAGGGAAGGGGTATTTATAGCAGAGGTGAAAATCAATCTGCCCGAAGATTTCGGACTAGATTGCCCCTGACACTTGCTCTCCATGTGACATGTGTCACCCACATTATGAGAAGTGGAGATTTAGGGGCATCGTGGGTTATCCAGTCATGGAATCGGAACGGTTTGAGCGGGAAGCACCAAAAATTTAGATAGTGAACATTTTAAAGTTTCCATTCGCAAATTCCTCAGCTATCGAGGACACGGTTAAGACTTTGAATTTCAAAGTCGAATGCATATGAAGAATTTGTGAACAGACTGGGTTGAGTTTAGCATAGAGGAGGAACGGGTCCGATCACATTCACTTAGATGAAAATCAACTTGAAGAATTAGCAATAGGTGAATGTTGTTGAGGACATTGAAAATTCAGACATATATCTATAGTCAATGAAGAACATGAGTTTCATAGTTTGAAGAATTTGAAATTTTGAGAAATTTGCAAACTTGAGGAATTTGTGAATTTGTAGAATTTGCAAAATGACGAAAAACTCAACTTTGATGAATTTCAACTATGGTTGGTGGCGTGACCCACCGTGTAAGAATGATGATTTCAGACACCGCGTACAATTGTCGTAGGGTTCTGAGAATCAAATTCTTCATTAATTTCTTCACAATTAGAGGATTATTCTTCATTGATTGAATAATAAAGTTACTTCATGTGTTGCACATCTAAGTCATGAATTTTGCATAAGTGTTAGGATGTGTGTCCTTTTAAAGAACATTCGAAGATTCTAAGATATTTAGCTCACACCGCAACTTGCAAAATCTCTTTTCATCCAAGGGCTTTATGAAGATATAGGCCAGTTCTTCTTCGGTAGGGATGTGGTCGATGGAGATGTCGCCCTTGAGTACATGATCTCAAAGAAAATGATGATGAAGCCGGATGTGCTTCGTCTTGGAATGCTAAACTGGGTTGTAACCAATCTTGATGGCACTCTCGTTGTTGCAGTAGAGAGGCACATTCTTCACATTGATGCCATAGTCCTTGAGGGTTTGCTTCATCCATAGTAGCTGAGCGCAACATGAACCAGTAACAATGTACTCAACTTCAGCAGTAGATAGTGACACGCAATTCTGCTTCTTTGAGGACCAATAGACTAAGGATTGTCTGAGGAAATGACATGTGCCTGAGGCTGACTTGCGATCCACATGATCTCCGGCATAGTCAGCATCAGAGTATCCGACGAGGTAAAGATTTGAGCCCTTGGGATACCATAATACAAGCGTTGGTGTGTGAGCTAAGTATCAAAGAATATGTTTCACAGCATTATGGTCTGATTCCATAGGTGTTGCTTGGAATCGGGCACACATGCAAACACTCAACATAATATCAGGCCTAGATGCACATACATACAATAAAGAGATAATCATGGAGCGATATACCTTCTGATCGAAATCTTTACCATTTTTCAGTGCAGAGGTGGCCTTTTGAAGGCATTGGAGTTTTGACGCCTTTACAGTCTTGCATGTCGAATTTCCTCAGAACATCCTTGTGGTATTTCTCTTGAGAGATGAAGATGCCGTTGTCTTGTTGACGAATTTGAAGAAATAAGAAGAATTTCAACTCTCCCATCATAGACATTTGATATTATTCACTCATCATATAGGTAAATTCATCACTATAATGTTTGTCAGTACAGCCAAAGATAATATCGTCTACATAAATTTGGCATATGAACAGTTCATTGTCATAGGAATTAGTGAAAAGTGTTGGGTCGAGTGAACCGGGTTTGAAGCCTTTTTCACGAGGAACTCCTTCAGAGTGTCGTACCATGCCCGAGGGGCCTGCTTGAGGCCATATAGGGCCTTGTTGAGTCTGAAGACTTTGTCACGATGCTTAGGGTCTTCAAAACCTGGGGGCTGAGCAACATTTACTTCTTCCCCAAGCTTACCATTGAGGAATGCACTTTTCACATCCATTTGATATAAGATGATATCATGATGGTTAGCATAAGCAAGCAATAGGCGAATAGCTTCAAGTCTAGCAACAGGGGCTAAAGTTTCATCGAAGTCAATTCCTTCAACCTATGTGTAGCCTTGAGCTACAAGACGAGCCTTATTCCTTCCCACAAGGACATTTTCATCTTGCTTGTTGTGGTAGATCCACTTGGTACCTATGATGTTGTGCTTGCAAGGATTTTGCCGCTTGACAAGTTCCCACACGTTGTTGATCTTGAATTGATGCAATTCCTCTTGCATATCTTGAATCCTCTCAGGATCCTTGAATTCTTCATCAACTTTGGTGGGCTCTATGATAGAGGCAAAAGCAAAGTGCCCACAAAAGTTAGTAAAATGTGAAGCTCTTGAGCAAGTGAGGGGACCTAGTGCATTGATGTCATCGATGATTTTGTTAATCTGCACTGCATTTGCAACTCTTGGATGAGCAGGTTGACGTGGCTGAGGATTGTCTTCAACACCATTTTCTGAAGGTGTATCAGCATGAATGTCTTCATTCGTCAGAATGACTTCCTAAGTGGGTATGACATCTTCAGTAGCCTTCAGCTTAATGGATTCCTCAGGAGACTATTCATCTAGCATAGAAGGCAGGTGCTCTCTTTGCGAGCCGTCAGTTTCATCCAACCACACATCTACAGTTCCAACAACCTTATGGTGGTAGGTGTTGAAGACTCTTTAGGTGTGTGAGTCCTTTCAGTAACCAAGCATAAAACCTTCATGTGCTTTCGATGCAAATTTGGAACTATGGTGAGGATCTCTAATCCAGCATTTTGCACCGAAGACTTTGAGACAACTTACATTGTGTTTCTTGCCAGTGATAAGTTCATATGAAGTCTTCTTGAAGAATTTGTCAAGATATACCCTGTTGATGATGTGGCATGCTGTATTGATTGCCTCAGGCCAGAAGTGACGAGGAGTCTTGTATTCATCAAGCATGGTGCGAGCCATCTCAACAAGAGTCATGTTCCTGCGCTCGATGACGCCATTCTGCTGAGGAGTATATGGGGTAGATAACTCATGAGTAATACGAAGTTCATCCAGATATTCAGCAAGATTGGTTTTTTTGAACTCAGTCCCATTATCACTCCTGATATGCTTGATCTTGACGCTGAAGTTCGTGGCGGCCCTTGAAGCAAATCGTCTCAAGACATCTTGCACTTCAGACTTGTACAGAATAATATGCACCCAAGTGTAATGAGAGTAATCGTCGACAATGACAAAGACATACAAACTTTAACAATTTGTAAGTGTGGAATAATGAGTTGGGCCAAAGAGATCCATGTGAAGCAATTCAAAGGGTCGAGTCGTGGTTATGATTGTCTTTGAGGGATGCTTGGATCTGGTCATCTTCCCAGACTCACATGCACCACAGAGGTGGTCCTTGAGGAATTTGACACCTTCAATGCCATTGACGTGATTTTTCTTCACGAGCATGTGCAAGTTCCTCATACCAGCAGGTCCAAGTCGTCGATGCCACAACCAACCTCCTGAGGACTTTGCAAGTAGGCATGTGGTAGGCTGAGGACCTGTAGAGAAATCAACAATATACAAGTGTCCTCTCCTAAAGCCTTCGACGACTTTGGAATTGTCAGATTCCGTGATGAGAACACAACGATATTTTCCAAATACGACCACCATATCAAGATCACAAAGCATTGAGACAGACATAAGGTTGAACCCGAGGGATTCGAAAAGCATCACCTTATCCATGTGTCGGTTCTTTGAGATTGCAACCTTACCTAGACCCAATACCTTGCTTTTTTTCCTTTGTCAGCATAGGTGATATGCTTCAGATGAGATGGAGCAGGTGGCAAATTTATTAGTAGATTCTTGTCACCAGTCATGTGGTTTGTGCATCCACTATCGAGGATCCACTCAGTCGCTTTTGGAGTTTCATCTTGCAGATGAATTCGTACAACTTACGAACTCATATGCTTCAAAGTGAAGAATATGACATCAATTTCATGATACATAATTTCATCACACAACATAGTAAGCAAAGCAGCATGAGGACGTGAGATATAAGGAAATCATTTCTGCATGATTAGCATGCGTCCTTTCAAGCATTCCTCAGGTCTCCAGTAAATTCATCAAACGTTCAAGTTCATCTGGAGACCTGACCCTGCATTAGAGATTAGTTCAATTTCTTCACCACCCACATCTGGAGGGGTGGCAAAGAGTTGATCATTCTACGAGCACCACATGAGAACGGAGGCATTGAAGCTAGTGCGCTTCGTTTTACAAGACACGAGTTAGAGTACTCATATGAATAAGCAGAGAAATTCTTTGAGGACCTGTGAACATAATGATTTGAGGAATAATGCACATATTCAAAACTCTTAGATTTTCCATATGAAACAGATGCATTAGCACTAGAATGATATCTTTGACCATTTGAGGAATTTGGTCCAAGTGAAGACTTTGGTCCATATGAGGAATTTGATCTGGGGTTCCTATTCTTCATGAGTGGTATCATGAGGACTTTCACTTGAAGATTTTGTAAGTTGCTCTTGGGAACCCATATTTTCTTCATAGGTGAACCGTTGCTGCAGTTAGTTCCAACCAATCTGGCAAATAATTCACCTTTCTGATTTTTGAAGAATTTGTAGTTGGAGTCAAGTGACTGATCAGAGGAATATGAAGTTTCGAAAGTAAAGCCAGATAAAGTGGATGGATCTACAGGAGGTGCATTTGCAGCAACCCGTGTGGTTTTGGGGTACTTCTCAGGTGTCCAGTAGGAACCATCAATATTGATTGTCCTCTCTAATGCAATACCCCCTTTCCTAGGGTTCCTGTTCAGAATCTGCTTTTTGAGGACAGCGCAAAGGGTTTGATGCCCTTTGAGACTTTTGTAGATGCCTGTCACATACAATTCCTTCAACCCTGCATTTTTGTCAGTGATACTTGTGGTATCCTCAGATGAGGAATTTGTGACCACGGGAATAGTTGAAATATTTGCAGCAATAGAAGCATTTGAACATTCAGGTGAAGAATTAACAGTTTCACGTTCGATGCATTTCAAACAAGGCGGAACAAATTCTTCCTAAGCGGTACTGATCTGTTGAGCCCTTCGTTTATCATGTGACACCCTTAGTTTCTCAAGATCTTGCTTTCTTCGAAGAAATTCATAAGAAAGCTTCTCATGATCAGCTAAGAGAGCATCATGATGACTCTGAAGGTTATCATACTTTGTCTGAAGACTTTTGAGATCATCAGACAGAGTTTGAGTCTGATCCACTTCCTCATTCAACAGATCATCACTTTTGTCTACCATTTTCTGAAGCTTTTGATGTGAACTTTGTTACCTAGTACCAATATTAGCAAGTTTGGCATAGCAAGGTTTCACATAATCATCAGATTCACCATCACTTGACTCAGAGGAGGAGTGATGCTTATGTACCTTGGAACCTTTAGCCAGGAAGCAATAGGTGGGAGCATAATCATCATTGCTGACGTCAGAGTCGTTAGAGTAGTCATTTTTTTCATCTTTGATGATAGACTTGCTGACGAAATCTGTAGCAAGAGCAAAACTAGCGACACCAGATTCAGATTCCACCTCAGATTCTTCCTCTTCTTCATATTCTTTAGATTCTTCTTCTGAGTCCATTTCCTTGCCAATGAAAGGCCGAGCCTTTCTGGAACCATTCTTCTTGTGCATCGAGGACTTTGAAGATGAGGATTTGCAGATGAGGACATTGAAGATTTCTTCTATTTCTTTGAGTCATCAGAACTGTCGTGCTTGTACTTCTTCTTCTTCTTGCTTGATTCTTCTTCCCAGAGAGGACAGTCAGAGATGAAGTGACAAGATTTCTTGCATTTGTGACAAGTTCTCCTCGTGCAGTCATCTGAGGAATCTGATTTCCTCAAGCCCCTTTTTGATGATTTTCCAAATCCACCTCTCCTTGAGAACTTCTGAATTTCCTTACGAGCATTGCCAGCTCCTGACTCAGTTCTTCAGGATCACCAAGGCTACTATCAGAATCTTGGCCTTCGGATGAGGAAATTGTTTTTTCCTTCAGAGCACGAGATCTTCCTTAGCTTGGCCTGTAGAGGTCTCTCTTCTCAGCTTGTTGGAATTCATCAGTATTGAGTCTCTCAAGAATATCAACAGGATCAAGTGACTTGTAGTCTCCATGTTCTAGAATCATCAAAGCCAGAGTATCGAATGAGGAATCAAGAGATCTTAACAGTTTCCTCACCACTTCATGGTCGGTGATATCAGTAGCACCCAGTGCTTGAAGATCATTGGAGATATCATTCAGAAGATCAAAATTTTGCTGGACATTTCATTGTCGAGTCTCTCGAATTGGTTGAAGAGATTGCAAAGAACATCAACACGAGAGTCACATTGAGTGGAAACCCCTTCCTTGACTTTGGACATCCTATCCTAGATAAGCTTAGTGGACTCCAATGCACTCACTCTGCCATACTGACCTTTGCTCAGATGGCCACCGATGATATTCTTCCTTGAGAATCAAGTTGCTTGAATTTCTTCGTATCAACAATAGTAATAGTCGGAGAAGTGCGGGGAACACCATTTTCCACAACGTATCGGAGATCGTTGTCAATGGCTTCAAGATCCATACACATCTTGTTCTTCCAGTAGGGGTAATCCGTCCCATCGAAGGTAGGACATCCCGCGGAAACCATGCTCAACCTGTAGTCGAACTAACTAGAACTCCAGGCGGTTAAACCAAAATCACACAGAACAAGGGAGTACCTTACTCTAATACCAATTTAAAAGTGCGTTATATTGACAAGAGGGGGGGTGAATAGGCGATTTTTACAAATGCATCACTTGAGGAATTTCAACTTGAGGAGTTTGAAATGTGATGAATAACTACCAGCGGAATAAGTACTCAAGTGCATGAGAAACATAGCAACAACATAGTCATGATGATGAAATGAACATGCATAGATTACAGGTAGTGTGATACAAGATGAGCAGGTGAGGAACAAGGTAACTTGAAGAATTTGAGATGAAGAAATTGTGAAAGTCTCCAGTCAAATTCTTCAAACCATAATGATCAATTACATCATTAAGTATACGAGGAAATAGAGGGGTTGAGGAAATAGTACTAGGTAGCTCGATGAAGATAATGGTTTGATGACCCAATTCCAATAACGGTGACAGTCGTATGTCTGGTTTGGAGTGGCCTGGTATTTAAACCAGAGGACACACATTCTTTACCATATTCTCCTTGAGCTAAGGTCACAAAGTCCTCGCCCAAAACTTGTGGTAAGTCTTCAGGGTAGATTTCCAAAACCCTCACAAACTGGTCACCCGGTGATCCACTACTGATAGTTGGATGCTCTAGACGAAGGTCACTTCGTGATCCCCAATTGACTACAGGACGCACTAGACCATGACGCCTAACTGTCTGGAAGATACATAGTCTTCAAAGGTAACAAGTGTCGGTTCCACACAGGAACAATCTCTTTAGTGATGCTCAATCACTTTGGGTTTGGTGGTTTGGATTTGGGTTTTTCCTCACTGATGATTTTCTCTCAAAGTCCTCGAAGGATGGGTTGCTCTCAAATGACAAGTGTCAGTTCTCTCTCGGAGCAGCCAACCAACTAGTGGTTGTGGGGGCTAGATATTTATAGCCAGGGTGCAACCTAACATGATAAGACATAAATGCCCCCAATGATAAGACCATTATGAGGATAAGATGATTGGGGACAGCTGGCGCAAAGCATACCAATGATCAGAAATTCGAATTATGAAAGTCCCCATGCTTATCATAGTCCTCTTTGGTAGGCAATTCGCACTGGTGAAATCCTAACTCTTTAGTCAGTCCAATTTCCTCAGAGACCAGAAGAACATTGTCTCTGTCACTGAAGAACTTGACTGAACCATAAGAGATTTCCAAAAGGCTTCACTCGAAGGATCGGATAGGTTGAGGATTTTAAGTTGAGCATCAATTGGAAATGTTCCTAAGTATTACCTCGGCCCCCTTCAACAATATGGTGTTTCCTATGACTCAAAGAAAGGAAATAAAACTACGAAAACAAAAGTATTCACGCTTCATAATCCTCATTCATATCTTCAAGGTCACACCAACTTCTTCATTCTCAAAGTCTTCAGGGAATACAAAAGTCTTCAGCAACGTTTTCACCCAAGTCTTCAGTTGAAGACATACATTTTTAGGGGTCGGTAATATCCGAATATATCAAACTCCTCGTTGACTTATACAACCTATGTACACTCACAAACACATTAGTTCCTTAACGTATAAGTCTTCGATACACCAAAGTCACTAAGGGGCACTAGATTCACTTACACAAGGGAGATATGATGGATCAAGCTCATGAAGAAGGGGAATCGATGCCAACAGAGGAAAATGAAGAAGAAGATATACTTCTACCTTATTTTCATCATCTTACCCCTATTGAAATTCAAGCTTTTAGGGCCTTAGAAGCAGCTCGTGTTCAGAATAAATTTCTAACTCGTGAAAATATTTTGCTAGAGGAGTACATCAAAACCCTTCGGAGCGTCATCCGTAAATTGGAGCACTTATTGAAGCTGAAGTGTGACACTGCTATATCACCACCACCTTCATCATCTTCACCACCAAATGAGGCTTGAGTACACGGGTATGGGCACTCCTCTAGGCTTGAGGCAATATTGGGGGAGATGCAACGGTATCGTATCACCATCACTTTTCACCTTTACTATTTATTTTGATCCTTAGCCTTTTCATGATTTAGTTGAATAAAAGTTTAGTATGATCTATTTTCGCATGGTAGTTTCGTGATCTATCGATCTATGTAATCGAGTGAGAGTTATATAATAAAATTTAGTTTGAGTTTTTGCCTCTTTACCTTTTGTTGCAATCATAATAAATGAAAATAAATGAAAATGATCGTATGCTAATCTTCTGGTGAGTAATGACATCACACAAGGAAAAGTATAAGTGGTAAAATTTATTGGAGGTTGAAAAACATAGCATTAGTCAATGATGCTACTCATGAAAGAATTAATTAGGGAAGAGAAGATTCACATGCAAATACACTATCTTGGACATCTTTTATGATTGTGATCCCCCATTAAATATTATATGCTAAAATTGTTGACGTTGGACAAGGAAGACAACGTAATGATTTATGTTTTTTCATATTCACATAGAAGTAATATTTTCATAGATCCTTCAACATGTGGTGCTTGCTCAATATATTTGCTATCCAAAAATTTATCACTAAGTAGAGACACTACTTGTATATCAAAAAAACCCAAACCCAAACTCATGTTTTGAGAGTCCACCATACCTACCTATGCATTGAATAAGACCTTCAAGTAAGTTGTCATCGGTGCACTAAGGCAATAAAATTTTCTTCTAAAAGTGTTGGATCAATTAGTGTAAGAGAAAATTGAGCATTACACGAACTTGTGGTCACAAAGTAGTAAAAGTGACGGACTGCATAATAAAGGTTGCTAACACAAGGGGCAATACGTTCTTTTGCATTAAGGGATTAGGCATACAAACTAAAAAGCGCATGAAAAACCTATGCTTCCTTCTGCGAAGGGCCTATGTTTTACCTTTATATATTTACTTTTATGCAAGAGTCGAAGAATTCTTATCTATCCTTTTTATTTTTCTTTCTTGCAAGCATCATGTGGTTAGGAAAGATCTAGGCACATATATCTGGTTGGGTATGATTGAGCATGAGTTATTATTGTTGACATCACCCATGAGATGAATATGTTGGGAGGCGAAACAATAAGCCCCAATATCTCTATGTGTCCTGTTGATACTTTTTTCACATGGACATGATGTGAGTGTTATCAATCATAGAAGACTAAATGATGGTTGAGTACGTGGACTTGCCAAAAGGCTTCGACACGAGACCCTTACTGAAAAAATGATGAATTGTAGTTGCAAAATTGACTGAGAACATAGTTTGTTGGTTTCCAAGAAGGTTTATGCCTTATATTTCTATGTTGTGATGAATTGTTACTTGCTCACGAGAACTAATATGATCTTGTTATGAAATAGAAGTTATACGAAAGAATTCTACAATAAAGTTTGTTGCTATTATGATAATAAGCATGATGCTACTATGTACATATTTTGTTTTTATCGACGTCTCTCTCTCAAACCATGTTGACATGTTTTTTGATATCGGTTTTCGCTTGAGGACAAGCAAGGTCTAAGTTGGGGGAGTTGATATGTCCATTTTGCATCATGTTCCTACTGTTATTTACAATGTTTTTATGAGTAATAATGCTTCATGGAGTAGAGCATTTCTAATGCCTTTTCTCTCATAATTTGCAAGGTTTGAACAAAGAGGGAGAATACTGGCAGCTAGAAATCTGGACCTAAAAAAGCATGTCACAGATACCTATTATGAAGATCCTCAAATGACCTAAAACTTCACGGGGATTTTTACGGAATATATAAGAAATATTGGAGCAAATAACTACTGGTGGGGCCCACCCTAGTGAGCACAAGACACCAGGGCGCGAGGCCACCCTGGTGGGTTGTGCTCAACACGGTCCACCTTCGGAGCCCATCTTCGGGTATAAATGGTATTTTTAACTAGAAAAAAAATTAGAGGACTTTCGGGATGGAATGGTGCCATCTCGAGGTGGAACTTGGACAGGAGCACTTTTGCCCTCTAGTGGAGCGATTCCACCCGAGGAACTTCCCTCCCGGAGGGGGAAATTGAAGCCATCGTTATCACCAACAACCCTCTCATCTTTGGGAGGACATTTTTCATGAAAATCTTCAACATCACCATCTCCTCTCAAACCCTAGTTCATCTATTGTCTTCAATCTTTGTACCGGAACCTCAGATTGGTACCCGCGGGTGACTACTAGTGTTGATTACCTTGTGTAGTTGATTACTATATGGTTTATTTGTTGGAAGATTATATGTTCAGAGCCATTATGCCATTCAATAAACCTCTGATCTTGAGCATGCATATTATTTTTGAGTAGATACCTTTGTTCTTGAGGTCATGGGAGAAGTCATGTTGCAAGTAATCATTTGAATTTGATATGTGTTCGATATTTTGATGAGATGTATGTTGTGATTCCCTTAGTCGTCTCTTGTGAACTTCGACTACATGACACTTCACCATCCTTGGCCCTAAGGGAATGCATTGTGGAGTAGTTATTAGATGATGGGTAGCTAGAGTGACAAAAGCTTAAACCCTAGTTTATGCGCTACTTCGTAAGGGGCTCATTTGGATCCACATGTTTAATGCTATGGTTAGATGTTATCTTAATACTTTTATCGTAGTTGTGGGTGCTTGCGAGGGGGTTAATCAGAAGTGGGAGGTTTTTTCAAGTAAGAACAACACCCAAGCACCAGTCCACCCACATATCAAATTATCAAAGTAGCGAACACAAATCAAACCAACATGATGAAAGTGACTAGATGAAATTCCCATGTACCCTCAAGAACACTTTGCTTATTATAAGAGATAGTTTTGTCCTATCCTGTGCCACAAAAGGATTGGGCTACCTTGCTGCACCTTATCTATCGTTATCTTTACCTGCTCGATACAAATTACCATGCTATCAAACTACCTGTTACCTACAATTTCAGTGCTTGCAGAAACAACCTTGCTGAAAACCGCTTGTCATTTCCTTATGCTCCTTGTTGGGTTTGGCACTCTTAGTTATCGAAAGGACTATGATTGACCCCCTAGGATTGTGGGTCATCAAGGTGTTATGGAGCAGTTTTGTCAGCGTGAGCATATGCGACTCGATTTGGCAGCTGTTGCACATCCATAGTCTAATGGACATGTAGAACGAGCTAATCAAGAGATTTTAAGAGGGATCAAACCCCGACTTATGGTGCCACTCGAGCACACTCCCGAGTGTTGGGTCAAGGAAATCCCCGTAGTACGTTGGAGCATTAGAACAAATCCAAACAGATCTACTGGATATACACCATTTTTTCTGGTTTATGGAGCTGAGGCGGTACTGCCAAGTGATATTCGTCACGATTGCCCTCAAGTTACTACCTATGTTGAAGTAGGCAACGAGTAGGCATGTTAAGATTCTTTGGATGACTTAGAAGAGGAACGTGATCTGGAAGCAACCCGATCTGCTATATATCAGCAACACCTACATCACTATCACAACTATAGAGTTCGAAGCCATACTTTCCAAGAGGGCGACTTAGTGCTCCATCTGATTCTAGATCAAATATGGATGCATAAGATTTCACCACCTTGGGAAGGTCCCTTCGTCATTAGCAAGAACCTCAATAATGGGTCCAATTACCTGATTGATTTACGAGAAGGATCATATACCTTTGAAGACCAAACAACACATCCTTGGAATGTTGCTCGTCCTTGGCTGTGTTATACTTAGAGTCACAGGCTCCACCTCACTATACATACTGTTGTTTATACTTCTCTATGTTTAAATATAATAAAGAAAACACCCCCAAAACTCGGGGTTTTTATGGTTTCAACCTACCAATTTGTGCATGAGTCTTTATTCTATGAACATAAGTCACTCGGGGGATTCCAACTCAATGAGTCTGACTTTATTATCCCTCTTGACTAGGCTATAAGCCAATTAAAATATAGGGTTAAACTCGCCTATTTGCAAGATGCTACTCTGAACAGGTGACCCCGCAAACTCTTGACAAGTCCATCCATCTGGACCCTAAACTTATCAAGGTTAAAACACCTGCTTGAGTCACAAGAGATTCGGATTACAGAGAGCTAGGATAAACCATGGGTTATCACACCAGCTTCATTGAAGCAAGACTTGAGCCTCGAAAGCCAGTCTCTATACCGAGTCTTACAAAGCCGGCATATTAATAGTCCTTACATTATGTTATTACAATGTTCTATTTCTTATATATTTACAGGTGTAATACTATCATCTCTTTCACCGGCTCAAATTTCCCTTCTGGGTTACGAAATTGCAGTCATATTATGACCAGTTCGTTTATACACATCTTACAACAAACCACAAGTGGTTAAAGATGATTCTATTTGGGCGTCTTAGATTGACCGGCTCATACCGTACAAACGATGGCTCATTGAGCAAAAATAGGAGTCATCAAGGACAAAGTGAACAATCATTATAACAAGGCGACTCATTGGAATTTCAAGTTGTCTGGCAACTTAGTCACAACAAAATAAGCATGAACGTGCATGATGGCATGACAGAACAGTTCAAAGTTTGCTACCCCTATTAAAGGCTCACATCAGGAGCCAAAAAAATATTGGAGTTTTTTGGCCAACACATGGGGGCTACTTTTGGCTGGCAACTTGTGCATCTTCTATGTCAGCCCACCTATGGTTATCTTCTGCACGAGCCGCCTCAGGGTCCGATTCTGCTGGCTCATCATCATAAACCTCCTGATGTTTTTGCACCCACCGGATTATTTTCAGAGATTCAAAATTTTAAGTCCCTAGAACGATAACTGATGCACCAACATCCGGAGCAAAGGTATTCTTACGTCGAAGTGGCACCAACTCAAAAGGTTCATCCTTTGGCAGGTCGAAGCGCTCATTTTCCATTGAATATTGCAGTATGATAGTGCGACACATCAAGATCCTTAGCTATCAGAGTTACCATTAGCTGGGTCTCCCTCATACACTTGGCGTAATCTTCTTCCGAGAATGTTGACCCGTCCAACTTGAATACAAGAAACCCATCTTCTAAAGCATTAAGATCCATCTCATGCAAATATGCTTTCGCACGGGCAAGAGACATGTTAGCTCTAGCACGAGCCGCCGATTTCTAGAATTTGCTAACCCATTGTTGCACGGTTGACAGCTGCTTTAGCATCTCTTTAATCCTTCTGGGCGGGTGTTTTAGATTCTTCACTGCCATCATAGCAAAGACAGATCATGTGCATAACTGCTCAGTTTACACCCCTTGGGTCTCTAACGGCATTTCCATAAAAATTTGCTTATTAGCATGGCCCATTTCTACATCAGTAGCCGGCTCAATCCTCTCATCCGGATTATTCTCTCTAGAAGGTCCGACATGAGTGGTCGTCTCTTCTAGTGGGGTTTTTTGGGATATTCTGGCCTGCAGCACTGGAAGACGACTCGATAGAAAGCTTCGTTAAAAAAGCTTTGGCCTTGCAATTGTCAACAATCAAATATTAGACCAAGAAAAAGACAAAGTTCAGGCAAAGTATATGAAATCAGTTGAAGTTCACACTTACTTGCGGTTGATGGTAAAAGCAGGAATGTCGGGGGGATTACCCCCGGGTAGGCTCAAGAAGACGACTCAACATTTTAAAACATCGGGGAGGCCGATAATTCTCCAACGTATCAATAATTTATGAAGTATTCATTCTATGTTTACAATAATTCTATATGATTTTGGTATGATTTTATTAGAACTAACCCAGACTGGCGTTGTTTTCAGCACAACTACCATGGTGTCGTTTTTGTGTAGAAATAAAAGTTCTCGGAATGGGCTAAAAATTTACGGAGAATAT
Source organism: Hordeum marinum (assembly GCA_022496015.1). NCBI lineage: Eukaryota > Viridiplantae > Streptophyta > Magnoliopsida > Poales > Poaceae > Hordeum > Hordeum marinum. Next base: position 153,603,674 of record CM039678.1, read on the forward strand.
TTTTGGAAAATATAAAAAATACCGTAGCGAAAATATACCAGAGAACAGTCCCGAGTGAGTCACAAGCCTGCCAAGCGCGACCACTCCCCTGCCCGTGCTAGCATGCTTATGACCTCCTTGGGAACCTTCTGGACGTTGGACCAATGCCAAATACTCCTATAAATATCCATACCTATGAAAAGTAACCTAGATCGGGAGTTCCGCCGCCGCAAGCCTCCAGATCCACAAAAAACCAACCGGGAGCCCGTTCTGACACCTAACTCGGAGGGGGAAACCATCGCTGGAGGCCATCTTCATCATCCTGGCAGTCTCCATGACGAGGAGGGAGTAGTTCAGCCTCGGGGCTGAGGGTATGTACGAGTAGCTATGTGTTTGATCTATTTCTCTCTCGTGTTCTTGAGATGCCACATATAGATGAATCATATGGAGTTTCCCCTCTCTATCTTCTTGTGATGAATTGAGTTTTCTCTTTGAAGTTTTCTTATCGGATTGAGTATTTAATGATTTGAGAACACTTGATGTATATATGGCGATGGGGTATCCGTGCTGACAATGGGATATTCTATTTATCCACTTGATGTATGTTTCGGTGATCAACTTGCGGGTTCCGTGACCTTGGGAATATATGCATAGGGGTTGGCACACGTTTTTGTCTTGACTTTCGAGTAGAAACTTTGGGGACTCTTTGAAATTCTTTGTGTTGGATTGAAAATGATGAATCTGAAATTATGTGATGCATATCGTATAATCAAGCCCATGGGTACCTGTTGTGTCATTGGAGTATCTAGGTGACATTAGGGTTTTGGTTGATGTGTATCTTAAGGTGTTATTTTAGTATGAACTCTAGGGTTGTCCGTGACACTTACAGGGATAGCTCATAAGATTGATTAGAAAAGATAACTTTGAGGTGGTTTCGTACCCTACAATAGTTTCTTCGTCAGTTCTCTGCTATTTGTGACTTTGGATTGCACTCTCTATCGCACGAGAGGTATTTACATATGATTCAACTATGTCAATAATGTTGAGAGAAATTGCACTAGTGAAAGTATGGACCCTAGGCCTTGTTTCCAAGCATTTATACCACGTTTTTCTCGCTATTTACTATTTGTGACGTTGCTGTTTTTATATTTTCAGATTAGAAAAATCTATATCTACCATCCATATTACACTTGTATCACCATCTCTTCGCCGAACTAGTGCACCTATACAATTTACCAGTGTATTGGGCATGTTGGGGACACAAGAGACTCTTTGTTATTTGGTTGCAGGGTTGTTTGAGAGAGACCATCTTCATCCTATGCCTCTCACGGATTGATAAACCTTAGGTCATCAACTTGAGGGTAATGTACCACTGTATTACAAACTCTGCGTTTGGGGGCCCAACACGAGTCTACCAGAAGAAGGTTGTGTAGTAGACATCAAGCTCTTTTCTGTCACCTTTGCCGGGGAGGTGAGTGCTTGAAGGTATATCTTTAGATCTTGCAATTAAATCTTTTGGTTTCTTGTTTTTCACTAGTTTGGTTTTATAAAAGAAAACTACCAAAAATGGAATTGAGGTTGCCTCATATGCTTCATCTTTTTAATGTCTTTCATGAAAATGATGGAAAGGAAAATTGTGCTCAAGTGTTAGCAGAAGAAGTTATTAAAATGTTTGGCACTAAATAATTGAATGATAAGCATGATTTCAATACTATTAGTATGAATTCTCTGAATGATATGCAAAACCACAAGCTTGGGGATGCTATGTTTGATGAAGATGATATTTTTTGTCCCCCAAGTTTAGATGAGCAAAACTGTTATGATTATAGCATGCCTCCTATATATGATTATTATGATGGTGACATGTATGCTATAAAGAATAATTATAACCATGAGACTTGTCATCATGATTTTAATTTTCAATTGGATTATGCTTCAAATGATAGTTATTTTGTTTAGTTTACTCCCACTATTAGTCATGAGAAGAATTTTTCTTATGTGGAGAGTAGTAAAATTTCTATGTTTGTAGATCACGAAAACATTGCTTTATGTTCTGATTATATTGTGGAATTCCATCATGATGCTACTAAAAATTATTATAAGAGAGAATCTTATGCTTCTACATATTGCGATGAACCGGCCTACCGAACCACCCACACGACGACCAATGCCCAAGTACTGCTTGGCGCACTGCGCCTCAAGCATTTTGGAGTACGTCGCCTCATCCTGGGTGGCCGGCATAGCATCAGCTGCCTCCTTGATCTGGGCCTGGAGGGGAGCTAGCTCAGCCCTGGCCTCCCGCTCGCACCTGAAGGCGGATTGGAGGGAAGCCTCAGTGCTCGTCATTTGGGACGATAGTGCGTCCGCCTCCTCCTAGAGTTTGCCGAGCCTGCGCTTTTTGGCCGCGGGTGCCCTGGGGATAAGATGGTCAGGTCCAGCACGCCAAGCATATCTGCAAGGAAAGAAGTAGATGGCAGAGCACTCACTCATCAATGATGGCCCAACACTAGCAAGCTTGGGTTGGCCCCGAGGTTCCCCCTCTGCCGTCTATGGAGGAATGCGAAGAAACTAAAGGCCCCGCGCGCTTCCCTGCGCCTGTAGCAGTTCCTCCAGATGCCATGAGGGGAAGGGAAGCAAGGAAGTAGAGGGGGATTCCTTTGGAACAATGGGAACGAGAAGGCATGCCACTAACGCAAGATCCCCTGAGGCGTGGCAGATTTATAGGCATAACTGCAGCCCACGGGGCATCATGGGGAGTGTAGGCGTGATGCACTCCTCGGGCACCGCATGGCAGGCTCGATCGGTGTGCCTCGGGCTCGGGGGATACTATCGGCGTTCTGGGAATGGGGGTACCCAAACCTTCCTGCTTGCGGCCCAGGCAATGGCCCACCTTGTCAGCCAAGCATGGCCCAGCATGATCCCACTCAAGACAAGGCCCTTGCAAGGGCCCTGAGCTCGCGAGGGGAGCGGTGCCAAGACCAGCAAGGAACTGGCCTCCTCAGGCCCCCTCTAGAGTGGCGGAGATCTCTATGCTGCACTGGGCCTCGAGAGGCCAAGGATGACGCAAGGCAGGCCAGGCGGGCACAACACGCCAGACAGGACAGTTTGTCCTCTTTGGTGCAAAGGAGGCAAGGACGTACGCGGATTCCCAAAGCACCCCCAAAGGTTTCCATTCCGGTGCAACGAGACCAAGACCACGAGCCTTGCATGACGGATGTCATTGCCGAACCCACCACTGCATCACCAACAGCCACTTTGCAGGCGAGGACCACCTTTCGTCAGGATAAGGGTGTACTCCTTGTCCCCCTTCAAATTTTCCCGTTGTGGGATCCCTTGCCACCATGGTGATAAAGGAAGAGGACCCGGGCCGCTATAAATAGAGGCTAGGCTGCACCATAGAAAAGGACGCAATGAGAACAGAGGCAAGTCCACCAGAATGCCCTCGCGAGGCAACTCACCACTGTACTAGTTCATCCACAAACCTCCTTTTGAGGCAATCCACCAAACCAGCAGTAGGGTTTTACGCTTCGTAGCGGCCCGAACCAGCGTAAACCATCGTGTGGAATCTTCTTCCTCATCATCATGCGAGTTCATCGTCCAGGTCATTGGGTTGTTAGCTTGGAGGGGTCAAGCTATTGGGGATCTTCACACACGCCCCCGTGTTGGAACTTCCTTGGGTTTTGCGAAGCCTGAGAATCGACATTTTTCTTCATCCGGCTTGAAGAAGGAGCAGATGCCTTAGAAGTGGCTTTCCAAAAATCTGAACTCGCCTGCATTAAGTATTGTATATCAAATAAAATTGAGAGAAGAAGTTAGGCCAAGGTCATAAAGTACATATTGGAGGAACTGGATTCTTCAAGTAGAATGGCGCCAGTCTGGTGGTGGTACACTTTTCTTTACAGTAAGCAAAGAAATTCTTGGTTAGTTTATTAATGGCGTTGTCAGTCAATTTTTTCTTGCTAATACTTTTTGCATCCTTCAACTCACCAGTATAGTTGCACATTAAGTCGCCCCTCACACTAACGGGTTGAATCCGCCAGGTTATCCAACACCGTTCAAATTGATCCCAGTGAGGCCATTAGCGTTTAGGGCCCTTAGCTTCAGGAACACAGGGGCCAACAGTTTCCTTTCTTCCTCGGTTGGCCAATTAATAAAATTAGCATTGGTGCCAAGCTGGTCCAATCTATAACCCGACAATGGATTCTGGCCCGCAGGCGCAATGCTCTTATAGTAGAACCAAGTCTTGTTCCATCTTTTCGGATGAATCTCCATCTTTGTCTCGGGGAAAGAATTTTTCTTTCGGTTTTGCACAGAAACACCACCAAGTTCTACGCTGGGGCCATCCTTTGTTTCAGTCTCACGGTTAACATAGAAGAACTCTCTAAACAAAGTCACAAACATCTCAATTTGAAGGTATACATCATAGAGTACATAGAACTAACAAATGTTTCCATTGAACTGTGTCCCATGTCTTGAGGCATTAGTTTAAAAAATTGAAGCTCTAAAGAATTTTGAGCCGGGAGGGCGAAATCCTCTCTTCACGTGATCAGTAAAGCAAACTATTTCTCCTTGGCCGGATTTTGCGGAGGATTCCTCTTCGGGTACCCACCAACTGATTACCTCCTAAGCTGGTAAAATACCTTGGGTGACAAGATTCTCCAAGGTGAGTACATACTCCGGGGATCTGACCCAGCGATAAACTTTGTCATTGTTGGGAGGAATGATGATCTTCACAAAAGTAGATTACAAGTATAAACGGAAAATATGTGATGAATCAGACATTGAGATGGTTATATTTCTTAAATAGCAATGACCCAGGTCACTTGCAACTAAAGAAAGGCCGGTAATATCAAGCCAACATTTTAAGGAAGGGTTTGACGTTCCATGTGAGTTTACAGGTCAAGTGGCTAAAATGATGGTTTATCTTTTCCTAAACTGGCTTATGGAACAAACTAAGCATTTCAGTCATTTAAGCCGGATCAGGTGCAGTTCAAAGGAGCCTATCAACACTTACAGAAAAAATCTTACATACAAACATGTTTCTGCCAAAGTGGCACGGTGGATGGATCTAATATATGAGGGGAAATAAAAATTAATGCCCAAGATACAGAGGAAGGCCCGAAACTAAAGTGCCAAGAAGGTCTCATCGGTTGACTGTTTTGGATCTATTTTGCGGAAAAGTTGTGGAGATCAAGCTCAAACTATATTCACTAAAGGATCAGGAAGCCTACGGATCTACTACTACCTTTTGGATGAATGGTATGAACGAACGATGAACACCAAAGAAATAGACAAACCCTGACGGAGAGACAGGACTTAACAGATCTTGACGGAAGAATGGATAAGATGTCCACGGTTGCATACGAGCTCCGATGGTGGTCGTGGCATAGCTTGGTTCTCTAGTGCAATCGTCGGCTCTGCTGAGCTCAGGTGATGTTCAGAGGATCGAGGAAGAAGACAGACTAAAAAGTGAAAGAGGGGGCCCTAGGGTCTATTTATAACGAGATGCAAACGAAAGCGACATCGTCAAAAGTGGAACAGTCACTGCAAATTTTGGCTGAAACAGCGCCTGGATTTTCGCGCCATACCGGATTTGGTGCTTGTTTCAAAAATATTCATGATAATGGCTCAAAGGTAACAATGGTCAGTAGGATGACATCATGAACACAATGGTTGAGAAATGCTAAGTCCTAAAATAAAGAAGGGTGACCCGACAAAAGAGTTAACCTGGACAAAAGTGGGGCCTGGTTAGTTATTCAAGTTGAAGCGCATTGTGGTGTTTAACAAAGATAAATCCATGTCAAACTGGGGGGCTAATGTTGGGGATGTACCCCACGGAAGACCCGCCGTATGGACCTAACACGACAACTTGATTGATGCGCCAGTTGGTGAAGATAGCGAGTTGAAGAGAAAGATAGTGTAACCCTTCAGACCTACTCATGGGCTGGGCTGAATGGTCTGGCTTGGTGAAGATGTGGTGTTGGGTCAGCAGTTTGAAAGGTAAGATAAGTAGGAATCATAGTAGGTTACAATACGTGGAATGACGCATACTCCATTGTACCCTCGGGGCCTCGAATTGGATATAAAGGAGAGTCCCCGGGTTAGAAAGATCAAGTAAGAAAGAAACCCTCGAGGGCTAGGTTAGCGGCTCGACACCCTTGTAATAGAGATCATCATCAATATACACCAAGCAGGACGTAGGCTTTTACCTCCACTGGAGGGGACGAACTTGGGTAAACCTTTGTCTCTCATTCCTAATCAACCCCATTCAAGTCACCGCCTACTCGCGATGGCTCCACACCTAAGTTCTCCCGCAAGGCCATCTATCCACGGGTGCCTCCAAACAATCAACTTTATAGAGGTATTTGTCGTTTATTTATTTTTTGTATTATGCAGGACTAGGCATTCCTTTTACCAGCATATCTCATAAAGTGACAAGTGAATAAATAATCATCATGAGAATAACCCGCTTAGCATGGAAGATATTGACCTCCCCGATCGCTCCATGTGCTGTACGGGCACACAAAGCAAGTATTATCTCTTGTTAGAACAAATTTTGGCTAGCAAAAGGTTCTAGACAAGCATCACATGTTTGAGGATCCATAACAATATAACTTCTATGCAAATATATACAAACATAACCATTACGTTGTCTTCCTTGTCCAACGTCAACTATTTGATCAAGGTTGAAAATAATTAATGGCTATTCACAGTCATAGAAGATGTCTAAGATAATATATTTGTATGTGATAGTTCTCTTTCTTATACTAATCATTCATGAATTTCTTGTATGACCAATATTTTGATTGTCAAACTTCAATAGATTTTACTTTCTAAATCCAATGTAGAACTAATACTAATAATAAATCACATGGACAAATTCATATTTATGATATTTCATTCATTCAAAAATTACTCTTAGGATATAAGTGAAGCACAATACTAACCATCAAACTACTCTCAAAAAGATAAAAATGAAGATCAATGAGTAGTCAAAAAATTAGGTTGCTATGTGAGGACACTCTCTCAATAAATATTTTCAGATCTTAACATTTAATACAAACAAAAAACTAAAATAAAATACATTCCAATAATAGAACATATCATGTGGTCAGAAGAAAAATTTAGGCTCAACATAGGCTAACTGATATTTGTTTGATGAAGAGAGGTGGGATGCGTAGTATCCCCAAGCTTAGATGATTGAGACTTCTTGAAATATTTATATGAGGTGCCTTATACATCCCCAATCTTGAGCATTCTTATCTTGTTCAATCCTCTCATATCCGGTTTCACCTAAGTCTCAAAAACTTCATCCACAAAAACTCGAAAAGAACTCCTAAGATAGGTTAGTACACATAAGGGTAAATCAACACTTCATGTACTGCCAAGACAAGTTTCATAATACTTTTAAAACATTAGGTATAGTCTAATATCTACTCCACAATTTATATCTACCAATATAAAAGCACATTTGCTCCCTTGGTGGTTTTGGAAATGAATAACAACACCTATGTCATTGAACTAATGTTTCCACTAAGCATATTTCAGGAAAAGTTCAATGATAGGGATGGCAAATGGATTTTGGAGAAACCCCAAGATGCAAGGAAAATGGATTGGGAAAGCTTCAAGAAAGTGGACTCTACATTCTACTTTGTGAGAAATCACTTTGAGTCCATTGGAAAGCTAATACTATTAAAAGGGGGTAAGGTACTATTGGTGAAAAAGATGCTCCACGTGCACAAGTGATAATCACCAAAAAAAACCACAACCTCTTCAATCGAAGTCTGTCCAAAGCCAAATATCCAAAATCGGTGCAACAAACAATCCCCACTCGGTGCCAACAATTCCCAACTCAAACAAACCCATGCCAACCCCTAACACATCGGTGCAACTGATTCCACTTCGGTGCCATAGAGTTTGGGTTGCCAACTTCCTGTTACCTCGATTCAAAAAATCGGTCTACCAAGTTTGTTGGATCAACATCACCAAGTGGCGCATATGACTGTTGGTCATCTAATCGGTACTACCGAGATTTATATCTCAGTTTCACCGAGATTCAAAAGTTGTCACCTTTTGGTCACTTTGGTACCATCGAGATTCACACATCGATGTCACCGAGTTGGTCACTTAAGGTTCAATGGTTGGATTTTTGGAGATGCCTATATATACCACTTCACCAACACCTACTCAAAAAAGAAGCACTTAGAATAGATCCTGACTCATACCAACTGATTTTCTAAGAGAGAGCCACCTACTCATGTGTTCAGATCATGCCATTCCATTCCAACCATATGAATCTTGATCCCTAGCCTCCCCATGTCGCTTTCAACCCAATCAATCTCTTCCACCAAAGCCAAATCTGTGAGAGATGTATTGTGTGTTGAGGAGTATATCATCTTGAAGCACTAGAGAAAGGAGTTCATCGAAATTATCGAGCCTATTAACTTTTAGGGGGTGGTGCCTCCTAGATTGGTTAGGTGTCGCTTGGGAGCCTCCTACTTCGTGTTGTGGAGTGAACCAAGAAGTTTGTAAGGACAAGGAGATCGTCTACATCGTGAAGATCTACCCGAGTTAGGCTAGTCCTCCGTGGACGTAGGCCATGATGGTATAGTCAAGGTTGCTTGTTCGTGGAACCCTCCGTGGGTAGAGCCCTCCACGGAGGGTAAAGGTCGCGAGAGTCCATGAGGGCTCTACCCATGGAGGGTTCCACGAAGAAGCAACCTTGATTATATCATGATGTCCTACATCCACAGAGGACTAGCCTAACTCAGGGTAGATCTTCACGAAGTAGGCGATCTCCTTTCCCTTACAAACTTCTTTGTGCACTCCATAGCACGAAGTAGGAGGCTTCCAAGCGACACCTAAGAAATCTAGTGTAGCGACCCGACCTGAAAGGTTGAATCTCCGGTGTTTCTGTACCATCCCAAGATCGTGCTGGTACACACACGGTACATCAATGTATATATCAAAGGGAAATCACACAGCTTTATTAATCGAAATCTCATATAGAGTCCTTTATTACAATAAAAATTACAATAAAGTGGCTGAAGGCCAACTCATGAGAATAACTAATCTTGCGGAAGCATCAAAGGTAGATGAGTCCATCTGACACCAAGGGCATCTCACCGAGAGTAGAACGTGTCCTCACTCCTGGTCGGAAAAGTACTCTCCGACATGATACGTTGCAGCCGTGTAAGTCAGCATATTCAATATGCCGGCAATGTCACAAAAGTGGGGTGCAAAGTAAACATCTAGTCTATATGCAAATGTGGCAGGTGGGGTAGTAAGTTTTTGCATAAAGCCAAGTTTTTCCTACAACAAGAGAGGGCAAAGGCATAACTACTACAATTTTGGTTGATTAATGAGATGGTTCCACCAACCAATTCTCATACCCAAGTTGACATTAATAACCCACATCAATATAATTAATTGTGTTGAGAGTTCCAGTTAGTTTCAGTTCCTTTGGCTCAAGTTGTAAATGACCGTGGACACGGCTAATCGATTAGGTTTATGTACTCTATAGAGTTTTGCACACGTTTCCCACAAGATTTGATCGCCTCCGTTGGATTCCTCGCACTTCAGGGTGTTCGAGGAACGGATGACCAAACCATGGTCTTTAAAAGGGTTTCCCTGAGACTCTGTCGGTGCCCATCCCTTCCTACCGTTTTTCTACATCTCCAGCATTATCTAGGCTATTCACTGGTTTCTCCAGGGCGCTGTTCAACCATCATCCACCCAGAGGTATATTGAAAACTCGGAGTCTTGAAGTCTTGATCATCTTGTAGGTCTTGAAATTATTAACTTACAACTCTCATGAATAACACAACCAACCGCATCAACTATTAGCATATCAAAATGTAAATCAACGTTTCCCGGGGCCAAGGTGTCAAAGGGTTGAGGGGTACCTACCACATGATACTACAATAAGTAACCAAGTTTCCAATTTACCTACTTTTCATGCAATTGGGGTGATGGAAGAACTAATGCAATAAAACATAGGTAAACATGGTCAAAGTGACTTGCCTTGCTAACAATCCTCGTAATCAAGTGACTCTAGATAACAAGCTTCGCACTCCGGATGATCTAACGAATCAAACAAGAGCACACAATAAGCATACAACTAAAGTACAACTCATTCAATCAGCAAGATAAAACTAAAAAAATACTAAAACTATTCACTAGTAACAATCAGGAGAAAAAAATCAAAAAATTTGACTCACAAAATTTTAGTGTCAAAAACTACTACTACTACTACTTTAAGACAAACAACCCAGCAATAGCTAGTAGAAAAAGAAATAGTAAAGAAAGTCAATTTTAGTAAACAGAATCAATTTCACTAAAACTTTTGTCAAAAGAATGGCTACTAAAATATTTTAATTTGTAAAACACTACTAGATGTAAATAACTAGAATGTTCCTATAACTTTGGAATAGGAAACCAAAACAAGTTTATTGTTAACACTAAAATTATTATCATCATATTACTTAACAGAATAGAATTACTAAAATTATCTATTAGAAAACCCAATTTAATCATCTAAATAGTTTGTGAAAGTAAAACTAATTTGTTTTATAAAACTATACCTAATGAAAAAGATTCCTATAACCACATGGTATAAAACTAAACAATTCATCCTAAATAGTTTCAAGTAATGCTACCAAAATGTTTGAAATAATAGAACCTAATGAGAACTAAAACAAAGTTAAACTAATTTAGGTTCAAATTGAATAAAAATTCAATTTAGTTAAAACCTATTAAGAACTAGACAGATTCTGTTTTTGTTAAAAACAGTAACTAAATTTATTCAAAAAAATTCTCAAATTGTGTAGAATGATAGGTTTAACTAATACCAAACAGTAGCAAAAAGATTCACTTAAAAATATATTTTTAAACTCTAGTTATACAGATTTTAGTAATTTGAACAAATTTGATTAGATTCAAAATTTAAAGCTCAAATTTGAAATCTAAGCATACAGACATAAACTACATCAAATATGTGAACTAATGCAAAAAGAATCAAAAAGGATGCATTCTATTTTCTAAAACAGAAACAAAAAGAAGAAAAAACAAACGGATCGGACAGGGTCTACGTGTCAGGTTCCTATTGGTCGAAAGAGCGTGCGTGTGAGAGCTAACGAGTGGTCGACCGAGGCCTAGTGCGTACCAGTTCGTTTTTATAAGTGATCTAATCCAGGGCATTGATTGCGGATCCGACGGCTAAGGTGGAGACACCAACTTACAAAGAGGAGGTCGAAGTCTAAAGCGAGCTCGGCGACGGCCGGTGGTCGGAAGTGATCGGGGACAATGGTGCAATGGTCGAGGCCGACGTTCGAGATGCTCAGGCGACGGCTATGAGTCTCCGGCATCGATTGGTGGCGTTGGAGGGGGCTGAGGGTGAGGGTGGCGACGGGCACGAGCTCGGAGAGATCTGGTTGGGTGGTGGAACTCCGGCAAGTTTGTGGGGCAGCGTTCCGGCGAGGTAGAGGGGGGGCTCGGGGTGGAATGAAGAGAGGAGGGGCACGCGCTACTTATAGGGCGATGCGTTGGCCGGGGAAGGCACGAGGGGCGAGATCCACGGAGAGGGATCTCCGGCGACGATGGCGCGCGCGCGAGGATGGGGACGGGCGCGCGGATGGCGCCATCGGACAGTGTGTCCGACGCGTCAGTGAGAGGGAGATGCGCTGTTAGCACGTCGGTGGCCGACCCGGAGGGATTTCGGGACTTAACTGCTGTGGGCCGGCCCGTTTCAAATTAATACTTTCCTTTTTAATATCCAGAGGGATTAAAATATCTTAAATGCATTCAGATCATTTCCAAATATAGGAAATATATGTATCAAAATGATCAGGAGAATTAATGCTATTCAATGAACATTTTTCCTGTGTCATTTGAATACTTTGGAAAAATAATTATTTTCAGAAAATGCCTATTTGATTTGAAAACCTTTTGCAAATATTTTTCAAATGACCCCCTGGTTTTATTGTTCAAAAATTTCACCAAGATGCCCCTGGTGTGGAGTGTCATGTTACTCCCCTCTTTTCTTTGAACTTTTCCAAAGGTTTTCCAATAGTTGAAGTTATTATATGGGAAAACTGAAATGGGCTTTCAGAAAATCAAAAGAATCACTACAACAATTATATTCACTCAAACAATGTGATGATGATGCATAGCTATATTTCATAACATTCCAAAATGGAAATTTTGGGATGTTACAAACCTACCCACCTTAAGAAGAATCTCGCCCTCGAGATTCGGGTTGGCTAGAAAATAGGTGCGGATGGTCTCTACGAAGATCTTCTTCGCGTTCCCAGGTGGCTTCTTCCTCGGTGTGGTGACTACACAGAACCTTACAGAACTTGATGATCTTGCTGCGGGTAACTCTGTTGGCATTCTCGAGAATCCTGACGGGCTTCTCCTCGTAAGTCAGATCAATGTCAAGTTGTATGGCCTCTAAGGGCACTATGTCTCTCAAAGGAATATCAGTCATCTCAGCATGGCATTTCTTCAGCTGGGAAACATGGAAAACATCATGAACTACAGACAATCCTTCCGGTAATTCTAGCTTGTATGCAACTTCTCCTCTACGTTAAGGAATTTTGTAGGGGCCTACGAATCTGGGTGCTAACTTTCCTTTAACACCAAACCTCTTGATTCCGCGAAGTGGGGACACATGAAGATATGTAACATCCCAAAATTTCATTTTGGAATGTTATGAAATAGCTATGCATCTATAATCATCATTGCTTGATTTTATGTGTTAGTAGAAATGCCTTTTCTGATTTTCTGAAAGCCCTTTCTACTTTTCCCTATGTTGCCTTCCCCTATTTGAAATTTTGGTTAAATGTTCAAAATAAGAGAGGAGTAACATGACACTCCACACCAGGGACTAATTGGTGATATATTTGAACAATAATAACCAGGGGTTATTTTGAAAATATTTGCAAAAAGGATTTAAAAACAATTAGACAATTTCTGAAAATATTATTTTTTCAAAGTGTTCAAATGACAGAATAGAAATGTTCATTAAATAGCATTTATTATTCTATTAATTTTGATATATAATACCCCTGTATTTAGAGACGATTTGAATGCTTTAAATGTATTTGAATGTCTCTGGAAATTTTTTAAGAAAAACAGTAACGGTAACCGTTTCCGGTATTAAACGGGCCGGCCCACGGCAGTTATATCGCGCTTTTACTACGAGCCGGCCAACCGCGCGCAACGGATACATCTCCCTCTCACTGACGCTGGACCCCACCCGTCGGACCGTTTTCTCTCGCGCGGTCGTCGCCTTCCTTCCCGCGCGCGCCGGACCCGACGCCGGCAGTTTCCACCCTCGCCGGATCTCTCTCCTCTCTCTTTCCCCGCACCCCCCGAGCATCTATATAAGAGCCCCACTTCCCCGCATCCAATTCCCCCCCCCGAGCCACTCTCTCTCTCGCCGAGACGCTGCCCCAATTGCTCGCCGGAGCTCCCACCCTCACCGGACTCGTCGTCGACCGTAGCCACCACGTCCGACCACCGTTCGCCCCATTGTTGCCACCAGTCGACTCCGGAGAACCGTCGCCGTTGCCCAGACCACTTTCCCGTCCTCCCTGACCACCGGAGTGCCTTGCCGTCGCATTCGCCGCTACCGGACTCGCCGGAGATCCCCACGCCGGCGACCTTTACACCGTGAGTTTCCCCAACCGTTCGATCTGGATCTTACGATCCAGATTAGAACATTATTATTACTTGAACCGGTATCCTCTTAGGATTGGCCAACCGCCCGTAACCCCGCTCGGACACCCACCTCAGCCACTCACGGGTCGCCACGTCACCCTAGTCGACCGTTAGTTAGTTTTTCTTTTCAGTTTTGTTTTTCAGAAAACAGAATGTATTCCAAATTTGTTTTAGCTATATCTTTTAATCTGTTTAGAGTTTTGAGTTGATTCTTTTTGCAATAGCTCACAATTTTCATGTAGTTTCACCCTGTACTTTTAAATTTCAAATTTGAACTATAAAAGTTGAATTTAATCAAATTTTCTCAAAATCTTAAAATCTGAATAACTAGAGTTTGAAAATAGATTTTTATATGAATCTTTTTGCTACTGTTTGGTATTAGTTAGGACTACCTTCGTGCTTAGTTTGAAGATTTTTTAGGATATATTTGATTAGTGTTTTAACCAAAAAACAGAATCTGTCTAGTATTATAATATAGTTTTATAAACTTAATTTTATTAGTTTAAATTTAGATTTGGTTTTATTTGTTTATTAGGTTCTGTTAGTAAACATTTAGTGTTTTCACTTACTGTTAAAAAAAATATAAATTTGCTTATCTTTATTCTCATTAACATAGGAATCATAACACATTTTCAAATAGGCTTAATTTGACTAAAACAACTAACTAGTAATAGTTTTGCTTTCGAACAAAGTTTTGTATATATTGTTTCTGTTTTCTAAGACAGATTTAATAGTAAATTATTTTCTGTCAAGAACATGTTTTGTTAACAAATTATAAGTTAGTTTTTTTCATTCTTTTTGTTAGTATAACTATAGTTGATTCATAAAGTGTTTATCAAAACTTTTATAAACTTTACTAAAGTTTTCCCAACAAACTTAAATTATTTTATTCTGTTTATAAATAAAATATTTTATTGTTTTTTTTTGCTGTCAACTAATGTTTAGATTATACAAATGGTTTCATTATGTCAGTAGTGTTTTCATCCCTCACCCTTTTGAAAACAAAACTTTGTGTGTTTTCTTACTTGAGATTTGTGCATTGTTTTGTCTTGATTGTTTACTAGTTCTTGGTTGATGTTTGTGAGTTACAATATTTTGTTGTATGCTTATTTGAGTGTTTGTTTGCTTCGTTAGATTATCCGGAGTGCGAAGCTTGTTACTTAGAGTCACTCACGTACAAAGATCATCAATCAGGCAAGTCACCTTGATCATACTTTTACCCATGTTTTATATGCATTAGTTCTACCATCTCCCCAGTTGCATGCAAGATAGGTTAGTTGGAAACTTGGTTACATTGTAGTAGTATCATGTGGTAGGTACCCATCCTCAACCCTCTTTGACAACTTTGGCCCCGGGAAACGTTGTTTTACTTTTGCTATGCTAATAGTAGACGGGGTTGGTTGTGTGATTCATGGGAGTTGAGAGAGTTAATAATTTCAAGACCTACATAACGATCAAGATTTCAAGACTCCAAGTTTTCAACATACCTCTGGGTGGATGATGGTTGAACGGCACCCTGGAGAAACCAGTGGTTAGCCTAGGTGATGCTGGAGATGGCCAGTATTCACGCGGAAAGGTCCACCCAGGCACAAAGAGATGGATGGATGCTTTAAAACCCAAGGCTTACCTGCATAGCCACAAGTCATTATGGGCTCTGGCTTGGTTGGACATCGTGGTGACCCTGGACAGGCGGTGCTACGAGAGGTAGAAGAACGGTAGGAAAGGATGGGCACCGACAGAGTCACAGGGAAACCCTTTGGAAGACCATGTTTTGGTCATCCGTTTCTCAAACACCCTGAAGTGCGAGAAATCAAACGGAGGCGACCAAATCTTGTGGGGAACGTGTGCAAAACTCTGCAGAGTATTTCAAACCTAATCGATTAGCCGTGTCCACGGTCATGGACGACTTGAGCCAAAGGAATTGAAACTTCCGGAACTCTCAACACAATTAATATGATGATGTGGGTATTTAATAATTTTGGGTATGAGAATTGGTTGGTGGAACCATCTCATTAATTAACCAACTTAGTAATATTTTGCTTAGCCCCTTTTCTTGATGTAGGAAAAACTTGGCTTTACGCAAAAACTTACACCACCACCTGCCATATAAGCATATAGACTAGTTGATTATTTTCACACCTCTACTGTGACTTTGCTGGCATATTCCATATGCTGACCTACACGGCTGCAACGTATCATGTTGCAGAGTATTTTTCCAACCAGGAGTGAGGACGCGTTCTATGCTCAGTGAGATGCCCTTGGAGTCATATGGACTCATCTACCTTCGACGCTTCCGCAAGATTTAGATATTCTCATGAGTTGGCCTTTGGCCACTTTATTGTAATATTATTGTAATAAAGGACTCGATATGAGATTTCGATTAATATAATGCTGTGTGATTTCCCTTTGATATATACATTAATGTACCGTGTGTGTACCAGCATGATCTTGGGATGGTACGGAAACACCGGAGACTTGACCTTTTTAGGTCTGGTCGCTACAAGATATGCTCGATCCCCTACTTCATATGTTACCTCCTTGCATTTGTTATCAGCACAGCCGGGATTGAGCTATCTTGAGTCGGTCTCGAATCAGTTTGACCTTATCTTCACAATCTCTGATAAGATCGGGACCAAAAGGTTTTCGGTCTCTAACACCATCCCACGTCAATGGTGTTCTGCACCTCTTTCCGTATAAAGCTTCGAAAGGGGCCATCTTTAGACTGGTCTAATAACTATTGTTGTATGAGAACTCTGCGTAAGGTAAATTGTCATCCCAATTAGACCCATAGTCTAGCGCACAAGCTCTCAACATGTCTTCCAAGATCTGGTTGACTCTCTCAGTCTGTCCATCGGTCTGCGGATGAAAAGTTGTACTGAACTCCAGCCTTGTACCCAAAGTTTCATGTAGCTGATGCCAAAAGTTTGAGGTAAATTGTGTTCCTCTATCTGACACGATACTCCTCGGAACTCCATGCAGACATACGATCTTGGTCATATATGTCTTGGCAAGCTTAGCACTGGTATAGGTGGTCTTCAGTGGAATGAAATGAGCCACCTTGGTCAAGCGATCGACCACTACCCAGATGGAATCTTAACCGGAATGAGTCCTGGGTAATCCTATGATGAAATCCATACCAAGCTTATCCCATTTCCACTCGGGTATCGGCAAAGGTTGGAGTAACCCTGCTGGTTTCTGATGTTCTGCCTTTAGTCGCTGATAAACATCACATACCGCAACATGTTCGGCAATATCTTTCTTCATACCTGTCCACCAGTAACTTTCCTTCAAATCCAGGTACATCTTGGTGTTGCCTGGGTGTATCGAGTATGGTGAATCATGGGCTTCCTAAAGCATCAACTTCCTTAGCTCTGGGTCATTGGGCACGTAGATTCGGTTCTCAAACCATAGAGTACCCTGTTCATCTTCACGAAAGCCTTTAGCCTTGCCTTCCTTCATTCTCTACTTTATCTCAGCTATCTCCTTGTCCAATTTCCAGGCTTCACGGATTCTTTCAGTCAAGGTGGACTGAATCTCTAGTGTGGCAACATATCCTTTTTGAATTATCTCTAACCGAAGCTCTCTGAGATCATCGGTTAACTCTTGGGGTAATCCTCCGGCTATGAGGGTGTTCACATAACTTTTCCGGCTCAAAGCATCTGCTACAACATTTGCTTTTCCTGGATGGTAGTGTAATCTCATGTCATAGTCCTTTATTAACTCTAACCATCTTCTCTGTCTAAGGTTCAACTCCTTCTGCGTGAAGATATACTTCAGGCTCTTATAATACGTGTACACGTCACAACTATTTCCGATAAGGAAATGTCTCCAGGTCTTGAGTGCGTGCACTACGGCTGCTAGTTCCAAATCATGGGTGGCATAATTCAACTCATGGGGTCATAGCTGTCTGGATGCATATGCTACAACTTTTCCTTCCTGCATGAGTACTCCTCCAAGTCCTTGACGTGATGCGTCACAATAAACCTGGAAGTCCTTCCGAATGTTTGGCAGTATCAACACTGGGGCTGTGACCAAACGTTTCTTCAACTCCTGGAAACTGGCTTCACATTTCTTAGTCCAAATATACTTAGACTCTTTCTTCAATAACTCTGTCATGGGCTTGGCAATCTTTGCGACATTCTCAATGAACCTCCGGTAATACTCGGCAAGTCCGAGGAAACTGCGGATCTCCTTAACTAAGGTGGGTGACTTCCACTCGGTAACTGCTTCAACTTTGGTGGGGTCTACTGCTATTCCTCCTCCGGAAATAACATGTCCAAGGAATCCGACTTCCATCAGCCAAAATTCACATTTACTGAATTTGGCATATAACTGATGCTCTCTAACCTTCTCGAGAACTAAATGCAAGTGTTCCTTGTGTTCTTCCTCGCTCTTGGAGAATATCAAAATGTCATCGATGAACACCACGACAAACTTGTCCAAATATTCCATAAACACTTTGTTCATCAAATTCATGAAGTAGGCACGAGCATTAGTCAAACCAAAGGACATGACTGTATACTCATATAAGCCATACCTGGTGGTGAAAGCTGTTTTGCGTATATCCTGTTCACGAATCTTCAGTTGATGATACCCTGATCGCAGATCGATCTTGGAGAATATTTTGGCGCCTACTAGCTGATCAAACAAGTCATTAATCATCGGCAGGGGGTACTTGTTCTTGATAGTCACCTCATTCAATGCACGATAATCGACCACCATCCTCAAGGTTTTGTCTTTCTTTTCCACCAAGAGAACTAGGGCTCCCCAAGGTGAAGAACTTGGGAGAATATACCCCTTGTCCAATAACTCCTTAATCTGCTTCTTGATTTCCACTAAATCATTTGCGGGCATCCGATAGGGTCTCTTGGAAATTGGGGCTGTCCCTGGTAGTAACTCTATCAGAAACTCAATCTCTCTATCTGGTGGCATGCCTGGTAATTCATCCGGGAATACATCTGGATAATCTTGCACAACCGGCACTTCCTCCTGAACAACTCCTGTGAGGGAATTTAACCGAGCACTCATCTGTGTGCGTCGGGATACATACTTAATCCTCTTCTTCTCCGGAGTGGTGAGTGAAATAGACTTGCTGGGGCAATCAAGGTTTCCTTCATACTTGGTCATCCAATCCATGCCTAGGATTACATCCAATCCTTGGGATTTTAAAACGATGAGGTCGGTAGCAAAAACATGGTTGCCTATGTGGAGTTTCAAGGCGTGGCATCCTATTCCTGCCATCATCATACCTCTTGGGGAATTTACCTTAATGGGCTGACTAAGGGTTCTGGTGGATAAACCATACTTTTCCACAACTACCCTTGATATGAATGAATGGGTTGCACCAGAATCAAAAAGTACCATAACTGAATGTGAATGCAATAAAAACTTACCAACCACAGTCCCGGGCTGATCATAGATTTCTTCCACATCGAGGTGGTTCACCTGGGCACGAGGAAAAGGATTTTGCTTCTTAGCTGCGGAGTTGCCGTTGTGGTTGCCGCTTCCATTCCCTTGCTTGTTCTGAGGGCATTCAGTGGCATAGTGCCCTGTATTCTGACACTTGAAACAGGTGATATGGCTCAGATCCTTCTGAGCTGGAGCGGGACGATGTTGCTTGCCATTCCCACTTCCAGTACCATTCTTGAAGTTACCATTGTTGGGACGATTATTCCCATTTCCTCCATGGTGGTGGCCTCCATGGTGGTGCACATGATGGGTGTGTCCTCCATACTTACCGGTCCCTGAGCTGGTATTTCCTGAGTACGGGATATAACGGGGCTTCTGATGAGCTCCTGAGTGAGACTTCCCTTGTGCATACTTCCTCTTGCGGTTCTCGATTTGCTGCTGCTTCCCTTCTAAGATAAGGGCCTTGTCTACCAGTTCTTGGTAGTTGTTGAAAGTAGCCACCATTAGTTGTATGCTCAACTCATCGTTGAGTCCTTCCAAGAACATCTCTTGTTTGGCTGCATCCTCAGCCACATCTCGTGGTGCATAACGAGCCAACATACTGAATTATTCCATGTACTGGGCCACGGAACGGTTCCCTTGGCGTAAGTTGCGAAACTCACGCTTCTTCAGACTCATGGCTCCGGCTGAGACATGTGTGGTGCGGAAAGCTTGCTTGAACTGCTCCCAAGTCACACCAGCAATGGGGTATGTGGTGGTGTAGTTCTCCCACCATGAAGCTGCTAGGCCCTCCAGTTTATGGGCGGCAAAACGCACTTTTCAGCCTCAATGCATCCTGCGGTGATGAGTTCTCTCTCCATCTTGCGGAGCCAATCATCTGCCACAATGGGCTCAGTGCTGCTGGAGAAGGTTGGGGGATTCAGTCTTAGAAAACGGGTGAGGTTGTCACCCTGAGGTGGAGGGTGGTGGTTGTGGTTGTTGGTCTGATTCTGAATCAACAGCTGCATCAGGGCGTTCTGCTGCTGAAGAAGTTGGGTGAGCTCTGGCAGGAAGGTGAAGTCGGGCTCATGTCGCGGAGGCATCTTGCTGTTTTCAGAGGGATGAGAATTAGAATAGAACATTGACCTAAAAGGGGAATTCACTACCCATATGCAATGCAACAAACATATAACACCAAACACTCATTCATTTATTCAACTCTAGGTTCAAACATCGAGATACAAGTCTCAAATCAAGTAAGCATCGACCTACGCTTTAACGAAGAAACAAAAGATACATGGAGGGCATGACTAAAGTTCTCCTCAAAAGTACATGGTTGAGGGTCCTCAGGTGACGCTCTCCTCATAGTCATCATCGTTACTGATCAAGGGAGCCATATCTCCTTCGGGGTGAAGATTTTCACCCATGTCCATCTGTTCCTCCAGAGTTGCGATGCGAGTGTTCAGCTTATCGATCCTCTCTAAGAAATCCTTCACTTCATACTCATGCTCATACTCGGCTTCCCGTAAGTTAGCTTCGAGGTCAATCTCACGGTTCATTAGCCTCTTGATCGTCTTCGTGTTAGCTCAAACCCGAAGCACCAGAGTCCTGATGTGAGCCTCCAAGGTCTGGATATAGGAAATGGGGGTGTCTTCGGTGGGAGTGTTGATGATATCTCCGTTGGCATCCCTGCGACAAACAACACTGAGTCCTGGTGAAATGGTTCCACCTCTGTATTCCTCCTGAATACGTCCAAGAGCACGATGAATAGCCATGTCTCTCCCAAGAATCCAGCTGGGCGCCACAAACTTGAAGTCAATGGGTTCCTTACGATTTCCAAAGGTCTTCCCGGGGTTATGCACTTTGATCCTGTAGCGTCCGTCTTGTGGAAAAGACATGATAGGAGTCCCGGTGATGCTCGGCAAAGCAATCCTTACGTCCCTCACGATCCTCAACAGGTCCTTGCCAAAGGGCATTGTTGCGTCAGGCTGGCAAAACTCCGTGATCAAAACTGGGATGAAGGTGGCCATCTATAAATTTTGAAATACATCGAAGGGAAGTCAGAAATGAGTAGATGAGAGTATAAGAATTTTAAAGACGAAAAGAGAAATAAATCCTAAGGCTTTTCCAATCCTAGAGGTTACGTCCTAAGGTCGAATCTCCAGTGTTTCTGTACCATCCCAAGATCATGCTGGTACACACACGGTACATCAATGTATATATCAAAGGGAAATCACACAACTTTATTAATCGAAATCTCATAGAGTCCTTTATTACAATAAGAATTACAATAAAGTGGCTGAAGGCCAACTCATGAGAATAACTAATCTTGCGGAAGCTTCAAAGGTAGATGAGTCCATCTGACTCCAAGGGCATCTCACCGAGCGTAGAACGTGTCCTCACTCCTGGTCGGAAAAGTACTCTGCAACATGATACGTTGCAGCCGTGTAGGTCAGCATATTGAATATGCCGGCAATGTCACAAAAGAGGGGTGCAAAGTAAAATCTAGTCTATATGCAAATGTGGCAGGTGGTGTAGTAAGTTTTTGCATAAAGCTAAGTTGGTTGATTAATGAGATGGTTCCACCAACCAATTCTCATACCGAAGTTGACATTAATAACCCACATTAATATACTTAATTGTGGTGAGAGTTCCAGATAGTTTCAGTTCCTTTGGCTCAAGGTGTCCATGACCATGGACACGGCTAATCGATTAGGTTTATGTACTCTATAGAGTTTTGCACACGTTCCCCACAAGATTTGATCGCCTCCGTTGGATTCCTCGCACTTCAGGGTGTTTGAGGAACGGATGACCAAAACAGGGTCTTCAAAAGGGTTTCCCTGAGACTCTGTCGGTGCCCATCCTTTCCTACCGTTCTTCTACCTCTTGTAGCACCGCCTGTCCAGGGTCACCACGATATCCAACCAAGCCAGAGCCCATAATGACTTGTGGCTGTGCAGGTAAGCCTTGGGTCTTGAAGCATCCATCCATCTCTTTTGCCTGGTTGGACCTTTCCGCATGAATACTGGCACATCTCCAGCATAATCTAGGCTAACCACTGGTTTCTCTAGGGCGTCATTCAACCATCATCCACCCAGAGGTATATTGAAAACTCAGAGTCTTGAAGTCTTGATCATCTTGTAGATCTTGAAATTGTTAACTCACAACTCTCATGAATCACACAACCAACCCCGTCTACTATTAGCATAGCAAAATGTAAATCAACGTTTCCCGGGGCCAAGGTGTCAAAGGGTTGAGGGGTACCTACCACATGATACTACAACAAGTAACCAAGTTTCCAATTTACCTACTTTGCAAGCAATTGGGGTGATGGAAGAACTAATGCAATAAAACATAGGTAAACATGGTTAAAGTGACTTGCCTTGCTGATGATCCTCGTAATCAAGTGACTCTAGATAACAAGCTTCGCACTCCGGATGATCTAATGAATCAACCAAGAGCACACAATAAGCATACAACTAAAATACAACTCACTCAATCAGCAAGATAAAACTAAAACAATACTAAAACTATTCACTAGTAATAATCAAGAGAAAAAAATAAAAAAATTGACACACAAAATTTTAGTGTCAAAAACTACTACTACTACTTTAAGACAAACAACCAAGCAATAGCTAGTAGAAAACGAAATAGTAAAGAAAGTCAATTTTAGTAAACAGAATCAACTTCACTAAAACTTTTGTGAAAAGAATGGCTACTAAAATATTTTAATTTGTAAAACACTAGTAGATGTAAATAACTAGAATGTTCCTATAACTTTGGAATAGGAAACCAAAACAACTTTATTGTTAACACTAAAATTATTGTCATCATATTACTTAATAGAATAGAATTACTAAAATTATCTATTAGAAAACCCAATTTAATCATCTAAATAGTTTGTGAAAGTAAAACTAATTTGTTTTATAAAACTATACCTAATGCAAAAGATTCCTATAACCACATCGTATAAAACTAAACAATTCATCCTAAATATTTTCAAGTAATGTTACCAAAATATTTGAAATAACAGAACCCAATGAGAACTAAAACAAAGTTAAACTAATTTAGGTTCAAATTGAATAAAAATTCAATTTAGTTAAAACCTATTAAGAACTAGATAGATTCTGTTTTTGTTACAAACAATAACTAAATTTATTCAAAATTTTGCTCAAATTGTGTAGAATGATAGGTTTAACTAATACCAAACAGTAGCAAAAAGATTCACTCAAAAATATATTTTTAAACTCTAGTTATACAGATTTTAGTAATTTGAACAAATTTGATTAGATTCAAAATTTAAAGCTCAAATTTGAAATCTAAGCATACAGACATAAACTACATCAAATATGTGAACTAATGCAAAAAGAATCAATTAAAACACTAAATATTTTAAAAGATATGATAAAAACAAAATAAGGACGCATTTTGTTTTCTAAAACAGAAACAGAAAAAAAGAAAAAAGAAACGGATCGGACAGGGGCTACGTGTCATGTTCCTATTTGTCGAAAGAGCATGCGTGTGAGAGATAACGAGTGGTCGACTGAAGCCTAGTGCGTTCCGGTTCGATTTATAAGTGATCTAATCCAGGGCGTTGATTGCGGATCCGTTGGCTAAGGTGAAGACGGCGACTTATAGAGAGGAGGTCGATGTCTCGGGCGAGCTCGACGATGGCCGGTGGTCGGAAGTGATCGGGGATGACAGTGCAATGGTCGAGGGCGACGTCCGAGATGCTTAGGCGACGATGGCGAGTCTTTGGCGTCGATTGGTGGCATCGAAGGGGGCTGAGGGTGAGGGTGGCGACGGGCACGAGCTCGGGAGATCCGGTTGGGTGGTGGAACTCCGGCGAGTTCGTGGGGCAGTGTTCCGGCGAGGTAGAGGGGGGGCTTGGGGTGGAATGGAGAGAGGAGGGGCAGAGGCTACTTATAGGGGCGATGCGGTGGCCGAGGAAGGTACGAGGGGCGAGATCCACGGAGAGGGATCTCCGGCGACGACGGCGCGAACGCGTGGAAGGGGACGGGCGCGCGGATGGCGCCCTGGGACAGTGGGTCCGACGCGTTAGTGAGAGGGAGAGGCGCTGTTAGCGCGTCGGTGGCCTACCCGGAGGGATTTCGGGACTTAACTGCTGTGGGCCGGCCCGTTTCAAATTAATACTTTCCTTTTTAATATCCATAGGGTTTAAAATATCTTAAATGCATTTAGATCATTTCCAAATATAGGAAATATATATATCAAAATGATCAGGAGAATTAATTCTATTCAATGAACATTTTTCCTCTATAATTTGAATACCTTGAAAAAATAATTATTTTCAGAAAATGCCTATTTGATTTGAAAACCTTTTGCAAATATTTTTCAAATGACCCCCTGGTTTTATTGTTCAAAAATTTCACCAAGATGCCCCTGGTGTGGAGTGTCATGTTACTCCCCTCTTTTCTTTGAACTTTTCCAAAGGTTTCCAATAGTTGAAGTCATTATATGGGAAAATTAAAATTGGCTTTCAGAAAATCAAAAGAATCACTTCAACAATTATATTCACTCAAACAATGTGATGATGATTCATAGCTATATTTCATAACATTCCAAAATGGAAATTTTGGGATGTTACATCTAGGGGGCACCACCCTCCAAAAGGTAATAGGCTCGATAATGCCGATCAACTCCTTGCTCTTGTGCTTCAAGATGATAGACTCCTCATCACACAATCACTCTTCCACAGATTTGGCTATGGCGGAAGAGATTGATTGGGTGGAAAGCAACTTGGGGAGGCTAGAGATCAAGATTCATATGGTAGGAATGTAATGGCATGATCTCAACACATGAGTAGGTGGCTCTCTCTCGGAAAATCAGTAGGTATGAGTGGGGAACTGTTCTGAGTGCTTGTCCTGCGAGTGACTGGTAGTGGAGGGCTATATATAGGCATCTCCAAAAATCCAACCGTTACACCTAATAAGTCAAACTCGGTGACATCGCTGTGTTAGTCTCGGTGCTACCAAGTTAACTCAAAGCTAGCAACTTTTGAATCTTGGTGAGACCGATATATAAAACTCGGTTGCAGCGTTAAGGTGACTGATGGTCAGATTGCCAATCTTGATGATGTCGATTCAACAAACTCGATGGGACTGATTTTGTGAATTCGCGTAACGGGAAGTTGGAACCCAAACTCGGTGTCACCGAAATGGAATCGGTTGCACCGAAGGTCTAGGGTTTGGCTTAATCTGTCTGAGGCTGATAATCGGTGGCACCGAGTGGAAAGTGTTGGTTGCACCAATTTTGGATATTTGGCTTTGGACAGACTTTTGTGGAAGAGCTTGTGGGTGTATGTGGTGAATATCACTTGTGCATGTATGAACATTTTGTTCACCAATAGTACCTTACCCCCTTTTAGTAGTATTGGCTTCCCTATGGACTCAAAGTGATTACTCACAGAAGTAAAATGTAGAGTCCTCTTGCTTGAAGCTTTGCCAATGGTATTCCTTCTCTTTTTGGTAATTAATGACAACATACAATCAAAGCTTCAAATAAATATATGCATGTATATAATGAAGACTTTGAAAGACACATGACTTAGACTTGCTCCCCCTAAATGTTTGCAATCCCTTTAAGGGATAGTTTCTCTGGAATGCATGGACACACATATAGTAGAAGGGATATGATAAGCCATGCGTATCTTGGTCATATGCATCAAACGTATATGAATGAGGTGTATCCTTGCTCAAGATTCCACTCTTGCAAACAATATGTGCAAGAATAAAGTGATCATCTTGATCAAATAAATGATGCATATATTTACCTTGAGTTCTTGATTGTTCTAGTAGTAGACGTATACTTGAGAAAACAATGTTAGGAAACACAAGAGTATTCTACCAATCAAAGGCAATGGAACTCAGAAGTACCAAGATATGGAGAACATATAGAAGATAGTATTCCTTAAGATTGATATGTCTCCAAGATCATTTATAACTCTCTCCCCTAGATATGAAATAGTAGGACATCCTCTCCCCCTGAATCATATCTTGTAGATATTGGGATTGGATAGGGTGAGAAAAGTCTAAATGAATAATCAAATGTATTAAACCTTTTGATTATTCATGGAGAAACATGTGTTTATTCCAAGAAAATTTTCTCCTCCTACTTTGGTATTCTCCCCTTGTTTATATAAGTATAAACTTTTGATATTCTCCTCTCCCCCTAAATCATATCTCCCCCTTTGCATAAGCATGTATCTCCCTCTTTAGCTTTGAAGCTTTGTATATTTCTCCCCTTTGGCATTAATTTCCAAAAAGGTCACACATAGGGTTAGATACAAGGATCATTGATCATGAAGGGATCCTTAAGAACAAGGGTTATAGAATGTAGGATTCATAGAATTATAAAAGTCATTGAAATTAGTTTCTCTCCCTTTGGTTAAACTGAGAATTTGTAGAACTTCTCCTCCTTTGAGTTAGGGATCCTTGATTGTATTTCTCCCCCTTTTTTAATAATAATAAGGTATCATCGAAGGATTAAGAAACCACAGAAGGAATACAAAGATTTACAATAACAAAAACACACTGAAATATGATAGAAAGTCGGTGACTCCGAGACAAATTTGTCGGTAGTACCAATATAATGTTATGCAGCTCATCTGTTGAATCGGTAGAACCGAGTCCTTTGTATCGGAGGCTCCGAGGCATAAATCAGAAACTTGGCAAATGTGAAAAATTGTTACAAGAGAGAAAATTGTAAACGAAAATCAACTAGAGAAGAAGAGCAAATGATTTCCGAATTATGGGATACCAACTTCAGATAATTTACGGGTAATTTATGAGAAATTACCAAATAGAAAATATTTTAATGGTTCCAAGAAATTTTGCAATAGAGAATGAACCAAACAAGATCTTAACTAGATGATGGGAGGTAAGTATGTCACCAATATAAGAGTATACTGACTTAGGAGCCAAGCAAGAATACTTGATCATAGGTCATACTCATCGTTAAGCTCAAAATGGGGTTAACATTTTTCTATTAAGCATTTTAATGCTTGATTTGCTTTATCTCATGTCTTGGAGTAAATCTATATCAAGAATATGAGTACATACCTTTGAGTGATGTTGTTGACATAGCTTGTAGGTGAACTTGATGAGGATGCTCGAACTTGATGAAGGTCATCTTGAGTTGGGGGCAATCCTTATTGTTTTCATTCACTTTTCACTTACATAGGTTAGTCACGCAAGGAAGCACATGATATATTCAAATGACATAATAGCAATTGAGATTTAGCAACTGAGGAATATATGTCAAGGATATGTTTTGTTTTCTTCTTCCTTCCATCATCAAAGCGAGGTTGTGGATACTTGGTCATGACAAGATTGCATAGGATATGAGTTGTTGGCAATCTTGTGGAGTGTTGTTATCCCAAGTACCTACAAAAGGGCTAGATTCAAGAAAAGGGAGCATAGAATTCCAAGATATATGATATTTAAGATAGTAGCATGGAATGGTTAAGAAAGCTCATCCCCTTGCAAGCATCCAACTGAGATTAGCTCAAGTTTGAAGCATCAATGATGTTAAACTCACTCCTCAAATGACAAATCCCTTTTTCATCAAGTGGCTTAGTAAAGATATCGGCTAATTGCTTGTTAGTATGAACATGTTTAAGATTAATATCTCCTTTGGCAACATGATCACGAATGAAATGATGTCGAACTTTAATATGCTTGCTTCGACAGTGTTGCACAGGATTATGACCAACCTTAATAGCACTTTCATTGTCACAAAGTAATGTCACATTTTCAACATAGATTCCCTAATCTTTAAGCATTTGTGTAATCCATAATAATTGCGCACAACATGATCCTGCAGCAATATATTAAGATTCGGCAGTAGATAGAGATATCGAGTTTTGTTTATGGGAAGACCAAGACACAAGAGATCTACCAAGAAATTGACATGTACCCGAGGTGGATTTTCTATCAACCTTGTCACCGGCATAGTCCGAGTCAGAGTAGCCAACAAGATTAAAATAAGATCCCTTGGGATACCAAATGCTAAAGTTTGGTGTATGTATCAAGTATCTCACAATGCGTTTCACACCCTTAAGATGACACTCTCTAGGTGTAGCTTGATATCTAGCACACATGCAAACACTAAGCATAATATCGGGACGGGAGGCACATAGATATAGCAATGAACCAATCATTGATCAAGAAACCTTTTGATCAACCGGTTCACCCTCTTTAGTAAGATCATCATCTCCGCTAGTGGGCATCGGAGTTTTCATACCTCTGCACTGTTGCATGTTGAAATTCTTGATTAAGTCCTTGGTGTACTTAGTTTAAGAGATGAATGTACCTTCTCTCGTTTGCATGATTTGTTGACCAAGAAAGAATTTCAGCTCACACATCATAGACATCTCATAATTCTCTAACATCAACCTTCCAAACTTCTCACTAAATTGTGGGTTAGTAGATCCAAATATAATAACATCCACATAAATTTGGCTCACAAATCATTCACCATTAACTCTCTTTGTGAATAAGGTTGCGTCCATTTTTACCAATTTCAAATCATTTTTCTATAAGAAACTTTGTTAGGTATTTATACGAAGCATGAGGAGCTTCCTTAAGACTATATAAAGCTTTTGGAAGTTTGTAAACGTGATCAGGTTTCTTAGGATTTACAAAACCAGTTGGTTGCTTAACAAAGACCTCTTCTTCTATCTCACCATTTAAAAAAAGCACTTTTAATGTCCATTTGATAAGTGTGATAGCATGGTGATTGGCATAAGCAAGAAGAATTTGAATGGCTTCTTAGCTAGCAATGGGGGCGTAAGTCTCACCGTAGTCCATACCTTCGACTTGCATATATCCTTGGGCTACGAGGCGAGCCTTGTTGCGAACAACTTGACCGTATTCATCCTGCTTGTTCCGAAATACCCATTTTGTGCCGATGATGTTTTGCTCGTCCTTGGGATTTTTCACGAGTGTCCACACTTCATTCATCTCGAAGTTGTGAATCTCTTCATGCATAGCATTCACCCAATCCGCACCTTCAAGATCTTGTTCGACCTTCAAGGGTTCAATTCTAGAGATGAAAGAATAATGTTCACAAAAGTTAGCCAATCGAGTTTTAGAGCACGTGATCCTCCCTATTTGTATATGACCAAATATTTGGTTTAGGGGATGGTTCTTGGTCACTTGTTCTCCAACTCAGGGTAGCTTTGGCTTGTTATTTGGTGGAGCTTCTTCTTCATCATCTCCTTAATCTCCGTTGTTGTCAACATGGTCATATCCTTGAGTTGGTGGTGAAGGAGGTCGGGGTGGATCTTCATGATGTACTTCCTCCTCCTGTTCATCTTGTCGTGTACTTCTTGTGGATGCGTCCATGTAATTTTGTCGGTAGCCTTGATACGAAGTAGGAGCTACCACTTGGGTTGATGAAGTACATTCCTTCACCTCCATGGGATGAATCTTGCTGACGGGTAATTCTTGGATAGCTTCTGAAGGATCTTTATCACCTTCTATTGGAAATATGCCCTAGAGGCAATAATAAAATAGTTATTATTATATTTCCTTGTTCATGATAATCGTTTATTATCCATGCTATAATTGTATTGATTGGAAACACGTTGCATGTGTGGATACATAGACACAACTATGTCCCTAGTATGCCTCTAGTAAACTAGCTCGTTGATCAAAAGATAGTCAAGGTTTCCTAGACATTGGCATGAGATGTCATTTGATAACGGGATCACATCATTTGGAGAATGATGGGACGGACAAGAGCAAAACAATAAACGTAGCATATGACCATGTCAGTTTATTGCTACAGTTGTTCTGCATGTCAAGTATATGTTCCTATGACCATGAGATCATGCAACTCACGGACACCGGATGAGTGCCTTGTGTGTATCAAACGTCGCAACGTAAATGGGTGACTATAAAGGTACTCTACAGGTATCTCCGAGGGTGTCTACTGGGTTGGCGTGGATCAACATTGGGATTTGTTACTCCGTGTGACGGAGAGGTATCTCAGAGCCCACTCGGTAATACAACATACAAATAAGTCTTGCAAGCAATGTGACTAAGTGTTAGTCATGAGATCTTGTATTACGGAACGAGTAAAGAGACTTGCCGGTAACGAGGTTAAAACAAGGCATGGTGATACCGACGATCGAATCTCGGCCAAGTAACATACCGAAGA
The DNA here is from genome assembly GCA_022496015.1 of Hordeum marinum. Lineage (NCBI taxonomy): Eukaryota > Viridiplantae > Streptophyta > Magnoliopsida > Poales > Poaceae > Hordeum > Hordeum marinum. The sequence continues at coordinate 153,633,947 of CM039678.1, forward strand.
ACAAAGGGAACATTATACGGGATTAACTGAATCCTTGACATAGAGGTTCGATCGATAAAGATCTTCATATAATATGTAGGAACCAATATGGCATCCAGGTCCCGCTATTGGTTATTGACCGTAGAGGTGTCTCGGTCATGTCTACATAGTTCTCGAACCCCCAGGGTCTGCACACTTAAGGTTTGGCGATGTTTCGGTAGTATAGAATTATGTATGGTGGTGAACGAAGGTTGTTCAGAGTCCCGGATGAGATCCCTGACATCACGAGGAGCTCCGTAATGGTCTGGTGGTAAAGATTGATATATAGGAAGTCCTATTTTGGTGACCGGAGAGGTTTCGGGCTCATCGGTAGTGTACGGGGAGTGCCGGTAGTGTACCGGGGGACCATCGGGAGGGGTATTTCGACCCAAGAGGCTACATGGGCTGTGGTTGGATGAGAAAATACCAAAGAGAAAAAGGTGGAAAAATGCAAAAAGGCTAAATAAGGGAGGAATCCTAGTCCTACTAGGATTGGAGGAGGATTCCTCCCCTCCTCCCACTTCGGCCGAAGCCTAGAGAGATTGACCGTTGGGCCAAGCCTCCTCCTATCTTACTCTTATATATACTAGAGGTTTTAGGGTTTTTGCACATAGATTTCAGCCATGTGCTATCCTCTCCTCTAGATCGTACTTTCTCCTCTAGATCATTTTTAGCGGTGCGTAGGCGAAGCCCTGCTGGAATAGATCCACCACTATCACTGCAACACTGTCGCGTTGCCGGAGAAATCTTCTACCTCTCTGCTTCCTCTTGCTGGATCAAGAAGGCGGAGATCATCATCAAGCCATAAGTGTGCTGAACGCGGAGGTGTCGTCTGTTCGGTGCTAGATCAGGACGGATCGTGATTGGATCGCAGGACGCTCGGCGATTTGGATTGCGAAGACGTTCGACTACATCAACCACATTTCTTAACGCTTCCCGCTTAGAGATCTACAAAGGTATGTAGATCCACTCTCCCTCTCGTAGATGCTCATCTCCGAGATTGATCTTGGTGAAAGCGTAGGAAATTTTTTGTTTCCCATGCTACGTTCCCCAACAGTGGCATCATGAGCTAGGTCTATGTGTTGATGAGATCTTGAGTAGAACACAAAGAGTTTATGGGCGTTGATGCTTAGATTGCTTCCTCCCTTGGTCATGTTTTGGTTCAGCGGTACTATGGGATGAAGCGGCCCGGACCAACATTACTCGTACGCTTACAAGAGACTGGATCCATCGACTGATGTGTGACTTTGTTGCACAAAGATGGCTGGCGGGTGTCTATATCTCCTACTTTAGTTGGATCGAATTCGACAAAGGCGGTCCTTGATAAGGTTGAAAAGCAATTTATGTATCACCATTGTGGTTTTCTGTAGGTGAGAATCGTTCTTGCTAGATACCCGTAGCAGCCACGTAAAACTTGCAACAACAATTAGAGGACGTCTAACTTGTTTTTGCAGGGTATATTGTGATGTGATATGGCCAATTACATGATGAAATATGTGTGATGTATGAGATGATCATGTGTTGTATAGAATATCGTAACTTGCATGTCGATAAGTACGGCAACCGGCAGGAGCCATAGGGTTGTCTTTAATTATTGTATGACCTGTGTGTCAATCATTAAGCGCTATGTAATGCTTTACTTTATTGCTAAACAGTAGCTATAGTAGTATGAGCATGGTGTGCGCGACAACCCCGATGGAGACACGTTGATGGAGATCAAAATGATGGAGATCATGGTATCATGCCGGTGACGATGGAGATCATGCTAGTGCTTTGAAGAAGGAGATCAGAAGCACAAGTTCATGGCCATATCATGTCACTTATGATTTGCATGTGATGTTAATCCTATTATGCACCTTGTTTTGCTTAGGATGATGGTAGCATTATAAGGTGATTCGTCACTTAAATTTCAAGATAAATTGTGTTCCCCCCGAGTGTGTACCGTTACGAAAGTTTGTCGTGTCGAGACACCACGTGATGATCGGATGTGATAAACTCTACGTTCACATACAACGGGTGCAAGCGAGTGTTGCACATGCAGAACACTCGGGTTAAACTTGACGAGCCTAGCATGTACAAACATGGCCTCAGAACACAAGAGGCCGAAAGGTCGAACATGAGTCATATAGTAGATATGATCAACATGATGGTGTTCACCATTGAAACCAGCTCAACTCACGTTATGATCGGACTTGACTTGGTGAATTTGGATCATGTATCACTCAGATGACCTGAGGGATGTCAATTATCTTGAACAATAGTCTAAGTAACCTTTGAATATTTGTGTTGTAGATCAATGGCTCGCGCAGTAGCACCCGTGAATTTTAATGCGTTCCTAGAGAAAGCTAAGTTGAAAGATGAGGATTATCCTCTCGGCTTCCCAGAAGGCATATGTCCTTGATGCACTGCTTGGTGACCAACCCATTGACATGTCATCCGAAGACGTTAAGAACGCTTGGGAGACGGGTTCTAGAGATTACTCAATAGTTCAATGTGCAATGTTGTATGGCTTAGAACCGGGACTTCAAAGACATTTTGAACGTCATGGAGCATATGAGATGTTCCAAGAGTTGGAGTTTATCTTTAAGAAGAATGCCCAGATCAAGAGGTATGAGACCTCCGATAAATTCTATGCTTGCAAAATGGAGGAGAATAGGTCTGTCAGTGAACATATACTCAGAATGTCTAGGTATTCGACCCGTCTGGCAGAGTTAGGGATGCCCCTTCCGCCGAAGGCGATCACTGATAGAGTTCTTCAATCATTGCCACCTAGCTACAAGAGCTTTGTGATGAACTATAACATACACGAGATGAACAAGTCAGTCGTCGAGCTGTTTGTGATGCTGAAAGTCACTGAGTCTGAAATGCACATAGAACGTCAAGTGTTGATGGTCAATAAAACCACTAGTTTCAAGAAGAATGGCAAGGGCAAGAAGGGTAAATCTAAGAAGGGTGGCAAAGCAGTTGCTACTCCAATGAAGAAACCCAAGGCTGGACCCAAGCCAGAGGCTGAGTGCTTTCATTGCAAGGGAACTGGTCACTAGAAGCAGAACTGCCCCAAGTATCTGGCTGAACAGAAGGGGGCCAACAAGAAACAAGGTATATATGATATACATGTTATTGATGTGTTCCCTACCAACTCTCGTTGTAGTGCCTGGGTATTTGATACTGGTTCGGTTGCTCACATTTGCAACTCAAAGCAGGAACTACGGAATAGACGAAGGCTGGCAAAGGACGAAGTGACGATGCACATGGGAAATGGTTCCAAGGTTGATGTGATCACCGTCGGCATGCTCTCTCTTCGATTACCATCGGGATTAGTGATGAACCTTAATAATTGTTAATTAGTGCCTCTGTTAAGCATGAACATTATATCTGGATCTTGTTTATTGCGAGACGGTTACTCATTTAAATCTGAGAATAATGGTTGTTCAATTTATATGAGTGATATCTTTTATGGTCATGCACCCAATGTGAGGGTTTTATTCATGCTGAATCTTGATAGTGATTATACATATGTTCATAACATTGACCCCAAAAGATGTGGAGTTGATAGTGATAGTACCACTTTCTTGTGGCACTGTCGTTTGGGTCATATTTGTGTAAAACGCATGAGGAAGCTCCATGCTGATGGAATTTTAGTGTCACTTGATTTTGAATAACTTGACACATGTGAACCATGCCTCATGGGAAAGATGACTAAAACACCGTTCTCTAGAACAATGGAATGGGCGACTGACTTATTGGAAATCATACATACTGATGTGTGCGGTCGGATGAGCGTTGAGGCGTGCGGTGGATATCGCTATTTTCTCACCTTCACTAATGACTTAAGTAGATATGGATATATTTAGTTAATGAAGCACAAGTCTAAAACATTTGAAAAGTTCAAACAATTTCAGAGTGAAGTTGAGAATCATCGTAACAAGAAGATTAAATTCCCACAATCTGATCGAGGAGGTGAATATCTGAGTTATGAGTTTGGCAGTCACTTAAGACAGTGTGGAATTCTTTCACAATTGACACCGCCTGGAACACCACAGCGTAATGGTGTGTCCGAACGTCGTAATCCAACCTTATTAGATATGGTGCATTCTATGATGTCTCTTACCGATTTGCCACTATCGTTTGGGGGTTATGCATTAGAGACAACCGCATTCACTTTAAATAGGGCACCATCAAAATCCATTGAGACGATGCCATATGAACTGTGGTTTGGCAAGAAGCCAAAGTTGTCGTTTCTTAAAGTTTGGGGATGTGATGCTTATGTCAAAAAGCTTCAGCCTGAAAAGCTAGAACCCAAAGAGGAGAAATGCGTCTTCATAGGATACCCAAAAGAGACAGTTGGGTACACCTTCTATCTTAGATCGGAAGGCAAAGTGCTTGTCGCAAAGAACGGAACATTTCTTGAGACAGAGTTTCTCTCGAAAGAATTGAGTGGGAGGAAAATAGAACTTGATGAGGTTATTGAACCTTTACTTCAACCTGAGAGTAGCACAGCGTAGAGAGATGTTTGTGTGGAGCCTATGACAGTTGAGGAGGAAGTTAATGATGATGATCATGAAACTTCGACCAAGTTACTATTGAACCTCGTAGGTCGACAAGGGCGCGTACTACTCCTGAGTGGTACGACAACCCTGTCTTGGAGGTCATGTTATTAGACAATGATGAACTTACGAGCTATGGAGAAGCAATGGGCCCGGATTCTGAGAAATGGTTAGAGGCCATGAAATCCGAGATGGGATCCATGTATGAAAACAAAGTGTGTTCTTTGGAAGTATTACCTGAAGGGATAAAAGGCCATTCGAACAAATGGATCTTTAAGAGGAAGACGGACGCGGACGGTAATCTCACCATCTATAAAGCTCGACTTGTGGCAAAGGGTTTTTCACAAGTTCAGGGAGTTGACTACGATGAGACCTTCTTAGCCGTAGCGATGCTTAAGTCCGTCAGAATCATGTTGGCAATAGATGCATATTTCGACTATGAAATTTGGCCGATGGATGTCAAAACAGCGTTCCTTAACGGTTTTCTTAACGACGACTTGTATATGATACAGTACCTGAAGGTTTTGTCGATCCAGAGAATGCTGAAAAAGTTTGCAAGCTCCAAGGATCCATTTATGGACTGGTGCAAGCATCCCAGAGTTGGAATCTCCGTTTTGATGAGGTGATGAATGCGTTCGGGTTTATACAAGTTTATGGTGAAGCTTGTATTTACAAGAAAGTGAGTGGGATCTCTATAATGTTTCTAATGTTATATGTGGATGACATATTGCTGACTGGAAACAATATAGAAATGCTGGAAATTGTGAAGGAATATTTGAGCAAGAGTTTTTCAATGAACGACCTAGGAGATGTTGTTTTCATATTAGGCATTAAGATCTATAGAGATAGATCAAGATGCTTAATAGGACTTTCATAGAGCACATACCTTGATAAAGTTTTGAAGAAGTTCAAAATGGATCAGTCCAAGAAGGGGTTCTTGCCTGTGTTACAAGGTGTGAAGTTGAGTAAGACTCAATGCCCAGTGACTGCAGAAGATAGAGAAACGACGAGTGTCATCCCCTATGCTTCAGACATAGGATCTATCACATATGCAATGATGTGCACAAGACCCGATGTCAGCCTTGCCATAAGTATGGCCGGAAGGTTTCAAAGTAATCCTGGAATGGAGAAGTGGACAGCGGTCAAGAATATCCTTAAGTACCTGAAAAGGACTAAGGAAATGTTTCTTGTTTATGGAGGTGATCAAGGGCTCGTCGTAAAGGGTTATGTCGATGCAAGCTTTGACACTGATCCGGATAACTCTATGTCACAAATCGGATACGTATTTATTCTTAATGGGGGTGCGGCAAGCTGGTGCAGTTCCAAGCAGAGCGTAGTAGCCGATTCTACATGCGAAACGAAGTACATTGCAGCCTCGGAGGCAGCGAAGGAAGGTGTCTGGATGAAGGATTTCATGACAGATCATGGAGTAGTGCCTAGTGCACTAAACCTAGTGGATCTGTTCTGTGAAACAGTGGTACCATTGCACCGGCCAAGGAACCAAGGTTTCGCAAGAGGACCAGACACATAAAGCGACGCTTCAATTCCATCCACGAGTACATCAAGGAGGAGGACATAAATATTTGTGAAGTGCACATGGATCTGAATGTTGCAGACCCGTTGACTAAACCTCTTCTAAGGGCTAAACATGATCAGCACCAGAACTGCATGGGTGTTCGATTCATTACAATGTAAATCACATAGTGATGTGAGCTAGATTATTGAGTAGTGCAAGTGAGAGACCGTTGGAAATATGCCCTAGAGGCAATAATAAAATAGTTATTATTATATTTCCTTGTTCATGATAATCGTTTATTATCCATGCTATAATTGTATTGATTGGAAACATGTTGCGTGTGTGGATACACAGACACAACTATGTCCCTAGTATGCCTCTAGTAAACTAGCTGGTTGATCAAAAGATGGTCAAGGTTTGATTGACATTGGCCTGAGATGTCATTTGATAACGGGATCACATCATTTGGAGACTGATGGGATGGACAAGACCCAAACAATAAACATAGCATATGACCGTGTCAGATTATTGCTACAGTTTTTCTGCATGTCAAGTATATGTTCCTATGACCATGAGATCATGCAAATCACGGACATCGGATGAGTGCCTTGTGTGTATCAAACGTCGCAACATAACTAGGTGACTATAAAGGTACTCTACAGGTATCTTCGAGGGTGTTTACTGGGTTGGCATGGATCAACACTGGAATTTGTTACTCCGTGTGACGGAGAGGTATCTCAGAGCCCACTCGGTAATACAACATCACAATAAGTCTTGCAAGCAATGTGACTAAGTGTTAGTCACGGGATCTTGTATTACGGAACGAGTAAAGAGACATGCCGGTAACGAGGTTGAAACTAGGCATGGTGATACCGACGATCGAATCTCGGGCAAGTAACATACCGAAGAACAAAGGGAACATTATACGGGATTAACTGAATCCTTGACATAGAGGTTCGACCGATAAAGATCTTTGTAGAATATGTAGGAACCAATATATCATCCAGGTCCCGCTATTGGTTATTGACCGTAGAGGTGTCTCGGTCATGTCTACATAGTTCTCGAACCCACAGGGTCTGCACACTTAAGATTCGGTGATGTTTTGGTAGTATAGAGTTATGTATGGTGGTGAACGAAGGTTGTTTACAGTCCTGGATGAGAACCCTGACGTCATGAGGAGCTCCGGAATGGTCTGGTGGTAAATATTGATATATACGAAGTCCTATTTTGGTCACCGGAGAAGTTTCGGGCTCATCGGTAGTGTATCGAGGGACCATCGGGAGGGGTATTTCGACCCAAGAGGCTACATGGGATGTGGTAGGATGAATACCATCCATTAGTGGGCTGGTGGAAGTCCCACAAAGGGCCCATGCGGCTGGGAAGAAAAGCCCAAGGAGAAAAAGGTGAAAAAGGCAAAAAGGCTAAATAAGGAAGGAGTCCTAGTCCTACTAGGACTCGAGGAGGTTTCCTCCCCTCCTCCCACTTCGGCCGAAGCCTAGAGGGCTTGGACCATGGGCCAAGCCTAGAGGATTTTAGGTTTTTGCACATAGATTTCAGCCACGTGCTACCCTCTCCTCTAGATCGTAGTTTCTCCTCTAGATCGGTTTTAGCGGTGCTTAGGCGAAGCCCTTCTGGCATAGCTCCACCACCATCCTCGCAATGTCGTCATGCTACCGGAGAACTCTGCTACCTCTCCATTGTCTCTTGCTGAATCAAGAAGGCGGAGATCGTCATCAAGCCGTACGTGTGCTGAACATGGAGGTGTCGTTCGTTCGGTGCTAGATCGGGACTGATCATGATTGGATCGCGGGATGCTCAGTGATTTGGATCGCGAAGACGTTCGACTACATCAACGGCATTTCTTAACGATTCCCACTTAGCAATCTACAAGGGCATGTAGATCCACTCTCCCTCTCGTAGATGCTCATCTCCTAGATTGATCTTGGTGAAAGCGTTGGAAATTTTTTGTTTCCCATGCTATGTTCTCCAACACCTACATCATTTGGCAATTGTTTGACTTGCGAACCATTAGACTCATCAAACTTCACATCTACCATCTCTTTAATTTTTCGTGTGAAGTTGTTGTAGACACGGTAGGTGTTAGAGTTCGATCCATAACCAAGTAGGAAACCTTCATGAGATTTAGGAGCAAATTTAGCACGACGATGCTTGTCAAGAATGTAGCACTTAGAGACTAATACCCGAAAATATCCAACTTGGGGTTTGTTACCGATGAGAGGCTCGTATGTTGTTTTACTGAGAAGCTTGTGCAAGTAGAGTCGGTTTGTGGCATGACATGTTGTTTCAACGGCTTCTACCCAAAAGTGTCTTGGTGTCTTGTATTCGTCAAGCATTGTTCTTGACATCTCAATGAGGATTCGGTTCTTTCTCTCAACAACGCCATTTTGTTCAGGCCTTCAATCAAGAAAGGTATGCACATGGGGGTTCTTGAACTCCGATATGTTATCGCTTCGAACCTTCTTGATCTTCACTTCAAACTAATTTTGTGCTTTGCGTGCGAAGTTCTTCAAGAACTTTTGTACATGCTACTTATCATCGGGAAAGAATACCCACATAAATCTGGAAAAATCATCAACTATAACTAGACCATAAGAGTTTCCACCGAGACTCTTGTAAGCATTGGGACCAAACAGATCCATATGAAGTAACTCGAATGGTATCCTAGTAGTGATGATGTTCTTGACCGGATGACTTCCACCTACTTGCTTTCCTGCTTGACAAGAAGCTTTCCACCAAACATATCCATATGAAGTAACTCGAAGTCTATCTTTGTCAAAGATAACATCTTTAACACCGTGTGACCGCCGTTGATAAGATTATCTAGATTGCGCATGCCTACATGTCCAAGCCTTCTAAGCCATAGCCATCCTTTAGATGATTTTTCAATGAGACAAGTACGAGGTTGGGCCTTTTTAGTGAAATCAACAATGTATAGATCACCTCTACGAATACCTGTAAAGACAATTTTATGATTATCAAATAAAACACTTGGTAATCTACTTTGGTAAATAGCACATTGAAACCAAAGTCTGCTAGTCTAGATACAGAAAGAATAATGTAGCCAAGGGATTCAACAAGCACCACATTTTGAATGGAGCTATAATGACATATGGCCACCTTACCAAGGCCAAGTACCTTACCCTTAGAGCTGCCTCCAAAAGGTCACATAGCTCCGAGGACCTTGATTAGGCATGATCTCTTGGAATATGTCTTTATCACCAGTCATGTGATCGATGAATCCATTGTCGAGAATCCACTCATTTCCACCGGACATGTAATCCTTGAAGTTTGCCAATAGACTTAGATTCCTCATGATATTTTCATGCTCAATGTCGAACAAGTCATCTTCATCATAGTAGCCATGTTCTTCATTGTCATAATTTGGTGGAATCTCCTCGTCATAGAAACCAGGAGACTCGTTAGAATCGTAACCATGACAATATTCAAGTTTATGAATGCAAATGGCTTCACTACAGGAATCATACAATTTGTCGTCTGCCATCCCGGACGACAAAGGCATGAATCCCGGATGGCAAAGGCTTTGCCGTCCACCAGCAGACGGCCAACCGATCGGCTGAATAAGCCACGGTAAAGGGCACTTGGCGGACGACAAAGACCTTTGAATCTTTGTCGTCTGCCTGTAGACGGCAAAGGGCCTGGACGGCACACGTGGCAACTTAGCTCCGTTAGGGGGCTTAACGGCGTGCTTTGCCGTCTGTCGTCTGCCAGTGGACGGCAACGTACCTTTTTTTCGCTGGCCTAGGTTGGTTCTTTGCCGTCCGTTGGCAGACGGCAAAGACCTAAGGTTCTTTGCCGTCTGCCAGCAGATGGTAAAGAACCAACATAGGCCAGCCCTAGGTTGCATAGATAGCCGCCACATGGCAGCTTTGCCATCCGCTGGCAAACGGCAAAGACCTTTGCCGTCTGCCAGCAGACGGCAAAGTTGCTATATAGCGCCTTTTTTCTGTTTTTTCTTAAAATCATTCAATTTGAAACAAATATATCCAACAATATCACATATATATCCAAGCATACCAGCAATAAGTTGAAACAAGCATATACCAACAATAAGTTTCAACATACAAGTCCAACATATATTAAAGTTTCCAACACCACACAATATGGTTTCCAACAACATATCCATACATACGTATCCAAAACAAGTTTTCCATAAACATAAAGGTAGCAGAAGTAGAAGAGTATAGTCCATCAATGCACTCTTCCTCATCTATAGCAAATCTGCAACGTAGGAAAGGTGATAGTTAGAAGAAGAAGTAGAAGACTAGCTAGAAGTAAAAGAAGAAAAAGAAGAAGAAAAAGAAGAAGAAGAAGAATTTATCTTCTCTTTATTTTTCTCCTCTCCTCTCCTCTTCTCCAAGGTAGTAATGCCATTTTCTAGGTAACTAAGCATATCAAGTCATCTTGGAGGAAAAAATGCTAAGTATAGGTCATTCTATAGCTATTGTAGGTAGAATATATCATTTTGGAGGTAAGTAAGGTTATTATGTATTTTTGAGGAAAATAAGCTAAATATAGGTCATTTTGGAGCTAAACCAAGGTTATTATGCCATTTTTTACTTAAGTGAGCATATTATGTCATAAATGAACTTGCTAAGCTAATTATAGATCATTATTGAGCTATCCTAGGTAGTTATGCCATTTTGTACCTAAGTGAGCTAATTATGTCATAAATGAACTAGCTAAGCTAGCTATAGATCATTATTGAGCTATAGTAGGTAGTAATGCCATTTTCTAGCTAACTAAGCATATCAAGTCATTTTGGAGGAAAAATGCTAAGTATAGGTCATTTTATAGCTATCCTAGGTAGAATATACCATTTTCTAGCTAACTAAGCATATCAAGTCATTTTGGAGCAAAATAAGCTAAGTATAGGTCATTTTGGAGCTAAGTAGGTCATTTATTAAGCTATGTAGCATTTTTTAATGAAAACACTTGGGAAAACTTACCATCGACATGAAGGTGAAGGACCGGTAGGGTTTGGGCCAGGGTGAGACGTAGAAGGACCGGTCGGGGTTGCGAAAGACGCGGTAGGATCAATAGATGCTTGTCGGGAGGCACGCTGCACCAATGATCATTTGCAATGTCTCCTTAGCATGATGCAACTCAAATGTGAATACTAGTACTAATGACCATTTAAATGAAACTCATAGTGGGTGCTATAGCAATATGGGGCATCGACGGACGGGTCTGACCATTGTTCTGGCACACGATCTGCACATTTTGTTTCCACGAGTCATTCATATTAGTTAGTGTTGAAATGAACATTACGTGCACGACTTGGCTAATATACAGGAGAAACTTACCACGAGGAGCTCGTATAGGGCCTGGTGAGACGCATCATTCCGGTTCCTCTCCTCCTCCAACAGCCTAGCCTTCTTCTCCTTCATGTCCCTCTCCCTTTGCGCCGCCTGCCTGTTTGCCTCCGCCAGAAGCTCCTGGGTCGTAGTCTCAATGGCGAGCTCCATTGGCCGTGGACGAGGCATTATCTTAGGATCAGAGCTCGTTTGGCGCTTCTTGATCTCCGGGAGAGTTCTAGGACAATGTATCAGTCCATCCCCAATGGCTATCTAGCCATGGGGCCTCCCACTACCAGATATCATCACGAGCTCTAGATCAAAAGGACTCTGGCTCGGATTGAAGTCCTCCACTTTCCTCGCCTTCCCAAAATCTTTGTACCTCACGAGCTTGTTGTGGGGGGAGATGTTGCTGTAGCTCTCTGGATGATCGAGGTCATCCTGAGAGAATGCCTTGGCCTTCTTGTACGAGGTAGTATGAGCCATGGCATAGAGGTCGAACAGAGGCGGCACCTCCTTCTTGTTTGCTGGCGCCTAAAAGAGGTGAACAAAATATTAGTTAAGGGCTCAAGCTAGCATGAAGAATGAAATTGCATGAATCATGAAGCAAATCACATACCCAGTTATCCCCATACTCAAACAGGTTGGAGCTCCCTTGATGGTGTGGCACACCTCTCATCTGGGCACGCTTCTCCTTGGCCTTGTTGTGTTCGGCTAGCCATTCGGGAGAGCACCACTCATCCACCAATGCCTCCCAACAGTCAATCCTATTCGCACACCATCTCGGGGGCACCTAAGTTACACAAGAGAAATTTCAGCACTACGCCTACGAATCAAATCAAAGAAACTAAGTACCAGGCCTTAAGAATAGATAATTACCTTCATAAACTTCTCCTTACTCAGATAATCTTTGCGGCACTTCTTCTTGGCCCACTTAATGTTACTCGAGGCATAGTAGTCTCGAATAGCCTGCACCCGAGCCTCATGTCGTAAGTTCTGAAGTAGGCGCTTGCACTCGGCTTCGAGAACAACAACCGCTCTCGCCTCATCTTCCTCAGGACACCTGTAGAAGGTCTGCAATCAAACAAGACAACACATTAGACACTAATTAGTAAAATCACTAGGTGTTGTTGATTTTTAATTCTGTAAAGGAGAAATTACCCAAAAGCAAGGGATCATAATGTCAGCCACCGTCTCGCACAAGACACCGTCGACCATCTCCTCCGGCGGGGCCGGGGCAGCCTTGTACAGCTCCCAGGTCAGTGCTCCCAGGTCAGCTCCCAGGCCTTACTTCTTTGCATTAGGCGCAATCAACCACCTCTGCTCGCGGGTCGTTGGCACGGGAGGCAGCTTTGTACAACCACGCTAGTAGACCTTCTTGCCCTCCTCAGCCAGCTTGCCCTCGCTATAGGTGTCCTCAGACAAGTAATTGTCCTCGCCACCATCAGCATGGCCACTAGCCTCCGGAGTCACATGGGACGAAGACTCTGGGACCCGAGTCTCCTGGGACGAAGACTGTGGGACCGGAGTCTCCTGGGAAGAAGGCTTGGTGACCCGAGGCTCATCGACCCGAGGCTCGTGGACCGGAGTCTGAGATGGGTCCAAGTCAGACAGGTCCACCTGAGATGGAGTAGTTTGGTGGTCGGGAGAATCAGCTGAGGGTGGCGGCAAGGAAGGCGCAACAGCCTTCCTACCTCTAGCACCTCTCTTCGTCTTCCCCTGACCTCTCCCGGTCAAAGAAGAAGCACCCACCGGTGTCTGCATGTTGTGTACCGGCGCTCTTCGGAGTTGCTGGGGTGGAATAATAGCACCCCTCCCAGCATGCGCCGAGGAAGGAGGCTCGGAGCGCTCTCGACCCCTGCCCACCATCTGTCAACACCTGCAATGACAAAGAGTGAACGAAATTAGTTCAACATAAAAAAATTAATACCTAATAACATGAATTAATTAAGAACATATATGTACATAATAATAATTGAATACCTCACATTACTAATATTAATGTTCATCGTCTATATATGCTCCGGGATCAATAAATGCATAATCATCATCACTATTAGTAATGACGTGCTCATCAGCATCATCAATAAATGCATCAACATGTGGAAGGTCTCTATGTAATCGGTCAAGCATTGTCAGGTCATCCATAGAAGTAACCTCTTCTTCTTCTGTCTCTTCTTGTTCCTTCTCAGGGGTGAAGTCGGGTTCACTGTCGCTGTCGACCTCAATGTTCCGGGGTGAAGTAGAGCGGTTCTTGAAGCATTTTGTGGAAACACATGTTTCTTGGAATAGTTCTCCTTCATATGTGTCTGGGTTAATGTGAGGTTCATAATCATCTTCATTGAGGGAAGGTGGTCTAAAATGTGGCGGCACATCATAAACGACATCCCAACCTTTCAAATTTGGATCCGTTTGGCAGGCCACGGTAGATAGAAAACTTGGGTCGCCCGTTGAGCCGTAATATAGATATCGGGAACATCTAAATGGGTGCTTTGTTTGATTTTGACTAGCCCTATATGTTCATGAGTCCTTCTAGTCTCCTTCAGCTGGAACCAATAACATTTGAAGACTACGACGTTTGGTGGGTTTTTACCAGACAATGTAAGTTCATAAATTGCTTCAACTCTTCCATAATACTCGACCCCTCCTTCGCCGACAGCGGAGACACAACAATTTTTAGACTTTCACTAGGCCATAGATAGCTCTTTGCCAAAAGTACGAAAGTGATACCCGTTGATGTCGTATTTTTCAAATGAACGGACCTTAAAGTCAAAACCACTAGCGACTTGTCTCAATTCGGAGTCCATAGACTCTGCATTAGCCTACAAGTTTAATACCAAAGGATTGTTGCATTAAGAGCAAACTAGGCAAAGAAATGAAATCATCAAATTAATGGGAATTACCGTTTCTTGAACCAAGAGATGAAACCGGGATATCCTCCTTCATGCTTTGCTAGAAGCTCATACTCTTCGATGGAATCCTTTTGGATCACCGCTCCATCTTAGAATTTGGCGACGTATCGACTTTATCACATATACGGGAATAAGAGCATTTCAAAGGAATTAGAAGTTGCGAAACAATGTACCGAGAACTTACTCGATGTACGGCCGCACTTCTGTTAGGTTGTTGAATATATACAACAAAATGGTCCGCCATTCTTCGACATCCAACCCTATTGATTTCGAAGCACCGGTTAATGCGAGCATTCCTTTGAATAAGCTAAGGTTGGATCAACCTTTTTCACGGTCGCCATCATTGTACCGAGGCTTCGGATTATTCAAATGACGATTCCGGGATGTGTAGTGTGTTGTCACAAAGTTTGCCGCCGCCTCAGTAATGAATGCCTCGGCCATCGATGCTTCAACTCTACATTTATTTTTACATTTTTCTCGAAGCGTCTTCTGCATCCTCTTAGTTGAGAAGCACCAACGATTTTGCTCGCCCCCCCCAATCTTGCCTCGATCGTAGCTGCAAAATCAAATGCTGCATTGGATTAAAGAAGCCCAGTGGAAAGATCTTTTCTAATTTGCAGATCAACTCCGGCGCCAACTCTTCCAGTTCGTGTAGCACATCAGGCGATAGTTCTTTCGCACAAAGATCACGGAAGAAATAGCTTAGCTCTGTCAGTACTAGCCATTCATCCTTAGGGATAAAGCCACACAACATCATTGACATTACCCGCTCAAGCCATATGTGCCAATCATGACTCTTGAGACCAAATATTTTCAATTTGTCAAGACTCGCTTCCCTCTTTAGATTCGCTACATACCCATCGGGGAACATTAACTATATTCCCCCCACAAGATCATTTCCCTCATAGCTGGCCTTCCAAGATTGAACCATGCCTTTGGCTTCCTTGAGTTCTTCTTTCGTTTCGGTTGTCGAATGTTTTGTAACGATCTATCACATAGAGCCTCCTGGTCGACTCTAGCCTTAGGATTATCCTTCGAATTCCCCTCTATGCCGAACAATGTACCAAAAAGGGCCTTCGCGATATTCTTTTTAGTGTGCATCACGTCGATGTTGTGTGGGCAAATGAGGTCTTTAAAGTAATGCAGATCCCACAAACATATCTTGTAATTCCAGGCGTGTTCCGTATTATACCCTTTGAAATACCCTGGATGATCTGGATCCGGCTCGAGAGCATTTATCTCATCCAGGATCTGTTGGCCTATGAACGTAGGTGGTGCAATGTTTTTGACAACTCTACCATTGATGAAATTCTTCTTGTCTTTTCTGAACTTATGGTCAGGAACCAGGAAATGTCTATGCATGGCGAAGCAAGAAAACTTGCGACCCGCCTCCAACCAATGGAACTAAAGAGCTGCCTTGCATGTGGGGCACGGAAACCTTCCATGCACACACCAGCCAACGAATAGCGCATACGTTGGCAAGTCATGCATCGAGTACATGTACCACACATGCATTTTGAAGTTCTTTTTTGTAGCAGCGTCGTATGTCTTGATCCCATTATCCAGGCTTCCTGCAATTCATCCTTAAGAGGTTGCATGTACACATTCATAGTCTTCCCCGGATATTTGGGCCCTGGAATTATCAACGTTAGAAAAATGTTCTCTCTTTTCATAATCTCTTCGGGGGAGATTGAGTGGAATGACAAATACAGGCCAACAACTATATTGTGCTGCCTTCATACCATACACATTGAACCCATCCGTGATGATGGCAACTTGAGGATGACTTGGATTTGCCGCTCTATCCTTATATAATGCATCGAAGTGCTTCCACGCAAAAGCGTGTGAAGTGTGTCCCAACATCGGATTCCGATTTGCATCCAGTTCTGTTCTTTTGCCCAATTTATGCCACATCATCTGTCTAGCCGTCTCTTCGACCAGGAAAAGCCGTTGAAGTCTTGGTATGATTGGCAGATACCGAAGAACATTAATGGGGATTTTGGTTTGACTCTTCTCACCCATACCATTGTCTACCAGAACATACCTTGAAGCATTGCAAATGGGGCAATAGTTCAAGCCCACATACTCAAGCCTAAATAAGGCACATCCATTCTCACAGGCATCTATCTTCTCACAGGGCATCTTAAGCGCATGTAGGATTTTTTCCGACTGGTACAGGTTTGGTGGCAATACATGGCCTTTGGGTAGAAAGCGTCCAAATATCGTCATCATCGCGTCGTAGCATTCTCTGCCCAGGTTGACCTGAGCCTTTAGAGCCATTACTTGCGCGATGGCATCCAGCTGACAAAGCTCAGTGTGCTCATGGAGAGGACGTTTTGAAGACTCCAACATTTCATAAAAGGCCTTTGCAGATTCCTCCATCTCATCGTATGAATCCCGAGCATCATCAATGTCTTGCAACATATCTTCGATCCCGGTACCATGCTCGTCTGTGCGACAACGAAGCACATCAGCTCTGGCACGTTGGGCAGACTCACCATGAAATGTCTAGACCGTATAATTAGGCATAAAACCCCACTTCTGCAGGTGTTTGATCATTTCAAACTCTAACTTCTTCTTATAGTTGTCGCAATGGAGACAAGGGCACCAGTTATTTTCTGTCCATTTGCAAATGCGACTCTCACAAACTCCTTGGTTTTTGTTAACCATTCACGGGTCATGTCTTTCTGACTAGTGTGGCCGTTGTACATCCACCCACGATCACTCATCCTGCCTAGCTACTGGACACACACAAAATATATACATAATTCAGCAAACCATATTCATCAGTTAATAGAGATTGTCAGTTTCATTTCGTCGATGCAACCTAGACAATAGTAGGTAAAGATAGGTCCTAATCCCACCCGAGTATGTGTAGATTGGGTTCATTTTCCCATGCTCCGCTCCGGATCCGATGCACAATTTTGGCATCACCTCCCTGCTGTTCTCCTGATACATGTCTCGGCAATAATCAGAGAGGATGTGTACCCGGAGAACAACAGGGAGGCACTGACAAAATTTTGCATCGGATCCGGAGCAGAGCATATGGTAAAACGAACCCAATCTACACATACTCGGGCTGTCCATGGATAACATTGTACAATTCGAGAGAACCATGGTTATAAATATGCTAATGAATGCATATTTATAGATGTAACCCTTTCGAACGGGAGACGCATAGTGGTCATGCATACTGATGATTGAAGACACCTATAACTAGCAAGTTTCATGAGCACGAATACTGGAACAGAGGAAATGAAGGGTGCAGGAGGAGATGTCATTTGTGCTCACCCACGAATGTAAGGGCATATCTCGTCGAACGGACGGGGAGGTCATCGAACACCAGACCTCGCAGCGACGAAACAACTGCACATTTAAATCCACCTGATCAACATAAATATGATGTTCTGTACAATAAAATCGAAACATATATCACCTAACTCATAATTCACAAATATATGACCCGTGTCGTGTCAGGGTCGGGGTGTCGGGGGTGTTGTGTCAGGGTCGGGGTGCTGTGTCGTGGTCGGGAGTGCCGTGTTGGGGTGTCGGGGTGTCGTGTCGGGGCCGGGGTGTACGCTGTGTCGTGTCGTTGTCGGGGTCTTGTGTCGTGGTCGGGGGTGCCGTGTCGAGGTGTCGGGGTCGGGGTGCTGTGTCGGGGTCCCGGGTGTCGGGGTCAGGGTGCCGTGTCGGGGCGTCGTGTCAGGGTGTCGGGGTCGGGGTCGGGGTGTCGTGTCGGGGTCGGGGTGTCGGGGTGTCGTCTCGGGGTCGGGGTGCTGTGTCGTGGTCGGGGGTGCCGTGTCGGGGTGTCATGTCGGGGTCGGGTGTAGGGGGTGTCGTGTCGGGGTCGGGGTGTCGGTTGTGCCGTGTCGGGGGTGTCGTGTCGGGGTCGGGGTGTCGGGGATGCCATGTCAGGGTTGGGGTGTCGGGGGTGCCGTGTCGGGGTCGGGGTGTCGGGGTGTCCTGTTGGGGTCGGGTTCTGGGGGGTGCCGTTCGGGGTCCGGGGTGCCGTGTCGTGGTGTCGGGGTGTCGTGTCGGGGGTCGGGGTGTTGGGGATGTCATGTCGGCGATCCTCGACCCGGTTACGTCAGCGCCAACACACCCCTCCTCCTCCTCTTCTTCTTCTTATTCTCCTTCTTTTTCTTCTTTTCTTCTCCTCCTCCTCCTCTTCCTTTCCTTCTTTTTCTTCTTCTCCTTCCTCTTCTTCCTGTACTTCTTCATCTCCTTCTCCTCCTCTTCTTCTTCTTCTCTCTTCTTCTAATTAATAATAACTAAATTCGAACTAACTTACTAAATTACAACTAACTAACTAAATTACTAACTAAGCTAATTAACTACAACTAACAACAACTAACTAAGCTAATTTACTAACTAAGCTAACTAAATTACAACTAACTAAATTACAACTAACTAAATTACAACTAACTAAATTACAACTAACTAACTACACATAATTAACTAACTAAATTACTATAACTACACTATTAAAAAATGAAAAAAAGGGGGAGGGCTCACCAGAGTGGGGCAGCAGCCGACATGGGGCGTGGGGCGTCCGCGGTGGCCGGCGGTGGGGGCGAGGGGCAAGGCCGGTAGTGGGGGTGAGTGGCGCGGGCGGCGGTCGGCGGTGGGGGTGAGGGGTGCAGGCGGAGACCGACGGGGGGGGCGGGCGGCGGGGGGCGAGGGCGGTGGGCGACGGGTGGCACGTGCGGCGGCCGATGGAGGGGCACGTGCGGCGGCCGGCAGGGGGCGCGGGCGGCGGCCGGCGGTGGGCGCGAGCGGCGGGGGTGGGGCGGTGGATGCGCGACGGGGGCCGTTGCAGGGGCGCGATGGCGGGGTGGCGGCAAGGGCACGACGACGGGCCGGCGGCCGGCGCGGGGGCGCGGTGGGAGTGAGGTCTGGGGCGCGACGGCGTGCGGGCGTGCGGCTGGTCGGGGGGGGGGAGAGATGATGGGAGATAGATGATTGGTGGGGCTGGGTTGCGTCGTTAGCTAATTAGGTATCACCTCTTTGTCGTCCGCTAGGGGACGGCAAAGAGGTGGGGTGTTGGGTCATTACAATACTGCCGTCAACTGGACCCCACCCACCACTTTGCCGTGGGCTTGCTGACAGCAAAGAGCTGGGAGATGGCAAAGCCCCTCTTTGTTGTCCGCCAGCTCTTTGCCGTCTGCTTCGTGCTAGCTGACCGCAAAGACACACTTTGTCGTCTACTAGCTGACGACAAAGAGCTGGCAGACGGCAAATTGTCTGATCCCAGTAGTGCTTGAATAATAATGTTTTTGATAGTTGTGACATCTCCTTTAGCACGCACAAGATCGCGAAGCTCAAATAGGCATTTATCAAAGTTTGGATCACTAGGCTTCATTTTGTGAAAAGCAACAGTTTTATGAGGAATTTCAACAAGATTACTTAATGAGAGATTTGGATATCGTTTCTCCAAATCAGTCCACAAAGTATAAGCACAGGTCTTCAATTGAGAAAGCATGAATCTTGGTAAGCCTCTAACAATAAGTTTGACTGTTCTAAGGTTACCAAGCATGTTAATTTCCTGTTCGTGTGTCGGATGCAATCCATCAATTGGGAGCACATAGGGATTTTCAATATGTTTTGTCAAATGGAATTTGTCAAGTAGATCAATCATGGCATTCTTCCATCGACTATAGTACTCTCCATAAAGAATGGGAACTCTACAGTACAAACTCTCCACACTAGACACATCCATCTTCCTCCACGGTGTTGAAACCGAAACAATGGAGACGAAAGCTCTGATGCCAATTGTAGGGATCACTAGAAGAGTATGTCTAGAGGAGCATGAATAGACTACTAGCAGGAAATTAAAACTACCTCGAGCATAAGATTAAGGGTTGGATGTTTTAGCATATATAGCAAGTCTAGGACACCCTACACATGCAAGTCATCAAGTATAGCAGCGGAAAGTAAATACATTGCACATGGAATTAAGGAGTAGAGATAGGGAGATCAAACGCATGAAGGACACGAAGATTTTTCCCGTGGTTCCGGTTGGTTGTGCTATCGTAGGTCCATGTTTATGGAGTCGTCAACCCATGGAGGGTAACGGTCGCGAGACTACACGAAGGGATCTACCCATGGGGGGTTCCGTGAAGAAGCAACCTTGATTATACCATGATGGCCTACATCCACGGAGGACTAGCCTAACTCGGGGTAGATCTTCATTAAGTAGGTTATCTCCTTGCCCTTACAAACTTCTTGGTTCACTCCACAAACAAAGTAGGAGGCTCCCAAGCGACACCTAACCAATCTAGGAGGCACCACCCTCCAGAAGGTAACATGCTCGATAATGTCGATGAACTCCTTGCTCTTGTGCCTCAATATGATAGACTCATCAACACACAATCACTCACTCATAGATTTGGCTATGGTGGAAGAGATTGATTGGGTGGAAAGAAACTTGGGGAGGCTAGAGATCAAGATTCAAATGGTAGGAATGGAATGGCATGATCTGAACACATGAGTAGGTGGCTCTCTCTCAGAAAATCAGTAGGTATGAGTGGGGAATTGTTTTGAGTGCTTCTCCTGCGAGTGAGTCGTGGTGAAGGGGTATATATAGGCATCTCCAAAAATTCAACCATTACACGTAGTAAGTCAGACTCGGTGACACCGATGTGTTAATATTGGTGGTACTGAGTTTCCTCAAAGGTAGCATCTTTTGAATCTCGGTGATACCGATACATAAAACTCAGTTGCACCGATAAGGTGACCAACAGTCAGATTTCCAATCTCGGTTACGTCGATTCAACAAATTCGATGGGACCAATTTTGTGAATTACTGTAATAGGAATTTGGCAACCCAAACTCAGTGGCACCGAAATGGAATTGGTTGCACCGAAGGGCTAGGGTTTGGCTGAGTCTGTCTGAGGCTAAGAATCGGTGGCACCGAGTGGAAAGTGTTGGTTGCACCAATTTTGGATATTTGGCTTCGGACATACTTTTGTGGAAGAGTTTGTGGGTGTATGTGGTGACTATCACTTGTGCACGTATGAACATTTTGTTCGCCAACAGTACGTTACCCCTTTTAATTTTATTGGCTTTCCTATGGACTCAAAGTGATTTCTCACAAAAGTAAAATGTACAATCCTCTTGCTTGAAGCTTTGCCAATGCTATTCCTTCTCCTTCTTCTTCATGGGGATACTCTTTAGAGTCCTTTTTGCCAACCCATCTCTCTATGGACTTTCTTTGAAATATAGTAGATGAAAGTATTAGTCCAAGAGACATTGTATGTTGTCATGAATTATCAAAACCACCAAGGGAGCACATTGTGCTTTCAGCTATGAATGCTAAAATGTGCCAAGACCTAAAATTCAGAAAAGTAGATTTTTATTTGGTCAAGTAGTGTAATCACCCCCCTCTATACCTACTTTCGATCCTACACAATATAAGCCATAAAAACTCTAGGATAAGAAGATAATAAAACTATGACAACAATTTGTCCAAACAGAACAATCCATAGCAATTAACTTAACAAGTATTCTTATATATGTCCAAAAATTAAGTAATTGATAAAAACGTTGTATGAAAACACATTCGAAAAATTTCAGAAACTTTCCATATTCTAGTAAAATAAGAAAATTCGAAAACTATAGCAAAAGTTTCTGTTTTTATACAGGACACATCGAAACATGCAATGGAGGCATCCTAAGGCAATTATTGGAGCCTTTTATTGAAAAAATATTATAAATAATATCTAACATAGAAAAACAAAATAAAATGACGCTCCAACCAAAATACATATCATGTGATGGATAAAAATATAGCTCCAAGTAAGATATACCTATAATGTTGGGGACAAAAGAGGGGATGCCTTCCGGGGCATCCCCAAGCTTAGATGTTTGAGTATTCCTTGGATATTACCTTGGGCATTAACAAGCTTGGATTATTTCTTACCCTTATTCTCCTTATATCTATATCTCATCCAAAACAAGTCACTTTAATCACACAAACTTAACGGAACTTAGTGAGATCGGTTAGTGTAATAAACATAGATCATTCACTTAGGTACTGTAAAGACAAGATTCAGAAGTGTTACAACATAATATATATTTTATTATTCCATTCCCATAATTTGTACCACTCAATATAAGCAATAGAATCACTAAAACAAGCAAACTATGCATGCAAAACAGAATCTATGAAAAACAGCACAGTTTGTGAAGATCTGGACGTAAAAGTTTCTGTTGTTCCAAAGTATCAAACTAACAAGTATCCAAACTATACCAAAGGATTCACTTGGAAATTTATTGAAACAAAAGGACTAAACATGATTACTACAGTATCTTAATACTGTGAAAACACAAAAACAGTAGGTATGAGTATTGGGTTGTCTCCCAACAAGCCCTTTTCTTTAATGCCTTTTAGCTAGGCATGATGATTTCAATGATACTTGTATATAAGGTAGTAATTGAAACATGCAAGAGAGAATCATGAATCACATGGAAAACACATTTAGGTATACACCTCTTCCTACGCATAGAGATTTTGCAAGAAAATAATTATTTTATCAAGAATCAACTTGCATAGGAAGGCAGAACAAGTGCAACTTCAAAACTTTGAACACATAGAGAGGAAACTAGATATTATTGCAATTCCTACAAGATAATGTTCGTCCCTCATAATAATTTTCAGGAGCATCATGAAGGAATTCCACAATATAACTATCACATAAAGCATTATCTTCATGATCCACATGCGTATTGTTTTTATTACTACCAACACAAGCAAAATTCTTCTCAGTCCAAGTACAGGGAGCAAACTCTACAAAATAACTATTATGAGATACTTCACTGATATACTCGAAGTGCAAAATTACAATCATGATTACAAGTTTCATGGTTATCATTATTATTTATAGCATACATGTCATCGCAATAATCATCACAGATAGCAACTTTGTTATCCTAGTCAATTGAAACCTCTTCGAAAATATTGGACTCATCACTAAATAAAGTCGTGACTCTCCAAATCCACTTTCATCGTTTTTAGAATAAGATTGAACACCCTCCGAAATATTGGGATCATTAGTACATAGAGTTGAAACTCTTCCAAACCCACTTTCATCAATATAATCATCATAAATAAGAGGCATGCTATCATCATAATAAATTGTCTCATCAAAACTTGGGGGACTAAAAATATCATCTTCATCAAACATAGCATCGAGAAGCTTGAGGCTTTGCATATCACTATCATCATGGATATTCATAGAATTCATACTAACAATATGGCTATCATGCTCATCATTCAAGGATTTCATATTAAGCATTTTCATAAATTCTTCCTCTAACATTTGAGCACAATTTTCTGAACCATCATTATCACAAAAGACATTGAAGAGGCGAAGCAGTTGAGACAACCTAAATTCCATTTTTTAGCTTTATTTTATAAAACCAAACTAGTGAAAAACAAGAAATAAAAATATTTAGTTGTTAGATCTACTAGGCAACTTTATTCTTGTAGATGTTGTCGGGCCTCCAAGTGCAGAGTTTTGTAGGAAAATAACACATTTCCCTCAAGTGGATGACCTAAGGTTTATCAGTCCATGGTAGGTGTAGGATGAGGATGGTTTCTCTCAAACAACTCTGCAATCAAATACAAGAAATCTCTTGTGTCCCAAAAACACCCAATACAATGGAAAATTGTATAGGTGCACTAGTTCGACGAACAAATGGTGATCCAAGTGCAATATGGATAATAGAAATAGGTTTTTATAATCAAAAAATATAAAAACAGCAAGCTGGAAAGTGTAAAACATCAAGCAAAATTTTGGATAAATGCTTGGAAATAAGACCTAGGTTTCATACATTCACTAGTGCAATCACTCAACAATGCTAACATAGTTGAATCATCTAACCACCCCTCAACGTGCAACAAAGAATCACTCCAAAGTTCATAAGTAGTGGAGAACATACGGTGAAATTGGCGTAGGTAGTAGAACAACCTCAAAGTTATGCTTTCCAAACAATATTTTGAGCTATTACTATAAGTGTCATAAACAGCCCTTGAGTTCATAGTACAATAACAGTAGTGATACATATAAACCAACCCTAATGTCATTTAGATACTCCAATGTCACCTGAAGTATCGATGGGTAAATTTTGCAACATGCAGCAAACAATTTCATATCTATCGTATTCAATCCAACACAAAGAACTCCAAGGATCACCCCAAGATTTCTATTGGAGAAACTAGGATGAAAACGTGAAATCAACCCCTATGCATACATCCCCAGGGTCACCGGAATCCACAAGTTGATGCCATGACATATATCAAGTGAATCAACAGAATACCCCATTTTCACCACGTGTATCCACATGAAAGACTATTCTCAAACGCAAAATATTCAATCCAAGTTAATGAGATCTCAAAGGGAACGATTTAATTCATCACAACAAGATAGCTAGGGAAGACCACCATATGATCCAACTATATTAATAAAGCTCGTGATACATCAAGACCGTGCCATCTCAAGAACACGAGAGAGAGAGAGAGAGAGATTGAATACATAGCTACTGGCACATACCCTTAGCCCAGAGGGTGAACTAGTCCCTCCTCATAATGGCCTCCGTCAGGATGATGAAATTGGCTACCGAAGATGATTTCCCCCCTTTGGTAGGGTATTGGAAAGTCTCCAAATGGGTTACGCCAGCGGCGGAGAGTTGCAACGGCGGAGCGGAAGTTCTTTATTTATTTCCGAGGGTTTTGGTATATATATGATTTTTTGGTGTTGGAATTACGCCAGCTGGAGCCATGTGGGCCCCACCACACAACAGGGCACGACCAGGGGGTGGCCATGCCCTGTTGCCTCTTGGACCATGGGTGGCTCCCCTCCGGTGGTTCTTCGCTCTGGTATTTCTTATTCTCCCTAGAAAAAATCATAAAAAAGTTTCTAGTGATTCTGATAACTTTTGTTTTCTACACAAAAACAACACCACAATAATTTTGCTGAAAACAAGGTCAGTCCAGGTTAGTTCTAAATAAATCAAAACTATATAACAATATTGTAAACATAGGAAAATATGGCATGAATACTTCATAAATTATTCATATGTTGGAGATGTATCGGCTATTTGCGGATATCTACCACATGCGTGCACTCGGACTATAGCAGGACCAACACAATATTTTGGTGGGGATCGAGGTGCCATCCATGAGGGAGGTTGAAGTCTGGCTATGACAACAATACACATTACTCCTACTGGTACTTCACGCGGTGCACCGGAATGTACAGCTAGTCGCGTGCCACCCCTCACCCCGGTGGCAGTACAATGAACTTAGTTGCATTGTGCAAAGAACCAGCCTCATGGTCATCCTTGCCATTGCCCATGCTGAGGAATACCATGGCGATGGCGTGGCTACGGTTTGTGTCATTGACGAGAGAGCACTCATGACCACATGTGTACTAGAGTGGGAAGGAGAAGTGGATGAGCCCCCCACACCTGGCATTCTTTCCATTTACAATGTACGTGGCCTGGATGCTTCTCGTGTCTAGAAAGCGGAACCGAGTGGGTGGGTGCCACTGAACGCAATTGGGGTGGTGGTTGGTAGGTAACACAAAGGCCCAAGACAGACACCCAAGAGGACGCAGAGCTCGTCTCTCTCACCTCTGTGCAGACGCAAATCGGCCACTAATTTGAGAAGGATATACGTCAAGACGGACACCGAGAGGACCAGATTTATGAATGAGTCAGCACATTGGGCCATCGCTTCTATCCGTTTTGGTCCAAACGGACACGCGTGGACCAATTGTGTTAGTTAGTTGGAGTTAGCCTTAGAGCATCAATATTGTTTGCTATGTCTTCTATTAATGTCATTTTGTGATGAACATTTCCAAAAAATAAAAACACTTGTCAATGCTTGTTATAAAAAACATATTTTTGATATTTTTCTCCTCTACTCTTGACTCGATCCCAAGTGAGTCGGAGGAGATGGAGGAGGCTAACTCGAAGGAGATGGAGGATTCGCAGGAGACGAAGTTGCGGATGTCGCCAATGTACCCAAGGACAGGCACGAAATTCATGGACGTCTCTAGCAAGGAGTAGGGTAGGGTGGGTTTTAGTGGATCTACGTACTACTTAGGTTTCCCATTTTGTATGGTTCGTATGGATTTAAGGGTTCAAGTATGAGGTACTCAGATGTAGAGAAGAAATTTTGAGGGCTGACGTGGCTTGAGACAGCGTCGGTACTTCCCCAAGGAGGAAGGGATGATGCAACACATCAATGGTAAGTATTTCCCTCGGTTATGAAACCAAGTTATCAATCCATAGAGGAAGATCATACACCCACGTAAACAGCACCTGCACAAAAATAACAAATACTTGCAACCCGACGCGAAAGAGAGGTTGTCAAGCTCTCTACGGTAATAAAATAGATTAATGACAGTTTTGGCAAATAGATTTCGCAAGAACGCAAACTAAAATAAAGAAATAAGAAGTGAAGCAAGGTATTTTTTCGGTTTTTTGGATTAATAGATCTGAAAACAAAATATGCAAATTGTAGATCGGAAAGCAATATCTTGGAAAAGTAGACCCGGGGGCCATAGGATTCACTAGTGGCTTCTCTCATGAGTATAGCACACGGTGGGTGAACAAATTACTGTTGGGCAATTGATAGAAGATCAAATAATCAGGACGATATCTAGGCAATGGTCATTATATATGCATCACGTCCAAGATAAGTAGACCAAAAAGATTCTACATCTACTTCTATTACTCCAGACATCGATCGCTATCTAGGATGCATCTAGTGTATTGAGTTCATGGGAAAATGGAGTAATGCCATAAGAACGGTGACATGATGTACACAAGATCTATTCATGTAGGGATAGAACCCATCTTCTTATCCTTATTGGCAATGATACATGCATGTCTTGCTGGACCTTCTACCACTGGGAAAGAACACGGCAAGATTGAATCCATCACAAACACCTCTTCCCACAGCAAGAAAAATCGATCTAGTTGGCCTAACTAAACCAAAGATTTGAGAAGTAATACGAGGCTATAAGTAATCATGCAAATAAGATATCAAAGAAGACTCAAATCATATTCATGGATAGAAACTGATCATGAACTCAAAATTCATCAGATCCAAACAAACACACCGCAAAAGTGATTACATCAAATAGATCTCCAAGAGACCATTGTATTGATAATCATAGAGAGAGAGAGAGAGGAAGCCATCTAGATACTGCCTACGGACCCTTAGGTCTATGGTAGACTACTCACGCATCGTCGAAGAGGCACCTATGAAGAAGATGAACCCCTCCGTGATGGTGTTAGATTGGATCTCGAGGTTCTGGAACTTGTGGCGGTTGGAATTGTGTTTTCTCGACTCTCCTAGGGTTTTCTGATTTTCTAGGAATTATAGGCTCGATAGTCGGTTGGGGGACTCTCGAGGTGCCCACCCTCTATCAGCCCGCGCCAGGGGCCTCTAGCGTGCCCTGGTGAGGGTGGCCACCCCAGGACCCCTCTTCTAGTGATGGTTTGCCCATCTTGGCTCTTCTGGTCCATGAAAATTCTCCAAAAATCCCCGGAACATTTGGGCTCCATTTGGTACTGATTTTATAAGAAGTAAAAAACAAGCGAAAACAACAACTGGTTGTTTGGCACTATGCCAATAGGTTAGTCCCAAAAAATGATATAAAGTTGGTATAAAATGATTGTAAACATCCAAGATTGATACTATAACAACATGGAACAAGCAAAAATTGTAGATACATTGGAGACGTATCAACATCCCCAAGCTTATTTCCTACTCGTCCTCGAGTAGGTAAAAGATAAAAACAGAATTTTTTTATGTGGAATGCTTCCTAAAATGTTCATCATATATTCTTTTCTTTGTATCATGGACATTTGGACTTTTAAAAGGTTCATAGCGATAGACTAGTTTTGACATGAAAACTTTAATACTAAAGCATATCAACAAGCAACCATGTCTTCCCAAATATCAACGCTAAAGGAAGTTAACCCTAGCCCATCATGCTCAATCATTGATCCACTCACAATACACAACCAAATATTAGCTACACCTAATGCTCAAGTAAGATCATAGTGCCTTCTAGTTGGTGCTTTAGAAGAGAACACACAGACTCAAATTGAAAAATAAAAATTTCATAAAGTAAATAGAGAGGCCCTTCGTAGAGGGAAGTAGGGATTTCTAGAGGTGCCAGAGGTCAAGTGTTTAAATTGATAGAGAGAAACAAATTGGAAGTCATGCCTTTCCTATCAACGAAAACGAATGAGAGATTTCAATATCTTTCCATGCTAGATGCATCATAGGCGGTTCCCAAATAGAAAATAAAGTTTATTCCATTTTCCACCATACTTCCACTTTCCATAGCTAGCCGAATCCATGGTTCCCTTCGATACCACACTTTCCAAGGAATTTATCATTTGACAAAATAAAGTAAATATTTTTTTCATTTTTCATTTTGGGACTGGGCATCCCTATTACCACCATACCCTCGTGCAATGACAAGTGAATAAACGGTCATCTTGGGAATAACAATCTAGCATGGAAAAATATCGGTCGCCCTTCCAATTGCTGAAGGGTACAAGCACACAAAAAGGAAATTTTATTTTGAAAGTTTAGAGATTGCACAAAGAAATATTCTTGGAACGACATGGAAATACCATATATAGGTAGGTATGGTGGACTCATATGGCATAATTGGTTTAAGGATTTTGGATGCACAAGTAGTATTTCTACTTAGTACAAGTGAAGGCTAGCAAGGGATTGAGAAGCATCCAACCAAGAAAGGAAAAATCACATAAGAGAGCATTAAGAACAACTAACACCGAATAATGCACCATAAGTAGGATGTAATTTCGTAGCACAATTATTGACTTTCGTGCTTGCATAGGGAATCACAAACCATAACACCAATATTCGTACTAAACATAATTACTCACTAACATAACTCACATATTATTATTATCATGTCCCAAAACTATTACAAAGAATCAAATTCAATTTGTCCAATGATCTTCATGAAAGTTTTTATTATATCCCTCTTGAATATCTATCACTTTGGGACTACTTTCATATATTGCAATCGCTTTTGACAAGCTCACATGGATATAAGTGAAGAACATGAGCATACAAGTGTGACCTATCCAAATAATATAAGTGAAGCACGAGAGAATTTATTAAAAATTACTAACTCTCAAATAAATTTAAGTGAATCATGAGAGTATTTCTTCAAACATGCAAAAGCATGTCGTGCTCAAAATGATATAAGTGAAGCATAAGAGCAATACCTTTGTTCAATAGAATTAAGTGAAGCATAAAGAGCAATTCTAGAAAATTATAACATTTTTTGGATCTATAAAATAGGTGTGTGCAGAAGGATAAAAGAAAATAAATCAAAGATACAAGACGCTCCAAGCAAAACTCAGGATATGTGACGAATACAAATATAGTTCCAACTATACACCGATGGTTGTTAGAAGAAAGAGGGGATGCCACTTTGGGCATACCCAAGATTCCTTGCTTGTTAATATTTGGATATTACCTTTATATGATGTATCATCCCCAATATTAGGCTCTTCTTACTCCTTATTCCTTCATTCATCGGGATCTCACCCAAAACTCGAAAACTTCAATCACACAAAACTTAACAAAATTCTCGTGAGGTCCGTTAGTATAATAAAGAAAATTACCACTTTAGGTACTGTTGCTAAACCATTAGTATTTTATTATTGCATTATACCTAATGTATTCTAACTTTAACATGACTTATACCCCCGGATACAAGCCATAGTTTCATCAAAACAAGCACACAATGCATCAAAAACAGAATCTGTTTTAGATAGAAAAGCATGTAGTAATATGTAGTCTAACCATACTTGTGAAACTCTAAAAATCCTGAAGAATTATGAAAATGTAAATAATTTGTATATAAATATTGTGTTAAAATTTCAGCTCAATATCACGTTCCATCTCAAAATGAAAATTCATGCACTTGGAACAAAGTTTCTGTTTCAGATTCACCATTGTGTCTACTCTTCTAATGGATCATCCTAAAGACATTACTTGGCGTAAATACTAAATAAAACATAAAAACACAACCATAACAGAATAATAATTGTGCAAAACACTGAAAACATAAAGGAAAAGATAAAAATAATTTATTCATTGTGTTGCCTCGCAACAAGCGCTATTGTTTTATGCCCCTAGCTAGCCATAACACATAGATTCAAGTATTGTCATATTTAGTTTCCAACTCCTTAAGCACACAATGAGAATTTTTCAAGAATCTGGCACGCATATTTTCAATGACAATACTTCTAGGAACAAGATTGAAAATTTTGTTCTTGCCATCAAGGTTGTTTACCACTTCAACAAAATTGGGATGAATACTGATCATTTTAAGATCCTCGTTGTTTCTTAGGAAATTGTATGGATTTGCAATCTTTACTAATGGGAGTTTTTTCAATAGTATTATTGGTAGGAAAATCCGAACTTAAAATACGAAAGATTTCTTCCAACCTATCAATTCTAGTGGGGACCTCTTCAATTCTTTAATTGACTACAGGTTCTTTTTTCCTTTAATATGACTTTGACCCAATTCTATTAGCAAGATTATGCATATTTTTATCCAAATTCTCAATATTTTGCTCGGTGAGCATTTTCTTTTCAATAGCATCTAACCTTTTAATAACATGCTCAAGAGTTAAAACTGATTCATTGACAATGATAGGTGGGAAACCCACTAAATTTCCCCAAGCATTATAAGCATCCAAAGAGGGTCACATCAAGACATTTCCACAGGTAGTTGTATCAAGGATGAATCTATACCAAGTGGTGATGCCCACATAAAACAGCAAAGAAGAACAATGGTAGATTCTTTACAAATAGATCTATTATGAGCACTGCAAATCCTATACCAAGCATATTTAAGATTCTCCCCTACCCTTTAATTAAAATTAAGAACCTCATTATAGGGGGTAAACGCAATAATGGAGGAACTAACCATAGTGGAGAGATATGCAAACAAGAGATTTGACAAGAAAAAGGAAAACAAAAAAGAGAGGGCGAATAAAGCGGCAAATTTATGAAGTGGGGGAGGAAAACGAGAGGCAAATGGCAAATAATGTAAATTGGAAGGAGATGAGGTTTGTGATTAGGAACCCGGTAGATGAGATTGCTTCTTCCCCGACAACTACTCTAGAAATTCCGTTGACGTGGCTTGAGACTGCCTTGGCATTTCTCCAAAGAGGAAGGGATGATGTAGGACAACAATGATAAGCATTTCCCTCAGTTATGAAAACAAGGTATCAATCCGTAGATGAATATCACGCACCCACGCAACATCACCTACACAAAAATAACTAATACTTGCAACCCGACGCGAAAGAGAGGTTGTCAAGCTCTCTATGGTAATAATATAGATTTGGTAATCATAGTTCTAGCAAATAGATCTCGCAAGAACGCAAACTAAAATAAAGAAATAAAAAATGCGCAAGTTCATTTTTGGACTTTTTTTTGGATTAATAGATCTGAAAACAAAATACGGAAATAGTAGATTGGAAAGCAATACGTTAGAAAAGTAGACCCGAGGGCCATAGGTTTCACTAGTGGCTTCTCTCATGAATATAACACACGGTGGGTGAACAAATTACTGTTGGGGAATTGATAGAAGATCAAATAATCATGACGATATCTAGGCAATGATCGTTATATAGGCGTCATGTCCAAGATAAGTAGACGAAAATGAATCTGCATCTACTTCTATTACTCCACACATCAACTGCTATCCAACATGCATCTAGTGTATTAAGTTTACGGGAAAACGGAGTAATGCAATAAGAACGGTGACCTGATGTAGACAAGATCAATTCATGTAGGAATAGACCCCATCTTGTTATCCTTAATGGCAACGATACATGCGTGTCTTGCTGCCCCTTCTGTCAACGGGAAAGAACACCGCAAGATCGAACCCATCACAAAGCACCTCTTCCCATGGCAAGAAAAATAAATCTAGTTGTCCTAACTAAACCAAAGATTCAAAGAAGAAATACGAGTCTATAATTAATGATGCAAATAAGAGGTCAGAGAAGACTCAAATCATATTCATGGATAGAAACTGATCATGAACTCAAAATTCATCAGATCCCAACAAACACACTGCAAAAGTCATTACATCAAACAGGTCTCCAAGAGACCATTGTATTGAGAATCATAGAGAGGGAGGAAGCGACCTAGCTACTGCCTACAAACCCGTAGGTCTATGGTGGACTACTCACGCATCATCGGAGAGGGATGTATGAAGATGATGAACAACACCATGATGGTGTTATATTGGATCTCGAGGTTCTGGAACTTGCGGCGGCTAGAATTGTGTTTCGTCGACTCTCCTAGGGTTTTCTGATTTTCTTGTAATTTTTATGCTATCTAGGCAGTTGGGGGACTTCTGAGGTGACCTCCCTCTGCTAGGCCGCGCTAGGGGCCTTCGGCGTGCCCTGGTGGAGGGTGGCCACCTTGGTCCCCCTCTTCTGGTGATCTTTGGCCCATCTTGGCTCCTCTAGTCCATCAAAATTCCCCAAAAATCCCCGCAATGTTTGGGCTCCATTTGGTACTAATTTTCTGCAAAGTAAAAACCAAGGAAAAACATCAACTGGCACTTTGGCACTATGTCAATAGGTTTGTCCCAAAAAATGATATAAATTGCTATAAAATGATTGTAACACATCCAAGAGTGATAATATAATAGCATGGAACAAGCAAAAATTATATATACATTGGAGACATATCAAGGGCTGCCCGGTCACACCCCCAGACGTGCCTGGGCATTTCCACGAGCGTTCGAGGGCCCGGATTCGATGTCCGTGGATTTAGATGCTCTCATATCGCAAGAGTAAGGGTGCTTTTAATCCAGCGGCGGAGGGCATCTCCAACACAGACCCTCAAATCGCCCACATCCGTCCAAACCAAGTGATCCGAATCTATTTTGGAAATCGGAAGCAAATGATACTCGTGATTTGTGTTGGGTTTTTTCCCCAAGAGGAAGGGATGATGCAACACAATATGGATAAATATTTTCCTCAGTGATAAACAAGAGGAAGGGATGATGCAACACAATATGAAAAAATAGGAGGACCACGCAATTTCTCGTCTTCAACGCCTACACACAAAAGAGCACACACTTGCACCCAACGCGAGCAAGAGGGTTGTCAATCCCCTTGAACTCATTACTTGCAAACAATGAGTAGTGTATATGATAGTTTGATAAATATAAAATAGAAAATAAATAAAAAGTAAATAATGGCAGCAAGGTATTGAGAGCGTTTTTAATATATTTTTAAATAGACCCGGGGGCTATAGTGTTCGCTAGAGGCTTCTCTCTCGAAGAAAGCATATGGTGGGTAAACAAATTACTGTTGAGCAATTGATAGAAAAGCGCATAGTTATGCAATATTTGTTCATGGAACTGATCATTACATATAGGCATCACATCCGTAAGGAAGTAGACCGACTCATGCCTGCAACTACTACTATTTCTCCACCCATCGACTGCTATCCACCAAGCATCTAGATTTTTAAGTGAAAACAAAGTAATGATTGGAGAACAATGACACGACATAGAAAAAGTAAATCCAATTAATATGAATCCACCCCATCGTTTTACCCTTAGTGACATCAATACAATATGTTTCATGTCCCTTTCTGTCATTGGGATTGAGCACCGCAATATTGAATCCACTACAGCGCACCTCTCCCACAGAAGATAAATCAGTCTAGTTGTCCAAACCACATGGATAGATCGGAGAGAATTACGAAGTTATCATAATCATGCAAATAAGAATTAAGAGAAGAGTCAAATATAAATCATGAATAATCTTAACATAAACCCACAATTCGTTGGATCCCAACAAACGCGCCACACAAGAGTGATTACATAAGATAGATCACCGCGGGAATCCCGGTGAGCTTGGCAATGAAGAATATAGAGAGAGAGCTAGCCATATAGGTACTAACTACGGACCTGTAGATCTATGGTGAACTACTCACACATCACCATGGGAGGAGCAAGGTTGATGTAGAGGCCCTCCATGATCGATCCCCCCGACAGTCTCCGGAATAGGGCTCCAGATGGGCCCATGGCGGAATAGAGACTTGCGGTAGTGGAAAAAGTTTTTTGGTGGGCTCTCTAGGATTTTTGGGATTAATGTAAATTTATAGGACAAAGATGACGGACAAAGTCCAAGGGAGGTGGCCTCAAGCCATCAGGGCGTGACCATCGCCTTGTTGGCTTGGCACCACCCCGTGGGGCCTCCGATCTCCTTCTAAAGCTTCCAGGTCCTTATTTTGTCTAGAAAAAATCATCAAAAAGTTGTGGGGTATTTGGACTTCTTTTGGTATGGTATTCCTGAAAAGCCAAAAATGTGTAGAAAACAATAATTGACACTTGGCAGTGGGTTGATAGGTTATTACCACAAAATAATATAAATTACAAAGTAAATTCCTAAAAAAGCATCCTAGAATGATAATATAATAGCATGGAACAATTACAAATTATAAATACATTGGAAACGTATCAGAAAACTCGGGAGGTGGAGGGCTTTGTGGGTATCCGAAATGACAACACGTTGGACTCCGACACCCATGGCCCACTCAAATCCTTTTTCTCGTCCATATTCTTCCACTTAGTCCCTACCCCATTAGTTCACATCCGCACTATCCACATCCGCCGCCGCCGCTATACCTCTCAGACTGCTAACCATGCATCGTAGGACGTCTATAGTCCCTAACAACACATACGACCGCTTTGGACTATGTTGCCGTCCACTCAGCCTCCGGCTAGGGGTGGATTAATGAGATACTTTCCTCGTAAAGCCCATTCTCATCAAGGCTAGGTTCGATAAATTCGATAAGCTTAACTAGTAGAAAACTCTTATCGGCTTTGTTCCTTAATACCTTGTTAAGCTCACGAGCACTGGCGAGTACACGTTAATCGGCGTTACCCCCTTTTACATAATTTCCGATGTGTTTTTTATGAAGGATGAAAGTGACCCCATGAGTGGGCCTACTAGTAATTGTCTGCTCTGGACTAGGTTGGACCGATTAGATGGAATAGATGGGTTGAGGTCCCAGGAAATAATTGGAAATACTCCCTGGAGGCAATAATAAATTGGTTATTATCATATTTACCTATTGATGATAAAAGTTTATTATCCATGCTAGAATTGTAATGACCGAACACTTAAATAGATGTGTGGATATAGAAACAACACTGTGTCCCTAGTGAGCCTCTACAAGACTAATACGTCCATTTTGAATCATGCTTTTATATTGATATTTATTGCATTTTGGGACATTATTACACATTATGGTACAATACTTATGGCCTTTCTCTCTTATTTCACAGGGTTTACATGAAGAAGGAGAATGCTGGCAGCTGGAATTCCGGACTGGAAAAGGAGCAAATATGAGAGACATATTCTGCACAACTCCAAAAGTCCTAAAAAGTTATGTAGAATTATTTTGGAATATATAAAACATACTGGGTGGAAGAAATACCAGAGGGGAGCAGCAAGGAGGTCACAAGCCTGAAGGGTGCGACCCACCCCATAGTCGCGCCTCTATGGCTTGTGGGCCCCCTGGCAGCCCTCCGGTGGCCATCTTCTGCTATATGAATGGTTTTGACCTGGCAAAAAAATAAGAAGAGAGCTTTTGAGACGAAGCGCGGCCATCTCAAGGCAGAACTTGGGTAGAACCAATCTAGGGCTCCGACGGAGCTGTTCTGTCGGGGAAACTTCCCTACCGGAGGGGTAAGTCGAAGCCATCATCATCACCAACGATCCTCTCATCGAGAGGGCGTCAATCTCCATAAACATCTTCATCAGCACCATCTCCTCTCCAAACCCTAGTTCATCTCTTGTATCTGATCTTTGTCTCAAAACCTCAGATTGGTACGCGTGTGTTGCTAGTAGTGTTGATTACTCCTTGTAGTTGATGCTAGTTGGTTTACTTGGTGAAAGATCATATATTCAAATCCGATAATTAATATTGTCGGATTTCGGGCTCCGAAAAACCCTCAAGGTTCGAAAACAGGGGTGTGTGAGAAGATCCCCTGCAACCTCGCCCTACCTAGCTTGCTACTCGATGGTTACTACATCAAACTCACACGATGATGAAGAAGAAGATGAACAGGACAGTTTACCCAGCTTCGGGCCACTATGAACGGTAATACCCTACTCTTGCTTTGGTGGATTGCCTCTTGGGGAGGTGTGGTGGATGAACTAGTACAGCGGGCTTGAGCCTCGTGAGGGTTCACATGTGGTGTTATTGACTCTCTGCCTAGTCATGGTTTGTCGAGTGGCTAAGTGATGGATCGCGGTCAACTTCTATGGTGTGGCCTAGCCACTATATATAGGAGTGGCTCAGGTCCTCTTCCCTTATTCCAATGGCGGTAAGGGATCTCACAACGGCCAAATTTGAAGGGGGACAGGAGTACATCCGCGCCCTGCCCAAAGGTGGTCTTCGCCTGCAAAGTGGTTGTTGATGATGCACATGTGGGCTCGGCGATGACATCTATCCTGCGGGGCTCCTTGTCGTTGTCTTGTTTCTCTCAAATGGAAACCTTTGGGTGGCGCTTTGGGAACCCGCATACGTTCTTGCTCGCTTTGCACCAAAGGGGAAACTATACCACCTTGTGCGCTGGCGCCTGCCTGTCGTTCCTTGCATCAGCTTTGACTCCTAAGGCTGGGCTCTTCATACAGATCTCCGCCGCTTAGGAGGGGGCCTGAGGAGGCCCATCCTTTATGGTCTTGTTGTCGTTCTTACTCGCGAGCCCAGGGTCCTCGCCAGGCCGCACCTAGCTGACGAGGTGGGGCATGTCCTGGGTTGCAGGCAGGCAGGGCTGGGTAACCCCGTCCCCAAAACGCCAACAAATACTCCTCTGATTATGTACATGAATATGCTTTGTGAGTAGTTACGTTTGTTCCTGAGGACATGGGATAAGTATTGTTACAAGTAATCATGTGAATTTGGTATTCGTTCTATATTTTGATGAGTTGTATGTTGTCTCTCCTCTGGTGGTGTTATGTGAACGTTGACTACATGAAACTTCACCATTATTTTGGCATTGGGAAGTAATAAGTAGGAGATGGGTTGCCAGAGTGATAGAATCTTCAACCTTAGTATATGCGTTGCTTCGTGTCGGGGAACGACACCCATGGATCGCATGGATCCCTTTACGGTTCGGCAGGGAGAAGAGTATACACAAAGAGCAAATCGAACGAGTAGCGCGACGGGATTTTTACCCAGGTTCGCGCCACTGAGAAGCGTAAAACCCTACTCCTGTTTTGGTGTATTATGAGTGTTTGAGCTTGGGTTACAGGAGCGCTGTGTGGTGAACAGTACACGACCACTGCGCATGCATCCAGCCCAGAAGGTCCAAAAAGTCCAAAAAAGTTCCTCTATAGCTACGCCTTGGGCCTCCTTTTATATGACTAAGCGGTCTCCATCAGCGGTGTATAGTACACACATCGTGTGTGCAGTTGCTACAGTGCTATCATACCTAATACTGACGGTATAGGACAACCGCATGAAATGCTCGGTCAGGCGTCCCTAACCTCCTACGGGATGGGACAGGAGCCTGTCCCATTGGCACCGCTTAACCTCCACCATCTCTAGTGTCTTGACATGTATCCAGAGGGGTGAAAGCTAGTCTTTGCACTGGCATGATGGTGAGATCTTGCCAGGTGCACGTCTTGTCGGGGCTCTGCTAGCCATCCCGGCAAGGATCTTGACGGGAGCCCAACCTTTGGCCCTTTATCTTCTAATTGTTGACTTGAGCATTTTCTTGACATCTTCATACTTGCACTGGTGTGGCTACAACTTCCCGTGCACAAGTAAGGGGTACTAAGGACCCAAACTTAAGTACACCTCAGGACCCCCCGGGCCTAGGCCACACACGGGTGCGAGGTGTTGTTGGGCTAGGCCCAAACAGTGCACGAGCAAGCGTGGCAGGAGTCCGGGGTCGTAATTATTTCAGTTACCACGCCAGGACATTTCCGCCACGTGCATCGCATTCATACCGGGGAGAGGGCAATGGGTGCCCCGTGACTTAAAGTCTTGATCGTGACAGAAACCTCAGTGTCATGGACAGGGATAACAGGGTGATTTCCCGTTCGCCCGTGATCGTAGGCGATGGGATTGGTGGATACGGGTGGCGACTCTTGGAGCGGAGGAGATCCAGCCCCCGTGCCTCTTCCTATAAATTGAGGGAGATCGAGGGGCGATACTAATCCATCCTTCCTTCCTCCTTGAGTGTGAACCTCCATAGGTTGCCCTTCTACACCTTCCCGATCTTGAGTTGTGCTCTCCCTTAGCCATGGCTAGGAGGCAAAGACGGCCACCATTCTCCGCCCCAACGATGCGGGGTTCCCGTCGGGATCATGCCACCACTTCAGCCACGGAGGCGGAGGGTGGCTCGAGCGTGCATGGTGGAAGAGGTACGAGGGGTCGTAGTTGACGTGGAGCCCGTGGTCGAGGAAGGCGGAGCGCCGTTCCACCCCTTCCTCTATTGCCAGACCCTCTTCTTGAAGAGACCTTTGCTGAGGGGACGGCGCTAGAGTTCCTCATCAATATGCACGGTCCCCTTCAGGGCCATTTGCGCCTCCCTCACTCTTTTGCCAGGGCGATGGAGGTTGATACATCTTCAATGTATCTATAATTTTTTATGATGGCATGCTATTATATTATCTGTTTGGATGTTTTATACGCATTAATATGTTGTTTTATATTATTTTTTGGACTAACCTATTAATCTAGAACCAAGTGCCAGTTTCTGTTTTTCCTTGTTTTTGAGTTTTGCAGATATGGAATATTAAACGGAGTCCAAACAGAATAAAACCTTCAGGAGGAATTTTCCTCGAAGGAAACAAGTCATCCAAGCCTGGAGTGCACATTAGCGGAGGTGCCAGGGCGCCACAAGCTTGCTAGGCGCGGGCCCCCCTGGTCATGCCTTGCAGGCTTGGCGCCTTCTAGCAGGTCTCCTAACCCTAAGCCTTGGCGTATAAATACCCAAATATCCCCAACATCAAAAAGATCCATGCAAATACTTTTCCTCCATCGAAAGCCTCGGTTCCTGAGAGATCCAATCTTGGAGCCTTTTCCGGTAATCTGTTGGAGGGGGTTTCGTTCATGGAGGGCATATACATCAACTCCATTGCCCCTTTGATGATGCGTGAGTAGTCCACCATAGACCCCTTGGGTCCATATCTTGTATCTAGATGGCTTCTTCTCTCTCTTTGATATTCAATACCATGTTCTTCATGATCTTCGTGGAGATCTATCCGATGTAATCCTCTTTTGTGGTGTGTTTGTCAAGATCCGATGAATTGTGAGTTTATGTTCATATTATCCATGAATCTTATTTGAATCTCCTCTAAATTCTTATTTGCATGATTTCATATTCTTGCAAGTCTCTTCAAGTTATTTGGTTGGTTTGGCCAACTAGATTGGTAATTCTTTCAATGGGAGAAGTGCTTGGTTTTGGGTTCAATCTTGCGGTGTCCTCACCCAGTGACATAGTAGGGGTAGCGAGGCATGTATTGTATTGTTTCCATCAAGGGTAGCAAGATGGGGTTTTCATCATATTGCTTGAGTTTATCCCTCTACATCATGTCATCTTTGTTAACACGTTACTCTATTCTTCATGAACTTAATACTCTACATGCAGGCAGGAGTCGCTCGATGTGCGAAGTAATAGTAGTAGATGAAGAATCATTTGGGACTACTAGTCACGGACGTGATGCCTATATGCATGATTATTGCCTTGGATAACTACATGATTACTCACTTTTCTATGAATCGCTTCACAGTATTTTGTTTACCCACCATGATATTTGCCTTCAAGAGAGAAGCCTCTAGTGAAACCTATGGCCCCTCGGTCTATTTTCCATCATATATTTTCAAATCTATACCTTGCTGCAATTTATTTATATTTTACTTTCCGTACTCATTTACATCTATCTCTATTGGATCTAATCCTCGCAAATAACCGTGAAGGGATTAACAACCCCTTTATAGCATTGGTTGCAAGATTTTGATTGTTTGTGTAGGTGCTACCTTTGGTGACTTGCTTGTTCCTCCTACTGGATTGATACCTTGGTTCTCAACAACTTCGTTGCATCACCCTTTCCTCTTCAAGGGAAAACCAACGCATGCTCAAGAGGCAGGAGGCGCAAGTGCAACCACTTAAGCTATTGAGCGGACTTGAAACACAATAAGGGCGCAACTGATCATGAAAAGGTTCCTCCACGTGGAGGTTTCCCATACAAAAGTTGAAATTGTCCAAGGAAAATAACTTTATAGTAAAAAAATTACTTAGAGTTTTGCAACTTAGCTTTTCTTTGTTGTACTCCTTTTTGCAAGATGTCAACTTCGAGCATCGCCTTTTGGTGTCCATACCATCATCCCCCCTGCAAACTTGTACACGAGGGAACCTTCTATCCGTTAAGAAAAAGAGAGAAGAGAAAATAGAGATATGGAACCTTGGTGTTTCGTTAGTACTTGCTGGAAATAAGTGTAATACAACATCTTAGATAAACATGCACATAAGTAACATGAAAATCTAAAGAGTTGTAGAACGCTTGATCTTATTCAAATATGCACACGGTCTACGCCTGGCTTTGTACAAAGGATTACATGCCTTGCCAGCAAGACTTGTACAAACGATGGTTGCCGGGGGACCCAGCAACCGCACCTTATGGGTAGAACTTATGAAGATGTTCGATATTCCAGGAGTTTCTCACTGGAACGCCGTCTTCGGTCTCCAGGTGTACTGCGCCAGGCCTGGGGACTCGTACTACCCGATCAGCGCCTTCCCACTTAGGCATCAACTTGTTGGAATTCTTGGCTGACTAAACGCGCCGAAGACCAAGGTTTCCTTCCTCAAGGCTTTGGGCAAGAACTTTGTAGGCTATGGTAGCGGCGCAAAGCTTGCTGGTAGTATGCAGCTCGCACAGCAGCCCGAAGACAAACTTCCTCAAGGAGCGTTACGTCATCTTGTCGCAACTGCTCTTGCTCAAGCTGATCATAAGAGAGCACTCGAGGTGACCCATATATGAGTTCCGTGTGGAGAACTGCTTCCACCCAATATACTAGGGAGAAGGGTGTCTGGCCGGTGGCTCGATTTGGTGTTGTTTTGATCGACCAAAGAACCGCCAGGAGCTCATCAATGCAATGTCTTCTGCACTTGTGCAGCTTGTCGAAAGTTCTTGTCTTAAGACCTCAAAACATTTTCCCATTCCGCTTGGCCATTGCACCTTGGATGAGCGAGAGAAGCAAAATAGATCTTGCCGCCAAGGTCTTGGACATATTGCATGACGGTGTGGCTTG
The DNA here is from genome assembly GCA_022496015.1 of Hordeum marinum. Lineage (NCBI taxonomy): Eukaryota > Viridiplantae > Streptophyta > Magnoliopsida > Poales > Poaceae > Hordeum > Hordeum marinum. The sequence goes on from CM039678.1 coordinate 153,675,655, forward strand.
TGAATTGTGTGCCATTGTCAGTGATGATCCTATTTGGTACACCAAAATGACAAACTAGTCCTCTGAAGAACTTGACGTCGGATTGTGTTGTCACCTTCCTCACTGCTTCTAGTTCCGGCCACTTTGGGAATTTGTCGATTGCAACATACAAGTACTCAAAGCCCCCGGTAGCACGGGGAAAGGGCCCAAGATGTCGAGCCCCCAGACCGAAAATGGCATGAAGAGAGAGATTGTCTGAAGAGCTTGAGTTGGTTGATGCAATTTCTTTGGTTACTAGTGCAGTTGCATCCTAGAGAGCAGTGGGACAAAAGAAACATTGTCGGAATGCCTTACCAACAAGAGCTCTTGATTCTATGTGGGAGCCACATATGCCTCCATGTATCTCTACCAACAGCTCCAGTCCATCCTGCCGAGGAATGCACTTCGATTTCACATTGTTCAGTCTCTTTCTGTACTGGACATCGTCCATAGACTAGTACATATTAGACTGACGGGCTACTTTCTCTACTTCTTCCTGTTCTTTACGGACTACTCCTGTTTGGAGGAACTGAACAATGTGTTTTGCCCATGCCAGAGCCTGGCGCTCGACAACAAGGAATAAAGGCATGTATTCCATCGCAGGAGAATTAGTCTCTACGACAAGGACTCAAGGTCCTGCCGGAGCATGTTTCCCCTGGCAGGCTTGGCATTGTCCCCGACAACTTCCTTGTCGGTAGCTTCTGGGAGATCTGCTGGAAAGTACTGGCCAGAATTCAATTTCCTTCTCTTATCTTTCCTCACTGATGGTGCTACGGATGGCTCAATCAATTTTAGCACAAAATTCCCTGGTTCCATAGGTAAATTGAGGGCAGCACACTTTGACAGGTCGTGGGCAATGTTGTTCTCTGCACGAGGAACATGCTCTATTTGTAGATCGTCAAAGCGCTCCTCCAACTTTCTCACTTCATCCATGTAGGCTTCCATCAACGTGCTCTAATAATCCTTGTTGACTTACTTGACGACAAACTTTGAATCACCTCTGACGATGAGCTTTTTGATTCCAAGGTCAGTTGCGATCCTAAGACCAACATGTGGCCCTTCATATTCTGCAGTATTGTTTGTCGATATCTCCAGGGGAAAGTTCATCTGGATTACATTTTTGAGGTGCTCTCTAGTGGGTGCGACAAGTAGCATGCCAGCACCGACGCCTTGCAGGGAGAAAGCCCCGTCAAAATACATAATCCATTATTGGTTCGTTTCCTTGCTGGGGAGTGTTGTTTCTTGGATCTCTTCGTCTGGTGTTGTGGTCCATTCTGCAATGAACTTTGCCAAGGCTCTCCTCTGAATAGTTGAAGTACTTTCAAACTTGAGACCAAAGCTTGAAAATTTGAAATCCCACTCCACAATCCTGCCGGTCACATCTGGATTTCATAGGATCCATTGCAAAGGGAAGATAGTGACGACGGTGATCTCATGTGCCTGGATATAATGGCACAACTTCCTCGAGGCCATGAGGAGGCCGAAGAGCAACTTCTGCACGCCAGAGTATCTTGACCTAGCCCCTGCAAGAGGGAGCTAACAAAATAAACTAGGCGCTGCACCATCTTCTTCCTGTGTGTCGCTTCACTTATCTGCGCAGATCCTACCTTGCCGGCACCAGACTCTATAGGGGAAAATCCTAGATCGTCGCTTGGCGGTCCTGCCTCTGCCGCTACTTATTTTTCAACTTATCTCTACGCCACTAAGGCAGCACTAACGACTTCATTCGTTGCCGCTAGGTAAGCAGCAAAGGCTCTTGCGGTTTAGGTGTGACTAGTGTTGGCAGAGAGGAGTGGTACCTCTTCAAATCTTGCAGCGCTACCTCCGCTTCTGGATTCCACTTCATTGGACCTGCCTTTTTCAAGATTTTCAAAACGGGCAAGGCACGCTCAACAGATTTGAAGATGAACCTACTCAGAGCCACAACGCAGCCGTCAAGACGACGCACATCTTTGACGCGTCTTGGTGCTTCAATCTGCTCAATTGCCTTGATCTTATCGGGGTTCGCCTCAATCCCACGTTGAGACACAAAGAACCCGAGAAGCTTGCCGGACGGAATGCCAAACACACACTTCTTAGGATTGAGCTTCAAATTGATCTTGCGCAGATTTGCAAACGTCTCTTCTAGATATTGTATGAGTGTTGCTTTGTCCTTCGTTTTGACCACCATGTCATCCATATAAGCTTCCATATTTCTATGTAGCTGAGGCCCAAAACCGATCTGGACTGCTCTTGCAAACATTGAACCAACACTTTTCTACCCAAAAGGCATACGTACGAAGAAATGGTGATAAATGTGTTCTTCTCTTCGTCTTCCTTGGACATGAAGATTTGATGATATCCTGAATAAGCGTTAAGAAATGGCAGCAAATCGAAGCCGATAGTGGAGTCCACAATCTGGTCGATGCGCGGCAAGGGGAAAGGATCTTTTGGACAGGCTTTATTGATATCTATATAATCAATACACAACCTCCATTTTCCATTCGCCTTGTGCATTACAACTGGATTGGCCAACCATGTTGGATGGACCTCTCCTCTAACCAAACCTGCTGCTTCCAACTTCCTGATTTCCTCGGTAATAAATTCTTGCCGCTCCAAGGGTTTCTGCCTAACTTTCTGCTTGGCAGGCCGTGCATGAGGATAGATAGCAAGGTGGTGCTCAATTACCTCCATAGGAAAACCGAGGATATCAGATGGTTGCCAAGCAAACACATCGACATTCGCCCACAGGAAGGCAATGAACGTGCTTTCCTATTTGTCGTCAAGTGTGGAACTTATGGTGAAAGTCCTCCTGTACCATCCTCCTTGGTGGGCACCTTCTTAGTTTCCGGTGGAGCTGCCCTGGATTTCTTGATCTTGCTGGTGGAGCTCTCTTTCACATCATCAATGGGAGCACAGCACTCCGAAGAGGTGCGCTTGTCGGAATGTGTACCAGAAGCCTTGCCCGTCTTCTTCCCCCTGGGAGCTTTAGGGGCAGGAGCAAGTGCCTTGGTGGCAGATGCTACAACTACCTCCTGGTAGAGTTGGTCGGTGGAGATGAGCGCATCCTTCTTTTTGGAGTTGATAGTGATGACGCTCATTGCTTTGGACATCTTCAACACATTGTAAGCTTAGTGCAATGCCGCCATGAACTTGGACAACGCTGGACGACCAAGGTTCCCATTATATGGCAATGGAATCTTGACGACATCAAAAACAATCTTCTCTGTCCTGAAGTTCAGGTCACTACCAAATGTTACTGGTAGTGTGATCTTGCCCTTTGGCTGGCTCCTCCCTAGATTGATCCCTTGAAACGTGCCCGTTTTCTCGAGATCTTCATCAGGAATTTGCAACCTTTTGATCACATCAGGCGAAATCAAGTTCAAAGCAGCCCCACCGTCAACTAACATTTTCGTCACCTTGAGGTTGCGAGTTCTTGGCGAAACCAACAACGGCAGACGCCCGCCCGCAGTTATGCAATCACGGTGATCCTAGGCATAAAAAATGATAGGCGTGTTAGACCATTTCAATGGCTTCCGAGCATCGACAGATGGCTTTGTCGCATTAATATCGCGCACTCATTGTTTAAGTTGGCAGTGAGAAGAATGCAGCGAGGCGCCCCCGTCAATTCACATGATGTCTGTAGCTTTTTGAAATTTGTGCTCACTGGACTCGTCGTCCTCCTCGTCGCCATCGTTAGCCCCCTCTTCCTTGTCGCGGCCTCGAGCAGGCCTTTCCTTCTATTGCTGGGCGTTGCCGTGGTGACCTCCTCGGTGACCACGTTTCTTGCCGGACCCCTCTGCACTATATTGGGCCTTGTGCTTATCTCGCCTCACATATTCAGCTTTCTTCTTCTCGACAAGCTGCTCAACTTGTCGGCAGTTTGGAGGTCGTGGCCCTTGGTGCGATGGATCTTGCAGTAATGCATGCCGGAGCCCTCCGGCTTGTCGGCAGCCACCAAAGCTTGACAGGAGGAGAACCCGGCAACCTCCTTCTCGGTTCTGACCACATTAGCCTTCTTGGCGGTGTCGAGGTTGCCGGATCCCTCAACGGCAAGCATGGCCTTGCCCTTGCATTTCCCATTTCGCCGCCGGAGCAGCGATGTCTTCGTCTCCATAGCTAACCCTGGCGCAAGCCTCTTCGCCAGGGAGTCTCCTCCCTTCCTCAGCTCGATCACATTTATCAGCCAGATTATAGAGCTCGGTGACATCCCTGACTTTGTTCATTGCCAGCTCTTCGCGCATCATGTGGTTGCACACGTTCTAATGGAATGCGCTGATAATAGCGGCAGGATGAACGTCCAGGATGTTGTGATGTATATAGCTCAATCTTTGAATGTACTTGCGCAAAGTTTCTCCTTCTTTCTGGGGGATGAGATGCAACTCACATTCTTGGCCAGGAGTTTGGTGGCCTCCGGTAAAGGCACCAACAAACTCATGACACAGATCTGCCCCAGAAGAAATGGAATTCTCCGGCAGATGCATCAACCACGACCTGACGTTAGGTTTAAGTACCAACGGGAAGTAGTTGGCAAGTATCTTGTCGTCATGAGCCTCGGCAGCCTGCACCGCAATGGTGTAGATGCTCAAGAACTCCGACGAGTGAGTCTTGTCGTCAAATTTCTACGGGACCTTCAGTTTGAACGTTTGGGAATTGGCCCACTAGACTCTCCGCGGCTCATGGGTAAACGCAAGATAACCCACCTCATAAGGTAGATTAACAGGATACGCCGGCACAGGCTTGTCTATAGTGGGCCGTGCACGCCTATCAGACTGATAGCGCGTTTCCCATCACCGCTAGATAGTGGTACGAGCGTCTTCTTTGCTTTGCTCCCAAAGAACTTCACGTTGATCACGACGAGTTCACGGATCAGACGATGTCGTTGAATCATGATCACGGGCGCCGGTCCGTCGAGTCGGTGACCGCTGTTGCCACCGTGGTCGTGCCACCTCCAGCCTTTTCGCAATCGATGCATGATGGCTCGATGGTCCACTGCCGCGAAGGCTCTGCCCGCCATGGCCCATACTTTCAGCGAGGCTATGGAGGCTCTGAATACTAGCTCTCCAGTCTTCAAGCTTCTCCAGAGAAGGAGGACAATTTAGGAGTAGTTGTGCTCGCGCCATCGCTTCTTTCTGATGTAGTCGGCAGCGAAAGGTGCGAATAACGTGAGGTGCTCTGACTCCTAACCATGTTAGAAGGAGCTCCATCACGGTCCCATGATCGCGCACCACTTCCACCAACATTTTCGTGTGCATGCTAGTCCCGTGCATCTTGAGAGTGATGCTCAGGAGTCTTTCGATGGGGACACTTAGAACCACCAACGCGCACGGTGTCATTCATCGCATGCGACCTGACAAGGTCGTGGCACATGTGCTGGCGTGGGTGTGTTGGAAGGCAGCCTTCCGTCTCTAGAATTCACTATACCGCCCATAGGCAGTACAACTCCGTCCTAAGACCCAGCAGCACATGGATTGCCGTCGCCGCCACGGAGGTCGGCGCTTGCTTGGCCTTGATCACCAGAGCATTGTGGAAGCTCAAGATATCCACCTCCTCCACCTGCATCCACATTGTCACCCATCCGAGTAGCTACAAGCACACCAGACGTGGATGGATTGACTGCCGTAAAGCACTTCTTCTTGAGGGCCATGGCGATGGAGATGATGAAGAAACTGGCGCGCTGATCGTTGGATCAGGTTCACGCAAAGATGTCAGGGAACGACACCTATAGTATCATGTGTAACCCTTTACGATTTGGCAGGGAGAAGAGTATGCACAAAGAGCAGATTGAACGAGCAAGGCGAGAGGATTTTTTCCTAGGTTCGGGCTGCTGAGAAGTGTAAAACCCTACTACTGCTTTGGAGTATTGTGAGTGTTTCAACTTGGGTTCTGGAGCGTTGTGTGGTGAACTGTACATGGCCGCTATGCATGCATCCACCCCAGAGGGTTCAAAAAGTTTGAAAAAGTCCCTCTGTAGCTACGCCTTGGGCCTCCTTTTATATGACTAAGGGGTCTCCAACATCGGCGTACAGTACACACATGGGGTGTATAGTTTCTACATTGTTATCATGCCTAATACTAACGGTATAGGACAACCGCATTAAATGCTCCGTCAGGCGTCCCTAACCTCGTACGGGACGGGACAGGAACCCGCCCCATCGATACAGCTTTACCTCCACTATCTCTAGTCTCTTGACACGTATCCAAGGGGGATGACACCTGGTCTCTGTGCGGGCATGATGGTGACATCTTGCCGGGGCTCCGCTAACCATCCTGACAAGTATCTTGCTGGGACCCTAGCGTTTGGCCCTTTGTCTTCTGATAGTTGACTTTATCATTTTCTTGACATCTTCGTACTTGCATCCGGTAGCCCCCTGATGGGCCTTGCCGCTGGTGTGGCTACAACTGCCCGTGCACAAGTAAGGGGTACTAAGGACCCAAACTTTAGTACACAAACACTTCGTAAGGGGCTAATTTGGATCCATATGTTTCATGCTATGGTTAGATTTATCTTAATTTTTCTATTGTAGTTGCGGATGCTTGCGAGAGAGGTTAATCATAAGTGGGAGGCTTGTCCAAGTAAGGGAAGCACCCAAGCACCGGTCCACCCACATATAGAATTATCAAAGTAACAAACACGAATCAAATGAGCATGATGAAAACTAGCTTGACAGAAATTCCCATGTGTCCTCGGGAGCGCTTTGCTATATATAAGAGTTTGTCCAGCCTTGTCCTTTGCTACAAAAAGGATTGGGACATCTTGCTACACCTTTGCTACATTTATTACTTGCTACCCATTATGAATTATCTTATCACACAACTATCTGTCACCGATAATTTCAGTGCTTGCAAAGAATACCTTACTGAAAACCGCTTGTCATTTCCTTCTGCTCCTTGTTGGTTTTGATACTCTTACTTATCGAAAGGACTATGATAAGTACCCTATACTTGTGGGTCATTAAGACTCTTTTCTGGCGCTGTTGCCAGGGAGTGAAGCATCTTAAGTGATTGGAATCTGGTAAGGAACAATTTATATAGTGTGCCAAAATTTACTTCCACTTGTTACTATGGAAAATAATCATTTGAGTGGCTTGTTCGGGGTATCTTCACCTTGACCGGAAGCACAAAGAGTTGCTCTTCAACCTACTGAACCTACTGAAAATATTTTATGAAATTCCATCCGGTATGAGAGAGAAACTGCTAGCTAATTCTTACATAGCAAATGGAACACTACATCCTGATTTGCATCTAATCTATGTGGATGAAGTTTGTGGATTATTTAAGCTTGCAGGTTTGCTTGAGGATAATGTCAAGAAGAAGGTATTTCCTTTATCTTTGAAGGTGAAGGCATTGACATGGTATAGGCTATGTGATGATATTTGATCATGGAACTATATTTCATCAGAAGTTTTATCCTATGCATAAGGTTCATCGTGATCGGAATTATATTTATAATCTTTGGCCTCGTGAAGGAGAAAGTATCGCTCAAGCTTGGGGGAGGCTTAAGTCAATGTTATATTCATGCCCCAATCACGATCTCTCAAGAGAAATTATTATTTAGAATTTTTATGCTCGGCTTTCTCGTAATGATCAATCCATGCTCAATACTTCTTGTATTGGTTCCTACATGAAGAAAGATATTGAGCTCAAATGGGATTTATTGGAAAGAATTAAACACAACTCTGAAGATTGGGATCTCGACGAAGGTAAGGTGTCAGGTAGAAACCTTAAGTTTGATTGTGTTAAATCCTTTATAGACACCGTTGCTTTTTGTGAATTTAGCACTAAACATGGACTTGACTCGGAGATAGTAGCTTCTTTTTGTGAATCAATTGCTGCTCATGTTGATCTTCCTAAGGAGAAGTGGTTTAAATATAATCCTCCCATTGAAGTGAAAGTAGTTGAACCTGTTAAAGGTTAAGAAGAAATTATTACTTATAATGTTGATCCTGTTATTCCTGATGCTTATATTGAGAAACCACCTTTCCCTGTTAGAATAAAGGAGCAAGCTAAAACTTCAACTGTGGTTCATAAGAGCTATGGTAGAGCACCTACACCCCCTAAACAAATTAAAGTTGAACCTAGTATTGCTATGGTTAAAGTTCTCTTGGTTGATAATATTGATGGGCATGTTATTCATTTCTGTGATGAAGCTGCTAGATTGCTAGACCTCATACTAAAGATAAACACAAACCTGTAGTTGTCGTGTCTTTTATTCCTATTAAAATAGGAGATCATTGTTATCATGGCCTATGAGATGTGGATGCGAGTGTGAGTGCAATTCCCTTTACCTTATATCAATAAATTGTAAATGATATTGCACTAGCTGAATTGGAGGAAATTGATGTTACCATTAAGCTTGCTATTAGAGATACTATAGCACGTGTTGGGATTGTTAGAGATGTTTAAGTATTGTGTGGGGAAATTAAATATTCTACTGGTATTCTTGTTCTTGGTTCCCCTCAAGATGATTTTTGTGCCATTATGTTTGGTAGGCCTTTCTTGAATACTGTTAATGATATGATTGATTGCGAGGAAGAAACTATTACTATGAGTTTTGGGGATGTGTCCCATGAGTTTAATTTCTCTTAATTTCGTAGACATCCCCATGAAAAAAAAATTCCTAGTAAGGATGAAATTATTGGTCTTTCTTCTATTGTTGTGCCTCCTACTGATCCCTTAGAAAAATATTTGCTAGACCATGAAAACGATATGCATATGAATGAAAGGAATGAAATACGTAGGATTTTCTTTGATGAGCATCCTATTTTGAAACATAACTTTCTGGTTGAAATACTTGGGGATCCTCCTCCACCGAAGGGTGATCCCGTGTTTGAGCTTAAACAATTACCGGGTACTCTAAAATATCCTTATCTTGATGAAAAGAAGATATATCCTGTTATTATTAGTGCTAACCTTTCAGAGCATGAATAAAAGAGATTATGGAAAACTCTGAAGAAAAATAGTGCTGCTATTGGATATACTCTTGGTGATCTTAAGGGCATTAGACCCACTCTATGTCAACATAAAATTAATATGGAACCTAACGCTAAACCAGTTGGTGATCACCAACGATGGTTAAATGCTAAAATGAAAGAAGTGGTAAGAAATGAAATATTAAAGATTCTCGAGGCAAGTATAATTTATCCTATTGCTGATAGTAGATGGGTTAGTCTTGTTGATTGTGTCACTAAGAAGGAAGGTATTACTGTTATTCCAAATGATAAAAATGAATTTATCCCGCAAAGAATTGTTACATCACTGCCTTCTACCTTTTATTGATCAAATGCTAGAAAGACTATCTAAACACACACACTTCTGATTTTTAGATGGTTATTCTGGTTTCTCTCAAATACTTGTGTCAAAATAGGATCAAGAAAAGACAACTTTTACTTGCCCTTTTGGTACATTTGCTTATAGACGTATGCCTTTTGGTTTATGTAGTGCACCTTCTATATTCTTTGAATTTTATGAAAAGATTATTGAGATTTTAATGGATGATTTCTCTGATTACAGAACTTCTTTTAATGATTGCTTGAGTAACCTTGATCGAGTTTTGCAGAGATGTGAAGAAACTAGTCTTGTATTGAATTGGGACAAGTGCCATTTTTTGTTAATGAGGGAATTGTGTTGGGACAAAAAATATCTGAAAGAGGTATTGAGGTGGATAAAGCTAAAGTACACGCTATTGAAAAAATGTCGTGTCCCACGGATATCAGAGGTATAAGAAGTTTCCTTGGTCATGATGGTTTCTATATGAGATTTATTAAATACTTCTATAAATTTTCTCGGCCTCTCACTAATCTTTTGCAAAAAGATGTTCCTTTTGTTTTTGATGATGATTGTGTGGAAGCATTTGAAATTCTTGAAAAAGCCTTGATTTCTGCAATTGATGTTCAACCACCTGATTGGAACCTACCTTTGAAATTATGTGTGGTGATAGTGATTATGCTATTGGTGCTATTCTACGACAAAGAGTTGATAAGAAATTAAATGTTATCCATTATGCTAGTAAAACTCTAGATAGCGCTCAAAGAAACTATGCTACCAGTGAAAAGGAATTTTTAGGACTTGTGTTTGCTTGTGACAAGTTCAGACCATATATTGTTGATTCCAAAGTAACTATTCACATTGATCATGCTGCTATTAAATATCTTATGGAAAACAAAGATGCTCAACCAAGACTTATTAGATGGGTTCTTCTGCTACAAGAATTTTATTTGGATATTATTGATAGAAAGAGTGTTGGGAACCCCGTTGCAGATAACTTGTCTAGGTTACAGAATGTTCTTGATGACCCACTACCTATTGATGATAGCTTTCCTGATGAACAATTAGCTAACATAAATGCTTCACTTAAATCTCCATGGTATGCTGATTACGCTAATTACGTTGTTGCTAAATTTATATCGCCTAGTTACACATACCAACAAAACAAAAAGATCTTCTATGATTTAAGACATTACTTTTGGGATGATCCAAACCTTTATAAAGAAGGGGTAGATGGTGTTATTAGACTTTGTGTACCTGAGCATGAACAGGAACATATCCTACACAAGTGTCATTCCGAGGCCTACGAAGGACACCATGCTGGAGATAGAACTGCACACAAGGTATTACAATCTGGTTTTTATTGGCCTACTCTCTTCAAGGATTCTCGTAAGTTTTTCTTGTCTTTTGATGAATGTCAAAGAATCGGTAATATTAGTAGACGTCAGGAAATGCCTATGAATTACTCACTTGTTATTGAATCTTTTGATGTTTGGGGTTTTGATTATATGGGACCTTTTCCAAAGTCCAACGCGTATACTCATATTATAGTTTCTGTTAATTTTGTTACTAAGAAGGTAGAAGCTATTCCAACTAGTAGTGTTGATCGTAACACTTCTATTAAAATGCTTAAAGAAGTTATTTTCCCTGGGTTTGGAGTCCCTTGATACTTAATGACGAATGGTGGTTCACACTTTATTCATGGTGCTTTCCGTAAATTGCTTGCTAAATATGATGTTAATCATAGAATTGCATCTCCTTATCATCCTCGGTGTAGTGGTCAAGTAGAATTAAGAAATAGATAAATTAAATTGATCTTGCAAAAGACTGTTAATAGATCTACAAAGAGTTGGTCTAAGAAACTTGATGATGCATTATGGGCTTATGGTAAAGCTTGTCACTTACCTCTTTAATGAGAACATAAGGCTTATTGGCAAATTAAAGAGCTCAACTATGATTTTAAACTTGCTGGTGAGAAGAGGTTATTTGACATTAGCTCACTTGACGAATGGAAGACCCAGGCTTACGAAAATGCCAAGTTGTTTAAAGAAATGGTTAAGAGATGGCATGATAAAAGGATACAAAAGCGTGAATTCATTGTAGGTGACCATGTCCTACTATACAATTCTCGCTTAAGATTTTTTGCAGGAAAACTTCTCTCTAAATGGGAAGGGTCTTACATTGTCAAGAAAGTAGATCATTTCGGTGCCATCAAGATCAACAACACCGAAGGCACTAACCCAAATGTGGTAAATGATACATCTCCAATGTATCTATAATTTATGAAGTATTCATGACATGTTTACAATAATTCTCGGGGCCGAGGGTATGTACCAGTAGCTATGTGTTTGATCTCTCTCTCTCTCTCTCTCTCTCTCTCTCGTGTTCTTGAGATGGCACGATCTTGATGTACCGCGAGCTTTATTGATATGGATGAATCATATGGAGTTTTCCCCTCTCTATCTTCTTGTGATGAATTGAGTTTTCCCTTTGAAATTTTCTTATTGTATTGAGTCTTTAAGGATTTGAGAACACTTGATGTATGTCTTGCGATGGGATATCCATGGTGACAATGGCAAGTTCTATTGATCCACTTGATGTATGTTATGGTGATCAACTTGCGGGTTCCATGACCCTGGGAATCTATGCATAGGGGTTGGCACATGTATTCGTGTTGAATCTTCGGTAGAAACTTTGGGATACTCTTTGAAGTTCTTTGTGTTGGATTGAACATGATGAATCTGAAATTATGTGATGCATATCGTATAATCAAGCCCATGGGTACTTGTGGTGATATTGGAATATCTAGGTCACATTAGGGTTTTGGTTGATGTGCATCTTAAGGTGTTATTTTAGTATGAACTCTAGGGCTGTTCGTGACACTTATATGGATAGCTCATAAGATTGATCGGAAAAGATAACTTTGAGGTGGTTTCGTACCCTACAATAATTTATTCTTCAGTTCTTCGCCATTTGTGACTTTGGAGTGAACTCTTTGTCGCACGAGAGGTATTTACATATGATTCAACTATGTTGGTATTGTTGAGAGAACATGCACTAGTGAAAGTATAAACCCTAGGCCTTGATTTCAAGCATTGCAATACCATTTTTGCTCACTTTTGTTACTTGCTACCTTGCTATTTTATGTTTTAAAATTACAAAAACCTATATCTACCATCCATATTTCACTTGTATCACCATCTCTTCGCCGAACTAGTACACCTATACAATTTTCCATTGTATTGGGTGCGTTGGGAACACAAGATATTTCTTGTATTTGATTGCAGGGTTGTTTGAGAGAGACCATCTTCGTCCTACACCTCCCATGGATTGATAAACCTTAGGTGATCCACTTGAGGGAAAATTGTCAGTGTCCTACAAAACTCTGCACTTGGAGGCCCAACACGAGTCTACAAGAAGAAGGTTGCGTTGTAGACATCAAGATCTTTTCCGGCTGTGTTGCCGGGGAGGTGAGTTCTTGAAGGTATATCTTTAGATCTTGCAATTGAATCTATTAATTTCCTGTTTTTCACTAGTTTGGTTTTATAAAAGAAAACTACAAAAAAATGGAATTGAGGTTGCCTCATATGCTTCATCTTTTTAATGTCTTTTGTGAAAATGATGGAAAGGAAAATTGTACTCAAGTGTTAGTAGAAGAAGGCACTAAATCTTTGAGTTATGAGCTTCATTTCAATATTTTTAGTGTGAATTCTCTGAATATCCATGATACTAATGATATGCAAAGCCACAAGCTTGAGTATGCTATGTTTGATGAAGATGATATTTTTAGTCCCCCAAGTTTTGATGAGACAAACTATTATGATGATAGCATGTGTCATGGGAACGAGTACGAAAGGAGAGGGTAGAGTCCTAGCTACGACGAGGATGTACACACGGATGTATGAGTTCAGGCCCCTCTCGTGGAGGTAACAGCCCTACGTCTCACTACCCGAAGCTTCTGTCGTGTGGAGAGTTTGATTTAAAAAGGTTGTAAAACCTTGTGTCAGAGGGATGGGGGGACTTATATAGAGTACACTGCCCCTCATAAGTGCGAGGTATCCAAGGGTTCGATCATGGGTATAAAGACGAGCGTTACTGGTAACGTACATCATAATTGCTACTAATGAAGACTTGCCTAACGCCTGCCCGTTGGCCTCCCAGGAGTGGCTTCTGGTGTTTTGGCATTGACTAGAAGTGAGGTCTTCCGAGTGACAGGTGACTATCGAGTGGAGGGAGAAGATACCTAGTGGATTAAATGTCGAGTGACTTGAGCACTATGGAGTGTCAAATAGGAATGTCTCTTATAATCTTTAAGTCCTCCAATATGGTGCCCTTAGGTAGGGTATGTAGGTCAGGCCTAAGACCCTACCCAAGGTACATATCCTCGTCATTGGCCCCCGAATGGATCAGGGTTTGAATGGTAAAGGGGGTATCAATGCCAGTTTTGAAAAAGGCACCGAACTTCCGAATGAATTTCGGGGCTTCAATGAAACTTCCGTCGATTCAAATATTTGTCATTTGCCCGGATCGATTCTATCTTGAAAGGGTGTGAGTGAATTCTCAATGTCTTTTCTGTTCCGAGTGACCCGAAGGGATCTTGGGACGCGATGGGTCGCTCTGCCAGGCCCGGACTTTTTGGGATTCAAAATTTTGGGAAGCGCGTGCATCTGCGATAATGACGCCACGACTGGGGCAAGTGGGGGCATGACACCTCGATACACGCGCCGCTCTTTTCGCCATGTACTCGGTGGCGTCTGCAGTCGAGATATGCAGGGATCCTGCCGGCCCACGAGTCAGTGAGGCACTTGGCAGGGTATAAATCCCGTTGCGCCGCGGTACGAACAGTACTTTTCCCCCAAATCTTCTCTCTTCCTCCGCCTCCCTGGCTTCCAGCACACCGCTCTGCCTGGAAAGTGAAGTATGTTGGTCTACGCATAATGGACGTGAACTAGTAATGATCACTAACTGATCCTGAACACCTACTTATGACAAACATAACCCCACTGTGTTCTCGCTCGGATAAGGACTCACGAGAAGAGACAATCACAGTTACGCACATAGTTGGTGTATTTTATTAGAGTTTACTTCAAGTTTGCTATGACGGGGTGTTAAACCAAATATCCAAGTTTGCCACATAACAGTGGGCATGACTTTTCGAAAGATTTATCCCTGAGGGGTGCTCCAACTCATTCATCACAAATTAACCACACGCCACGGGAATAACCTCAACCATGGATCTCGTGATCATCCTAGGCAATTCCAAAGGAAACCTGACACCTCGAGATAGCCCTAAGAAGATTAGAGTTCCTCACGCAAGACATTTGAGAAAGGTAAAACAAATCCAGCAAGGCCTCCCGACGTGTTGACGATCCCGATAGGAGCCACGTATCTCATTCTCAGGACACGACGGATAAGCTAGTGTACGATGGCCTGATAGAAACCACACAAGTTGCCTTGGGGTGGCCCCTCACAGTGCTCTAGTTTGGACCAACACTCATGAGGAGCACTGGCCCGTGGGGTTGATTAATCCACAGGGTCCGGAAAGTCCCTATGCAATTTTTATTAGTTATTAGGCGAATGTAGTACCAATGTTGGGCCTGTTGGAAATATTCCCTAGAGGCAATAATAAATTAGTTATTATCATATTTCCTTGTTCATGATAATCGTTTATTATCCATGCTATAATTGTATTGATCGGAGACTTAAATGCATGTGTGGATACATAGACAAAACCATGTCCCTAGTATGCCTCTAATGGACTAGCTCGTTGATCAAAGGATGGTTAAGATTTCCTAGCCATGGACATGAGATGTCATTTGATAACGGGATCACATCATTAGGAGAATGATGTGATGGATAAGACCCAAACTACAAACATAGCATATGATCGTGTCAGTTTATTGCTACTGTTTTCTGCATGTCAAGTATATGTTCCTATGACCATGAGATCATGCAACTCAAGGATATCGGAGGAGTGCCTTGTGTGTATCAAACGTCGCAACGTAAATGGGTGACTATAAAGGTGCTCTACAGGTATCTCCGATGGTGTCTGTTGAGTTGGCATGGATCGAGACTGGGATTTGTTACTCCGTGTGACGGAGAGGTATCTCAGGGCCCACTCGGTAATACAACATCACAACAAGCCTTGCAAGCAATGTGGCTAAGTGTTAGTCACGGGATCTTGTATTACGGAACGAGTAAAGAGACTTGCCAGTAACGAGGTTGAACTAGGTATGGAGATACCGACGATCGAATCTCGGGCAAGTAACATACCGAAGAACAAAGGGAACGTTATACGGGATTAACTGAATCCTTGACATAGAGGTTCGAACGATAAAGATCTTCGTAGAATATGTAGGAACCAATGTGGACGTCCAGGTCCCGCCATTGGTTATTGACCGTAGAGGTGTCTCGGTCATGTCTACATAGTTCTCGAACCCGCAGGGTCTGCACACTTAAGGTTCGGTGACGTTTCGGTAGTGTAGAGTTATGTATCGTGGTGACCGAAGGTTGTTCGGAGTCCCGGATGAGATCCCGGACGTCACGAGGAGCTCCGGAATGGTCCGGAGCTAAAGATTCATATATAGGAAGTCCCAGTTTGGTTTCCGGAAAAGTTTCGGGCTCATCGGTAGTGTACCGGGAGTATCGGCAGTGTACCGGGAGTGCCGGTAGTGTACCGGGGGACCTCCGGGAGGGGTATTTCGACCCCAAGAGGTCCATGGGCTGTGGGATAATAATAACCAGCCCTTAGTGGGCTGGGAAAACAGCCACAAAGGCCCATGGCGCAGGAGAGAAAGTCCTAAAGCAAAAAGTGGAAAATCAGCCAATAGGAGGCAATCCTACTCCAACTAGGATTGGAGGTGAAGTAGGATTGCTCCCACCTCCTATTTCGGCCGACCCAAAGGCCTTGGCTGCCTCTCCTCTCCTCTCCTCCTATATATACTAGTGGATTGGGTGGTTTTTGGACAGAATTTCCGGCCCCGTGCTACCCGTTTCACCGGTGCATAGTTTCTCCTCTAGATCGGTTTTCCGCAGCGCTTAGGCGAAGCCCTGCCGGAATCACTCCACCACCATCACCGGAGCGCCGTCACGCTGCCGGTGAACTCTCTCTCCTCTCCACCTCCTCTCGCTGGATCGAGTCGGTGGAGATCGTCATCAAGCTGCACGTGTGCTGAACGCGGAGGTGCCGTCCGTTTGGCGCTAGATCGGAAGGACCGTGATCGAGATCGCGAGACAGTTCGTGATGAGATCGCGGAACGGATCGTGATGAGTTCGCGGGACAGATCGTGATCAAGATTGTGATACGGATCGTGATGAGATCGCGGGACGGATCGTGATGAGTTCACGGGACGGATCGTGATTGGATCGCGGGACGGATCGTGATGAGATCGCGGGACGCTCGGCGATTTGGATCGCGAAGATGTTCGACTACACCAACCGCGTTTCTTAACGCTTCCCGCTTAGCGATCTACAAGGGTATGTAGATCCACTCTCCCTCTCGTAGATGCTCATCACCATGGATAGGTTTGCGTGTGCGTAGGAAAATTTTTGTTTCCCATGCGGCGTTCCCCAACAGTGGCATCATGAGCTAGGTTGATGGTTCGATGAGATCTCGAGTAGAACACAAAAGGTTTGTGGGCATTGATGCTTAGATTGCTTCCTCCCTTGGTCGTATTTTGGTTCAGCGGGATTGTGAGATGAAGCGGCCCAGACCAACATTACTCGTACGCTTACGAGAGACCGGTTCCCTCGACGCAACTTGTTGCCTAGATGGCTTGCGGGTGACAGTTTCTCTCACTTTAGTTGGATCGGATTCGACAAAGGTGGTCCTTGAGAAGGTTGAAAAGCAAACTAGTGTATCACCGTTGTGGTTTATGCGTAGGTGAGAATTTTTCTTGCTAGATACCCGTAGCAGCCACGTAAAACATGCAACAACAATTAGAGGACGTCTAACTTGTTTTTGCAGGGTATGTTGTGATATGATATGGCCAATTACATGTTGTGATATATGTGATGTATGAGATGATCATGTGATGTATAGATTATCATGACTTGCATGTCGATGAATACGGCAACCGGCAGGAGCCATAGGGTTGTCTTTAATTATTGTATGACCTGCGTGTCAATCATTAAGCGCTATGTAATGCTTTACTTTATCGCTACGGTAGCAATAGTAGTAGAAGCATGCAATGCGTGACAACCCCTGTGGCGACACGTTGATGGAGATCAAGATGATGGAGATCATGGTGTCATGCCGGTGACGATGGAGATCATGCCGGTGCTTTCATGATGGAGATCAAAAGCACAAGATCATGGCCATATCATGTCACTTATGATTTGCATGTGATGTTAATCCTTTTATGCACCTTGTTTTGCTTAGGACGACGGTAGCATTATATGGTGATCCCTCACTTAATTTCAAGATAAATTGTGTTCTCCCCGAGTGTGCACCGTTGCGAAAGTTCGTCGTGTTGAGACACCACGTGATGATCGGGTGTGATAGACTCTACGTTCACATACAACGGGTGCAAGCCAGATTTGCACGCGCAGAACACTCGGGTTAAACTTGACGAGCCTAGCATGTACAGACATGGCCTCGGAACACAAGAGACCGAAAGGTCGAACATGAGTCATATAGTAGATATGATCAACATGATGATGTTCACCATTGCAGCCACCTCAACTCCCGTGATGATCGGACTTGAGTTGGTGAATTTGGATCATGTATCACTCGAATGATCGGAGGGATGTCAATTTGAGTGGGAGTTCTTAAGTAATATGATTAATTGAACTCATTATCATGAACATAGTCAAAGTGTCTTTGCAAATTATGTTGTAGATTACTAGCTCGCGCTGTAGCTCCCTTGTATTTTTATATGTTCCTAGAGAAATAGAATTGAAAGATGTTGGTAGCAAAATTGCGGACTGGGTCCGTGATCTGAGGATTGTCCTCATTGCTGCACAGAAGGCTTATGTCCTTAATGCACCGCTCGGTGCGCCACCCCATCTAGCGTCGTCTATAGATGTTGTGAACATCTGACAGGCACGTTTTGATGACTACTTGATAGTTTAGTGCGTCATGCATTATGGCTTAGAATTGAGGCTCGGAAACGTTTTGAACGTCACGGAACATATGAGATGTTCTAGGAGCTGAGATTGTGACCTCAGGCTCGTGCCCGTGTTGCGAGATATGAGATCTCCAACAAGATTCTTTGCCTGTAAGATGAAGGAGAATAGCTCAACCGTTGAGCATGTACTCAGATTGTCTGGGTACTACAATCGCTTGAATCAAGTGGGAGTTGATCTTCCAGATAAGATAGTGATTGATATAGTTCTCCAAGTCACTGTCACTAATCTACTAGAACTTGGTGATGAACTATAAATTGCCAGGGATAGAAATAATGATTCCTGAGCTGTTCGCGATGTTTGACACCGCGAAGGTAGAAATCAAGAAGGAGCGTCAAGTGTTGATGGTTAATCAAACCACTAGTTTCGAGAAGGGCAAGAGCAAGGAGGGAAACTTCATGGATAGCAAGTCAGTTGCTGCTCCAGTGAAGCAACCCAAAGTTGAACTCAAACCCGAGACTAAGTGCTTCTATTATGAGGTGAGAGGTCGCTGAAGCGGAACAACCCTAGATACTTGGTAGATAAGAAGGCTGGCAACATCGACAGAAGTATATTTGATATACGAGTTATTGATGTGTACCTTGCTAGTACTCTTAGTAGCACCTGGGTATTGGATACCGGTTCGGTTGCTAAATGTTAGTAACTCTAAATAAAAGCTACGGAATAAACGGAGAACTATCTAAGGGTGAGGTGACGATATGTGTTGGAAGTGTTTCCAAGGTTGATGTGATCAACATCGCACGCTCTCTCTACCTTCAGGATTAGTGACGAACCTAAATAAATGTTATTTGGTGTTTTGCGTTGAGCATGAACATGATTAGATCATGTTTGTTGCAATACGGTTATTCATTTAAGTCAGAGAATAATAGTTATTCTGTTTACATGAATAATACCTTCAATGGTCATGCACCCAGTGAGAATGGTTTGTTGAAATCTTGATCATAGTATTACACATGTTCATAACATTGATGTCAAAAGATACAAAGTTAATAATGATAGTACCACATACTTGTGGCACTGCCGCTAAATGTCATATTGGTATAAAGCGCATGTAGGAACTCCATGCTGATGGATATTTGGACTCATTCGATTTCGAATCGGTTGAGACATGCGAACCATGCCTCTTGGGCAAGATGACTAAAGGACCCCGTTGGATGGAGCGGGCAAGTGATTCATTGGAAATGATACATGTTGATGTATGCAATCTAGTGAGTCTTGTAGCGTGCAGTGGATATCATTATTTTCTTACCTTCACTGATGATTTGAGTAGATATAGTGTATATTTACTTAATGAAACACAAGTCTGAATCGTTTGAAAGGTTCAAGCAAATTCAGAGTGAGGTTTAAAGATCATCGTGACAAGAAGATAAAAATGACCGCGATATGATCGTGGAGGTGAATATCTGAGTTACGAGTTTGGCATACAACTTAAGACAATGTGAAATTTGTTTCACAACTCACGCCACCTGGAACACCATGGTATGATGGTGTGTCCTAACATCATAGTCATGCTCTATTGATATAGTGCATACTGTGATGTCTCTTATCGTTTTACTACTATAATTTTTTGGGTTATGCATTAGAGACAACTACATTCACTTTAAATAGGGCATCATCTAAATCCGTTGAGATGACACCGTGTGAATTATGGTTTGATAGAAACCTAAGCTGTCATTTCTTAATACTTGGGGCTGCGACATTTGTGTGGAAAATGTTTTCACCTAATGAGGTCGAACCCAAGGCGGACAAATGCATCTTCATAGAATACCCTAAGATCAGTTGGGTGAACCTTCAATCTCAGATCCTAGTGCAAAGTGTTTGTTGCTTAAACGGATCCTTTCTCGAGGAAATGTTTCTCTCCAAAGAATTGAGTGGGAGGAAGATAGAACTTGATGAGGTTGTTAAACCTTTGTTCAACCAGAGAGTAGCACAGCGCAGAAAGATGTTTCTGTGAAGCCTACGTTAGTTGAAGAGGAAGTTAATGATGATGATCATGAAGCTTCAGGATCAAGTTACTATCGAACTTCGTAGGTCGACAAGGATGTGTACTGCTCCTGAGCAGTACGACAACTCTGTCTTGGAGGTCATGTTGTTGGACAACAATGAACCTACGAGCTATGGAGAAGCGATGATGGGCCCGGATTCCGACAAATGGTTGGAGGCCATGAAATCCGAGATAGGATCCATGTATGAAAACCAAGTGTAGACTTTGGTAGACTTGCTCGTTGGACGGCAGGTCGTTGAGCACAAATGGATCTTTAAAATGAAGACAGACACTGATGGTGAATGTCACTATTTGTAAAGCTCGACTTGTTGCAAAGATGTTTGTGACAAGTTCAAGGAGTTGACTACGATGAGACTTTCTCACTCGTAGTGGTGCTAAAGTCTGTTGGAATTATGTTAGCAGTTGTTGTGTTTTCAATTATGAAATCTGGCAGATGGATGTCAAAACATCATTTCCTTAATGGTTTACTTGAGGAAAGGTTGTATGTGATACAACCAGAAGGTTTTGTCAGTCCTAAGGATGCTAAAAGGTGTGCAAGCTTCGGTGATCCTTCCATGGACTCAAGCAAGCATCTCGGAGTTGGAATATACGCTTTGATGAGTTGATCAAAGTTTTTGAGTTTATACAAAGTTTACGAGAAACTTGTATCTGCAACAAAGTGAGTGGGAGCACTATAGAATTTCTGATAAGTATATGTGGATGACATATTGTTGATCGGAAATAATGTAGGGTAGAGTCCTAGCTATGACGAGGATGTACACACGGATGTATGAGTTCAGGCCCCTCTCGTGGAGGTAACAGCCCTACGTCTCACTACCCGAAGCTTCTGTCGTGTGGAGAGTTTGATTTAAAAAGGTTGTAAAACCTTGTGTCAGAGGGATGGGGGGACTTATATAGAGTACACTGCCCCTCATAAGTGCGAGGTATCCAAGGGTTCGATTATGGGTATAAAGACGAGCGTTACTGGTAACGTACATCATAATTGCTACTAATGAAGACTTGCCTAACGCCTGCCCGTTGGCCTCCCAGGAGTGGCTTCTGGTGTTTTGGCATTGACTAGAAGTGAGGTCTTCCGAGTGACAGGTGACTATCGAGTGGAGGGAGAAGATACCTAGTGGATTAAATGTCGAGTGACTTGAGCACTATGGAGTGTTAAATAGGAATGTCTCTTATAATCTTTAAGTCCTCCAATATGGTGCCCTTAGGTAGGGTATGTAGGTCAGGCCTAAGACCCTACCCGAGGTACATATCCTCGTCATTGGCCCCCGAATGGATCAGGGTTTGAATGGTAAAGGGGGTATCAATGCCAGTTTTGAAAAAGGCACCGAACTTCCGAATGAATTTCGGGGCTTCAATGAAACTTCCGTCGATTCAAATATTTGTCATTTGCCCGGATCGATTCTATCTTGAAAGGGTGTGAGTGAATTCTCAATGTCTTTTCTGTTCCGAGTGACCCGAAGGGATCTTGGGACGCGATGGGTCGCTCTGCCAGGCCCGGACTTTTTAGGATTCAAAATTTCGGGAAGCGCGTGCATCTGCGATAATGACGCCACAACTAGGGCAAGTGGGGGCATGACACCTCGATACACGCGCCGCTAATTTCGCCACGTACTCGGTGGCGTCTGCAGTCGAGATATGCAGGGATCCCGCCGGCCCACGAGTCAGTGAGGCACTTGGCAGGGTATAAATCCCGTTGCGTCACGGTACGAACAGTACTTTTCCCCCAAATCTTCTCTCTTCCTCCGCCTCCCTGGCTTCCAGCACACCGCTCTGCCTAGAAAGTGAAGTATGTTGGTCTATGCATAATGGACGTGAACTAGTAATGATCACTAACTGATCCTGAACACCTACTTATGACAAACATAACCCCACTGTGTTCTCGCTCGGATAAGGACTCACGAGAAGAGACAATCACAGTTACGCACATAGTTGGTGTATTTTATTAGAGTTTACTTCAAGTTTGCTATGATGGGGTGTTAAACCAGATATCCAAGTTTGCCACATAACAGTGGGCATGACTTTTCGAAAGATTTATCCCTGAGGGGTGCTCCAACTCATTCATCACAAATTAACCACACGCCACGGGAATAACCTCAACCATGGATCTCGTGATCATCCTAGGCAATTCCAAAGGAAACCTGACACCTCGAGATAGCCCTAAGAAGATTAGAGTTCCTCACGCAAGACATTTGAGAAAGGTAAAACAAATCCAGCAAGGCCTCCCGACGTGTTGACGATCCCGATAGGAGCCACGTATCTCATTCTCAGGACACGACGGATAAGCTAGTGTACGATGGCCTGATAGAAACCACACAAGTTGCCTTGGGGTGGCCCCTCACAGTGCTCTAGTTTGGACCAACACTCATGAGGAGCACTGGCCCGTGGGGTTGATTAATCCACAGGGTCCGGAAAGTCCCTATGCAATTTTTATTAGTTATTAGGCGAATGTAGTACCAATGTTGGGCCTGTTGGAAATATTCCCTAGAGGCAATAATAAATTAGTTATTATCATATTTCCTTGTTCATGATAATCGTTTATTATCCATGCTATAATTGTATTGATCGGAGACTTAAATGCATGTGTGGATACATAGACAAAACCATGTCCCTAGTATGCCTCTAATGGACTAGCTCGTTGATCAAAGGATGGTTAAGATTTCCTAGCCATGGACATGAGATGTCATTTGATAACGGGATCACATCATTAGGAGAATGATGTGATGGATAAGACCCAAACTACAAACATAGCATATGATCGTGTCAGTTTATTGCTACTGTTTTCTGCATGTCAAGTATATGTTCCTATGACCATGAGATCATGCAACTCAAGGATATCGGAGGAGTGCCTTGTGTGTATCAAACGTCGCAACGTAAATGGGTGACTATAAAGGTGCTCTACAGGTATCTCCGATGGTGTCTGTTGAGTTGGCATGGATCGAGACTGGGATTTGTTACTCCGTGTGACGGAGAGGTATCTCAGGGCCCACTCGGTAATACAACATCACAACAAGCCTTGCAAGCAATGTGGCTAAGTGTTAGTCACGGGATCTTGTATTACGGAACGAGTAAAGAGACTTGCCAGTAACGAGGTTGAACTAGGTATGGAGATACCGACGATCGAATCTCGGGCAAGTAACATACCGAAGAACAAAGGGAACGTTATACGGGATTAACTGAATCCTTGACATAGAGGTTCGAACGATAAAGATCTTCGTAGAATATGTAGGAACCAATGTGGACGTCCAGGTCCCGCCATTGGTTATTGACCGTAGAGGTGTCTCGGTCATGTCTACATAGTTCTCGAACCCGCAGGGTCTACACACTTAAGGTTCGGTGACGTTTCGGTAGTGTAGAGTTATGTATGGTGGTGACCGAAGGTTTTTCGGAGTCCCGGATGAGATCCCGGACGTCACGAGGAGCTCCGGAATGGTGCGGAGGTAAAGATTCATATATAGGAAGTCCCAGTTTGGTTTCCGGAAAAGTTTCGGGCTCATCGGTAGTGTACCGGGAGTATCGGCAGTGTACCGAGAGTGCCGGTAGTGTACCGGGGGACCTCCGGGAGGGGTATTTCGACCCCAAGAGGTCCATGGGCTGTGGGAGAATAATAACCAGCCCTTATTGGGCTGGGAAAACAGCCACAAAGGCCCATGGCGCAGGAGAGAAAGTCCTAAAGCAAAAAGTGGAGAATCAGCCAATAGGAGGCAATCCTACTCCAACTAGGATTGGAGGTGAAGTAGGATTGCTCCCACCTCCTATTTCGGCCGACCCAAAGGCCTTGGCTGCCTCTCCTCTCCTCTCCTCCTATATATACTAGTGGATTGGGTGGTTTTTGGACAGAATTTCCGGCCACGTGCTACCCGTTTCACCGGTGCACAGTTTCTCCTCTAGATCGGTTTTCCGCAGCGCTTAGGCGAAGCCCTGCCGGAATCACTCCAGCACCATATCCGGAGCGCCGTCACGCTGCCGGTGAACTCTCTCTCCTCTCCACCTCCTCTCGCTGGATCGAGACGGTGGAGATCGTCATCAAGCTGCACGTGTGCTGAACGCGGAGGTGCCGTCCGTTCGGCGCTAGATCGGAAGGACCGTGATCGAGATCGCAAGACAGTTCGTGATGAGATCGCGGAATGGATCGTGATGAGTTTGTGGGACAGATCGTGATCAAGATCGTGAGACGGATCGTGATGAGATCGCGGGACGGATCGTGATGAGTTCACGGGACGGATCGTGATTGGATCGCGGGACGGATCGTGATGAGATCGCGGGACGCTCGGCGATTTGGATCGCGAAGATGTTCGACTACACCAACCGCGTTTCTTAACGCTTCCCGCTTAGCAATCTACAAGGGTATGTAGATCCACTCTCCCTCTCGTAGATGCTCATCACCATGGATAGGTTTGCGTGTGCGTAGGAATTTTTTTGTTTCCCA
This sequence comes from Hordeum marinum, assembly GCA_022496015.1. NCBI lineage: Eukaryota > Viridiplantae > Streptophyta > Magnoliopsida > Poales > Poaceae > Hordeum > Hordeum marinum. The sequence goes on from CM039678.1 coordinate 153,700,476, forward strand.
TGCGACGTTCCCCAACAGGGCCTTTCCAGACAAGCTTTATCAAAAAACTAAAATCAAGGGGGTCCCCATAACAACCCCGAGCATGTTAGGAGGGCTCTATTATGGAACATAATATCGGTTCAGAAGTAACTAGGGCGGCAAGAGTGGAACAAAACACTGAGCAAAAGGCCAAGCCTTCCACCCTTTACCAAGTTTATAAGTGCATTAAATTAAATAGCAATAATATTGTGATAACAAAAGAATGTCCATGTTGTCACGTGGAAGCAATTGCACCTCTAGCTAGAAACGCTATTAGAAGGGATGAGCAAGCGGTAACATAGCCCAAAAAAGGTTTGTTGGGATGTGGGGGTTAGAGGCTTTCAAGGCAATGTTGGGAGGCTTGACAAACAAGTGGTAGGTAAAGAGAGTTAACGATAAAAGCGGGACAACTACCATAGCAATGAAAATAGTGGTCTCTAGGGAAATGTGTCATCTTGCCTGAGGTCCCGCTTGGAAGTAGAATGAGTCCATGAAGAAGACGAGCCAATGTAGTCGAACGAATCCTCACACTCCGAACGCTTAGGGAACTCTACCGAGAAGAAGCAATCCAAAACAAACAATCAACACAAGATACACCACAACATATGCATGACATGATGCGCAAACAAATATGATGCATGTCCGGTTGAATATGCAAGGCAGGGCATGGCATGGCAAGCACAACAAACAAGTACTACATATTAAGTGAAGTTCAATATGCAACGATTTGCATCTTGACAAAACTCCACGTTCAAATTATTTAGTTCACTCCCGTTTAGGAACTCATCAATATTAAATGTTGTTAAACATGGCAAGAGGTGAAGCATGAACAACTATATCATCTAGGCATTTTAAATGGGGCCGGAAGCAACATATAGCATTTCCGAAACATCCCCATAAGCACAATATGAATTTGGTCCAGATATGTCCGAACACAATTTTATATTTATTAAACATGGAAATAAAGTATGGCATGAGATCCTACATGTGGGTTATGGGCCCACTCAAAGAGATCACCGTTGAAACAATTTCATAGAAAGTAAGATTGCGCCGGTACAAATTAAGAACTTGATGATATGAGACCCTTGAAATAATTTGAAAGGATAACTGAATGGAAACATGAAACTTCTGAGATATCTTTAGCACTCCGGATAGAAACGAAAGATGACTAAACAAGAGATACTTGGATGAGAATTTCCAACATGGGCAATCATTGAACAAATGAGAAAGGATATGATGAACATCGAGAGCTTGAATTGAATTCACCAGAGAAGAATAACACAAGACAAACAATATGAGGATAGAACTTGAAACTAACTCCTGAGAATCTTTACAAGGAATCATCGGAAAAGAATACAAAAGAAAAGATAGCGACAACATCTTGCAAATATAACTGATCCTGAGCACCTGCTTACGTCAAACATAACCCCACCGTGTTCTCTTTCGGATAAGGACTCACGAGAAGAGACAGTCACAGTTACGCACACAGTTGGTGTATTTTATTAGAGTTTACTTCCAGTTTGCTATGACCGGGTGTTAAACAAAATATCAAAGTTTGACACATAAATGTGGGCACGACTTTCCGAAAGATTTAACCATGCAGGGATGCTCCAACTCATCCATCACAAATTAACCACACGCCATGGGAATAACCTCGACCACATATCTCGTGATCATCCTAGGCAATTCCAAAGGAAACCTGACACCTCAAGATAGCCCGAAGAAGATCATAGTTCCTCATGCAAGACATTCGAGAAAGGTAAAACAAATCCAGCAAGGCCTCCCGACGTGTCGATGATCCCGATTGGAGCCGAGTATCTCGTTCTCAAGACACGGCGGAGAAGCTAGTGTACAGTGGCCTGATAGAAATCACCCAAGTTGCCCTGGGGTGGCCCCGCACCGTGCTCTAGTTTTGACCAACAGTAATGAGGACCACTGGCCCATGGGGTTGATTAATCCACGGGGTCCAGAAAGTCCCTATGGAATTTTATTAGTTATTAGGCAAATATAGTACCATTGTTGGGCCTTGCCAGGCAAGCTTTATCCTAAAACGAAAATCAAGGGGGTTCCCATAACAACCCCGAGCATGTTAGGAGCGCTGAATTATGGAACATAACACCGGTTCACAAGTAACTAGGGCGACAAAACTGGAACAAAACACCAAGCAAAAGGCCAAGCCTTCCACCCTTTACCAAGTGTATAAGTGCATTAAATTAAATAGCAATAATATTGTGATAACAATAGAATGTCCATGTTGTCACATCGAAGCAATTGCACCTGCAGCTAGAAACGCTATAAGAAGGGCTGAGCAAGCGGTAACATAGCGAAACACAGGTTTGCTGGGATGTGGAGGGGTTAAAGGCTTTCATGGCAATGTTGGGAGGCTTGACAAACAAGTGGTACGTAACGAGACTTAATGATAAAAGTGGGACCACTAGCATAGCAATGATAGTAGTGGTATCCAGGGAAATGGTCATCTTGCCTGAGATCCCGCTTGGAAGAAGAACGAGTTCATGAAGAAGATGAGTCAACGTAGTCGAACGACTCCTCACACTTGGAACACTTTCAGAACTCTACCAAGAAGAAGCAATCTGAAACAAACAATCAACACAAGATACACCAAAATATATGCATGACATCATGCGCAAAAAAATATGATGCATGTCCGGTTTAATATGCAAGGCATGGCATGACATGGCAAGCACAACAAACAACTACTACATACTAAGTGAAGTTTAGTATGCAATGAGTTGCATCTTGATGAACCTCGACGTTCGAATTATTTAGTTCACTCCCGCTTACGAACTCATCAATATTAAATGTTGTTAAACATGGCAAGAGGTGAAGCATGAACAACTATATCATCTAGGCATTTTAAATGGGGCCGGAAGCAAAAGCATTTTTGAAACATCCCCATAAGCATAATATGAATTTGGTCCAAATATGTCCTAACAAAATTTTATATTTATTAAACATGGAAATAAAGTGTGGCATGAGATCCTACATGTTTTTCTAGTCAAGTTGCATATGTGGACCATTTTTATCGGAGCTACGATTTATTAGTTATGGAATAAATCATCCTAACATGGAATTGACGCAAATAATGCAAATAACAAGTTTAAGTATTTGTATCATGCATGAAACATGGTTATCCTTAAACTACACAAAATACTGAACATATTTCATTCGATGCACGGTTATTAAGTTGTTAGCATTTTAAAACATGTCATTATTCTGCAATCTAAATAAAATAGCTAAATTCGCAGAGACAGAAAAAAACATTCAAGGGCCGAATCTGGTGCACTGCTGGGCTACACATGCATGAGCGCGGGATACAATGATGCACACAGGGGCGCTGGACAAGGCGGGGCACTTACCTAGGGCCCGTGGGCCAGCTCGGAGCAGCGGCAGGAGGAGCTGGCTTGGGCCGGGCGAAGCGGAGCTGGGCCACGCAGCACAGGAGGCCCACGCGAGCGCAGGGCGCGTCCTAGGATGTTGGCTCGCATCGGTTGTCCTCCTCCCGATCCCACTTGGATCGAGAGGCAAGACCGGTGGCGGCAGGTCAACGTGACGAGGGACGGCCGTGTCCGAGGGCGGATCGGGGCGGAGCGGGGCTAGGGTCGCCGGTTTTGGTGGCGGCCGGCTGGTTCCTGGCAACGGCGAGGCCAGGCGGCGACGGGGCAAGGAGCAGGGCGAGGGGTGGCGAGTTGGTGGCGATGGGGGGGGGTTGGTAGTAGCTTCAATGGGAGCAAGGGACGCGCGGGGGGGGGGGGCGAGGCAACAAACGGGGCGATGGAGAACCAGTCGGCCTGCTCACCGGCTGCGGCGGCGGCTCCGGCCATCGGCACAGGGAGGCGCGACGCGTCACCAGCACGGGCTCGGGGAGCCGCCAGGGTGGGTTGGGTTGGGCCCGGCAGGCCTTAGAAGCAATCTTGCGGTGGCGGGGGGGTTGGGTTGGGCCCGGCAGGCCTTAGATGGGCTCGGGCGGGCCCGGTGACTAGAGGGAGGCTGCCTTGGACAAGTGGTGGGCGCTGGTTGGTGGAGGGTGGCTCAGGGTGGCAACGTGGTAGCCTTTGATTGGCCACAGGGACGTGGTGGCGGTGGGTTTGGCCGGCGCGGAAAACGATGGGAGCGACGGCTGGCTGCGTGGGAGGAGATTAGGGTAGGTTTAGGGCTAGATTTTTCTTAGGGATGTCCAAAAATGGACTAGAGGGGGTCTATATATAGCAAGGGGGCTAGGGTTAGGGGGTTTTGCACTATTTTTGGACCTTCGGATCTCGATCAGATGGTCCGGAAATGGAGGGGCTAGCAGGGCTAAGTGGGCTGTGTTAGAGGGGGTGTGGGCTGGGATGAGAGGGAAATGTGAGCCCGTGACACGAGTTTTGAACACTGAAAACGTCCGACAATTTGACCGGCTAGTGCCGCTATATATTTAACAGTTCGGGAATCAAACGGACTTCGATTGCGATGAAATTTGGCAGGCGGTCTACCTATTCTATAACAAGACCGCATCCCAAGTTCCGAACCAATCCGGGAATATTTTAAACGCACCTTAAAAACAATATTTTATCGATGCCTCGGGTGCGTACATGTGTGGTTGGTCTTGGAACGTCAACGATACGAATGGATAGAGCCGACAACTATGAACGGATGCAAGTTTTCAAAAACAAGTGACGATGCTATGCAGATGATGCGAATGATGCAATGGTGAATGCAACAACCAGACGAATCACACGATGACAATGGAATAAAAAGGGAATCCTCTAGAGCGTCGGTCCCGGGCTGTTACAACTGTCGAGGAATGGCTTCAAAGCATTACCGGAGCTTGCAACAACCCCCGGGGATCCAAGAGGATCTAGCCTTACTCTACTGAGAATCTGCCGAAGAATCTGGTAAACTTTATCTTGTCGACTGTCATGTTTTCTTGTCGACTGATTGGTTCGTACATCGACTGACTTCATTGTTTGAATCTTGCAAGAGTGGACGCACATGCACTCGCCCGTGCCAAACGGGAACCAACCCGAAGATGGCGGGGAGAGCGAGGGCGGCAGTGTGGACGCCCACAACGCCGACGACAGCGAAGATGACTATGAATACTCTGACGAGGACGAGGAGGAAGTCGAGTCGCCCCCAAGCATGAGCATCGCTCTACGCTGCGTTAGGACCCTGAGACTGCCCCAGACAAGGCCTTGGCATCGAGTGAAAAGATGCGGAAGCGAGACCGAACCTCGACCGTTGAGTCGAGTGAAAGGGCCGCAAAGCAGCCCAAGCCCAACGCGCCTAAACCTCGTAAAGCTTTGCCTCGCATGAAGATCATTGTGCCCGTCATCTCGATGTAAGTGTTTGCTTTCTTCTTTCGCTGTCGAGTGTGACTTCAAATTCTTGCTGACTGACTGGAAGTGGGTTTACCAGTATCGTTACCTCAGTGACGTCGCCTCCACGGGACAAAGAGGATCAAATGGACGTGCATACTACCAACATAGTGACTTCCCAGCGAGGTAAACAAATCTTCATTCAGCTCTAATTCATGAAAAATGATTCGCCGATTGTATAAGCTAATGTTGTTGATTGATGCTTGCGGAGATCATTCAACTGGAGGACAATGAAGAACTTCCCCGGGGTACGGGAGGTAAAGGTGTGACCTTAGGCACCTCGCGCGTATGTGCCCGAAGAACCCCATCGGCACACACGCCTCAACGGTCGACTGCCGTATCATCCCAGTGGATAGGCGACTCGTCCCGAGCCAGAACCGAGCTCGTGGTTCCGTTGTCGAGTGCTCCAACAGCTGCTTCAACCATCGTGGCGTCGACTCCAATCGGACCACCCTGGACTACCTGAACTACTCCCACCACAACATTCACTCAGCCAATGACTGCCTTTCCACTACACCACATACTGGAAGATCAGGCCAGGGATGCGAAACAAGCCATGATCCAGGCGAGAGCAAATAATGATGCGCACCAACGGGGCATACGAGGCCAGCAAACTGGCTTATGATGCCAGCTCAGCGCTTCGTACCAACGTCTGAGTAAGTGTGATTGTAAGCGTATATCCAATTGAATTCATATCTTTCTTGATTGTACACCTGATGGGTGTTTTCCTTATGTCGAGTACTTGTAAATTCTCTACTCAAATAGATCAGGTCTTAGTCGAGTAGGTTTCGGTCCAGTGGGGGCACGCTGAGTGCACCCACTTGGTGTAGTCCCCGAGTCCACCGTCGACTGCTTGCACTTGTGGGGGTCTGAAAAGAGACGATGTTCATATGCTTGCGAACGTTTTTTGCTATTGTTCTGCCACTCAATAGATCGAGTGTTAGCAGGTCCAGTGGGGGCACGCTGAGTGCACCCACTGGGTGTAGTCCCCAAGACTGCCATCGAGTGCTTGCACTGGTGGGGGTCTAATAGAGACCCTCTTGTACGCGGATAGGGTAGACCTTGTCGAATGATTTCAACCGTACCACTCCGAAGCTACCTTGTAGGTTTCATGGATATCATTTCATCAACCAAGATATGACACTACATCAGGGGTGCGGGGTGGGGTGGTGGGCTGTAGCGACCCAACCTGAAAGGTCGAATCTTCGGTGTTTCCGTACCGTCCCAAGATCATGCTGGTACATACACGGTACATCAATGTATATATCAAAGGGAAATCGCACAACTTTATTAATCGAAATCTCATATCAACTCCTTTATTACAATAAGAATTACAATAAAGTGGCTAAAGGCCAACTCATGAGAATAACTAAACTTGCGGAAGCTTCAAAGGTAGATGAGTCCATGTGACTCCAAGGGCATCTCACCAAGCGTAGAACGTGTCTTCACTCTTGGTCGGAAAAGTACTCTGCAACATGATACGTTGCAGCTGTGTAGGTCAGCATATTGAATATGCTGGCAATGTCACAAAAGAGGGGGTAAAGTAATCATCTAGTCTATATGCAAATATGGTAGGTGGGGTAGTAAGTTTTTGCATAGAGCCAAGTTTTTCCTACAACAAGAGGGGGCAAAGGCATAATTACTACACTGTTGGTTGATTAATAAGATGGTTCCACCAACCAATTCTCGTACCCAAGTTGACATTATTAACCCACATCAATATAAGTAATTGTGTTGAGAGTTCCAGATAGTTTCAGTTCCTTTGGCTCAAACTGTCCATGACCACGGACACGGCTAATCGATTAGGTTTGTGTACTCTACAGAGTTTTGCACACGTTCCCCGAAAGATTTGATCGCCTCCGTTGGATTCCTCGCTCTTTAGGGTGTTTGAGGAACGGATGACCAAAACATGGTCTTCTAAAGGGTTTCCCTGAGACTCTGTCAGTGCCCATCCTTTCCTACCGTTCTTCTACATCTCGTAGCACCGCCTGTCCAGGGTCACCACAATATCCAACAAAGCCAATGTCCATAATGACTTGTGGCTATGCAGGTAAGCCTTGGGTCTTGAAGCATCCGTCCATCTCTTTGAGCCTGGGTGGACCTTTCCACATGAATACTGGCACATCTCCAGCATCATCTAGGCTAACCACTGGTTTCTCTAGGGCGCCGTTCAACCATCATCCACCCAGAGGTATATTGAGAACTCGGAGTCTTGAAGTCTGGATCATCTTGTAGGTCTTGAAATTATTATCTCACAACTCTCATGAATCACACAACCAACCCCGTCTACTAATAGCATAGCAAAATGTAAATCAACGTTTCCCGGGGCCAATGTGTCAAGGTTTGAGGGGTACCTACCACATGATACTACAACAAGTAACCAAGTTTCCAGTTTACCTACTTTGCATGCAATTGGGGTGATGGAAGAACTAATGCAATAAAAACATAGGTAAACATGATCAAAGTGACTTGCCTTGCTGACGATCTTCGTACTCAAGTGACTCTAGATAACAAGCTTTGCACTTCGGATGATCTAACGAATCAAACAAGAGCACACAATAAGCATAGAACTAAAATACAACTCAGACAATTAGCAAGATAAAATTAAGACAATACTAAAACTATTCACTAGTAACAATCAAGATAAAGAAAACAAAATCAATATTTTTGGATCACAAAACTGTTAGTGTCAAAACTACTACTAATATAAAATAAGACAAACAACTATATTAATAACAAAACAATGGTTAACAGAAAAAGAAAAAAGAAAATAAAAAAGATCTATATTAGTAAACAGAATTAAATCCACTAAGATTTTTTTGTGAAAATATTTCCTACTAAAATATTTTAATTTGCAAAACACTACTAGATGAAAATGACTAGAATGTTCCTATATCTTTGGAATAAGAAACCAAAACAACTTATTGTTAACACTAATATTATTATCATCATATTATTTAACAGAATAGAATTACTAAAATTATCTGTTAGAACACCTAATTTAATTACCTAAACAGTTTGTGAAAGTAAAACTAATTTATTTGTTAAACTATACCTAACGCAAAAGATTCCTATAACCACACGGTATAGAACTAAACAATTAATCCTAAATATTGGCAAGTGATGTTACCTAAAATGTTGGAAATAACAGAACCTAATGAGAACTTAAACAAAGTTAAACTAATTTAGCTTTAAATTGAATAAAAATCAATTTAGTTAAAACCTATTAAGAACTAGATAGATTCTGTTTTTGTTAAAAACAGTAACTAAATTTATTCAAAAATACTCAAATCATGTAGAATGATAGGTTTAACTAATACCAAACAGTAGCAAAACGATTCACTCAAAAATAAATTTTTAAACTCTAGTTGTGCAAATTTTAGTAATTTGAACAAATTTGATTAGATTCACAATTTAAAACTCAAATTTGAAATCTAAGTACGCAGACATGAACTACAACTAATTTTTGAACTAATGCAAAAAGAATCAACTAAAAACACCTAATAGTTTAAAATAAAAACATTCTATTTTCTAAAATAGAAACAGAAAATTAGAAAATGAAACTGATCAGACATGGGCTATGTGTCGACTTCCTATTGGGCGAAGGAGCATGCGTTCGAGCGTCTGCGGGCGGGTGACCGAAGCCTAGTGCGTACCGGTTCGGGTTTTAAAACGATCTAATATGACGCGTTGATCTATGATCGAACGGACAGGGAGGGGTTCGGTGGCTTACAAAGAAGAGGTCGCCGGCGAGGGGGTTCACCGGCGAGGCCGAGTCGACGAGGTCGTCGAGGGCGTCGCTCCGGTGGCTGGGGACGGCGTCCGAGGGCTTCAAACAACAGCGGCGGGGCTCCGGAGTACTCTGGTGGCGTCGGAGGGGGCTGAGGGTGAGGGTAGCGACGGGCAGGTGCTTGGGGAGATCCGGTTGGGTGGTGGAACTCTGGCGAGCTCGTGGGGCAGCATTCCGGCGAGGTAGAGGGGGGCTCGGGGTGGAATGGAGAGAGGAGGAGCATGGGCTACTTATAGGGCCGGTGTTGTGGTCGGCGAGGGACGAGGGGCGAGATCCACGGAGAGGGATCTCCGGCGACGGCGACGCACGCGCGAGGAAGGGGACGGGCGCGCAGATGGCGCCATCGGACAGTGGGTCCGACGCGTCAGTGAGAGGGAGAGGCGTTGTTTGCGCGTCGGTGGCCGACCCGGAGGGATTTCGGGACATAACTACTGTGGGCCGGCCCATTTCAAATTAATACTTTCCTTTTTAATATCCAGAGGGTTTAAAATATCTTAAATTCATTCAAATCTTTTCCAAATATAGGAAACATATATATCAAAGTGATCAGGAGAATTAATGCTATTCGATGAACATTTTTCCTCTGTCATTTGAATAATTTGAAAAAATAATTATTTTCAGAAAATGCCTATTTGATTTTAAAACCTTTTGCAAATATTTTTCAAATGACCCCCTGGTTTTATTGTTCAAATATTTCACCAAGATGCCCCTGGTGTGGAGTGTCATGTTACTCCTCTCTTTCTTTGAACATTTCCAAGGTTTTCCAATAGGTGAAGTCATTATATGGAAAATTTGAAATGGGCTTTTAGAAAATCAAAAGAATCACTTCAACAATTATATTCACTCAAACAATGTGATGATGATGCATAGCTATATTTCATAACATTCCAAAATGAAATTTTGGGATGTTACATGGGCCCTTTGGGTCCACTCAACAGATCGAGTGTTAGCAGGTCAAGTGGGGGCATGCTGAGTGCACCCATTGGGTGTAGTCCCCGAGACCGCCGTCGAGTGCTTGCACTGGTGGGGGTCTGATAGAGACCATCTTGTACTTGGATAGGGCAGACCTTGTCGAGTGATTTAGAAACCCCTGGGGGCACGCTGAGTGCAGCCATTGGGTGTAGTCCCCGAGACTACTATTGATCGTTGGCGATGAGCAGTAGTCTTAAGAACTTGAACTCAGGGTTCTTTGTCGTACGCGTAGTACGCTTGCCACTTGACATGTCGAGTTAACTTTTCGCTCTAGCCGCATCACTCCGAAGCTGCTTTGTAGGTTTCATGGATATCATTGCCATCAACCTTGATATGACACAGGTTTCAGGAGTGTGGGGTGGGGCGGTGGGCCGCCCTTCACTCAACCCATTCCACTCGGGAGTGAAGGAACTTGTCTGTCCACTGAATTGTATATTTTTTTATTTCAAAGAGTTGGTGAACTTGGCACCCATTACAAGGACTCGGAGGAGGAGGAACCAGCTGCCATTGGATCTGGAGGTCTACAAGAACAGCTTGGAACGTGCGTGGACCGAGATGACGACTCTCTGAGCTAATCTTTGTTGACCCGATGCATTCTTATTCCCACTTTCCATCCTTTGAGCCAAGTGCTCTCACTTGAACAGACGTACATGCTGAAAATTGTCGACTCCAAGCTCAACAATGCTATTTCTTTAGATACCATGAAGAAGGCAGTGGAGGACAAGGACAAGGCGCTTGCTGACGCCCAAAAGGTGCCGAGGGAGAAAATTGATACCGCTGAGAAGAAAGTGGCTGTTGTCAAGAAGATAGAGGAGGAAAACTCCAAGCTGAAACTGGAACGGGGGGAACTCGTCAAGAAGTCACAACAGCTAACCAAGAGGAGCAATGGTCTGGAGAAGCACTTGGGCGAATTCGCGAGGAAGATGCTCATCATGCTCGACGGTAACTATCTTTGTCGAGTGAATTTCCTCAATTCCACAGATTTAAAATGTAATATTCTACCCATTCCTTCTTCCGTATAGAATTCTGCCAAGACTTCAAAAAGAGACCGAAGAAATCGAGCGCAATCTCACTCCCACTAAGTCGCCTGTTGGTGATGTTGTGGCCATGAACATGTTCGGACTCAATGTCCGACTCCAGGGCGTTTTAGCATACATCGTCCGACTGAAGGCTACACTGGAGAGGATCGACAAGGAACTATGGCCTGAACACACTATTCAAACTAAACATGCATCCATGATGGCTCATCTCAATGATATCCCCAGCCAAGTGCAAGCTTGGAAGAAGTCAGCTGCCCGCTGCGGAGCCGATGTGGCGCTCTCCCTTTTTAGAGTCCATTGCCAGTAGGCAAGGGAAGACAAGTTGAAGGACCTCCAAGTGATGAAGACGAAGAAGCTTCAGTTCGAAGATTTCATGGAGACTTTCATTGACACAGTCACTAGGATCGCAGATGGGGTCGACTTGGACACCTTCATCGAGCCAGGAAGTCCATCTAGCGCTTGAAAAAACTTGATTCGTGGAGAAACTTTATTTGCCTCGGAATGCCAAGTGAAAATGTATCGTCGTGAAACTTCATTCAGGCCTTAAGTCTATGCTCCTTTGGTTGCACGCGAATCCTTTATCTGCGTTGAAAACATTTTAATTTATCCATATTTGGTTTTCAATTGTTCGCTCGACTGAATTTGTTTTTGACTTAGGCGAAAGCTGGTTCGCAACTAAGTTTCCGAATGAATAGATAGTAATTCACTCGGAATTCATTTTTATCTTAGGAAAAAGCTGGTTCAGAGCTAAGCCCCCAAGTGTGAGGATTGCTCAACACTCGGAGAAGTTTTGAACATAGGCGAAGACTGGTTCGCGGCTACATTTCCGAGTGAATAGATAGTAATCCACCCGGAATTTATTTTTAACTTAGGCGGAAGCTAGTTTGCAGCTAAGCTCTGAGTGTGAGGATTGCTCAATCACTCAGTGAATTTCTGAACTTAGGCGAAAGCTGGTCCACAGCTAAGCCCCTCGAGTGTGAGGATTGCCCAACACTCGAAGAAGTTTTGAACTTAGGCGAAGAGTGGCTCGCAGCTAAGTCTTCGAGTGAATGGATTGCTATCCACTCGACAGGTTTTTTAACTTAGGCGAAAGCTGGTTCATAGCTAAGCCCCCGAGTGTGAGGATTGCTCAACACTCGGAGAAGTTTTGAACTTAGGCAAAAACTGGTTCGCAGCTAGGTCATAGAGTGAATGGACTACTATCCACTTGACAGGGTTTTTAACTTAGGCGAAAGCTGGTTCGCAGCTAAGCCCTTGAGTGTGAGGATTGCTCAACACTCGGTGAAGTTTTCATCTTAGGCGAAAACTGGTTCGCAGCTAAGTCACCGAGTAAATGGACTGCTATCCACTCAGTACGGTTTTTAACTTAGGCGAAAGCCGGTTAGCAGCTAAGCCCCCGAGTGCAAGGATTGATCGACACTTGGAGTGTTCCCAAGTGTGAAATCGCATGATCGGAATAGAAGAAAGGCTATGGAAATCATACTTGCAAAAATTGCATTGTCTGAAATACTTTTCATTATATCAATACCACACTGTTTTTAGGTATAGAAACGCCGGAGGAGAACTGCAGTCGAGGCTCGCGGCTTGTCAATCAGCGTCTTGAGGTTGTATAGGTGATAGAATCCATTGTTCAACACGTTGGTGACGACCAAAGCGTTGGAAATATGCCATAGAGGCAATAATAAATTAGTTATTATCATATTTACTTGTTCATGATAATATTTTATTATCCATGCTATAATTGTGTTGATCGGAAACTCAGATACATGTGTGGATACATAGACAACACCATGTCCCTAGTATGCCTCTAATAGACTAGTTCGTTGATCAAACAAGGCTATGGTTTCCTAGTCATGGACATGAGATGTCATTTGGTAACGGGATCACACCATTAGTAGAATGATGTGATGGACAAGACCCAAACTACAAACGTAGCATATGATCGTGTCAATTTATTGCTACTGTTTTCTGCATGTCAAGTATATGTTCCTTTCACCATGAGATCATGCAACTCACTGACACAGGAGGAGTACCTTGTGTGTATCAAATGTTGCAACGTAACTGGGTGACTATAAAGGTGCTCTACAGGTATCTCCGAGGGTGTCTGTTGGGTTGGCATGGATCAAGACTGGGATTTGTTACTCCGTGTGACGGAGAGGTATCTCAGGGCCCACTCGGTAATACAACATCACAATAAGCCTTACAAGCAATGTGACTAAGTGTTATTCATAGGATCTTGTATTACGGAACGAGTAAAGAGACTTGCCAGTACCGATGTTGAACTAGGTATCGAGATACCGAGGATCGATTCTCGGGCAAGTAACATACCGAAGAACAAAGGGAACATCATACGGGATTAACTGAATCCTTGACATAAAGATTCGACCGATAAAGATCTTCGTAGAATATGTAGGAACCAATATGGGCATCTAGGTCCCGCTATTGGTTATTGACCGTTGAGGTGTCTCGGTCATGTCTACATAGTTCTCGAACCCGCAGGGTCTGCACACTTAAGGTTTGGTGACGTTTTGGTAGTATAGAGTTATGTATGGTGGTGATCAACGATTGTTCGGAGTCCCGAAGAGCTCTGGAATGGTCCAGAGGTAAAGATTGATATATAGGAAGTCCTGTTTTGGTCGCCGGAAAGGTTTCGGGCTCATCGGTAGTGTACTGGGAGTGCCGGTAGTGTACCGGGAGACCATCGGGAGGGGTATTTCAACCCAAGAGGCTACATGGGCTGTCGGAGAGTAAATACCAGACCTTAGTGGGCTGGTGGAAGTCCCACACAAGGCCCATGCGGCTGGGAAGAGAAGCCCAAAGAGAAAAAGGTGGAAAAAGGCAAAAAAGGCAAAAATAAGGAGGAGTCGTAGTCCTACTAGGATTGGAGGAGAAATCCTCCAATCCTCCTTGGTTCGGCCGACCCAAGGGCTGGATCCTTGGGAGCCAAGCCTCCTCCTCTCTTCCTCCTATATATACTAGAGGTTTTAGGGTGTTTGGCTCTAGAGTTTCAGCCACGTGTTGTCCGTTCCTCAAGTGCATAGTTTCTCCTCTAGATTGGATTTCTGCAGTGCTTAGGCATCGTGCCGGAATAGCTCCACCACCATCGCCGGCGCATCGTCATGCTGCTGGAGTACTCGTCTACCTCTCTGCTCCCTCTTGCTAGATCAAGAAGGCGGAGATCGTCATCGAGCTATACGTGTGCTGAATGCGGAGGTGTCGTCCGTTCGGCGCTAGATCGGAAGGACCATGATCAAGATCATAGACGGATCATGATAAGTTCGCGAGATGGATTGTGATGAGTTCGTGGGACGGATCGTGATTGGATGATAGGATAGATCGTGATGATATCGCGGGACACTCGGCGATTTGGATCGCGAAGACGTTCGACTACACCAACCGCGTTTCTTAATGCTTCCCGCTTAGCGATCTACAAGGGTATTTATATCCACTCTCCCTCTCGTAGATGCTCATCACCATGGATAGATCTTGCGTGTGCGTAGGAATTTTTTGGTTTCTCATGCAACGTACCCCAACAGTGTCATCATGAGCTAGGTCTATGTGTAGATGAGATCTCCAGTAGAACACAAAGAGTTTGTGGGCGTTGATGCTTAGATTGCTTCCTCCCTTGGTCGTGTTTTGGTTCAACGGTATTTTGAGATGAAGCGGCCTGGACCAACATTACTTGTACGCTTATGAGAGACCGGTTCCCTCAACCGCAACTTGTTGCATAGATGGCTTGCGGGTGCCAGTTTCTCTCACTTTAGTTGGATCGAATTCGACAAAGGCGGTCCTTGAGAAGGTTGAAAAGCAACTAGTGTATCACCGTTGTGGTGTTTGCGTAGATGAGAATTGTTCTTGCTAGATACCCGTAGGAGCCACGTAAAACATGCAACAACAATTAGAGGACGTCTAACTTGTTTTTGCAGGGTATGTTGTGGTGTGATTTGGCCAATTACATGATGTGATATATATGATGTATCAGATGATTATGTGATGTATAGATTATCACGACTTGCATGTCGATGAGTACAGCAAACGGCAGGAGCCATAGGGTTGGCTTTAATTATTGTATGACCTGCGTGTCAATCATTAAGCGCTATGTAGTGCTTTACTTTATCGCTAAATAGTAGCAATAGTAGTAGAAGCATGTTGGGCGCGACAACCCCGATGGCGACACGTTGATGGAGATCAAGATGATGGAGATCATGGTGTCGTGCCGGTGACCATGGAGATCATGCCGGTGCTTTCTAGATGGAGATCAAAAGCACAAGGTCATGGTCATATCATGTCACTTATGATTTGCATGTGATATTAATCCTTTTATGCACCTTGTTTTCCTTAGGACGACAGTAGCATTATAAGGTGATCCCTCACTAAATTTCAAGATAAATTGTGCTGTCCCCGAGTGTGCACCGTTGCGAAAGTTCGTCGTGTCGAGACACCACGTGATGATCGGGTGTGATAGACTCTACGTTCACATACAACGGGTGCAAGCCAGTGAATTTGGATCATGTATCACTTGAATGACCGGAAGGGATGTCAATTTGAGTGGGAGTTCTTAAGTAATATGATTAATTGAACTCATTATCATGAACATAGTCAGTAGTGTCTTTGCAAAATTATGTTGTAGATTACTAGCTCACGCTGAAGCTCCCATGAATTTTTATATGTTCCTAGAGAAATAGAGTTGAAAGATGATGGTAGAATATTTCGGACTTGGTCCATGATCTGAGGATTGTCCTCATTGCTGCACAGAAGGCTTATGTCCTTAATGCACCGCTCGGTGCGCCAACCCCTCTAGCGTCATTTGTAGATGTTCTGAACATCTGATAGGCACGTTCTGATGACTACTTCATAGTTTAGTGCGTCATGCATTACAGCTTAGAATTGAGGCTCCGAAACGTTTTGAACGTCACGGAACATATGAGATGTTCTAAGAGCTGAAATTAGGATCTCAGGCTCATGCCCGTGTTGCGAGATATGAGATCTCCAACAAGATTCTTTGCCTGTAATATGAAAGAGAATAGCTCAATCATTGAGCATGTGCTCAGATTGTTTGGGTGCTACAATCGCTTGAAATGAGTGGGAGTTGATCTTCCAGATAAGATAGTGATTGATATAGTTCTCCAAGTCACTGTCACTAAGCTACTAGAACTTGGTGATGAACTATAAAATGCCAGCGATAGAAATAATGATCCCTGAGCTGTTCGCGATGCTTGACACCGCGAAGGTAGAAATCAAGGAGCGTCAAGTGTTGATGGTTAGTCAAACCAGTTGTTTCGAGAAGGGCAGGAGCAAGGAGGGAAACTTCATGGATAGCAAGTCAGTTGCTTCTCCACTGAAGCAACCCAAAGTTGAAACCAAACCCAAGACTAAGTGCTTCGATCATGAGGAGAGCGTTCATTGAAGCAGAACAACCCTAGATACTTGGTAGATAAGAAGGCTGGCAACGTCGGCAGAAGTATATTTGATATATGTGTTATTGATGTGTACCTTGCTAGTACTCCTAGTAGCAACGAGGTATTGGATATCGGTTCGGTTGCTAAATGTTAGTAACTCTAAATAAAATCCACGGAATAAACAGAGCACTAGCTAAGGGTGAGATGATGATGTGTGTTGGAAATGTTTCCACGGTTGATGTGATCAACATCGCACGCTCTCTCTACTTTCGGGATTAGTGATGAACCTAAATAAATGTTATTTGGTGTTTTGCGTTGAGCATGAACATGATTAGATCATGTTTATCGCAACACAGTTATTCATTTAAGTTAGAGAATAATGGTTAGTCTGTTTACATGAATAATACCTTCAATGGTCATGCACCTAGTGACAATGGTTTGTTGAATCTTGATCGTAGTAATACACATGTTCATAACATTGATGCCAAAATATACAAAGTTAAGAATGATAGTACCACATACTTGTGGCACTGCCGCTAAATGTCATATTGTTATAAAGCGCATGAAGAAACTCCATGCTGATGGATCTTTGGACTCATTCAATTTCGAATCGGTTGAGACATGCGAACCATGCCTCTTGGGCAAGATGACTAAGGACCCCATTTTCTGGTTTGATGGAGCGGGCAAGTGATTTATTGGAAATGATACATGTTCATGTACGCAATCCAATGAGTCTTGTAGCATGCGGTGGATATCGTTATTTTCTTACGTTCACTGATGATTTGAGTAGATAATAGTGTATATTTACTTAATGAAACGCAAGTGTGAATCGTTTGAAAAAGTTCAAGGAAATTCAGACACAAGTTTAAGATCATCGTCACAAGAAGGTAAAATATCCGTGATATGATCGTGGAGGAGAATATCTGAGTTACGAGTTTGGTATACAACTTAAGACAATGTGAAAGTTGTTTCACAACTCACGCCACCTGGAACACCATAGTGTGATGGTGTGTCCGAATGTTATAGTCGTGCTCTATTGGATATGGTGCGAATTATGATGTCTCTTATCCTTTTACCACTATCGTTTTGGGATTATGCATTAGAGACAACTACATTCAATTTAAATAGGGCACCATCTAAATCCATTGAGATGACACCATATGGTTTGGCAAAAACCTAAGCTGTCATTTCTTAATGTTTGGGGTTGCAACGATTGTGTGGAAAATGTTTTCACCTAATGAGCTCGAACCCAAAGCGGACAAATGCATCTTCATAGAATACCCTAAGAACAGTTGGGTGAACCTTCTATCTCAGATCCAAGAATAAAATGTTTATTGCTAAAATTGGGTCCTTTCTCGAGAAACAGTTTCTCTCGAAAGAATTGAGTGGGAGGAAGGTAGAACTTGATGAGGTTGTTGAACCTTTGTTCAACCAGAGAGTAGCGCAGCAGAGGAATTGTTTCCGTGAAGCCTACGTTAGTTGAAGAATAAGTTAATGATGGTGACCATGAAGCTTCGGATCAAGTTACTATCGAACCTCGTAGGTCGACAAGGGTGTGTAGTGCTCCTGAGCGGGATGACAACCCTTTCTTGGAGGTCATGTTGTTGAACAAAGATGAACCTACGAGTTGTGGAGAAGTGATGATGGGCCCGGATTTCGACAAATGGTTAGAGGCCATGAAATCCAAGAAGGATCCATGTATGAAAACCAAGTATAGACTTTGGTAGACTTGCTCGTTGGACGGCAGGTCGTTGAGTACAAATGGGTGTTTAAAATGAATACATACTCTCTTGGTAATGTCACCATTTGTAAAGCTCGACTTATTGCAAAGAAGTTTACGACAAGTTCAAGGTGTTGAATGCGATGAGACTTTCTCAATCGTAGCGATGCTAAAGTCTGTTGGAATTCTGTTGGCAGTTGCTGCATTTTTCAATTATGAAATCTGGCAGATGGATGTCAAAACATCGTCTCCTTAATGATTTACTTGAGGAAAGGTTGTATGTGATACAACCAGAAGGTTTTGTCAGTCCTAAGGATGCTAAAAGGTGTGCAAGCTTCAGTGATTCTTCTATGAACTGAAGCAAGCATCTCCGAGTTGGAATATACACTTTGATGAGGTAATCAAAGTTTTTGTAGTTTATACAATGTTTATGAGAAACTTGTATTTACAATAAAGTGAGTGGGAGCACTATAGATTTTCTGATAAGTATATGTGGATGACATATTGTTGATCGGAAATGATGTAGAATTTCTGGAAAGCATAAACGGTTGTTTGAAAAGAGTTTTTCAAAGGAATACCTGGATAAAGCTACCTAATTGTTGAGCATCAAGATCTATAGAGATAGATAAAAATGATTGATGAGACTTTCAATGAGTACATACCTTGACAAGATTTTGAAAGAGTTCAAAATGGATTAGTCAGAGAAAGAGTGTTCGCCTGATTTGTGAGGTGTGAAGTTGAGTGAGACTCAAAGCTCGACAACGGCAGAAGAAGGAGAAAGGATGAATGTTGTCCCCTATGCCTTAGCCATAGGCTCTGTATAGTATGCCATGTTGTGTAACGAACGTGTGTGTGCCTTGCCATGAGTCCGTCAAGGGGTACAAGAGTGATCCAGAAGTGGATCACTGGACAGTGGTCAATATTATCCTTAGTGACTAAAAGACTACAGAAACATTTCTCGATTATGGAGGTGATAAAGGGTTCGTCGTAAAGAGTTACGTCGATGCAAGCTTTAACACTAATCCGGATGACTCTTAGTAGCAATCCGGATACATATAGTGGGGCAGCCATTTGGAATAGTACCAAGTGGCGTGTGGTAGCGGTGTTTATAGTTTGACATAGAGATTTGCAAAGTACATGCGGATCTGAATGTCGTAGACCCATTGACTATAAGACCTCTCTCACATGCAAAGCATGATCGAGCCCCAGAACTCAGTGGGTGTTAGATTCATAACAATGTGAATCACATGGTGATGTGAACTAGATTAATTACTCTAGTGCAAGTGGGAGACTATTGGAATATGCCCTAGCGGCAATAATAAATTAGTTATTATCATATTTCCTTGTTCATGATAATCGTTTATTATCCATGCTATAAATTGTGTTGATCAGAAACTCAGATACATGTTTGGATCCTAGTATGCCTCTAATAGACTAGCTCGTTGATCAAAGATGGCTATGGTTTCCTAGTCATGGACATGAGATGTCATTTGGTAATGGGATGACATCATTAGTAGAATGATGTGATGGACAAAACCCAAACTACAAACGTAGCATATGATCATCTCAGTTTATTGCTATTTTTTCTGCATGTCAAGTATATGTTCCTATGACCATGAGATCATGCAACTCACTGACACCGGAGGAGTACCTTGTGTCTATCAAACGTCGCAACGTAACTGGGTGACTATAAAGGTGCTCTATAGGTATCTTTGAGGGTGTCTATTGGGTTAGCATGGATCAAGACTGGGATTTGTTCCTCCGTGTGACGGAGAGGTATCTCAGGGCCCACTCGGTAATACAACATCACAATAAGACTTTCAAGCAATGTGACTAAGTGCTAGTGACGGGATCTTGTATTACGAAACGAGTAAAGAGACTTGCCAGTAACGAGGTTGAACTAGGTATGGAGATACCGACGATCGAATCTTGGGCAACTAACATACCGAAGAACAAAGGGAACATCATACGGGATTAACTAAATCCTTGACATAAAGGTTCGACCGATAAAGATCTTCGTAGAATATGTAGGAACCAATATGGGCATCCAGGTCCCGCTATTGGTTATTGACCATAGAGGTGTCTCGGTCATGTATACATAGTTCTTGAACCCGAACGGTCTGCACACTTAAGGTTCGGTGACGTTTTGGTAGTATAGAGTTATGTATGGTGGTCACCGAAGGTTGTTCGGAGTCCCAGATGAGATCCCGGACATCACGAAGAGCTCTGGAATGGTCCGGAGGTAAAGGTTTCGGGCTCATCGGTAGTGTACTGGGTGTGCCGGTAGTGTACCGAGAGACCATCGGGAGGGGTATTTCGACCCAAGAGGCTACATGGGCTATGGGAGAGTAAATACCAGCACTTATTGGGCTGGTGGAAGTCCCACACAAGGCCCATGCGGCTGGGAAGAAAAGCCCAAATAGAAAAAGGTGGAAAAAGGCAAAAAAGGCAAAAATAAGGAGGAGTCCTAGTCCTACTAGGATTGGAGGAGGAATCCTCCAATCCTCCTTGGTTCGGCCGACCCAAGGGCTGGCTCCTTGGGATCCAAGCCTCCTCCTCTCTACCTCCTATATATACTAGAGGTTTCAGGATTTTTGGCACTAGATTTTCAGCCACGTGTTGCCCATTCCTCCAGTGCATAGTTTTCCTCAAGATCGGATTTCTGCAGTGCTTAGGCGAAGTCCTACCAGAATAGCTCCACCACCACCGCGGGAGCGCCGTCACGCTGCCAGAGTACTCGTCTACCTCTCTGCTCCGTCTTGCTGGATCAAGAAGGCGTAGATCGTCATCGAGTTGTACGTGTGCTGAACGCGGATGTGCCGTCCGTTCGGCGCTAGATCAGAAGGACCGTGATCAAGATCACGAGACGGATCGTGATGAGTTCATGGGACGGATCGTGATGAGACCGCGGGCCGCTCGGCGATCTGGATTGCGAAGACGTTCGACTACACCAACCGTGTTTCTTAACGCTTCCCGCTTAGCGATCTACAAGGGTATGTAGATCCACTCTACCTCTCATAGATGCTCATCACCATGGATAGATCTTGCGTGTGCGTAGGAAATTTTTTGTTTCCCATGCAACGTTACCCAACACAAAGGACCTTCCCATGGCGGAGCAAGCTTGTGGGGTCGCTGTTGATCCACTCGGAGCACCAAGTCACCCTCATGAAACGACAGACTCTTGACGTGCTTTGCATGGAAGCGTCACAGATCTTGCTAATGTGTTGTTATCCGAATCAAGTCCATCTCTCGCTCCTCCTCTAGGAGATCCATGCCATCCTGTCTTGCTTGTTTAGCTTCAACTTCTGAATAAAGATCCACTCGAGGACAGTTATGAAACAAATCACTCGACGGGATAGCTTCGGATCCATAGTTCAGAAAAAAGGAGTTCGTCCAGTCAACCAATTTGTTGTTTTTCTCAAGCCCCATAAAACAGATGGCAAATCAGACACCCAGACTCTGGCTGCATGTTCTAGGTGCCGCATGAGACAAGGCTTTAGACCTTGTAGGATGAGGCCATTGGCTCGCTCAACTTGACCATTGGTTTGAGGATGTGCAATGGAGGCATAATCCACCCGAGTGCCTTGGGAGAAGCAGAAGTGTCTGGAATATTCCGAGTCAAAGTTTGTGCCATTATCTGTGATGGTGCTGTGGGGAACTCCATACTGGTTGATTATTTCTCTCATGAATTTGACTGCAGTATGAGAGTTCAATTTCTTTATTGGCTTGGCCTCAATCCACTTTGTAAACTTGTCGACTGCAACAAGCAAATGAGTATGTCCACTCTATCCAGTCCGAAAGGGACCAACCATATACAAACCCCAGATAGCGAACGGCCAAGTGAGGGGAATAGTCTTTAGGGCAGATGCATATTTGTGAGAAAAGTTTGCATAAAACTAGCACCCTTCACAGTGATCGACAATGTCCTTGGCCATCTCATTGGCATGCAGCCAGAAGAAACCCGCTCAATATGCTTTAGCGATGATTGTCCGAGAGGATGCATGATGGTTGCAAGTTCCCGAGTGGATTTCATCCAAGATCGTTCGACCTTCTTTAGGGGAAATCCATCACTGCATCACACCAGTCACACTTTCTCTATACAACTGATCACCCACCACAATAAAAGCTTTTGATCTGCGCACGATGTGCCTGGCATCAGTCTCATCTTTAAGAAGTTCCTACCTCACAATATATGCAATATAGGGCACTGTCCAGTCGGGAAGGATGACCAAACCCTCCATGACCCAATCAATAACTATAGGGACATCAACTTCAGTAGGATCAGAGGGGCTCATAGCTTGTGGGGGCTCTTCGGTGAAGGGATCCTCCTACACTGAAGGAGTGTGAAGATGATCCAATAATACATTGCTGGGGACAGGTCGTCAAGTGGATCCAATATTTTCCTGCTCATCGGCCGCTTGATTCTTCACTCGGGGACCATGATGGAGTTCCAGACCTTCAAACTTCTTCTCGAGCTTTCTGACAGCATTGCAGTATCCAGTCATAGTGGGGTTTCGAACATCCCACTCTTTCATCACTTGATTGACGACCAAATCTAAGTCAGCATAAACCATCAAGTGCTTGACGCCGAGTGTGATAGCCACGCACAACCCATACAAGAGTGCTTCATATTCTACTTCATTGTTGGAGGAATCGAGGTGAATCTGCATGGCATAACTGAGTTTCTCGCCTTTCGAGGACACCAAGACAACGCCAGCACTGGATCCATTCAACATTTTAGAGGCATCAAAGGACATGGTCCAGTGTGTGGAGTGGACCTGGATTGGCTGCTGCTGTTTAGTCCACTTGGCCATAAAATCGGGAAGTGCCTGAGACTTGATTGCTTTCTTGGCTTCGAACTTGATGTCAAAATATAAGAGCTCAATCGCCCATTTAGTCACTCGACCAGTCGCATCTCGATTGTTGACTATTTCAGATAACGGAGCATCACTGACGACTGAAATCTGGTGGTCTTGAAAGAAATGTGCTACCTTCCTTGCTGATAGATAGATGCCATAGACAAGTTTCTGGTAATGCGGGTACTTTTGCTTTGAAGGAGTTAACACTTCAGAAATGTTGTAGACTAGGCGCTGGACTTTTTAGGCCTTGCCTTCCTCTTCCCGCTCGACAGTAAAAACTGTACTCACAACCTGATTAGTGGCCGCGATGTATAGGAGCAAAGGCTCTTTGCTGCGTGCAGCAGCAAGCACCGACTGGGTGGAAAGCAGGGTTTTGATCTCGACAAACGGTACTTCAGCTTCTGGAGTCGACTCGAATGTGTCAGACTTCTTCATCATTCGGTACAAAGGCAACGCCTTCTCACCGAGACGAGAAATGAATCGACTCAATGCTTCCAAGCAACCTGTGAGCTTCTGAACATCGTGCACCCACACGGGGCTATTCATTCGGGTAATGGCGTTGATTTTCTCAGGGTTAACTTTGATCCCTCATTCGGAAATGAGAAAACCAAGAAACTTGCCGCCAGGGAGACCAAAAGTACAATTAGCCGGATACAGCTTGATATCATACCTCCTCAGATTGGTGGATGTCTCAGCCAAGTCAGCCAGCTGGTCGGAACCTTTGCGGGACTTGACGAAAATATCGTCCATGTATGCTTCAACGTTCCGAGGAATCTGGTCGAGTAAACACTTCTAAATCATGCGCATGAAAGTAGTGCCGGCATTCTTCAAACCAAATGGCATGGTGATATAGCAAAAACACCCGAATGGGGTGATCAAGGTTGTTTTCATTTCATCCGGACCAAACAGACGGATCTGATGGTAACCGGATTATGCATCTAGAAACGATAAATGCTCGCATCCCGTAGTCGAGTCAACAATCTGATCGATGCGAGGGAGAGGCAAATGATCTTTCGGGTAGACCTAATTGATATACTTGAAGTCAATACACATGCAGAGTGACTTGTCCTTTTTGGGAACCATGACAACATTCGAGAACCACTCGGAGTGTTAAATCTCCCAAATGAACTTGGCCTGCAAGAGACGAGCCACCTCTTCGCCGATTGCTTTTCGCTTCTCTGCCGTAGACCCACGCAAATCTTATTTCACCAGCTTGGCCTTTGGATCAACTCTTAGTCGGCGCATAGCCAGCTCCTTGGGAACCCCCGGCATGTTAGCAGGATTCCATGCCAAGATGACCCAGTTCTCACGGAGGAACTTGATGAGCTCGGTTTCCTATTTGCTCTCGAGTGTTGACAATATGTTGGTCAGGGCAGCAGTTGAATCTGTCAGGTGGATGTGCACCTTTTTCACTTCCCTTTCCGACTGAAAAGCTGAATCAGAAGCAGGCTTCTTAGCACGCAGCAAATCAGCAAGGTCAACGCTCTTCTTGTTCTCTTCTAGATCTACCATGGCCATCTAGTGATCGCCAATTTTGGAGCCCTACTGGAGGCACTCCTCAGCCCTCTGTCAATTGCGAGTGACTGTGATCACACCCTTGGGCCCAGGCATCTTCAGTTTGAGATAAACGTAACATGGATGTGCCATGAAACGAGTATAAGCTGGCCGATATAGAATGGCATGGTACGCGCTTTGGAAGTCCACGACTTCAAACGTCAATTT
Source organism: Hordeum marinum (assembly GCA_022496015.1). Taxonomy (NCBI): domain Eukaryota; kingdom Viridiplantae; phylum Streptophyta; class Magnoliopsida; order Poales; family Poaceae; genus Hordeum; species Hordeum marinum. Next base: position 153,725,368 of record CM039678.1, read on the forward strand.
TTCCTCGCGAAATTTCTTATTCGTCCCGAATGTCACATCCAATGCGATTTGGCCGAGTGACTTGGCCTTCTTCCCTGGGAGGACTCTGTGGAACTGCATGTTGCTCTCAGTGAGTCGGGACATCGGAATGCCCATCCATTTATGGGTATCCGCATTCATAATGTTCAAACCGCTTCCACCATCCATGAGGACCTTGGGGAGTGGAGTGTCTCCAACAACAGGATCAACCACCAAAGCCTACTAACCGGGAGTGGCCACGTGAGCAGGATGATCCGACCGATCAAATGTGATGTTAGTCTAAGACCACTTGAGGTGGGTGGGAGTTGTAGGCACGACCATGTTGACTTCTCTGTTTACGACCTTCAGTCGACTCTTGCTTTCAACATCAGCAAAAATCATCAGCGTAGCGTTGACATCAAGAAAAGTTTCTTTGTCTTCATCATCATCTTTTTCGGGGGTTTTCTCACTCGATGGGGCCTCCTTGAACTGCTGAATCAAAAGACGGCAATGCCGAGTGCTATGTTTGGGTAAAATCAAATTGCCACCTTCATCTTTCCTCGTGTGAATCGCACACGGTAAATCCATAACATCAGTTCCTAGATGATTTTTCCCTTTCTTGGGGTTGAACTGTCCCTTGGACTTCCCCTTCTTTTTTCCTTGGGCCGCCGGAGCGGCCACCTCGGCATGAATAGGGCCATCAATCTTCCGCTTCTGCTTATCATTGGAATTACTGTCGGCATCATCGTCGACTGCTTTTCCTTTGCCATTGTGGAGGCGGTATTCTTCTTCGCCATTGGCATACCGAGTGGCGATTTCCATCATCTTACTCAGAGAAATATCACCTATTCTCCCAACCTTCAAGTAAAGCTCTTTGTACTTCACTCCAGCTTTGAACGCACAAATAGCCGTATGATGCAAAGTGGACCAACACCGAATGTAATCTCTCAAAGACTTGTTGGGCTTCTGAACACAATGCTGCAAATCAATCAAACAGGCATGATGCTTGCAAGTACCCTCGAACATTCTGATGAACACTTGAGCAAGATCCTCCCAGCAGTGGATGCTAGAATGAGCCAAGGGATTTAGCCATGCATGAGCCGAACCATGTAACATCAAGGACAAGTGTTTCATTGCAATGTTGTCATTACCACCACCAATCGGAACGGCCACTCGGTAATCATCCAACCACGTCTCTGGCTTTGACTCGCCAGAAAACTTGCCTATCCCAGCCACCAACCTGAAGTTGGGGGGAATCTCTGCAGAACGGATGACCCTGCTAAAGCTCTCAGGACCAGAAAGAACAGCAGTGCTGCCACTCGGGAAATCTCTATCATACGCATCACTATGGGCTCTGCTTCTGTTGAATCACCTCCTAGTGAGGAGATCTCGAGTATCAAACCCTGTGCTCCGCTCATCACCCCGTGGAGGAGTGGGCACTCGACGGTGGTCATCACGGTAATCCTCATAGAAACCTCCGCCCCTACGAAGCAAAGGCGAACCGGGACTGTGTGCTGACTAAATAGTCACTACTCTTGGTGAAATACTCTGAATCCTATTGCGTTACTGCGAAACAACTGAATTCTGACGTTGTGCTGCATCAAGCAATGCTATAATCTGCAACAAACCTCTACCAGCCTCTGCTCATGACAGCTGAATGGAATCTTCTATTCTAGCCACTGTTGCAACATTTAAGACTGGAGTACTGTACACCTCAACATTGTTCTGTGAACCACTCGGAAACAGCTGTCACCGCGGTCGACGGGGAGGTGGTGGACATTGGCGAGCGCACTCGTCGAGCTCCCTCTGGAGCTCTTGGAGCCGAATGCATGCGACCTCCAAGGTCCGAGCCTCAGCGGTCGCTCCGACAATGGGAGTATGGAGGTGTAGGATCGAAAGTAGGTCTAGAGGGGGGTGATTAGACTACTTGACTAAATAAAACTATGCTTTTTCCCAATTTTAGTGCTTGGCAAGTTTTAGCATACATAGCATGTCAATTACACCCGACACATCCATTTCTAAGAGTATAGCAGCAGAAAGTAAAGACATTGCACATGTAAGTAAAGAGAGGGTAAGGAAAGCAAACACAATTGATGACATGAATATTTTTCCCGTGGTTCCGATAGGTGGTGCTATCGTATGTCCATGTTCATGGAGTCTTCAACCCACGGAGGGTAACAATCGCGAGATTCCATGGAGGGCTCTACCCACGGAGGGTTCCACGAAGAAGAAACCTTGACTATTCCATGACGGCTTCCGTCCATGAAGGACTAGCCTCACTATGGGTAGATCTTCACGAAGTAGGCGATCTCCTTGCCCTTACAAACTTGTTAGTTCACTCCACAACACAAAGTAGGAGGCTCCCAAGCGACGCCTAACCAATCTAGGAGGCACCACCCTCCAAAAGGTAATAGACTCGGTAATGACGATGAAATCCTTGCTCTTGTGCTTCAAGATTATAGACTCCTCAACACACAATCACTCTCTCACAGATTTGGCTTGGTAGAGGAGATGAGATTGGTGAAAAGCAATTTGGGGAGGCTAGAAATCAAGATCCATATGGTTGGATTGGAAGATCTTGATCTCAACACAAGGGTAGGTGGTTCTCTCTGAGAAAACTAAGTAGGATAGCTATGGCATAGTTTTGTGTGCTTCTCTTGCGAGTATGTGGTGGTGGAGGGGTACATATAGGCATCCCCAAAAATCCAACTGTTACACACAATAAGTCAGACTCGGTGACACCGATGTGTAAATCTCGGTGGTACCGAAGTGACCCAAGGTGGCAACTTTTGAATCTCGATGAGACCGATATAGGAATCTCGGTTGCCCTGACAAGGTGACCAACGGTCAGAATTGCCAAACTCAGTGATGCTGATTCGACATTCTCGGATGGACCAAAAATATGAACTTGCGTAACAAAAAGTTGGCAACCCAACTCGGGGGCACCAAAAGAAGTGTTGGCTGCACCGAAGTGTTAGGGTTTTGCGGAGTTTGTCTAGGGTTTTGAATCGGTGGCACTGGAATATGAATGTTGGTTGCACCGATTTCGAACGTTTGGCTAAAGAGACTTTGGTGGGAGAGTTTGTGGATGTTTTTTGTGACTATCACTTTTCCACGTATGAGCATTTTGTTCACCATCAAATCTTCACCCCCTTTTAATAGTATTGGCTTTCCTATGGACTCAAAGTGATTTCTCACAAAAGTAACATGTAGAGTCCTCTTGCTTGAAGCTTGGCTAACCTATTTCCTTAAGTCTTGGGGATTCCACAATCTACACAATCCTTTTTCCATCCCTATCATTGAACTTTTCCTGAAATGTACTTGGTGGAAACATTAGTTCAATGACTTATATGTTGTTATTAATTACCAAAACCACCAAGGGAGCAAATGTGCTTTCAGTCTCCCCCATTTTGGTAATTGATGATAACATATAGATCAAAGCTTCGACAAAGATATAATCAATGAATATAATCGTCGCGTTGAGAAGTAGGTGATAAGTAAGAGCTCCACATAAATTTGTGCATATTTTTAAATTTGCGTTTGAATGCAAACGCATAATCGGTTAGGTACATGGGTCACTTCTTACATGTCACATACCACTTGGTGGTGTGCGAGAGTAATTAGAATGAACCTCATAGCACAACACAATCAACCAAAGATGAATGATCATCACATGAGCATTAAGATGATAGGAAATAGTAGCATCACACATTAAAGCGTATGATCAAACATCATCAAGCGAGTATCACAAGCAACAAAAAGATCAAACAAAAGGTCATTGTTTTTGAAAACGCAACAAACACCAAACACTCTCTCACTCGAAGCCTAGAGATCTATATACACTTCTCCCTCTTTGGCAACAAGTTACCAAAAAGTTCAAAGACATATGTCTAAGCGTTCTTAGGCTGATCTCCTCTGATTATTGATGAAGGAGTTGAGAGCACGGCATCATCGAAGATCTCTATAGATGTCGTGGATGGAGCTGGAGTGGATGAAGGAGGAACTAGAGCTGATGGAGCAGGAGTTGTGCTAACAGTAGCGGGAGCTGATGAAGAAGGCCTCAAATCTGGTGCAGGCACTGTGGCTGATCTAGCGTGAGTAGTGAACTGAGTGCTCGGCCTGAGAGGTGGTCCATCCTCATCATCATCATCATCATCAGAATCAGTGGAAGAAACCTGGGGATGTGCACGGAGTCAACTTCCTTCTAAAGCCTATGACTGTCTTCGTCACCTTGTCCACCTTATCACCAAGATTCTCTATCCTTGTCTCAAAGATCCTCACAAGACTGTTCTAGTTGTCTAGAATCCCCTTGATATCCTTCTGCATGCCTTGAACTGCTGAGATCAAAAGATCCATCTGTTCATTTCTGGATCTGGGGGCTTGAGCACTAGCGGCTCGAACTGCCTCTCCCTCTGCCTGTGTTGTAGCAAATATGGGATGATCTGGGTCCATCACCATGATGTTATCCTACATCTGTGGTTGTTGGGGAAAATTTGGATGATCTAGAGCAAAAATGTGCTTCTCCAACTAAGAGTTGATGAACAACTGGATGTAGGGTGCAAAGCAGCAAGAGCACTTTTGATCAGCAGCAACCCTCTTAATTGTCTCAAGAATTAGATCCATCCCTCTAATCCTGGTTTCATCGTCAAGGTGGATCAACATGTTAATGGAGTAGCCTCAGATCATCTTGTCATCTCCTGACTTGTGCATCAAGGTATGCCTCAAAATAGTGTTCATGGTATGGAGGCCTGCTTGCAGATAGTAGAAGGATCCTAGCTTGTGGGAATGCACTTTGTCTGTTGGGATGGGAGTATACATATCCTTCATGGCATTGTGGCTTGCCTTGGATTCACAGTATATGTCCAAATCACCATCCCGAGCCTCTAGAACTCCTAGAAGTGCATCCCACTCATAAACAGTGGATTAATAGCTTGCTCCTTCAGTCATCCATACAATTATACGATTTCCATAGAAATGTGCACTGGAGTAGAATTGCATGATCATCTCATCATTCCATGCAGTAAGCTCTCTACCAAATAAACTCATCCAGACCAATGTAGTAGAAGTTATCTTGGACACTTGGAAAATAATCTTCATTTTCCTTGATAAACTTACAATCAACATATCTCATATCGCTAACCGCTGGGCTCTTGTCAAGCAGCGCAATCTCATAGAAGTCTTGTTGCTCTCTGGTGTAGAACCTGTAGTCAACAGGAGTTTTCTTTCTTTGGGCATATGGGTCCATAGCTCTCCATGCCCTCAATCCTGAGTCTTTCCTCTTCTTCATATCTTCAGCAATAAGGTGGCCGACATCATGTACTGGAAGATGTGGTTCGAGCTTCATCAAAGTTGTCAAGTCATCATCTTCAACTCTGGAAGCAGTACCCTTGTTCTTTTAAGAAGCAGGAATATCTCTTGTAGTCCTCTTGGAATTTTGTACAACATCTTTCTTGAATGTAGGTTTGGTACCCTTGGATGTACCAGTCTTTGGCATAGCATCTGCCAAAAGCTTCTTGGCCTTCTTCTTGGTAGGAGACTTTGCAGCTGGCTCATCCTCCTCTTAAGCAGCACCAGCAACAGAAGCCTCCTCTCGATCTTCATACATGGAGGTAGGCCTGCCAGTAACATGGATAATCCTCTTTCTAGATTTCTTGTTCCCTACCTTCTTAGGCATAGACTTCCTGGGGACTTCAACAGACATAGTAGCCCTAGCACTCTCATGTGATTGGAAAGTTTCAGCAAGTGCATAAATTTTGCTGACCACACTCCTAGAAGAGGTGGCCTCAGTGGCAGACTTCTTAGCAGCCTTCTCTTCCTTCTTGGCAAGAGTCTCCTCAAGAACAAAATCTGAATCTTCTTCATCTGAGTTCAACTTCTTTCTTGTCCTGGTGGCAGCCTTGGGCAACCCATGGGAGATGGGGGTGCCTGGATCTGAAAATGAACTGGACTCTAGGCTTGTGCCTGAACTCATATCAGCACCCTGCTCTGGCAAATTCTGGCTGTCCTCAGCATCTGACATTCTGACCCTGTGACTAGAGTATAGGAGAGGAGAAGAAGATAAGTCATCACAAAATGAGGCTGGTTTTTGAAAGTTTGAACACTATATTCTCAATGTTTTGCATTTTGTCAAATGAATATCGGTACAGCCGAAGCAAAAAATTTGATGCCACCGAGATTGACTCTCCCTCTTAACAGAAACTTGGCACTCCTTTTGGTTGGACTGAAAAGAAGCACTCGGTTCCACCGAGACAGTTCTCAGCAACACAAAAAATGCAGTCGGTGAGGCTGACTTTTTCGCTTCGGTTCCACCGAGTTCCATTGGGCGGTGGGCAAACCCTAGAAAATCTAATATTCGCTAGGCTATTGGGACTTTGTTGTGGATAGGAATATATGCAAGAGTGGCTTATAGATAAAATCAATTCCAATGCGCAAGATTCGGATGAGGAGCGCAAGGGAGGTCGCATCTATACCCTAACTTGGCGCAGATCCGCTAAGGTGGCGAGGAGGGAGAGGATTTCGTCGACGGTGCCGATTCCCAGCGGCGGAGGCGCACAGGGAGACCAGGGCGACGACCAAGGGTCTCATAGGCGGCAGCTTAAGGTTCTGAGGTGTGACGGTTGAGGATGAAATTCAAAGCATCGGGGTCCCTAGTTTTTATACCCACCACTGTCGGTGTCACCGATTCTAACTTTCCGGTGTCACCAAGTTCCTTAACTGTCAGCTGACGGGGAAACTCAGTGTAACCGAGAAGATGGAACTGGTGGTAATGAGATTGAAAACGAGATCAACCCTAGGCATTTGGTGAGACCGATATTTCATGGTTGGTTCCACTGAGATGCACTTGGGAGGTTTTAACGGCCAGTCCTTGTCGATACGGAACTCCGTGTGCTCCACACACAGAGGGATCGAAAAGCACTTGTTCAAATTTGTGATGCAGCACGAATAGAGTATTAGGTGAGATAGCATAGATAGCTAAAGAAGTGGTCCTAGGCATTCTTGTATATCCAATGAGCAAAAGAGAAATCAAAAGCCAAATAACAACAATTGGATATCCTCGAATGAGTAAATAAATGCAGACCAACATGCTCACACAATAAGAAGTCAAATGAAATCATGGCAAACATGCACAAACACTCTCGCATCTAACAAGCACTTGGGCGATCATGAAATCATCTATATATGAGTATTTGACTTAGGATCCAAGTAAGAGTACTTGATCATAAGTCATACTCATCATTTAAGCACAAGTGGGTTTACCAATTTAAAATAAAGCATTTAATGTTGTCACATATAGAGAGATTCTTTGACTCAACTCTTAGAGTAAAGCTCCCCCTTGATGTGACATCCCCTGATAAGAGGGATAGACTAACCTTGGGTTTTGTCGATGAAGACTTCATGTTGGTGAGGTAATGGTGGATGCTCAAAGTTGATGAAGATCAACAAGAGTAGGGAGCATTCTTGTTGTTTCCTTACTCTTCTCACCTCTATGGGTTAGTCCCAACACACAAGAGACAAATATAAGGATATCTATGGACATGGAGTGCAAAGCATATGTTATGATTTCCATTGATTTGTTGATTACCTTGCCCCTTGCTTACCTTTGATGGAATGTGTGACGCTTTGAACTATTGCATAGGGTTGATGTTGATTGCAAATAGATCTTGCCAATAATGAATGTAATTGAATTTCATGGGCAGAGTCACCCCTCAAGAACTTTCTAGTTCTTCTTCTTGGGGACCCACATCAAGTTGATGGGGATCCTTGGTGTTGAAGTAATACCTGTAGAAGTTGAGCTTGTAGTAGCCTTGGGAACCCACTTCACCAAAGCTTGGGATTCATCTTCATATGAGTCAATGTCCTCTTGAAGCTTGTTCTTGCGCTAGATCTTGGTGTCTTATGGTGGAAGGTCATCTTGCAACTTTGTTCCCTTGGGTAGAGTATTCTCATACTTCTCCTTTTGAGGAACAAACTTGGGATTGGGGTATTGACCTTCTTCCCACTCAACTCCATTAGCGTTGAAGTAGCCAACACCATGATTCTTCCGGTATTCTCCGTGCTTGCATACAATCTCATCAAATTGTTTGTACCCTACAAGACTCTTGTAGATACCTTCCTCTATAATTCCTTTCAATAAAGCATTTTCTTGCTCAAGCATAACTTGGCTAAGAGAATCATCATTAGTGGATTCAATAGAACTTTTAGGAGCAACATTATTGGATTTAGCATTTTTTACTGTTGCTACTAGATGAAGAACCTTTCTCGCCTTTCTTACTAGTTTGCTTAGATTTGACTTGTGGCATGAATGTAGACAAGAGTAGTAGTTTGGCAAGATAAGAGCAAGTCTTCTTTCGGAGATCGTCATCGATAGCTTTAAGGAACTCATGCTCTTCCTCTAAATTGAGCTTCTCGAAGCGTAGCTTCTCATGTGTCCTTACAAGCTCTCTATGATCTTCTAGAGTTGACTCGTGAGCTAACTTAGCAGTTTTTAGTTCTTGAGTTAGTCATTCTATTTCCAACTTATCATAATCACACGACTTATCTTGACTAGCATGAGAATTATCAAGTTCACTTGACTATCATTACTAGTTTTATCACATAGCAAGTCATCATCACAAAGAAAATAATCTTCATCACTATCGAAATCAAGATATTTGGGGTGTGGTACCTTGGGGCCATTATCCATGAAGCAACTTCCACTCCCTTCATTTGGTGAATCAAATAGATCATAGGATTTGGTTGTTACTAGTGCAATTCCGCAACACCATCATCTTTACTATAGTCGGAGTTGGAGTGATAGCTTCTCTCGGAATGGTTGTCGGAGTCGGAGCCGAAAACCCATTCACCAACATGAGCTTGATGTTTCCTTATTGAGTAGCTCTTGGTGTACTTGTCCTTCTTCTCCGAGTCCCTACTTCTCCTTGAGGGTCTTCGTTCATGACGATCATCTCTAGTCTTTCTCTCTCTTCGAGGTGATTCATCTCTTGAGCTTCATCTTCTTGGTGACTCTTCTCTTTGTTTTTAAGGAGTCGTGCACTCATTGGAGTAGGGTCTGGGCTTCCCACACTTGTACCAGTTTCGGTCACGACTTGACGAAGGCTTCTCTTCATGTCTTGAGTTAGAGCTACGATCTTTGCTTCTATTCGTGTAGAACTTGTTGAATTTCTTGAGCATGGGTCTTATCTCTTCATTTGTGACAAGGTTGTCGCTTGAGGTAGGGGGAGCATCACTGGTGTCTTTGTAAGCACCGGTAGACTTGTGATGAAGCTCTTCCTTGTCTTTGAGTGTCATCTTATGAGCAACAATTCTACCAATCACTTTCGTTGGTTTGAGATCTGTGTAGTTGGGCATCATTTGGATCAATGTGCAAACGGTGTCATATCGATCATCCAAACCTCGAAGTATCTTCTTGATGATGAATTTGTCTATCATTTCTTCGCTTCCTAAACTGGCAATCTCATTGGTAATGATAGCTATCCTAGAGTACATCTCAGCGACTCCTTCACCATCCTTCATCTTGAACTTATCAAGCTCACCTTGAAGAACATCTAACTTCAATTCTCTTATGAACTCAGTTCCTTCGTGCATATCGACCAAAGTTTCCCAAATCTCTTTTTCCTGTTCAGGATGCCTGATTTTGTTGAATTCTTCGAGGCATAGGCAGTTGAAGATAATGTCACATGCTTGAGCATTGAGTTGCAACATCTTCAATTCTTCCGCGTTTGCTTCACGATTCGGTTCTCTTCCATCTCCAAAGAATTCACCTTGCAAGCCAACATGCACAACACTCCAAACGGCAGGATTATGACCAAGCAAATGCATTTTCATTTTATGCTTCCAAATAGCAAAATTTGTGCCATCATAGTATGGACCTGTACAGTGATAATTTCCCTCACTAGATGCCATACTTCTCCTAGGCTATGAAACCAATGCAATGGAGACCAAAGCTCTAATACCACTTGTAGGATCGAAAGTAGGTGTAGAGTTGGATGATTAGACTACTTGACTAAATAAAACTATGCTTTTTCCCAATTTTAGTTCTTGGCAAGTTTTAGCATTCATAGCATGTCAAGTACACCCTACACATGCATGTCTAAGAGTATCAGAGCAGAAAATAAAGACATTGCACATGTAAATAAAGAGAGGGTAAGGAAAGCAAACACAATTGATGACACGAAGATTTTTCCTGTGGTTCCGATAGGTGGTGCTATCGTACGTCAAGGTTCATGGAGTCTTCAACCCACGGAGGGTAACGGTCGCGAGAGTCCACGGAGGGCTCTACCCATGGAGGGTTCCACGAAGAAGCAACCTTGACTATTCCATGATGGCTTCCGTCCACGAAGGACTAGCCTCACTATGGGTAGATCTTCATGAAGTAGGCGATCTCCTTGCCCTTACAAAGTTCTTGGTTCACTCCACAACACGAAGTAGGAGGCTCCACCCTCCAAAAGGTAATAGGCTCGGTAATGACGATGAACTCCTTGCTCTTGTGCTTCAAGATGATAGACTCCTCAACACACAATCACTATCTCACAAATTTGGCTTGGTAGAAGAGATGGGATTGGTGGAAAGCAACTTGGGGAGGCTAGAAATCAAGATCCATATGGTTGGAGTGGAAGATCTTGATCTAAACACAAGGGTAGGTGGTTTTCTCTTAGAAAACTGAGTAGGATAGGTATGGAATAGCTCTGAGTGCTTCTCTTTCGAGTAGGTGGTGGTGCAGGGGTATATATGGGCATCCCCAAAAATCCAACCGTTAGACACAATAAGTCAGACTCGGTGACACCGATGTGTAAATCTCGATGGTACCGAAGTGACCGAAGGTGGCAACTTTTGAATCTTGATGAGATCGATATAGGGATCTCAGTTGCACCGACAAGGTGACCAACGGTCAGAATTGCCAAACTTGGTGACGCCGATTCGACATTCTCGGACGGACCAAAAATATGAAATTGTGTAACATAAAGTTGGCAATCCAACCCGGTGGCACCAAAAGCAGTGTCGGTTGCACCGAAGTGTTAGGGTTTGGCCGAGTCTGTCTAGGGTTTGGAATCGGTGGCACCGGAATATGAATTTCGGTAGCACTGATTTTGAATGTTTGGCTAGAGAGACTTTGGTAGGAGAGCTTGTGGATGTTTTTGGTGACTATCACTAGTGCACATGTGAGCATTTTGTTCACCATCAAAACTTCACCCCCTTTTAATAGTATTGGCTTACTGATGGACTCAAAGTGATTTCTCACAAAAGTAAAATGTAGAGTCCTCTTGCTTGAAGCTTGGTCAACCTATTAACTTGAATCTTGGGGTAATTCCATAATCTCCACAATCCTTTTTCCATCCCTATCATTGAACTTTTCTTGAAATGAACTTCGTGGAAACATTAGTTCAATGACTTATATGTTGTTATTAATTACCAAAACCACCAAGGGATCAAATGTGCTTTTAGGAGGAGCACCTCATCTCGGTGCGACTGCTCATTCGACAGTCCACCAGTCTCCCACCTGCCGTGGCCGAAGCCTGGTGGTGGGCTCTGGTGGGAACCAACCATAAGAACCTCTACTGCAAGATTGCGGCTCTCGCACTCGGAGGGAGCATCAGATTGATCAGAGTCCGACTCGAACACACCGTGAAGTGACTCAGCGGGTTCGATCGCCATAATCTGTAGAGATGAAACTTGGCGGGTCGCCACCTGTCTCACCCAGCTCTAGAGCTGTGAGCGATCGGATCGCTTGCGACGACAAACAGTGGGGAGAGCCGAAGAGTACGGGGTCGACGACTGCCGTAGAAGTACACCGCAGGAGCTCATGTGGAAATGCACTGTCCCACAGACTAGGAGCGCCTCAATGTAGAGAGGCGCTTCCTGAAGCAAAAGTGAAGCGTCGGCGATGAAGGTGAGCGCTCCGAAACGGATCTCCTAGCCTAGGGAGAAGACACCGCCGGAAGACATGACGAAGGGGGAAAATGCAACCTCGCCGGAAGTCGCTTAGACGCCTGCCCCATGGTGGGCGCCAACTGTCGTGGGAACGATTTTTATCGTAGAAAATAGGGGTACGAAAGGAGAGGGCAGAGTCATAGCTACGGCGATGATGTACACACGGATGTTTGAGTTCAGGCCCCTCTTGTGGAGGTAACAACGCTAGGTCTCAATGCTCAGGAGCTTCTGTCGTGTGGAGAGTTTGAGTTACAAAGGTTGCGAACCCTTCTGCCAGAGGGGTGGGGCGGCTTATATAGAGGACGCTGCCCCTCATAAGTGCATGGCATCCAAGGGTTCGATCGTGGGTATAAAGATGAGCGTTACTGGTAACATACATCATAATTGCTAGTAATGATGACTGGCCTAATGCCTGCGCGTTGGCCTCCCAGGAGTGGCTTCTGGTCGTCTGGCGTCGATTGGAAGTGAGGTCTTCCGAGTTATAGGTGACTGTCGAGTGGAGGGAGAAGATACCGAGTGGATTAAATGTCGAGTGACTTGAACACTATGGAGTGTCTAGTCGGAATCTCTCTTATACTCGTTAAGTCCCCCAATATAGTGCCTTAGGTAGGGTATGTAGGTCAGGCCTAAGACCCTACCCGAGGTACATATCCTCGCCAGCATGCCTCCTATATATGATGATTTTTGTGGACATGTATGCTATAAAGAGTAATGACAATCATGAAACTTGTTATCATGCTTTTAATATTGAATGTGGTTATGTCAATCAAGTATCTCATGATAGTTCTTTTGTTGAGTTTCCTCCCACTATTATGAATGAGAAGAAAATTTCTTATGTGGAGAGTGACAATTTTTCTATTCTTGTGGATCATGAAGAGAATGCTTTATGTGATGGTTATATTGTGGAATTCCTTCATGATGCTACTGAAAATTATTATGAGGGAGGAACATATGCTTGTAGGAATTGCAATAATATCAATTTTCCTCTCTATGTGTTCAAAGTTTGAAAGTTATGTTTGTTTTGCCTTCCTATGCTAGTTGATTTGTGTTCCCATAAATTGTTTTCTCGCAAAATCCCTATGCATATGAAGTGGGTGAGACTTAAATGTGCTTGTCATGAGATTCATGTTGCTCTTTTGCTTGTTTCAATTATTATTCCTATGTGAGAATCATTGAAATCATCATGCCTAGCTAAAAGGCATTAAAGAAAAGCGCTTGTTGGTAGACAACCCAACACTTTTACTTTATGTTTTGATGTGTTCACATGACTAAGACATCGTAGTAATCATGTTTTGTGTCTTTTATTTCAATAAAGTGCCAAGTAAAGCCTTTGGGATAGTGTGGATACTTGCCTGTTTGATTCCATGCAAAAACAGAAAGTTTTGCGTCCAGTATATGAATTACCTGATTTTACCGGAGCGTCAAAAAATTATGAAATTTCTACACAAGATTTATATGCGAATTCGTTGAGTTTCCGTAATGTTTATGAATGTTTAGAGTCAGGTAAGTTTGGTGATCATTCAGATCCTTACATACCGTTCTGTTTTTGATAGATTTTGTTTTGCATGTATAGTTTACTTGTTTCAAGTGTTCCTATAGCTTATATTGAATAATATAAATTTTGGGAATGATGTAATACATTAGTTATCATGTGGGAATAATTATGAATCTTGTCTTTATAGTACCTAAGTGAATGATTTAGCTTTACTACACTAACCCTTCTCACGAACTTCCGTTAAGTTTTGTGTGATTGAAGTTTTCAAGTTTGGGGTGAGACACCGATATCTTAGGGATTCCCAAGGCAACCCCCAAGGTAATATCCAAGGAAGACTCAAGCGTCTAAGCATGGGGATGCTCCAAGAGGCATCCCCTCTTTCGTCTTCAACACTATCAGTATATCTTACTTGTAGTTGTATTTTTATTTGTCACATAATATGAGTTTTTCTTGGAGCATAATTTTATTTTGTTTTTTCTGTTAGGTCTTATTTATAATCTTTTTTTTCAATAAAAGTTCCAAGTATTTCCTTAGGATGCTTGCATTGCATGCTTTGATATGTCCTGGGTAAAAACAAAAACTTTTGCTGTAGTATTTGAATTTTCATATTTTACCTGAATGTGGAAAGTTTGTGAAATTTTTATGCAGAGTTGTAATAAATTTTTTATAGAATTTCCAAAAGTTTCATATTTTTTTGAATTACAGAAGTAAACTGTTTTCATAAATTTCTACAGACTGTTCTGTTTGGACCGATTGCTATCATAGTTTTGTTATCTACTTATCCTATAGTTTCCATAGCCTATATTGGTAGATATAAATTGTGGGAATGATAGTATATGAAGTGTAACTTGTCTTGGAAGTAAAACACTAGATTTCTACAGACTGTTCTATTTTATTGTGCAACTTGTCTTGGCAGTACATGAAGTGTTAATCTTATGTGTACTAACCTATCTCATGAGTTCTTTTTGAGTTTGTGTGGATGAAGTTTTTGAGAATAGGTGAAAACCAGGATATGAGAAGATTGAACGAGAAACAAAATCTCAAGCTTGTGGATGGCAAAGGAACCGCATGTAAATATTTGAAGAAGTCTCAAGCATATAAGGTTAGGGATGCTACGCATCCCACCTCTCTTAATCAACAATTATCGGTTAGCCTATGTTGAGCCTAAATTTTAATTTGTTCACATGATGCGTGCTATTCTTGGAGTGCTATTTTTATTTTGCTTGCTTTGGAATAAAATATTTAGATTTAAAAATATTTATTGAGAGAGAGAGCCCTCACATAGCTACTTGATTGTTTGACTACTCATTGATCTTCACTTATACCTATTTGGAGTAGTTTGTCAATTTTTTCTAGTGCTTCACTTATATATTTGTAGAGCACGGCGGTGGTTTCATTTAATAGAAATTGATGAACTCTCATGCTTCACTCATATTATTTTGAGAGTCTCTAAACAACATGCTAGTTTGCTTAGGTTATGAATTTAGTCCTAATATGATAGGCATCCAAGAGGGACATAATAAAAACTTCCATATAAAGATCTTGAGTATTATGAGAAGTCTGATTCCTTGCATAAAGTTTTGACATATAAAGATGGTAATATTAAGAGTCATGTTAGGAAGTAAGAGTGAATTGCTGAAAATACTTGTGTAAAGGTTTGTGATTGCCGTAGCATGCACGCATGGTGAACCGTTATGTAAGGAAGTCGGAGCATGATTTGTTTATTGATTGTCAGCCTTTGTGTGAGGGTCAGGAGCGCGTGATAGTTAACTCCTACAAAACCTCTCCCCTAGGAGCATGCATCTAATACTTTGCTTAGATGACTAATAGAATTTTGCAATAAGTATGTGTGTTTTTTATGACTAATTTGAGTCCATGGATTATATGCACTCTCACCCTTCCACTTTTACTAGCCTCCGTAGTACCGCGCAACTTTCGCTGGTGCATTAAACCCACCATATATCCTTCCTCAAAACAGACTCCATACCTACCTATTATGGCATTTCCATAGCCATTCCGAGATATATTGCCATGCAACTTCCACTATTCCATTTATGACACACATCATCATTGTCATGTAGCTTTGCATGATCATGTAGTTGACATCATATTTGTGGCAAAGCTGTCATTCATATTCTTTATACATGTGACTCTTGACTCATTGCACATCCCGGTACACTGCCGGAGGCATTCATATAGAGTTATATTTTGTTCTAAGCATCTAGTTGTAATTCTTGAGTTGTAAGTAAACAAAAGTGCGATGATCATCATTATTAGAGCATTGTCCCATGTGAGGAAAGGATGATGGAAGCTATGATTCCCTCACAAGTTGGGACGAGTCTCCATAATTTACAAAAAATAAAATAGGTCAAAGATGCCCACCAAAAAAATGATGAAAAAAGGAAATAGAAAAATGAGAGAAAAGAGGGAAGGGGCAATGCTACTATCCTTTACCACACTTGTGCTTCAGAGTAGCACCATGTTTTTCATATAGAGAGTATACTATAATGTCACTTTCATATAGTAGTTGGAATTTTTCGTTATAGAACTTGGCTTGTATATTCCAATAATGGGCTTCCTCAAATGGCCCTAGGTCTTCGTGAGAAAGCGAGTTCGATGCACACCCACTTAGTTTCTTATTGTGCTTTCATACACTTATAGCTCTAGTGCACCCGTTGCATGGCAATACCAACTCACTAACATTGGTATCGATTAATGGGCATCTCCATAGCCAGTTGATATGCCTAGTTGATGTGAGACTATCTTCTCCTTTTTCTCACAACCTCCACCATATTTTATTCCACTTACAGTGCTATATCCATGGCTCACGCACATGTATTGCATGAGAGTTGAAAAGGTTTGAGAACATGAAAGGTGTGAAACAATTGCTTGACTTGACATCAGGGTTGTGCATGATATAAATACTTTGTGTGGGGAAGATGGAGCATAGCTAGACAAGATTATTTGTTGGGATAACTTTCTTCTGCCAGGTTATTTTTGAAGAGACACAATTGCTTTGTTAGTATGCTTGAAATATTACTATTTTCATGTCAACATTAAGCTTTTGTTTTCAGTCTTATGGATCTAAACATTCATGCCACAATAGATAATATTACCTGGATAATTATGTTAGGCAGCATACACACTTCATAAATTATTTCTTTCATCATTTACCTACTCGAGGACGGGCATGAATTAAGCTTGGGGATGCTGATACGTCTCCAACATATCTATAATTTATGAAGTATTCATGCCATGTTTACAATAATTCTATATGATTTTGGTATGATTTTATTATAACTAACCCGTACTGATGCGATTTTCAGCAGAACTACCATGGTGTCGTTTTTTGTGCAGAAATAAAAGTTCTCGTAATGGGCTAATAATTTACAGAGAATGTTTTTGGCAAATATAAAAAATACTGGAGCGAAAAGATACCAGAGAAGAGTCCCGAGGGAGTCACAAGTCACCAGGGCGCGGTCACCCCCCTGGCCGCGCCTAGCTGGCTTGTGACCTCCTCGGTAACCTTCTGGACGTGGGACCAACGCCAATACTCCTATAAATACCCAAACTTCCGAAAAGAAACCTAGATCGGGAGTTCCGCCACCGCAATCCTCCAGAGCCACGAAAAACCAATCGGGGCCCGTTCTGGCACCCTCTCGGAGGAGGAAACCATCATTGGAGGCCATCTTCATCATCCCGACAGTCTCGATGAGGAGGAGGGAGTAGTTCATCTTCGGAGCTGTGGGTATGTACCAGTAGCTATATGTTTGATCTCTCTCTCCTTCTTGTGTTCTTGAGATGGCACGATCGGGATGTACTGCGAGCTTTATTGATATAGATGAATCATATGGCGTTTTCCCTTCTCTATCTTCTTGTGATGAATTATGTTTTCCCTTTGAAGTTTTCTTATTGGATTGAGTCTTTAAGGATTTAAGAACACTTGATGTATGTCTTGCGATGGGATATCCATGGTGACAATGGGATGTTCTATTGATCCACTTGATGTATGTTTTGGTGATCAACTTGCGGTTTCCGTGACCTTCGGAATCCATGCATAGGGGTTGGCTCATGTTTTCGTCTTGAATCTTCGGTAGAAATTTAGGGGAACTCTTTGAAGTTCTTTGTGGTGGATTGAACATGATGAATCTGAAATTATGTGATGCATATCATAATATGAAGCCCATGGGTACTTTTGGTGACATTGGAGTATCTAGGTGACATTAGGGTTTTGGTTGATGTGCATCTTAAGGTGTTATTTTTGTACGAACTCTAGGGCTGTTTGTGACACTTATAGCGATAGCTCATAAGATTGATAGGAAAAAGATAACTTTGAGGTGGTTTCGTACCCTACAATAATTTCTTCGTTAGTTCTCCGCCATTTGTGACTTTGAGGTGAACTCTTTGTCGCGCGAGAGGTATTTACATATGATTCAACTATGTTAGTATTGTTGAGAGAACTTGCACTAGTGAAAGTATGAATGCCAGGCCTTGGTTTCAGGCATTGCAATACCATTTTTGCCTACTTTTGTTACTTGCTACCTTGCTGTTTTTATATTTTCAGATTACAAAAACCTATATCTAAAATCCATATTGCACTTGTGTCACCATCTCTTCGCTGAACTAGTGCACCTACATAATTTTCCATTATATTGGGTGTGTTGGGGACACAAGAGATTTCTTGTATTTGATTGCAGGGTTGTTTGAGAGAGACCATCTTCATCCTACACCTCCCACGGATCGATAAACCTGAGGTCATCCACTTGAGGGAAAATTGCCATTGTCCTACAAAACTCTGTGCTTGGAGGACTAACACGAGTCTACAAGAAGAAGGTTGTGTAGTACACATCACTAAACGGGCGAAGAATCAAAAAATATCTTAGGTACCCCCAAAAATGTTGAGACCAATATTATCAATACCAGGACTCCGGAGGAGTATATTAGGGAGATCCACCAGAACGTTTCAGACTCCGAAAAGGAATAGGTATGTGGTATGGTAAGCAAACCGACTCCAAAAAAATTCCAATAGCAATTTTCTCCGTTTTGGAATATTTAGTAAATTAGGAAAATTTAAAGTAGTCCGAAAAGTGCATGAGGAGGCGACAAGCCAGGAGGGCGTGGCCTACCCCGCTGGCCGCGCCCCTGTGTCTTGTGGCCACCCCGTGCACCCTCCGGTCTTTGTTTTCTTGTGGTACACTCCTTTTGGGAGGTAAAAATTCATTATATAATCTCCTGAAGGTTTTGACCACCGTACCATAGAAAAATCCTCTGTTCTCGTTTGTTGTTGTTTTTCCGGACAGATCTGAAAATATTTCGTCTCGAGAGTCCGATGGGGAGAGCTATGTATCACATTATCCTGCCAATCCCAAGCTCTATGGGGACCTAGATCCTTATGGATTATTCTCGGAGGAGGAACAAGAAGGCAAGTATGAGGAAGAAAGCTCAGATGAAGAAGAGATCCCTCTACCTCAACCAGGAGATATGCACGTG
This sequence comes from Hordeum marinum, assembly GCA_022496015.1. Classification (NCBI taxonomy): domain Eukaryota; kingdom Viridiplantae; phylum Streptophyta; class Magnoliopsida; order Poales; family Poaceae; genus Hordeum; species Hordeum marinum. Next base: position 153,744,278 of record CM039678.1, read on the forward strand.
GAGTTCAGGAAATCAAGACTCGCAAACACAAGGAGGAAACCCAACGTTCTATTTATACCTTCTCGTTTTCTCCAGGAGAGCAAGCAAGAATTATGTCAAAGGGTATTGAAGCTCAAGCAGGAATTTGACGATCTGAGGGAACGTAATTTCATGCTTAAAATGAAACTGAACAAGCTTAAATATCCTTCTCCACCATCATCACCTCACAAGAAAGACAACTCAACACATGGGTATGGGCACTCCCCTTGGCTTGTGCCAAGCTTGGGGGAGGCGCCCCGATATCGTATCACCATCACATGTTTTAATTTTCTCATTTTCCCTAGTTTGATCCTTTTGGTTATATCTTTATCTAGTAGAATAAAGTTTTTACTACGATCTAGCTTTGAGTTTTGCTTTATGTTCCCCACATGTAAGAGAGTCCGAGAGTTATATAGTAAAAAGTAGTTTGAGTTGAGGGCTTCGCTTGCTGCTATGATCTTGAGAAAAAGTAATAAAATAAAAGTAGAATAAAATCAAAGAGTATATATGATGATCTTATGGGGAGTGATGACTTCACATATAAGAAGTATGTCGATTGAAATGTGTTGAGAGTTGACAAACATAGCGATTGGTCATTGTTGCAAATAAAAGGAAGTAATAAAGAAGGAGAGGTTCGCATATAAATATATTATCTTGGACATATTTTATGATTATGAGCACTCATTAAAATATTATATGCTAAAAAGTTGATGTCGGATGAGGAAGACAACATATGGGTCATATTTGCCTTTTTCTGAATAGAAGTTATATGGTTATAGATCCTTTAACATGTGACGCTTCCTTCCACCTTGGATACACTTATTACTTTCTACCCGTTACGAATTATCTTATCACAAAACTATCTGTTACCGATAATTTTAGTGGTTGCAGAGAATACCTTACTGAAAAACGCTTGTCATTTCATTTTGCTCCTAGTTGGGTTCGTCACCCTTACTTATCAAGAGGACTAGATAGATCCCCTATACTTGTGGGTCATCAGAAACTAGCTTGCTTACCAAAGATGGTTAGGGTTTTTCTAACCATTGACATGATTTGTCATTTGATAACGGGATCACATCATTAGGATAATGACGTGATGGGCAAGAACCAACCCTCAGCTTAGCACATGATCGTATCACCTGAGTTTATTGTTACTTCTTTATTCATGTCAAACTATCTGTTCCTAAGACAATGAGATCATGCAACTCCCTTACACCGGAGGAATGCCATGTGTGCTATCAAAAGTCACCTTATAACTAGGTGATCATAAAAGTTTTCTAAATGTATCTTCCAGAGTGTCTGTTGGGTTGGTGTGGAATGAGACTAGGATTTTTCATTTTGTTTGACCGAGAGGTATCTCTCAACCGTCTTGGAAATACTACATCACAAGAAGCTTGCAAGAAATGTAGTTAATGGGTTAGTTATGGGTGTCGGAGTGAAAATCGGCAGACCTAGGGGCAGGGGGTCGTGAGCAGTGGATCTCGAACTGATGGTAACAGGAACAGGGAGATGATGTTTTACCCAGGGGTTTGGGCCCTCTTGATGGAGGTAAAATCCCACGTCCTCCTCTTGTGCATATCAATGGATAAGTATCGAGGAAAAAGTTGATCTACCTAGAGATTGTGAGATGTGTTCTAACCCTAAGGCTAGGTAAGGAATGTTGTGTTGATGTCTGATACTTGTGATCTATGTTGGGTTTTCCGTGAAGAGGAACGGGTTAATGCAACACAATGTGGGTAAGTATTTCCATCAGTTATGAAACCAACGTTTATCGAACCAATACGAATAACAATCGTCAACCGTGATCTGCGGTTGCACACAAAAGAACAAACAACTTCCACCGAACACCGAAAAGAGGGTTATCAATCCCCTTGATCTTGGTTTTTGCAAGTAAGTGAGTTGTGTAGATAATTCTAGATAATTGTAAATTGCAAAAATAAAAAATAAAAATAACAGCAAAGTTGTAATAGCGTTTGTGAATATATTGTTGGAGATATGTCCTAGAGGCAATCATGTATGATGATATTTCCTATGTCTTAATGAATAAAGATAGTCCTTGGACATTATCAATGATATGTATTAACAAGTACGTGGCTTGTTTGTGAGACTATGCATTGTATGATGACTGTCCTAAAATGGTCCCTAGTCAAAAGGGTGTTGTGGACGCGCAGCCAGTTAGACTAACATATGATACGGTGGATGGTCCGGTCTCACTCACCATGTAGCATTGGATGCTAGCTAGGCAATATAGACTCAGAAAGATCTGGTCGGATTCGACGTAGTCGGATCCGAGTCGAGATAAGGTTTGAGTGGGACAGACCCAACTATGAGATGCAACGATAGGTCATCTATGAGTCTCAAGTACAACATACATTCTATGACCTAAGACCTGAGTTGGTGCATGTACTCGAGATGGTGACAGACTTGCTCTGGGCCGACCAAATGCTACTCAATGACTGGGTAGTTTCAAAGGTAGGTTTCGGGCTTGTCCAGACTCATGCTACGATACATGGTTGAGAAAGATAGGATTTGCCCCTCCTACCAGGAGAGATATACTCTGGGCCCCTCAGGTTATCCGACCCGGATAAGGTTGGCCATGCGATGAGGATTATGAGATAATCCGAATGTTAGTCGGATTTACCGGAACGAGAAAGAGGTCATTGTATAACAAGGATGACCATGTCGCCTTAAGCATGACAACATATATCCTGTGGCAAAGGAAACATAAGTGTGAAGTACAGGTTGGCCTAAACAGCTTCTTTCAGACACTTGGGAGTCGGCATGCTTTGCTAGACGCCGCTACTGACTGGTCGCACCGGATGTGATGTGACTCGTGACCAAGTGAACGAGAACCTAAGGGGTCGCGCACTTAAGGGAAGGAACCCAAGAGTTGAGCCTATGAAGGATGCATATATATAGTGGAGGTGCAGCACACCAATCTGGTTGATTGCTTCGGCTCCGTCATTAGGTTTTGCATGTGTTGCATGTAGCCACCTCCACATGCCGGAAAACTATGTGATCGGACATAGCAGTCTATCGCATGGTGTTCCTCTTGCACGAGCGGATACCATTAGAGGCGGTGCACTTGCGCCGCTCCAGCGAACCTATACATGGGATTCGACGAGTGGCCTTTCGATGGGGATCATATGAGGAGGAGACAAACCTCGCGGACGCGCTTCTCCAACTATACTTTCGCTGCATGGCAGTGCGCATCGAGTGGTAATGATCTGTGATCCATGTTCATAGCATGTTCTTTGATATTCTACGCATAGGAAAATTTTAATTTGCATGCGGTGCACCTAAGTTAGACCCAATAGTGGTATCAGAGCCTTTGATATAGGATTTAGTTTCAGATCAGATGCATATTTCATATATGGAGGCGCCAGATGAGATCTGTTGTCGTTCATGAGGTCAGATGTGTGCATGGCTGATGAGATCAACTACACATCGGCATTGTTGAGGTTATGTTTTCCATCAATCGGAATTGATGAGGTCGTGACCCAACCTACCCTACCGGTCAGTTTCCGCCATCGGGGTTAACTATAAAACGTAAATCCAAATCGGGTCAGATCAGAAAATTCAGCGTGATCGGAGTACATATTTGATATGCGATTTCCGAAAACATCGGGCGCTACCCGCACCCGCGAGGGACAGACATGTGCATAGCATCGTATATTTTATACCCGATCACACAAACCGGTAGAATGCGATTCCATGCATAACTTTGTTTTGAAAGTTTGATGTGAATAGTATGGCTCATGTGTATATGATGCATGTATGTAATTTAGCATGACGTGCGTGTCATGATTGTTAGTCGGCAGGAGCCAAAGAGCTATCATTATAATGTATAATGACCAGCTCAAGTTTTAATAGTTTTAGTAGTTGGAGTACAGAGAGCAAGTTCGAGGTGTTGGCATCTCGGTGTGATGGACAAGATGGATTTCTTCCCTGGTCATCGGAGTTGGAGCTGGACTGGAAGGACGTCCATGAAGGAGCCATACTATTTCACATATTTATGTTTATATGTGATTGATATTGCTCTTTGTTTCTACACATGCTATATTGGTAGAAAGATACCTCATTAATATCAAGCGCATTGCCTTTCCAGATGTTGCACCTTCGCATGTCAAATACGTGTAGCAGTGGGCTCATAAAATTTAGGTGCTACTAGGTGTCCTTGAAATGAAGGGTTTGTGTCGGACACGGACATGCACTGCATCAAGTTTGCTTGACAAGGCTATCAAAACGGTTTTGGGCCTTGTGGAAAAGAAGGTTGGGAGCCGGGGTATAAGATACCTACCAGACCGACAAGAGTCATATAGAGATACGATTAGCAAGGAGTTACTTACCAGATAGGCAAGTTGGCTAGCAGTTATGCTAAAGCTCACTAGTAGCTTGCGCTAGTCGGATCATGAACCACTGAGAGTTTGCGGAGGGATGCCAACTTCAGTGGGAGTAGTTCTTTTTAAGGATTTAATTACTCAACATAAACACATTACTTAGTGATTGCATATTTTCTGTTGAAAATCAATGGCACTACCTGCTCAAAACAACTTTGCATTGACATCAATTCTAGAAATGGATAAACTGAATGGAACAAACTTTACCACCTGGTATAGAAATTTGAGAATTGTTCTCAAGCATGATAAAAAGGAACATGTTCTAGAGGATCCACTTCCAGAAGTACCTATCAATAATGCTAATTCCACAACCAAGAATGCCTACTAGAAACTCATTGATGAATCAAACGAGATCACCAGCCTCATGATGACTTGTATGGAGCACGATTAGCAACAACATTTCGAAGATATTGAGGCTTTTAATATGATCGAGAGTCTCAAGATCATGTTTAGGGTGTAGGCTAGGACCGAAAGGTTCAACGTCTGGCAATCCTTGATGGATTGTAAGCTTGAGGAAGGTGATCCAATAAGCCTGCATGTGACCAAGATGATCGGATACGTGCAAGCCTTGGATCAGTTGGGCTTCCCGGTTTTGGATGAGCTGGCTACTGATGTAGTTGTGGGTTCTCTTCCAGCTAGCTAAGGGATGTTCATCTCGAGCTATCATATGCACCTCATGGATAAGAAGCTCACTGAATTGCATGGGATGCTCAAGGTGGCAGAGCGGATATTAAAAAAGGCACGCATCAAGTGTTGATGGTGCAGTACTCGGCAAAGTTCAGGAAGAGTTAGTCCAAGAAAAAGGTTAACTCAAAGGGCACAGAGAAGGTTGTCTCCGCTGCTGAGCCAAAGTCTGGACCAAAATCAAATACGATTTGTTTTCATTACAAGGAAGCTGGTCACTGGAAGAGGAATTGTAGCAAGTGGCTTGCTGAGCATGGCCAGAAGGCCGGAGATGCTTGTTCAGGGAGAGGTACACTTGTTACATATGTTATAGACATTTACCTTGCTGAAATACCGAGTACCTCTTGGGTATTTGATACCGGATTGGTTGTTCATATTTGCAACTCGATGCAAGGGCCCATAAGAACTAGGCATGTGGCACAAGTGGATATTGACATCAGGGTCGACAACAAAGCAATAGTTGCTGCGTTGGAGGTCAGCATGATGTAGCTCCAGCTTCCTTCTAGATTTATATTGCAATTGAATAATTTTTATTACATTCCCGCACTTAATCGGGACATTATTTCTGCCTCATGCTTGATGAGTCAAGGTTATGAATTAAATATAAAGGACAACGGTTGTTCATTTTATTTGAATGGAATGTTCCACGGCTATGCACCCATTGTAGATGGACTATTTATTTTAAATCTGGAAGCTGAACCAGTCTATAATGTGAATGTCAAGAGGCATAAGCCTAATGAGATAAATCCCACATACTTCTCGCATTACCGGCGTGGACACATTAGTCTGAAACGCATGAAGATGCTCCATGATGATGGACTCCTAACTTTGTCCGACTTCGGTTCGTTCTAGACATGTGAACCATGCTTGCTAGGCAAGATGACTAAGTCTCCTTTTGCAAAGAGTTGCAAGAGGGCGTCAGAGCTGTTGGAGCTTATAAACAGTGATATGTGTGGTGGAATGAGCACAACAGCCAGAGGTGGCTATCAGTACTTCGTGACTTTTACCGACGACTTGAGTAGATATGGATATATCTCTTTGATGAGGCACAAGTCGAGAACTTTTGGAAAGTTCAAAGAGTTTCAGAACGAGGTTGAAAATCATCTTGGCAAGACGATAAAACTTCTACGATCAGATCGTGGAGGTGAGTACACGAGCTAGAAGTTTGATAATTATCTGAAAGACGAGGTATAGTACCTCGGCTCACACCTGCGGGTCCGCCATAGAGAAATGGTGTGTCACAATGGTGAAATCAAACCTTCTTGGACATGGTCTGATAGATGATGAGCAAATCGGATTTACCCTTGACATTCCAGGGATACGCTCTAGAAACCGCAGCTTTCACACTTAACAGGGTACCATCAAAGTCCGTAGACGAGCCACCACATGAGATGTGCACTAGGAAGAGTCCTAGTTTGTCTTTTCTAAAGATTTGGGGTTGTGAAGCATTTGTCAAGCGACTCATGTCGGACAAGCTTACACCCAAGTCGGATAAATGCATATTCGTGGGATATTCAAGGAAAACCTTGGGATATAGCTTCTACAACCAAGAAGAGAACAAAGTGTTCGTTGCTCGGAACGGGGTTCTCCTAGAGAAAGAGTTTCCCAGTCGGGAGGCCAGTGGGAGAACGGTACGACTTGAAGAAATTTGAGAGCCACTCGGGGATGACTCGGTTGATGATGTGATCATACCAGAATCAGTCAAAGAACTTGTAGTGGAGTCGGCACGGGAGCCATAGAGGTCAGAAAGATTACGCAAAGTGCGTGATGTGTTGTTGCTAGTAAGCCACGAGCCGGCCATGTATGCGGAAGCGATGGTGAGCTTAGATTCCGAGTAATGGCTAGAGGCCATGAGATCCGAGTTAAAGTCCATTGATAACAATCAAGTCTAGGACTTGGTTGATCCACCGCCTAGCATAATAGCCATTGGTTGCAAATGGGTCTGTAAGAAGAAAGATGATGTGGACGGAAATGTTCAGATCCATAAAGCTTGGCTTATCACTAAAGGTTATGGACAAGTTCAAGAAATTGACTACGACGAGACCTACTCGCCGGTAGGGATGCTCAAGTCGGTAAGGATCATACTAGCTATAGCTGCATATTTCGATTACGAGATATGGCAGATGGTTGTCAAAATGGCTTTTCTTCATGGAAATTTAAAAGATGATGTATACATGATACATCTGAAAGGTTTTGTCAATGCAAATAAAGCTGGTAAAATATGCGAGCTCAATAGATCCATTTGTGGATTGAGGCAAGCAGCTCGGAGTTGGAATATTCGCTTTGATGAAGTCATTGTTGACCTTGGTTTCATCAAGAACGAAGAGGACTATTGTTTATACAAGAAGTCTAGTGGGATCTTGGTACTATTTTTTATCTTGTATGTGGATGACATACTGCTGACTGGAAATGATGTTCCGATGCTGAACTCAGTCAAGGAAGTATTGAATGGCAAGTTTTCGATGAAAGACCTCGGAGAGGCAGTGTACATTTTAGGCATCAAGATCTATAGATATAGATCGAGGAGGCTCCTCGGATTGAGCTAGAGCATGTACATAGACAAAGTGTTGAAGAGGTTCAACATGAGTGAGGACAAGAAATGATTCTTGTCCATGTCACATGGTATAAGGCTAAGCAAGACTCAGATTCCTACGACTTATTATGAGCTAAACCATATGGGTAGGATTCCATATGCCTCGCCAATAGGATCCAACATGTATGCCATGCTATGTACATGACCTAATGTTGCCTATGCAATAAGCTTAACAAGTAGATACCAAGCCGACCCAGGTGAGAGTCACTAGGCAGCGGTGAAAACTATTCTGATGTACCTAAAACGGACTAAATAGATGTTCCTTGTTTATGGAGGTGAGGAGGATCTCTTCATAAGGTGTTACGCTGATTCTAGTTTCCAAACCGACAGGGATGATTGTCAATCGCAAACCGTATTCGTGTATGTCATGAATGGAGGAGCAGTGAGTTCGACAAGTTCCAAGGAAGATATGGTGGCCGAATCCACAACAGAGGAGGAATACATTGCGGCTTGTTAAACCGCAAAGGAAGGTGTTTGGATTCAGAAATTCCTGGAGGGTCTTGGTGTGTTCCCAGGCTAGACAAAACCATTGGACCTTTATTGCGATAATTCAGGTGCCATCGCAAGACCACAAGACCAGGCACATAGACCAAAAATATCACTTGATATGAAAGATCGTAAGAATGGTGATACTAATTTATGCAAGATTCACACGGATGTAAATTATGCTGATCCGTTGACTAAGCCGCTTCCACAACCCAAGCATGAGGGGCACGTTAGAGCTATGTCTGTTTGATTTACTCTAGTGCAAGTGGGAGACTGTTGGAGATATGCCCTAGAGGCAATCATGTATGATGATATTTCCTATGTGTTTATGAATAAAGATAGTCCTTGGACATTATCAATGATGTGTATTAAAAAGTAAGTGACTTGTTTTGTGAGACTATGCTTTATGTGAGGACTATCCTAAAATGGTCCCTAATCGAAAGGGTTGTGTGGATGTGCAGTCAGTCAGACTAGCATATGACATAGTGCATGGTCCGGTTTTACTGACCATGTAGCATTGGATGCAAGTCGGATAATATGGAATCAAAAAGGTCTGGTCCGATTCGACATAGTCGGATCCGATTCGAGATAAGGTCTGAGTTGGACAGACCCAACTATGAGATGCAGCGATAGGTCATCTGTGAGTATCTGGTACAACATATGTTCTATGCACAAAGGCCTGAGCTAGCGCATGTACTCGGGATGGTGACAAACTTGCTTTGGGCCGATCAAACGGTACTTCGTGCTTGGGTAGTTACAAAGGTAGGTTTTAGGCTTGTCCAGACCGATGCTACGAGACATGGTCGAGCAAGATGTGATTTGTCCCTCCTACCATGGGAGATATGCTCTCGGGTCCTCAGGTGATCCGACTTGGAGAAGCATGGCCATGCGATCAGGATTATGAGATAATCCGATTGTTGGTCAGATTCACCGGAACGAGAAAGAGGTCATGCTACAACAAGGATGACCATGTCACCTTGAGCACGAAAAGATATATCGCGTGACAAAGGGAACAGAAGTGTGAAGTATAGGTTCACCTAAATAGCTTCATCGGACAATTGGAGTCGGCACACTTTGATAGAGGCCTCTACCGACTAGTCGAACCAATGTGATCTGACTCGCAACCAAGTGAACAAGAACCTAAGGGGTCGCGCTCTTAAGGGAAGGAACACGTGGGCTTCAGGATCCATGCGAGGCCCAAGAGTTGAGCCCGCGACGGATGCCTATATATAGTGGAGGTTTTGCACACCCATCAGGTTGATCGCTTTGGCATCGCTATTAGGTTTTGCATGTGTTGCATGTAGCTACCTCCACTCAGCGCTGAACTGTGTGATCGGACCTAGCAGTCCGCCACACAGTGTTCCTCCTCCACACGCGGATACCATTAGAGGCGGTGCACTTGCACCGCTCCGATGAACCTGTACATGTGATCCGATGACTAACTCTTCAAGGGAGATCGGACAAGGAGAAGACATACATCATGGACACACTGCCCCAACTATACTTCGACTGCACGGCACTGCGCATCTAGTGGTAACGATCTGTGATCCATCTCCGTTGTCAGATTTCCGGCTCCGAAAAACCCAAAGAGGTTTGAAGTTAGGGGCGTGTGCGAAGATCCCCACCGGATCCAGCCTAAAGCTGACCGCACGACAGCCTAGCTCTGCGAACTCACTCAATATGTAAAGAGAACTAGCACACGAAGATTTACCCAGGTTAGGGCCGCTGCGAAACGTAAAACCCTACTCCTGCCTTTGGTGGATTGCCTCATGAGGATGTTTGAGGATGAACTAGTACAGTGGTGGCTAACCTCGTGAGGTGATGACCCACAAGTATAGGGTATCTATCATAGCCCTTTCGATAAGTAAGAGTGTTGAACCCAACGAGGAGCAGAAGGAAATGACAAGCGGTTTTCAGTAAGGTATTCTCTGCAAGCACTGAAATTATCGGTAACAGATAGTTTTGTTATAAGGTAATTTGTAATGGGTAACAAATAACAAGTGTAGCAAAGGTGCAACAACATAGGCCAATCCTTTTTGTAGTAAAGGACAGGCCTGGGCAAACCCTTATATAAAGCAAAGTGCTCCCGAGGACACATGGGAATTTCTGTCAAGCTAGTTTTCATCATGGTCATTTGATTCACATTTGTTACATTGATAATTTGATATGTGGGTGGACCGGTGCTTGGGTGCTTCCTTTACTTGGAAAAACCTCTCCCTTATGATTAACCTCTCTCGCAAGCATCCGCAACTACGAAAGAAGAATTAAGATAAATTTAACCATAGCACGAAACATATGGATCCAAATCAGACCCTTACGAAGCAACGCATAAACTAGGGTTTAAGCTTCTGTCACTCTAGAAACCCATCATATACTTATTACTTCCCAATGCCTTACCCTAGGTCCAAATAATGGTGAAGTGTCATGTGATCGACATTCACATGGCACCACTAGAGGATAGACAACATAGATCTCATCAAAATATCGAACGAATACCAAATTCACATGATTACTTGTAACAAGACTTATCCCATGTCCTCAGGAACAAACGTAACTACTCACAAAACATGTTTATGTTCATAATTAGAGGAGTATTAATTATCATAAAGTAGTAGCATATGATCTTCCACCAAGTAAACCAACTAGCATCAACTACAAGGAGTAGTCAACACTACTAGCAACCAACACGTACCAATCTGAGGTTTGAGACAAACATCAGATACAAGAGATGAACTAAGGTTTTCAGAGGACATGGTGCTGGTGAAGATGTTGATGAAGATTGACCCTCTCTCAATGAGTGGATCGTTGGTGATAACAATGGCTTCGATTTCCACCTCCGGGAGGGAAGTTTCCCTGGCAGAACAGCTCCACGGGAACACTAGATTGGTTCTGCCCAAGTTCCGCCTCGAGACGGCGGCGCTTTGTCCCGAAAGCTCTGTCTTGGTCGTTTTTCCAGGTCAAAACCCTCCATATAGCAGGAGATGGGCACCAGAGGCCTACCAGGGGGCCCACAAGCCACCAAGGCCTGGCTAGGGGGGTAGGTCGTGCCTGGCAGGCTTGTGACCTCCTAGTGGGTCCCCTCTAGTATTTGTTTCGGCCAATATTTTTGATATATTCCAAAAAAATTCTCTGTAACTTTTCAGGACTTTTAGAGTTGTGTAGAATAGGTCTCTCAGATTTTCTCCTTTTCAAGTCCAGAATTCCAGTTGCCGACATTCTCCCTATTCATGTAAACCTTGTAAAATAAGAGAGAAAAGGCATAAGTATTGTACCATAACGTGTAATAAAAGTCAATAATGCAATAAATATAAATATAAAAGCATGATGCAAAATCAGCGTATCAACTCCCCCAAGCTTAGACCTCGCTTGTCCTCAAGGAAAAGCCGAGATTGATGAATGTGTCCACATGTTTAGAGATGGAGGTGTCGATAAAATGAAATCCAGACATGAGGGCATCATGATAATCTTTAGAACAACAATACTTATTGATATATAATTTCTTATACTAGAGTAACAATTCATTCACAAGATAAAGTATGAACCAAGAAACTCTATTGAGAACCAACAAACTATGCTCTCAGTCATTGAAGCGATTTGCAATTTATCATAACATCAGAAAGAGTCAATATAAGAGCTTGTAAAGAAAATCCACATACTCAATCATCTTTTAGTCTTTCATCATTTCTAACACTCACACAGTACTCATGAGGTCAAAGCTTCAATCAGACACAGTGAGAGATAGGGGCTTATAGTTTTGCCTCTCAACTATTTACCTCAAAGGTAATGTCAACAGAAATAACTCATGATTACCCACATCTGAGTGGATATATGTGTCTCGATCATTCCCCAACACATAATGCTTGCCAAGAGAGAAAGGCGAAATATAGGAACTGGTGAAGATCACCATGACTGTTGCATAAAGGTAATTACTAGAAAGTAAAAGTAACAGGTAGGCCCTTCACAAAGGGAAGCAGAGGTTGTCATGCGCTTTTGTTTTTGGATGTGCAAACCCTTAATGCAAGGGAACGCTGCTCTGTATTTCCCTTTGTGATAGCAACCTTTATTATGCAGTCCGTCGCTTTTATTTCTTTACTATCACAAGTTACTACAACACTTATTTTCGCTTACAATCACAGATCATACATATTTAGGAGCAAATCTTATTACTTTTTGCATCGTTGACAACTTACTTGAAGGATCTTACTCAATCCATAGGTAGGTACGGAGGACTCTCATGGCAAAACTGGGTTGAGGGTATTTGGATGCACAAGTAGTATCTCTACTTGGTGCGGAAGTTTTGGCTAGTATGAGGTGGAAGTAAGCACTACATGTTGGAGGATCTATAAGCATATAACTTCTATTTGGAAATAAGCAAACATAACCCATTATGATGTCTTCCTTGTCCAACATCAACTTCTTAGCATATACTATTTTAATTAGTGATCACAACCATAAAAGATGTCCAAGATAATATATTTATATGTGAACATCTCTTTCTTTATTACTTCCTTTTAATTGAACCAATGAGATCATCATATATACTCTTTGCTTTTATTCTGTTCTTCTTTTATCACCCCACTTTTTTAATTCTTCTCAAGATCATAGCAACAAGCAAAGCCCTAACATCAAAATTACTTTTTATTGTATAACTCTCGAACTCGCTTGCATAAGGGGAACATAAAGCAAAAATCAAAGCTAGATCATACTAAAAAATTATTCTACTAGATCAAGACAAAACCAAAAGGATCAAACTAGGAAAAATGAGAAAAGGTACAAGATGTGATGGTGATACGATACCGGGGCACCTCCCTCAAGCTTGGCACAAGCCAAGCGGAGTGCCCATATGCATGTGTTTAGATAACCTTCTTTGAAGGTGGTGATGTTGGAGTGGTTGATAAGGTTGGAGGCTTGTCCTCCGTCTTACAAGGCATAGTATCACCATCATAAAAAGATGAACAAGGCTCCGGGATCCTCAAATCTACAGCCAAACTAATTCCCTTAAATATGTATCCATACTCACAGTTTTGGTTTTGTAGGTCATAGATCTAGGCTTGGAGAAGCTCAATTTTCTTGTAAATCTTGAAGATGTGCACCAGCTTGTGTTTATGGGTAAACTCCGAAATCATCATGTGATTGGCATTGAGTCCACGTTCCACCATACCTTGACACTTGAAGACTTGCTGCTCCATTGCCTCGAGCCTTGTCTCCAAGCTTTCAGTCTTCTTTGCCCCCTCTACATCACGGATGTGCAGCACACCCTCACGCATCTCAATTGTCGAGGGTGTTGCAGCACCTCTGCAACATAGGGGTTGATGACCTTCTCAAAGAACATGTCCTTTGAAGCACTTGGGGACGTCATGGTGATCTAAATCAGTCTGGAAAATAACAACAAACGAGAACATATGACTTTTCCGTGGTGTGGCGTTCAAAACACTCGGGAGATTATATAATGAATTTTTACCGACTTAAAGGAGTGCACCACAAGAAAACAGAATCCGGAGGGTGCACGGGGTGGCCACAAGCCACAGGGGCGCGAACAGGGGGGTAGGCCGCGCCCTGCAGGCTTGTCGCATCCTTGTGCACTATTCAGACTACTTTAAATTTTCCTAATTTATTAAATATTCTGAAATGGAGAAAAATTGCTATTGGAAAAGTTTTGGAGTCGGTTTGCTTACCGTACCACATACCTATTCCTTTTCGGAGTCAGAAAAGTTCCGGTAGGTCTCCCTAATGTACTCGTCCGGAGTTACGATATTGATAATATTGGTTTCAACATTTATGGGAGTACCTGAGATATAATGTTAGATTCTTTACCCATTTACCACCTTTGGGTTAGTGCCTTCGGCGTTGTTGATCATGATGGCACCGGAACGATATACTTCCTCAACAATGTAAGGCTCATACCATTTAGAGAGAAGTTTTCCTGCAAGAAATCTTCAACGAGAATTGAATAGCAAGACATGGTCACCTACATTGAATTCACGCTCTTGTATCCTTTTATCATGCCATCTCTTAACCTTTCCGTTAAACAACTTAGCATTCGCATAGGCCTGAGTTCTCCATTCATCAAGTGAGCTAAAGTCAAATAACCTCTTCTCACCAACCAGTTTGAAATCATATTTGAGCTCTTTGATTGCCAAGTAAGCTTTATGATCTAGTTCTATAGGTAAGTGACATGATTTACCATAAATCATTTTGTACGGAGACATACCATAGGATTTTTGTAAGCAGTTCTATAAGCCCATAATGCATCATCAAGTTTCTTAGACCAATTTTTTCTATATCTATTAACAGTCTCTTGCAACATCAATTTAATTTATCTATTTGTTAATTCTACTTGACCACTACAATCATGATGATAAGGAGACGCAATTCTATGATTAGCATCATACTTAGCAATCAATTTACTGAAAGCACCATGAATAAAGTGTGAACCACCATTAGTCATGAAATATCTAGGGACTCCAAATCTAGGGAAAATAACTTCTTTCAACATTTTAATAGAAGTGTCATGATCAGCACTACTAGTTGTAATATCTTCTACCCACTTAATAACATAATCAACATCAACTAGAATATGAGTATACCCATTGGACTTTGGAAAAGGTCCCATATAATCAAAGCCCCAAACATCAAATGGTGTAATAGCAAGGAAGTAATTCGTAGGCATTTCCTGACGTCTACTAATATTACCAATTCTTTCACATTCATCACAAGACAAGACATACTTACGAGCATCCTCGAAGAGAATAGACCAATAAAAACCAGATTGTAATAGCTTGTGTGCAGTTGTATCTCGAGCATGGTGTCCTCCGTAGGCCTCAGAATGACACTTGTGTTGGATCTGTTCCTGTTCATGCTCAGGTACACAACGTCTAATAAGATCGCCTACCCATTCTTTATAAAGGTGTGGGTCATCCCAAAAGTAATGTCTTAAATCATATAGGAACTTTCTCTTTTGTTGGTATGTGAAACTAGGCGGTATAAATTTAGGAACAATGTAGTTAGCATAATCAGCATACCTTCGAGCATTACGCGAAGCATTTATACTAGCTAATAGTTCATCAGGAAAGCTATTATCAATAGGTAGTGGGTCATCAAGAACATTCTCTAATCTAGACAAGTTATCTGCTATGGGGTTCTCAACACCATTTTTATCAATAATATGCAAATCAAATTCTTGTAGCAAAAGAACCCATCTAATAAATATTGGTTTAGCATCTTTATTTTCCATAAGATATTTATTAGCAGCATGATCAGTGTGAACAGTTACTTTGGAATCAACAATATAAGGTCTAAACTTGTCACAAGCAAACACAACTGCTAAGAATTCCTTTTCAGTGGTAGCGTAGTTTCTTTGAGCACTGTTGTAGCGACACGACCTGAAAGGTCGAATCTCCGGTGTTTCTGTACCATCCAAAGATCATGCTGGTACACACACGGTACATCAATGTATATATCAAAGGGAAATCACACAGCTTTATTAATCGAAATCTCATATCGAGTCCTTTATTACAATAAGAATTACAATAAAGTGGCCTAAGGCCAACTTTTGAGAATAACTGAACTTGCGGAAGCTTCAAAGGTAGATGAGTCCATCTGACTCCAAGGGCATCTCACCGAGCGTCGAACGTGTCCTCACTCCTAGTCGGAAAAGTACTCTGCAACATGATACGTTGCAGCCGTGTAGGTCAGCATATTGAATATGCCGGCAATGTCACAAAAGCGGGGGTAAAGTAATCATCTAGTCTATATGCAAATATGGCAGGTGGGGTAGTAAGTTTTTGCATAGAGCCAAGTTTTTCCTACAACAAGAGGGGGCAAAGGCATAATTACTACAATGTTGGTTGATTAATGAGATGGTTCCACCAACAAATTCTCATAACCAAGTTGACATTATTAACCCACATCAATATAAGTAATTGTGTTGAGAGTTCCAGATAGTTTCAGTTCCTTTGGCTCAAGTTGTCCATGACCGTGGACACGGCTAATCGATTAGGTTTGTGTACTCTGTAGAGTTTTGCACACGTTCCCCACAAGATTTGATCGCCTCCGTTGGATTCCTCGCACTTCAGGGTGTTTGAGGAACGGATGACCAAAACATGGTCTTCTAAAGGGTTTCCCTAAGACTCTGTCGGTGCCCATCCTTTCCTACCGTTCTTCTACATCTCGTAGCACTGCCTGTGCAGGGTCACCATGATATCCAACCAAGCCAGAGCCCATAATGACTTGTGGTTGTGCAGGTAAGCCTTGGGTCTTGAAACATCCATCCATCTCTTTGTGCCTGGGTGGACCTTTCCGCATGAATACTAGCAAATCTCCAGCATCATCTAGGCTAACCACTGGTTTCTCCAGGGCGCCGTTCAACCATCATCCACCCAGAGGTATATTGAGAACTCGGAGTCTTGAAGTCTTGATCATCTTGTAGGTCTTGAAATTATTATCTCACAACTCTCATGAATCACACAACCAACCCCGTCTACTAATAGCATAGCAAAAAGTAAATCAACGTTTCCCGGGGCCAATTTGTCAAGGGTTGAGGGGTACCTACCACATGATACTACAACAAGTAACCAAGTTTCCAATTTAGCTACTTTGCATGCAATTGGGGTGATGGACGAACTAATGAAATAAAAACATAGGTAAACATGATCAAAGTGACTTGCCTTGCTGACGATCTTCGTACTCAAGTGACTCTAGATAACAAGCTTCGCACTCCGGATGATCTAACGAATCAAACAAGAGCACACAATAAGCATACAACTAAAATACAACTCACACAATCAGCAAGATAAAATTAAAACAATACTAAAACTATTCACTAGTAACAATCAAGAGAAAGAAAACAAAATCAATATTTTTGTCTCACAAAACTTTTAGTGTCAAAACTACTAATAATATAAAATAAGACAAACAACTATATTAATAACAAAACAATGGTTAACAGAAAAAGAAAGAATAAAATAAAAAAATCTATATTAGTAAACAGAATTAAATCCACTAAGATTTTTTTGTGAAAAGATTTGCTACTAAAATATTTTAATTTGCAAAACACTACTTGATGAAAATGACTAGAATGTTCCTATAACTTTGGAATAAGAAACCAAAACAACTTATCATCAACACTCTTATCATCATATTACTTAACAGAATAGAATTACTAAAATTATCTGTTAGAACACCTAATTTAATTATCTAAACAGTTTGTGGAAGTAAACTAATTTATTTTATAAACTATACCTAATGCAAAAGATTCCTATAACCACATGGTATAAAACTAAACAATTCATAATAAATATTGGCAAGTAATGTTACCTAAAATGTTTGAAATAACAGAACCTAATGAGAACTAAAACAAATTTAAACTAATTTAGGTTCAAATTGTATAAAAATCAATTTAGTTAAAACATATTAAGAACTAGACAGATTCTATTTTTGTTAAAAACAATAACTAAATTTATTCAAAGTACTCAAATCATGTAGAATGATAGGCTTAACTAATACCAAACAGTAGCAAAAAGAGTCACTCAAAAATAAATTTTTAAACTCATGTTATACAGATTTTAGTAATTTGAACAAATTTGATTAGATTAGAAATTTAAAACTCAATTTTGAAATCTAAGCATACAAACATGAACTACAACTAATTTTTGAAATAATGCAGAAAGAATCAACTAAAAACACCAAACAGTTTAAAAGATATGATAAAAACAAGATTTGAAAACTTTCTGTTTTCTAAAACAGAAACAAAAAATTAGAAAATGAAACTGATCGGAAAGGGGCTACGTGTCGACTTCCTATTGGTCGAAGGAGCATGCGTTCGGGCGTTTGCGGGCGGGTGGCCGAAGCCTAGTGCGTACCGGTTCAGGTTTTAAAACGATCTAATCTGACGCGTTGATCTACGATCGAACGGACAGGGAGGGGTTCGGTGGCTTACAGAGAAGAGGTTGCCGGCGAGGGGGTTCTTCGGCGAGGCCGAGGCGACGAGGTCGTCGGGGGCGTCGCTCCGGTGGCTAGGGACGGTGTCCAAGGGCTTCAAACAATGGCGGCGGGGCTCCGAAGTACTCTGGTGGCGTCGGAGGGGGCTGAGGGTGAGGGTAGCGACGGGTAGGTGCTTGGGGAGATCCGGTTGGGTGGTGGAACTCTGGCGAGCTCGTGGGGCAGCGTTCCGGCGAGGTAGAGGGGGGCTCGAGGTGGAATGGAGAGAGGAGGGGCAGGGGCTACTTATAGGGCCGGTGTGGTGGTCGGGTAGGGACGAGAGGCGAGATCCACGGAGAGGGATCTCCGGCGATGGCGGCGCGAGCGTGAGGAAGGGGACGGGCGTGCGGATGGCGCCATCGGACAGTGGGTCCGACGCGTCAGTGAGAGGGTGAGGCGCTGTTCGCGCCTTGGTGGCCGACCCGGAGGGATTTCGGGACTTAACTGCTGTGGGCCGGCCCGTTTCAAATTAATACTTTCCTTTTTAATATCCAGAGGGTTTAAAATATCTTAAATGCATTCAAATCATTTCCAAATATAGGAAATATATATATCGAAATGATCAGGAGAATTAATTCTATTCAATGAACATTTTTCCTCTGTCATTTGAATACTTTGGAAAAATAATTATTTTCAGAAAATGCCTATTTGATTTTAAAAAAAATTGCAAATATTTTTCAAATGACCCCCTGGTTTTATTGTTCAAATATTTCACCAAGATGCCCCTGGTGTGGAGTGTCATGTTACTCCTCTCTTTGTTTGAACATTTCCAAGGTTTTCCAATAGGTGAAGTCATTATATGGAAAAACTGAAATGGGCTTTCAGAAAATCAAAAGAATCACTTCAACAATTATATTCACTCAAACAATGTGATGATGATGCATACCTATATTTCATAACATTCGAAAATGAAATTTTGGGTTGTTACAACTATCTAGAGTCTTACTAGCATAATGGATAACACTTGATTTCTTATCAACTATTTGTCCTAGAACAACACCACCTGCATATCACTAGCATCACACTTAATCTCAAATGGCAGGTTCCAATAAGGTGGTTGAACAACAGGTGCATAAATCAAGGCATTCTTAAGGATTTCAAATGCCTCTAGACAATCATCATCAAAAACAAATGGAACATCTTAATTAGTGAGAGGCCGAGAAATTTTAGACAAATCTTTAATAAACCTCCTATAGAAACCAACATGACCAAGGAAACTTCTTATACCTCTGATATCCGTGGGACACCACATTTTTCCAATAGCATCAACTTTAGCTTTATCAACTTCAATAGCTCTTTCGGAGACTTTGTGTCACAAGACAATACCTTCATTAACCATAAAGTGGCACTTCTCCCAATTCCATACAATGTTAGTTTCTTCACATCTCTGCTAAACTCGATCAAGGTTGCTCAAGCCATCATCAAAAGAAATTCCGTAAATGGAGAAGTCATCCAAGAAGACCTCAACAATGTTTTCACAAAAGTCAGAGAATATAGTAGACATACATTTTTGAAAGGTAGCACATGCATTTCATAAACCAAAATGCATACATCTATAAGCAAAGGTACTGAAAGTACAAGTAAAAGTGGTCTTCTCTTGGTCCTCTTTTGACACAGGTATTTGAGAGAAGCAAGAATAACAATCTAGAAAGCAAAAGTGTGTGTGTTTGGATAGTATTTGTAGCATTTGATCAATAAAAGGTAGAGGGTAATGATCTTTCCTAGTAGCCTTATTTAATATCCTAAAATCAATTACTATTCTATATCCTATAATAATTCTTTACGGGGTCAATTCATTTTTCTAATTGGGAACAACAATAATACCTCCTTGTTGGGGACACACTGAACGGGACTAACCCATCTACTATCAGAAATAGGATAAATTATACCTGCCTCTAGAAGCTTTAATATTCCATTTCTTACCACTTCTTTCATTTTAGGATTTAACAATCGTTGGTGATCAACAACTGGTTTAGCACTAATAATATTATGCTGACATAAAGTTGGACTAATGCCCTTAAGATCATCAAGAGTATATCCAATAGAAGCACTATGCTTCTTCAGACTTCTCAATAATCTCATTTCTTCATGCTCTGGAAGGTTAGCACTAATAATAAGAGGATATATCTTCTTTTCATGAAGATAAGCATATTTCAGTGTATCCAGTAATTGTTTAAGCTCAAACACGGGATCACCTTTGGGTGAAGGAGGATCCCCAAGTATTTTAACAAGCAAGTTGTGTTTCAAAATAGGATGTTGATCAAAGAAAATCTTATCTATTTCATTCATTTCATTCATATGCATATCATTTTCATGGTCTAGCAAATATTGTACTAAGGGATCAGGAGGAGACACAGCAGTAGAAGCAAGACCAATAATTTCATTCTTACTAGGCAATTCATTAACAAGGGGTTGTCTACGAAATTTAGAGAAATTAAACTCATGAGACACATCCCCAAAACTTACACTATCTCTCCTAGCATTAATAGTATTGAAGAAACGTCTACCAAATATAATGGGACAAAAGTCAACTTGTGGGGAACCAAGGACTAAAAAATCAGTAGGATATTTTATTTTCCCACACAAGACTTCAACATATCTAACAATCCCAACTGGTGCTATAGTATCCATATGAGCAAGCTTAATGGTAACATCAATTTCCTCCAATTCAATTGGTGCAATTTCATTCACAATTTCTTTTTATAAGGTAAATGAATTGCACTCACACTAGCACCCACATCACAGAGGACATGATAACAATGATCTCCTATTTTAATAGAGACAACATGCACGCCAACAGTACATCTATGTTTGTCTTTAGCATCAGGTCTAGCAATTCTAGCAGCTTCATCACATAAATGAATAACATGTCCATCAATATTATCAACCAAGAGATCTTTAACCATAGCAATACTAGGTTCAACTATAATTTCCTCAGGGGGTATAGGTGTTCTAGAATAGCTCTTACGAACCACAGTTGAAGCTTTAGCATGTTCCTTTATTCTAGCAAGGAAAGGTGGTTTCTCAATATAAGTAGCAGGAATAAGAGGATCAACTTTATAAGTAATAGTTTCTTCTTCACCTTTAACAGGTTCAACTACTTTCACTTCAATGGGAGGATGATATTTAAACCACTTCTCCTTAGGGAGATCAACATGAGCAGCACAAGATTCACAAGAAGAAGCTACTACCTCAGAGTCAAGTCCATATTTAGTGCTAAATTCACGAAAAGCATGGGTGTCTACAAAGGATTTAACACAATCAAACTTAAGGTTTATACCTGACTCCTTACCTTCGACGAGTTCCCAATCTTTAGAGTGGTGTTTAATTTTTTCCAATAAATCCCATTTGAAGCCAATATCTTTCTTCATATAGGAACCAGTACAAGAAGTATCGAGCATGGATTGATCATTATGAGAAAGTAGAGCATTAAAATTCTGAATAATAATTTCTCTTGAGAGGTCTTGATTGGGGCATGAATATAGCATTGCCTTAAGCCTCCCCCAAGCTTGACCGATACTTTATACTTCAGAAGGCCAAAAATAATAGATATAATTCCGATCTCGATGAACCAGATGCATAGGGTAAAACTTCTGATGAAATTCCATTTTCAATCGGTTGTAGCTCCATGATCCAATATCATCACATAGCCTATGCCATCTCAATGTCGTCTCCTTCAGAGATAAAGGGAAGACCTTCTTTTGACATCATCCTCGGGGAAACCTGCAAGCTTAAATAATCCACAAACTTCATCCACATAGATTAGATGCAAATCAGGATGTAGTGTTCCATCTCCTACATAAGGATTAGCTAGCAATTTCTCTATCATACCCGAAGGAATTTCATAATAAATATTTTAAGTAGGTTCAGTAGGTTGAGGAGCAACTCTTGGTGCTTATGGTTGAGGTGAAGATACCCCGAACAAGCCCCTCAAAATATTTTTTTTCCATAGTAACAGGTGACAGTAAATTTCAGCACACTATATACATTTTTCCTTACCAAATTCCAGTCACCAAAGGTGCTTCACTACCAGGCAACGGCGACAAAAAAGACTATTGATGACCCACAAGCATAGGGGATCTATCGTAGTCCTTTCGATAAGTAAGTGTGTCGAACCCAATGAGGAGCAGAAGGAAATGACAAGCGATTTTCAGTAAGGTATTCTCTGCAAGCACTGAAATTATTGGTAATAGATAGTTTTGTGATAAGGTAATTTGTAACGGGTAACAAGTAACAAGTGTAGCAAAGGTGCAATAAGGTAACCCAATCCTTTTTGTAGCAAAGAACTGGCTTGGACAAACTCTTATATAAAGCAAAGCGCTCTTGAGGACACACGGGAATTTTTGGCAAGCTAGTTTTCATCATGCTCATTTGATTCACGTTCGTTACTTTGATAATTTGATATGTGGGTGGACCGGTGCTTGGGTGCTGCCCATACTTGGACAAACCTCCCACTTATGATTAACCTCTCTCGCAAGCATCCTCTACTATGAAAGAATAATGAAGATAAATCTAACCATAGCATGAAACATATGGATCCAAATCAGTCCCTTATGAAGCAACGCATAAACTAGGGTTTAAGCTTCTGTCACTCTAGCAACCCATCATCTACTTATTACTTCCCAATGCCTTCCCCTAGGCCCAAATAATGGTGAAGTGTCATGTAGTCGACGTTCAGATGACACCATACATCTAATCAAAATATCGAGCGAATACGAAATTCACATGATTACTTGTAACAAGACTTATCCCATGTCCTCAGGAAGAAACGTAACTACTCACAAAACAAGTTTATGTTCATAATTAGAGGAGTATTAGTTATCATAAGGGATTTGAACATATGATATTCCACTAAGTAAACGAACTAGCATCTACTACAAGGTGTAATCAAAACTACTAGCAACCAACAGGTACCAATCTAAGGTTTGAAACAAAGATCGGATACAACAGATGAACATGCGATGAAAATTCACCCCCTCTCGATTCCCCCCTCCGGGAGGGAAGTTTCCCCAGCAGAACAGCTCCGTCGGAGCTTTAGACTGGTTGTGCCCAAGTTCCGCCTTGAGACTGCGACCCTTCGTCCCAAAGCTCTCTCTTGATTTTTTCCAGGTCAAAACCCTTCATAAAATAGAATATGGGAACCGGAGGCCTGCGAGGGGGCCCACAAGCCACCTAGGCGTGACCAGGGGGTAGGCTGCACTTCGCAGGCTTGTGACCTCCTGGTGGGTCCCCTGTGGAATTTCTTTCGCCCAATATATTTTATATATTCAAAAACAATTATCTATAACTTTTCAGGACTTTTGGAGTTGTGCAGAATAGGTCTATCTACTTTGCTCCTTTTGTAGTCCAGAAGTCCAGCTACCGACATTCTCCCACTTCGTGTAAAACTTGTAAAATAAGATAGAAAAGGCATAAGTATTGTACCATAACGTGTAATAACATCCCATAATGCAATAAATATCAATATAAAAGCATGATACAAAATGGATGTATCACGTGGGCGCTCGGGTGATGTTCGATCTCTCCCCCCTAGTGAGTAGCGTACCTTCTATTTATATTGGACCGAGTCCTCTTCCCTTATCATAATGGCAGGAAGGGCATGGAGTACGCTGATACGTCTCCAACGTATCTATAATTTTTTATGATGTAATGTTATTATATTATCTGTTTGGATGTTTTACATGCCTTAATATGCTATTTTATACTATTTTATACTATTCTGGGACTAGCCTATTAATTTAAAGCCTAGTGCCAGTTTCTGTTTTTCCTTGTTTTTGAGTTTGGGAGATATGGAATATTAAACGAAGTCCAAACTGAATAAAATCTTTGGAATGATTTTTTCTTGAAGGAAAGAGATCTACCAGACTTGGAGTGCACACCGGGGCACCTACAAGCCTGGTAGGCGCGGCCCCCCCAGCCACGCCTGGCAGGCTTGATCTCTCCTAGCAGGTCTCCTGACCCTCTTCTTCGTCCTATAAATACCAAAATATTCCCCCAACACCAGAAATAGCCAAAGTAAATACTTTTCCGCCGACAGAAGCCTCCGTTCCCGAGAGATCCAACCTTGGAACCTTTTCCGGTAATCTGCCGAAGGGGGTTTCGATCATGGAGGGCATCTACATCTACTCCATTGCCCCTTTGATGGTGCACGAGTAGTCAACCACAGACCTACGGGTCCATAGCTAGTAGCTAGATGGCTTATCTGGCTCATTGATCTTCAATACAATGTTCTTCCTGATCTTCATGGAGATCTATTCGATGTAATACTCTTTTGTGGTGTTTGTCAAGATCCGATGAATTATGGGTTTATGTTCAGATTATCCATGAATCTTATTTGAATCTTTTCTGAATTCTTATATGCATGATTTCATATCCTTGCAAGTCTCTTCGAGTCATTGGTTTGGTTTGGCCAACTAGATTGGTAATTCTCGCAATGAGAGAAGTGCTTGATTTTGGGTTCAATCTTGCGGTGTCCTCACCCAGTGACATATTAGGGGTAGCGAGGCACGTATTGTATTGTTGCCATCAAGGGTAACAAGATGTGGTTTTCATCATATTTCTTGAGTTTATCCATCTACATCATGTCATCTTACTTAATGTGTTACTCTGTTCTTCATGAACTTAATACTCTAGATGCACGCAGGAGTCAGTCGATGTGTGGAGTAATAGTAGTAGATGCAGAATCGTTTCGGTCTACTTGACATGGACTTTATGCCTATATGCATGATCATTGCCTTGGATATCTACATAATTATTCGCTTTTCCATCAATTGCTTCATAGTAATTTTTTTACCCACCATGATATTTTCCCTCAAGAGAGAAGCCTATAGTGAAATCTATGGCCCCGGGTTTACTTTCCATAATATATTTTCAGATCTATAAACTAAAAATACGTTGCAAATAAACGTGAAGGGATTGACAACCCCTTTATAGCATTGGGTGCAAGAGTTTGATTGTTTATGTAGGTGCATCCATTTGTTACTTGCTTGTTCCTCCTACTAGATTGATACCTTGGTTCTCATCAACTAAGGGTAATATTATCTACTTTGCTACATCACCCTTTCCTCTTCAAGGGAAAACCAACGCATGCGCAGGAGGTAGCAAGAAGGATTTCTGGCGCTGTTGCCGGGGAGGATACACATCAAGCCTACCAAGTACCCATCTAAAACTCATCTCTTGCATTTACATTATTTGCCATTTGCCTCTCGTTTTCCTCTTCCCCACTTCTAAAAGGATTTTCAAAAAGGATTTGCCTTTTTATTCGCCCTTCTTGTGTTTGTCTTTTCGTTTGCCCTTTTGCTTGCTTGTGACCTTGATCGCTTCCTTTGCCACCATGTCGGAAGCTAGGGGAACTTTCACTGAAAAATATAGTAACATTCTTGATGGTAATTTCGATGAATTTTCTAATAACAACCCTCATGAAGAACCTACTATCACTCAAACAAAAAAAATCCGCATAGGTAGTGGTAATATCATTGGAAAAGGTGTTATTCAGGACTTCTTTACTTGTGCGGGAATGCTTCCTACCTTAGGAGGTTGTATTATCAATAAAACTAATACTCTTGAGGATACTATAATTTTGTTAATAATTGAACTTGAGAGCCAATTCGTTCATATGCACCCTTGCATACAAAGGATTTCTATTGAGTTCTCTAATATTCAACATTCTTCTATTAAGCGTGCCGCACTATATTCCTAGCCCACAAGTTTAGATTTATCATGAAAGAGGCAAGTGAATTTGTTTCATTATAAAATTAATTATGGATGTCTCCCCATTGAGGATATCCTTTTTAATCAAGAAGAGATAATGAGATTGCAATCTCCTGATTATGTTGCTTATAATGACAATTTGAGAAAAAGGTTCCTACCGAGGTTTTGGTTGATAAGATTTCTCAAATCAATGATAATTTTTCTATAAAAACAACGGGTTAGAGTTCATTCTAATATAGAGGCTTATGACCTTCACCCAAATAAAGGCTTATAATGAGGAATTGGTTATACACTATAGGGGGCCGAAGGAGGAACCGATTCCTCCCGCACTTGATCTTAAGGATCCTTATCGTATTAAATTTAGACATTTTGATTATTTTTCTTGACACAAAGGAAACTTTCTTCTGAAAGAAGGAAGTATGAGATGATCATGGATGATCTCCCTTATTATTATGAAAATACCTAGATCTATTGCGTTTATCCTAGCTACGGGTGTGAAACAATAGCGCTTGTTGGGAGGCAACCCAATTTTATTTTTGTGTTCTGTTTTTTTATGTTTTTGAGTGTTTCCCACATTATTACTTATGTATTAATTGTGTTTTGGTGTTTTAGTTAGTGTTTGAGCCAAGTAAAACCTTTGGGGTGATCTACGGTGGTTGTTGATTTGATCTTGCTGAAAAACACAAACTTTTGCGCTCAGCCTAGGAATTTTCTAAAATTTTCTGAGTGTCAAATGAGTCTGAAATTTTAAAAAAATATTTATATACAAATTTCCCAGGTTTTCCTAATTTTTAAGAATTGTTTGAGTTACATAAGTATATGAAGTTTTCAAATTGCTACAGACTGTTCTATTTTTTGACAGATTGTGTTCTCTTTGAGTTGTTTGCCTATTTTGATGTATCTATGGGTTGTATCTAGGGGTATGGACCATGGAGAAGTTAAAATACAGTAGGTTTTACACCAATATAAATAAATAATGAGTTCACAATAGTACCTAAAGTGGTGATT
The DNA here is from genome assembly GCA_022496015.1 of Hordeum marinum. Taxonomy (NCBI): domain Eukaryota; kingdom Viridiplantae; phylum Streptophyta; class Magnoliopsida; order Poales; family Poaceae; genus Hordeum; species Hordeum marinum. The sequence goes on from CM039678.1 coordinate 153,771,155, forward strand.
TATTTTCTTATACTAACGGATCTCACGAGTTTTCTGTTAAATTTTGTGTTGTGAAGTTTTCAAGTTTTGGGTAAAGATTTGATGGACTATGGAGTAAGGAGTGGAAAGAGCCTAAGCTTGGTGATGCCCAAGGAAACACAATTCATACTCAAGGATGCCAAAGATCCTAAGCTTGGGGATGCTCCAGAAGGCATCCCCTCTTTCGTCTTCAATCCATCGGTAAATTTATTTGAGGCTATAATTTTATTCACCACATGATATGTGTTTTGCTTGGAGTGTCTTGTATGATGTCAGTCTTTTCTTTTTAGTTTGATACAATCCTCCTTAATGCACACATATTTTGAAATAAACACACATTAATCGTGAATTTATTAGAATACTCTATGTGCTTCACTTATATCTTTTGAGATAAGCAATTTTGCTCTATGTGCTTCACTTATATTTTTTAGAGCACGGTGGTATTTTTGTTTTATAGAAATAATTGAACTCTCGTACCTCACTTATATTATTTTGAGGGTCTTATAAAACAGCATGGTAATTGGTCTAGGTTATGAATTTAGTTCTAATACGATAGGCATCCAAGAGGGATATAATAAAAACTTCCATATTATGTGCATTGAGTATTATGAGAAGTTTGATTCCTTGCATAAAGTTTTGAGATATAAAGATGGTACTGTTAAGAGCCATGTTAGCACATAATTGTGATTTGGTAAAAATACTTGTGTAATGGTTTGTGATTGTCGTAGCATGCACGTATGGTGAACCGTTATGTAAGGAAGTCGGAGCATGATTTTTTTATAGATTGTCAACCTTTGTGTGAGGGTCAGGATCGCACGATGGTGAACTCCTACCAACCTCTCCCCTAGGAGCATGTGTATCATGCCTTGTTTCGATGTATAATAAACTTTTGCAGTAAGTATGTGAGTTCTTTATGACTAATGTTGAGTCCATGGATTATACGCACTCTCACCCTTCCACCTTTGCTAGCCTCTCCAGTACCGCACAACTTTCGCCGGTGCAATAAACTCACCTTCCACAAAACAGCCACCATATACCTTCCAAAAAACAGCCATCATATATATTTCCTCAAAACAGGCACCATACCTACCTATTATGGCATTTCCATAGCTATTCCGAGATATATTGCCATGCAACTTCCGCCGTTTTCTTTTATGACATGCACCATCACTTTCCTATTACATATAGAGTCATATTTTGTCGTAGGTATCGAGTTGTAATTTTATTTTGAGTTATAAGTAAATAAAAGTGTGATAACCATCATTATTAGAGCATGTCACATGTGTGGAATGGATGATGGAAGCTATGATTCCCTCACAAGTGGGGATGAGATTCCGGACTTTATCAAAAATAAAAGAGGTCAGCGAAACCCAAATAAAAATAAATAAAAGAGGCCATAATTTCCCACCAAAAACATGAGATAAATTATAGAAGAGACATTGCTACTACCTTTCTACACACCTGTGCATCAAAGTAGCACCACGATATTCATGATAGAAAGTTTGCTATTGTGTTACTTTCATATAACTAGTAGAATTTTTCATCATGATGCACATCCACTTAGTTTCTTTCTTAGCTTTCATACACTTATAGCTCTAGTGCATCCATTGCATGGCAATCCCTACTTACTCACATTGATATCTATTGATGGGCATCTCCACAGCCCGTTGATACGCCTAGTTGATGTGAGACTATCTTCTCCCTTTGCTTGACAACCTCCACCATGTTCCATTCCACCTATAGTTCTATATCCATGGTTCACACTCATGTATTGTGTGAGAGTTGAAAAATTTGACGATATAAAAGTGTGAAAACTTCTGCTTGACTTGTCATTGGGGTTGTGCATGATATAAATACATTGTCTGGGGAAGATGGAGCATAGCCAGACCATATTATATTCTAGGGATAACTTTCTTTGGCCATTATATTTTGAAGAGATACAATTGCTTTGCTAGTATTATTAAAATGTTATTGCTTTCATATCAATCTTAAGATTTTGTTTTGAGTCTTATGGATCTTAATATTCGTGCCATAATAGAGAATATTACATGGATAAATATGTTAGGTAGCACTCTAGATCAAAAATTCTGTTTTTATCATTTACCTACTCAAGGACGAGCAGGATTTAAGATTGGGGATGCTGATATGTCTCCAACGTATCCATACTTTGTAATGATTGTCATGCTATTATATTACCTATTTTGGATGTTTTATTTGCAATAATATGCTATTTTATATTATTTTTGGGACTAACCTATTAATCTAGAGCCTAGTGCCAGTTTCTGCTTTTTCCTTGTTTTTGAGTTTTGTAGATAAGGCATATTAAACGAGTGTAAACAGAAAAAAATCTTTGGAATGATTTTTTTGGAAGGAAAGAGAACTACCAGACTTGGAGTGCATGCCAGGGCACCTACCAGGAGATCACAAGCCTGGTAGGCGCGCCCCCCTGGCTGCCCCTGGACGGCTTGCTGTCTCCTGGTAGGTCTCCTAAACCTATTCTTCATCCTATAAATACCGAAATATACCCCCAACACCAGAAAGAGCCACGCAAATACTTTTCTGATGACAGAAGCTTCTGTTCCTGAGAGATCCAATCTTGGAGCCTTTTCCGGTAATCTGCCGGAGGGGGTTTCGATCATAGAGGGCATCTACATCAACTCCATTGCCCCTTCAATGATGTGTGAGTCATCCACGACAGACCTACGAGTCCATAGCTAGTATTTAGATGTCTTGTTCTCTCTCTTGGAACTTCAATACAATGTTCTTCATGATCTTCATGGAAATCTATCTGATGTATTACTCTTTTGTGGTGTGTTTGTCGAGATCCGATGAAATGTGGGTTTATGTTCAGATTATCCATGAATCTTTTTTGAATCTTTTTTGAATTCTTATATTCTTGATTTCATATCCTTGCAAGTATCTTCGAGTTATTAGTTTGGTTTGGCCAACTAGATTGGTAATTCTTGCAATGGGAGAAGTGCTAGGTTGTGGTTCAATCTTGCGGTGTCCTCACCCAGTGACATAGTAGGCGTAGCGAGGCATGTATTGTATTGTTGCCATCAAGGGTAAGAAGATGGGGTTTTCATCATATTGCTTGAGTTTATCCCTCTACATCATGTCATCTTACTTAATGCGTTACTCTGTTCATCATGAACTAAATACTCTAGAATAGGCAGGAATCGGTCGATGTGTGGAGTAATAGTAGTAGATGCATAATTGTTTCGGTCTATTTGACATGGATGTGATGCCTATATGCATGATCAATGCCTTCGATATCAATTGCTTGAGAGTAATTTGTTTACCCACCAAGATATTTTCCTTCAAGAGAGAAGACTCTAGTGAAATCTATGGCCCCTGAGTCTACTTTCTGTAATATATTTTCAGATCTATAAACCAAAAATACAAAAAATACCTTGCTGTAATTTATTTATCTTTTACTTTTGACAGTCGTTTACATCTATCTCTATCAGATCTAATCCTTGCAAATAACCGTGAAGGTATTGACAACCCCTTTATAGCGTTGGGTGCCAGAGTTTGATTGTTTCTGTAGGTGCATCCATTGGTGACTTGCTTTTTCCTCCTACTGGATTGATACCTTGGTTCTCATCAAATAATGGAAATACTTATCTACTTTGCTGCATCACCCTTTCCTCTTCAAGGGAAAACCAACGCATGCGCAGGAGGTAGCAAGAAGGATTTCCAGCGCCATTGCCGGGGAGGATACACATCAAGCATACCAAGTACCCATCACAAACTCATCTCTTGCATTTACATTATTTGACATTTACCTCTCGTTTTCCTCTCCTCCACTTCCAAAACGATTTTCAAAAAAGATTTGCCTTTTTATTCGCCCTTCTTTTGTTTGTCTTTTCATTTGCCCCTTTGCTTGCTTGTGATCTTGATCGCTTGCTTTGCCACCATGTCAGAATCTAGGGGGACTTTCATTGAAAAAGATAGTAACATTGTTGAGGGTAATCTCTATGAATTTCTAATAACACCCCTCATGAATTACCTACTATCACTCAAACAAAAAAATTCCGCATAGGTTGTGGTAATATCATTGGAAAAGGTGTTATTCAGGACTTCTTTACTTGCGCGGGAATGCTTCCTACCTTAGGAGGTTGTATTTTCAATGAAACTAATACTATTTATGATACTATAACTTTATTAATAATTGAACTTGAGAGACAATTCGTTCATATGCACCCTTGCATAGAAAGGATTTTTATTGAGTTCTCTAATATTCAGCATTCTTCCATTAAGCATGCCGCCACTACATTCCTAGCCCACGAGTTTAGATTTATGAAAAAAGAGGCTAGTGAAATGTTTGTTCATTATAGAATTAATGGTGGATGTCTCCCCATTCAGGAGATCCTTTTTAATCAAGAAGAGATCATGAGATTGCAATCTCTTGATATGTTGCTTATAATGAAAATTTGAGAAAAAGGTTCCCTACCGAGGTTTTGGTTGGTAAGATTTCTCAACTCAATGATAATTTTGCTATAAAAAACAATGGGTTAGAGTTCATTCTAAGAAAGAGGCTTATGACCTTCACCCAAAGAGAGGCTTATAATGAGGAATTGGTTATACATTATAGGGGGCCGAAGGAGGAACCTATTCCTCCCGCACTTGATCTTAAGGATCCTTATCCTATTAAATTCAGACATTTTGATTATTTTTCCTTGCCACAAAGGAAACTTCCTTCTGAAATAAGGAAGTATGAGATGAGCAGGGATGATCTCCCTTATTATTATGGCAATACCTAGATCTATTGTGTTTTGCCTAGCTAGGGGTGTGAAACAATAGAGCTTGTTGGGAGGCAACCCAAATTTATTTTTGTGTTTTGTTTTTGATTATGTTTTTGAGTGTTTCCCATGGTATTTTTGCTGTATTAATTGTGTTTTGGTGTTTTAGTTAGTGTTTCAGCCAAGTAAAACCTTTGGGGTGATCTATGATGTTTGTTGATTTGATCTTGCTGGAAAATAGAAACTTTTGCGCTTAGTCAAGGAATTTTCTCACATTTTCAGAGTGTCGAATGAGTGTGAAATTTTTACGAAATATTTATATAGAAATTTCCCACGTTGTCCTAAATTTTAAGAATTGTTTGAGTTACATAAGTATACGAAGTTTTCAAATTGCTATAGATTGTTCTGTTTTTGACAGATTCTATTCTCTTTGAGTTGTTTGCCTATTTTGATGTATCTATGGGTTGTATCTTGGGGTATGAACCATGGAGAGTTTAAAATGCAGTAGGTGTTACTCGAATATAAATAAAGAATGAGTTCACAACAGTACCTAAAGTGGTGATTTATTTTCTTATACTAACGGATCTCACGAGTTTTCTGTAAGTTTTGTGTTGTGAAGTTTTCAAGTTTTCGGTAAAGATTTGATGGACTATGGAGTAAGGAGTGGCAAGAGCCTAAGATTGGGGATTCCCAAGGCACCATAATTCATAGTCAAGGATGACAAAGAGCCTAGGCTTGGGGATGCCCAATAAGGCATCCCCTCTTTGGTCTTCAATCCATCCGTAAATTTATTTGAGGCTATCATTTTATTCACCACATGATATGTGTATTGCTTGGAGCGTCTTGTATGATATCAGTCTTTACTTTTTAGTTTGGCACAATCATCCTTGATGCACACATATTTTGAAATAGACACATGTTAATCATGAATTTATTAGAATACTCTATGTGCTGCACTTATATCTTTTGAGATAGGCAATTTTTCTCTATGTGCTTCACTTATATTTTTTAGAGCATGGTGGTGTTTGTGTTTTATAGAAATAATTGTACTCTAGTACCTCACTTATATTATTTTGAGAGTCTCTAAAACAGCATGGTAATTGGTCTAGGTTATGAATTTAGTCCTAATATGATAGGCATCCAAGAGGGATATAATAAAAACTTCCATATTAAGTGCATTCAGTATTATGAGAAGTTTGATTCCTTGCATAAAGTTTTGAGATATAAAGATGGGAATGTTAAGAGCCATGTTAGGATGTAATTGTGATTTGGTAAAAATACCTGTTTAATTGTTTGTGATTCCCATAGCATGCACGTATGGTGAACTATTATGTAAGGAAGTCAGAGCATGATTTGTTTATAGATTGTCAACCTTTGTGTGAGGGTCGGGATCGCGCGATGGTGAACTCCTACCAACTTCTCCCCTAAGGAGCATGCGTATAATGCTTTGTTTCGATGTATAATAGAATTTTGCAATAAGTATGTGAGTTATTTATGACTAATGTTGAGTCCATGGATTATACGCACTCTCACCCTTCCACCTTTGCTAGCCTCTCTAGTACGGCACAACTTTTGCCGGTGCAATAAACTCACCTTCCACAAAACTGCCATCATATACCTTCCTCAAAACGGCCACCATATATATTTCGTCAAAACAGCCACCATACCTACCTATTATGGCATTTCCATAGCCATTCCGAGATATATTGCCATGCAACTTCTGCCGTTTCCTTTTATGACATGCACCATCACTTTCCTATTGCATATAGAGTCATATTTTGTCATAGGTATCGAGTTGTAATTTTATTTTCAGTTATAAGTAAATAAAAGTGTGATGACCATCATTATTAGAGCATGTCACATGTGAGGAAAGGATGATGGAAGCTATGATTCCCTCACAAGTGGGGATGAGATTTTAGACTTTATGGAAAATAAAAGAGGCCAGCGAAGCCCAAATAAAAATAAATAAAAGAGGCCTTAGATGCCCACCAAAAACATGAGATAAATGAGAGAAGGGACCTTTTTGCACACTTGTGCATCAAAGTGGCACCATGATATTCATGATAGAGAGTCTCCTATTTTGTCACTTTCATATAACTAGTGGAATGTTTGATCGTGATGCACATCCACTTAGTTTCTTTTTTAGCTTTCATACACTTATAGCTCTAGTGCATTCATTGCATGGCGATGCCTACTCACTCACATGTATATCTATTGATGGGCATATCCATAGCCCGTTGATACGCCTAGTTGATGTGAGACTATCTTCTCCCTTTCCTTGACAACCTCCACCATGTTCCATTCCACCTATAGTTCTATATCCATGGCTCACTCTCATGTATTGCATGAGAGTTGAAAAAGTTTGAGAATATAAAAGTGTGAAAACAATTGCTTGATGTGTCATTGGGGTTGTGCATGGTATAAATACTTTGTCTGGGGTAGATGGAGCATAGCCAGACCATATGATATTGTACGGATAACTTTCTTTTGCCATTATATTTTGAAGAGATACAATTGCTTTGCTAGTATGCTTAAAATGTTATTGCTTTTATATCAATATTAAGATTTTGTTTTGCGTCTTATGGATCTGAATATTCGTGCCACAATAGATAATATTACATGGATAAATATGTTAGGTAGCACTCCACATCAAAAATTCTGTTTTTATCATTTACCTACTCAAGGACGAGCAGGATTTAAGCTTAGGGATGCTGATACGTCTCCAACTTATATATAATTTGTAATGATTGTCATGCTATTATATTATCTGTTTTGGATGTTTTATATGCATTAATATGCTATTTTATATTATTTTTGGGACTAACCTATTAATATAGAGCCTAGTGCCAGTTTCTGTTTTTTCTTGTTTTTGAGTTTTGCAGATATGGAATATTAAACGGAGTCTAAACAGAAAAAATCTTTGGAATGATATTTTCTGGAAGGAAAGAGATCTACCAGACTTGGAGTGCACGCCAGGGCACCTACTAGGAGATCACAAGCCTGGTAGGCGCCCCCCTGGCCGCACCTGGCAGGCTTGCCGTCTCCTGGCAGGTCTCCTAACCCTATTCTTCATCATATAAATACCGAAATATTCCCCCAACACTAGAAAGAGCGACGCAAATACTTTTTCGCCGACACAAGCCTCCGTTCCTGAGAGATCCAATGTTGGAGCCTTTTCCGATAATCTGCCGAAGGAGGTTTCGATCATGGAGGGCATCCACATCAATTCCATTGCCCCTTCGATGATGCGTGAGTAGTCCACCATAGATCTATGAGTCCATAGCTAGTAGCTAGATGTCTTGTTCTCTCTCTTTGAACTTCAATACAATGTTCTTCATGATCTTCGTGGAAATCTATCTGATGTAATACTATTTTGTGCAGTGTTTGTCAAGATCCGATGAAATGTGGGTTTATGTTCAGATTATCCATGAATCTTATTTGAATATTTTCTGAATTCTTATATGCTTTAGTTCATATCCTTGCAAGTCACTACGAGTTATTGGTTTGGTTTGGCCAACTAGATTGGTAATTCCTGCAATCGGAGAAGTGCTTGGTTTTGGGTTCAATCTTGCGGTGTCCTCACCCAGGGACATAGTAGGGGTAGCAGGCATGTATTGTATTGTTGCCGTCAAGGGTAAGAAGATGGGGTTTTCATCATATTGCTTGAGTTTATCCCTCTACATCATGTCATCTTACTTAATGCGTTACTCTGTTCTTCAAGAACTTAATACTCTAGAATAGGCAGGAGTCGGTCGATGTGTAGAGTAATAGTAGTGGATGCAGAATCGTTTCGTTCTACTTCACACGGACGTGATGCCTATATGCATGATCAATGCCTTTGATATCTACATAATTATTCGCTTTTCTATAAGTTGCTTGACAGTAATTTGTTTACCCACCATGATATTTTCCTTCAAGAGAGAAGCCTCTAATGAAATCTATGGCCCCCGAGTCTACTTTCCATAATATATTTTCAGATGTATAAACCAAAAATACCAAAAATATCTAGCTGTAATTTATTTATCTTTCACTTTCTGCAATCGTTTACATCTATCTCTATCAGATCTAATCCTTGCAAATAAGCGTGAAGGGATTGACAACCCCTTTATAGCGTTGGGTGCAAGAGTTTGATTGTTTCTATAGGTGCATCCATTGGTGACTTGCTTGTTCCTCCTACTGGATTGATACCTTGGTTCTCATCAACTAAGGGAAATAATTATCTACTTCGCTGCATCACCCTTTCCTTTTCAAGGGAAAACCAACGCATGCTGAAGATGTAGCATACACCCTTATCCTGACGAAAGGTGGTCTTTGCTAGCAAAGTAGCTGGTGGTGATGCAGTGGTGGGTTCGGCGATGAAGTCCATCCGGCGGGGCTCGTGGTCTTGGTCTTGTTGCGCTAGAATGGAAACATTTGGGGGGGTGTTTATACCTTTAGTCCTGGTTTGGATTTGGATCAGGGCTAATTTGTCCATTAGTTCTGGTTCCAACGGCTAGGAGCGGTCAGGGGGTACGCGCCCCATAAGTCCCTATTCATTTGGGACCTATAGTCCAAGTTTGTATCGCAAACCGGGACTAAGGGGTGGTGGAAGGCTGGTGTCAGCCTGGGCCCCCACGAGCCCTTTTAGTCCAGGTTTGTTATACAAACCGGGACTATAGATGGACCTTTTGTCCGAGTTTGTATAACCAACCGAGACTAAAGGTTTCCCTATATAAACCCTTCATCTAGCCCGACTCCATTTCTCTAATTTCTCCCTTAGAACTCCCCTCTTTGTGCTTCACCTAGCTTGAGCTCATCCCTCCATTTTTGCGAAGATTTGTCAAGATTTGAAGCACCCAATCCATCAAAGTGTTCACAAAGATTAGCAACATTGTCCTTCTATCTCTTATTGCTAGATCATCTCGTGCAATTCTTTATAAATATAGTGATTTGTGGGTTTTAGTTTGGGTTTAATTACGTGATAGTTTTTTTGATTTATATGCAATTTGAGCTCAAATTAACTCCTTAGTTTGCATATGTGTAGGTGTGATTTACTTACTGTGCCTTCCCATCCCCGTCCTAACCACCGTCGATCACCCGCACCATCCCATCACCCGCACCACCTTAGTGAACCTCTTCTTGTGGTCTTATCCTTTTTATAGCAAAAAAAATCGTATTTGTATGATTTAGATAGTCACTTTCATAGTTTTCTTACTTGTATGATTGTTCTTATATATAGTGCCCTGGTTATGATATCTGTGCCCATCGGCCCTCATCCGGTTTACGATTCGGATGTGGTATATTCTCTTTTATAACTATTTGTTGCATTTTGTGTTAATGACAATTATGCCCATCAAGTTGACATAGATAGTTTTATCTAGGAGGTAGTTGAATCGGAAATGCCAACCGACCCTATTGTCAAGAAGTTAAATTTAGTTGAAAAAGAAAACGAGGATTTTAAAGTAAAATTGAAAAGAGTTGAAGAAGAGAAGATGAAATTGGAGTTGTAAGTTGCCGATGTCGTCGATGAGCACAAGATCAAGATGGATGCAATGCGCTTGAAGATTAGAAATTTTAGAAAATATTCCATTAATAGAGAGGCTTGGTATCATTATGTTGTTGGATCAATTTTTACCATAGTTGCAATTTTGATCGCATTTTTTGTTGCATTTAAAATGTTATAGCTATAGATAGTTGTATGTTGTTTTATGAGAATAAGTGTGTATGAGCTTTATGTATGAACTTCTATTAATTTTGTCTTTTCAGTGTTGTGTAATGAAGATGAACCGACAATGGATGTATGTTAACCGACGCTCTCCCTAGTTCATTAATGGCGTGCATTGTTTTTTGCGTGCGGTTGAGGAAACAAGCGGGATGGTTTTATGTGTTGTCCATTTTGTGTGTGTAAGAATGATAAGACTTACTCTAGCTCAATACAGATTCACGTCCACATGTTTACGTCCGATTTCATGTCCGGCTATAATTGTTGGACCAAGCATGGAGAAAGAGGGGTTCTAATGGAAGAGAATGAAGAAGAACAGGATGGTGACAACTATCATGGGTGTCCTGAATATGATGGTACTACAATGGGGGAGAGAATGTAGAACAAGAAGCTGAGGCATCAGATGAGCCCACTGATGATCTTGGTCGGGCCATTACTGATGCAAAGAGAAACTGCAAAAGTGAAAAGGAGAAGTTGAAGTTGCAGCGCATGTTAGAGGATCACAAAAAATGATTGTACCCAAATTAAGAAGATGACAACCCAAAGCTCGGTACCACACTCGAATTGCTGCAATGGAAGGCAGAGGATGGTGTATGACTGCATCCTCTACCGTGGTGAGTACGAGAATTTGAATGCATTCCTGGTATGCAATGCATTATGATATAAGATCGGCCGCGATGACCCTAGTGATGATGTTCAGGGCGAGCGCCCCAAGAAGAGGATGCCTGCCAAGGTGATGTGGTATTCTCCTATAATACTATGGTTGAAACGTTTGTTCCAAAACAAAGAGCATGCCAAGTCGTTGCGATGGCACAAAGAAGACAGTAAGAAAGACAGGAAGTTGAGAGTATTCGCTGATGGGTCATAGTGGAGAAAAATCGAGAGAGAGAGAGTGGCTGGAGTTTGCAGATGACCCAAGGAACTTATGGTTTGGTTTAAGTGCATATGGCATTAATCCATTTGGGGAGCAAAGCAGAAAGCATAGCACATGGCATGTGACTCTATGTATCTATGACCTTCCTCCTTGGTTGTGCATGAAGCGGAAGTTCATTATGATGCCAGTGTTCATCCAAGGACCTAAGTAACCCGACAATGATATTGATGTGTACCTATGGCCATTAGTTGATGAACTTATATAGCTGTGAAATTAAAAAGGTGTATGTGTGTGGTATGAGCACAAACAACATGAGTATGACCTACGAGCGTTGCTATTTGTAACCATCAATGATTGGCCTGCTCTTAGTAACCTTTCAGGAGAGACAAAAAAGGGATACCATGCGTGCACGCACTGTTTAGATGATAACCAAAGTATATATTCAGAAAAATGCAACAATAATGTGTACTTGGGACATCATCAATTTCTTTCGGCCAAGCATGCCTTAAGAAAGAGAGGCAAGCATTTCAAAGGTGAGGCAGATCACCGGAAGAAGCCCGTCCTCCATACTAGTGATGACATACTTGATATGGTCAAGAATTTACAAGTATTATTGGGAAAGGGTCCTAGCGGACAATCTGTTCTGACTAATGTTGAGGGACGTGCACGCATGTGGAAGAAGAAATCTATATTATGGGAGCTAGAATATTGGAAAGTCCTAGAGGTCCACTCTGCAATCGGCGTGATGCACGTGATAAAGAATCTTTGCGTTAACCTGCTAGGCTTCCTATGTGTGTATGGGAAGACAAAAGATACATCGGAGGCATGGGAGGACCAGCAATGTGTGTACAAAAACAACGACATGCGTCCAAAGTAGTATGAAGGTCCTGCCAGCTATGCTCCTACCAAAGCATAGAAGGAAATCTTCTTTGAATGCCTTCTCGGTATGAAGGTCCCGTCTGGCTTGTCATCAAATATAAAGGGAATAATAAATATGGAAGTGGAAAAAATTCCAAAACCTAAAGTCTCATGACTGCCACTTGATCACGTCGCAATTGCTTCCGGTTGCGTTGAGGGGGCTTCTACTAGAAAATGTTCGATTAGCCATTGTGAAGCTATGTTCATTCCTCAGTGCAATTTCTTAGAAGGTAATCGATCCAGAAGTCCTACCAAGCTTATAGAATGATTTGGTCCATTGTCTTGTCAGTTTCGAGTTGGTGTTCCCACCATGCTTCTTCAATATTATGACGCACGTCCTAGTTCATCTAGTCGAAGAGATTGCCATTCTGGGTCCTGTATTTCTACAGAATATGTTCCCCTTTGAGAGGTTGATGGGAGTCTTAAATAAATATATTCGTAACTGTGCTAGGACAAAAAGAAGCATCTCCAAGGGCCATGAAACAAAGGAGGTTATTGAGTTTTGTGTTGACTTTATTCCTGACATTAAAACGATTGGTGTTCCTCAATCGCGGCATGAGGGGAGACTGCGTGGAAAAGGCACGCTTGGACTAAAATTAATAATATAAATGGATAGGCATTCTTGGCCACAAGAACACTACATAGTTCTACATAATTCTACCTTGGTCACCCCGTTTATCAAGAAACACAAGGATATCATACGGTCGAAGAACTCGGAGAAGTCTAACCCCAAGATTCAATGTACACACAGTGAGGCTTTCGGCGGTTGGTTGCGAACACATCTCATGAATGGCGACAATGTTGAAGATGGCTTGTACTTGTAGCTCAAGAGACCATCTTCGACTATATTGATTTTCCAAGGGTACGAGATAAATGGGAATACATTTTACACGATCGCCCAAGATAAAAAGAGCACCAACCAAAACAGTGTTGTCCGCTTTGACGATGCGGCAAACACCAAGGAAAAGGACACATGTTATAGTTATATAGAGGAGATACTGGAACTTTACTATGGAGGTGATTTCAATGTCCTTTGTTCCTGTGCAAATGGGCCAATCGGACTGGAGGAGGGGTAATGGTAGACCCGCAGTACGGAATGACAACAGTGGATCTCAACAATCTTGGGCATCTAGACGAACCAATCATTCTAGCAAATGATGTTGCGCAAGTTTGCTATGTGAAGGACATGTCTACCAAACCGAGAAAATGGAAAGATAAGAAAGCGAATACATCATACGATGACCCAAAGAACCACATAGTTCTTTCTGGGAAAAGAAACATCATGAGAGTGGAGGACAAGACAGACATGCCAAAAGATTATGAAAAGTTTGATGAAATTCCTCCCTTCGCAGTGAAGACTGACCCAAGCATCCTGTTAAATGATGAAGATTGTCCATGGTTATGACGCAATAATAAAGGGACACACTCGAAGAAAAAGATTTATATCTAAAGATCCCACTCTGGGATGTGATTGGCTGCGCCGTCATCACTTTTCTTCTCTAGTGAGTAGTCGGGATGGTCCAGTCTTGTACACGAAGTGCATCTAGTTTTTGTTGTAACCCTCTCAACTTTTTAGCACATGCATGTGGGTGAAATTATGATACCATTCCAATTTTCAACCTTTTTAGAGTTCATTTGTAGTGATTTTGAATTTCAGGGTCATTTAGCTCAAAACAATTCATTAAATGGATGAAAAATAGCAAATGAAGTTAGAAAGGGTTGAAATTTGAGGATGTGGATTACAATGGTTCATATTGAATGCACAAAAATTCTAGAGTTGAAATAAGTTGAAAAAATGAAATGCCTTTGTAATAGATGACTTTTCGTCCGAAACCCTCGTACTTCCAAGGAGATGGTCTAGTTTGTACACGAATTGCATCCAGTTTTTCCTGTGAACCTCTCAACTTATTAGCACATGCTATGTGGGTGAAATTATGGTACGATGCCAACTTTCAACCATTTCAGAGTTCATTTGGAGTGCTTTTCAATTCAGGGTCGTTTTAGCTGAAAATAAATCATGAAATGCATGAAAAATAGCAAATGAACTCACAAAAGGGTTGAAAAGTGAGGATGCGGATTTTCATGGTGCATATTGAATGCAGAAAAAGTCTAGAGTTAAAATATGTTTAAAATTTTGAAATCATTTTGTAATAGACGAGTTTTGGTCCGAAATCCTGATACTTCGAAAGACATTGTCCAGTTTGTACACGAAGTGCATCCAATTATTCCTGTAACCCTCTCAAATTATTAGCACATGCTATGTGGGGGAAATTAGGATACCATGCCAGGTTTCAACCTTTTCATAGTTCATTTGTAGTGCTTTTTAATTTTAGGGTCATTTAGCTCAAAACAATTCATTAAATGGATGAAAAATAGCAAATGAAGTTAGAAAGGGCTGAAATTTCAGGATGTGGCTTAGAATAGTTCATATTGACTGCACAAAAAGTCTGGATTTGAAATAATTTAAAAAAGGAAATGCCTTTGTAACAGATGGGTTTTTGTCGGAAACCCTCATACTTCGAAGGAGATGGTCCAGTTTGTACATGGAGTGCATCCAGTTTTTCCTGTAATGCTCTCAACTTGTTAGCGCATGCTATGTGCCTGCAATTATGATACGATGCAAACTTTCAACCATTTCAGAGTTCATCTTCAAAATTTATTGTCATTTTAGCTCAAAATAAATCACGAAATGAATGAAAAATAGCAAATGAAGTCAGAAAAGGATTGAAAAGCGATGATGTGGCTTTGAACGGTGCGTATTGAATGCAGAAAAAGTCTTGAGTTCAAATGTGTTTAAAAAATTGAAATCCCTTTATAAGACGTGTTTTCGTCAGATCAAAGTTATTTAACTTAATATTATATAAAATTTATGCAACTAAAATTATCAAAGTTATTTTTGTTAAAAACTTTAATAGCAAAAATAATATTCATAAAGTATTTTCTCTTATGAGATTGTAATATGCATAAAAATAACATAAAAATAGAAAAAATGAAAATAGATGTGCTTGTAGAGATTATTCAACCTAAATTGAAAGTGCTAGTACTTTGAATTTACTAAAGTACTAGCACTTTGAATTTAGGTAGAATTTTCTCTATAAGAACATCTAGAGAGGCTCGTGTTGCCTTGATGACCCACAAGTATAGGGGATCTATCATAGTCCTTTCGAGAAATAAGAGTGTCGAACCCAACGAGGAGCAGAAGGAAATGACGAGCGGTTTTCAGTAAGGTATTCTCTGCAAGCACTGAAATTATCGGTAACAGATAGTTTTGTGATAAGATAATTCGTAATGGGTAGCAAGTAACAATTGTAACAAAGGTGCAGCATGGTGTCCCAATCCTTTTTATAGAAAAGGACAAGCCTAGACAAACTCTTATATAAAGCAAGCCGCTCCTGAGGACACAAGGGAATTTCTGTCAAGCTAGTTTTCATCATGCTAATATGATTCGCGTTAGTTACTTTGATAATTGGATATGTGGGTGAACTGGTGCTTGGGTGCTACCCTTACTTGGACAAGCCTCCCACTTATGATTAACCCCTCTTTCAAGCGTCCACAACTACGAAAGAAGAATTAAGATAAATCTAACCATAGCATGAAACATGTGGATCCAAATCAGCCCCTTACGACGCAACGCATAAACTAGGGTTTAAGCTTCTGTCACTCTAGCAACCCATCATGTACTTACTACTTCCCAATGACTTCCACTAGGCCCAAACAATGGTGAAGTGTCATGTAGTCTACGTTCACATAACACCACTAGAGGAGAGACAACATACATCTCATCAAAATATCAAACGAATACCCAATTCACATGATTACTTATAACAAGATTTATCCCATGTCCTCAGGAACAAACATAACTACTCACAAAGAATATTTATGTTCACAATCATAGGATTACTAATGATGATCAAGGATCTGAACATATGATCTGCCACCAAGTAAACCAACTAGGAGCAACTACAAGGAGTAATCAACACTACTAGCAACCCACAGGTACCAATCTGAGGTTTTGAGACAAAGAGCGGATACTAGAGATGAACTAGGGTTTGGAGAGGAGATGGTGCTAATGAAGATGTTGATGGAGATTGACCCCCTCTCGATGAGAGGATCGTTCATGATGACAATGGCTTTGATTTCCGCCTCCGAGAGGGAAGTTTCCCTGGCAGAACAGCTCCGTCGGAGCCCTAGATTGGTTCTGCCCAAGTTTCGCCTCGAGACAACGACACTTGGCTCCGAAAGCTCTGTTATGATTTTTCTGGGTCAAAACCCTCCATATAGCAGTAGATGGGCATCAGAGGGCTGCTAGGTGG
Source organism: Hordeum marinum (assembly GCA_022496015.1). Classification (NCBI taxonomy): domain Eukaryota; kingdom Viridiplantae; phylum Streptophyta; class Magnoliopsida; order Poales; family Poaceae; genus Hordeum; species Hordeum marinum. The sequence goes on from CM039678.1 coordinate 153,787,724, forward strand.
GCCACAAGCCACAGGGGTGTGCCCAGGGGGGTAGGGCAGGCCCCCTGGCTTGTGACTGGTGGACCCCCTGATGTATTTTATTTCGCCCCATAATTTTTATATATTCCAAAATAATTCTCCGTAGATTTTCAGGACTTTTGGAGTTGTGCAGAATAGGTATCTCAGATTTGCTCCTTTTGTAGTCCAGAATTCCAGCTGTCGACATTCTCCCTCTTCATGTAAACCTTGTAAAATAAGAGAGAAAAGGCATGAATATTGTACCAAAATGTGTAGTAACATCTCATAATGCAATAAATATCAATATAAAAGCATGATGCATAATGGACGTATCATGCCTCTCGCACAGCGGGGCTTATACGCTGGTCGTTGTGCTCCTCAACTAGCGAGGTCGGACCAAACTCCCACCACATCTCTCCTACCTTCACACGCAAATTTGGAGACACCAACCGGGACTAAAGATCCTGGGATATTTAACGAGGGAATTGACGAAATCTCCCCAACCTCTCCCATTCTTCCCTGATGCCGATGCCCTGGCCCGATGCCGCCAAGCTACCGAAGATCGCCGCCGCCCCTCCTCCCATCCTCATCATCGCCGCCGACCCCAAGTGCGTCCTCACCGCCGCCCCCAAGCCCGTCGTCACTGCCGCCCCGAGCCCGACCTCGCCGCCGCCCTCGAGCCCATCCTCGCCGCCATCGTCATCGCCGCCCATGCCCTCGTCCTCTCGCCGTCGTGCTCACAACCGCCGTGTCGACGCCGCCCGAGCCCATCTTTGCCGCTGCCCTGAGCCCGTCACTGCCGCCGCCCTAAGCTTGCCACCCCCGATGCTAGACGCCGTCTGCGCCTCCTCCTTGAGTCCCGCCATCGCTGCCCACACCTCCTCCCCCGAGGCCCGTCACGCAGGTGAGCTCCTACCACCTCCTTCGACCCCCCCCTCCACCGTGGCCACCACGGCCACGTGCGCTAGCCATCTAGTTGTTTTAGTTTAGTTTAGTTTGGTTTTTTAGTTGTTTTAGTTCAGTTTTTTAGTTGTTTTTTTAGTCTCGAGTCCCGAGTCGTCAAACCATGAGTCCCGAGTTGATGAACCCCAAGTCCCCGACGATCACCGGTGAGGAGTCCCCGACGATCGCCGGTGAGGAGTCCCCGACGATCGCCGGTGAGGAGTTAGTCGGCGATTGTCGGTGAGGAGTCCCCGACGATCGGCGGGGGCTCCTCACCGGCGATCGTCCGTGACTCGGGTTTCGTCAACTTGGGATTCGTGGTTCTTGTTATCATTGTCATAGTTGCTACATGCAATCATCTTTATTAAAGTTTACTAAATAGTAGGGATTTAAATAGTTGTAGAATTTGTTCTCGACATCAACGATGCCTAGCCCGCATCCTCATCGTCGACTCGGTGCCGTCGAGCACCTGCTTGAGAGGTGCCAGCATGTCCGAGATTGAGCTCCGTCACCCTGGCACTGGGAGGTGCTGCCTTCCGGGGCGCGAAGCTTGGTGAGGAATCAGGGCCCCATCATCGACCCGGAGGTTATTTGGTGGCTGTTGCTTGGACCACTGTCGATGCAGAGGGAGCTGACCCCCGTGGTGGTGGTTTGTCGCCGTGTTAGGGAGGAGGATGGGCACGTCTAATGCTACATGGCTGCATTGGACGGCAGGTTCTCCAATACCTGGCAGGTTCTTTAGCGATCACACACGAGCTATGATCATGTCATAGGTCCTTATATTTCGGTGTCCACCGCCTACTCCGCGAGATGTCAACTAGATCTATATTAGTGATATTATATTCGATGATGTATTAGTTTTACTATTCGATGACGTATTAGTGATATTATATGACCGTATTGTTGCATTGCCTTGTATTGATTTGCATATCTCCGGTTCTACTTATTGAATGCATTCTAATTGTTTTATATTTCTTCTGGATTAGTTAAGCTATGGACAGTAGAGACAAAGACCATGATCAAGAGAATTCCATGTACAACCTGATATGCCCCGGAAACAAAAAGAATGAAGTAGATGATGGCTCACAATACCTTAACCCATCAGGTGAGGGAATCGAGGAAGAACAAACAAGAGACGAAGGAGAACCAGCTGACAATGACGATGGCGAAGAAATTTTTGTCCATGTAACAGAGTCCGGCGAGGTATTAATTTTCCCTCTGGTGATCATCAGATGTATTGATTGATTTGTATATATTAACAAATCTTTCTTCCTTTCATAGCCCTCTGGATCGAGCAAACCTTATACAAGGGTTAAACGTGGCCCGACAAAAAAGTTGAAACAAGGCATAAAGTATAACATCAATCAAATCAGAGTAGATGGCAAACCGATTGCTCCTAAAGAGAATACAAACAAATTTATACGTCAATGCAGAGTTATCGTTAGGGAGCAAATCCCGATCACTGCTCAAGAATGGAATCAGCCAAAAGATCGCGGAGTTCCTTTTGTTAGCCAGAAAGCAAAAGATCTGCTTTGCAAGGAGCCCATGGAACATTTCACCCTACCAGAGGGTCCCATAGATCACCAACGGGAGAAAGTCAAGAAGTGTGCTCTTAAGAAGATGGCCACACAATTCCAGTGTTGGAAGAAAGGATTATGGACCAAATATTTGAAAGGAGGAAAGAAGACTCTAGAATTCAATGGAGAATATGTGAATTTAGCAGATGACTAGGACGAATTTGTGAAGTTCAAGGAATCAGAAGAATCTAAGAAACGGTCGAGAATAAACAAGAAAATGCCGACAAAAAAATGTGGCACCATCGTCTAGGGCCGGACGGCTACAAGTATGGATTGCCTAAGTGGGATGAATCTAAGAGAAACATCAAGGCTGCAGGGGTCTCTCCAGTAATAGAGACTTGGCCCGAGAGGTGCAGGACTTGGTTTTATGCACATGGGGGACAGTTGGAGCCAAAGACAGGGAAGGTTCTTGCATAGGCAAGTCTTAAAGAAGCCACAGTCGAGTTACTTAAAGCAATAGCAGAAGCTCGAGTGTGTGTGTACCAGCCGGAGAGAGAGAATGACGAGCTTTTGTGCGCGCTCTAGAATCCTAAACACCGGGGATGAACACGATGAAAAGGCATGGTTCCATGGCTTCTAGGTTTGCGGATTGGAACGACAGCTACAGAAGTCGTGACAGAAAGAAGAAGCATGAAGTAGATCGGATCCAGGACTTGGAATGCACACATAACATGTAGCAAGAGAAAATCAACAAAATTAGCTAGCCAGGCACGTCTTAGCAACAACAACAACAACCAGATGCTACATTGGATGGTACCATTCCATCATCTATGCCGAAAAGTAGCATGGCTTCCACGAGGGTCCCGGTCGATGATGTTGTGCTGGTTCGCTACCCCGTGGATGACATCCTAGAGTACCTTGTGAGCTACACATGAAACTTAATAACATATCTATGAAGGTACCACATGACTTTGCATTACCGAATGCACCTGAAGCACTCCTCCATGGCAATCCGATTCCACCTGGCTATGCTCATGTCGGTGTGGATCAAATTCTATCAGGATATGATACACTAGAGCTTGATCACACTGGAGGTCAAGGGGAGCTAACACTAGGAGAAGCCATACGTGGTATCACTGTGTGGAAAAAGGAATGCATCATGTTTGCAAACTCGGTGCCAAGGCCACCGATCCTCCTCCATGTTCGTCGCATCAGCCCAGTCCAACCCTCCCCGAGACAGAGCGCAGGGTGAGTCTGCCATATCCATCTCCACCGCGCCAGCCAAATCCATCCCACCCTGAGACGGAGTGCATGACGAGTCCGTGATATCAATATTTGTCGTACCCAAAGAAAAAGAGAACACAAAAGAAGAAACTCGAGCCTCCTATCAAAAATAAGTTTTCTTACGAGAAGACTGGCGAGTAATTCAAAGAATCAGTGAATCTCGCTTTGCTGGCCCATTTTGGACAGAAACCACCCCATCGCCAAAGGAGAAAGTAACCGAGGAGGTCGTAGGACACTTTATTGATGCAACTAAACTGGTGGAGAAAAGGCAGTCATCAGACTATGAACAATCTATTCCCAAGTCCTATGAATCCTACAAAAGACAGAAGTTGAGAGGTAGTAGTAAATGAGGGAAAACTGTTCCCCGGCTCGGAGAACTGGCAGTCCAATCAATCAACCCGCTCAAGGCGAGTGTTAATAATGTGGTAATAACCAACGCTGATAGAGAGAATCCTAGATTGCTCGATATCACTGTTGAACAACTCCTAGAGATCGAGGAATTTCCAATAGCATGGCAATACGTCCCCGGGAAACCTCTGGTCAGTCCTGACGACGAGATGCTTGTGATACTTCTCCAACGTATCTATAATTTTTTATTGTTCCATGCTATTATATTATCTATTTTGGATGTTTTATATGCATTAATATGCTATTTTATATTATTTTTGGGACTAACCTATTAATCTAGAGCCTAGTGCCAGTTTCTGTTTTTTCCTTGTTTCTGAGTATTGCAGATAAGGGATATTAAACGGAGTTCAATCAGAATAAAATCTTCACGATGATTATTCTTGGACCAGAAGGCATCTACCAGAAAGGGACAGGAAGGAAAGGGACATGTCAGTGTTGGAAATATGCCCTAGAGGTTGTAATAAATTGGTTATTATCACATTTCCTTGTTCATGATAATCATTAGTTATCCATGCTATAATTGTGTTGATCAAAAAATCAGATACATGTGTGGATACATAGACAACACCATGTCCCTAGTATGCCTCTAATAGACTAGCTCGTCGATCAAAGATGGCTATGGTTTCCAAGTCATGGACATGAGATATCATTTGATAACGGGATCACGTCATTAGGAGAATGATGTGATGGACAAGACCCAAACTACAAACATAGCATATGATCGTGTCAGTTTATTGCTACTGTTTTCTGCATGTCAAGTATTTGTTCCTGTGACCATGAGATCATGCAACTCACTGACACCGGAGGAGTACCTTGTGTGTATCAAACATCGCAATGTAACTGGGTGACTACAAAGGTGCTCTACAGGTATCTCCGAGGGAGTCTGTTGGGTTGGCATGGATGAAGACTGGGATTTGTTACTCCGTGTGACGGAGAGGTATCTCAGGGCCCACTCGGTAATACAACATCACAATAAGCCTTGCAAGCAATGTGAGTAAGTGTTAGTCACGGGATCTTGTATTATGGAACGAGTAAAGAGACTTGCCGGTAACGAGGTTGAACTAGGTATGGAGATACCGACGATCGAATCTCCGTTAAGTAACATACCGAAGAACAAAGGGAACATCATACGGGATTAACTCAATGCTTGACATAGAGGTTCGACCGATAAAGATCTTCGTAGAATATGTAGGAACCAATATGGGCATCCAGTTCCCACTATTGGTTATTGACTATAGAGGTATCTTGGTCATGTCTACATAGTTCTCGAACCCGCAGGGTCTGCACACTTAAGGTTCGGTGACGTTTCGGTAGTATAGAGTTATGTATGGTGGTGACCGAAGGTTGTTCGGAGTCCCGGATGAGATCCTGAACATCACGAGGAGCTCCAGAATTGTCCGGAGGTAAAGATTGATATATAGGAAGTTCTGTTTTGGTCACCGGAAAAGTTTCGGGCTCATCGATAGTGTACCGGGAGTACCGGTAGTGTACCGGGGGACCATCCGGAGAGGTATTTCGAGCCAAGAGGCCACATGGGCTGTGGGAGGAGGGAAACCAGCCCCTGGTGGGCTGGCCTAAGCCTCCTCTAAGGGCCCATGCGGCTGGAGTGGCTTGAGAAGGAAAAAATCCAAAGGTGGAGAGGTGGAAAGAGTTTCCAAGTGGAAAGGAAGAATCCTACTCGTAATAGGATTGGAGTAGGACTCCTTCACCTCGAATTTCGACCAAACCTTGAGTATTTGAGGCTGACTCCTACCCTCTCTCCCTCCTATATATACTAGAGGATTTAGAGGAAAAAACTAACCGTAATAGCCACGTGCTACCTCTCCTCTAGATCGCAGTTTCTCCTCTAGATCGGTTTTCAGCGGTGCTTAGGCGAAGCCCTGTTGGAATAGCTCCACCACCATCGCCACAACGCCGTCATGCTGCCGGAGAACTCATCTACCTCTCCGCTCCCTCTTGCTGCATCAACAAGGCGGAGATTGTCATCGAGCTGTACGTGTTCTAAACGCAGAGGTGCCATCCGTTCGGCGCTAGATCGGAAGGACCATGATCAAGATCGCGAGACGGATGGTGATGAGATCATGGGACGGATCGTGCTGAATTCGCGGGACGGATCGTAATTGGCTCGCGGGACGGATCGTGATGAGATCGCGGGATGCTTGGCGATTTGGATCGTGAGGATGTTTGACTACACCAACCGCGTTTCTTAACGCTTCCCGCTTAGCGATCTACAAGGTTATGTAGATCCACTCTCCCTCTCGTAGATGCTCATCACCATGGATAGATCTTGCATGTGTGTGGGAATTTTTTTGTTTCCCATGCACGGTTCCCCAACAGTGGCATCATGAGCTAGGTCTATGTGTAGATGAGATCTCGAGCAGAACACAAAGAGTTTGTGGGTATTGATGCTTAGATTGCTTCCTCCCTTGGTCGTGTGTTGGTTCAGCGGTATTGTGGGATGAAGCGGCCTGGACCAACCTTACTCGTACGCTTACGAGAGACCGGTTCCATCGACTGACGTGTAACTTCGTTGCACAAAGATGGCTGGCGGGTGTCTGTTTCTCCTACTTTAGTTGGATCGGATTCGACTAAGGTGGTCCTTGAGAAGGTTGAAAAGCAACTTATGTATCACCATTGTGGTTTATGCGTAGGTCAGAATTGTTCTTGCTAGATACCCGTAGCAGCCACGTAAAACATGCAACAACAATTAGCGGACGTCCAATTTTTTCCAGGGTATGTTGTGATGTGATATGGACAATTACATGATGAGATATATGTGATGTATGAGGTGATCATGTGTTGTATAGAATATCATGACTTGCATGTCGATGAGTACGGCAACCGACAGGAGCCATAGGGTTGTCTTTAATTATTGTATGACCTGCGTGTCAATCATTAAGCGCTATGTAATGCTTTACTTTATCGCTAAACGATAGCAATAGTAGTAGAAGCATGGTGGGCGCGACAACCCCGATGGCGACAAGTTAATGGGGATCAAGATGATGGAGATCATGGTGTCATGCCGGTGATGATGGAGATCATGCCGGTGATTTCAAGATGGAGATCGAAAGCACAAGTTCATGGCCATATCATGTCACTTATGATTTGCATGTGATGTTAATCCTTTTATGCACCTTGTTTTGCTTAGGACGATGGTAGCATTATAAGGTGATCCCTCACTTAATTTGAAGATAAATTGTGTTCTCCCGGAGTGTGAACCGTTGTGAAAGTTCGTCGTGTCGAGACACCACGTGATGATTGGGTGTGATAGACTCTATGTTCACACACAACGGGTGCAAGCCAGTGTTGCACATGCAGAACACTCGGGTTAAACATGACGAGCCTAGCATGTATAGACATGGCCTTGGAACACAAGAGACCGAAAGGTCGAACATGAGTCATATAGTAGATATGATCAACATGATGATGTTCACCATTGAAACCACCTCAACTCATGTGATGATCAGACTTGAGTTGGTGAATTTGTATCATGTATCACTCGAATGACCGGAGGGATGTCAATTTGAGTGTGAGTTCTTAAGTAATATGATTAATTCAACTCATTATCATGAACATAGTTAGTGGTGTCTTTGCAAAATTATGTTGTAGATTACTAGCTCACGCGATAGCTCCCTTGAATTTCTATATGTTCCTAGAGAAATAGAGTTGAAAGATGACGGTAGCAATATTGCGGACTGGGTCCGTGATCTGAGGATTGTCCTCATTGCTGCACAGAAGGCTTATCTCCTTAATGCACCTCTCGGTGAGCCACCCCCTCTAGCGTCATTGGTAGGAGTTGTGAACATCTGATAGGCACATTCTGATGACTACTTGATAGTTTAGTGCATCATGCATTACAACTAAGAATTGAGTCTCCAAAACATTTTGAACATCACAGAACATATGAGATGTTCTAAGAGCTGAAATTGGGATCTCAAGCTCGTTCCCATGTTGTGAGATATGAGATCTCCAACAAGATTCTTTGCCTGCAAGACGAAGGAGAATAGCTCAATTGTTAAGCATGTGCTCAGATTGTCTGGGTGCTACAATCGCTTGAATCGAGTGGGAGTTGATCTTCCAGATAAGATAGTGATTGATATAGTTCTCCTAGTCACTGTCACTAAGCTACTAGAACTTGGTGATGAACTATAAAATGCCAGGGATAGAAATAATGATCCCTGAGCTGTTTGCGATGTTTGACACCGCGAAGGTAGAAATCAAGAAGGAGCATCAAGTGTTGATGGTTAGTAAAACCACTAGTTTCGAGAAGGGAAAGGGCAAGGAGGGAAACTTCATGGATAGCAAGTCAGTTGCTGCTCCAGTGAAGCAACCCAAAGTTGAACCCAAACCCGAGACTAAGTGCTTCTATTATGAGGTGAGCGGTCGCTGAAGCAGAACAACCCTAGATACTTGTTAGATAAGAAGGCTGGCAATGTCGACACAAGTGTATTTGATATACTTGTTATTTATGTGTACCTTGCTAGTACTCCTAATAGCACCTAGGTATTGGATACCGGATCGGTTGCGAAATGTTAGTAACTCGAAGTAAAAGCTATGGAATAAACGAAGACTAGCTAAGGGTGAGGTGATGATGTGTGTTGGAAATGTTTCCAAGGTTGATGTGATCGACATCGCACGCTCTCTCTACCTTCGGGATTAGTGACGAACCTAAATAAATGTTATTTGGTGTTTTGCATTGAGCATGAACGTGATTAGATCGTGTTTATTGCAACACTGTTATTCATTTAAGTTAGAGAATAATTGTTATTCTGTTTACATGAATAATACCTTCAATGGTCATGCACCCAGTGAGAATGGTTTGTTGAATCTTGATCATAGTAATACACATGTTCATAACATTGATGCCAAAAGATACAAAGTTAATAATGATAGTACAACATACTTGTGGCACTGCCGCTAAATGTCATATTGGTATAAAGCTCATGAAGAAACTCCATGCTGATGGATCTTTGGACTCATTCAATTTCGAATAGGTTGAGACATGCGAACCATGCATCTTGGGCAAGATGACTAAGGACCCCGTTTTCCGGATTGATGGAGCGGGCAAGTGATTTATTGGAAATGATACATGTTGATGTATGCAATCCAATGAGTCTTGTACCGTGCGATGGATATCGTTATTTTCCTACCTTCACTGATGATTTGAGTAGATATAGTGTATGTTTACTTAATTAAACACTAGTCTGAATCGTTTGAAAAGTTCAAGCAAATTCAGAGTGAAGTTTAAGATCATCATGACAAGAAGATAAAAATGTCTCGATATGATCGTGGAGGTGAATATCTGAGTTACTAGTTTGGCATACAACTTTAGACAATGTGAAAGTCGTTTCACAACTCACGCCACCTGGAACACCATAGTGTGATGGTGTGTCCGAACGTCATAGTCGTGCTCTATTGGATATGGTGCGGGCTATGATGTCTCTTATCGTTTTGCTACTATAGTTTTGGGGTTATGCATTAGAGACAACTACATTCACTTTAAATAAGGCACCATCTAAATCCGTTGAGATGACACCATGTGAATTATGGTTTGATAGAAACCTAAGCTGTCATTTCTTAATATTTGGGGCTGCGATGCTTGTGTGGAAAAATGTTTTCACCTAATGAGCTCGAACCCAAAGCGGAAAAATGCATGTAAGAACAGTTGGGTGAACCTTCTATCTCAGATCCAAGCATAAAGTGTTTGTTGCTAAAACGGGTCCTTTCCCGAGAAAAAGTTTCTCTCAAAAGAATTGAGTGGGAGGAAGATAGAACTTGATGAGGTTGTTGAACCTTTGTTTCAACCAGAGAGTAGTGCAGCACAGAAAGATGTTTCTGTGGAACCTACGTCAGTTGAAGATGCAGTAAATGATGATGATCATGAAGCTTCGGATCAAGTTACTATCGAAATTCGTAGGTCGACAAGGATGCGTACTTCTCCTGAGTGGTATGAAAACCCTATATTGGAGGTCATGTTGTTGGACAACAATGAACCTACGAGATATGGAGAAGTGATGATGGGCCCGGATTCCGGCAAATGGTTAGAGGCCATGAAATCCGAGAAAGGATCCATGTATGAAAACCAAGTATAGACTTTGGTAGACTTGCTCGTTGGACGGCAGGTCGTCGACTACAAATGGACCTTTGAGATGAAGACAAACGCTGATGGTAAATGTCAGCATTTATAAAGCTCGACTTGTCACAAAGAAGTTTCCGACAAGTTCAAAGAGTTGACTACGATGAGACTTTCTCACTCGTAGCGATGCTAAAGTCTGTTGGAATTATGTTAGCAGTTGCTGCATTTTCCAATTATGAAATCTGGTAGATGGAAGACAAAACATCGTTTCCTTAACAATTTACTTGAGGAAAAGTTGTATGTGATACAACTAGAAGGTTTTGTCAGTTCTAAGGATGCTAAAAGGTGAGCAAGCTTCAGTGATCCTTCTATGGCCTGAAGCAAGCATCTCGGAGTTGGAATATACACTTTGATGAGGTGATCAAAGTTTTTGAGTTTATACGAAGTTTATGAGAAACTTGTATTTACAATAAAGTGAGTGGGAGCACTATAGAGTTTTTGATAAGCATATGTGATTGACATATTGTTGATCGGAAATGATGGAGAATTTCTGGAAAGCATAAAGGGTTGTTTGAAAGGAGTTTTTCAAAGGAAGACCTGGATAAAGCTACCTAATTGTTGAGCATCAAGATCTATAGAGATAGATAAGGATGCTTGATGAGACTTTGAATGAGTACATACCTTGACAAGATTTTGAAAGAGTTCAAAATAAATTAGTCAGAGAGAAGTGTTCTCGCCTGCTTTGCAAGGTGTGAAGTCGAGTGAGACTCAAAGCTCGACCACAGCAAAAGAAAGAGAAAGGACGAATGTCATCCCCTATGCCTTAGCCATAGGCTCTGTATAGTATGCCATGCTGTGTCGCACCTGTGTGTGCCTTGCCATGAGTCCGTCAAGGGGTACAAGAGTGATCTAGGATTGGATCACTGGACAGCGATCAAGATCATCCTTAGTAACTAAAACATTAAGGAAATGTTTCTCGATTATGGAGGTAAGAAAGAGTTTGTCATAAAGAGTTACGTCGATGCAAGCTTTGACACCAATCTGGATGATTCTTAGTAGCAATATGGATACGTATAGTAGAGCAGCCATTTGGAATAGCTCCAAGTGGAGTGTGGTAGCAGTGTTTACAGTTTGACATAGAGATTTGCAAAGTACACACGGATCTAAATGTTGCAGACCCGTTGACTATAAGACCTCTCTCACATGCAAATCATGATCAAGCCCCAGAACTCATTGTGTGTTAGATTCATAACAATGCGAATCATATGGTGATGTGAACTAGATTATTAAATCTAGTGCAAGTGGGAGACTATTGGAAATATGCCCTAGAGGCAATAATAAATTAGTTATTATCATATTTCCTTGTTCATGATAATCGTTTATTATCCATGCTATAATAGTGTTGATCGGAAACTTAGATACATGTGTGGATACATAGACAACACCATGTCGCCAGTATGCCTCTAATAGACTAACTCGTTGATCAAAGATGGCTATGATTTCCTAGTCATGGACATGAGATGTCATTTGATAATGGGATCACGTCATTAGTAGAATGATGTGATGGACAAGACCCAAACTACAAACGTAGCATGTGATCGTGTCAGTTTATTGCTACTGTATTCTGCATGTCAAGTATTTGTTCCTATGACCATGATATCATGCAAATCACTAACACCGCAGGAGTACCTTGTGTGTATCAAACATTGCAATGTAACTGGGTGACTATAAAGGTGCTCTACAGGTATGTCCGAGGGTGTCTGTTGGGTTGGCATGGATCAAGACTGGGATTTGTTACTCCGTGTGACGCAGAGGTATCTCAGGGCCCACTCGGTAATACAACATCACAATAACCCTTGCAAGCAATGTGACTAAGTTTTAGGCACGGTATCTTGTATTACGGAACGAGTAAAGAGACTTGCCGGTAACGAGGTTGAACTAGGTATGGAGATACCGACGATGGAATCTCGGGCAAGTAGCATACCGAAGAACAAAGGGAACATCATACGGGATTAACTGAATCCTTGACATAGAGGTTCGACCGAATAAAGATCTGCGTAGAATATGTAGGAACCAATATGGGCATCTAGCTACCGCTATTGGTTATTGAACGTAGAGGTGATGTCTACATAGTTCTCGAACCCGCAGGGTCTGCACACTTAAGGTTCGGTGACATTTCGATAGTATAGAGTTATGTATGGTGGTTATCCAAGGTTATTCGGAGTCCCGGATGAGATCCCGGATGTCACGAGGAGATCCAGAATGGTCCGGAGGTAAATATTGATATATAGGAAGTCCTGTTTTGGTTGCCGGAAAAGTTTTGGGCTCATCGACAGTGTACCGGGAGTGTCGGTAGTGTACCGGGGGACCATCGGGAGAGGTATTTTGACCCAAGAGGCTACATGGGCTGTGGGAGGAGGTAAACCAGCGCCTGGTGGGCTGGCCGAAGCCTCCTCTAAGGGCCCATGCGGCTGGAGTGGTTTCAGAAGGAAAAAATCCAAAGGTGGAGAGGTGGAAAGAGTTTCCATGTGGAAAGGAGGAATCCTACTCCTAATAGGATTGAGTAGGACTCCTTCAACTCTAATGTCGACCGAAGCTTGAGGGTTTGAGGCTGCCTCCTCCCCTCCCTCCCTCCTATATATACTAGAGGATTTAGAGGAAAAAGCTTATCCTAATAGCCACATGCTACCTCTCCTCTTGATCGGAGTTTCTCGTCTAGATCTGTTTTTAGCGGTGCTTAGGCAAAGCCCTGTTGGAATAGCTCCACCACCATCGCCGCAATGCCATCACGCTGCCGGAGAAATCATCTACCTCTCTGCTTCGTCTTGCTGTATCAAGAAGGCAGAGATCGTCATCGAGCTGTACGTGTGCTGAACACAGAGGTGTCGTCCGTTCGGCGCTAGATCTGAAGGACCGTGATCAAGATCGCGAGACGGATCATGATGAGATCGCGGGATGGTTTGTGATGAGTTCGCAGGACGGATCGTGATTGGATCATAGGACGGATCATGATGAGATCCCAGGATGCTCGGCGATTTGGATCGTGAAGATGTTCGACTACACCAACCGCGTTTCTTAACGCTTCCTGCCTAGCGATCTACAAGGGTATGTAGATCCACTCTCCCTCTCGTAGATGCTCATCACCTGGATAGATCTGGCATGTGCATAGGAAATGTTTTGTTTCCCATGCAACGTTCCCCAACAGTCAGGAGGTCACAAGCCAGGGGGCGCGACCACCACCCCCGGCCGTGCCTGGTAGGCTTGTGGGCCATGGGAGGTCTCCTAACCCTAATCTTCGTCCTATAAATACCCAAATATTCCCCCAATACCAAAAAGAGCCACACAAATACTTTTTTGCCACCAGAAGCCTTCGTTCCCAAGACATCCAATCTTGGAGCCTTTTCCAGTAATCTACCAAAGGGGTATTCGATCATGGACTGCATCTACATCAACTCCATTGCCCCTCCGATGATGCGTGAGTAGTACACCACAAACCTACAGTTCCATAACTAGTATCTAGATGGCTTCTTCTCTCTCTTTGTGCTTCAATACCATGTTCTTCATGATCTTCAGGGAGGTCTATCCGATGTAATGCTCTTTTGCGGTGTGTTTGTCGAGATCCGATGAAATGTGGGTTTATGATCATCTTATCTATAAATATTATTTGGTTCTTCTCTGAATTCTTATATGCATGATTTCATATCTTTGTCTGTAACATCCCAAATTTTCAAAATTTGGAATGTTAATAGGATCATTCTTTCGCATCATGATGTGTATGCATATTTGATGTTTTTTAATATTCAAAGTGTTTCCAACCCAAGGCAAAATATTTGGAGAGGATATAATATGACTTATCCTATATGAAAATATACTTGGTAATTCTTAGAATGTTATTTTGGAGTTCAAAGGATTTAATTTTAGGAGTTTTTGAAACTCACATTTATTTTGTAGTTTGTTTTAATGATTTTTATTGGCTCCTATTGTATATAATAATTGTATAGACTTTATTTGGGTTATAAAAATGTGTATTATTTTATAAAATTGCTATTATATTTTTTGTGTGTTATTAATATTTTATGATTTTTTCTGGTGTTATTTTAGCTGCACAGTTGCCCAACCGAGGCTCCGCCCGCGCGTGCGTGTAGAGTGTAGCCGCCGCAGGCCGACCCATTTTCGCAGCAAGCAGAGCCCAGCCCCGCAGATCTCTCTCTCTATTTTTTTTCTCTCAGCCACTAACGGATCTGGCCCACCTATCATCTTTCCCACTGAGCCGTGTTCTTCCTGGTCTTCGTAGCATACCGAACCAAATTGATGGATTGGATCGATTTCTGAACCATAGGCAACGGGATCTAACCTATAAATGGTCAAAAAATACTCCTTGTCCGATTTTTGCCAAAATCACATCCTCCCGTGCACTACATCGCCCATACCAGTCGAAACTGATCTCACCGGAATTCTACCGCCTGAAACTATTCGTCGGTCGATTCCTTCACCACTAGAGGGGACTACTAGGACGACCCCGTCAAGAAGCTTGACGCTGGCAGCCGCGCTCCAGCCGGACATAGCCCACGTTGAAGGCCTAGAGAGCCCTGTACCTGTCATAAGCGATGGTTCCGAGCCGCTCCGCCTCATTCTTCTCCAGGTCCGGTGCCGTTTCTCCTCTGTTCTCTGATTGTCTGCAGTGTGCAGCGGACCAGAGTTAAACGTAAGAGTACTTCAGCACCATTCATGGCAAGTTTCACTTTTGATTATGTTCGTCCTAAATGTCTAATATGCACTATTGTGACCTTTTATATGTTTGGGTGATTCTTATTTTTATTGTCACCATGTGCTTGTCCTATTTGTGTTGTTCAATTGTATGCTTGGATTTGCTATGGTAGACGTGGGCTTGAATCGAGTGTTTCATGAAATTGGTGAGTGTGTATAGCTATAGGATCAGGTCTTTTTCTCATGTGAATGCGTCTTGTCAGAGCGCTCTATTGTACCTAGATAATGCAACATTGACATGGCGCACTCGAGCTAGTTTCGGGATTTAAATCAGGTGAACTCCTTGGTAGAGCATTCAAGAATGCACCACTGACAGAGCGCACTTGAGACTTCTGAAGTTCTTTTCATGTTCATCTAGGATCTCCGGGGTTCTCATGGGATGATCCGTTGTATTGAGTAAACCTTGTAGTGAGGTAGGTGAAGTTAGTTTGTGCCAACCCAATTTGAGTGTTTTGTTTATCATACCTCGATTGTAGATGTAGGTTTGCTATATATCATTATGTGTGATTTGCCAATGAATTCAATGTATTGACCCTTTGTGGCTGCAACTTATCATGTTGTAGGATGTTCAGATGATCATTCAGATACAGTAGGGTCACGAGTCTTCACTCAACATTTTTGCCAGTGGGCATTGATGGGATTCGTCTTTTGTTTATGCTACTTTTCAGTTGTCGTTATTAGTTAATAAATCTAGTTATGTGCTACGATATTGTAATACAATACAAATTCTAGACCATTTGTTTAAGTAATTGGTGCACTTGTTATTTGATATTCTTATGTACTGTGTGTGCTAGCGAATCGATCTATGGACTATCATAGTAAGCACATAGACATCGAATCTTATCCATTTCGGGTCATTACAGATGGTACCAGAGCATTGTGTTGACTGTAGGTCGTGACCCTAGAAAATGGAGTAGTAAAAGCCGTAGGAGTGAAAACTTATTTTGCAACGTGACTCCACTTATTAGTTTTTCTCTTGTACTTTTACCTTCTCTTTTCAAGTCTAGATGATCCCTGTAGTTACATTAGTATTATCTGACGAATTTTAGTTACCAGACCACCACTATTATGCTGAGTTCTAGAAATGATTCACGCGTAGTATGATGAGATCATATCTCTTGTGGATATGACCTTACTTGTAGGATTTTCCTGTGTGGTGTGTCTTGTGTGATTTGTTTGATTTGGAGTTTGTTGCTAGCATATGGGTCGTATTCCCCCCTTAGACCTTATTCTATTTGTATCTCATCTATGCTTACCCACCAGATGTCGTCGAGACGTAATACTAGAGCCACTGGTTCAGGAGACAACAACAACAATGACGTGCCACCACACATGCAACAGTTTTTTCAAGGACAGGCTCAACTAATCCAGCTGCTCACGCGGAACATGGGGAATAACAACAAAAATCACAAGTGGATGCACTCACTCATTTCTTGAGGTTGAATTCTCAGTGGTTTTCTAGCACCCCTGAACCTATTGTAGCTAATGATTGGCTTTGCTCAGTTAATAAGAATTTGGAGTCTGCTGGTTGCACTGATGTAGAAAGAGTGAGGTTTGTGTCACATTTGTTAGAAGGACCAGCCGCAGCATGGTGGGAGAATTACTAAGTCACTTACCCTATTGCTACTATCATCTGGGCGCAATTCCACACAGGTTTCTGCACCACCCATGTGTCTGCTGGCGCCATGAGTCTGAAAAAAGGAGTTTGGCAGCTTGCATTAGGGAGGTCGCACTGTGAATGAATATGTGGAGTAATTCAATAAGTTTGCGCGTTATGCTCTTGATGATATGAACATTGATGCAGCTAGACAAGAGAAGTTTCTTGAAGGTCTGGATGATGACTTAGGTCTTCAGTTGACAGTGGCGACTTTCAACTATTGTCAAGAACTCATTGATAAGGCTATTATACTTGAAGGCAAACACCAAGAGGTGGGGGATCGCAAAAGGAAGGAAGTGCTGCCGAGTTGAACTCTAGAGCTCAGCAGAAGCAATGGAATTCATTAACATGTTCTGAGTACCATGATTCTGAATTGGACATGTACAATGGTCATAACCATCATAACCACAATGGCCATAATCATAACAACAATCGTGGAAACAACCACAACCTTTTGACACCCACAAACAACCACAACCTTTTAACAACAATCAGTCCAGGAACTAGCAGAGTAAGCACACAGACATCGAATCTTATCAGGTTTGGGTCGTTACAGATGATATGTGAGAGACTGGCTTAATAGGAATGATAGACTACTCATATAAAGAAGGAATTCCTTCTTTTCGGGGAGCCCATTCGAAAAGAACTCCAAAGTTAAGCGTGCTTGGCTTGGAGCGATTCTAAGATGGGTGACCTACCGAGAAGTTGGTCTCGGTGCACACGAGTGAGGAGAAAGTGCGTAGGAAAGACTAGTGTTGGTCTGTGGGGACAGTCTCGATCCCGCCAAACATAACGGGGTGTTACAATTGGTATCAAAGCCGACCCTTGCGGTTACACGGGAAAGCGCAAGTCAGGTGCACGGGCATGTGGAGCATGGCGTGTGTGGCCCATCATGGCACACAGCATGGCACATGTCTTGGACTAGATGGGCATACGTGTGCCAAAAGGGAATGTTCCGGATGGGGCGACAAGGACGTCGGTTCCTTTGAGTGTGGGTGTATGTGACAACCTGGCTTAGTAGGAATGATAGACTACTCATATAAACAAGGAATTCCTTCTTTTTCGGGAGCCCATTTGAAAAGAACTCCAAAGTTAAGCATGCTTGGTTTGGAGCAATTCTAGGATGGGTGACCGACCGGGAAGTTGGTCCCGGGTGTGCACGAGTGAGAACAAAGTGCGTCGGAAGAAGAGTGTTGGTGTGTGCGGCCAGTCTCGATCCCGCCATGCGTAACGGGCTGTTGTTGGGGATTGTAGTAGTAAATCAAAAAAAAATCCTACGTGTCACCAAGATCAATCTATGGAGAAACCAGCAACGAGTAAGGGGAGTGCATCTTCATACCTTTGAAGATCGTAAAGGGGAAGCGTTACAAGAATGCGGTTGGTGGAGTCGTACTCGCAGCGATTCAGATCGCAGTCGATTCCGATTTAAACGCCAAACACACGTGCAGCCCGGTGACGTCTCCTAAGCCTTGATCCATCAAGGAGGAAGGAGAGGTTGAGGGAGAGCTTCGACAGCATGACGGCGTGGTGGTGGTGGAGCAACGTGGCACTTCCGCAGGGCTTCGCCAAGCACTATGGAGGACGAGGAGGTGGAGAGGTAGGGCTGCGCCGAGAGAGAGAGATGCGTGTCTTCGGTAGCCCCAAGGGATCCACTATATATAGGAGGAGGGGAGGAGGGTGCGCAGCCCCTATGGTTTCCACCCTAGGGCCGGTGGCAGCCCTATATGGCCCTTGGGCGGCGGCCAAGAGAGGGGAGAGGAGGGGCGGCACCCTAGGTGGGCCTAGGGCCCATCTGCTCCTAGGGTTTGCCCCCCTCCCACCTTTGCTGCGCCTTGGGCCCTAGTGGTAGGCGCATCAGCCCACCTAGGGGCTGGTTCCCTCCCACCTTCGGCCCATGCAGCCCTCTGATGCAAGTGGCCCCACACGATGGACCCTTGAAACCCTTCTGGTGGTCCCGGTACGTTACCGGTGATGCCCGAAACACTTCCGATGACCAAAACCTCACTTCCTATTTATGAATATCTACCTCCGGACCATTCCTAAACTCCTCGTGACGTCTGGGATCTCATCCGGGACTCCGAACAAACTTTGGTAACCACGTACACTATTTCCCTATAACCCTAGCATCATCGCACCTTAAGTGTGTAGACCCTACGGGTTCGGGAGGCATGTAGACATGACCGAGACACCACTCCGGTCAATAACCAACAGCGGGATCTGGATAACCATGTTGGCTCCCACAAGCTCCATGATGATCTCATCGGATGAACCACCATGTCGGGGATTCATTCAACCCCGTATACAATTACCTTTGTCTACCGGTATGACACTTGCCCGAGATTCGATCGTCGGTATCCCTATACCTTGTTCAATCTCGTTATCGGCAAGTATCTTTACTCATTCCATAACACATCAGCCCGTGGCTAACTCCTTAGTCACATTGAGCTCATTATGATGATGTATTACCGAGTGAGCCCAGAGATACCTCTCCATCACATGGAGTGACAAATCCCAGTCTCGATTTGTGCCAACCCAACAGACACTTTCATGGATACCCGTAGTGTACCTTTATAGCCACCCAGTTACGTTGTGACGTTTGCCACACCCAAAGTATTCCTACGGTATCCGAGAGTTGCACAATCTCATGGTCTAAGGAAACGATACTTGACATTAGAAAAGCTTTAGCAAACGAACTACAAGATCTTGTGCTATGCTTAGGATTGGGTCTTGTGCATCACATCATTCTTCCAATGATGTTATCCCGTTATCAATGACATCCAATGTCCATAGTCATGAAACCGTGACCATCTATTGATCAACGAGCTAGCCAACTAGAGGCTCACTAGGGACATGTTGTGGTCTATGTATTCACACATGTATTATGGTTTCCGGTTAATACAATTACAGCATGAACAATAGACAATTATCATGAACAAGGAGATATAATAATAACCATTTTATTATTGCCTCTAGGGCATATTTCCAACGGTCTCCCACTTGCACTAGAGTCAATAATCTAGTTACATTGTGATATATCGAACACCCATAGAGTTCTAGTGTTGATCATGTTTTGCTCGTGAGAGAGGTTTAGTAAATGGATCTACGACATTCAGATCCGTATGTACTTTACAAATATCTATATCTCCTTCCTGAACGTAATCACGAATGGAGTTGAAGCGGCGCTTGATGTGTCTTGTCTTCTTGTGAAAGCTGGGCTCCTTGGCAAGGGCAATAGTTCCAGCGTTGTGACAAAATAGAGTCATCGGGCCCGACGCATTGGGAATTACTCCTAGGTCGGTGATGAACTTCTTCATCCAGACTCCATCCTTTGCTGCTTCCGAAGCAGCTATGTACTCCGCTTCACATGTAGATGCTCCCACGACGCTTTGCTTGTTGCTGCACCAGCTGACCACCCCTCCGTTCAAAATATACACGTATCCGGTTTGCAACTTGGAGTCATCTGGATCTGTGTCGAAGCTAGCATCAACGTAACCCTTTACGATGAGCTCTTCGGCACCTCCATATACGAGAAACATGTCCTTGGTCCTTTTCAGGTACTTCAGGATATTCTTGACCGCTGTCCAGTGTTCCGTTCCGGGATCACTTTGGTACCTCCCTACCAAGCTTATGGCAAGGTTCACATCAGGTCTGGTACACAACATGGCATACATAATAGAGCCTATGGCTGAAGCATAGGGGATGACACTCATCTTTTCTCTCTACTGTGTCGTGGTTGGGCATTGAGTCATACTCAATCTCACACCCTGTAACACAGGAAAGTACCCCTTCTTGGACTGATCCGTATTGAACTTCTTCAATATCTTGACAAGGTATGTGCTTTTTCAAAGACCTATGAGGCATCTCGATCTATCTCTATAGATCTTGATGCCTAATATGTAAGCAGCTTCTCCAAGGTCCTTCATTGAAAAACATTTATTCAAGTAGGCCTTTATGCTTTCCAAAAGTTTTATATCATTTCCCATCAACAATATGTCATCCACATATAATACGAGAAATGCTACAGAGCTCCCACTCACTTTCTTGTAAATACAGGGTTGTCCATAAAACTGTATAAATCCAAACTCTTTGATCACCTCATTAAAGCGAATGTTCCAACTCGAAGATTCTTGCACCAGCCCATAGATGGAGCGCTAAATCTTGCATACTTTGTTAGCATCTTTAGGACCGACAAAACCTTCCGGCTGCATCATATACAGTTCTTCCTTAAGGAAACCATTAAGGAATGCCATTTTGACGTCCATTTGCGAGATTTCATAATCATAGAATGTGGCAATTTCTAACTTGATTCGGACGGACTTCGGCATCGCTACGGGTGAGAAAGTCTCATCATAGTGAACTCCTCGAACTTGTCGATAACCCTTAGCGACAATCCGAGCCTTATAGGCGGTCACATTACCATCTGCGTCAGTCTTCTTCTTAAAGATCCATTTATTTTCTATGGCTCGCCAATCCTCGGGCAAGTCCACCAAAGTCCATACTTTGTTCTCATACATGGATCCTATCTCGGATTTCATGGCTTCAAGCCATTTGTTGGAGCCTGGGCTCACCATCGCTTCTTCATAGTTCGAAGGTTCACTGTTGACCAACAACATGATCTCCAGGACAGGGTTGCCGTACCACTCTGGTGTGGTACGTGTCCTTGTGGACCTTCGAGGTTCAATAGCAACTTGATCTGAAGTTTCACGATCATCATCATTAATTTCCTCGCCAGCAGGTGCAGGCTCCACAGAAACAACTTCCTATGCTGCGCTACTCTCCGGTTCGAGTGGAGGTAGAATTACCTCATCAAGTTCTATTTTCCTCCCACTTACTTCTTTCGAGAGAAACTCTTTCTCTAGAAAGGATCCATTGTTGGCAACAAAGACTTTGCCTTCGGATCTGAGGTAGAAGGTATACCCAATAGCTTCTTTGAGGTATCCTATGAAGACGCAATTTCCGCTTTGGGTTCGAGCTTTTCAGGTTGAAGTTTCTTCACATAAGCATCACATCCCCAAACTTTCAGAAACGATAGCTTAGGTTTATTTCCAAACCATAATTCCTACGGTGTCGTCTCAACTGACTTAGACGGTGCCCTATTTAAAGTGAATGCGACAATCTCTAATGCATATACCCAAAGTGATAGCGGTAAGTCGGTTAGAGACATCATAGCTCGCACCATATCCAATACAGTGCGATTATGATGTTTATACACACCATTTCTCTAAGGTGTGCCAGGCGGCATGAGTTGTGAAACAATTCCACATTTCCTTAGGTGCGTGCCAAACTCGTGACTCAAATATTCTCCGTCACGATCAGATCGTAAGCACTTTATTTTCCTATCATGTTGATTCTCTACCTCACTCTGAAATTCTTTATACTTTTCAAGGGTTTCAGACTTGTGTAACATAAAGTAGACATACCCATATCTTCTCAAGTCATCAGTGAGGGTTAGAACATAACGATAGCCACTGCGAGCCTCAACGCTCATTGGACCACATAGATCAATATGTATTATCTCCAACAAGTCAGTTGCTCTCTCCATTGTTCCGGAGAATGGCGTCTTGGTCATCTTGCCCATGAGGCATGGTTTGCACGTGTCAGATGATTCAAAATCAAGAGACTCTAAAAGTCCATCAGCATGGAGTCTCTTCATGCGTTTGACACCAATATGACCAACGCAGCAGTGCCACATGTAAGTGGGACTATCGTTATCAACCTTACATCTTTTGGTACTCACACAATGAACATGTGTAACATCACGTTCGAGATTCATCAAAATAAAACCATTGACCAGCGGGGCATGACCATAAAACATTTCTCTCATATAAATAGAACAACCATTATTCTTGGATTTAAATGAGTAGCCATCTCACATCATCCGAGATCTATATACAATGTTCATGCTCGAAGTTGTTACTAAATAACAATTATTAAGGTTTAAAACTAATCCCGAAGGTAGATGTAGAGGTAGCGTGCCGACGGCGATAACATCGACCTTGGAACCATTCCCGACGCGCATCGTCACCTCATCCTTTGCCAGTCTCCGCTTATTACGCAACTCCTGCTTGGAGTTACAAATGTGAGCAACTGCACCGGTATCAAATACCCAAGAGCTACTACGAGCACTGGAAAGGTACACCTCAGTAACAAGTATATCACATATACCTTTAATGTTGTCGGCCTTCTTATCCGCTAAGTACTTGGGGCAGTTCCGCTTCTAGTGACCGGTACCCTTGCAATAAAAGCACTCAGTCTCAGGCTTGGGTCCATTCTTGTTCTTCTTCCTGGCAACTTGCCTACCGGGCGCGGCAACTGCTTTGTCACCCTTCTTGAAGTTCTTCTTACCCTTGTCTTTCTTGAAACTAGTGGTCTTATTGACCATCAACAATTGATGCTCCTTTTTGATCTTGACCTCCGCTGATTTCAGCATCGAGTACAACTCAGGAATGGTCTTGTCCATACCCTGCATGTTGTAGTTCATCACAAAGCTCTTGTATCTATGTGGAAGCGACTGGAGGATTCTGTCAATAACCAAGTCATCCGAAAGATTAACTCCCAGCTGACACAAGCGGTTGTGCAACCCAGACATTTTGAGTATGTGCTCGCTGATAGAACTATTCTCCTCCATCTTACAACTGAAGAACTTGCCAGAGACATCATCTCTCTCGACCCGGGCATGAGCTTGGAAAGCCAATTTCAGCTCTTGGAACATCTCATATGCTCCGTGTTGCTCAAAACACTTTTGGAGCCCCGGTTCTAAGCTGTAAAGCGCGCCACACTGAACCAGGGAGTAATCATCACAACGTGACTGCCAGGCGTTCATAACGTCTTGAGTTGCGGGGAAAACGGGTGCGTCACCTAGCGGTGCATCAAGGACATATAATCTCTTGGAAGCTATGAGGATAATCCTCAAGCTACGGACCCAGTCCGCATAGGTGCTTCCATCATCTTTCACCTTGGTTTTCTCTAGGAACGCGTTGAAGTTGAGGGCAACATTAGCGTTGGCCATTGGATCTACAATATAGATTGTAAAGACAATTTTTAGACTAGGTTCATGATAATTAAGTTCACATAATCAAATTATTTAATGAACTCCCACTTAGATAGACATCTCTCTAGTCATCCAAGTGATACATGATCCACGTCAACTAGCCCGTGTCCGATCATCACGTGAGACGGACTAGTTATCAATGGTGAACATCTCCATGTTGATCGTATCTTCTATACGACTCATGTTCGACCTTTCGGTCTCCCGTGTTCCGAGGCCATGTCTATACATGCTAGGCTCGTCAAGTTAACCTAAGTGTATTGCGTGTGTAAATCTGGCTTACACCCATTAGCGAACATTAGAACCTATCACACCCAATCATCACATGGTGCTTCGGAACAACGAACCTTAGCATCAGTGCACAGTTAGGGGGAACACTTTTCTTGAAATTTTAGTGAGAGATCATATTATTTAAGCTATCGTCGTTCTAAGAAAATAATATGTAAAACATGATAAACATCACATGCAATCATATAGTGACATGATATGGCCAATATCATCTTGCTCCTTTGATCTCCATCTTCGGGGCACCATGATTATCATTGTCACCGGCATGACACCATGATCTCCATCATCATGATCTCCGTCATCGTGTCTTCATGAAGTTGTCTCGCCAACTATTACTTCTACTACTATGGCTAACAGTTAGCAATAAAGTAAAGTAATTACATGGCGTTTTTGATTGACACGCAGGTCATACATTAAATTAAGACAACTCCTATGGCTCCTGCCAGTTGTCATACTCATCGACATGCAAGTCGTAAATCCTATTCCAAGAACATGATCAATCTCATACATCACATATCACATCCTTTGGCCATATCACATCACACGACATATGCTGCAAAAATAAGTTAGACGTCCTCTAATTTGTTGTTGCAGGTTTTTTACGTGGCTCCTATAGGTTTCTAGCAAGAACGTTCCTGACCTACACAAAAACCACAACGTGATATGCCAATTGCTATTTACCCTTCATAAGGACCCTGTTCATCGAATCCAATCCGACTAAAGTGGGAGAGACAAACACCCGCTAGCCACCTTATGCAACAGTGCATGTCAGGCAGTGGAACCAGTCTCACGTAAGCGTACGTGTAAAGTCGGTCTAGGCCGCTTCATCCCACAATTCCGCCGAATCAAGATAAGACTAGTAACGACAAGCAAATTGACAAAATTGACGCCCACAACAACTTGTGTACTACTCGTGCATAGATTCTACGCATGGACCTAGCTCTGATACGACTGTTGGAGATCATAGTAGTAAATCAAAAAAATTCCTACGTGTCACCAAGATTAATCTATGGAGAAACCAGCAACGAGTAAGGGGAGTCCATATTTATACATTTGAAGATCGCAAAGCATAAGCATTACAAGAACGCGGTTGGTGGAGTCATACTCGCAGCGATTCAGATCGCAGTCGATTCCCATCTAAGCACCGAACAATGGCGTCTGCGTGTTCAACACACGTGTAGCCCGGTGACGTCTCCTACACCTTGATCCAGCAAGGAGGAAGGAGAGGTTGAGGGAGATCTCCGGCAGCACGACGGCGTGGTGGCGGTGGAGCAATATAGCACTCCGGCAGGGCTTTGCCAAACCCTATGGAGGACGAGGAGGTGGAGAGGTAGGGCTGCGCCAAGAGAGAGAGAGAGAGAGAGAGAGATGCATGTCTTCTATAGCCCCAAGGGCTCCACTATATATAGCAGGAGTGGAGGAGGCTCCACAGACCCTAGGGTTCCCACCCTAGGGCCGGCGGCAGCCTTAGATGGCCCTTGGGAGGCGGCCAAGAGAGGGGAGAGGAGGGGCGTCGCCCTAGGTGGGCCTAGGGCCCATCTGCGCCTAGGGTTTGCCCCCTCCCACCTTTGCTGCGCCTTGGGCCCTAGTGGGAGGCGCACCAGCCCACCTAGATGTTGGTTCCCTCCCACCTTCGGCACATGCATCCCTCTGGTGCCGGTGGCCCAACACGGTGGACCCTCAGAACCCTTCCGGTGGTACCGGTACGTTACCAGTGATGCCCGAAACACTTCCGGTGACCAAAACCTCACTTCCTATATATGAATCTTTACCCCCGGACCATACCGGAACTCCTCGTGTCGTCCAGGATCTCATCTGTGACTACGAACAACCTTTGGTAACCACGTACACTATTTCCCTATAACCCTAGCGTCATCGAACTTTAAGTGTGTAGACCCTACGGGTTCGGGTGGCATGTATACATGACCGAGACACCTCTCCGGTCAATAACCAACAGCGTGATCTGTATACCCATGTTGGATCCCACAAGCTCCACGATAATCTCATCAGATGAACCACGATGTCGGGGATTCATTCAATCCCGTATACAATTCCCTTTGTCTACCGGTATGACACTTGCCTGAGATTCGATCGTCGGTATCCCCATACCTTGTTCATTCTTGTTAGCGGCAAGTCTCTTTACTCGTTCCGTAACGCATCATCATGTGGCTAACTCCTTAGTCACATTGAGCTCATTATGATGACGTCTTACCGAGTGGGCCCAGAGATACCTCTCCGTCACACGGAGTGACAAATCACAGTCTCGATTTGTGCCAACCCAACAGACACTTTCGAGGATACCCATAGTGTACCTTTATAACCACCAAGTTACGTTGTGATGTTTGGCACGCCCAAAGTATTCCTACAGTATCCGGGAGTTGCACAATCTCATGGTCTAAGGAAACGAAACTTGACATTAGAAAAGCTTTAGCAAACGAACTACACGATCTTGTGCTATGCTTAGGATTGGGTCTTGTCCATGACATCGTTCTCCCAATGATGTGCTCTTGTTATCAACGATATCCAATGTCCGTGGTCATGAAACCATGACCATCTATTGATCAACGAGCTAGCCAACTAGAGGCTCACAAGGGACATGTTGTGGTCTATGTATTCACACATGTATTATGGTTTCCGGTTAATACAATTACAACATGAACAATAGAAAATTATCATGAACAAGGAAATATAATAATAACCATTTTATTATTGCCTCTAGGGCATATTTCCAACAGGTGTTACATTATAAGCCTCTTCGAGTTATTTATTTGGTTTGGCCAAATAGATTGGTAATTCTTGCAATGGTAGAAGTGCCTAGTTTTGGGTTCAATCTTGTGGTGTCCTCACCCAGTGACAAAGTAGGGTTAGCGAGACACGTATTGTATTTTGCCATCAAGGGTAACAAGGTGGGTTTTCATCATATTGCTTGAATTTATCCCTCTAGATCATGTCATCTTACTTAACGTGTTACTCTGTTCTTCGTGAACTTAATACTCTAGATGTAGGCGGGAGTCGGTCGATGTGTGGAGTAATAGTAGTAGATGCAGAATCGTTTCGGTCTACTTGGCATAGATGTGATGCCTATATGCATAATCACTGCCTTGGATATCGTCATAATTATTCACTTTTCTATCAATTGCTCAACAATAACTTATTCACCTACCGTTTTATTTTCCTTCAAGAGAGAAGCCTCTAGTGAAACCTATGGCCCTCGGGTCTACTTTCCATATTATATTTTCATATCTATAAACCAAAAATACCAAAAATACCTTGCTGTGGTTTATTTACTTTTTTACTTTCCGCAATCTTTTACATCTATCTCTATCCGATCTAATCCTTGCAAATAACCATGAAGGGATTTATAACCCATTTATAGCGTTCGGTGCAAGAGTTTGATTATTTATGTAGGTGCATCCATTTGTGACTTCCTTGTTCCTCCTACAAGATTGATACCTTGGTTCTCATCAACTAAGGTAAATACTTATCTACTTTGCTGCATCACCCTTTCCTCTTCGAGGGAAAACCAACGAAAACTCAAGAGGTAGCAAAAAGTATCTCTGGCGCCGTTGCCGGTGATGATACATAGCAAGTCAAGACGATTTACATCAAGCCTACCAAGTACACATCACAAACTCATCTCTTGCATTTAAATTATTTGCCATTTGGATCTCGCTTTCCTCTCCCCCACATCTAATTTTTTTCTTCAGAAAATACCAAAAAGATTTACCTTTTTATTCGCCCTTCTTTCGTTCGCCTTTTCGTTTGCTTTTTGTTTGCTCATGTGTTAGATCCTTCGCTCGTCTTTGTGGCTCAACCCAAAAGCATTGATCCTTATCTTAGCAAGTTGGAAGATATTGAGGATATGGCTAAAAAATTCATGTCACTCCAATTTGACCATAATAGTTTCTTTAGAAACGAGCTTAAAGAACAAAAGGGGATGCTGTAATACATGAATAAAGAGCTCGATGATATGTCTAAGGAGTTTTATGGTTTGAAATCTCAGTTTGCTCATCTTGAGGATTTACTAGGCCAAATTTATGATAAACAAGCTACCTTAGTTAATAAAATCGCGGCGAAGCCAAAATCTTTTAATAATGATGAAGATCTTAAAGTGATTGATGTGAATCCTATTGAATCTTTGTTTTCTACTGTGAATCTTGATAAAGATGGGACTGGTGATAATTCAACTCTAGTTTAAAGTCATCCCAAGGATTCAGAGTTTATAGATCTTAATGCTAAAATTGATAAAAGTGGGATTGAAGAGGTCAAAACTTTAAATAGCAATGAACCCACTCTTTTGGATTTCAAGGACTTTAATTATGATAGCTGCTCTTTGATTGATTGTATTTCCTTATTGCAATCCATGTTGAATTCTCCACATGCTTATTATCAAAATAAAGTTTTTACTAAACCTATAGTTCATGCTATGATGAAATATTTTGAAGAAAAACTGGAGTTGGAAGTTTCTGTCCCTACACAGCTTGATGATTAGTAGGAACCTACTATTAAGATTAAAATTAAAGATTATGAGTGCCATGCTTTGTGTGATTTGGGTGCTAGCATTTCCACGACTCCGAAAACTTTATGTGATGTGGTAGGTTTCCATGATCTTGATGATTGCTCTTCAAATTTGCAACTTGTATATTCAACTATTAAGAAACCTATGGGAAGGATTAATGATGTTCTTATCGTTGCAAATAGGAATTATGTGCCCATAGATTTCATTATTCTTGATATAGATTGCAATCCTACATGTCCTATTATTCTTGGTAGACCTTTCCTTAGAACGATTGGTGCAATTATTGATATGAAAGAAGGAAACATTAGATTACAATTTCCGTTAAGGAAATACATGGAAAACTTTCCTAGAAAGAATATAATATTGCCTTATGAATCTATTATGAGAGCTACTTGTTGATTGCATACCGAAGATGAAAATACCTAGATCTATTGTGTTATGCCTAACTAGGGGCGTTAAAAAATAGCGCTTGTTGGGAGGCAACCCAATTTTATTTTTATGTTCTGTTTTTTCTTCCGTTTTTGATTGTTTAACACATTATTACCTCTGACTTAATTGTATTTTTGTTTTTCAATTAGTGGTTGAGCCAAGTAAGACCTTTGGGATGGTCTATGGTTGTTGTTGATTTGATCTTGTTGAAAAACAGAAACTTTTGCACCTAGTCCAGGAATTTTAACAACCTATCAGAGCGTCGAATGAGTCTGAAATTTGTACACAAGATTGATGTACAAATTTCCCAGGTTGTACTATATTTTTCAGAATTTTTAGAGTTACCCAAGTATACAAAGTTCCAGATTGCTACAGACATTTATGTTTTCTTTGTGTTGTTTACTTATTTTGATGTACCTATGGGTCGTATCCGGGGGTATGAACCATGGAGAAGTTAGAATATAGTAGATATCACACCAATATAAATAAATAATGAGTTCACAACAAAATCTAAAGTAGTGATTTATTTTTATTATACTAACGGATCTCATGAGTTTTCTGTTTAGTTTTGTGTTGTGAAGGTTTCAAGTTTTGGGTAAAGATTTGATGTACTATGGAATAAGGAGTGGCAAGAGCCTAAGCTTGGGGATGCCCAAGGCACCCCAAGACATATTCAAGGATGCCAAAGAGCCTACCCTTGGGGATTCCTCGGAAAGCGTCCCCTCTTTCGTCTTCAATCCATCGGTAATTTACTTGAGGCTATATTTTTATTCACCATATGATATGTGTTTTGCTTGGAGCGCCTTGTATGATATGAGTCTTTTCTTTTTATTTTGCCACAATCATCCTTGATGCACACATCTTTTGAGAGACACACGCATGAATTGTGAATTTATTAGAATACTCTATGTGCTTCACTTATATCTTTTGAGATAGGCAATTTTCCTCTGGTGCTTCACTTATATCTTTTTAGAGCATGGTGGTGTTTGGTTTTATAGAAATAATTGAACTCTCGTAACACACTTATATTATTTTGAGAGTCCTTAAACAGCATGTTAATTGGTTTAGGTTATGAATTTAGTCCTAATATGACAGGAATCCAAGAGGAATATAATAAAAACTTCCATATTAAGTGCATTGAGTATTATGAGAAGTTTGATTGCTTGCATAAAGTTTTGAGATATAAAGATGGTAATATTAAGAGTCGTGTTAGGAAGTAATTGTGAATTGGTAAAAATACTTGTGTAAAGGTTGGTGATGCTCATAGCATGCACGTATGGTGAACCGTTATGTAAGGAAGTCGGAGCATGATTTGTTTATTAATTGTCGACCTTTGTGTGAGGGTCGGGAGCGCGTGATGGTTTACTCCTACCAACCTCTCCCCTAGGAGCATGCGTCTAATACTTTGCTTCAATGAATAATAGACTTTTGCAATAAGTATGTGAGTTCTTTATGACTAATCTGAGTCCATGGATCACACTCTCACCCTTCCACTTTTGCTAGCCTCTGTAGTACCGTGCAACTTTCGCCGGTGCATTAAACCCACCATATATCTTCCCTCAAAACAGCCACCATACCAATATATTATGGCATTTTCATAGCCATTCCGAGATATATTGCCATGAAACTTCCACCATTCTATTTATTATGACATGCACCACAAATTTCATATTGCTTTGCATGATCGTAAGATAGCTAGCATGATGTTTTCATGGCTTGTCTATTTTTTGATATCCTTTGCTATGCTACATTATTGTATATCCCGGTACACCACAGGGATCATTTATATAGAATCGTATCTTGTTCTAGATATCGAGTTGTAATTCTTGAGTTGTAAGTAAATAAAAGTGTGATCACCATCATTATTAGAGCATTGTCCCATGTGAGGAAAGGATGATGGAAGCTATGATTCCCTCACAAGTGTGGATGAGACTCCGGACTTTATGAAAAATAAAAGAGGCCATCGAATCCCAAATAAAAAAGAGAGGCCTTAGATGCCCACCAAAAGAAAAAAATGAGAGAAAGAGAGAAGGGACGATGCTACTATCTTTTTTTCCACACGTGTGCTTCAAAGTAGCACCATAATCTTCATGAGAGAGAGAGAGAGTCTCCTATTTTTTCACTTTCATATACTAGTGGAAAATTTTCATTATATAATTTGGCTTGTATATTCCAATGATGGGCTTCCTCAAATCGCCCTAGGTCTTCATGAGCAAGCAAGTTGGATGCACACCCACTTAGTTTCCTTTTGAGACTTCACACACGTATAGCTCTAGTGCATCCATTGCATGGAAATCCCTACTCACTCACGTTTATATCTATTGATGGGCATCTCCATAGCCCGTTGTTACGCCTAGTTGATGTGAGACTATCTTCTCCCTTTCCTTCACAACCTCCACCATATTCTATTCCACCTATAGTGCTATATCTATGGCTCACGCTCATGTATTGCGTGAGAGTTGAAAATTTTTGGGAAAATAAAAGGTGTGAAACAATTCTTGACTTGTCATAGGGGTATTGCATGATATAAATACTTTGTGAGGGGAAGATGGAGCATAGCGACACCATATGATATTGTAGGGATAACTTTATTTTGCCATTATATTTTGAAGAGATACAATTGCTTTGCTAGGATGCTTGAAATATTATTGTTTTTATGTCAACATTAAGCTTTTGTTTTGAGTCTTATGGATATGAACATTCATGCCACAATAAAGATTATTACATGGATAATATGTTAGGTAGCATTCCACATCAAAAATTCTGTTTTTATCATTTAACTACTCGAGGACGAGCAGGAATTAAGCTTGGGGATGTTTGATACCTCTCCAGTGTACATATAATTCTTTATTGTTCCATGCTATTATATTATCTGTTTTGGATATTTTATATGCATTAATATGCCATTTTGTATTATTTTTGGGACTAACCTATTAATATAGAGCCTAGTGTCACTTGCCGTTTTTTCCTTGTTCTTGAGTATTGCAGATAAGGAAAATTAAACGGAGTCCAAATAGAATAAAATCTCTGCGATGATTTTTCTTTGACCAGAAGACATCTACCAGACTTTGAGAGGAAGGAAAGAGACATGTCAGGAGGTCACAAGCCATGGGGGGAGGCAACCACTGATGGTCGCGTCTGGCAAGCTTGTGGGCCCCTGGCAGGTCTCCTAACCCTAATCTTCGTCCTATAAATACCCAAATATTCCTCAAATACAAAAAATAGCCACGCCAATACTTTTCCGCTGCCAGAAGCCTCCGTTCCCGAGAGATCCAATCTTGGATCCTTTTCCGGAAATCTACCGGAGGGGGATTCCATCACGGACTACATCTACATCAACTTAAGTGCCCCTCCGATGATGCATGAGTAGTCCACCACAGACCTACGGGTCCATAGCTAGTAGCTAGATGTCTTATTATCTCTCTTTGTGCTTAAATACCATGTTCTTCATGATCTTCATGCAGATCTATCCGATGTAATACACTTTTGCGGTGTGTTTGTTGAGATCCGAGGAATTGTGGGTTTATGATCAGCTTATCTATGATTATTATTTGTTTCTTCTCTGAATAATTATATGCCTGATTTCATATCTTTGTACGTCTCTTCGAGTTAGTGATTTGGTTTGTCCAACTAGATTGGTTATTCTTGTAATGGGAGAAGTGCTTAGTTTTGGGTTCAATCTTGCGGTGTCCTCACCCAGTGACAAAGTAGGGGTAGCGGGGCACATATTGCATTGTCTCCATCAAGGGTAAGAAGATGGGGTTTTGATCATAATTCTTGGGTTTATCCCTCTACATCATGTCATCTTACTTATCGCGTTACTCTCTTCTTCATGAACTTAATACTGGAGATGAAGGCAGGAGTCAGTCGATGTGTGGAGTAATACTAGTAGATGCAGAATTATTTCGGTCTACTTGACACGGACGTGATGCCTATATGCATAATCAATGCCTTAGATATATTCATAATTATTTGCTTTTCTATCAATTGCTCGATAGTAATCTGTTCACCCACCGTCTTATTTTCCTTCAAGAGAGAAGCCTCTAGTGAAACCTATGGCCCCCAGGTCTACTTTCCGGATTATATTTTCAGATCTATAAACCAGAAATACCAAAAAAATCGTGCAGTAATTTTTTAGTTTTTACTTTCCTCAATCTTTTACATCTATCTTTATCAGATCTAATCCTTGCAAATAACTGTGGAGGGATTTCAACCCCTTTATAGCGTTGGGTGCAAGAGTTTGATTGTTTGTGTAGGTGCATCCATTGCTGACTTGCTTGTTCATCCTACTGGATTGATACCTTGGTTCTCATCAAATGAGGGAAATAATTATCTACTTTTCTGCACCACCCTTCCTCTTCAAGGGAAAACCAACGCAAGCTCAAGAGGTAACAGCTTCTAACAACGCAAATGTACAAATTGCATGGCTAGTACATGAGAGAAGCAAAGGACGGGCGATAGAGCCTGATGGTGAAAGTCGAGAAAGAGCATTACATCCATGAAAATGGTTTGTGGATTGAAAATAAAGAATGTTTCCATTTATTCAATCAAAAAGCACTCGACAAATCTATCGTCAGTTTCTATTGTGTGTAAGTGTTTTATTTCTGTAATTTAAGTCTCTAGCTCAACTCATTCATCTGCCTGTTATTACACTCACTGTATTATTTTGTGTGGTATTATGCAGAATGAAGGTTTTTTAATTGAGAAGATGGAGTCTATGGCATTGGGTTCATTGACCCAAATACCGTTAATGAAGAAGTATTGAGACGGAAGACAAAAGACACAGAGAAAATGCTTCTAAGGTTTTTCAAGGCCCTAAAGTACAAACAAGAAATACTTTTACATTGTAACTTCAAGTGAGTGTTACTGTCTTGTACTAAAAATTCTATTTTTGCTAATATATATACTCAATGTTAAGTCTAGTTGATGAGTTATGCATGCCCGCTTATACAAATCGTGTGCATAGCTACCACTGGATTATGCTAATCAACAGAGTTCATGATGGAACTGTTGAAGTACTGGACTCGCTAAGTAAAGACCCTGAAGATTACAAATACTTGCATTCGTTGCACGAAAGTTAATTTCAATCATTGATACACTATGTTGGCTTCTTTATTAGTTAGTTTCCTGATATCAAGTACTCCTTTTGTTCCTTTATGTAAGGTGTATTATTTTCGGCATGGTAACCAAGGCACATAATTATAGACATGTTAAGATTAAATTACCCTTGGAAAATTAGTTGTTTCGTGGAAAGTGAATCAATTAGTCCAAAAAAATATGATATATATGCAATCGTCAAAGATATAGTTTCCTTCTTTTTCTATAAGGAGAGATACGGACAATCAGAAAAGAGATACTTTCCCTTTTTAAGAGGGCTAACAAGGGAATTATGGAGAATTAGAACGAATGCACCTTACATTTTGAACTTTTATCAAAATGGAAATACACCTTATATAAAGGAATGGAAGGAGTAATTAATCACTCCTTTATTTATTTTGTTTGACGGGCAGTATTTGGAAACGTTTCATCAAAGAGGTCACTTGTGAATGGAAACCAGAGTTGAGATGGCGAAAGCCAAGGGTACTTAAGTAGTACTAGATACGTCCGCGCATCTCTTTAGTTCTAGTTTAAATACCATTGTCGTGCTTCATTATTATCTGACTGAATTCTATTCTTGTAAAGTGCATGAGGCAGGCAATGGGGACTAGTCTATGTGCATATTACGTTTGCGAGAACATTTGCTTTATGACCGAAAGCAGCAAGAGTGCAAGAGATCTTTGGGTACATAAACACCATTCATATTTTTTATCATAATAATACATATACACACAAATAAAATGCATATTCATATTGATCTCCTTGTTTATATATAGATGACGCAGATGCGGGATCAACTCCTACCAACGGACCACGTACGGGCAATTCAAGAGGAAATTGCGGGATTTTTGCTTCTATAGGTCATATCTCCCGACGTAGAATGCCATTACCTTATCTGCAAATGATCTGCAAATGATACGAGAAATTGTATGTACCAATTTGTATATATATATGTATGCATGTGGTTGTACGAGAAATTCTATGATATATGATTGCTCGTACGAGATATTTTATGGTATATGATCGGTTCTACAAGAAATTCTATCATATATGCATAACATGTAGAGTAGGTAGTAGCATAAAGTAAGTTTGAAATGAAAAACAATTAAATGGAAAACACAAAAGAAAAAGGGAAAATTAACAATAAACATTAAAGCCCTAAACACCTAAACCCCTAAAACTTCAGTCTCGGTTGG
This sequence comes from Hordeum marinum, assembly GCA_022496015.1. NCBI lineage: Eukaryota > Viridiplantae > Streptophyta > Magnoliopsida > Poales > Poaceae > Hordeum > Hordeum marinum. Next base: position 153,822,949 of record CM039678.1, read on the forward strand.
TGTTTCCAACCGGGACCAAAGGTCCCCATGCCCTGGCGCGCTACCGACCACGTGGCCAGGGTTCAGTCCCGGTTCGTAGCCAACCGGGACAAAAGTCTTGGACCCTATAGTCTCTACACTTTAGTCATAGTTGGGAAATCGGGACTAAAGGCCCTTCCAAACCGGGAATAATGCCCTATTTTCAACTAGTGTTCTTTGGGAACCTACATACGTCCTTGCCTCCTTTGCACCAAAGAGGAAATTGTCTTCTCTGCCAACACTGGTGACCATCTGGCCCGTCTTGCCTCATCCTTGACCTCTCAAGGCTGAGTGATTCACAGAGATCTCTGCCCCTCGGGAGGCGACTAGGGAGGCCTGTTCCCCCCGGTGGTCTTGGGGTCGTTCCCCTCGCCAGGGTGGAGCTCCCGCAGGGTCCCTGTTCTTGAGTGAGGCCATGTTGGTCTATACTAGGTCGTCAAAGTGGGCTGCAGGCAGGCAGGTCTGGGTACCCCCGTTCTCGTCCTCCTCTTTTCCCTTACTCCCCATGGAGTGTCAAGGGAGTGCTGCAGGTGCGGGGAAGCGCACGGTGTCTTCGGCTCCGCCACGGCCCTATGGAGGCAGCGAGGGGGGGTCTTCGAGGCCGGCCCAAGCTCGCCGGTGCTGACCATCATTGACGAGTGAGTGTTCTATCAGCCACCCCCTTTCTTGCAATCACGCCCGATACACCAAACTTGACTATTTCCTCCTCCTAGGGCGCGTGTGCCCAAAAGGCTCAAGCTCGGCAAGCTCTAGGAGGAAACTGACTCGCTGAGGGCCCAGCTGGCGAGCGTCGAGGACGCCCTCCAAGCTGCGCTCAGGGGCGAGGAGGAGGACAAGGCAGACCTGGCATCCCTCCAGGCCCTAGTCAAGGGGGAAGCTGACGCTGAGCAGGCCGCCCAGGACGAGGCGGTGCACGCGAAGATGCTGGAGGTTCAACGCGCCAAGTGGTACATGGGCATTCCCCGCTGCGTGGATGGTGCAGTGGGCCGGTTCGCCGGGGAAGCCCCCGCACTGTCGTGCGCACACAGAAACGGAGGCTACCTCAACTTCTTCGGCAAGGTGGTGGAGGCATTGGAGACCTAGTTTTCTCCAAGATGGCACTGACGGGGGTTTTCTCCATCCTGCGCCGCCATGCCCAGGAGTTGGACATCCCCCTCATCATGGAGCTGGTGCCCAAGGAGCTCCAGAGGCTCCCCAGGGATGAGGTATGCCTGAAATTGGAGTCCCTAGTGGACTGGTTCGTTCTAGAGCCTTCCTCAAACGAGGGCGCCAAATCCGGCACCGAGGCGAGCGAGCATCTGGGTGGTGACCGCGACTCCTCCGCCTATGCTTCCCCTATTTTCTTCCCGGTTCCTGTTACACCAAGAAGTAGTTGGCCCTTGAGGGCGTTAACATTTTTGTTTTACATTCGTATTCCTCCCTCTTCTTTTGATTCACCAATTTCTTGTTTCACGCGGCGCGACCTCGCCTCTTGCGCGGGGTTTTGTGTTATTGTTTGTGCGGCTCCACGCATTCCCCCATACCTATGCTCGTCCCATTCTTATAGTTCTCTATGCCCAACGCCCTTTGAGATGTCCGCAGACGTGTCGCATTGCGCCCGGCGATAACGGCCCATCGCGGCCTTGCATGATGGACCCTCTTGAGGGGGAGCGCGCCGCCCCATGACCTGGGTTTTAGCAATGATGCCTAGAGAGACCGAGTTCCTTCCCTTGCGATGACCTTCCTATACCTGGAGCCACAAGAGTCCTGATGGGGGCACATAGCAAACATAGCACCTTCATTCTTACGTTAGCATTCAGGTTATTATCGGATCATGAGGTTTCTACTCTTTGTGGTCGAGGTACTTATATTGGTGAGCCGTGGCGAGCTCGTGCACCATGAGGCACAGCTCTGGTGTCTAAGGAACTCGAGGATCCTGCCAGGGAGGGCTTCTTCCCTATGGGCGGAAATAGTTTCGTAGCCTTTCGGCACTTGACGTCTGCGGGGTCCAATCTCGCGCATACCTCGACCGTCGTTGGGGCGTCCGGATCACCTGGACGAGACGAAGGGGCGAGGAGCTAAGCGATCAGTGAGGCTACTGAGGCACGTTGCTCAGGAGTCCCCCTTGATGCTCAAGCAGCACTCTACATCGGTGGGGCCCAGTCCTGCGCATACCTCGACCGCCGTTGGGGAATCCGGATTGTAGCGACCCGACCTGAAAGGTCGAATCTCCGATGTTTCCGTACCATCCCAAGATCATGCTGGTACACAGACGGTACATCAATGTATATATCAAAGGGAAATCACACAACTTTATTAATCGACAATCTCATATCGATTTCTTTATTACAATAAGGATTACAATAAAGTGGCTAAAGGTCAACAAATGAGATAAACTAAACCAAAGTCTTGCGGAAGCTTCAAAGGTAGTTGAGTCCATCTGACTCCAAGGGCATCTCACCAAGCGTAGAGCGTATCCTCATTCCTGGTCGGAAAAATACTTTCCAACATGATACGTTGCAGCCATGTAGGTCAGCATATTGAATATGCTGGCAATGTCACAAAAAGGGGGTTAAAAGTAATCATCTATTCTATATGCATATATGGCAGGTGGGGTAGAAAGTTTTTGCATAAAGCCATTTTTTTCCTACAACAAGAGAGGGCAAATAAATAGTTATTACTACATTATCGGTTGATTAATGAGATGGTTCCACCAACCAATTCTCATACCCAAGTTGTCATTAATACCCACATCATTGTAATTCTTGGTGTTGAGGGTTCCGGATAGCTTCAGTTCCTTTGGCTCAAGTTGTCCATGACCGTGGACACGGCTAATCGATTAGGTTTGGGTACTCTGTAGAGTTTTGTACACGTTCTCCACAAGATTTGATCGCCTCCATTGAATTTCTCATACTTCAGGGTGTTTGAGAAACGGGTGACCAAAACATGGTCTTCTAAAGGGTTTCCCTGAGACTCTGTTGGGGCCCATCCTTTCCTACTGTTCTTCTACATCTCGTAGCACCGCCTGTCCAGGGTCACCACGATATCCAACCAAGCAAGAGCCCATAATGTCTTGTGGCTATGCAGGTAAGCTTTGGGTCTTGAAGCATCCATCCATCTCTTTGTTCCTGGGTGGACCTTTCCGCGTGAATACTGGCACTTCTCCAGCAACACCTAGGCTAACCACTGGCTTCTCCAGGGCGCCGTTCAGCCATCATCCACCCAGAGGTATGTCGAAAACTCGGAGTCTTGAAGTCTTGATCATCAAATAGTTCTTGTAATTATTATCTCACAACTCTCATGAGACACTCAACCAACCCCGTCTACAAATAGCATAGCAAAATTTAAATCAATGTTTCTCGGGGCCAAAGTTTCAAAGGGTGAGGGGGAGCCTACCACATGACACTACATCAAGTAACCAAGTTTCCAAATTACCTACTTTGCATGCAATTGGGGAGATGGTAGAACTAATGCAATAAAAACATGGGTAAATATGATTAAAGTGACTTGCCTTGCTGACGATCCTCGTACTCAGGTGACTCTAGATAACAAGCCTCGCACTCCGGATGATCTAACAAATCAAACAAAGCACACAATAAGCATAAACACCATACAATTCACACAACAACAAGGTAAACAAAAGGATACTACCACAATTACTAACACAATCAAAATAAAGAAATCAACTCAAAGTAGAAGACTCTAAAAGTTTTGGTGGCAAAATTTCTACTAAGACATAATAAGACAAATTGGTTTTAGCAATTTACCAATTGATAACAGAAAAGTAAATGCAAAACTTTTATTAGAAAATAGGAAGTATTTCATTATAAAAAAATTTGTGCAAAAAGGATTACTACAAAACATTTTTCTAAACAATACTAATGGTGAAAACAAGGTTTACCTATTTAAACTAGAGGTCAAAACAAATTAAAATATTTTTATTATCAGAAAAATAATTCACCTAATGTTGAACAATAGAACTATAGAAACTACAATGAAAAGTTAAACTAAAACAAAAATCAAAATAAACTAAAATAAAAACAACACAAATAATCACTAAGAAGAAACTAAATAGAATCTGTTTTTGCTAAAAACTATAATCTTAAAATATCCTAAAAATACTCAAACAAAACAGGATGATAAACCTAACTAATACAAAACAGTGGCAAAAAGAATCACTAAAAAATCAATTTCGAAACATAAGTTATTCAAGTTTTAGTGATTTGATCAAATTGAACAAAATTCAAATTTAAAAGTTCAAATTTGGAAGTTCAAATTTGAAATCTCAGCCTACAGACAGAAACTACATGTAATTTGTGACATGTTGCAAAAAGAATCAATCAAAACTCTAAATATTTTAGAAGATATAACAAAAATAAAAACAGAAATCATTCTGTTTTCTAAAACAGAAACAGAAAAAGAAAAAAAAATTAGCTAATGGACAGGGGTGACGTGGCGGCTTCCTATTGGTCGCAAGCATGTGCGTGTGGGTGTTTACGGGTGGATGACCGGACGCTTAAAGAAAACATGTCGGCGTTTAAAACTTCTAATCTTGTCCGTTGACCCTAGATCTGACGGCTATGGGAGGGGGTGGCTTACAAAGGAGGAGGTTGGGGCTTCGGCCATGTCGACGGTGTCTAAACGTCGGAGGTGGTCGGGGACGTCGATGCGGTGGTCGAGGGCAGCGTCCAAAGGATCCAGGCGATGGCAGCGAAGCTCCGGCGACGAATGGTGGTGTCGGTTGGGGCTGGGGATGACAGGTGCGACGGCCACGAGCTCCGGTGGCTTCGGTTGAGAACCAAACTCCGGCGAGGTGGTGCGGTGGAGGTTTTTGGGCGAGGGCAGTGGCGTTCGGGGGTGGAACAGAGTGCGGAGGGGCTGGGGCTTCTTATAGGTGCGACGCGGGGTCAGGAAATGGAAAGAGGAGCGAGATCCGGGGTGGGATGGATCACCGGCAAAGTGGGGAGCGCGAGGAGGGAGATGAGCGCGCTGATTGCGCAGTCGGATGGTAGGGTCTGCTTGTCAGAGAGAGGCGAGCGGCGTTAGCAGCATCGGTGGCCGATCCGGAGTGATTTCGGGAGAGGGTTAAGGCAGGTGGGCCAGCCGGTTCTTTATGACGCGTTAATTCCTTTCCTTTTCTAATTACCAGAGAATTGAAATCTCATTAAGGCATTCAAAACATTTCCAACAATTGAATATATATATCAAATTGATTAGGGGAATAAATGCTATTTAATGAACATTTTTCCACAGCCAAAATGAACACTTATTAAAAAATTATTTTCAGAAAATGCCTAAATTGATTTTTAATTCTTCTGCAATAAATTTTCAAATAACCCCCTGGTTTTATTGTTCAAATATTTCACAAAGATGCCCGTGGTGTGCAGTGTCATGTTACTCCTCTCTTTTTATGAATATTTCCGGGGTTTTTAAATAGGAGAAACAAGTATATGGAGAAAAAATGAAAGTGGCCTTTCAGAATTTTAAAAGAAGAACTTCAAGAATTCATTTCATTCAAACAATGTGATGATGATGCATAGCTATATTTCATAACATTCCAAAATGAAATTTTGGGATGTTACATGGATCACCAAGACGAGACCAAGGGGTGAGGGACCACGTGACCATTGAGGCTCTTGAGGCACGTTGCTCAGGAGTCCCCCTTGATGCTCGAGCTCCTCCCATTCCTTTGCTACATGTTCCTTCCTTGAGAGGTGTCTGAGCCCCCTGAGGCCTCATGATGCCATGTCAGGACGTGGTCGAAGACCCCGATATTGACTGCTGAATGATGGATGCTCTTGAGGCAATGGTCCCTTGCTAGCCTGCCTAGATATGCCTCGCGTGGGCCAATGTGCCATGGCCTTGGCAAGGTGCTCACAACGTGCCCATGCAGCCCCCGTTGGCGGGACGCGTGAGTGGAGCTCGTTAGGTGTTGATTGACAAAATGAGATCTGAAGACTAGAAAAGAATCGGAAAGAAAGAAAATTCTCACCCCTTTTTTGAATAGAGTTGCAAAACCTTCGAGTTTCATTTCAAGAAGTGGCAATTTGAATTCAAAAAGAAACAAGCAACAGCCACGTCTGGCACCTAGGCTAGTCTTCTTCTTCGTCTTCCCTCCGCGCGGACCATAGGGAATCCATGTTGCGTGGTCATAGTCATTTGAGGATAGTATTGTCGGCCAGCGCGGAGAATGGGGCTTCCACTTGGGCGTGGGTAGGAACCCCTCCGCGTCCTCAGGGGCTCCGGGCATATACAACCCACTCATTATTACGTGAGAGTGTCATCGCGAAAGATAGTTGCGCACGCCCCCAGGTGCACAACCTAGGTGCTCCCAACTCAGTCAAGAGCTGACCCATGCATTTCTGCATGGTTGTGCGCCCTACAGCCGAAATCTGAGTGCATTGTTCCCTGCATAGACACAAGATTGCGCTCCCGCGACCCAAACATGAGCACAATGCACCCAGCGCAGCCATAGGGGTGTTGTGTCAGAGAAGCCGCCTCGTGAGGCGTCGGGGTGCCGGCCAGTCGAAGACCTGAGGACCTCGCGAGGCCCTGACTCCCGAGGGCCGCGTCGGTGCCCTCGTTGCAACATGTGGCCCACACTACTTCTATCCTGCCGATCCCTCTAGGCGGCTGCCAATGCGACCTAGAGGGCTCGGCTGCGTGCTGCTTGCTCATGAGGGCAGCCGCTGCGCCATGCCTTTGCGCATCCCGGCAGTCCCCCTCGCTTGCAGCCATGTGGCCCGGTGCCTCCTTAGTGTACGCCCCAAGGCCCGGCTTGGGGAGGACGCCCGGGACATTTCCCTACTTCGGGAGGATGCTGGCACCCGCGAGGGGCGCATGATCCATGGCGACATCTGCAGGTATGACAAAGCTCGGCACATAGACCTCTATGAAAAGGCCTTGGCTTCCTCCTGAGTTGTCAGCATGCGCCCCATGGGTAGCCTACCTAGGCAGTAGGGTGATGCCACTCTGGACGCGCGGCCCGTAGACCCTTCTGCATCGAGCCTCCGCTCGAAGCTGCTTACCTTTGTCCTTGCCGCGAGGTTGGCCGCACGTACCTTGACGTAGTTTGCCTCCCTAGTAGTCCACCACGCTTTCGTGTTGGTTACCTGCATGCACGTGAGCCTGTGCCGCCTGGTCCCTCCACCGGAGGCAGGCCTTGCTCGAGCTCGCCCGGCAACGGGTGGGCACGTCATCCGTCGATGAGGTGAGCAGTACGGTGAGCGAGCCCCTGGTGCCCTGCATTGGGGTCGAGAAGGGTGGTGAGAAACCTAGGCCCACCTCGCGATGGTGACCAACTCGGTGATGTGGTCGGCCTAGGCGTCGAAGCCCTCGTGCATCGGGCGATGGCAAAGCAGCTCACTCACCATCAACAACGTGTCTTGCACGTTGAGATCTTCCACGTGGGTACATGTTCATGTTGGTACCATGGGCGCCGCACGTTCGCTGCGCGCATGGCCGGTACAAGAGGTGACGGTGGTGGAGGCGATGCTAGTGGCCTGGTAACGACCACCCAACACCGAGCTACCAGGGTTCACGTCATGGGTAGAAGCGGCGAGGTTCGTGAAGGCGGATCTACCAGGGCTGAACGAAGCTTGTTGGGCGTCGGCCATCAAAACAACAGAGTAGAGAAAGGCGAAGCTTCTGGAAGACTCCGACATGCCCCTACTTGGCATGCCAAATGTCAGATTTCAGGATCCACAAAACCCCAAAGGTTAGTACTCAGGGGCGTGTGCGAAGATCCCCACCAGCTCCGGCCTTAGACTCACCACACGACAACCTAGCCCACCGAACTCACTCAATCACGGAAAGAGAACTTGCGCACGAGGATTTACACAGCTTCGGGCCGCTGCGAAGCATAAAACCCTACTCCTGCCTTTGGTGGATTATCTCACGAGGAGGTTTGAGGATGAACTAGTACAATGGTGGTTAACCTCGCGAGGGCGGTCAAGTGGTGTTCGATCTCTACCCCCTACGGAGCAACCTATCTTCTATTTATAGTGTGCCGGGTCCTCTTACCTTATTCTAATGGCGGGAAGGGATTCCACAATGGCCAAATTCAAAGGGGGACATGGAGTACACCCTTATCCTGATGAAAGGTGGTCTTTGTCTGCAAAGTAGCTGGTGGTGGTGCAGTGGTGGGCTCAGCGATGACGTACCTCCTGCGAGGTTCGTGGTCTTGGTCTTGTTGCTCCGAAACGGAAACTTTGGGAACCTGCGTACATCCTTGCCTCGTTTGCACAAAATAGGAAACTATCTTCTTTACGTGCGATGGTGCCTGCCTAGCCGGTCTTTCGTCATCCTTGACCTCCCGAGGATGAGTGATGCATAGAGATCTCTGCCCCTCGAGAGGCGACTTGGGGAGGCCTCTTCCTCCCGGGGGTCATGGCGTCGTTCACCTCTCAAGGGTGGAGCTCCCGCGAGGACCCTATTCTTGAGTGAGGCTGCGCTGGTCTGTACTAGGCCGTCGAAGTGGGCCGCGCTCTGGCTCGCAAGCTGGCAGGTCTGGGTACCCTTGTTCCTAGAACGCCGACATCCGTAGCATGTTCTTGGATGTTCTGTGCGTAGGAAAATTTTAGTTTGGATGTGATGCACGTACGTTAGACCCCAACATATATAAGTGAATAGACCCGGGGACCGTAGAGTTCTCTAGTGGCATATCTAATAGAAATAGCATACTGTGCGTTAACAAATTACTGTTGGGCAAGCGATAGAAAAGAGAATAGTTATGTGATCTTCACGGTAATGATCATGTGTATATAGGCATCACGTCCATAAGCAAATAGGCCGACTCCTGCCTGCACCTATTACTTTACTCCACTCACCTACCGCTGTCCAGCATACATATAGAGTATTAAGTAAAACAGAGTAATGCTTGGAGAAGGATGACATGATGTAGACAATGCAAACTCAATCAATATGAATAAACCCCATCGTTTTATCCTTAGTAGCAGAATCACAAAGACGCAACTTGTCCCCTTCTGTCACTTGGATATAGAAACTCACCAAGTTGAACCTACTACAGCGCACCACTCCAAAGAAATATCAATCTAGTTGACCAAACTATCTCAATAGATTGAAGAACATTACAAAGCTGTAAGGATCATGCAAATAAGAATCATAGTATTCAGGTTCGACTCAAATATTTTTCACGAATAATCTTAAGATAAACTCGCAATTCATCGTATCCCAACAAACGCACCATCAAAAGGGATTACATCGGATAGATCAAGGCAAAGATGCGATGAACATTGTATTGGAGATCGAGAGAGAGAGAGAGATTTCCATCTAGTTACTACATATGAACTCGTAGGTTTGTGGTGAACTACTCACACATAATCATGTGGGCAGCAAGGTTGATGAAGAGGCCCTCCGTGATCGACCCCCCTCCGGTATGGTGCCGGAACGGAGCTGTAGATGGGCTCTCGTTAGAACAGAGACTTGCGGCGGTGGAAAAAGTGTTTCAGGAGCTCCATCTAGGTTTTTGGGATATTAGAAAATTTATAGGCCAGAGAGGAACGTCGGGGAACGCCCGAGGGGGCCACCACATATCAGCTCCCCAGTGCGCGCCCTGATGTGTGGTGGGCCCTCATGCACCCCCCGGCCTCCTCCCAAAGCTTCCAGGTCTTCTTTTGGTCCATAAAAAATCATCAAAAAGTTTCGTGGCAATTGGACTTTGTTTGGTACTTTAACCTGAAAAGTCAAAAACACGCAGAAAATAGCAACTGGCACTAGGCACTTGGTCAATTGGTTAGTGCTAAAAAATATTATAAATTGGTAAACAAATGCCGAAAAAGTATCCTAGAATGATAATATAGGTTGGAGACGCATCAATGTCATAATGATCTATCGACTAGGATGGACTCGTCTTATATAATACCCGACGCCTAGGATAACAAGATTCCTAGTTCACTATGTTCATGGAGAGGAGTCCTTGTCATGATCACCATGTTTTGTGGAATCTTCATCGTATATGTCGTCGGCTGCCTATAGTGGCCCATTAGTGAACCGCCATGGGGATCCTAGGCCCGACCCACTAGTCAGAAGGCGACGTGGTGAGTACCTCCTAGTCTAGGACACCGTCATTAACCCCCGGAACCATTCTTCAAGCTAGGGATGCTCCTCGATTCTTCCAAACAGTTCGTCGTCTTTAGTCGTCGGTCTTGAAAAGTGGTTCGACAAATATTCCCATCACTGATCTTAATGATCACCGAGGTGTATCCCAAGAGTTCATACATCGGGCATTCGAGGAACCCCTTTTAAGTTCACGGATTTTATCAATTCCTTCTTGTTTTTATGCCACACCTCGGGTTTGAAGTATGTACCATGCAGTGTGCTCTTGCATTCGAGGTGTCATAGATTACATTGGTTTAGAAAATGTTGGAAGGTGTTCAACCGAGTTTAATGACGGGAACGTTCTCTATGGTTCAACCGAGATATATAGCCAGTAGCCCCCAGATACTTGGGTTGGGCAACAAGGTCGACCCTTGGATCGTATCTCCTCGGGAACTTGTTCAACTATTGTGTATGTTTTGATAACGCCGAGGTGCAAATCAGCAGGGAAGATGTCGAACTGTGGGTCGAAAAGTATTTTTCGAGTAGAACCACCACACAGAACACCTCGAACAAGAGGATGTCCCGCCTCCTGAAAGAAAAACATAAAAAGACGTTAATGGTCTAAAAAGCACGAAACACCAAAAAAACTCATGTATACGTCTACGTTGAATCAATTCTTTTGGTGCCAATTAAAATTGGGCTTAAAATTTATATGTGTTTCTCCTCTATGGGGCTTTTAGCCATGCATAAACCCCCTACTAGATCATCCATCAAATCCACCAGCACTGCGAAAAAGAAATTATCATTTGCCACCCTTATGAACTATCTGGCCTACAAAGGGTATAGATACCCAACAACCCAGGAGGGTATAGACACATTGGATGAGGCGCGACATGAATTCTCAGAGCATGAGCATGTCATAATTCAACATTCCCCCCAGTGGATTGGAATGGACTACGACGAGGCCACACATTACTTTTGGTTTTGTTCGTCCTAGGGACAATGATCGTCCAACCAACTTGCCTGTTCTTCTAAGATCATCTGATCATTTGTCGGCGGGACATGCGGCTCCTTCCGAGATTCTATCGGGAGCACCGTGTGCTCCAATTTTTGAAGATTGCAATCAGGGACGTGGCCTTCTCGACGACGCAAGTGATACTCGGCCTCTTACGACTCTTGCCCCATCTACCAGTCGGCCGGCAGACGGTTCGCTACTGATCCCTAGTTCTCAGGATGCGGCGGACCAGTTTGATCACATGCTCAATGACATGGTGGCCCAAATCATGACGTGCTAAGTTTGCAACGAGCAGGGCCACTTTTCATCGACTTGTGGAAGGCGAATGGTCTGCTCGGCTTGTTCTCGGGTGGGTCACTATAGGAAAGAATGTTTTGAGTTCGCGCGAGCCAACAGATTAGAATGGAGGCCAATTAATCGAAAACACAGTTCGGATTTATCGGGGTTGCATACCGACTTGGGTGATAGTGCCAACTCAGGTTTATCGGGGTTGCATACCGGCTTATGTTCATTGGGATTTCGTTGGATCTTCGCACCATTGAGTTCATTACATATGCAGTTAGCACCTTCAGCAAATTTCAGTCTTGGAACAGTGAGGATCCCTACATGGTTCGTACTTTGGTTAGGGCCTCTTTTCCTGATACGTCGGTGGTTCCTCGTAGTGTGGTTTTTGGGGATTATGCTGAATGGTGGGCGCAAGGGTTTCTTGGACAACAACTTGTTATGTGCTTGGAGCGGATTTTGCAAATCAGATGCCTAGCGATGAGGACCCAATGCCTTTGGATGGCAACCTGCATCCTCTGCCTGGACAGTTAGTGTCGGATAACATCCCCTTCATTATGCCTCCCTACCCACCGCTTGGATGGAATGAAGATCCACTAGCGCCTGTGCCCCCAGTGCAAGAAAATGATGGGGAGGGATGGGGCCAAGCAGTTGAGGGATGGAGTCATGCAGTTTGGGAGGAACAGTCTCCCCCACAGCAGGAGCATCTAGTGCAAGATGAAGTGTCTATTGTCATTGTACAACCTGAAGCTTCAGACTCTGTTGATCAGATTGTACTACATGAGCAGCATAATGAAGCAGACCCAGTGGTGCCAGTTCAACAACTTGCAATTGTTCCTTACCAGGCACCTATTATTCATCATCATCAAGTATTCATTCGCATGATTCATGTGAGGGAAGGCCCACCACTTCCCCCTGAGATGATTTGACACAGATGTTTCCTCCAGTTACTACCAGAGTTTGATGTTTTGGAAGTCCCTCAACCTATCTTATGCAAACCTTTGGGCCCGGTGATCTACTCCAAGCGTGCATGGAGCATTGCATTTGATGGGGATCTATTGGTTTCTACTCTGGTCAGTCCTGATGATGGTACTTCTCCGGCTTGCCAACTGATCACTCTGCCCAGGAAGCCCATGGCGCATGCCTTATTCACTGATGACACTGCCACTATCAATGGAGGTACTAGGGGCAGTCCCACTATGTTCTCTGCTGAGAGAGTCAAACCTAGAAAGAATAAGAAGAAGGCTACAGCAACTGTGGAAACTTCAATGAGACGTTGCACCAGGGGCTTTGCTTGGCGGGATGGTTTCAAACAGGTGTTTGAAGAACTGCCACAGCAGCCCATGAAGAAGAGGCCAAGAGCTAAGCCCATTGCAGTCTCTCCCAAGGCCCAACAGAACGGCCCAATGGATGCCAAGGCCTACCAAAGTGAATAGCTCAAGCTTCCTCCTGAAACGCCTATTGCAGTTCTCCAGAATGCATGAATTGAACTGGAGATGGACCCGACGCTGCTCACTTGTGTAGCGACCCAACTTGAAAGGTCGAATCTTCGGTGTTTCCGTACCATCCCAAGATCATGTTGGTACACACACGAAACATCAATGTATATATCAAAGGGAAATCACACAACTTTATTAATCTAAATCTCATATCGAGTCCTTTATTACAATAAGAATTACAATAAAGTGGCTGAAGGCCAACTCATGAGAATAACTAAACTTGCGGAAGCTTCCAAGGTAGATGAGTCCATCCGACTCCAAGGGCATCTCACCGAGTGTAGAACGTGTCCTCACTCCTGGTCGGAAAAGTACTGTGCAACATGATACGTTGCAGCTGCGTAGGTCAGCATATTGAATATGCCGGCAATGTCACAAAAGATGGGGTAAAGTAATCATCTAGTCTATGGCAGGTGGGGTAGTAAGTTTTTGCATAGAGCCAAGTTTTTCCTACAACAAGAGGGGGCAAAGGCATAATTACTACAATGTTGGTTGATTAATGAGATGGTTCCACCAACCAATTCTCATACCCAAGTTGACATTATTAGCCCACATCAATCTAAGTAATTGTGTTGAGAGTTCCAGATAGTTTCAGTTCCTTTGGCTCAAACTGTCCATGACCGTGGACACGGCTAATCGATTAGGTTTGTGTACTGTGCAGAGTTTTGCACATGTTCCCCACAAGATTTGAGCGCCTCCGTTGGATTCCTTGCACTTCAGGGTGTTTGAGGAATGGATGACCAAAACATGGTCTTCTAAAGGATTTCCCCGAGACTCTGTCGGTGCCCATCCTTTCCTACCGTTCTTCTACATCTCGTAGCACCGCCTGTCCAGGGTCACCACGATATCCAACCAAGCCAGAGCCCATAATGACTTGTGGCTGTGTAGGTAAGCCTTGGGTCTTGAAGCATCCATCCATCTCTTTGTGCCTGGGTGGACCTTTCCGCATGAATACTGGCACATCTCCAGCATCATCTAGGCTAACCACTGGTTTCTCAAGGGTGCCGTTCAACCATCATCCACCCAGAGGTATATTGAGAACTCAGAGTCTTGAAGTCTTGATCATATGGTAGGTCTTGAAATTATTATCTCACGACTCCCATGAATCACACAACCAACCCCGTCTACTAATAGCATAGCAAAATGTAAATCAACGTTTCTCGGGGCCAATGTGTCAAGGGTTGAGGGGTACCTACCACATGATACTACAACAAGTAACCAAGTTTCCAATTTACCTACTTTGCATGCAATTGGGGTGATGGAAGAACTAATGCAATAAAAACATAGGTAAACATGATCGAAGTGACTTGCCTTGCTGACGATCTTCGTACTCAAGTGACTCTAGATAACAAGCTTCACACTCTGGATGATCTAACGAATCAAACAAGAGCACACAATAAGCATACAACTAAAATACAACTCACACAATCAGCAAGATAAAATTGAAACAATACTAAAACTATTCACTAGTAACAATCAAGAGAAAGAAAACAAAATCAATATTTTTGGCTCACAAAACTTTTCGTGTCAAAACTGCTACTAATATAAAATAAGACAAACAACTATATTAATAACAAAACAATGGTTAACAGAAAAAGAAAGAATAAATAAAAAAATCTATATTAGTAAACAGAATTAAATCCACTATGATTTTTTTGTGAAAATATTTGCTACTAAAATATTTTAATTTGCAAAACACTACTAGATGAAAATGACTAGAATGTTCCTATAACTTTGGAATAAGAAACCAAAACAACTTATTGTTAACAATAATATTATTATCATCATATTACTTAACAGAATAGAATTACTAAAATTATTTATTATAAAGCCTAATTTAATCATCTATCTAGTTTGTGAAAGTAAAACTAAATTATTTTATAAAACTATACCTAACGTGAAAGATTCCTATAACCACATGGTATAAAACCAAACAATCATTCTAAATAATATCAAGTGATGTTACCAAAATGTTTGAAATAACAGAACCTAATGAAAACTAAAACAAAAGATAAACTAATTTAGGTTCAAATTGAATAAAAATCATTTTAGTTAAAACCTATTAAGAACTAGACAGATTCTGTTTTTGTTGAAAACAGTAACTAAACTTATTCAAAAATACTCAAATCATGTATAATGATAGGTTTAACTAATACCAAACAGTAGCAAAAAGAATCACTCAAAAATAAGTTATTAAACTCTAGTTATACAGATTTTAGTAATTTGAACAAATTTGATTCGGTTCAAAATTTAAAACTCAAATTTGAAATCTAAGCATACAGACATGAACTACAACTAATTTTTCAACTAATGCAAAAATAATCAACTAAAAACACCTAATAGTTTAAAAGATATGATAAAAACAAAATTTGAAAACATTCTGTTTTCTAAAACAGAAACAGAAAATTAGAAAATGAAACTGATCGAACAGGGCTACGTGTCAACTTCCTATTGGTCCAAGGAGCGTGCGTTCGGGCGTTTGCGGGCGGGTGACTGAAGCCTAGTGCATACCGGTTCGGGTTTTAAAACGATCTAATCTGACGCATTGATCTACGATCGAACGAACAGGGAGGGGTTCGGTGGCTTACAGAGAAGAGGTCGCCGACGAGGGGGTTCTCCGGCGAGGCCGAGGCGACGAGGTCGTCGGGGGCGTCGCTCTGGTGGCTGGGGACGGCGTCCGAGGGCTTCAAATGATGGCGGCGGGGCTCCGGAGTACTCTGGTGGCGTCAGAGGGGGCTGAGGGTGAGGGTAGCGACGAGCAGGTGCTTGGGGAGATCCGGTTGGCTTGTGGAACTCCAACGAGCTCATGGGGCAGCGTTCCGGCGAGGTAGAGGGCGGCTCAGGGTGGAATGGAGAGAGGAGGGGCAGGGGCTACTTATAGGGCCAGTGTGGTGGTCGGGGAGGCGACGGGCGCGCGGATGGCGCCATCGTAAAGTGGGTCCGACTCATCAGTGAGAGGGAGAGGCGCTGTTAGCGCGTCGGTGGCCGACCCAGAGGGATTTCAGGACTTAACTACGGTGGGCCGGCCCGTTTCAAATTAATACTTTCCTTTTTAATATCCATAGGGTTTAAAATATGTTGAATGCATTCAAATAATTTCCAAATATAGGAAATATATATATCAAAATGATCAGGAGAATTAATTCTATTCAATGAACATTTTTGCTCCGTCATTTGAATACATTGAAAAAATAATTATTTTCAGAAAATGCCTATTTGATTTTAAAACCTTTTGCAAATATTTTTCAAATCACCCCCTGGTTTTATTGTTCAAATATTTCACCAAGATGCCCCTGGTGTGGAGTGTCATGTTACTCCTCTCTTTCTTTGAACATTTCCAAGGTTTTCCAATAGGTGAAGTCATTATATGGAAAAACTGAAATGTGCTTTCAGAAAATCAAAAGAATCACTTCAACAATTATATTCACTCAAACAATGTGATGATGATGCATAGCTATATTTCGTAACATTCCAAAATGAAATTTTGGGATGTTACAACTCGGGAGAAGCTTATGGTTGAACCTACTGAAGATTCGCCCACAGTACCTGAGAAATGATGTGTTCTATCGATGGTTCTTATGGGTTTGGCAATCCCCTCAAATGTGATACTTATCTTAGGTTTTATATGTCCTTATGTTGATCGACTTTGATACTCTAAAATCTTTATTTTGTGGGGTTCTCTACCGTTTTTGTACATCACTATGTGTTGTAGTTTTGCTGCTCAAACTTTGATTGTTAATCATGAAACCAAATTCTAATCAAAGCTGGAAAATCTTGTGTTGGAATTTGAGAGGGCTAAATTCTGATATGTGCTAGAGAGCAGTTAGAGAAAAGATCAATGAGAGCCAATGTCCAGTAGTTTGTTTGCAGGAAACTAAGTTGTTTACGTGTGATCGTAGATTAATTCGAAACATATGCCCGACCAGATTGGATAGGTTCATTGAGTCCCCCTCAAGTGGGGCCTCGGGTGGTTTGCTAATTGTCTGGCGATCAGATTGCTTTGCTGGATCCCTGGTGGAAATTAAATCAGATGGTATTGTGGTCAACTTTACATTGATTCATAAAAATGATTTTTGGACTTTGGTTAATGTATATGGTCCTTGTCAAGGGGAAATACATGATGAATTTGTGGAATGGGTCTATACTTGGGGACTTTGATTTCATCAGGTCACAGGATAACAAAAAATTTCAAGGGGGGATGTTAATGATATGTTTGTATTCAATGAAATAATAGGCTACCTTGGATTGCTTGAATTACCTATTAAAGGTAGAAAATACACCTGGTCAAACAACTAGATTGGTTTTTCACCTCTGCAAATTGGATCGATTCCTATCCAATGTCACAAGTAATCCCATTAGCCAGAACCACCTCTGATCATGTACCTTGCTTGGTTACTATATCCACATCTATTCCAAAAACTAACGTTTTCAGATTTGAGAACTATTGGACTGAACAGCCTGGTTTTTCGGAATGTGTTCAAACATCTTGGTCACAACCCTCCTCGAAGCAACACATCACTGCCATCATTTCTGATAAATTCAAAGCCGTGAGAAAGGCTTTGAAGTCATGGCAAAAAGGTATTTCACGTATCAAGAATCTGATTGGGAAATATAACTGGGTTATCTGCTGGATGGACAGTTTGGAAGACTGCAGACCACTATTCAGACAGGAATTCAATTTCAGAAAGTTGGTCAAACTGCATCATGCACACTTGGTGCATTTGTAATGTGTCTACTGCAAAAAGAGATGCACCATCAGATACATCAAGTTTGGGGAAGAAAACTCAAAATTCTTCCAAGCTATGGCATTTGAGAGGCATAGGAAAAATCTATTGCCTGCTTGATCCTAGAGGATGACACTGTTACTTCAAAACATGAGGTCATTGTTGATGCTTTCCATAAAGCTTACAAGGGCAGAATGGGTCAAGCTAAAGGAATTCATATGGATCTTCATCTGAATACTATTATCTAGAGGGTACCTGGTCTGGATGTACTTGTGAAACCATTTGGAAAAGAGGAACTTGATCAGGTGGTCAAGGAAATTCCAACAGATAAATCACCAGGGCCTGATGGGTTCAATGGAATGTTCTTCAAGAAATGCTCGCACATTATTTCTAATGATTTTAACAAATTGGTACAAGATTTCCATGTAGGAACAACCAAGCTGGAGAACATCAATGATTCTTATATTGTCTTGGTACCCAAAACAAATACTCCTGAGGGAGTGGGTGATTACAGGCCAATATCCCTCACTAGCTTTGGGCTTAACTTGCTAACAAAAATGGCTGCCAACAGGTTTCAACAGGAGATCTTGAGATGTATTCACAAGAATCAGTATGGGTTTATCAAAACAAGAACAATTCAGGATTATCTGGCTTGGACCTTTGAGTATATTCATCAATGCAAGCAGTCAACGAGGCCCATAATTCTGTTCAAGTCGGATTTTGAAAAGGCTTTTGATTCTATTGAGCATGAGGCTATTCTCACCATTTTGAAGACCAAGGGATTCCCTTAGAAGTGGATTTCATGGGTCAAAGAACTATTATCCTCTGGAACATCCTCTCTGCTTGTAAGTGGAGTTCCTGGTAGGCATTTCAAATGCAAGTGTGGGGTAAGGTAGGGAGATCCTCTGTCTCCCTTGCTATTTGTTCTAGAAGCTGATATCCTACGTTCAACGTTAAATAACATGGTACATAGGGGCCTACTGTCCTTACCAATACCATCCCATGATCCAGACTTCCCAGTGGTGCAGTATGCTGATGACACCATCCTATTCATCCCTACTCATAGGGATCAGTTGGTGGTTCCAAAAGAGGCTCTTATGATCTTTTCCCAATCAACGGGACTGAAATTTAACTTCCACAAATCTTCAATGATTCCCATTAATGTGGACTCCAACTTGGCAGACGAGCTGGCTTCTATCCTGGGATGTAAAATAGGGACAATGCCATTTACTTAGCTTGGTTTGCCACTCGGAACAACACGGCCTCCTGATCATTGATTAAATGACCCTAGTTGACTGCATGGAGAGGAGACTCACTGCCAGCTCATGGTTCTTGCCCTAGGGGGCAGATTGCAACTTCTGAATTCTGTAATATCTTCAATGCCTATATTCTTCTTATGCAGCTTGCAAATTCCTCCTGGTATATTGAAACAATTAGAAAGGATTTAGAGGCAATGCTTATGGAGGAAGTATGGACAGGAAACTGGACACTCTTTGGCTGGTTGGCCTCTAGTTTGTAGACCCAAGAACAAGGGGGGTTTGGGCATTTTAAACCTAGGTCTGCAAAATGATGCTCTACTACTTAAGCATCTCCACAAGTTCTACAACAAGGAAGATATTCCATGGGTGTAGCTAATCTGGAATTCCTATTATTTTGGTAGGGTTCCCCATGACACCACTTTGTGTGGATCATTTTGGTGGAGGGATGTATCCAAACTCATGGATAAATTCAGAGCAGTGTCTTTGGTTCAGGTAAACAGTGGGGATACTGTCTTATTTTGGAGGGACAGTTGGGTTACTAATGGCAATTTGTTACTCCAAGATAAATTTAAAAGGTTATTATCCTACTCCTTGGATCAGAGCATATCAATGCAGCTAGTCCTAGGAGCAGACAACCTGCTGGATCTTTTTCAGTTGCCCATATTTGAACAGGCACATGTGGAGTTTCAAACACTGTCACAATGCCTACACAATTTTTCCGGAGATAGACTGCAACTTCACTGTTGGTCTTGGAATGATAGTAAGAAACCCAAATACACTGCCAAAAAGTATTATGACCTGGTTCATAAGCCAATTGTGGCAAACCCAATCCTCAATTGGATTGGAAGAGTTGTTGTACTATGTCCATTAAAATGTTTGCATGGCTGGTGATTATGGACAGAGTGAACACCAAGAACATGATTCAGAGAAGGCACTAACAAATTGAGGATGGCCCTGAGTGTGTGTTATGCAGAGCTGGCTCGCTGGAGGCCATAAATCATCTGTTTTTTCAGTGTGATTTCAGTGCCAGAATCTGGAATTACTTGTAGATAACCTGGCCTGCCAGCAATGACATGGTGGATATTGCAGCACAAGCCACGAAAGAGTTTGATAAGCCTTTCTTTGAAGAGGTGGTATTTTTATCATGGTGGAATATTTGGATGGTTAGAAATGATAAGATCTTCAGGAAGATAAGACCATCCTTTGGTAAATGGAAGGCAGGATTCATTCATGATATCTCCCTAATGGCTCATAGGATTAAATCAAGACACAAGGAGGATCTATTACACTGGATTGCTTTCCTACCTCCTTGGAGATATCTTCTTTCGATCTCCCATGTTTCATAGCTTAGTTTTTATTTTATTTTATTTCATATCCACTGCTTGTGGATTTGTACATATGACTTTCTTTTGCATTTTTATAATAAATTGTTGTGGGGCCAAACCCTGTAGTTTCCATTCCAAAAAAACAAAAAAAACCATGATACATCTGATCTCCAGACTCCAAGAATGTCAGATTTCGGCTTCAACCAGCTATCCCGAAGGTGGAGTCTTTCTGATGCCAGTTTTAGCAAACTAAACTGAAGCGGCTTTAGAGAGAAACTAGAGTATCCTGCTATTGACCACAAACTCAAGTCGAGGAAGGAGGGGTATAAAAAGACATTGCAACGACCAAGAAGAATACACATTTATTGTAAAAACATCTCGTATAAATTTAAGATCCCCCAGTTAACTTGGGTAAAGGAAGTTATTTAAAAAACCATTTTTAACAAAAAATAATGCTTGCTTGAATCACACAGAAATGAAGAATTGAAAAAATTTGAGCATGAAAGCGACATAGCTAGTTAATGTGCTCGGTGTTGATGATGTGGGTCGAGCTTGCAGCGGGTCGAAGTCCCAGCACGCAAGTGGTCCCAAGGTGCCTAGCAAAGAGATCGACTTGATGAATTGATGAAAAAACTTTGCCAATATGTAGAGACGAAGCCCCGGGTCAAGCTGAGGTAACAGAGCAGGTCGGTAAGGTGACATTGCGTCCCCATGGTAGCCGAGGTGTTGAGGCATCTTGGCGTAGTGGTCATCGGCTTGAAGAAGCAACATCGTGACCATGCCGACGCAGGTGGTAACTTGTGACGCGATCTGTCGTGGTTTTGTCATGACAGATGTCCTAGGACTTAGGTTCGAAGCCATCGCTAAGATGGTGGACTCAAAGGGGTTAAACAGGACGAGAGACACGAGTTTACCCAGGTTCGGCCCCTCGGAAAGAGGTAAAATCCTACGTCCTGCTTTGTGTTGTATTGATGGTTTATCGATTACAAGGGAGCAGATCCGCTTGACCTATCTATCGATCAATTATTTCCTGTCCAAAGTCTCCACAGGGTCTCTCCTTTATATAGGTAGGTCGAGGCCTGGGGTTAAAAGAGTCCAAACCGACTTACACAAGGTGTTCGATCTAGTTTCTAAGACGCCTTTCCTTTCTAGGAAGCCGTCTTCGGGCGGCTCACGCACCCGGGTCTCGCTCCATCTTCCTACTCTGGGCCTCCACCTTGTCCCATCTGGCGAGTCTCCATGTAGTCTTGTCATCAATCCTCTGGCCCACTTAACGGCCTTGACTATAAGACACCAGGTGTAACCCAGCCCCTTCTTGGCGGGTCTCGCCACGGGGTTATATCCCCAACATGATTAATGCCAGCTTGATGAAGTGACCACGCGGCAATGCCGATGCAATACGATTTTGGTGATGATTTAGCCTTCACAATGTTGAACTCTTAGTTGACATGACCCGGTGATGATCTGACGAGGGTGACTTTGGTTCGACGAATAGACGACCTGTCTAGTGCAGTTCGGCTGCCGTGGAGCAACGTCGTTGAGTTGGTTTCACACCAACGCGACGATGAACATTACCATGGAAAATATTTAATATTTAGAAAAATAGACAATACCATAACAAAAATTCCTTCAAAAAGGATGTCCAATACCGTGTTCATGAAGCAAGATGAACTCGGGTCAGATTTGTTTTCGTGCAGAAAACAAACCCAAAAATTAATGCACTCATCGAAAGTTTTCCCGAGTTTGGACGGTCGGATCGAGCTGAAATTTTGAGGGGTGGTAGATGTGGGAACTACGTAGCCGAATAACGGTGGGATATTCCAAAAGATGTCTGAGATGGACGCTGGACTCCCTGCCCTAAACTCGTCCAGATTCAAGTAGAGATTCGATAGGATTCCAGTAGATCGAAGTTTGCCAGAAATTCCTCCATTAGAACATGATGAAATTCTACAGGGTGGTTATAGACTCAATTACGCACAATTCGGCTAAAGAAATCACCAAAGTAATGCTCGAGAAAGTAGGGACGACGAACACGATTCCGCTGTCCACAAAAAACTGCAATCTACAGATGAGACATCGATCCTTCTGTTCATTTCACAATGGAACTCTCAATGAAATCACCCGTGTCGGTGTGGAAACTGGAAGACCTCGGGTAGGAGGTCCCGATCTATGGATCTCGGACGGATGGTAACAAGAACAGGGAGATGAAGTTTTACCCAGGTGCGGGCTCTCTTGATGTAGATAAAATGCTACGTCCTACTCTTTTTTATATCAATGGAGAAGTTTCAAGTACAGAGTTGATCCACCACGGGATCGTGAGATGTGTTATAACCCTAAGGATATGTTAGTAATGTTATGTTAATGACCTAATGATCTATCAAATAGCCTGACCTCGGCTTAATAATACACCAGAGACCTAGGATAACAAGAGTCCTGGCTACTACGTCGGTGGAGAGTTGTCCTTTTCTTGATCACCAAGTCGTGTGAAATCATCCTCGTGTATGTCATGGGCTGCCCGAAGTGTCCCATTAGTGAACAGCCATGGGGGTCCTTGCCCCGACCCACTAGTCAGGACATGGCATGGTGAGTACCCCTAGTCCAGGACACCATTAACGGGATCTTGTATTATGGAACAAGTAAAGAGACTTTCCAGTAACAAGATTGAACTAGGTATGTAGATAACAACGATCGAATCTTGGGCAAGTAACATATCACTTGACAAACGGAATTGCATACGAGATTAATGAAACCATTGACATCATCATTCAACCCATAAAGATCTTCATGGCATATGTAGGAACTAATATGGACATCAGGTCCTGCTATTGGTTTTTGACCAGAGAGGTGACTCTGCCATGTGTACATTATTCCCGAACCTGTAGGGATCACACGCTTAACTTTCAACGATGCTAGAGTAGTATTGGGATATGTACGCTGGTGACAGAATGTTGTTCGGAGTCTTGAATGAGATCCCGAATGTCATGAGGAACTCCGGAATAGTTCGGGGGAAAGATTTATATATGGTAAGTCATATTCTGGGTTCCAAAATATGTTCGGAATTTTTCGGTATTGTACCGGGAAGGTTCTTGAAGGTTCCCGAGTGGGGCCCACCAGCATGGCAGAACCCACATGGACGTGGATAGTGTAACAAGGTCCCACACCCCCGTTCTAGGCACACAAAGACCCCCAAAAATAGAATAATGAATAGAATCCTACCCCGAAGGGATAAGATCAAGATCCTAAAACGGGGGATAGTGGTTGGTGGGGAAGGAAAGGAGGGATTTCCTTCCACCCCTCTTGGCCAACGACCCTATGGGCTAGAAGGGCAAGCCCCCAGCCCCTCCCATACCTATATAAATGTGAGGAGGCGCAAGGGGGCAGCAGACCCTTCCCACGACCACAACCCCTCTCCCAACTCTCTCATTCCTTGTCCCGATGGTGCTTGGCGAAGCCCTACCGGTGATGCACCATGACCATCATCACCATGCCGTAGTGTTGGTTGTGATCCAATCTACTTCTCCCCCTTCTCTTGCTGGATCAAGGCAGAGATGTCATCAAGCCGCACATGTGCTAAACTCGGAGGTGTCATCCATTCAGCACTAGATCTGTTTCGATCATGATTGGGTTGCGAAGAGTACGACTACATAAACCACATTATATATGCTTTCGCTTTTGGTCTACAAGAGCATGTACACACACTCTCCCCCTCGTTGCTATGCATCTCCATATATATATATCTTGGGTGTTCGTAGGAATTTTTTGTTTTCCATGCTTCGTTCCCCAAAAGTGGCATCATGAGCTAGGTCTATGCGTAGATGATATACATGAGTAGAACGCAAAGAAGTTGTGGGCGTTGATGTTCAGATTGCTTACCTCCCTTATCTTATTTGTATTAGTAGTATTGTGGGATGAAGCTTCTTAGACAAAGGCGGTCCTTTTAGATGGTTAAAAGGCAGCTTGAGTATCACCATTGTGGCTTTACATAGGTAAGAATGGTTCTTGCTTGTTTCCCATAGCAGTCACGTAAAACTAGCAACAACAAAGTAGAGGACATCTAACTTATTTTTGCGGGGCATGTTGTGATGTCACATGGCCAAGACGTGATTTGATATATGTTGATGTATGATATTATCATGTTTTGTAATAGTTATCACGACTTGCATGTAAATGAGAACGGCAACTGACAGGAGCCATAGGATTGTCTTTAATTTATTGTATGACGTGCGTGTCAATCATTAAACATTATGTAATTGCTTTACTTTAGAGATACGTGTTGGCAATCGTTGTAGAAGCAATAGTTGGCGAGACAACCAAATAATGACATGATGATGGAGATCATGATGACGAAGATCATGGTGTCATGTCAGTGATGATTGAGACCATGTCGAGGCTTTAGAGATGGAGATCAAAAGCACAATATGATGATGGACATATCATGTCACTTACTGGTTTTATTGTGATGTTTATCTTTTATGCGTCCTATTTTGCTTCGGACAACGGTATCATTATAAGATGATCCCTTCACTTAATTTCAAGATAAATGTTTTCTCCCTAAGTATGCAACATTGTGAAACTTTGTCGTTCCAATGCACCTCGCGGTGATCGGGTGTGATAGACTCTTCGTCCACATACAATGGGTGTAAGCGAGTTTTACACATGCTGAATACTTGGGTTAAACTTTATGAGCCTAGCATGTACATACATGTCCTCGAAACATGGAAGACCAAATGTCGAATATGCGTCATACAGTAGATATGATCAACATGAAGATATTCACCATTGAAAGTACCTCATGTCACGTGATGATCGGACTTTGATTGGTGAATGTGAATCATCTCACACTTAGACAACCTTAGGGATGTTGATTTTAAGTGGCAGTTCATTAGTAATTTGATTAACTAAACTTATTATCATCAAGATAGTAAAATTATCTTTGCAAATTAGGTTGTAGATCAATGGCTCACATTGTAGCTCCCCTAAATTTCCATGTGTTCCTAGAGAAAACTAAGATGAAAGATGATGGTAGAAATTTCCTAGCTCTTGAGCGTGCCTTGGTTTTCCCTTGAACCTGAAAGGGTGATGCAGCAAAGAAGATAAGTATTTCCCTCAGTTGGTGAGAACAAAGGTATCAATCCAGTCGGAGGAACAAGCAAGTTACCAATGGATGCACCTACACAAACAATCAAACTCTTGCACCCAACGCTATAAAGGGGTTGTCAATCCCTTCACATTATTTGCAGGGATTGGATTCGATACAGATAGATGTAAACAAGAACAGAAAGTAAAAGGTAAATAAATTGCAACAAAGTGTTTTTGGTGTTTTTGGTTTATAGATCTGAAAGTATATTATGGAAAGTAGACCCGGGTGATGGAGTCCTGGATTAGGGGGTCCTCGGATAGTCGATCGTTCATTTATGGGTCGGACTGTATGGGCCACAAGGTGAGCATCGGATGATCAGGACTACCTAGACCAAATGGAAGCTTCGAGGAGCCACAGCATAATCTCCAAATTATTAGTCATAGTTAGGCATGTTTATCTCTTCGGCATGTAACCAAACATGTGTAAACCCTAGGCATCCTCAGCGTCTATATAAGCCGGAGGGTTGTAGGGTATAGGGACAGGACAACTCATCTAGGATTAGCTATTCGTTCTCGAGGTAGATCAACTCTGTAACCCCCCATATCATCAAGACAACCAAGAAGGATGTAGGGTATTACCTCCATGGGAGGGCCTGGGTAAATCTGTGTCCCCTTCGTCTCCTGGTACCATCGATTCTAGTCACATAGTTCGGGACCCCCTACCCGAGATCCACTGATTTTGACACCGACACCAGGGGCCATAGGTTTCAACAGAGGATTCTCTCTGAAAGGAAAATATCATGGTGGGTAAACAAATTATTGTCAAGAAATTTATAGAAAAGCGAATAATCATGTAGTTATCCAAGGCAATGATCATGCATATAGGCATCACGTCTGTGTCAAGTAGACCGAAACGATTCTACATCTACTACTATTTCTCCATGACGAGGATACGTACCTAGGGTAGAGTCCTAGGCTTGTCCTACATACCCTTCCTAAGGACACTATATTGGAGGACTTAATTATGGCAAGAGAGTTTACAACTGAAGTCATGATGACGTGATAGTCACTCGACAGTTAAGTCACTTGGAGGTTTCTCCCTCCACTCGACAGTCTCCTGTCACTCGGAAGACCTTGCTACCAGTCGACACCAGAAGAACAGAAGACACCCCAGGGAGGCCAATAGGCAGGCGTTCGGCCAGTCACCATTAGTAGAATTTATTGTGTACGTTACCAGTATCGCACGTCTTTATTCCCACGATCGAACCCTTGGTTGCCTGACATTCATGAGGGGCAGCGTACTCTATATAAGCCGCCCTCCCCTCTAGCACAAGGGTTCACATCCTCTAAGACGTAACACTATTACCTTCACGAGTGGGTCCTCAACTCATACATCCATGTGTACACCCTCTCCGTAGCTAGGACTCTGTCCTCCTCTTCTGTACCCCTATATTATACTGTCAGAATCGTTCCCGCGACAGTTGGCGCCCACCGTGGGGCGATCAGGTGATGATGACGCATACATCGAAGTGGCGGTGCGCGGGACGACCAAGTAGAGCTTGTCTCCAATGAGGAGTCGACCAAGTGATGGCACGCGGGGCGGTCACATCGAACTTGTCATCGAATAGGAGTCGACCAAGTGACGGCGCGTGGGGTAGCCGAGTCGACCTTGTCGTTGAAGAGGAGTTCGACCAAGTGACGGCGTGCAGGGCAGTCGAGTCGATCTTATCGTCGAAGACGAGTCCAACCAAGTGATTGCGCGCGGGGCTGTCGCGTCGAGTTGTCGAAGAAGAGGAGTCAGACCAAGTGACGACACACGGGGCGGCTGAGTCAGTCTTGTCGTCGAAGAGGAGTCCAACCAAGTGACGGGGCACGGGGCAGTCGCGTCGAGCTTGTCGTCGAAGAGGAGTCCAACCAAGTGATGGCGTGCGGGGTGGCCGAGTCGATCTTGTCATCGAAGAGGAGTCCTACCAAGTGATGGCGTGCAGGGCGGTCGCATCAAGCTTGTCGTCGAAGAGGAGTCCGACCAAGTGATGGCGTGCGGGGCAGTCGTGTCTGTCTAGCATCGAAGATGGCACACGGAGGTTTCGAGTGATCGTGTAACCTGTGTATGAAGAATAGCACAAGCCAACATAAAAATCTTTGTAAGTAATTTGATATTTTCTGAAATAATTTGTGTAAATAACACCTATAGACACCCGCTGATTGTTCTAGGTGCTTGCTGGTCCTGAACCAGCAAGAGTCTAAAAGAGTGAAGGATTAATGATGACAGAGGCAGAGCCCATATATATGGTCATGAAAGAGATTACCCGAGTCGAAGCAGTGTCGTTATTTCTGGCCCCGGGTGTTTTTGCGGAGCCATTCGTTCTGCAGAGATCCCCCCCAACTTCAGGTTGGCGGCGGGGATAAGCAAGTTATATGGTGAGTGAAAGCCAGAAAAATGGTTGGATGATTACCGAGTCGCCGTGCAGATCAGAGGAGGAAATGACAACATTGCCATGAAGCATTTGTCCTTGATGTTGGACGGTTCGGCCCGAGCATGGTTGAATCATTTGCCTCCTTCTAGCATCTACTGCTGGGAGGATCTTGCCCGAGTGTTCATCAAAACCTTCGAGGGCACCTGCAAGCGTCCGAATGGTTTGATCGATATGCAGCATCGCGACTATAAGCCCAACGAGTCCTTGAGAAATTACATTCAGCATTGGTCCACCTTGTGCCAGACAGTGGAGAACATCTCTGAGCATCAAGTTGTTTGCGCTTTGAAGGCCGGTGTGAAGTACAGAGAGCTCTACCTGAAGATCGGGCGTTTGGGTGACATTTCTTTGAGCAAGATGATGGAGATAGCCACTCAATATGCCAATGGTGAAGTGGAAGAATGCCTCCATAGAGGCAAAGGAAAAGCAGTCGACACTGATGCCTACAGCAATTCCAGTCAAAAACACAAACGCAAGGCTGATGGCCTTGCTCGGGCAGAGGCGGCCGCTCTGGCAGCACAAGGAAAAAATAAGGGGAAGTCCAAGGGAGAGTTCACTCCCAAGAAAGTAAAGAATTAGTTGGGAACTGATGTCCTAGATTTACCGTGTGCAATCCACATGAAGAAAGATGAAGAATGCAATTTAATACTGCCTAAACATGCCACTTGATAGTGCCGCCTACAGATTAAGCAGTTCAAGGAGGGTCAATCGAGCGACAAAACTCCCGAAAAAGAGGATGATGAAGACAAAGGAACTTTTCCCGATGTCAACGCCACTCTGTTGATTTTTGTTGATGTTGAATGCAAGAGTCTACTGAAATTTATGAATAGAGAGGTTAACATGGCTGTTCCTACAACTCCCACATACCTCAAGTGGTATCAGACTGCTATCACGTTTGATCAGTCGAATCATCCTGCTCATGTTGCTACCCCCGGTCGGCAGGCTTTGGTGGTGGATCCCGTTGTGGGAGGCACTCGACTCCGCAAGGTCCTCATGGACGGAGGGAGTGGATTGAACATTCTGTATGCGGATACCCTCAAGGGAATGGGCATCCCGATGTCCCGACTCAGTGAGAGCAATATGGAGTTTCAGGGAGTCATCCTAGGGAAGAAGGCCAAATCACTCGGCCAGATTGCATTGCATGTGGTGTTCAACACCGATAAAAAAATTGTAAAGAAAAATTGACGTTTGAAGTCGTGGACTTCCAGAGCACGTACCATGCCATCCTTGGTCGGGCAACTTATGCCCGTTTCATGGCCCGTCCATGTTATGTATATCTCAAACTGAAGATGCCTGACCCAAGGGTGTGATCACAGTCAGTGGCAATCGACAGAGGGCTGAGGAGTGCCTTCAGTTTGGCTCCAAAATTGCCGATCATCAGATGGATATGGTCGAGTTGGAAGAGTACAAGATGAGCACTGACCCTACTGATTTGTTGTGTGCTCAGAAGCCTGCTTCTGAGTCAGCTTTCCAGTAGGCAGGTCAAGTTAAGAAAGTACACATTCACCTGACAGACCCCAATGCTTCCCTAACTAACATCTCGACAACACTCGACGGCAAATAGGAAGCCGAGCTCATCCAGTTCCTCCATGAGAACTGGGACATCTTCACATGGAAACCTCCTGACATGCCGGGTGTTCCCAGGGAACTAGCTGAGCACCGATTTAGAGTCGATCCGATGGCCAAGCCTGTGAAGGAGTACTTGCGACAGTCGGCGGCGGAAAAGCGGAAGGCAATTGGCCAAGAGGTGGCTCGAGTCTTGGCGGCTAAGTTCATACATGAGATTTACAACTCTGAGCTGCTCTCGAACATCGTCATGGTCCCCAAGAAGGACAAGTCACTCCGCATGTGTATTGACTTCAAACATATCAATCGGGTCTGCTCGAAAGATCATTTTCCGCTCCCTCGCATCGATCAGATTGTTGACTCGACTGAGGGGTGTGAGCGTTTATCGTTTCTAGATGCATACTCCGGTTACCATCTGATCCATCTATTCAGTCCAGATGAAATAAAAACAGCCTTCATCACCGCATTCGGGTGTTTATGCTATATCATCATGCCTTTTGGTTTGAAGAATGCTGGCGCTACTTTCATGCACATGATTCAGAAATGCTGACTCGACCAGATTCCTCAGAATGTTGAAGCTTACATCGATGATATCGTCATCAAGTCTCGCAAAGGTTCCGACATGCTCACTGACTTGGCCGAGACATTCGCCAATCTGAGGAGGTATGATATAAAGTTAAATCCATCTAAGTGTACTTTCGGTGTTCCTGTTGGTAAGTTACTCGGTTTCCAAATGAGGAATTGAAGTCAATCCTGAGAAGATCAGTGCCATTACCTGAATGAAAAGCCCTATGCGAGTGCACGATGTTCAAAAGCTCATTGGTTGCCTGGCGGCATTGAGTCAATTCATTTCTCATCTCGGTGGGAAGGCCTTTGTCGGTGTCAAAACCGCGGATCTCGCGTAGGGAGTCTTGAACTGTGAGACTAGAATCGATGGTAAGGGGACGAAGGGACACAGATTTACCCAGGTTCCAGGCCTCCTATGGAGGTAATACCCTATGTCCTTCTTGGTTGTATTGATGATATTGGGGGTTACACAGTTGATCTACCTCAAGATTGCATAGCCAACCCTAGATGAGTTGTGCTCCCTTATACCCTAGAACCCTCCGACTTATATACACGTCGAGGATGCCTAGGGTTTACACATGGTCGGTTACACGCCGAAGAGATAAAAATGCCTATTTGCTACATCAACCGCGTAGTGCAAGCTGTGCTTCCCGAAGCTTCCATCTTGGACACTGGCCTTCAAATGTTCTTGTGTCCGGTAAGCATCCCATATAGTCTGTCCTATAGGAATAGGTCGGCCTCCCGAGGACCCCTTAATCCCGGACTCCCTCAGTAGCCCCCGAAGTTGCCTCTAATGCCAAGGGTCTTCTGCTCCAATTTCTTCACGAAGAAAGTCTTCGGCTTGAGAGGTAAGTTCCTTCTGCCGAACAGAGTTCGGCCTCCGATGACAAATAGCTCTCCACATAGCGGCGCGTCCGAATACTATGAAATAAGTTGGCTTTGAAGGCCCAACATTAGGGGGTAAAGATAACGTTCCTCGACGACCTCTCTGACGAAAGTTCATGGCCCACCCCGACCGCTAGGCCAGTTACAAGAACTCACTGCGCGGTTCGAGGCTGTTTCATTAGCATGATCTATCAACATGCAGATCATGCTCTGTTTCACAAGGGATATGTTTAATCATGCATGCGCAACTGTGCACAGGTCTCGGGAAGTGGACGGATTCGTGGCGCGGCGAAGGGGGCTCAAACGATAAGCCTCATAAAAGGGAAAGAAAACCCTCACGGCTATTCATGCTCCCCATCTGCTTCCGCTGCCTCCCATTCCTCTGAGCCTCCAATGCCGAGATCCAAATCTTCCTCCTCCTCCTTCCGAGCTCACCAATGGCAGGCTCCAACTACAATGACCAGTGGGAGGCCTCCATGGTGACCGATGAGGACATCCAGGACCTCAAGAAAGCCATATACCTCCCCGCCGACATCCCTCACCGCACGGTAGAGGAGGGCCAAGTGATCCCCACCCCCAAGCCAGGAGAAAGGGTGGTGTTCATCCCCCACTTCGTTAGGGGGTTGAGCTTCCCTCTTCACCCCTTTGTCAGGGGGTTGATGTTCTTCTACGGCCTCGACTTCCATGACCTCCCACCGAACTCTCTCGTGCACATCTCGGCGTTCATCCTCATTTGCGAGGCCTTCCTACGCATCGAGCCACACTTCGGGCTTTGATTTCAGGTGTTCAACATCAAGCCCAAGTG
Organism: Hordeum marinum; assembly: GCA_022496015.1. Taxonomy (NCBI): domain Eukaryota; kingdom Viridiplantae; phylum Streptophyta; class Magnoliopsida; order Poales; family Poaceae; genus Hordeum; species Hordeum marinum. The sequence goes on from CM039678.1 coordinate 153,854,482, forward strand.
CGTCAGTGGCAAGCATGCAGATTGCGGCAAGGCTATCATTGGCAAGCTCACCCGCGTCGGGTGGCCGTCGGGCACCCTTATTGACACCATTAAGATCAAGGAATGGTTCTACATCACCTAACCACAAGAACAAGGTCAACATCGCTTTGCCGCATTCAGATTCGCCCCTCACCAGACTGGCTTCATGGCTCGAAAAGGGCCTTGTCTAGAGAACGAGCAAGGAGGTGAGTGACCTGTAGAACCGCATCCGCTCCATGATCGAGGAGGTCACCAAGTGAACCAATGTGGTCTAGGTGATGCTCCGGAGACGCATCCTCCCTTGCCAACGATAGGATACTCCCTTGTGGGCTCTTCAGCTTGACGTCAAGCCCATAGTCCAGAATCTCTTCCGCACTATGTGGGAGAAGTTGTGGAAGGCGCTCTTCAAATTACAGAAGAGCTGGCCATCCGAGGAGGAGGACAAGGGTTTGCACGCCGCCAAGGCAGAATCCGAGGTACGATACATCCTAGCTTGATTGGCTCTATTACACAAGGAGATTTCATAACCCCTTTTCCAATCCGCATTTGCAAAGATGGTTGAATAAAGCCGTCAAAATTACCAGTCCGGTGCCTCAACCCGAAGACGAGAGGACCGGGCTGTTAGCAAAAATGCTCGTGGGAAAGCCTTATGAGGCTCCCACGAAAAAAGAGAAGAAGAAGAAACAAGGCCAGGCTGGCATCCGCATCAGGGACCAGCCTGACGTCGTATCCGAGGATACCCCCACCTCCTCAAATCGGGAGGAGGCTGAGGAGGAGGAAGATGAAGAAGAGGAGGAACAGGAGGAGGTCGAGGTCGAGGGTGAGGGGGAAGGTAATTCCCCCTATGCTGGGAGGAGAGTGGAACCTTCAGACACTCCGGAGCAGGTCCCTCCTCCTGTCGAGAAGAGGGCACATCGGGTGCATGTGATTCTGACCGACGATAGTTTGGACTCATACACCGTGTCCGAGACCTCGAGGAGGTTCCATGAAGGAGCCTACGGGTCAAGCCCCCTCCAAAATGTTAGGATGTGAAGACCCTCCCATTTATTATGAATAGATTTAGAGCTAACATGCCGGTTATTGGCTTCGCAGCCCCCCACGCATCATCCCCACCGATGTGATATCGGACGGGGAGACCCCGCCTGCCGAACTTGCGGAGAGCGGCGATGCCTCACAACCCACCACTCCGGGCGCCACGTGGGATGCCGTGGAGGTGTCATCCTAGCACGTTCCTATGGAGCCGGACACGGGCGGTGGCAAAGAGCCTGTATAGCCCCTCTTTTTTCTGTTTTTCTTAAATTCATTCAAATTCATAGATATATATATACACATTTGAAAAATACTTTCAACAAGCATACCAACACATATCCAATAGCCTGTTTCCAACAACAAGTTTCCAACAACATATCCAACAAATTTCTAACAACATATCCAACAACAAAGTTCATCGTACAAAATCAAAAAAAGGAAGCACAAGGAGAAGAGTAGACTCCATTAACGCAAGCTTCCTCACCTAAAGCAAATCTGCAAATTGGGAAAGAAGAAAGTTAGAAGAAGAAGAAGAAGACTAGCTAGAAGAAGAAGAAGAAAAAGAAGAAGAAGAAGAAGAAGAAGAAGAAGAAGAAGAAATTTTCTTCTCTTTCTTTTTCTCCTCTCCTCTTCTTTATCCTCTTCTTCTTCTAACTAAGGTAGGCAAAAAAGCCATTTTTTAGCTAAGCTAGGTAAAAACACTAAGTGTAGGTCATTTTGGAGATAAGCTAGGTAAATAGGTCATTTTGGAGCTTCGTAAGGTTATGATGTCATTTTCGTGGAAAATAAGCTAAGTCTATGTCATTTTGGAGCTAAACCATGGTTATCATGCCATTTTTTACCTAAGTATGCTAAGTATGTCATAAATGAACTAAAGAAGCTAAGTAAAGATCATTTTTTAGCTAACCTAGGTAGTTATGCAATTTTTGAGCTAACTAATCATATTTATTCATTTTGGAGGACAAAATGGCAAGTGTACGTCATTTTAGAGCTATCCTAGTTATCATCGGTCATTTTGGAGGCAGGTAAGGTAGTTTTGTCATTTTTGAGGAAAATAAGCTAAGTCCATGCCATTTTGGAGCTAAACCAAGGTTATCATGCCATTTTTTACCTAAGTATGCTAAGTATGTCATCAATGAACTAAAGAAGCTAAGTATAGGTCATTTTTGACCTAACCTCGGTAGTTATGCCTTTTTTGAGCTAACTAATTATATTTATTCATTTTGGAGGACAAAATGGCAAGTGTAGGTCATTTTAGAGCTATCCTAGTTATAATCGGTCATTTTGGAGGTAAGTAAGGTAATTTTGTCATTTTTGAGGAAAATAAGCTAAGTCTATGTCATTTTGGAGCTAAACCAAAGTTATCACGCCATTATTTACCTAAGTATGCTTAGTATGTTAGAATTAAACTAAAGAAGCTAAGTATAGGTCATTTTGGAACTAAATAGGTCATTTCTTAAGCCAAGTATGCATTTGTTAAGGAAAACACTTGGGAAAACTTACCATCATCATGGAGGTGAAGGACCGATTGGGTTTGCGCCAGTGTGAGACGGAGAAGGACCGGTCGGGGTTACGGCAGATGCAGAAGGATCGGTCGATGCTTGTCGGGGGGCACGCTGCACCAAAGATCATTTGCAATGTCTCGTTAGCATGATGCAACTCAAATCTGAATACTAGTAACTAATGACCATTCAAATGAAACTCACCATGGGTGCTATACTAATCTAGGGCATCGACGGAGGGGTTTGACCATTGTTCTGGCACATCGTCTACACATTTTGTTTTCACGAGTCAGTCATATTAGTTATTGATGAAAGGAACATTACATGCATGATTAGGCTAATTTGCAGGAGAAACTTACCACGAGGAGCTCGTATAGGGCCCGGTGAGACAAGTCGTTCCGGTTCCTCTCCTCCTCCAACAGCCTAGGGCCCGGTGAGACTCTTTGTCGTCAGCTAGCAGATGGCAAAGAGGTGGGGTGGGCCGTTGCACTAAGCTGGCCTCCACTGGGCCCCACCCCACCTCTTTGCCGTCTACCAGCAGACGACAAAGAATCTTTGCCATCTGCTAGGAGATGATAAAGTGCTTGCTGATGGCAAAGCCCCCCTTTGCCGTCCGCCACATCTTTGTCGTCTGTTTTCTGCTAGCTGATGGCAAAGACACTCTTTGCCGTCCGCGAGCAGACGACAAAGATGTGGCAGATGGCAAATCTTCTTATTCCAGTTGTGCAAGCCCTAGGCGAGGCAAAAAATCTCACGTGGGGGTCACTCCTATATCCAATATCGGACTAGATACACTTTAAGTGTTCGGCATGTTAGGATAATGCCTAATAAGGTCCAACATATGATCAGATTGACTATAATTCGGGAATTGAAAACCCATGTAATATATCAACTGTATGCGTGAGTGCAGGCTTCGTCATTGGCGGTGGCCATAAATGGCGCCGAGCTGGACGAGCTAAATCGAAAGATTAAGCGCTCTGAAGACGAAGTTGAGGCCCTTAACCGAAGATTCAACGAAGCCCAAGGTAAGTCAAAACAAAAGCCGAATACCTTTCTCTAAACTCCATCGTACGAATAATGTCAATGCAACTTTTTCACATTATATGATTGTACGCACAACTTCGGCGAAAGTGATGGAGAGCCTAAGGGCCGAGCTCCAATGCGTGAAGGACGAAGCGGGCGTCGAGAGGGCGACTGCTAAAGAAATGGTTGTCGCCCTATCCGCCATGCGAGCCACCAGTGGCAAGCATGAGGCTGGCATGGCAGAGGTCTAGTAGGAGCTCAAGGATGCCAGTGAAAGATGCGAGGCCTTGGAGCAAAATAATAAGGCAAGCTCGGCTAAACTATCTACTTTAACAACCGAACTCCAAAAGGAGCACGTGGACAGACAGTTCTATGAGGAGCAAGTGCGCCAAGCCAAGGACATAACAGATGGTAAGCCATACTCACTAAAGTGTGTATTCGGCGATAGGAAATTCGAATAGCTTACCCCGGTGTGGCGTTCCTCAAGCTCCTCCTCCAATCTCCAGAAGACCGTGGCTGATGCCAATCAGCTATTCGCCTCGCAGGGAGAAGGGGATGAAGCTCGGCTATTCTAGGCACAGTTCAGAGACCCCGAGCGTCCTCCTCTTCTGTTGGAGCAGCTGATGGAGCTGCACCAGATGGCGGAGCCAGCCATGAAGGACCTCTGGATCTTCTTATGGCCAGGCGAGCCATTGCCAGGCAGCTACTTTGGCCTGATGTAGAGGTTGATTGATGCTTCACCCCACCTCGACACCGTCAAGCGCTCCTCCTACATCGAGGGAGTCTAGATGGCCCTTGCAAGACCGAAGGTGCACTGTCCGAGGCTAGATCCGATGAAGGTATCCACCGCCCCGCCGCCTCCCGGGAAGGAGCATAGCTGCCCTGAGATATCCTTTGATGGAGTGATGGAGAGTGCTCGGGTGATAGCATCCCAGTGTCCAGGCGATCATTTATTTGAAATAACTATAACGCGTCCGAAGACTTTGTCCAAACTTTTTATGATATTTGTTATTGTTCTTATATAGTTTTGTATTCCTTTGTAACTCCTTTGTGGTTGTTTAATACTGAAAGATGCGAGTCGTCGGCTTCAGCCCCCATGTAGACACTACATGGGGTGTCTATGCCAATGCACTATGTCCCTTGGCCAAATTATCGGAACCCGAAGGCGGTAGAGTGCGGCAAACTAGGCAATCAGACTATGGTGCTTTATTTCTTTCACTTAGCCGGAGGGGCGCAAAAAGGACTACAGGAAGTGTACGATTAGCCTGTGAAGTGTTGTGATGTTCGGACGAACCGTGGCCAAGGCCACTGTCACAATGTTTGCATTAAAGGGAAAATTCCTCGTATAACACGGAATGACCGCTTACGAGGATTGAAGTATAATACTTCCAGCTCGGGTTCACAGACCGGATCTCACATACTATGACAGTCAGTTTCCGACTATCTCGAAGCACAATTGCAGGGGTGCTCCCTTTGCCCTTTTAGCCGAACGAGCGGAACGCAAAGGGGCAAGCACAGGATCCGGGCAACCCAACTATTGACCCAAGACATAGTTCGGAACCAATGCATATGAAGCGGACACCAAGACGCTGAACGCATGATAGAATGTACATAAGGCGATTTGTTTTTAAACTCGAGCTCCGGCCTATTAGCTGGTTGCCTCGCATCATACCAAACATGTCCACGAGAAGAGGGAGAGAGGTGAAAATATGCATTGAAAAAGGATAGGTGAGGCAAACTTGTGCCATGCAATTTACATTTTTCTCAACAACTCTTATAGCTCGGATTGCGGAAGCAACTGTTTATAGGTATGTGAAAGACAGGAATTATGCAGGAGTTGTTGTACCAGGGGTCTTCGATTGATAACCGGATGTCGTCGATATGCCCCATTGCTAGCTGAATCCTGCTCTTAGATGCACCTTGATGGGTGTTAGTGTTTGGCGAACGGATCTTGCAAACAAAGTCTTGAGAGGCCGCCGAATTGTAGGAGAGCTTTACGCCATAGGAAGGTTCTTTAGGAGTACCTGCATTTTGTCCAAAGACGTGTTGAGGGTTGAGGTTCGGGCCAGCCGAACACCCCTTTTTCTTTCCCCACCGCTACCCATGGAATTTTAAGTGCGAAGTTGTGCCTCCTTGGCACGTGCTTTCCTGGTCTCAAGGTTGTGCAGTGGGGGGAGAGTCCCTATTGAAGGGAGGAGGAAGCATTAGACTTTTCAGTCGAAAGCCGAACTCGGTTCCCAGCCTTGTGTGCCTTTATTGCGGATATCGGAACTTGCCAATCTTCTTTGTAGCTGAATTCGGCTACCAGGGCTAGTGCATGTTCCTCAGTTCTAAGGGAGCGCTCTATATTGCCGTTGACAGTAGTGAACCCCTTGGGGCCTAGAATCTTGAGCTTGAGGTATGCATAATGTGGGACTGTGTCAGCGTTCTGGGAATCGGGCTACCCAGACCTGCCTGCCTGCGGCCCAGAGCGTGGCCCACTTCATCAACCAAATAGGACCAGGCGTGGCCCCACTCGATACAAGGCCCTCGCGAGGGCCCAAGCCTCGTGAGGATGAGTAGCATCGAGACCGGCAGAGGACGGGCCTCCCCAGGCCCCCTCCCGAGGGGTGGAGATCTCTATACAAGGCCTGGCCTCAGGAGTCAAAGATGACGCGAGGAAGGACGGGCGAACACCAATGCGCTAGGTGGCACAAATTCCCCTTTGGTGCAAAGGGAGCAAGGACGTACGCGGGTTCCCAAAGCACCCCCCAAAGGTTTCCATTATGGGGCAACAAGACCGCGACCACCAGCTCCACAGGACGGACGTCATTGCTGAGCCCGTCTCTGTGGCATTGACAGCTACTTTGCACGCGAAGACCGCCTTTGGGAAGGGCAAGCACGACCCCTGTTCCCCTTTAAAATTGGCCGTTGCGGGATCCCTTCCCGCCATTGCGATAAGGGAAGAGAACCCAGGACACCGCTATATATAGATGGTAGGCTACTTCGTAGAAGGGGATCCGATCCGAACCCAATCGACCAATTCCAGCACTCACCAAACCACGAGGAGCCTCGTACAGCACTGAGAGCCCTCAGGAGGCCTCGAATCACTGTACTTGTTTGTCCACCTCACCTCCTCAAGAGGCAATCCACCAAAGCAGGAGTAGGGTATTAATTTTCATAGCAGCCCGAACCTGGGTAAATTGTCGTGTCCATCTTCTTCCTCGTCATCGCGCAAGTTCTTTGATGTGTTCACCGAGTAGCGACCTAGGTCGGGCGAGGCTGTACGGGATCTTTGCACACGCCCTTGAGTTCGAATCTTGCGGAGCCCGAAATCCGACATTTGGCGCGCTAGGTAGGGGGCGTGTCGGAGTTCCCCGCCTGCGGTGAAGGCCAAGCCCCGACTCAGCAACTCCATGGCGGGCATGATCCCCGACGACCACTGGCTCATGGCGCAAGATGGTGTTTGGTCGGGCAAGGGCGCCCTTGCAGTCGCCTGCATCCTTGGCGGGTCATAGGCGCCACCCTCCGACCGCATGTCAAGCACTTCCTTTGCCATGTGGGAGCGATTCAGCCACGGCTCGAGCCCGCGGACCGCCGCGCATGGACGGAAATCGACATCACCCTCGTCCCCGATGACCACCCCAAGACCACATCGACCACCAGGGCATTTCCCATGTTGTGCACACCGACCATATGTGGTGTGGCCATCTCTTGGACCCACATCGATGGCGGCGCCTGCCTTAATGTCATCTCCGTGGAAGCCTTTGACATGCTGCAGTTACCCCACGAGCAACACGCACCTTCAAGGCCCTTCTGTGGGTTGGTGGCCGGTCCGTCGTTCCCGTGGGGCGGGTTCGCCTCCCTGTCACCTTCGGCACCCGCTCCAACTTCCGCACTGAGCAGGTCGACTTTGATGTCGCTCACATCCACCTCCCCTACAATGCAATACTCGGCTACCCCATCCTCGCTAAGTTCATGGTAGTAACGCACCCGGGCTACAACATCGTCAAGATGCCCGGGAGAGGCAGCGTCCTCACCATCGTGGGGAATATCAAAGATGTGTCCCACATACTCAAGCTCTCCTACAAGACCGTGGCCAGGGCGCGCACTAGTGTTGGGGGCGCGGCCCGGGCCGCGGAGAACCCTAGGGGCGTCCCTAACGTCGCGCCCGTGAAGAAGAAGCAGTTGTTCTCCCAGAACCGGGTGAAAACGAAGCAAGTACTGGTGGACGAGGGAAGCCCAAGCCACACTTTCACTATTGGCATTGACTTGCCTCAAGACCAAGAGGAGGCGTTGGTGACCTTCCTCAGGGTGAACAAAGACGCATTCGCATGGAGAGCCTCCGACTTGGTGGGGGTCCCGAGGGACGTAATCGAGCACCACCTCATGGTGTGCTCTAACGCACGCCCGATGAAGCAGAAGGCTAGGAGACAGGCTCCGAAGAAGCAAGCATTCATCGCTCAGGAGGTCGGCAAGCTGAAGGAGGCAGGGGTCATCCGGGAGGTGCGTTACCCGGAGTGGGTGGCTAACCCGGTGGTCGTCCCAAAGAAGTGCGGGAAGGAGCGTATGTGCGTCGACTTCACGAGCCACAACAAGGCTTTCCCTCAGGACCCATTCCAACTGCCACGCATCGACCAGATCGTGGACTCCACTGCGGAGTACGATCTCTTGTGCTTCCTGGACGCCTTCTCAGGTTACCACCAGATCAAGATGGCGGTGGAGGACGTGGAGAAGACGACCTTCCTCACCACATGTTCGGTATTCTACTATATGTGCATGCCTAGTGGGTTGCGGAACGCTGGGGCAACCTGCCAGCGACTGGGGCCACAGCTCGGGAGGAATGTAGAAGCCTACATCGATGACAATGTAGCCAAGTCCAGAGCAGCCAAGACTTTGGTCGGGGACTTGGAGGAGACATTCGCTAGCCTAAGGGAGGTAAATTTGAAGGTCAACCCCGAAAAGTGCGTACTCGGGGTTCCCCCGGGCAAGTTGCTCAATTTCCTGGTGTCACACCAGGGAATCGAGGTGAAGCCGGAGAAGATCAAGGCCATAAACAACATGAGCGTGCCCCAAACCCTCAAGGAAATGCAAAAGTTGGCGGGGTGCGTGAACTCCTTGGGGCGTTTCATTTCCAAGCTCGGCGAGCGGGCCTTGCCTTTCTTCAAGACAATGAAAATTAAGGGCCCTGTCGAATGGACCCCGAAGGCCGACACAACCTTCGAGGAACTCAAGCGATACCTCACGAGCACACCAATGATTTTAATGCCTCGCCCACGGGAACCCTTGTTGCTATAACTGGCATCCACCCCCACTCTTCCAGCGCTGCATTGGTAGCGGGTAGGGAGGAGCAAGCCGGCACACGTATCACATCGAAGGGCTCCGGCGGGCCCTAGCACGCGGAGCCAGGGGGCTCGCACGATCAACAAGAGCCAGCTCCTTCTCAAGTTGGGGAACTTGAAGCCCAAGCCGCTCTGACGGGCCAAGAAGCACCCAACCCTCCTGAGGCCCTAGCTTCTTCCACGGACGGCAAGGCGCCACACCTCCTGAGCCCTCCGTGGGGCAAGATGCCTCAGGAGGCCTCACCCTTGTCGAACACCCGGTGTACTACATCAGCACGGTGCTGTGGGATGCACATTCACGTTATCCCATGCAACAAAAGCTTCTCCTAGTGCTCCTCGTCGCTTCAAGAAAACTGCGCCACTACTTCCAGGGGCATGCAATCAAGGTCGTCTCCACTTACCCCTTGGACAATATCCTACACAACCCCAATGCGGCGGGGAGGGTTGCCGAATGGAACATCAAACTGCAGGCCTTGAACATAGATTTGAGCACGACTAGGGTCATCAAAGGAGCATCCCTAGCGGACTTCATGGCAGAATGGACGGACACCCTAGACCAGAGGCTGGAAGGGAGCTAGTCCCTCGCTCCCGGCGACGAAGCACCCGAAGGATGGACCGTCCATTTCAACGGAGCCTTCAGGCACAAAGGAGCAGGAGATGGGGTAGTGCTCACTTCCCCGACAGGAGATAATCTCAGCTATGCCGGGCAGCTCTGCTTCCATTATGGGGAGAAGGTCTCCAACAACCTCACGGAGTACGAAGGCCTCATCGTAGGCCTCAAGCGGTGGCGGCCTTGGCTATTAGGTGCCTCACCATCAAGGGCGACTCCCAGGTCCTCGTCAACTTCTCCAGAAAAGAGTATATGCCCAAGGACGAGCACATGAAGGCGTATCTCGAAGAGGTACGTAAAATTGAAAAACATTTTCAGGGCTTGGAGCTGTAGCACATCCCGCGCGCCGTGAACAAGCATGCGGATGACATCGCCAAGAGAGCTTCGCGCCGCGAACCTCGGGAGCCAGGCATCTTCGAGGAGATATTATTCAAGCCCTCCGTGACACCGCTTACCGAAGGCCTGGCTCCGCCCTTGGTGGCTCCGGACTTGGTGGCTCCGGACTGTGGCCAGTCCTCGAGGGCTCGACTGCTACTAGACTTGGATCCCCAGGCCGACAACTGGATGCAAGAATTCACGGCGTACCTGCTCCACGGCATGCTACCGGAGAAGGAGGAGGACGCGGAGCACGTGGCCCAACAAGCCACAGCATACTGCTTGCAAGACGGCAATTTGTACCGCAGGCGCCCGAACGACGTCGTGCTGCGGTGCATTTCTAAGGAGCAAAGGTTCGAACTGCTGGCCGACATCAGCGCAGGAGACTGCGGGCATCACTCGTCCTCGCACACGCTTGTAGGGAAGGCGTTCTGATCAGGCTTCTACTGGCCTTCATCGCTCGACGACGCCATCGAGCTGGTTCGGTCTTGCATGGCATGCCAGTTTCATGCCAAGCAGATTCACCAGCCCACACAATGCCTCCAAACCATTCCACTCTCCTGGCCCTTTGCGTTCTGGGGGCTGGACATACTAGGGCCCTTCCCGCGAGCAGCGGGCGGGTAGAGCTACCTCTATGTCTCCATCGACAAGTTCGCCAAGTGGGCGGAGGTGGAACCCGTGCGCACCATCCCAGCCGGGTCGGCCGTCAAGTTCATCAAGGGCCTCGTGAGCCGCTTCGGGGTCCCCATCCTCATCATCACCGACAACGGTTTGCAATTCACAAACCACCTCTTCAAGACCTATTGTGCTAACCTTGGTACGCAGATATGTTATGCCTCGCTAGCCCACCCAAGGAGAAACTTCCAGGCAGAGTGCGCCAACACGGAAGTCCTGCGGGGATTTGTAGGATCGAAAGTAGGTCTAGAGGGGGGTGATTAGACTACTTGACTAAATAAAACTATGCTTTTTCCCAATTTTAGTTCTTGGCAAGTTTTATAATTAATAGCATGTCAAGTACACCCTACACATGCATGTCTAAGAGTAAAGCAGCGGAAAGTAAAGACATTGCACATGTAAGTAAACAGAGGGTAAGAAAAGCAGAAACAATTGATGACACGAAGATTTTTCCTGTGGTTCCGATAGGTGGTGCTATCGTACGTCCATGTTCATGGAGTCTTAAACCCACGGACGGTAACAGTCACGAGAGTCCATGCAGGGCTCTACACACGGGGCGTTCCACGAAGAAGCAACCTTGACTATTCCATGATGGCTTCCGTCCAATAAGGACTAGCCTCACTATGGGTATATCTTCACGAAGTAGGCGATCTCCTTGCCCTTACAAACGTCTTGGTTCACTCCACAACACGAAGTAGGAGGCTCCTAAGCGACACCTAACCAATCTAGGAGGCACCACCCTCCAAAAAGTAATAGGCTCGGTAATGACGATGAACTCCTTACTCTTGTGCTTCAAGATGATAGACTCCTGAACACACAATCACTATCTCACAGATTTGGCTTGGTAGAAGAGAAGGGATTGGTGGAAAGCTACTAGGGGAGTCTAGAAATCAAGATCCATATGCTTGGAGTGGAAGATCTTGATCTCAACACAAGGGTAGGTGGCTCTCTCTCAGAAAACTGAGTAGGATAGGTATGGAATAGTTCTGAGTGCCTCTCTTTCGAGTAGGTGGTGGCGAAGGGGTATATATAGGCATTCCCAAAAATCCAAATGTTACACACAATGAGTCAGACTCGGTGACACCAATGTGTAAATCTCGGTGTTACCAAAGTGACCAAAGGTGGCAACATTTGAATCTCGGTGAGACCGATATAGGAATCTCGGTTGCACCGACAAGGTGACCTACGGTCAGAATGGCCAAACTCGGTGACACCGATTCGACATTCTCGGACAGACCGAAACTATGAACTTGCATAACAGAAATTTGGCAACCCAACTCGATGGCACGGAAAGCAGTGTTAGCTGCACCAAAATGTTAGGGTTTGGCGGTCTGTCTAGGGTTTGGAATCGGTGGTACTGGAATATGAATGTTGGTTGCACCGATTTTGAATGTTTGGCTAGAGAGATTTTGGTGGGAGAGCTTGTGGTTGTTTTTGGTGACTATCACTTGTGCTTGTATGAGCATTTTTTCACCATCAAAACTTCACCCCCTTTTAATAGTATTGACTTTCCTATGGACTCAAATTGATTTCTCACAAAAGTAAAATGTAGAGTTCTCTTGCTTGAAGCTTGGCCAACCTATTTCCTTGAATCTTGGGGTAGTTCCACAATCTCCACAATCTTTTTGTTATCCCTATCATTGAACTTTTCCTAAAATATACTTCGAGGAAACATTAGTTCAATGACTTATATGTTGTTATTAATTACCAAAACCACCAAGGGAGCAAATGTGCATTCAATCTCCCCCTTTTTGGTAATTGATGACAACATATAGATCAAAGCTTCCACAAAGATATAATTAATGAATACAATCGTTGCTTTGAGAAGTATGTGATAAGTAAGAGCTCCCCCTAAATATGTGCATTATTTTAAATTTGTGTTAGAATGCAAATGCACAATCATTAGGTACATGGGTCACTTCTTACATGTCACATACCACTTGGTGGTGTGCAAGAGTAATTAGAATGAACATCATAGCACAACACAATAAACCAAAGATGAATGATCATCACATGAGCATTAAGATGATAGGAAATAGTAGCATCACACATTAAACAGTATGATCAAACATCATCAAGCGAGTATCACAAGCAACCAAAAGATCAACCAAAAGATCATTGTTTTTGAAAACACAACAAACAACAAACGCTCTCTCACTTGAAGCCTAAAGATCTATATACATTTCACCCCCTTTGGCAACAAGTTACCAAAAAGTTCAAAGGCATATGTCTAAGCGTTCTTGGGATGATCTCCTCCAGTTGTTGATGAAGGAGTCGAGAGCATGGCGCCAGTGAAGATCTCTGCAGATGTCGATGGAGCTGGAGTGGATGCAGGAGGAACTGGTGCTGATGGAGCAGGCATTGTGCTGATAGTAGCGGGAGCTAATGTAGAGGGCCTCAAGTCTGGCGCAGGCACTATGGCTGATCTAGCCTGGGTAGTGAACTGAGTGCTCGGCCTGAGAGGTGATCCATCCTCCTCATCATCATCATCAGAATCTGTGGAAGAAACCCAGGGGATGTGCATGGAGTCAACTTCCTTCTGAAGTTCTATTACCCAGGGGTCCCGAATATTTATACCCACCACTATCGGTGTCATCGATTCTAACTTTTTCGTGTCACTAAGTTCCTCAACTATCAGCTGACAGGGAAACTCGGTGTAACCGAGAAGATTGACTCGGTGGCACCGAGATTGAAAACCAGATCAACCCTAGGCATTCGGTGAGACCGATATCTTATGGTTGGTTCCACAAAGATGCACTTGGGTGGTTTTAATGGTCAGTCCTAGTCGATACGGAACTCGGCATGCTCCACACACAGAGGGGTCAAAAAACACTTGTTCAAATTTTGTGTTGCAACATGAATAGAGTATGAGGTGAGATAGCATAGATAGCTAAAGAAGTTGTCCTAGGCATTCTTGTCTATCCAATTGGCAAAAAAAATCAAAAGCCAAATAACAACAATTGGATATCCTCGAATGAGTAAATAAATGCAGACCAACATGCTCACACAATAATATGTCAAACGAAATCATGGCAAACATGCACAAACACTCTAGCATCTAACAAACACTTGGGCGATGATGAAGTCATCTATATATATATATAAGTATTTGACTTAGGAGCTAAGTAAGAGTAATTGATCATAGGTCATACTCATCGTTCAAGCACAAGTGGGGTTACCACTTTGACATTAAGCATTTAATGTTGTGACATACTAAGAGATGCTTTGACTCAAGTAGCTCCCCCTTGATGTGACATCACCCCATAAGAGGGATAGACTAACCTTGGGTTTGCCGATGAAGACTTCATGTTGGTGAGGTAGTGGTGGATTCTCAAAGTTGATGAAGATCACCAAGAGTTGGGACCATCCATGTTGTTTCCTTACTCTTATCACCTACATGGGTTAGTCCCAACATACAAGAGACAAATAAAAGGATATCTATGGACATGGAGTGCAAAGAATATGTTATGAAGTCCATTGATTTGTTGATTACCTTGTCCCTTTCTTACCTTTGAGGGAATGTGTGACTCCTAGAACTATTGCATAGGGTTGATGATGATTGCAAATAGATCTTACCAATAATGAATGTAAGTGAATTTCATTGGCGGAGTCATCCCTCAAGAACTTTCTAGTTCTTCTTCTTGGGAACCCACATCAAGTTGATGGGGATCCTTGGTGTTGAAGTAGCAGTTGTAGAAGTTGTGCTTGTAGTAGCCTTGGGAACCCACTTCATCAAAGCTTGGAATTCATCTTCATATGAGTCAATGTCCTTTTGAAGCTTGTGCTTGCCCTTGAGCTTTTGATCTTGTGGTGGAAGGTTATCTTACAACTTTGTTCCCTTGGGAAGAGTATTTTCATACTTCTCCTTTTGAGGAACAAACTTGGGATTGGGGTATTGACCTTCTTCCCATTCAACTCCATTAGCGTTGAAGTGGCCAACACCACGGTTCTTCTGGTATCCTCCATTCTTGCGTACAATCTCATCAAATTGTTTGTAACCTTCAAGACTCTTGTAGATACCTTTCTCTATAGTTCCTTTCAATAAAGCATTTTCTTTCTCAAGTGTAACTTGGCTAAGAGAATCATCATTATTGGAATAAATAGAACTATTAGGAGCAACATCATTGGATTTAGCATTTTTATTGTTGTTACTAGATGAAGAACCTTTGTTGCCTTTGTTACTAGTTTGCTTAGATTTAACTTGTGGCATGAACATAGACAAGAGTAGTCATTTGGCAAGATAAAAGGAAGTCTTCCTTCAGAGATCATCATTGATAGCTTTAAGGACTCATGCTCTTTCTCTAAATTGAGCTTCTCGAAGCGTAGCTTCTCATGTGTCCTTACAAGCTCTCTATGATCTTCTAGAGTTGACTCGTGAGCTAACTTAAGAGGTTTTAGTTCTTGACTTAGTCGATCTATTTCCAATTTATCATCATCACACTACTTATCTTGACTAGCATGAGAATTATCAAGTTCACTTTGACTATCATTACTAGTTTTATCACATAGAAAGTCATCATCACAAAGAAAATCATCTTGATCACTATCAAAATCAAGATATTCGGGGTGTGGTACCTTGGGGCCTTTATCCATGAAGCAACTTCCACTCCTTCATTTCGTGCATCAAATAGATCATAGGAGTTGGTTGTCACTAGTGCAATTCCAGCAACACCATCATCTTGACTATAGTCGGAGTTGGAGTGATAGCTTCTCATGGAATAGTTGTCCGAGTCGGAGCCGGAAACCCATTCACCAACATCATCTTGACTATAGTCGGAGTTGGAGTGATAGCTTCTCTCGATGTTTCCTTCTTGAGTAGCTCTTGGTGTACTTGTCCTTCTTTTCCGAGTCCCTACTTCTCCTTGAGGGTCTTCATTCATAACGATCATCTCTACTCCTTATCTCTCTTTGAGGTGATTCATCTCTTGAGCTTCGTCTTCTTGGTAACTCTTCTCTTAGTTTGTAAGGAGCCGTGCACTCATTGGAGTAGTGTCCGGGCTTCCCACAATTGTAGCAGTTTCGGTCACGACTTGGCGAACGCTTCTCTTCATGTCTTGAGTTAGAGCTACGATCTTTGCTTCTATTATTGTAGAACTTGTTGAATATCTTGACCATGAGGCTTATCTCTTCATTTGTGACAAGGTTATCGCTTGAGTTAGCGGGAGAATCACTTGTCTCTTTGTAAGAACTAGTAGACTTGTGATGAAGCTCTTCCTTGTCTTTGAGTGTCATCTCATGAGCAACAATTCTACCAATCACTTCCATTGGTTTGAGATCTTTGTAGTTGGGCATAATTTGGATCAATGTGCAAATGGTGTCATATCGATCATCTAAAGCTCGAAGAATCTTCTTGATGATGAATTTGTCTGTCATTTCTTCGCTTCCTAAACTGGCAATCTCATTGCTAATGAGAGCTAGCCTAGGGTACATCTCAGTGACTCCTTCACCATCCTTCATCTTGAACTTATCAAGCTGACCTTGAAGAACATCTAACTTGGATTCTCTCACAGATTTAGTTCCTTCGTGCATATCAACCAAAGTTTCCCAAATCTCTTTTTCCTGTTCAAGATGGCTGATTTTATTGAATTCTTCGGGGCGTAGGCAGTTGAATATAATGTCACATGCGTGAGCATTGAGTTGCAACATCTTCAATTCTTTCGTGTTCGCTTCACGATTCGGTTCTCTTCCATCACCAAAGAATTCACCTTGCAAGCCAACACGAACAACAGCCCAAACGGCAGGATTACAACCAAACAAATGCATTTTCATTTTATGGTTCCAACTAGCAAAATTCGTGCCATGAAAGTACGGACCTCTACGGTGATAATTTCCCTCACTAGATGCCATACTTCTCCTTGGTTGTGAAACCAATGCAATGTAGACCAAAGCTCTGATACCACTTGTAGGATCGAAAGTTGGTCTAGAGGGGGGTGATTAGACTACTTGACTAAATAAACTATGATTTTTCCCAATTTTAGTTGTTGGCAAGTTTTAGCATTCATAGCATTTCAAGTACACCCTACACATGCATGTCTAAGAGTATAGCAGCAGAAAGTAAAGACATTGCACATGTAAGTAAAGAGAGGGTAAGGAAAGCAAACACAATTGATGACACGAAGATTTTTCCTGTGGTTCCGATAGGTGGTGCTATCATACGTCCACGTTCATTGAGTCTCCAACCCACGGAGGGTAACGGGCGCGAGAGTCCACAAAGGACTCTACCCACGGAGGGTTCCACGAAGAAGCAACGTTGACTATTCCATGAAGGCTTCCGTCCATGAAGGACTAGTCTCACTATGGACAGATACTCATGAAGTAGGCGATTTTTTGCCCATACAAACTTATTGGTTCACTCCACAACACGAAGTAGGAGGCTCCCAAGCGACACCTAACCAATCTAGGAGGCACCACCCTCAAAGGTAATAGGCTCGATAATGATGATGAACTCCTTGCTCTTGTGCTTCAAGATGATAGACTCCTCAACACAGAACCACTCTCTCATAGATTTGGCTTGGTAGAAGAGAATGGATTGGTGGAAAGCAACTTGGGGAGGCTAGAAATCAAGATTCATATGGTTGGAGTGGAAGATCTTGATCTCAATACAAGGGTAGGTGGCTCTCTCTTAGCAAACTGAGTAGGATAGGTATGAAATAGTTGTGAGTGCTTCTGTTTCGAGTAGGTGGTGGAGGAGGGGTATATATAGGCATCCCCAAAAACCCAACCGTTACACACAATAAGTTAGATTCGGTGAAACCGATGTGTAAATCTCGGTGGTACCGAAGTGACCGAAGTTGGCAACTTTTGAATCTCGGTGAGACCGATATAGGAATCTCGGTTGCACTGACAAGGTGACCAACGGTGAGAATTGCAAATCTCGATGATGCCAATTCTAAATTCTCGGACGGACCAAAAATATGAACTTGCGTAAGAGAAAGTTGGCAACCCAACTCGGTGGCACCGAAAGTAGTGATGGCCGCACCAAACGTTTAGGGTTTGGCTGAGTCTGTCAAGGGTTTGGAATCGGTGGCACCGGAATATGAATGTTGGTTGCACCAATTTTGAATGTTTGGCTAGAGAGACTTTTGTGGGAGATCTTGTGGATATTTTTGGTGACTATCACTTGTGAACATATGAGCATTTTGTTCACCATCAAAACTTCACCCCTTTTAATAGTATTGACTTTCCTATGGACTCAAATTGATTTCTCACAAAAGAAAAACGTAGAGTCCTCTTGCTTGAAGCTTGGCCAACCTATTTCGTTGAATATTGGGGTAGTTCCACGATCTCCACAATCCTTCTTCCATCCCTATCATTGAACTTTTCCTGAAATATACTTGGTGGAAACATTAGTTCAATGACTTATATGTAATTATTAATTACCAAAACCACCAAGGGAGCATATATGCTTTCAGGACTCAAGGCGAGGAGCTTCAAGACAAAGCATGATGCCTGTGGCAAGGGTTGGATCGATAAGCTTCAGTCGGTGCTGTGGTCCATCCACACCACCCCGACTAAGCCCACCGGCAAAACCCCATTCTTCCTCGTCTGCGGAGCCGAAGCTGTCCTCCCCCACGAGATCAAGCACCGGTTCCTGCGATTCTTGGCATTTGACGAGGAGCGTCAGGATGCCGAGCGGGGAATAGACCTTCTGCATGGATAGGAGGCGCGACGCCGGGCCTCGCTCCAAGCTGAGTGGTACCAACATGTCCTACGGTGCTACCACTGCCACAACATTCGCCCAAGACCCTCGAAGTCGGAGATCTCGTCCTGAGGCGGGTTCTCTCCAGAGAGGGCTTGCATAAGCTCTTGCCCATGTGGGAGGGCCCGATCAAGGTTGCTCACATCTCCAGGCCTGGCGCCGAGCGCTTGGAGACTCGGGACGGGGTCCCCACCGAGAATGCTTGGAACATCCAACACCTCCGGAAGTTCTACCCGTGACACTATCATGTAATAATGAGCGGGTTGTATACGCCCGAAATCCCCCGAGGACACCGAGGGGTTCCTCCAACGAAATGCGACAGCCACAGCTCGGAGTTGGCGGAGAAGACAACACTGCCCATCAATGGCTATGCCCATGCAACGTGGATACCCTACGCTCAGCACTTGGGGAAGACAATGGCCAATCTAAGTGCTAGACGTGGCCGTTATTTGCGTTTCTCTTGTTTGGATTTGCCAGCTGTCACACCCTGTGTTTGTATCACCATGTTATGCTTGGATTTATAAAATTTGGAACCAATTAAAACTTTTTCAGTGCTTGTGCTTGTTTGGATTGTTGCTTGTTTCCTTGTTGGTTGTGGTGTATGGCACTCTTGGATTCTATCCCTCTTCATATTCATCTTCCTTGACCCAAACTTCTTGCCCAATGATCATGTCATGTGAGTAGTGACCAAAACTATTTTTATCAAATTTTACTTTGACCAAAAAGGATTTATTCGAACTAGGTTTACAAAAACCCTGGAGTTAAGGTTTGCACTTCAAGTCCTCAAATTGGGTGGATCCTTTTCCCCCAAAGGCTTTACTTCAAACTTACTATATATAAGACTTTCCAAAACCACCAAATATTAATTTTAAAGATTATTTTTATATTTTATTTAAAGGATTTTCTGAAGCCTAGAAATGGTTTTTCATAAGGAAAAAATATTTAAATGCTTTCAAAATATTTGAGAAAATTTAGGGAAACCGAGTGGACATATATTTTCCATATATGTGAGTTTCAACATATGGTCATGTTCAAATTCATGGGAGAACCCCCTCAAAACCCTTTCTGTCCAAATCAAACTTTTGGAATATTTATGTAAGAAATATTCTCAATAAATTCCAGGAAAATTCCAGCAAGTCAACACTATAATAGGTGATGATTTTGCAAAGTTTCATCTCAATCCAAGTTGATTTGGTTCATCAAACTATTTCAAACCCCTCCCTGTCCAGATTCGAATTTGAACAACTTTACATTGTGAAGTTTCTTCCCTTGACCCCAAACTTTGTGGACATGTTCTAATCACCAAATAATGATGCTAAACTAAGTGGTGCATCAAGGGTATTAGCTTAGCATGCCTAGATCTATAGAAACTAGATTCTGTTGATTTCTAGGGTTCCAGAAAGTTACATTATGAACATTCATCAAACCATATTAAACTTGGTGATCAGGCCTAATTCCAACCACCATTTGATCCTGTCAAATCTCATGGCAATCAAAGTCCATTTGCTTGCCCTAATCTCCATGAAGCACCTTCTGGTCAATTCTAGAAACTACTATTTTCACCACTTCTACTCTTCCCCTTGCCTCCAAATTTTTACCACAACTACCTAGTATTGTATTTTACCTCTAGTAATCTTGGCATGGCCGCAGACCAATTATTGACATGGGAAAACCCCCATTTTCACCCCTGGACAGCAATGGCACCAACATTTCTACATCTCCCCTACTCCATTTCTTCACCCTTGCCTATCCCCTAGCTCCTCCTAGCCCATGGGCATCTTTGGAACCTCCAAGACACTAATGGACACGCAGGTGCCCATTTTCTATGCCACTGTCGGTCATATGGGCGCTCTGGAGCGTGCTATAGTGCGCTCCCGCACTATAGCCGCCCCCATCCCGAGCCTCGCGACCACCTAGGGATGAGGGAGCATGTCCCCCGGCCGCCCCTTGACGTCCGCAAAGCGCCAAGAGGTCGGGACCCTCCTCCCTCCTCCTTTGCTGTCCCCCTTTGCTCGCGCACAGCACTAGCTTAGAGCCCCAATGGCTGAGCTCGCATGTGCCCGCCTCTGCCCCCCTAGCTGCCCTCCGACTATCCGCGGGCGCGAACCGAGTCCACAACCACCGCAGACATGTCCCGGGGCATCCCTGTGGCTAGTGGCATCGCCCTTGACCTCACCGGCACAACACCCCTTGGTGCACCGGTGTGTGGCTATAAAACGCCTCTCCCGAGCTCCCCCTGCTCCCCTGTTGCTCCCTCCTCCCCTTAGTCGCTTTCCCATGCCCAGCCTCCTCGTTTCTGTGATCGGGAGCTAGAATCTGAGTCGAAACCCCACCGCCGTGGGGGTTCCTCCTTGGCGCCAATTCCCTCAACGCCGATGACCCCCTCAGCCACCCAATGATGCGCTTGATGACCCTGAGCACGTCGGTGCCCTCCGCTTGAGCCGCCGTGGCTTGAGCCCCCGCAGGTGAGTTCTCTCTGCTCCCTGTCGTGAGGTGAGGGATGACAGGTGGAGCCCACCTGTCATACCCTCACCCTCCCCTCTCTCGCTGCCAGGTTGGGCCCCCGGGCAGGTTTAAAAATAAACCTACCGCGTGCACCGTTTCGTCCTAGGCCGGTTCGGCTGCGTCGTTTTCGGCCTAAAAAGGCACAGTGCCATTTTTCTTTTTCCCTTTTCCACCCTACTTTCCAAAAATCCACAGACTAGAAATTAAATGCAATGACAATAATTTTTCCACCTAAAATCTTAGAATATTCCATAGAATTTAATAGTGCCTTTTGTATAATTTTTTGAAAATCTTTTATGCACTGTTTTATTTTAAAACCTATTTTAGGCATCTTTTGCCTCTGTTAAATAGTTCACAAAAATGTTTTTCATAAAAAAATCATAAAAATATATTTTTAGTATAGTTTTTAGTATTTATTAGAGTAGGGTAGCATTTTTAATACTTGCTTTGTATGCTCTGTTTTTGTGTGATGCTTATTTTTATCGCTATTTATCATGACGATAGATTGCGCTATTGATGAGGGAGTTGGACCCGAAGACTTTGAAGACCCTGAAGACTTTGCTGAGCCAGAAAAGCAGCCCTTTGACCATATTAAGAAACCATTTTCATTGCATGTCATATACCACTTTACTTTCATTATACTTGATCAAGTCGAGTAGTGACCACTTCGGTGGGTTGCTTCCGACACTTTTACCGTTGACACTTGCATTGTGCATGACCCTACCACCTTATGAGTGTTATGCGGGTGGGTGGAGATACGATGCTAGTATATGCAACGCAAGTGGGTTTGGGATTTATGCATAGTGATGGAAAGGAAGAGATGATTTCAAAGACTTGTCGAAAACCCCGTCGGGTGCCACTAATGCCCGAGGGAGATGATGATGAGTTGGGTGACCACTTGAGGAAGAAGTGGTGTTCCGGAGCAAGTGAGTTTGTGTGGTTTTCGAAAACGGATTGATGTAAGTTGCGACCGTTATTCCAACCTTACATGTATGACCACGATACCCCTTAGGGGACGGGGCTTTGTTGATTACTATGGTTGGTGATAGCAGGGAGCCTGCATTACTAGTGGCGAGAGTGAAGTGGTCACTCTTGAGACGGGGTCGTCCTGGAAGTGGAAGGCCATGCACTGTCTTTACAATCACCGGGCACACCGTTGCGTGCCCTCATGGATGATACGTGTGATGTATATCATGAGGGATGGCACCAACGAGTCGACTCTTTGTTTAGTATCACCATGGGAAAGGCATTGTTCGGGTTCTTACCTCGGGTATGTATATACCGCGAGTTGTGGATGACACGGAAGTTCCCCGAGTCTTGTGGGTAAAGTGTGCAACCTCTGCAGAGTGTAAAACTATTCGAATATCCGTATCCACGGTCAAGGACAGTTCGATGATTTCTCTTGTGCTACGTCCAAATGTTTTCAATCTGGTGTGTGAGTGTGTAGGTGACAAAGATGGTACTTGATCTAAGTCTGATGACTTAGCATGACAATTGGGCTAAGTCCGATGACTTAGCATGATGATGAACATGAGATGTTCAAACCCTTCTTATAATGATAACTGGGATTTGCTCACTTAAGTACCCGTTAGCAGTTGATGCATGCTTACTCAAGTTATTTGATCATGTCATTGCATTTTAAAAAAATCAGCTTTCTGCAAAAACTCACCTACTTAGGGCTATATCATACATTGTTCTACCTTGTTCCACAACTTAGGTTGCTTGCGAGTACATTCAAAGTACTCATTTGCTTGCCACTGGTTATTTAATTGGCCAGGCATGGAAGAACAGGTGTATGATGAAGAGTTTTTTGGTGACGAACATGCGAACTAGGACACGTCCCAATTAGAATGCCTGTGGGTTAAGGCAGATGGCGATGGGTAGACGTTTTTGATCAAGATTTACTTTGCTTCTTCTTTTAAGTGTGTGGCCCTTGTGGCCGTATCTATGTAAGACTAGACCTTGATGGTCTTTATTTGTGTAAGACACTAAATGTGGATGTAAGACTCTAGTTATTCAGCTTCTGTGCGTTCAGTGAGCATTGATATCTGGGATCACTTACACATGCATTCGGTGATCACGACTTATGAGTCGGGATCCCCACACCAGCCTTTATGAAATCAAACCCGGGGTCTTTCCAAATCACGTTTTAGTCAAAAAGGTCAAGGATTTGTTTTTATTGCCATCCTTATGTCATTTTCTTCCTCGCAGTAAAGCATATGTCGGCTCCCCTCCCCCCTCGTACCCTGCGAGCGGGGGCTGGGGGTGTTGGGGAACATTGCATGGGAAACAAAAAATTTACTACGCTTCACCAAGATCAATCAAGGAGATGAGCATCTTCGAGAGGGAGAGTTGATCTACATACCCTTGTAGATTGCTAAGCGGGAAGGGTTAAGAAATGCGGTTGATGTAGTCGAATGTCTTCGCAATCCAACTCGCCGAGCATCCCGCGATCCAATCACGATCCGTCCCGATCTAGTACCGAACGGAAAGCACATCCGCGTTCAGCACACGTACGGCTTGATAACGATCTCCGCCTTGTTGATCCAGCAAGAGGGAGCGGAGAGGTAGAAGAGTTCTCCGGCAATGCGACGGCATTGCGGCGATGGTGGTGGAGCAATTCCGGCAGGGCTTCCTAAGCACTGCAGAAAATAGATCTAGAGGAGAAACTATGCACTAGAGGAAAGGGTAGCACGTGGCTGAAAATCAAATGCAAAAAACCCTAAAACCTCTAGTATATATAAGTGGAAGAGAGGAGGAGGGTATGGCACACAAGGTCCATCCCTCTTGCCTCTTGCACAAAGGAGGAGAGGAGCAATCCTCCTCCAATCCTAGTAGGACTTGGTTTCCTCCTTTTCCCACTTGGAAACTCTTTCCACCTTGGCCTTTTTCCTTTTTTCTTGCACACCAGACGCATGGGCCTTTGTGGGACTTCCACCAGCCCACCAAGGGCTGGTATTCATCCTGCCACAGCCCACGTTGCGATGTTGTATTACTGAGTGGGCCCTGACATACCTCTCCATCACACGGACTAACAAATCCCAGTGTTGATCCATGCCAACCTAGTAGACACCCTCGGAGATACCTGTAGAGTACCTTTATAGTCACCCAGTTACATTGCGACGTTTCCTACACACAAAGTACTCCTCCGATGTCCGTGAGTTGCATGATGCCATGGTAATAGGAACATACACTTGCCATGCAGAAAACTGTAGCAATAAACTGACACGATCATATACTACGTTTATAGTCTGGGTCTCGTCCATCCCATCATTCTCCTAATGATTTGATCCCGTTATCAAATGACATCTCATGTCAATGGCTAGGAAACCTTGACCATCTTTGATCAACGATCCAGTCTACTACAGGCATACTAGGGACATGGTTGTGTCTATCTATCCACACATGCAACGTGTTTCCAAACAATACAATTATAGCATGGATAATAAACGATTATCATGAACAAGGAAATATAATAATAACTACTTTATTATTGCCTCTAGGGCATATTTACAACAGTCTCCCACTTGCACTAAAGTAAATAATCTAGATCACATCATATGTGATTTACATTGTAATGAATCGAACACCCATACAGTTGTGGTGTTGATCATGTTTAGCCCTTGGAAGAGGTTTAGTCAATGGGTCTGCAACATGCAGATCCGTGTGCACTTTGCAAATATTTATGTCCTCCTCCTTGAATTACTCGCATATGGAATTGAAGCGTCGCTTTATGTGTCTGGTCCTCTTGTGAAACCTTGGTTCCTTCGCCACTTCAATGGCACCAGTTTTATCACAGAACAGATCCACTGGGTTCAATGCACTAGGAACTACTCCAAGATCTGTTATAAACACCTTCCTTCGCTGCAAACGAGGCTGCGATGTACTCCACTTCGCATGTAGAATCGGCTACCACGCTTTGCTTGGAACTGCACCAGCTTACCGCACCCCCATTTAGAATAAATACGTATCCGGTTTGCGACTTAGAGTCATCCGGATCAGTGTCAAAGCTTGCATCGATGTAACCCTTTACGATGAGCTCTTGATCACCTCCATAAACGAGAAACATTTCCTTAGTCCTTTTCAGGTACTTAAGGATATTCTTGACTGTTGTCCGGCGCTCCATTCCAGGATTACTTTGAAACATTCCGACCATACTTATGGCAAGGCTGACATCGGGTCTTGTGCACAACATTGCATATATGATAGACCCTATGGCTAAAGCATAGGGGATCACACTCATCGTCTCTCTATCTTCTGCAGTCACTGGGCATTGAGTCTTACTCAACTTCACACCTTGTAACGCAGGCAAGACCTCCTACTTGGACTGATCCATTTTGAACTTCTTCAAAACCTTTTCAAGGTATGTGCTTTGTGAATGTCCTATTAAGCATCTTGATCTATCTCTATAGATCTTAATGCCTAATATGAAAGCAACTTCTCCTAGGTCCTTCATTGAAAAACTCTTGTTCAAATATTCCATCACGCTTTCCAGCATTTCTATATTGTTTCCAATCAGCAATATGTCATCCACATATAATATTAGAAACACTATAGAGCTCCCACTCACTTTCTTGTAAATACAAGCTTCTCCGTAAACTTGTATAAACCCGAACGCTTTGATCACCTCATCAAAACGCAGATTCCATCTCCGAGATGCTTGCACTAGTCCATAAATGGATCGCTGGAGTTTGCAAACTTTGTTAGCATTCTCTAGATCGAAAAAACCTTCTAGCTGTATCATATACAGCTCTTCCTTAAGAAAACCGTTAAGGAACGCTGTTTTGACATCCATCTGCCAAATTTCATATTCGAAATACGCATCTATTGCTAACATGATTCTGACGGACTTATGCATCGCTACGGGTGACAAGGTCTCATCGTAGTCAACTCCTTGAACTTGTGAAAAACCCTTTGCCACAAGTTGAGCTTCATAGACATTGACATTACCGTCCGCGTTCGTCTTCCTCTTAAATATCCATTTGTTCCGAATGGCCTTTCGCCCTTCAGGTAATAATTCCAAAGTCCATACTTTGTTTTCATATACATGGATCCCATCTCGGATTTCATGGCCTCTAACCATTTCTCGGAATCTGAGCCCATCATAGCTTCTCCATAGCTCGTAGGTTCATCGTTGTCTACCAACATGACCTCTAAGACAGGGTTACCGTACCACTCAGGAGCAGTACGCGCCCTTGTCGACCTATGAGGTTCAATAGCAACTTGATCTGAAGTTTCATGATCATCATCATTAACTTGCTCCTCAACTATGGTAGGCTCCATAGAAACATCTTTCTGCGTTGCGCTACTCTCAGGCGGAAGTAAAGGTTCAATAACCTCATCAAGTTCTACTTTCCTCCCACTCAATTCTTTCGAGAGAAACTCTTTCTCAAGAAATGTTCCATTCTTTGTGACAAACACTTTGCCTTCGGATCAAAGATAGAAGGTATACCCAACTGTCTATTTTGGGTATCCTATGAAGATGCATTTCTCTACTTTGGGTTCCAGGTTTTAGGCTGAAGCTTTTTCATATAAGCATCACATCCCCAAACTATAAGAAACGACAACTTTGGCCTCTTGCCAAACCACACTTCATATGGCGTCGTCTCAACGGATTTCGATGGTGCGCTATTTAAAGTGAATGCGGCTGTCTCTAATGCATAACCCCAAAATGATAGTGGCAGATTAGTAAGAGACATCATAGAACGCACCATATCCAATAAGGTTCGATTAAGATGTTTGGACACACCATTACGCTGTGGTGTTCCAGGCGGTGTCAACTATGAAACAATTCCACACTGTCTTAAGTGACTGCCAAACTCATCACTCACATATTCACCTCCTCGATCAGATCACAGGAATTTAATCTTGTTGTTACGATGATTCTCAACTTCACTCTGAAATTTCTTGAACTTTTCAAACGTTTCAGACTTTTCCTTAATTAAGTAAATATACCCATATCTACTTAAGTCCTCAGTGAAGGTGAGAAAATAACGATATCCACCGCACGCATCAACGCTCATCGGACCGCACACATCAGTATGTATGATTTCCAATAAGTCACTCGCCCGTTCCATTGTTCCAAAGAACGGCATTTTAGTCATCTTGCCCATGAGGCATGGTTCACATGTGTCAAGTGATTCAAAATTAAGTGACTCAAAGTCCATCAGCATGGAGCTTCTTCATGCGTTTTACACCAATGTGACCCAGACGACAGTGGCACAAGAAAGTGGTACTATCACTATCAACTCTAGATCTCTTGGTGTCAATGTTATGAACATGTGTATCATCATGATTCAACATGAATAAACCCCTCACACTGGGTGCATGACCATAAAAGATATCACACATATAAATAATACAACAATTATTCTCAGATTTAAATGAATAACCGTCTCTCAATAAACAAGATCTAGTTATAATGTTCAGGCTTAACGCATGCAATAAATAACAATTATTCAGGTTCATCACTAATCCTGATGGTAATCAAAGAGAGAGCGTGTCGACGGTGATCACATCAACCTTGGAACCATTTCCCCCACACATCGTGACTTCGTCCTCTGCCAGCCTTCGTCTATTCCGTAGTTCCTGCTTTGAGTTGCAAATGTGAGCAACCGAACCGGTATCAAATACCCAAGAACTACAACGAGAGTTGGTAAGGTACACATCAATAACATGTATATCATATATACCTTGTTTGTTGTTGGCCGCCTTCTTATCAACCAGATACTTGGGGCTGTTCCGCTTCCAGTGACCAGTTCCCTTGCAATGAAAACACTCAGTTTCTGGCTTCGGTCCAGCCTTCGGTTTCTTCACTGGAGTAACAACTGCTTTGCCACCCTTCTTGGATTTACCATTCTTGCCCTTTCCATTCTTCTTGAAACGAGTGGTTTTATTGACCATCAACACTTGATGTTCTTTCTGGATTTCAGACTCAGCGACTTTCAGCATCGCAAATAGCTCAGTGACTGACTTGTTCGTCCCGTGCATGTTATAGTTCATCACAAAGCTCTTGTAGCTAGGTGGCAATGATTGAAGAACTCTATCAGTGATCTCCTCCGGCAGAAGTGGCATCCCTAACTCCGCCAGACGGGTCGAATACCAAGACATTCTGAGTATGTGTTCACTAACAGCCCCTTTCTCCTCCATCTTGCAAGTATAGAATTTATCAGAGGTCTCATACCTCTCGATCCGGGCATTCTTCTTAAAGATAAACTCCAATTCTTGGAACATTTCATATGCTCCATCATGTTCAAAATGTCTTTGAATTCCAAGTTCTAAGCCATGCAAGATTGCACATTCAACTATTGAGTAATCACTAGAACGTGTCTCCCAAGCGTTCTTAACGTCTTCGGATGACAGATCGGCGGGTCGGTCACCAAGCGGTGCATCAAGGACATATGCCTTCTGGGAAGCCGTGAGGATAATCCTTAGATTATGGGCCCAGTCCACCAAGCTATTTCCATCATCTTTCAACTTAGATTTCTCTAGGAATGTATTAAAATTCAGGGGTGCTACTGCACGAGCCATTGATCTACAACATAAATATGCAAAGTTTACTTAGACTATTGTTCAAGATAATGAGTTTAGTTAATCAAATTACTAAAGCTCCCACTAAAATTGACATCCCTCAGGTCATCTGAGTGATACATGATCCAGATTCACCAACTCAAGTCCGATCATCACGTGAGTCAAGGTATCTTCAATGGTGAACATCATGATGTTGATCATATCTACTATATAACTCATGTTCGACCTTTCGGTCTCTTGTGTTCCGAGGCCATGTCTGTACATGCTATGCTCGTCAAGTTTAACCCGAGTGTTCTGCATGTGCAACACTGGCTTGCACCCGTTGTATGTGAACGTAGAGTCTATCACACCTGATCATCACGTGGTGTCTTGTCACAATGAACTTTCGCAACGGTGCACACTCGGGGAGAACACAATTTTATCCTGAAATTTAAGTGAGGGATCACCTTATAATGCTACCATCGTCCTAAGGAAAACAAGGTGCATAAAAGGATTAACATCACATGCAAATCATAAGTGACATGATATGGCCATGAACTTGTGCTTTTGATCTCCATCTTGAAAGCACCGGCACGATCTCCATCGTCACCGACATGACACCATGATCTCCATCATGTTGATCTCCATCAATGTGTCGCCCTCGGGGTTGTTGCGCCCGCCATGCTCATACTTCTATAGCTACTGTTTAGCGATAAAGTAAAGCATTACATAGCGTTTAATGATTGACACGCAGGTCATAAAATAATTAAAGACAACCCTATGGCTCCTGCCGGTTGCAGTACTCATCGAAATGCAAGTCATGAAATTCTATACATCACATGATCATCTCATACATCACATCCATCTCATTGTGTAATTGGCCATATCATATCACAACATACCCTGCAAAAACAAGTTAGACGTCCTCTAATTTTGTTGGTGCAAGTTTTACGTGGCTGCTACGGGTATTCTAGCAAGAACGATTCTTACCTACACAAAACCACAACGGTGATATGCAAATTTCTATTCAACCTTCTCACAAGGGCGGCCTAAATCTAATCCAATCTAACTAGAGTAGGAGAAACCGACACCCGCGACCAATCTCTTGCACCAAGTGCAGTTGAGGGAACCGGTCTCTCGTAAGTGTATGAGTAATGTTGATCCGGGCCGCTTCATCCCAAAATACCGCTGAACCAATAAAAGACAAAGGGAGGAAGCAATCTGAACATCAATGCCCACAAACTCTTTGTGTTCTACTCAGGATCTCATCTACGCATAGACCTAGCTCATGATGCCACTGTTGGGGAACGTTGCATGGCAAACAAAAAATTTCCTATGCTTCACCAAGATCAATCCAGGGGATGAGCATCTTAGAGAGGGGAGTTGATCTACATACCCTTGTAGATTGCTAAGAGGGAAGCGTTAAGAAACGCAGTTGATGTAATCGAACGTCTTCACGATCCAAATCGCCGAGCGTCCCGTGATCCAATCACGATCCGTCCTGAACGGACGGCACCTCCGCGTTCAGCACACGTACGGCTTGATGACGATCTCTGCCTTCTTGATCCAGCAAGAGGGAGCGGAGAGGTAGAAGAGTTCGCCGGCAGCACGATGGCGTTGCGGCGATGGTGATGGAGCAATTTCGGTTGGGCTTCGCCTAAGCACTTCAGAAAACCGATTTAGAGGAGAAACTATGCACTAGAGGAAAGGGTAGCACGTGGCTGAAAATCAAATGCAAAAAACCATAAAACCTCAAGTATATGTAAGAGGAAGAGAGGAGGAGGGGCTGGAGCACAATTGCCAGCCCTCTTGCGTCTTGCACCAAGGAGGAGAGGAGGAATCCTCCTACAATCCTAGTAGCACTAGGATTCCTCCTTTTCCCACTTGGAAACTCTTTCCACCTTGGCCTTTTTCCTTTTTTCTTCCACTCCAGCCGCATGGTCCTTTGTGGGACTTCCACCAGCCCACTAAGGGCTGGTGTTCATCCTCCGACAGCCCATGTAGCCTCCTGGGTCGAAATACCTCTCCCGATGGTCCCCCGGTACACTATCGGCACTCCCGGTACACTACCGATGAGCTGGAAACTTTTCCGATGACCAAAATAGGATTTCCTATATATCAATCTTTACTTATGGACCATTTCGGAGCTCCTCGTGACATCCAGGATCTCATCCAGGACTCCGAACAACCTTCAGTCACCACCATACATAACTCTATACTACCGAAACATCACCAAACCTTAAGTGTGGAGACCGTGTGGGTTCGAGAACTATGTGGACATGACCGAGACACCTCTATGGTAAATAACCAATAGCGGGACCTGGATGCCAATATTGGTTCCTACATATTCTACGAAGATCTTTATCGGTCGAACCTCTATGTCAAGGATTCAGTTAATCCCGTATAGTGTTCCCTTTGTTTATCGGTATGGTACTTGCCCGAGATTCGATCGTCGTTACTGGCAAGTCTCTTTACTATTTCCGTAATACAAGATCCCATGGCTAACACTTAGTCACATTTATTGCAAGTCTTGTTGTGATGTTGTATTACCGAGTGGGCCCTCAGATACCTCTCTGTCACACGGAGTAACAAATCCCAGTGTTGATCCATGCCAACCCAGCAGACACCCTCGGAGAGACCTGTAGAGTACCTTTATAGTCACCCAGTTATGTTGCGACGTTTGATACACACAAAGCACTCCTCCGATGTCCATGAGTTGCATGATCTCATGCTCATAGGAACATACACTTGACATGCAGAAAACTGTAGCAATAAACTGACACGATCATATACTACGTTCATAATTTGGGTCTCATACATCCCATCATTCGCCTAATGATGTGATCCCATTATCAAGTGACATCTCATGTCAATGGCTAGGAAACCTTGACCATCTTTGATCAACGAGCTAGTCTACTAGAGGCATACTAGGGACATGGTTGTGTCTACGTATCCATACATGCAACGTGTTTCCAAACAATACAATTATAGCATAGATAATAAACGATTATCATGAACCAGGAAATATAATAATAACTACTTTATTATTGCCTCTAGGGCATATTTCCAACATGGGGCACGGTGCTTAACCTCGCCAAGTCCTTGGCACCCGGATCCTCGCGTGGTACTCACGGGTGGGTTAGTAGGCGCATGTCGCCTCGTACTCGCCTAGAGGCTCCATTCTCGGCCTGACGCACCATCTTGGAAAGGAAACAAAAATTTAAGTTTTTCTTGCGACGGCTTGAGTGTCTAAGGGGGATCTAGAGCATCGTGCCTCAGGAGCCTTACCGATCATAATGCCACTCGACCCTCCTGATCTAGTCCTTTGTTTCTGGTCGGCATCAGTAGTGTCATGGCCTCGCCCCGTGATGTGCGTCCTTGGTTTCTGGTCGTACCTAACGTGGTGGGGAAATGTGCAGGACTCGGACCTATCGATGCAAGGCTACTGGAATACAACTGGAAGCCTCAGGAAACACAACCTTCCCGGAGAAGGAAGCAGAATTTTTTGGGGGGGCACTTGAGCGTCTAAGGGGGCTCCTGAGCATCGCACCTCAGGAGCCTAACCGGTCATAATGCCACCTGACTTCATGGAGCCGTCCTTGGTTTCTGGATGGCATCAGGAATACCGAGGCCTCGCCTCGTGAGGAACGTCCATGGTAAGATGGTCATACCCTACGATGGTAGGGAAATGCGTGGGACTGGGACCTGCTGACGTAGAGCTGCTTGATTCTCAAAGGGGGCTCCGGAGCATCATGCCTTAGGATCCTTACCGGTCATAAGGACACTCGACCCCCCTGGTGTCGTCCTTGGTATCCGGTCGGCATCAGGAATGTCGGAGCCCCGCCTCGTGAGGAATGTCCAGGGTAAGATGGTCGTACCCCGCCATGGTAGGGAAATGCGCGGGACTGGGACCTGCAGACACAGGGCGTCATCAGAGCTCCCAACACCCCTCAATCACAAGAAGAAGCCGACCGGGCGAAAAGACCCTCCGGGCGGCACAGCCGCACCCCCACAACCCAAAAGCCTACCGCGGGCCTATCAAGCTAAGTACCCTAATTGCGATTGGGAGGGGACTCTAGTTGATGAAATGCAGAAGGTACTAATAAAGAGGGGCAGGCACCCGAATGAGTTACACGCCCACAAGGCCCCCTTAGTTCTTGTGTTGCTGGTGCAAAATAAAAGGAGGAGAAAGAAAGTGAAGAGCCGCACAGGGGCTGTCGCCTTAGGAGCCCCAACGCCGGCCCACCGACATTCTGTTGGTGTCCTCCTGCTCCTTCGCGGCCCCGCGGAAGCATGCCTGGGCGGATGGCCCCAAAGCGGGAGAACGGCGCCATGGCGGCGAAGTACCCCCCGAGACCCGGGCGCATCGGCGTGGCGGTGCGCCATAGTGGTTGTCGCTGTTGTCGCTCGGGCTCCCCTCGGAGGGGTTGTCGCTGCTGCTGGAGGCGTGGCGTTTGTCATGAAGGGCAAGCTCGTCCCCAGGATCACCGCGACCGACGTCTTCCGGGCAGCACTCTAGGCACTCGCCCTCTCCCCCGAAGAACTTGACGAAGAGCATCGCCTCCCCGTCATACTTGATGTGGAAGTTGTGCCTTCGCTTCAGGCCGTGGGGTACACATAGCCTTCGGGGGTGACCTCGACCTCCACCCAAGACGTCCCGCTGCAGGAGCTATCGGCCTGTAGCCATAGTCCGACAGGCACTCCGTCGGGACCCCGATCCTAAGTCATATGAATCCATACTGTAACATATCACATCACTTTGCAGCCTCACACACGGTAAGCTCCACGGCTACAGCCTTACCTTAGACGAGACCGTTTGCGTCTTTTGGCTCATGTATGTGAACATGTCGCTGGCAATCAAACCATAGAGAACCCGGGCCAACATGACTAGTCAAAGAACCCAAGTGGCACATCCGTACGGAAACAGGCATACGTAACCCAACAATGCAGGTGTCGGCCTCAAGCATGTGTATACGAGTCATAGCAAGCTACAAGGACTCCATTATGCCGTGAGACATAAATGCCATCACTGCACGTAGACGAGTCATAGCAGGCTACAGGGACTCCATTACACCGCGAGACATTTCCCCGAAGGGACACACACAACAGGAAAGAAGGATACAAGCCGGTCAATCAATGTGTCCGGAGCAGTAGCAAGCTACCATGGCTCGGTGGAAGCACAAAGAGGCAGTTTCCCGTAAAGAGTGCTACTTTTATTTAAGAGGCTCAGACGAGCCTTGCATAATATTTTCTTAGAGATAGGGGTCACATGACCCGACACTCAAGTCATACAAACAAGTTCATACAAACCAGGCGGAAGCATAAGCTGTCTGAGTACAAATAGATGAAAGGCTAAAATGGCACATGGCCTAACTATCTATAGCCCGCCACAGGGCATAGGTCGTAGTTGGGACACCAGCTATTCGGCATCGTCGACATCTAGAAAGAACCCACCTGATGGGTCCTGCGTATCATCTGCAACATTTATTAAGCAAACAAGAGTACAAACGTACTCATCAAGTCTTTAAAGCAGACCTAGTCTATTCATGCTCATTTATCAACAAGGGGGGTGGTGGAGTTTATGCAGCAATGCCAACTTTGACTCATGGCTAACCTATACATCACAATTTTTACTCTGTGTAAATCTTAGATATCCCACACGAGTCCACTACCTCCATGACAATACACCACCATGGATTCACTTCCCTCTCCTAGGAGAGTGCCATCCACAATACTCACACTTGTCTTGATATTTTTATGGGTATCCATTTGATTATGTATGAACATCATAAGATATCCAAGTAGTCCATATTCGAGGACGCGGCTATTCGAATAGTTTCATACCCTGCAGGGGTGTACTTCTTCACACATGCTCTCGCCACTTATAATTGTGTGCTCATAAAACTAGGCACCTCGGCAACCTTCAAGCGGAAGCCCAGCAAGGGAGTCGGCCACGACCGTGAATCACATAAGACCTCTAGTCCAAGATATCGCCTATTTGAGACTGAACCCGCATGGAAGTCCGGCCGAAGTTTCCGCTACGGCCCCAAAGGATATGCGCAGGGTTCCCAAGCCCACCATTCGGGTGACCCTTGGTACACCGTACCACTGCCTACCGTGTCGTAACCAACGCCTAGGGTCAGCGCTACGCATGGCCTCTAGCATGCTATAAACACTAGAAACTACTTGCAACTCCTAGACTAAGGACCAACCAATTGATAAGTCGAGAGGGTCAATTAAGTATCCCAACGTGTGGTAGTAACTAGTCTTGGATCACAAACACGAAACTCAGTTCCTAAGAACGGTCCCAATGAGACAACCCTCTATGTACTCCTACATAGCATCTCATCGCTACCTTTACCAAATCGGGTTCATCATAAGCTTATCACATAGGAACAACAATGTTTCACTCCAGTCCATCACCAAGATGAATCAGCCCTGACACAACTCTAAGCATAGAAAGCATAAAAGGTAAACTAAGCTAAGCACATCATGGCGCAAGCATCTACCAGGTATGCTAGGTTGCAAGGTTTATCTATTTACTGTGACAATGACAGGTCATGCATAAGGATAGGTTCATCTACCGTGTATGACAAACAAGTGAACATTTGTCCTAATGCAATAAACAAGAGCAGGAGCGAGAGAGTGGGATGTTATTAGAATGATCAAGGGGGTTTCTTGCCTTGCTAGGTAGTGGGAAGGTTCTCTCCTTCGTTGGAATACTCGAGGGTATCCTTAGAAGTAGGGCCTACCGCAATGCAGACAATTAACAATCAATACACGCAAGTGCAACAATATGATGCATGATCATGACATGGTAGCATGTATAAATGAGCTAATGCAACTAGTGTCCAAGTTAATTGAAGTGAGTTTGAATATAGGTTCAAAATCATTCTTCATTTGAATTTCCATATTTTAACCAAATAGCAAATGTCTATGTTCTTCTACATAGGTTGCTCTAACATGCATGATAATAGCACCATTGGATTCATTGGATTTTTCTGATAAATTTTCATATATAAATTATTTCCATCTGATTTACACATGAATTTATATGAAATTTTAGTGTTTTAAATAATTTTTGGAATTATTTTTAAACTGTACAAGGATTAATGGCGTGAGCCTGACGTCACAGCGACATCAGTTGGTCGGCTGACCGGGTCAGGTCAAACCTGAGAGGTTGGGACCCACTGGTCAGTGACAGAGTCACTTAATTAGAGAATTAAAACTAATTCTAATTACTTAATCAACATTGGGCCCACCGGTTAATGACTAATTAGGTTAATTAATTAGGTTAATTAAGTTATTAACCTAAATTTGACTAACAGAGCCTAGCCCCACTTGCCAGAGACCTAGGGGTCAAACCCCTGGTGGTCAAACTGGTTGATTCGTCGGTGTTGAGCCGCCGGCGACGTCAGGGACGGCGGAGGGGGTCGGGATTCCTCCTCCGGCGACCAAATGGACGGCGGAGGGCACCAAACTGCTCTGCTTGCTCACGTGCGTTGAGCCCGACACTTCCGAGGGGCTGGGATGGCCGGAGTCAGCGCCGGCGATGAGCACGGCGACTGCCGGAGCTCAGACGAGCACGGGCTCGTCGAACCAGAGCGAGACACGACCAGAACTAGGCACCTACAATCACTACGCGGCCCCATGAGCTTGTGGCCTCTGATGGACCAACTAGTCACCGGAGCATCGCCGGCGATGAGCTCGTGCGGCAGGTCATTCGGGAGCCTGACAAAATCGGGGCCTACAGAGGGGAAAAGGCCGGAAAGGAGAGGGCAAAGAGCTGGGAGCCCACAGCAGACTCAAAGCCGTTGACAGCTTGGTCGGGGAGGGCTCGGAGACGGCGATCAACAGCGGCAAAGCTTCGGGTCCGAGGAGGAAGACGAGCTCGGGGACGACGCTTCGGGATCCTGGCGATGCGCGGCTCAGCGAGGAGGAAGAAGGCGATGAGGCAGGGCGATTGGAGGGCTCAGAAGCTAGGGGGAGTGGCTAGAACTACAGCGGCAAAGCTAAGGCACCGGTGGCCATGGTGGAGCAAAGGAGGAGGAGAGCAGAGAGGCGAGCGAGGGCGAGAGGGAGTGGGCGATGGGGACGCCTCTCAGAGCTTATCCCCATCGCGCTGCCGAGGTGAAGCAAGCAGGCAACTACCGGCATGGAGGCACGCCCGCGCGCGCGCTCCGGCCACACGCCCGTCCTCCTAGCCACCAGGAGGACGACGATGGAGCTAGGCCAACCCATGTTCATCCTCCCTTTTCCTTTGTGCTGTATTTTCTTCATTTTCTTTTCTTTTTCCCTATTTCTGAAATTTGTTGTATTTTTTTTTCAGGTACATATGCTAATTTAAAATATCCCAAATATTTTATATATTGAAGTTTGAATATTTCAAACCTATCTAAAAAGTTTCAGGATATTTTGGAAACTAAAATAATGATAATGCTTTATTTGATATTTTCAAAAGCCTTATCATTTAATTTTAAATTTCTTCAATTTTTCAAATATTTAAAATGGCCTCTGTTATAATCATGTCCATATTTATCAGACATAGGGAACATTTTGGTAGGGCATTTTGGATTTGTTGAATTTTCACCAACTTCAATTATTTTGATTCAATGTGAGCTTGGGGTTTCTTTTAGTCCCCATTTCATGTTGATGCAAAAATGAAACAGGATGCAACACCCACGCTGTCCTATGACATCTAGATAGGGATGTGACAACTCACCCCCACTCAAAAGAATCTCATCCCAAGATTTCGAAGACGTCAGGAAGAGCGCGGGGTACTCTAGTCAAAGACGATCTTCTCTTTCCCATGTGGCCTCCATTTTAGAATGGTGTGACCACTAAAACTTGAGAAACTTCATGTTCCGACGCCTAGTGGTAGGCTCAGCTTGATCGAGAATACGAACAGGGTATTTTCGATATGTAAGGTTATCTTGGAGATCAAGCGCTTCGTGGTCTACCTCACAGACAGGGTCCGAGAAGCAACGCCTGAGTAGCGAGACATGGAAGACATCATGAACCTTGGAAAGATGCGGCGGAAGTTCCAATTGGCAGGCAACCTCTCCTCGTTTAGCAAGAATGTGAAAAGGTCCAATGTAACAAGGAGCCAACTTGCCCTTGATACCGAATCGATGGGTACCCTTCAGAGGTGTACCCCAAGGTAAGCCTTCTCGTCAACTTCATAGGTCACTGCCTTATGATGGCGATCATATTGGCTCTTTTGATGAGATTGGGCTGTTCTCAACTTTTCATGAATAATGCGAACTTGCTCCTCTGCATCTTGGATCATATCCGGGCCAAAGAGTTGCCTCTCTCCGGTTTCTGACCAGTTAAGAGGTGTTCGCCACCTTCGTCCATAGAGAACTTCAAAAGGGGCTTTGCCCAAGATTGATTGATAATTATTGTTATATGCAAATTCGGCAAATGGAAGACATTTTTCCCAGTTCATACTGAAAGATATAACACAAGCTCGGAGCATGTCGTCGAGGATTTGATTGACTCGCTCAACTAGACCACTTCATTGCGGATGGAAAGTAGTGCTAAATGATAGATGAGTCTGCATAGCGGTTTGAAAACTTCCCCAAAATCGGGAAGTAAAGATACTTCCATGGTCTGAGTTAGTTTCCAAAGGAACACCATGAAGAGAAACTATTCGAGAAACATATAACTCCGCTAGCTGGCTAGCAGTTATACTCTCCCAAACAGGAAGAAAATGAGCCACTTTGGAAAGGCGGTCAATGACCACAAAGATAGCATTATTCCCTCTCTTAGTCCTGGGAAATCCGATAATGAAATCCATACCGACCTTATCCCATTTCCATTCAGGAATAGCTAAAGGTTGAAGGGTGCTAGCAGGCCTTTGATGTTCTGCTTTCACGCGACGACAAACATCACAATTAGCAACGAACTGGGCAATTTCTCTCTTCATCCTAGTCCACCAGAACTTCTGGCATAGGTCCTGATACATCTTGGTACTACCCGGATGAATTTTGAGAGGAGAATCATGAGCCTCCTTAAGGATCAGTTGTCTTAAGCGTGTGCTATTGGGAACCACCAACCGGTTCTAGAAGAACACAACACCTTCATAGTCCTTGGAGAAATCTTTAGCGTTTCCGCTTGCAATATTCTCCTTGATCCGAGATATACCCTTATCATATTTGTGGACAGCTACTATTTGATCCTTAAGATTAGGTTTTGCCACCAAGTTGGATAGGAATCCTTGAGGAACAATGTGGAGGTTTGACTTATGAAATTCCTCATGGAGAAGTGGTTGACCTTGTTGTAACATCAGGTTGTTACAATAAGACTTACGACTTAGTGCATCAGCCATGACATTGGCATTCCCTGGGGTGTAAGTTATCCCTAAGTCATAATCTGTAATCAGCTCAACCCATCGTCTTTGCCTGAGATTCAAATCCAGCTGGGTGAAAATATATTTTAGTCTTTGGTGATCAGTGTAAATTTCACAACGATTACCCAGAATGTAATGTCGCTAGGTTTTCAGCGCATGGACCACAGCTACAAGCTCAAGATCATGTGTTCGATAATTATCCTCATGTGGACGCAACTGTCGAGATGCGTATGAAATCACATGACGATCTTTCATGAGAATGCAACCTAATCCTTGTCGCGAGGCGTCGCAATAGATAACAAAGTCCTTAGAGAAGTTTGGTGGCACCAGAACGGGAGCAGAGGTCAGTCATCTTTTCAACTCCTGAAAACTGTCCTCACATTATGGAGTCCACTCAAAGTTTTTATCTTTCTTGAGGAGTTCAGTCAAAGGTTTTGCAACCTTGGAGAAATTCTCGCCAAAGCGGCGACAATAGCTCGCTAAGCCAAGGAAACTCTGAACTTGCTTAGCCGATTTAGGTTGAGTCCAATCAAGGACGGCCTGAACTCTCTCGGGATTGACAGCAATACCTTTACCAGAGATCACGTGGCCTAGATAGGTCACTTCTGGCAACCAAAATTCACACTTGGAGAATTTGGCATACAAACGGTGCTGTCGTAGTTTCATCAATACCAGCCTTAGATGCTCGGCATGTTCCTATTCGTTCTTCAAGTAGATGAGTATATCATCGAGGTAAACCCCGACAAATTTATCCAAATACTCCATGAAGATCGAATTCATCAAGCGAGAGAAGGTGGCTGGGGCATTGGTTAAACCGAAGGACATGACAGTGTACTCGTATTGGCCATAATGAGTAACAAAAGCCGTTTTTGGAATGTCCTCGTTTCTAATTCTGATTTCATGGTATCCCAACCTCAAATCCATTTTGGAAAAGATAGAGGATCCAGCGAGTTGATCATACAAATCGTTGATCTTGGGGAGCGGATACTTGTTCTTTATGGTGACCAGATTCACTGCCTGATAATCTACAACTATCCGATCCGATCCATCCTTCTTCTTGACGAAGAGGACATGACAAGCCCAAGGAGAAGAACTAGGTTGGATGAAACCTTTCTTCAAAGCCTCATCGAGTTGGATCTTGAGTTCGGCTAGTTCTAAGGGTGCCATCTTATAGGGTATTCTCGCTATTGGGACAGTCCCTGGAATAAGCTCTATCACAAACTCAACATCTCTTACAGGAGGAATTCCTGGGAGTTCTTCTGGAAAGACATCCGGAAAGTCACGGACAACCGGAATATCTTCTAACTCTACAACAGGGCTAGCATTGAGGGAATAGAGTTGGCGCTTGCGTGTTCGAGTGTAGCCATTAACTATCTCACCCGATGGATGTGTAAGTTGAACATTCCTAGTGTGAGTATCAATCTTAGCATAGTGGGCTTTCATCCAATCCATGCCTAGAATGATATTGATGTCCGAAGACTTGAGGGCTATCAAAGATGATAGGAAGACTAGCCTATCCACTAGAATCTCATTATCATGGCTCACTCTAGAAGTTTGCCACTTTGAACCAGGAGTCTGAACTAATAAAGGAGTAGGCATATCACAAAAAGACGTGTTATGCAACTGTGCATAACTTTCTGAGATGAAACAATGAGATGCCCCAGTATCGAATTGAACAAATGCTGGATCACTATTGA
This sequence comes from Hordeum marinum, assembly GCA_022496015.1. Taxonomy (NCBI): domain Eukaryota; kingdom Viridiplantae; phylum Streptophyta; class Magnoliopsida; order Poales; family Poaceae; genus Hordeum; species Hordeum marinum. Next base: position 153,894,796 of record CM039678.1, read on the forward strand.
CAAGGAGCGTACCTAGGGTAACATCTGGATCCTCAATGGCTTCCTCAGCAGAAACATAGTTCACTCGTCCACGAGCAGGAGCTGGCTTCACATAGAAGGCTTTTCCCGGCTTCCCACGTCCAGCCGGCTTAGCATTAGCCTGAGGACAATCATGGGAGTAGTGTGCTGGTTCTCCACATTTATAGCAGACCATGGTGGCACGGGGAGTAACATTGGCAGGCGGTCCTCCAAATGGCCTGGCTGGAGGGTTGGGCTGGGCTAGGCGAGGCGCTTGGAAGGATGGCCTCACGGTGTATCTTGGTGGCAGAGCTGCGTTGGGCACCCACACCCGGCGTTTGTTGGAGCCCAAGCTAGATGCGGGGCTGAAGTCACGGTTGTGCTTCCTCATGGCCTCATAGTCAGTCTGTCCAGACTCGGCATTGATAGCCTTGTTGATGAGAGCCTGGAAAGTTATGCACTCATGCAGACGCAGATCTCGACGGAGCTCAGGGTTAAGTCCCTTACGGAACCTAGCCTGCTTCTTAGCATCGGTTGAAACTTCCTCCAGAGCATAGCGAGCAAGATTGCCGAACTCACGGCTATAGGCATCAACTGACAGTCTGCCTGTGTGAAGGCACATAATTCCTCTCTCTTGTGATCCATCAGCCCTTCCGGAATATGATGGGTACGAAATGTTGCACTGAATTCTACCCAAGTTGGTGCGGGGCCTGCGCGACGCATGGCTTCATAATTTTCCCACCACAGATTTGCAGGTCCTTCCAGAAAATAGGTTGCAAAGGTCACCTTGTTGGCCTCGGACACATTGGCAGCCCAGATCTTGCGGAACATGCTGGTCAGCCAGTCATCCGCATCGAGTGGGTCGACGGGATGATGATACTTAGGTGGGCACAGCTTGACGAAATCACCGAGTGACACGCCATCATTGAAATCATTGCGGGGAGCACGTGCTGTGTTCTGCTCAATTCGTTCCAGCAGCCTGTTGGTCTCTCTGTTGTTCCTTCCAGCCTCTAGCATCACTTCTGCCAAAGAAGGCGCATGTGGCAGATCCTCTTGCCTTGGCTGGCTTCCCTCGCCCTGCTCGGGGGCAGGCACGGAGTTATTACTAGTTGCCACAATCCTGGGAAAACAAACCCACAGCTTAAACATAGAGGACATCAACTCTAAGACATGAGATAAGGAATGTACTAGACAACATGGCATGCAGGGTAAGCACCCAAACAACATGGTAATAACAACTGCCATATGAACACCATGATTCATACATACCATGACACGGTTCAGTACAAACCCAAGCTGAAAGCAAACTACAGAGAGATGACACAACTCATTGGAGGTATTACAAGCTTCCTATACATTATCTATCTACAACTCCAGAACCAATTCTCAACCTCAATCATATCCCACAAGACACACAAGACTGTGGCGATACGACTACTACCATACCAGTACTAACATCCACGTACTCAAGCATCACCGTAGAATGCCTCATACAGGTTACCCCCATGACCCGGGAGCTGAACCTGAGGATCTGGAAACACTCTAGCCTGTGATCCCTGGAAACCGTAAGGACACTGATGTGTCCTTGGTCCCCTTGTTGGCGGCAACAACGCTCCTCGAAGAGGTGTGATGCCTCCAACATTGGGCCTGTCTACGTGTGCTGGCAGATGAGTCTGCGATGGGGTCAGCATCTCCAAATCTCCATAGCCTGTCTGCACGACAGGTGCCAACTGCGTCAGGGCTGTTCAAAGACGTGCACGGCTGGCATAAAGCTCCATGCGAAGGGCACGTACATCACGATCCCTATTCTCCAACATGTGAGCGGTCACCTGCAGCCTAGGGTCCTCATGGGAATGATCACAGTAGGCTGCGCTAAGATAACCATCCTCTCCTCCCATGGAAGCAGAAACATAACAGAACTCTATGTTCTAAAGTAGACCATGGTGAAACTTCATGATAGCTAGCATGCTGTAGGCGGCCTCCTGAACTGCCATATCTATGGTGGCACCTAGTCCACAAGTCTAGTGAAGCGGCTCTGCAGCTCCAGGATATGAAGGATATATCTTAACAGTACACAGATACTGACTCTGGTTGAAATCTCAATGTTGTTCCTCCATTGTGTACTCTGGGTACCAACAGTAGCCAGCCTCCATCATAACTCTAACCAACATGGCCGTGTGACCCGATACATCGATGCACATGGTCAAACGGACCACCTGACGGGAAGGATGAGGGGGCATCTGAAACAGAGAATGATGCAAAGACATTAGAGACTCTGGCAGAAATTGGACAGCATAACAGCTGTAATTGCTCAAAAAGGATTTGGAGACAACTGCACAAGATTGGAAAAGCATAACCGCTCGACTTTATAGACTCAATCTCTTCTCCATCTGTTTGTCACACCAACAATACTTAAGTACCGACATTCTCTTGCAAACAAGCTAGCTATTAGTCCATGGTTAGTAACTCATCATCCTAAGCAATAGATTAGAAGCCTAGTTCTTAACCTCGTAGAAAAGATGAGAATGACTCAGAATAGAGTAACTTGGGAACAGGAATAAAAAAATCCTTACATTCCCTTCCACAATCAATTCCCCTACTTTTCTACAGTGTTTCTAGACTCAACTTCGATCGGTTTGGCTTGGTAGTCCTACAGTCAGTCAGGCTCTAATACCAACGCTGTCAGGACCCCAATCCTAAGTCATATGAATCCAGACTGTAACATATCACATCACTTTGTGGCCTCACGCACGGTAAGCTCCACGGCTGAAGCCTTACCTTAGCCGAGACCGTTTGCCTCTTTTCGCTCACGTATGTGAACATGTCGCTGGCAATCAAACGACAGAGAACCTGGGCCGACATGACTAGTCATACAACCCAAGTGGCACATCCTTACGGAAACAAGCATACGTAACCTAGCAAAGCAAGTGTTGGCCTCAAGCGTGTGTAGACGAGTCATAGCAAGCTACAAGGACTCCATTATGCCATGAGACATAAATGCCATCACTGCACGTAGACGAGTCGTAGCAGGCTACAGGGACTCCATTACATCGCGAGACATTTCCCCGAAGGGACAGACACAACAGGAAAGAAGGATACATGTCGGTCAATCAATGTGTCCGGAGCAGTAGCAAGCTACCATGGCTCGGTGGAAGCACAAAGAGGCAATTTCCCGTAAAGAGTACTACTTTTATTTAAGAGGCTCAGACGAGCCTTGCATAATGTGTTCTTAGAGATAGGGGTCACATGACCCGACACTCAAGTCATACAAACAAGTTCATACAAACCAAGCGGAAGCATAAGCTGTCCGAGTACAAACAGATGAAAGGGTAAAAAGGCACATGGCCTGACTATCTACAGCCCACCACAGGGCATAGGTCGTAGCTGGGACACCAGCTATTCAGCATCATCGACATCTAGAAAGAACCCACCTGATGGGTCCTGGGTCTCATCTGCAACATTTATTAAGCAAACATGAGTACAAATGTACTCAGCAAGTCTTTAAAGCAGACCTAGTTGATTCATGCTCATGTATCAACAAGGGGGTGGTGGAGTTTATGCAGCAATGCCAGCTTTGACTCATGGCTAACCTATACTACACAATTTTAACTCTTTGTTTAAATCTAAGATATCACACACGAGTCCACTAACTCCATGACAATACACCACCATGGATTCACTTCCCTCTCCTAGGAGAGTGCCATCCACGATAGTCACACTTGTCTTGATATTTTTATAGATATCCATTTGATTATCTATGAACAGCATAAGTTATCCAAGTAGTCCATATCCGAGGACACGGCTATTCGAATAGTTTCATACCCTGTAGAGGTGTACTTCTTCACACACGCTCTCGCCTCTTAACGCTGTGTGCTCATAAAACCAGTCACCTCGGCAACCTTCAAGCGGAAGTCCAGCGAGGGAGTCCAGCGAGGGAGATGTTTTCAGTGTTTTAAAACTCCTTGTCACGAGACGCAAACCTCCCTCTCTTCTTAGCCCACACCCGCTCTACACAACCCACTACCACTTAGCTAACCCCCTCCACTTTTGGGCCGTCCGATCGAGATCGAACAGTCCGAAAACGGATGAAATCCCCCTAACCTAGCCATCCTTCCCTATATAATCCCCTACCTTGCCTAATTGGGTATACCCTAACCCTCTGCCTCATTTTCCGTGCTCCACCATCTCAGCCGCCGCCAGCCTCCTCCTCCTCCCACCATGTAGGGCCCGCCGAGCCCATCTGAGGCCCGCTCGGGCCCGAGATTGTCGCCGCCGCCGCACGCTCTCGAGCGCTGCCCCGCAACCTCCTCCCGAGCTGCCCATGCAACACCGCGCCTCTGTGCCACTGCTCCTCGCTACTGCCTCGCAACGCTGACGGGAGCCTCGCCGTAGCCTCGCCGGACCAGGTCGCCCCCGTGCTCCTCCCATCTTTCTCGCTGACTCTAACTTCTCCCTCTCCCTCCCCTGCGCATCCCCGCCATGGCTAGCCCCCTGCCTCGAGCTCGCCGCTACCTGGTGGCTTCCCCTTACCAAAAACGAGCGCTGGTATCTAGATCCGGCTGCCCCCATCGCCGCCGCTCCGTCCCGGTTACGCCACAGCCCGCCGGTGCCCCGCCTCCCGGCTGCGCCATCGCCCTTGCCTTACTCGATCCTAGTCGGGATCGGGAGGAGAAGTTCCTCGCGCTGGCTCGCTCGCCCGTAGGTGGGATAGCCCATCTTTCCGCGTTGACCAGTGCCAGCCCAGCTGCCCAAGGCCTAGCCTCGCCGAGCCTGCTTCGCCCAATTCGGGCCGGTCATGACCTAGCCAGGCGAAAGCACAACCGCAGCACCACCGGCCCATGGCCACGATGGAGAGCCCCCGATGCCCTCTCCCTTTCCCTAGGCGTATTATAGTATCATGTGCTCATATATTCGACCCATGTGTGTTTTTTCTTGCGTTGCGAATTTAGCTTTTTTACTGGTTATTACATATTTGCATAAAAGACCCTGATCATCATGCATATCTGTTGGAAATATGCCCTAGAGGCAATAATAAATTAGTTATTATCATATTTCCTTGTTCATGATAATCGTTTATTATCCATGCTATAATTGTATTGATCGAAGACTTAAATGCATGTGTGGATACATAGAAAAACCATGTCCCTAGTATGCCTCTAGTAGACTAGCTCGTTGATCAAAAGATGGTTAAGGTTTCCTAGCCATGGACATGAGATGTCATTTGATAATGGGATCACATCATTAGGAGAATGATGTGGTGTACAAGACCCGAACTACAAACATAGCATATGATCGTGTCAGTTTATTGCTACTGTTTTCTGCATGTCAAGTATATGTTCCTATGACCATGAGATCATGCAACTCACGGATATCGGAGGAGTGCCTTGTGTGTATCAAATGTCGCAACGTAACTGGGTGACTATAAAGGTGCTCTACAGGTATCTCCGAGGGTGTCTATTGAGTTGGCATGGATCGAGACTGGGATTTGTTACTCCGTGTGACGGAGAGGTATTTTAGGGCCCACTCGGTAATACAACATCACAATGAGCCTTGCAAGCAATGTGACTAATTTTTAGTTGCCGGATCTTGTATTACGGAACGAGTAAAGAGACTTGCCAGTAACGAGGTTGAACTAGGTATGGAGATACCGACGATCGAATATCGGGCAAGTAACATACCAAAGAACAAAGGGAACATCGTACGGGATTGACTGAATCCTTGACATAGAGGTTCGACCGATAAAGATCTTCGTAGAATATGTAGGAACCAATGTGGACGTCCAGGTCCCGCCATTGGTTATTGACCGTAGAGGTGTCTCGATCATGTCTACATAGTTCTCGAACCCGCAGGGTCTGCACACTTAAGGTTCGGTGACGTTTCGGTAGTGTAGAGTTATGTATGGTGGTGACCGAAGTTTGTTAGGGGTCCCGGATGAGATCCCGGACATCACGAGGAGCTCCGGCATGGTCCGGAGGTAAAGATTCATATATAGGAAGTCCCAGTTTGGTTTCCGGAATAGTTTCGGGCTCATCGGTAGTGTACCGGGAGTGCCGGTAGTGTACCGGGAGGCCTGCGGGAGGGGTATTTCGACCCCAAGATGTCCATGGGCTGTGGGAGAATAATAACCAGCCCTTATTGGGCTGGCAAAACAGCCACAAAGGCCCATGGCACAGGAGAGAAAGTCCTAAAGCAAAAAGTGGAAAATCAGCCAATAGGAGGCAATCCTACTCCAGCTAGGATTGGAGGTGAAGTAGGATTGCTTCCCACCTCCTATTTCGGCCGACCCAAAGGCCTTGGATGCCTCTCGTATCCTCTCCTCCTATATATACTAGTGGATTGGGTGGTTTTTGGACAGAATTTCCGGCCACGTGCTACCCGTTTCACCGGTGCACAGTTTCTCCTCTAGATCGGTTTTCCGCAGCGCTTAGGCGAAGCCCTACCGGAATCACTCCACCACCATCACCGGAGCGCCGTCACGCTGCCGGTGAACTCTCTCTCCTCTCCACCTCCTCTTGCTGGATCAAGACAGTGGAGATCGTCATCAAGCAGCACATCTGCTGAACGCGGAGGTGCCGTCCGTTCGGCGCTAGATCGGAAGGACCGTGATCGAGATCGCGAGACGGTTCGTGATGAGATCGCGGAACGGATCGTGATGAGTTCGCGGGATAGATCGTGATCAAGATCGCGGGACGGATCGTGATGAGTTCACGGGACGGATCGTGATTGGATCGCGGGACGGATCGTGATGAGATCGCGGGACGCTCGGCGATTTGGATCGCGAAAATGTTCGACTACACCAACTGCATTTCTTAACACTTCCCGCTTAGAGATCTACAAGGGTATGTAGATCCACTCTCCCGCTCGTAGATGCTCATCACCATGGATAGGTTTGCGTGTGCGTAGGAAAATTTTTGTTTCCCATGCGACGTTCCCCAACAGTGGCATCATGAGCTAGGTTGATGGTTCGATGAGATCTCGAGTAGAACACAAAAGGTTTGTGGGCGTTGATGCTTAGATTGCTTGCTCCCTTGGTCAGATTTTGGTTCAGCGGGATTGTAAGATGAAGTGGCCCGGACCAACATTACTCGTACGCTTACGAGAGACCGGTTCCCTCGACGCAACTTGTTGCATAGATGGCTTGCACGTGACAGTTTCTCTTACTTTAGTTGGATCGGATCCGACAAAGGCGGTCCTTGAGAAGGTTGAAAAGCAATCTATGTATCACCGTTGTGGTTTATGCGTAGGTGAGAATCGTTCTTGCTAGATACCCGTAGCAACCATGTAAATCTTGTAACAACAATTAGAGGACGTCTAACTTGTTTTTGCAGGGTATGTTGTGATATGATATGGCCAATTACATGATGTGATATATGTGATTTATGAGATGATCATGTGATGTATAGATTATCACGACTTGCATGTCGATGAGTACGGAAACCGGCAGGAGCCATAGGGTTGTCTTTAATTATTGTATGACCTGCGTGTCAATCATTAAGCGCTATGTAATGCTTTACTTTATCGCTACGGTAGCAATAGTAGTAGAAGCGTGCAGGGCGTGACAACCCCGATGGCGACACGTTGATGGAGATCAAGATGATGGAGATCATGGTGTCATGCCGGTGACGATGGAGATCATGCCAGTGCTTTCTAGATGGAGATCAAAAGCACAAGTTCATGGCCATATCATGTCTCTTATGATTTGCATGTGATGTTAATCCTTTTTATGCACCTTGTTTTGCTTAGGACGACGGTAGCATTATAAGGTGACCCCTCACTTAATTTCAAGATAAATTGTGTTCTCCCCAAGTGTGCACCGTTGCGAAAGTTCGTCGTGTTGAGACACCACGTGATGATCGGGTGTGATAGACTCTACGTTCACATACAACGGGTGCAAGCCAGATTTGCACGTGCAGAACACTCGGGTTAAACTTGAGGAGCCTAGCATGTACAGACATGGCCTTGGAACACAAGAGACCGAAAGGTCGAACATGAGTCATATAGTAGATATGATCAACATGATGATGTTCACCATTGTAGCCACCTCAACTCACGTGATGATCGGACTTGAGTTGGTGAATTTGGATCATGTATCACTCGAATGATCGGAGGGATGTCAACTTGAGTGGGAGTTCTTAAGTAATATGATTAATTGAACTCATTATCATGAACATAGTCAAAGTGTCTTTGCAAATTATGTTGTAGATTACTAGCTCACGCTGTAGCTCCCTTGTATTTTTTATATGTTCCTAGAGAAATAGAATTGAAAGATGATGGTAGTAATATTGCGGACTGGGTCCGTGATCTAAGGATTGTCCTCATTGCTGCACAGAAGGCTTATGTACTTAATGCACCGCTCGGTGTGCCAACCCCTCTAGCGTCGTCTGTAGATGTTGTGAACATCTGAGAGGCACGTTCTGATGACTACTTGATAGTTTAGTGCGTCATGCGTTACGGCTTAGAATTGAGGCTCCAAAAACGTTTTGAACGTCACGGAACATATGAGATGTTCCTAAGAGCTGAAATTAGGATCTCAGGCTCGTGCCCGTGTTGCGAGATATGAGATCTCCAGCAAGATTCTTTGCCTGCAAGATGAAAGAGAAGAGCTCAATCGTTGAGCATGTACTCAGATTGTTTGGGTGCTACAATCGCTTGAATCAAGTGGGAGTTGATCTTCTAGATAAGATAGTGATTAACATAGTTCTCCAAGTCACTGTCACTAAGCTACTAGAACTTAGTGATGAACTATAAATTGCCAGGGATAGAAATAATGATTCCTGAGTTGTTCGCGATGTTTTGACACCGCGAAGGTAGAAATCAAGAAGGAGCGTCAAGTGTTGATGGTTAACCAAACCACTAGTTTCGAGAAGGGCAAGAGCAAGGAGGGAAACTTCATGGATAGCAAGTCAGTTGATGCTCAAGTGAAGCAACCCAAAGTTGAACTCAAACCCGAGACTAAGTGCTTCTGTTATGAGGTGAGCGGTCGCTGAAGCGGAACAACCCTAGATACTTGGTAGATAAGAAGGCTGGCAACATTGATAGAAGTATATTTGATATACGAGTTACTAATGTGTACCTTGCTAGTACTCTTAGTAGCACCTGGGTATTGGATACCGGTTCGTTTGCTAAATGTTAGTAACTCGAAATAAAAGCTACGGAATAAATGGAGAACTAGCTAAGGGTGAGGTGACGATATGTGTTGGAAGTGCTTCCAAGGTTGATGTGATCAACATCGCACGCTCTCTCTACCTTCAGGATTAGTGAAGAACCTAAATAAATGTTATTTGGTGTTTTGCGTTGATCATGAACATGATTAGATCATGTTTATTGCAATACGGTTATTCATTTAAGTTAGAGAATAATGGTTATTCTGTTTACGTGAATAATACCTTCAATGGTCATGCACCCAGTGAGAATGGTTTGTTGAAATCTTGATCGTAGTATTACACATGTTCATAACATTGATGTCAAAAGATACAAAGTTAATAATGATAGTACCACATACTTGTGGCACTGCCGCTAAATGTCATATTGGTATAAAGCGCATGTAGAAACTCCATGCTGATGGATATTTGGACTCATTCGATTTCGAATCGGTTGAGACATGCGAACCATGCCTCTTGGGCAAGATGACTAAAGGACCCCGTTGGATGGAGCGGGCAAGTGATTCATTGGAAATGATACATGTTGATGTATGCAATATAGTGAGTCTTGTAGCGTGCAATGGATATCGTTATTTTCTTACCTTCACTGATGATTTGAGTAGATATAGTGTATATTTACTTAATGAAACACAAGTCTGAATCGTTTGAAAGGTTGAAGCAAATTCAGAGTGAAGTTTAAAGATCATCGTGATAAGAAGATAAAAATGACTGCGATATGATCGTGGAGGTGAATATCTGAGTCACGAGTTTGGCATACAACTTAAGACAATGTGAAAGTTGTTTCACAACTAAACGCCACCTGGAACACCATAGTGTGATGGTGTGTCCGAACATCATAGTTATGCTCTATTGGACATGGTGCGTAATATGATGTCTCTTGTCGTTTTACTACTATAATTTTGGGGTTATGCATTAGAGACAACTACATTCACTTTAAATAGGGCACCATCTAAATCCGTTGAGATGACACCATGTGAATTATGGTTTGATAGAAACCTAAGCTGTCATTTCTTAATATTTTGGGATGTGACACTTGTGTGGAAAATGTTTTCACCTAATGAGGTCGAACCCAAGGCGGACAAATTGCATCTTCATAGAATACCCTAAGATCAGTTGGGTGAACCTTCAATCTCAGATCCTAGTGCAAAATGTTTGTTGCTTAAACGGATCCTGTCTCGAGGAAATGTTTCTCTCAAAAGAATTGAGTGGGAGGAAGATAGAACTTGATGAGGTTGTTAAACCTTTGTTCAACCAGAGAGTAGCGCAGCGCAGAAAGATGTTTCTGTGAAGCCTACGTTAGTTGAAGAGGAAGTTAATGATGATGATCATGAAGCTTCAGGATCAAGTTACTATCGAACTTCGTAGGTCGACAAGGATGTGTACTGCTCCTAAGTGGTACGACAACTCTGTCTTGGAGATCATGTTGTTGGACAACGATGAACCTACGAGCTTTGGAGAAGCAATGATGGGACCGAATTCCGACAAATGGTTGGAGGCCATGAAATCCGAGATAGGATGCATGTATGAAAACCAAGTGTAGACTTTGGTAGAATTTCTCGTTGGACGGCAGGTCGTTGAGTACAAATGGATCTTTAAAATGAAGACAGACACTGATGGTGAATGTCACTATTTGTAAAGCTCGACTTGTTGCAAAGATGTTTGTGAAAAGTTCAAGGAGTTGACTATGATGAGACTTTCTCACTCGTAGTGGTCCTAAAGTATGTTGGAATTATGTTAGCAGTTGCTGTGTTTTCAATTATGAAATCTGGCAGATGGATGTCAAAACATCGTTTCCTTAACGGTTTACTTGAGGAAAGGTTGTATGTGATACAACCAGAAGGTTTTGTCAGGCCTAAGGATGCTAAAAGTTGTGCAAGCTTTAGTGATCCTTCTATGGACTGAAGCAAGCATCTTGGAGTTGGAATATACGCTTTGATGAGGTGATCAAAGTTTTGATGTTTATACAAAGTTTAAGAGAAACTTGTATTTGCAATAAAGTGAGTGGGAGCACTATAGAATTTCTGATAAGTATATGTGGATGACATATTGTTGATCAGAAATAATGTAGAGTTTCTGGAAAGCATAAAACAGTCATTTGGAAAGTGATTTTCAAAGGAAGACCTGGATGAGGCTACCTAATTGTTGAGCATCAAAATCTATGGAGATAGATCAAGATGCTCGATGAGACTTTCAATGAGTGTGTACCTTGACAAGATTTTGAAAGAGTTCAAAATGGATCAGTCAGAGAAAGAGTTCTCGCCTGATTTGTCAGGTGTGAAAGTTGAGTGAGACTCAAAGCTCGACAACGGTAGAAGAAAGAGAAAGGACGAACGTCGTCCCCTATGCCTTAGCCATAGGCTCTATATTATGCCATGCTGTGTACCGCACCTGTGTGTGCCTTGCCATGTGTCCGTCAGGGGGTACAAGAGTGAACTAGGAGTGGATCACTGGACAGCGGTCAAGATTATCCTCAGTAACTAAGAGACTGAGGAGATGTTTCTCGATTATGGAGGTGATAAAGAGTTCGTCGTAAGGAGTTACGTCGATACAAGCTTTAACACTAATCTGGATGACTCGTAGTAGCAATCTGGATACATATAGTGGAGCAGCCATTTGGAAATAGTACCAAGTGGAGTGTGGTAGCAGTGTTTACGGTTTGACATAAAGATTTGCAAAGGACACACGGATCTGAATATCGCAGACCCATTGACTATAAGACCTCTCTCACATGCCAAGCATTATCGAGCCCCAGAACTCATTGGGTGTTAGATTCATAACAATGCGAATCACATGGTGATGTGAACTAGATTATTGACTCTAGTGCAAGTGGGAGACTATTGTAAATATGCCCTAGAGGCAATAATAAATTAGTTATTATCATATTTCCTTGTTCATGATAATCGTTTATTATCCATGCTATAATTGTATTGATCGAAGACTTAAATGCATGTGTGGATACATAGAAAAACCATGTCCCTAGTATGCCTCTAGTAGACTAGCTCGTTGATCAAAAGATGGTTAAGGTTTCCTAGCCATGGACATGAGATGTCATTTGATAATGGGATCACATCATTAGGAGAATGATGTGGTGTACAAGACCCGAACTACAAACATAGCATATGATCGTGTCAGTTTATTGCTACTGTTTTCTGCATGTCAAGTATATGTTCCTATGACCATGAGATCATGCAACTCACGGATATCGGAGGAGTGCCTTGTGTGTATCAAACGTCGCAACGTAACTGGGTGACTATAAAGGTGCTCTACAGGTATCTCCGATGGTGTCTGTTGAGTTGGCATGGATCGAGACTGGGATTTGTTACTCCGTGTGACGGAGAGGTATTTCAGGGCCCATTCGGTAATACAACATCACAATGACCCTTGCAAGCAATGTGACTAATTGTTAGTTGCGGGATCTTGTATTATGGAACGAGTAAAGAGACTTGCCAGTAACGAGGTTGAACTAGGTATGGAGATACCGACGATCGAATCTCGGGCAAGTAACATACCGAAGAACAAAGGGAACATCGTACGGGATTGACTGAATCCTTGACATAGAGGTTCGATCGATAAAGATCTTCGTATAATATGTAGGAACCAATGTGGACGTCCAGGTCCCGCCATTGGTTATTGACCGTAGAGGTGTCTCGATCATGTCTACATCGTTCTCGAACCCGCAGGGTCTGCACACTTAAGGTTCGGTGACGTTTCGGTAGTGTAGAGTTATGTATGGTGGTGACCGAAGTTTTTTCGGAGTCCCGGATGAGATCCCGGAAATCACGAGGAGCTCCGGAATGGTCCGGAGGTAAATATTCATATATAGGAAGTCCCAGTTTGGTTTCCGGAAAAGTTTCGGGCTCATCGGTAGTGTACTGGGAGTGCCGGTAGTGTACCGGGAGGCCTCCAGGAGGGGTATTTCGACCCCAAGAGGTCCATGGGCTGTGGGAGAATAATAACCAGACCTTATTGGGCTGGGAAAACAGCCACAAAGACCCATGGCGCAGGAGAGAAAGTCCTAAAGCAAAAAGTGGAAAATCAGCTAATAGGAGGCAATCCTACTCCAACTAGGATTGAAGGTGAAGTAGGATTGCTTCCCACCTCCTATTTCGGCCGACCCAAAGGCCTTGGCTGCCTCTCCTCTACTCTACTCCTATATATACTAGTGGATTGGGTGGTCTTTTGACAGAATTTCCGTCCACGTGCTACCCGTTTCACCGGTGCACAGTTTCTCCTCTAGATCGGTTTTCCGCAGCGCTTAGGCGAAGCCCTGCCGGAATCACTCCACCACCATCACCGGAGCGCCGTCACGCTGCTGGTGAACTCTCTCTCCTCTCCACCTCCTCTTGCTGGATCAAGACGGTGGAGATCGTCATCAAGCTGCACGTGTGCTGAACGCGGAGGTGCCGTCCGTTCGGCGCTAGATCGGAAGGACCGTGATCGAGATCGCGAGACGGTTCGTGATGAGATCGCGGAACGGATCGTGATGAGTTCGCGGGATAGATCGTGATCAAGATCGTGAGACGGATCGTGATCAAGATCGCGGGACGGATCGTGATGAGTTCATGGGACGGATCGTGATTGGATCGTGGGACAGATTGTGATGAGATCGCAGGACGCTCGGCGATTTGGATCGCGAAGATGTTCGACTACACCAACTGCGTTTCTTAACGCTTCCCGCTTAGCGATCTACAAGGGTATGTAGATCCACTCTCTCTCTCGTAGATGCTCATCACCATGGATAGGTTTGCATGTGCGTAGGAAAATTTTTGTTTCCCATGCGACGTTCCCCAACAATATCATAACTTCACAACGGTGCATCGGATTAAAAAACTTTATATATGGAATTGACTAGAAATTGTTGTACATTCATAATAACCAACTCTCATATATGTTTAAAATGTTTAACCTGCTGTTTTCATGTAATTTGTGTAAATGGCATGTAAAATGATTTATTTCATAACTAATAAACCGTAGCTCCAATAAAAAAGACCAACATATGGAACTTGACTAGAAAAACGAGTAGAATCACATGCCGCACTTTATTTTCTTGTTTAATAAATATACACCATGTTCAGTACAGATCTGTACCAAATTCATAATATGCATGTGGGGTCCTTTTGGAAATGCTATATATTGCTTCCAAGCTCATTTAAAATGCCTAGGTGATGTAGTTGTTCATGCTTCACCTCTTGACATGTTTACCAACATTTAATATTGATGAGTACCTAACGAGATTGAACTAACTAATTCGAACATGGAGTCTCGTCAATATGCAACTCGTTTCATATTGAGCTTCACTTTAATGTGTAGTAGTTTTTTGATGTGATTTGCCATGCCTTGCATATTTAAACCGGACATGCATCATATTTGTTTGCGCATCATGTCATGCACATGTTGTGGTGTTATCGCGTGTTGATTGTTGTTTTTGGTTTGTTCCTTCTCGATAGAGTTCCGAAAGCATTCATAGTGTGAGGATTCGTTCGACTACGTTGGATCGCCTTCTTCAAGGACTCGTACTTCTTCCAAGCGGGATCTCAAGCAATATGACACATTTCCCGGGATACCACTACTATTATTGCTATGCTAGTTGTCTGCTTTTATCGTTAAGTCTCGCTACCTACCACTTGTTTGTCATGGCTCCCAACATTGCCATGAAAAGCCTCTAACCCTCCACATTCCCAGCAAACCTTTGTTTGGCTATGTTACCGCTTGCTCAGCCCTTCTTATAGCGTTTCGAGGTGCAGGTGCAATTGCTTCCATGTGTCAACATGGACATTCTTTTGTTATCACAATATTATTACTATTTAACTTAATGCACATATATACTTGGTAAAATGTGGAAGGATTGGCCTTTTGCTCGGTGTTTTGTTCCACTTTTGTCGTCCCTAGTTACCTGTGTACCTGTGTTATGTTCCATATTTAGCACTCCTAACATGCTTGGGGTTGTTATGGGGACCCCCTTGATTTTCGTTTTGGGATAAACCTTGTCTGGTAAGGCCCAACATTGGTACTCCATTTGCCTAATAACTAATAAAATTGCATAGGGACCCGCTGACACCCGTGGATAATTTAATCAACAACCCAGGCCAGTGCTCCTCATGAGTGTTGGTCCACTCGCCGGACTATATGGGCCACTCGCTGAACACCAGATGACCTGAAGGCCTAGTTACCAGGATGGAAGCTTCGAGGACCATGGCTTGCGCTCCACGTCAGATGTAGTAAATAGGCATGTTTATCTCTTCGGCATATAATCGACCATTTGTAAACCCTTGGCCTCCTCAGCATCTATATAAGCTGGAGGGTTTTAGGGTATAGAGAGAGAACAACTCATCTAGGGTTAGACATACGATCTCGACGTAGATCAACTCTGTAACCTCTTAGACATCCAATACAATCAAGCAGGACGTAGGGTACTACCTCCATAGAAGGGCCCGAACGTGGGTAAACACGTGTCCCCTTCGTCTCCTGTTACCATCGATCCTAGTCTCACAGTTTGGGACCCCCTACCCGAGATCCACCGGTTTTGACACCGACATTGGTGATTTCATTGAGAGTTCCTCTATGAGCAAGATGTGATCGACGCCTCGCCTTTTCATCAACAAAGAGGTCCGCAACATGGACGTTTTCATCCCCGAGAAGATGTTCGCCTTCGGCAATGTTGTGCTACATGCTGGTTCCACCGGTCATCTAGACCACGTTGAGAGCCTCGCCCCGATCAGGAAGTCAGATTTGGAAACCTAGAGTTTTCTGTCGACTCTCGAGGCGAGTTTTCACTAATCGGGCTCACGACTTCGCTCGTAATCCCCGAGGACTCTGAGGCCTTAACCTCGAGCCCCTCCATCGGACATGCCAATGGGTTCACCCATGGCGGCAGCCCGATCTCTAACCCCGGCCTGGCCATCGAGCCATATGAATGGACCTGTGTTCCTAAGAAACACTTCCCAGGGGTGGGCTTCATGGGGTCGACTCAACGCGTTCTGAACTTGGAGCTCGGTGATCGACGAGGCCTTGGAGGGATTGTCATCTTTGAAAATCACCGATGATCTAAGCCCCGATCTATGTTCGGCCCACCCACCACCCACTTGATAACCACCATTGAAGACTTAACCAACGTGCTAGACTATGCCTCTGAGGACCGTGCTCCCACCCCCGTTAACACCGGGAGTTGGACCGCCACTTCTACATACGAAGTTTACATGGTGGATACTCCGGCCACCAACGGCGACAACACGCCTTACAACGATGGTTAAAAATCGGGAAACATTCCATCAAGGCGCCGGAATTTGCATAAGCGGTCCAAAAGCAAAAAGAGAAGACGAATTATTATCAACGGCAGGGATGGTAACGCCCCTGCCGATCATGATCATCCCGATGTGCCTGAGCCCCCGTTCGAGGGTCCGGATGGGCCCGCGGACCAAAACGACCCTGGTGCCGTCAAGGACCACGAGGGCGATGATTACCTTCCCCCCGTCAAGGAGGAAGACCTACCAGAAGCCGATGACATGTGCATCCCTGATAACCTCGAGGATCAGGAAGAAATCAGGCAGCGGCTGATAGTAATGGCTCGTAGCCTCAAGGCCAAAGAGTGGTAACTCAAAGCCGAACGGGCCGACCTCACTGATCGATGGACAAAAGTCCTCTCAGCCGAAGAAGCACATGGAACTGGTTTGTCAAACCAGCCCAAAAGTTACCCTCGGAGGCGGCTGCTTCCACAATTCGATGATGAGCTCACGAACACTCCGTCTCCACATCATACCGCATATGACGAGCCTGTCCGCCCTCCTCGTGGGCGTGACAGAGCGGCAAACAACACAGGTTACATATCGGCGATTCCTCGAAGACGGGGTAAGGAGCCATTCGAAACCAATGACCGGTTCGACCTGCGCGATGACATAATCATAGAGTAGGTCATACTAGATCCATCTATGGATCTAGGGATTACTCACCGGATAAACGGGGAGAGTATAGACCATGGTTCGACCAAAACCACAGAGCCCGGAAGCCCAGTCGGCTCCATACAGACGCCGACTACAGGCGTGACATAGCTTGGGTCAGGGGCGCCGCTCACCCACTATGCTTCACTGATGAGGTAATGCGGCATCAGTTCCCCGAAGGGTATAAACCCGTCAATATAGAACATTATGACAGAACCACTGACCCAACCGTTTGGATCAAGGACTTCCTCATGCTACATATGGCATGCGGAGATGATCTCCACACCATCAAATACCTACCTCTCAAGCTTAAGGGGCCAGCTCGACACTAGTTAAACAGCCTCCCCGAAAACTCCATAGGATGCTGGTAGACCTGGAAGACGCGTTTCGCTCTAACTTCCAGGGGACCTATGTCCGCCCGCCAGACTCTTCGGACTTCAGCAACGTCGTCCACAAGACCGGCGAGTCTGCCGAGTAATTCTAGAATCGGTTCTTGACTAAGAAGAACCAGATCATCGACTATCCGTATGCCGAGGCTATTACCTCTTTCCAGCACAATATTCGGGACGAATGGATGGCCCACTAGCTAGGTTAGGACAAACCTCAGACTATCTCTGCCCTTACCTCCCTCATGACCCACTTCTCTGCAGGTGAAGAAAATTGGCTGGCTAGACGTAGCCATAATTTTGAGGATACAGCGGCACCAAAAGCCCAGGATGACAACTCAAAACCAAAACGTAATCATGGTAACGACCGCGACGACACGGCGGTCAATGCCGGATTCCGCAACGCCTGACCCGGACAGCGGAAGAAGCCCCCTAAAGGTAATCATGATGGACGCACTGAGCTTGAGAACATCATGGACACGACTTGCCAAATTCATGGGACTCTAGAAAAGCCAGCCAATCACACACACCGCAATTGCTGGTTGTTTAAACAGGTCGGCAAGACACAACCTGAAGACCAGGGCAAGATTCTGTGCTGCAAGGACGAAGACGAACCTCGAGGTCCAATGGGTGTTGGTCGGAAGAAATCCCCTCCCGAAGTCAAAATGATGAACATGATATACGCCACACACATACCCAAGTAAGAGAGGAAGCGGGCCTTTCAGAGGTCTATGTCGTGGAGCCCAAAGCTCCAAAATATAACCCGTGGTCGGCTTACGTGATCACCTTTGACCGGCGCGACCATCCGACCAGTATCCGTCATGGGGGCTCGGCTGCCCTCGTCCTAGACCCCATTATAGATGGGTATCACCTCAGCAAAGTCCCAATGGACGGAGGAAGTAGCCTCAATCTGATTTACTCCGACACGGTGAATAAGATGGGTATAGATCCGTCACGGGAGTGATCCCAGGGCTTGGGGCCTGATGCACGGGCTCTGTAACCCTCGAAGCCATGTTCGGCTCGCCTGATAACTTGCGCATCAAAGACTATTGTGCCCTTCCGTAGCGGCTATCACGCGCTGCTCGGTCGGACCCTATTTGCTCGGTTCAACGCAGTCCCGCATTATGCATACCACAAGCTCAAGAGGCCGGGCCCCAAGGGGGTCATTACTGTCAATAGCAATACAGAGCGGTCCCTTAGAACAGAGGAACATGCACTCGCGCTAGCGGCCGAATTTAGCTATGAAGACGATCGGCAAGCTTTGGCATTCGCCGTAAAGGCAAGAAAGGTTTGGAAGTGAGTTCGGATTCAAACCGAGAACTCCGACCCTCCTTCCTCCCCTCAATAGGGACTCACCCCCACCGCACAACCTCAAGACCAGCAAAGCACGTGCCGAAGAGGCACAACTTCAAACTTAAGATTCCATGGGTGGCGGTGGTTAACTTCCGATGGGTGTTCGGTTGCTCCGAACTGTAACCATCAACACATCTTCAGACGAGACGTAGTCACTCCTAAAAGAGCCTACCTACGGCGTACAACCCATTTACATAATTGGTGACTTCTCAAGACCTAGTTTGCAAGGTCCGTTCACCGAACACTATCACCTATCAAGGTATATCCAAAGGCAGGAGTTACCAAGCGATAGGGTATATCAAAGATGTTTAGTCAACAATTGAAGACCCCTGGTACAACAGGTCCTTTAGGCCTTCCTATTTTATCTTTTTTCGCATACTTGTAAGCAGTTGCTTCGTCAATCCGAGTTATAAGAGTTGGTTGAGGAAACATGAAGTTGCCTGGCGCAAGTTCGCCTCAATTGTTTTGTTTTTGGCACATACCAATTCCCTCCTCTTCTCGTGAATCTGTTTGGTATGGCTTGGAGTCACCGACTATTAGATCGGTGGCTCGACTTCAATCTCCAACCGCCTTAAACATTGTGTGCTTGGCATCTTGGCGTTCGCTCTAGGTGCATTAGTTCCGAACTTTGTATTTGGTCATTAATTTGGGTTGCTTGGCTCCTGTGTTTGCCCCTTTATGTTTCGCTCGTTTGGCTAAAGGGGCCAAGGGAGCACCCCTGTGATTGTGCTTCCGAATAGCCCGGTCAAGCGCCTAAGGGGAGAAAGCCGATAACAGAGTGTCATAGTATGTGTGAGACGATCTGTGAACCCCAAGTTAGGAGTATTACACTTCAACCCTTGAAAGGGGTTATCCCGCATTGCGCAAGGAATTTGCCCTTTATGCAAATGATATGATGTCGGCTTTGGCCCTGGTTTACCACTACGTCGGTGTCTCATTGTGCGCCCCCCGCAGTCCTTTTCGCACGCCCTTTGGTTAAATGAAAGAAATAAAGCATAATTGTCCAATTGCCTAGTCCCCAAGTGCAAGGAATCATCATATTAATTTCCAAAGGTGGAAGTGATAAGTATGGAATGTCGAACCCACAAGGAGCTAAAGGTAAGATCGATATTCTCTCAAGTCCTATCGTCCACCTATACGACTCTACGTACATCGAACGTTTGCTTCCAACTAGAAACGAGAAATAAAACTACATTGTGGGTATGAAGAGGACAACTTTGCATGATATCGGAGAACTAAAATATAAATATAGGTGTTGTTATCATATTAATATTACAAATAGCGAGTGGAGAATAATGATGGGTTGGTGTGCAGAATTATCCTAGGCAATTCTTAGAAAGATAGGAAATCATCATTGCAATTTTATATGAGGGAGATGCATAAGCTAACATACTTTCTCTACTTGGATCATATGGACTTATGATTGGAACTCTAGCAAGCATCCGAAACTACTGAAGATCATCAAGGTAAAACCCAACCATAGCATTAAAGCATCAAGCCCCCTTTATCCCATACGCAACACCCCCCTTACTCGGGTTTATGCTTCTGGCACTCAAGCAACCCACTATAAGCGAATCATGAACGCATTGCAACACCCTAAAGCGGGAATCCTTCATATGTGCGTGGCATGGAAGGCACCATAGGAAAGCACAAAAATAAACATACAACTCAAACCGATCTAGATCATCAATCAACCCAAAGGACAAAAGTAATCTACTCAAATCATCATAGGATGGCATCACATCATTGGATCATAATATGTAGCATAAAGAACCATGTTCAAGTAGGTGATTACAGCGGGGTGCGGGAGAGTGGACCGCTAAAAGGAGATAAGGATGGTGATGAACATGGTGATGTTGATGAAGACGATCACCGCGGCGATGGTTCCCCTGGTGGCACTCTGATACCACCGGGAGAGAGGGCGAGATGGTCTCCCCCTTGTGCTTCCTCCTCCATGGACTCTCCCCTCTATGGTGATAGTTTCTCCCTCTGGTCATTAGCCTCCATGGTGTGGATGTACCCTCTGGGACGATGAAGATGGCCTTCGCTGATGGTGACCCCCTCTGGCAGGGTGCTGGAGAGGGCCAAGATTTGTTTTTCGTAGCTCTGGAGGTGTGCGGCGCCAAAACTCCCGATCTAGGATTATTTTTGGGTTTTTTAGTATTTATAGGAATTTTTGGCATCGGTCCCATGTCCAGAAGGTTCGCGAGGAAGTCACGAGCCAAGGGGACGCGCCCTAGGTGGGTGGCGCGCCCCTGTGGCTTGTGGCTTCCTCGGCATTCCTCTCCAATGACTCTTCGCTCCAGTATTTTTTATATTTTCCAAAAATATTCTCTGTAAATTTCCAGCTCATTCCAAGAACTTTTATTTCTACACGAACACAACACGACGTTAGTTCTGCTGAAAACAACATTAGTCTAGGTTAGTTCTAATATAAGCATACAAAAATCATATAGAATTATTGTAAACATGGCATGAATACTTCATAAATTATCGATACATTGGAGACGTATCAGCATCCCCAAGCTTAATTCCTGCTCGTCCTCGAGTAGGTAAATGATAAAAGAAATAATTTATGAAGTGATAATGCTAGCAAGTGCACAAGTTTGATCAATGACAATTCCAGTCACTTCTTCTAGCATCAATATAAATCATAAACTGTAGCTCATCTCATAAAACTTCTCATGATCAAGTAATTTGTGAAGTGTGAATAATTTATGAAGTGTGAATGCTAGCATAGTGCGTAAAATTGAATAATGATAGTTCCAAACTTCTGATGATCAAGTAACGAGCTATTCACATGTTAAAGTATAGACCAGAAAGCTTCTTGAAAACTAACAAACCATATTCCTAGTCATCAAACAATTGCAATTCATCTTATTTTCAGCAAGGGTCTATGTAAGAGCATTGATTTAGCAAATTCTACAAACTCAACTATCATATAGTCTTCCATGATTATTGACACTCAAATCATATTTTTAGAACAAATAGCATCCATTGAACACAGAGAGAGATAGGGGCTTAATGTTTTGCCTCCCAACTTATTTATCATATAGATAATTGTCAACAATAATAATTCATCATCAAATATATTTGTGTAGATATATATGTCTAGATCATTCCCCAACACATGACGCTTGCCAAGAGAAAAAGGCCAAATATAGGAAGTGGTGAAGATCACCATGACTCTTGCATAAAGGTAAGTACTAGAAAGTAAAAGATAGGCCCTTCGTAGCGGGAAGCATTGATTTTCTAAGGTGCCAGAGCTTGAGCTTTTAAAACAGAGATGAAACATAATTCTGAGCGGTATGCTTTCATTGTCAACATAACAACCGATACATTATAGGCGGTTCCCAAATAGAATGGTAAAGTTTTTACTCCCCTCCACCAATCAACCACACTCCACGGCTAGCCGAATCCACGGGTACCGTCCATACCAACAACATTCCTGGGGGAGTTTTGTTTAATTATTTGCATTCTTTTCTTTGATTTCGGGACTGAGAATCCCTATTACCAGCCACTTTCTCGTGAATGATAGTGAATCAACACATATCATGAGAATAACCCACCTATCATGGGATCTACTGACATCCCCTAGTTACTATATGAGTGATTCGGGCATACAAAACAGAATATTCTTTGAAGGTTTAGAGTTTGGCACATGCAAATTTACTTGGAACGTCAGGTAAATACTGCATATAGGTAGGTATGGTGGACTCATATAGAAAAAAATTGTGTTTAATGGTGTTTGGATGCACAAGTAGTATTTCTACTTGGTGCGGAATTTTTGGCTAGTATGAGGTGGAAACAAGCACCACATGTTGGAGGATCCATAACAATATAACTTCTGTACAAATATACCCAAACATAACTCATTAAGTTGTCTTCCTTGTCCAACTTCAACTAATTTTATTAAGTTTAAAAATAGTTAATGGGCATTCACAATCGTAGAAGATGTCCAAGATAGTATATTTATATGTGAAATCTGTCTTCCTTCAATATTCTTTCATGGATTGTTCAAGTGACCAATGTGGTGTTTTGTAACTTTCAATAAATCTTGCCACCTATAATTATTATGTGTGAAGACATTACTCCCCATGGGATAAGTATATGAAGCATTTTGTAATTCAGATTTATGATATTAAATTCATTCAACCATTTACTCATAGGATACAAGTGAAGCACGAGAGTGAATGAAAAACTGGTCCAAAAAGATATAACCGAAGATCAATGTGTAGTCAATTAGTTAAATAGCCATGTGAGGACTCTCTCTTATTCAAAATTTCAGATACAATGATTTTATTGAAATAGCATGCATCATGTGACCGAATAAAAATTTAGGCTCAACATAGGCTAACCGATAATTGTTGATGAAGAGAGGTGGGATGCGTAGCATCCCCAAGCTTAGATACTTGAGAGTTCTCGAAATATTTTCATGGGGTGCCTTGGGCATCCCCAAGCTTGAGATTTTGTATCTTTTTCAATCCTCTCATATCCCAGTTTCACCTATACTCAAAAACTTCATCCACACAAAACTCAAAAAGAACTCGTGAGATAGGTTAGTACAGATAAGAACAAATCAGCACTTCATTTACGGTCAAAACAAGTTGCACAATCATTTTCAAACATTAGTTACTGTATGATATCATTTCCACAATTTACATCGACCAATATAGGCTATGGAAACCATAGGATAAGTAGATAACAAAACTATGACAACAATCTGTCCAAACAGAACAGTCTATAGCAATTTATTACAACAGTGCACCTATGTAACTCAAAAAATTCTCACAATTTAGGAAATTCTAAGGAATTTATACGAAAACACTTTGTAAAAATTTCAGAAACTTTCCACTTTCTAGTAAAATATGAAAATTCAAACACTACAGTAAAAGTTTCTGTTTTTTTACACAACACACATCAAACATGCAAAGCAAGCATCCTAAGGCAATTCTTGGAACTTTTTACTGAAAAACAAGATTATAAATAACACCTAACATGGAAAAACAAAATAAAATGACGATCCAAGCAAAACTCATATTATGTGACGAATAAAATGATAGCTCCAAATAACCTATACCGATAGTGTTGAAGACGAAAGAGGGGATGCCTTGCAGGGCATCTCCAAGCTTAGACGCTTGAGTATTCCTTGAATATTACCTTGGGGGTGCCTTGGGAATACCCAATCTTAGGTTATTTTCACTCCTTATTCTCCTCATATCCGTGCCTCACCCAAAGCTTTAAAACTTCAATCACACAAAACTTAACGGAACTTTGTGAGAAGTGTTAGTGTAATAAAGATAGATCATTCACTTAGGTACTGTCAAGACAAGATTCATAATTATTCCCACATGATACCTATTGTATTTCGTCATTCCCACAATTTATATTACTCAATATAAGCTCTAGGAACACTTGCAACAAGCAAACTATATATGCAAAACAGAATCTGTCAAAAACAGAACAGTCCATAAAGATCTGAATGATCACAAAACTTCCCTAAATATAAAAATTCTGAACAGTTAGGAAAAATCCATTAATTTTCATATAAATGTTGTGTAAATTTTTTAGAATTTGTTGACCCTCCAATAAAATCAGATAATTCATATACTTGACACAAAACTTTCTGTTTTTGCATAGAATCAAACAAGGAAGTATCCATACTATCCCAAAGGCTTTACTTGGCACATTATTGAAATAAAAGGCACAAAACTGGATTACTACAGTAGCTTAATCATATGAACACATAAAAACATAAAGTAAAAATGTTGGGTTGTCTCCCAAAAAGTGCTTTTCTTTAATGCCTTTTTAGCTAGGCATGATTTTTAAATGATATTCTTCCAAGCCAAATTTTCATGATCATTTTAGTCATAATCTAAAAGATATAAGTGAAGTTCATAGATAATTCTACAATTAATATATATTAACCAATATCCAAGATCAAAATATATAAGTAAATAACACGAAGCATTCTATAAAGACATACTCAAAAGATTTAAGTGAAACGCATGAAGCATTCTACAAAGCCATACTCAAAAGATTTAAGTGAAGCACAAAGAGCATTCTATAAAGCCATACTCAAAATATTTAGGTGAAGTGCATCAAGATTTCTACAAATAAATGAAGTACTAACTCATACTAGAAGGGAGCATAAAGGAAAAGACAAACACTAAAGACACATATTATGTGAACAAAACAAAAACCGAGGTATACCAATAATTGTTGAAGAATAAAGATGTGATGACTTCCGGGGCATACCCAAGCTTGGATGCTTGAGTCTCCTTGAAATATTTACTTGCGGTGCCTTTGGCATCCCCAAGATTGAACTCTTGTCTCTCCTTATTCTTCTTATATCGATACCTTCTCTATCTTCAAACACTTCATTCACACAAAACCCTCATGAGATCCGTTAGTATAATTAAGAAAATTACTACTTTAAGTACTGTTGTGAAATAATTACAAATTCATATTAGCATTATATCTACTGTATTCCAACTTCACCATGGTTCATACCCCCCGATACAAGCCATAGATTCATCAAATTAAGAAAACAATGCATAGAAAACAGAATCTCTCAAAAACAGGACGGTTTGTAGTAATCTAGAAACTTCGTATACTTATGTAAGTCAAAGAATTTTGAAAATTTAGTAAGAAATAAAATAATTGCATAGAAGTACTATGTTAAAATTTCAGAAACTTTTGACGTCCCAATAAAAAATGTAAATTCACGCACTACAGCCAAAGTTTTTGTTTTGACTGCACACACCAAACAAGCAATCTAATCATCCTAAAAGAAATTTCTGGCACATTATTTTTTATAATAAAATGGATATGTAGCAGGTGATCATTATTTTTCAGATGATTCCATGTAAAATTCTACATTGTTTCCATGAGCATGAACAAAAGTGTTCAAGGTCGACCCTCACTTCTCCCATGCACAACCTTCCAATCACTTCTCTTTTTGAAAAACTTCTTGGGAATAACAGGCAAGTAACTCTTTTTGTAGTTTTAATTTTTTTTTTGTTTTTTCACACACAACTAAAGAAAGAAAAAATGTAAAACAAAATCTATATAGTGAAGAAAGTAAACAAGCACACACGAGAATATCAATCCCACGCTATTGCTCCCCGGCAACAACGCCAGAAAAGAGCTTGATAGTCCCCAAGTGCAAGGAATCATCATAGCAATTTCCAAAGGTGGAAGTTATAAGTATGGAGTATCCAACCCGCAAGGAGCTAAAGGTAAGATCAATATTCTCTCAAGTCCTATCCGCCATTGATACGACTCTACATACACTGAACGTTTGCTTCCAACTAGAAACGAGAAATAAAACTACGTTGTGGGTATGAAGAGGATAGCTTTGCATGATATCGGAGAACTAAAATATAAATATAGGTGTTGTTATAATAATATTACAATATATTAAAAATAGCGAGTGTGGAATAATGATTGGTCGCTGTGCAGAATTATCGTAGGCAATTGTTAACAAATTCGGAAATCGTCATTGCAATTTTATATGAGGGGGAGGCATAAGCTAACATACTTTCTATACTTGGATCATATGCACTTATGATTGGAACTCTAGAAAGCATCCGCAACTACTAAATATCATTAAGGTATAACCCAGCCATAGAATTAAAGCATCAAGTCCCCTTTATCCCATACGCAACAACCCCCTTACTCGGGTTTATGCTTCTGCCACTCAAGCAACCCACTATAAGAGAATCATTAACGTATTGCAACACCCTACAGTGGGAATCCTTCATGTGTGCGCGGAACGGAAGGCACCATAGGACAGCACCAAAATAAACATACAACTCCAATCAATCTAGATCATCAATCAACCCAAAGGACAAAAGTAATCTACTCAAAACATCATAGGATGGGAACACATCATTGGATCATAATATGTAGCATAAACCACCATGTTCAAGTAGGTGATTACATCGGGGTACGGGAGAGTGGAACACTAAAAGGAGATGAGGATGGTGATGAAGAAGGTGATGTTGATGAAGACGATGACCGCGGCAATGGTTCCCCCGGTGGCACTCCGGCACCATCGGGAAAGAGGGGGAGATGGTCTCCCCCTTGTGCTTCCTCCTCCATGGCCTCTCCCCTTTGCGGGGAGAGGTTCTCCCTCTGGTCCTTAGCCTCCATGGTGTTGATGGCCCCTCTGGGACGATGAAGATGGCCTCCGGTGATGGTGAACCCTCCGGCAGGGTGCCGGAGAGGGCCAAGATTGGTTTTTCTTGGATTTGGAGATGTGTGGCGGCGGAACTCCTAATCCAGGTTTATTTCTAGGGTTTTAAGTATTTATAGGAATTTTTGGCGTCGGTCCTACATCCGGAAGGTTCCTGAGGAAGTCACAAGACAGTGGGACGCGTCCTAGTGGGTGGCCGCGCCCCTATGGCTTGTGGCTTCCTCGGCCTTCCTATCCAATGACTCTTCGCTCCAGTATTTTTTATATTTTCGAAAAAATTTCTCCGTAAATTTTTAGCTCATTCTGAGAACTTTTATTTCTGCACGACAACATCGTCAGTCCGGGTTAGTTCTAATAAAATCATAACAAAATCATATGGAATAATTGTAAACATGGCATGAATACTTCATAAATTATAAATACGTTGGAGACGTATCAACTTCTAGAGATCGGCAGCTGAGCCTGAGGATCGCCATACCAGGGTCAACAATTCGAATATGCTATCCCCGAATACGCACTTTAGGGACTACAGCTTACCATCGGCTATCTCCTTGGCTTGGCGAACTTGTTCCTCGAAGAACCATCTATCCACCCACTCTTGATGAAGATCGGATTTCGTGGTGGACAGCTCGACTGAGAGCACCTCGTTCTTTCGCTCCAAGGCATCGCACTTATTGCTGGCATCCTGGAGTTCATCTTGTATCTCCGCCACACGAGCCTGGTGTTTATCACTGGTGGCTCGCAGGGCGGAGAGTGCGGTGGCCGCTTCCGTTGTCACCGCCTTCTCCACGGCTGCTTCAGCTTTGACGCGCTGAAGCTCGGCCTTGAGATTTTCCATCTCTTTCGATGAAGCTCCAACATGACAAGGACTTATCTATAAGGACTGCATTGATAGAATTCGGGGAAGAATACTCAGATTTGATTCGAACTTACCCTGCTCCTTGTCGAACCTTTTGTTGAGGGCTTCGACCTCATCCTCGGAGCGCTTGAGCTTCCGATTTATCTTGTCCTGTTCGGGGCCATTTTTGGCTGCCATCGATGACGAGGCGTACACATAGAATCCATGTATCAACTATAGATATGACCCCCAGGCGAGTCCGTTCAACTCACCTAGGGCTCGGGGACTGCCATATATACGATATGATTAAATAAAATCTTAACAAAAATGACGGGCAACTTACTTGAAAGCCTACAAGGAGACCATTGAAGGCCCTCTTCAGTCCATTGTCAATGGACTGGACGCTTTGTAACACCACACCCATAAGGGTGCGGTGGTCTTCG
Organism: Hordeum marinum; assembly: GCA_022496015.1. NCBI lineage: Eukaryota > Viridiplantae > Streptophyta > Magnoliopsida > Poales > Poaceae > Hordeum > Hordeum marinum. The sequence continues at coordinate 153,923,108 of CM039678.1, forward strand.
AGGATAGAGGCGCTTGATAAAGCCTCCCCCATCACCTACCACTCAGTGGTCGGCGGCGCCGGGGATGATCGGATTTCCCGATCACCCACCGGGGTTTGGATTGATGCCTCCGGAGGCACCACGCACTCTGGAGATGTTCTTGGGGGGGACTGATGGCCTTCCCGTCCAGCCTCCTTGGTGGCTGGGCAGGGGATCGTCCCCTGATCTTCGGTGGTCGAGGTGTTAGCCTTGGCCATGGGGGTGTCCTCCGCGCCCCCTGTGTCCGCCTCCATTGGAGTGTGCTGGGACGACACCTCCATGGAGTCCTTCGTAGCGCTAGGAGTGGGGGGTGCCAGGCGTCCCCGCTCTCCGCTAGTTCGGCAGGTGGGGTCTCCCCATTCGATATTACCTTGGTGGGGATGACATGCGGATGGCTGTTTAACCAACAACCTGTGTATTAGCAAACTTCGAGCCTACTGGCGACAAAAAGAAGGGTTTTCGGATCCTAACCTAGATGGAGGGTCTTCACCCTGAGGCTCCTTCTAGGAACCTCCTCGGCATCTTCGGAATTGGATCTCGAGTCTGAAATTTCATTGTACATGACCATCCGCACTTGCCGCGCCCTCTTTGGGGCAGGAGAGGTTGCCTGCCCTGGGGCGTCTGAGGTCGCCGCTCTCCTATTGGCGTGGGGGATATCGCCTCCCCTTCGCTCTCGACCTCTTCGTCCTCCTCCTCTTCTTCTTATTCTTCCTCTTTGGCCTTCTCCTTATTTGAGGAGGAAGGTGTGTCTTCGGAAGCAGCATCAGGCTGATCCCTGATGCGGATACCAGCCTCAACTGGTTTCTTCTTCTTCTCCTTCTTCGTGGGAGGATTGTAAGGCTTCTCCACGAGCATCTTGTCCAACTACCCAGCCTTCTCGTCTTCGGGCTGAGAAGCCTGACTGCAGATGTTGCTTTTTTAGCCATTTCTGCATAGACATGTTGGACAAAGGGATATGGACCTTCTATGCTACGAAATCGAATAAGCTAGGATGTGGCATACCTCAGAGTCCGGTTTGGTGGTGTGGAGGCCCTTGTCTTCCCCCTCCGTTGGCCAGCTCTTTATCGGTTTGAGGAACGCCTTCCACAGCTTCTCTCGCGTAGTGCAGAAGAATTTCCACACTATGGGCTCGGCGTCGAGTTTCCGAGCCCACGGTGAGGTGTCTTTGCACTGGCAAGGGAGGACGCCTCTAGGAAAATCACCAGAACCACATCGGGCACCTTGGTGCCGTCCTCGATCAAGGAACGGGTCCGCTTTTGTAACATCCCAAAATTTCATTTTGGAATGTTATGAAATATAGCTATGCATAATCATCACATTGTTTGAGTGAATATAATTGTTGAAGTGATTCTTTTGATTTTCTGAAAGCCCATTTCAATTTTTCCATATAATGACTTCACCTATTGGAAAACCTTGGAAATGTTAAAAGAAAGAGAGGAGTAACATGATACTCCACACCAAGGGCATCTTGGTGAAATATTTGAACAATAAAACCAAGGGGTCATTTGAAAAATATTTGCAAAAGGTTTTAAAATCAAATAGGCATTTTATGAAAATAATTATTTTTTTCAAAAGTATTCAAATGACAGAGGAAAAATGTTCATTGAATAGCATTAATTCTCCTGATCATTTTGATATATATATTTCCTATATTTGGAAATGATTTGAATGCATTTAGATATTTTAAACCCTCTGGATATTAAAAAGGAAAGTATTAATTTGAAACGTGCCGGCCCACAGCAGTTAAGTCCTGAAATCCCTCCGGGTCGGCCACCGACGTGCTAACAGTGCCTCTCCCTCAAACTGATGCGTCGGACCCACTGTCCGATGGCGCCATTCGCGTGCCCAACCCCTTCCTCGCGCGCGCGCCATCGTTGCGAGAGATCCCTCTCCGTGGATCTCGCCTCTCGTCCCTCCCCGACCACCACACCGGCCCTATAAGTAGGCCCTGCCCCTCCTCTCTCCATTCCACCCCGAGCCCCCCTCTACCTCACTGGAACGCTTCCCCACGAGCTCGCCGGAGTTCCACCACCCAACCGGATCTCCCCAAGCACCTGCCCGTCGCTACCCTCACCCTCAGCCCCCTCCAATGCCACCAGAGTACTTCGGAGCCCCGTCGCCGTCATTTGAAGCCCTCGGACACCGTCCCCATCCACCGGAGCGACGCCCCGACGACCTCGCCGGAGAACCCCCTCGCTGGCGACCTCTTCTGTGTAAGCCACCGAACCCCTCCCTGTCTGTTCGATCGTAGATCAACGCGTCAGATTAGATCGTTTTAAAACCCGAACCGGTATGCACTAGGCTTCGGTCACCCACCTGCAAACGCCCGGACGCATGCTCCGTCAACCAATAGGAAGTCGACACGTAGACCCTGTCCGATCAGTTTCATTTTCTAATTTTCTATTTCCGTTTTAGAAAACAGAATGTTTTCAAATTTTGTTTTTATCATATCTTTTAAACTATTAGGTGTTTTTACTTGATTCTTTTTGCATTAGTTCAAAAATTAGCTGTAGTTCATGTCTGTATGATTAGATTTCAAATTTGAGTTTTAAATTTTGAATCTAATGAAATTTGTTCAAATTACTAAAATCTGTATAACTAGAGTTTAAATTTTTGTTTGAGTGAATCTTTTTGCTACTGTTTGGTATTAGTTAATCCTATCATTATACATGATTTGAGTATTTTTGAATAAATCTAGTTACTGTTTTTAACAAAAATAGAATCTGTCTAGTTCTTAATAGGTTTTAACTAAATTTATTTATTCAATTTGAACCTAAATTAGTTTATCTTTTGTTTTAGTTTTCATTAGGTTCTGTTATTTCAAACATTTTGGTATACTCACTTGATATTATTTAGAATCATTGTTTAGTTTTATACCATGTGGTTATAGGAATCTTTCACATTAGGTATAGTTTTATAAAATAATTTAGTTTTACTTTCACAAACTAGATAGATGATTAAATTAGGCTTTCTAATAAATAATTTTAGTAATTCTATTCTGTTAAGTAATATGATGATAATAATGTTAGTGTTAACAATAAGTTGTTTTGGTTTCTTATTCCAAAGTTATAGGAACATTCTAGTCATTTTCATCTAGTAGTGTTTTGCAAATTAAAATATTTTAGTAGCAAATATTTTCACAAAAAAATCATAGTGGATTTAATTCTGTTTACTAATATAGATTTTTTTATTTTATTCTTTATTTTTCTGTTAACCATTGTTTTGTTATTAATATAGTTGTTTGTCTTATTTTATATTAGTAGTAGTTTTGACACTAAAAGTTTTGTGAGCCAAAAATATTGATTTTGTTTTCTTTCTCTTGATTGTTACTAGTGAATAGTTTTAGTATTGTTTTAATTTTATCTTGCTAATTGTGTGAGTTGTATTTTAGTTGTATGCTTATTGTGTGCTCTTGTTTGATTCGTTAGATCATCCGGAGTGCGAAGCTTGTTATCTAGAGTCACTTGAGTACGAAGATCGTCAGCAAGGCAAGTCACTTTGACCATGTTTACCTATGTTTTTATTGCATTAGTTCTTCCATCACCCCAATTGCATGCAAAGTAGGTAAATTGGAAACTTGGTTACTTGTTGTAGTATCATGTGGTAGGTATCCCTCAACCCTTGACACATTGGCCCCGGGAAACGTTGATTTACATTTTGCTAGGCTATTAGTAGACGGGGTTGGTTGTGTGATTCATGAGTGTTCTGAGATAATAATTTAAAGACCTACAGGATGATCAAGACTTCAAGACTCCGAGTTCTCAATATACCTCTGGGTGGATCATGGTTGAACGGCGCCCTGGAGAAACCAGTGATTAGCCTAGATGATGCTGGAGATGTGCCAGTATTCATGCGGAAAGGTCCACCCAGGCACAAAGAGATGGATGGATGCTTCAAGACTCAAGGCTTACCTGCACAGCCACAAGTCATTATGGGCTCTGGCTTGGTTGGATATCGTGGTGACCCTAGACAGGCGGTGCTACGAGATGTAGAAGAACGGTGGGAAAGGATGGGCACCGACAGAGTCTCATCGAAACCCTTTAGAAGACCATGTTTTGGTCATCCATTCCTGAAACACCCTGAAGTGCGAGGAATCCAACGGAGGCGATCAAATCTTGTGGGGAACGTGTGCAAAACTCTGCAGAGTACACAAACCTAATCGATTAGCCGTGTCCACGGTCATCGACAGTTTCAGCCAAAGGAACTGAAACTATATGGAACTCTCAACACAATTACATATATTGATGTGGGTTAATAATGTCAACTTGGGTATGAGAATTGGTTGGTGGAACCATGTCATTAATCAACCAACATTGTAGTAATTATGCCTTTGCCCCCTCTTGTTGTAGGAAAAACTTGGCTCTATGCAAAAACTTACTACCCCACCTGCCATATTTGCATATAGACTAGATGATTAGTTTACCCCCTCTTTTGTGACATTGCTGGCATATTCAATATGCTGACCTACACGGATGCAACGTATCATGTTGCAGAGTAATTTTCCGACCAGGAGTGAGGACACATTCTACGCTCGGTGAGATGCCCTTGGAGTCAGATGGACTCATCTACCTTTGAAGCTTCCGCAAGTTTAGTTATTCTCATGAGTTGGCCTTCAGCCACTTTATTTTAATTCTTATTGTAATAAAGGACTCGATATGAGATTTCGATTCATAAAGCTGTGTGCTTTCCCTTTGATATATACATTGATGTACCATGTGTGTACCAGCATGATCTTGGGATGGTACGGAAACACCGGAGAATCGACCTTTCAGGTCGGGTCGCTACAAAGATGGTATCAGAGCACACGCTAACCGTAGGACGTAATCTCTAGGATTGGAAAAGCCTTAGGATTTATTTCTCTTTTCGTCTTTAAAATTCTTATACTCTCATCTACTCTTTTCTGACTTCCCTCCGATTTATTTCAAAATTTATAGATGGCCACCTTCATCCCAGTTTTGATCACGGAGTTTTGCCAGCCGGACGCAACGATGCCCTTTGGCAAGGAGCTGATGAGGATCGTCAGGGACGTGAGGATTGCTTTGTCGAGCATCACCGGGACCCCTATCATGTCTTTTCCACAAGATGGACGCTACAAGATCGAAGTGCATATTCCCAGGAAGACCTTTGGATGTTTGTGGTGCCCAGCTAGATTCTTGCGAGAGACATGGCCATTCATCGTGCCCTTGGACGTATTCAAGAGGAATACAAAGGTGGAACCATTTCACCAGGACTCAGCATGGTTTGTCACAGGGATGCCAACGGAGATATCATCAACACTCCCACCAAAGACACCACCATTTCCTATATCAGACCTTGGAGACTCACATCAGGACTCTAGAGCTTCGGGTTCGAGCTGACACGAAGACAATCAAGAGACTGATGAACCGTGAGATTGACCTCGAAGCTGACTTATGGGAAGCCAAGTATGAGCATGAGTATGAAGTGAAGGATTTCTTAGAGAGGATTGATAAGCTGAACACTCGCATCGCAACTCTAGAGGAACAGATGGACATGGGTGAAAACCTTCATCCCGAAGGAGACATGGCTCCTTTGATCAGCAACGATGATGACTATGAGGAGATCACCATCGGAGGAGGCTCCTTCACCATGTACTTTTGAGGATAACTTTAGTCATGCCCTCCATCCATCTCTTGTTTCTTCGTTAAAGCGTAGGTCGATGCTTAGTTGATTTGAGATTTGTATCTCGATGTTTGAACCTTGAGTTGAATAAATGAATGTGTGTTTGGTGTGATATGTTTGTTGCATTGCATATGGGTAGTGAAAACTTTCTTTTAGGTCATTGTTCTATTCTAATTCTCACCCCTCTGAAAACAGCAAGATGCCTCCGCGACGTGAGCCCGACTTCACTTACCTGCCGGAACTCACACAACTTCTTCAGCAGGAGAATGCCCTAATGTAGCTGTTAATTCAAAATCAGACCAACAACCACAACCACCAACCTCCATCACAGGGTGACAACCTCACCCGTTTTCTGAGACTGAATCCCCCAACCTTCTCCAGCAGCACTGAGCCCATTGTGGCAGATGATTGGCTCCACAATATGGAGAGACAACTCACCACTTCACGATGCACTGAGGCTGAAAAAAGTGCGTTTTGCTGCCCATCAACTGGAGGGCCCAGCAGCTTCATGGTGGGAGAACTACACCACCACGTACCCCATTGCTGGTGTGACTTGGGAGCAGTTCAAGCAAGCTTTCTGCACCGCACATGTCTCAGCTGGAGCCATGAGTCTGAAGAAGCGGGATTTTCACAACTTACAACAAGGGAACCGTTCCGTGGCCCAATACGTGGAAGAATTTAGTATGTTGGGTCGTTATGCACCAGGAGATGTGGCCGATGATGCAGCCAAACAAGAAAAATTCCTGGAAGGACTCAACGATGAGTTGAGCATACAACTGATGGTGGCTACGTTCAACAATTACCAAGAACTGGTAGACAAGGCTCTTATCTTGGAAGGGAAACAACAGCAAATAGAGAACCGCAAGACGAAGTATGCACAAGGGAAGTCTCACTCAGGAGCTCATCAGAAGCCCCGTTACTCCCCGTACTCAGGAAATACTGGCTCAGGGACCGGTAAGTATGGAGGACACACCCATCATGTGCACCACCATGGAGGCCACCACCATGGAGGAAATGGGAATAATCGTCCCAACAATGGTAACGACAAGAATGGTACTGGAAGTGGGAATGGCAAACAACATCGTCCCACTCCAGCTCAAAAGGATCTGAACCATATCACCTGTTTCAAATGTCAGAAGACAGGGCACTATGCCACTGAATGCCCTCAGAACAAGCAAGGGAATGGAAGCGGCAACCACAACGGCAACTCCGCAGCTAAGAAGCCAAATCCGTTTCCTCATGCCTAGGTGAACCACCTCGATGTGGAAGAAGTCTATGATCATCCCGAGACTGTGGTTGGTAAGTTTTTATTGCATTCACATTCAGTTATGGTACTTTTCGATTCTGGTGCAACTCATTCATTCATATCAAGGGTAGTTGTGGAAAAGTATGGTTTACCCACCAGCACCCTTAGTCATCCCATTAAGGTCAATTCCCCAGGAGGTATGATGATGGCAGGGATAGGATGCCACGCCCTAAAACTCCACATAGGAAACCATGTTTTTCCTACCGACCTCATCGTCTTAGAATCCTAGGGATTTGATGTAATCCTAGGCATGGATTGGATGACCAAGTATGAAGGAAACCTTGATTGCCCCAGCAAGTCTATTTCAGTCACCACTCCGGAGAAGAAGAGGATTAAGTATGTATCCCGACGCAAACAGATGAGTGCTCGGTTAAATTCCCTCACAGGAGTTGTTCAGGAGGAAGTGCCGGTTGTGCAAGATTATCCAGATGTATTCCCGGATGAATTACCAGGCATGCCACCAGATAGAGAGATTGATTTTCTGATAGAGTTACTACCATGGACAGCCCCAATTTCCAAGAGACCCTATCGGATGCCCGCAAATGATTTAGTGGAAATCAAGAAGCAGATTAAGGAGTTATTGGACAAGGGGTATATTCGCCCAAGTTCATCCCCTTGGGGACCCCCAGTTCTTTTGGTGGAGAAGAAAGATAAAACCTTGAGAATGGTTGTCGATTATCGTGCATTGAACGAGGTGACTATCAAGAACAAGTACCCTCTGCCGATGATTAATGACTTGTTTGACCAGCTATTAGGAGCCAAAGTATTCTCCAAGATTGATCTTTGATCAGAGTATCACCAACTGAAAATTCATGAACAAGATATACCCCAAACAACCTTCACCACAAGGTATGGATTATATGAGTATACAGTCATGTCCTTTGGTTTGACTAATGCTCCTGCCTACTTCATGAACTTGATGAACAAAGTGTTTATGGAGTATTTGGAAAAGTTTGTCTTGGTGTTCATCGATGACATTTTGATATTCTCCAAGAGCAAGGAGGAACACAAGGAACACTTGCGTTTAGTTCTGGAGAAGCTTAGAGAACATCAGTTATATGCCAAGTTCAGTAAATGTGAATTTTGGCTGACGGAAGTAGGATTCCTTGGACATGTTATTTTCGGAGAAGGAATACCAGTAGACCCCACAAAGGTTGAAGCAGTCACTGAGTGGAAGTCACCCACCTCAGTTAAGGAGATCCCCAGTTTCCTCAGACTTGCCGGATACTACCGGAGGTTCATTGAGAATTTCTGAAAAAATTGCCAAACCCATGACGAAATTGTTGAAGAAAGAGACTAAGTATATTTGGACTGAGGAATGTGAGACCAGTTTCCAGGAGCTGAAGAAACGTTTGGTCACAGCCCCAGTGTTGATACTGCCAAACATTTGGAAAGACTACTAGTATGGTTGTGACGCATCACGTCAAGGACTTGGAGGAGTACTCATGCAGGAAGGAAAATTTGTATCCTATGCATCCAGACAGCTACGACCCCATGAGTTGAATTATGCCACCCATGATTTGGAACTAGCAGCCGTAGTGCACGCACTCAATTACTAAAATCTGTATAACTAGAGTTTAAAATTTTATTTTTGAGTGAATCTTTTTGCTACTGTTTGGTATTAGTTAAACCTATCATTCTACATGATTTTAGTATTTTTGAATAAATTTACTTACTCTTTTTAACAAAAATAGAATCTGTCTAGTTCTTAATAGGTTTTAACTAAATTGATTTTTATTCAATTTGAACCTAAATTAGTTTATCTTTTGTTTTAGTTTTCATTAGGATCTGTTATTTCAAACATTTTGGTAACATCACTTGATATTATTTAGAATGATTGTTTAGTTTTATACCATGTGGTTATAGGAATCTTTCACATTAGGTATAGTTTTATAAAATAATTTAGTTTTACTTTCACAAACTAGATAGATGATTAAATTAGGCTTTCTAATAAATAATTTTAGTAATTCTGTTCTGTTAAGTAATATGATGATAATAATATTAGTGTTAACAATAAGTTGTTTTGGTTTCTTATTCCAAAGTTATAGGAACATTCTAGTCATTTTCATCTAGTAGTGTTTTGCAAATTAAAATATTTTAGTAGCAAATCTTTTCACAAAAAAATCTTAGTGGATTTAATTCCGTTTACTAATATACATTTTTTTTATTTTATTCTTTCTTTTTCTGTTAACCATTGTTTTGTTATGGATATAGTTGTTTGTCTTATTTTATATTAGTAGTAGTTTTGACACTAAAAGTTTTGTGAGCCAAAAATATTGATTTTGTTTTCTTTCTATTGATTGTTACTAGTGAATAGTTTAAGTATTGTTTTAATTTTATCTTGTTGATTGTGTGAGTTGTATTTTAGTTGTATGCTTATTGTGTGCTCTTGTTTGATTTGTTAGATCATCCGGAGTGCGAAGCTTGTTATCTAGAGTCACTTGAGTACGAAGATCGTCAGCAAGGCGAGTCACTTTGATCATGTTTACCTATGTTTTTATTGCATTAGTTTTTCCATCACCCCAATTGCATGCAAAGTAGGTAAATTGGAAACTTGGTTACTTGTTGTAGTATCATGTGGTAGGTACCCCTCAACCCTTGACACATTGGCCCCGGGAAACGTTGATTTACATTTCGCTATGCTATTAGTAGACGGGGTTGGTTGTGTGATTCATGAGAGTTGTGAGATAATAATTTCAAGATCAACACGATGATCAAGACTTCAAGACTCCGAGGTCTCAATATACCTCTGGGTGGATGATGGTTGAATGGCGCCCTGGAGAAACCAATGGTTAGCCTAGATGATGCTGGAGATGTGCCAGTATTCATGCGGAAAGGTCCACCCAGGCACAAAGAGATGGATGGATGCTTCAAGACCCAAGGCTTACCTGCACAGCCACAAGTCATTATGGGCTCTGGCTTGGTTGGATATCGTGGTGACCCTGGACAGGCGGTGCTACGAGATGTAGAAGAACGGTAGGAAAGGATGGGCACCGACAGAGTCTCAGGGAAACCCTTTAGAAGACCATGTTTTGGTCATCCGTTCCTCAAACACCCTGAAGTGCGAGGAATCCAACGGAGGCGATCAAATCTTGTGGGGAACGTGTGCAAAACTCTGCAGAGTACACAAACCTAATCGATTAGCCGTGTCCATGGTCATGGACAATTTGAGCCAAAGGAAATGAAACTATCTGGAACTCTCAACAAAAGTACTTATATTGATGTGGGTTAATAATGTCAACTTGGGTATGAGAATTGGTTGGTGGAACCATCTCATTAATCAACCAACATTGTAGTAATTATGCCTTTGCCCCCTCTTGTTGTAGGAAAAACATGGCTCTATGCAAAAACTTACTACCCCACCTGCCATATTTGCATATAGACTAGATGATTAGTTTACCCCCTCTTTTGTGACATTGCCGGCATATTCAATATGCTGACCTACACGGCTGCAACGTATCATGTTGCAGAGTACTTTTCCGACCAGGAGTGAGGACACATTCTACGCTCGGTGAGATGCCCTTGGAGTCAGACGGACTCATCTACCTTTGAAGGTTCCGCAAGTTTAGTTTGTAACATCCCAAATTTTTGAATGTTATAATAACTATTAGAATGATTGTTTGTTTGCTTGAGTGATTTGAAAGTGAGTGAAATTTGAAACTTTTTGAAACTTTTGAAAGTTTGATGAGAGGGAATGAAATGACTTTCCCAAAACTTTCACTCTGCAATTTGATCACCAGGAATTCAAATTCATCTCATCACAAAACCCCAGAGTGAAGATGACATGACTTCTTCCATTTAAAGTAATGAAAAAGGATTTGAAAATGGTTTGAATTCCCATTTGAAAATATTTCAAATTCAGAAACTTTATGCAACTCAATGACTTTCATGAGACGAGATAACATGACTTCTTCAATTTATATGAAATAGGAGTTGGGAGTTTAAAAGAATTTGAAAGTGCCTCTAAATTAATTTTTGAATCCATTTCATATTAGATCCTATTCAAACTTCAAAGTATTCAAACCCCTTGTCAAATATTTTGAGAGGAGTAATATGACTCTCCAAAGCCAGGGGGTTATTTGTGAAGTTTTTGAACTATAAAACCCAAAGGGTTATTTGAAAAATATTTTTGCAAAAGATTTTAAAACCAAATAGGTATTTCTGAAATATTTTTTTTAATTGTGCAAATGAAAGAATAAAAATGCCCAACTAATGGCATTTATTATTATGATAATTTTGATATAAAATTTTCCAATATTTGGAATTTTATCAAATGCATTAAATAGGTTTTTATTGCTCTACAAATAGAAAAGGAAAATCCTTTAAGGCTTTTAAAAGCTGCCCGGCCCACTTTCCCTTTTCCTCCTCACGACCTCCCTAATTTCCGGTCAACCGACGCCACTCCTCCCTCCTTCTCTCTCACTGACCGCCCGGTCCCACGCCCGACCGAAACCCCCTGCGGTCACCATCCTCCTCCTCCTCCCGAAATCACGCCGGCGACCACCGTCGTGACCTGCTCCTCCTGTTCCTTCCCCGAGCGCCCCACGGCCTCCTGTAAATACCCGCCGCTCCCCTCTCTCCATTCCCCCCGAATCCCCTCTCTCCCTCGCCTGAGACACCACAGATTCTTCGCCAGAATCCGAAACTGCCGCCGCGCCATTTTAGTCGCTCCGCTCCACCCCGACTCCCTCGTTGCCCTAGAGCCCCGCCAACCTTTCTCTCTCACGCACCCGCACCCCCCCAACCACCTGCCCGTGCTCCATCCTCCCGGGAACACCGTAACCGTCGACCTCGCCGGAGTTTGGATCTCCACCGAAGCTCAAGGAGCTCGTGGCCGTCGCCACCGTCGCTCCCTCGCCCCTCCGACGCCACCAACGTCTTCGCCGTGCTTCCCCGCGTCGACCAGTGCCAACGCCGTCGTCAGAGACCCACCAGAGTGCTTGCCTGCATCATGCTGCCGCTGTCGCCGTCGCCGGAGACGCCCATCGCCGGCAACCCTCCCCTGTGAGCTCTCCTTTCTTCCCCCTCCGTCAGATCTCCTTTGAACGGCTTACATTAGATCAATTATACCCCTTCGGTCTATTTTAAGTGAACCGGTTGTTGTTTTTTCAGTTTAGATTTTAGCCGAAACGTTTTTCGTTAATTGCCGGCCGTCCGCCCGAAACCTCTCTAGCACACACCCCTAGGCCAATTAGAAAGCTCCACGTGTACCCCCTGTCCGCTAGAAACCCTTTTTCTTTTTCTATTTTAATTTCAAAAACAGAATAGTCCTGATTTTGTTTTTAGTATATCTTTTATGTTTTTAAGTATTTTTAATTGATTCTTTTTGCATTAGATCACAAATTTCATCTACTTTCTGTTGATATAAAATTTGACCATGTTTGAACAATTAAATTTGAATTTAAACAGATTTGATTTAAATTTTGTTTTCTGAATATCTTGAGTTCTAAAATATATTTTTCATTGATTATTATTGCTACTTGACACTAGTGATATTAGTTATCAGTAAGTAAAGTTTGAGAATTTTTGGAATAAAATTGATTAAGGTTTTAACTAAAAAAACAGAATCTGATTTGTTCCTATTAGTTTAATTAGTTTGATTTACCTTGTTTTATTTTTGAAAATCTGAATATGATTTATATTAAGTTTCAGATTTCATTTAGTTTTGTTGTTACAAACCTTAGTAATTTACTTGCTGTTAACAAAAGTTAATTTGTTTAGTTTATAAATTTTCATGGTAGGGACCTATACCTTTTTTCAAATAGGTATAGTTGATTACAAGCAAATTCTTTTAACTAAAGTTTTATATAATTAGATTCTGTTTTCAAATAAAGTTTTTAGTAATATTTTATGTTAAGAAATGTTTTGTTAATAAAAATAATTTTGTTTTGCTCTATTATAGAAAACTATATTCTCTATCATTAGGTAATGTTTTATAAAACAACTTAGTTTTAGTAGAGATTATTTTCACAAAGTTTTAGATGATATAATTCTGTTTTGTAACAAAGATATTTTATTAATTATTTTCTGTTAACTTAGTTGTTTCATAATTTGTTTTCTCTTAGTTTATGGTTGTGCTTGTAGTTAAGTTCATTAGACAAACACTCTTGTTGTTTAGGATAATGTTTTCATAGTTTTACTTGTTCTTCAAAAGTAATTCTTTTTGCTAGTAAAATATTTAATAAAATCCTTTTGTTATATTTTACTTTGTTTTTGTTTTGTTACTAGTTGTTTGTAAGGGAAAACTATTTTAGTTGTGTTCTTGAAAACTTTCTTGATTTTAACTTTTGTCTTAAGTATTTCCTTCATCAACCTTGTTGGTTTTGGTTCTTGTGTTATCTTGTGATTGTTAGAATTGATTGCTAGTATGATTGTTTATGTATGCAATGTTTGTTATATAGATTTTCATCGGAGAGTGACGAATAGTCTATCAAGTTATTTCTGAGAGCGATCTTTATCTTCATCAACAGTACAGGCAAGTTCACCTTGACCATCTATTTCATACCTATGTTTTTATTGCATGTAGTGACATCATTCAGCACATCCCTCCCGTAGTGTTATTGAAATCCTTGTATTTGAGTAGAATGCATGAGGTAGGAACCCACCACTGGTTACTAAAGCCCCGGGAACGTTAGTTATTTTTACGCTATGCTAAAGTAGACGGGGATTGGTATGAGTGTTCGTGAGTGGTGTGAAGAAGGACTCTACGTCAAGACGACAACTTCATGAAGACATCTTCAAGTCCTGCATCTTCAAGACCTCAATCTTCAAGACTCGAGAAGACAAGTTTTCAATACACACTACTGGGTGAAGGATGGTTGATTGGGCACCCTGGAGAAACCAGTGAGTGGCCGGGATGCATGGAGAAGCGCCATGACATCTTGCGGAAAGCTTCACCCAGACTCAAAGAGAAGGATGAATACTTCATGCCCGGAAGCTTACCTGTGTAGCCACAAGTCATTATGGGCTTTGGCTTGGTTGATCTTTGTTGTGACTCTGCTGGGTAGTGCTACGAGATGTAGTCGACGTTAGGATTGGATGGGCACTGCCGGACAGACAGGGAAGCACGCTGAAAGACCATGTTTCTTTCATCCTGTTCTCAAACACCAGGCAGTGCGAGGACTTACCAGGAGGGAAAGAATCTTGTGGGTAAAGTACACAACACTCTGCAGAGTTTAAACCTAATCGATTAGCCGTGTCCACGGTTACAGACAATTTGAGCTTGTAGACTTGGATCTATCTTTGAACTCTCAACACTGGACCGATAACTTAATTGTGGGCAACTTAAGATACTTGTGGGCATATGAGACATTGGTTGGCAGAACCATGTCATGATAGGTAACTCTATAGTGAAAATTCCTGATATTCCTTTTGTTGTAGGAAAAATAAAATCAGCTTTTATGCAAAAACTTAGACACAGAGCCACAAAGCCTTTGCATATAGAATAGTCTTTATTCTTCTGTGCTACCATGGTGATCTTGCCAGTACATTCAATGTATTGACCTGTATGGCTGCAACGTATCATGTTGCAGATACTCTTCTACGACGGGTAAGAGTACGATTCAGGGTTATGGTCTGCACTCAACTTGCCGTTGGTGTTATTGGGACTCCACTCCCGTTGACTGTATCCGCTGCTGTTTTAAGGTATATATCAGTTTTATGTTATTTACATGTGATTGCACTTTGATATATACATTGATGTATTGTGTGTGCCGGCATACTGATCCAGGGATGGCACAGAACACACAGAGGCTTGACTCGTTTTGAGTCGGGTCGCTACATAGTTATTCTCATGAGTTGGCCTTCAGCCACTTTATTGTAATTCTTATTGTAATAAAGGACTCGAGATGAGATTTCGATTAATAAAGCTGTGTGATTTCCATTTGATATATACATTGATGTACCGTGTGTGTACCAGCATGATCTTGGGATGGTACGGAAACACCGGTGATTCGACCTTTCAGGTCGGGTCGCTACAGCTTTTGAAGATCGGCCACCTCCTTGCTTGACCCACACTCGAGGCCCTTTTCGAGCCACGAAGCTAGCCGGGGGACCAGATCTGAATGGGGCGGCGGGGTGCAGACCTTGTTCTTTTGGCTCTATGATGTATAACCACTCCTTCTGCCACCCCTTGATGGTGTCGATGAGGGTGCTCGCCGGTCAGTCGATGCGAGTGATTTTGCTGATGACAGCGCCACCGCAGTCGACGTGCTTGCCGCCGACACACTTCGGGTTGATATTGAAAACCTGCATCCAGAGCCCAAAGTGTAGATCGACATGCAGGAATGCCTCGCAGAGGAGGATGAAAGCGGAGAGATGCATGATGGAGTTCGGCAGAAGGTCGTGTAAGTCGAGGTTATAGAAGATAATGAGGCCCCTGACGAAGGGGTGGAGCGCAAAGCTTAAGCCCCCGATGAAGTGGGGGATGAACAACACCCGCTCGCCTGGCTTGGGGTGGGGATTGCTTGTCCTTTCTCCGCCTCCCGATGAGTGATATCGGTAGGGAGATAGCCGGCCTTCTTGAGGTCAAGGAGGTCTTGGTTGCTGACTGTGGAAACTTTCCACTAGCCATTGGAGCCCGCCATTGCTGAGCTCGGAGGTGGGGGTGCAACAGACCTAGATCTGTGCTCTGGGGGCGCAAGAGAAGAGGAGGTGTACATGTCGAATGGAGAGCGTGAGAGGCCTCTAGGTTTTTCTTTCTTCTTTTATGATGTCTGTTGAAAGTGCGTTATATAGACTAGAGGGGGGTGAATAGGCGATTTTTACAAACTCATCACTTGAGGAATTTCAACGTTGAGGAATTTGAAATGTGATGAATAACTAGCAGCAGAATAAGTACTCAAGTGCACGAGGAACTTAGCGACAACATAGTCATCATGATGAAATGAAACATGCACAAAGTACAAGTAGCGTGATACAAGATAAGCAGGTGAGGAACAAGGTAACTTGAAGAATCTGAGGTGAGGAAATTGTGGAAGCCTTTAGACAAATTCTTCAAACAGTAAAGTTCAATTTCATCAACAGTTATACGAGGAAATGAAAGGGTTAAGGAAATAGAACCAGGTAGCTTGATGAAGACAATGGTTTGATAACCCAGTTCCACCTACTGTGATAGTCGTACGTCTTGTTTGGAGCGGCCTGGTATTTAAACCAGAGTACACACAGTCCTAGGACACACAGTCCTTACCATATTCTCCTTGAGCTAAGGTCACACAGTCCTCGCCCAACACTCGTGGTAAGTCTTCAGGGTAGACTTCTGAAACCCTCACAAACTGGTCACCCGTTGATGCACTATTTACTGGTGGATGCTCTAGACCAGGGTCGCTTCGTGATCCCCAATGGACTGTAGGAGCACTAGACCATGACGCCTAACCGTCTGGAAGATGCACAGTCCTCAAAGGTAACAAGCGTCAGTTCCACACAAGAATTTCTTCAGTGATGCTCAATCAGTTCCACACAGGTGGTTTGGTTGTGGGTTTTTCCTCACTAATGATTTTCACTCAAAGTCCTGGGAGGATGGGTTGCTCTCAAATGAAAAGTGCTGGTTCTCTCTCGGAGCAGCCAACCAACCAGCGGTTGTGGGGGTGGCTATTTATAGCCAGGGTGCAACCTGACATTATAAGACATAAATGCCCCCAATGATATGACCGTTATGAGGATAAGGATGATTGGGGACAGCTGGCGCTAAGCACAGCAACGGTCGGAATTCCGAACTATGGAAGTCCTCGGCTTATCATGTTTCTCACTTGTAGGCAATTCACACTGGCGAAATCCTAACTCCTCAGTCAGATCAATTTCCTCAGAGACCGGAAGAGCTTCGTCTCTGTCACTGAAGAACTTGTCTGAACCGTAAGAGATTTCCAAAGGCTTCACTCGAAGGATTGTATAGGTTGAGGATTTTGGTGTTGAGCATGAGTTGGAAATTTTCCTTAGTATTACCTCGGCCCCCTTTAACAGTACAGTGTTTCCTATGACTCAAATAAAGGAAATGAAACTATGAAAACAAAAGTCTTCACGCTTCATATTCCTCATTCATTTCTTCAATGTCACACCAACTTCTTCATTTTCAAAGTCTTCACAAAGTCTTCACCAAAGTCTTCAGAAAGTCTTCAGCAAAGTCTTCACTTGAAGACATATATTTTTAGAGGTCGATAATCTCCGAATATATTAAACTCCTCATCGACTTATAGAGCCTTTGTACACTCACAAACACATTAGTGCCTTAACCTATAAGTCTTCAATACACCAAAATCACTAAGGGGCACTAGGTGCACTAACAATCTCCCCCTTTTTGGTGATTGATGACAAATAGTTTAAGTTTTCAACGGGGATAAACATATGAAGTGAAAGTACATATTTTGAGGAATTTGATTGCAAGATATAGAAGAAGTCCCCTGAAGATGTGCATATTTCAGGAATTTTCTTTGGACTTCAAATGCACATGGCAGGTTCAAACATGGAGAAATCCCCCTATATCTTGTAATTCATACACGCATTTGAACATATGATATGAAGAATTTGAAATGCGTGAGGAAAATGGTGTCTGACGGAAATCAGCCGTATGCATTAAGGTACTTGAGGAAATAAACATGCGAGGAAATAGTTCAAAAGTGTCAGACCACCATCGGACTTAAGTTTACAACTCAACCAACAAAAGTTTCAGAAGAGCGAGAGTTGTAACTTAAACAAAAGTAGCCCATACAGAGAGACCCGCTTGAAAACTAACTCAAATTTTCTCCCCCTTTGTCATCGTAGACGAAAAGGGACGAAAAAGAGAGGACTAACGCCCCTTTGAAGAATTTCATTTGTTGGTGAGGAAGGAGCACCAGCGTTGTCGGGGTCGTTTGTTGATGCAAGGCCTACCGCAGTGTCGTCAATGTCTTCATCGTCATCGCACTCTTGAGATGAAGAATATGAACTTGTGATCATCAGAGGAACTTGGACTTTCTTGAATTTCTTCTGAGGTCGATGAGCCCAGTCAGGATGTTCCTCAAGATCTAGCTCAGTCAGTTCTTCAGAAGACATGAGGAGAGACAGTATGTCCCAAGCGCAGTTGAGGTTTTCATGTGCATAGTAGTGATTCCTCTTCATAGTGTTCTGTGTCACAGTCATGTTCTGCACAATGTAACCAAGTTGACGCTTCACCCACTTGTGATTGCGATCGACCTTCAGATGAAGACTTATTAGAAGCTCGCGATCCGTCATCAAACAAGGGGCAGACTCTTGAGGTTTTTGAGCTGAGGCCTTTGCATCGTAGTCTTGAGTGGCAGTGTCATCATTGGTGGAGAAAGAAGTGCCTTTGCGAAACTGTCCATCCAACGGACGAGTGCCTTCATCAATGAGAGCTTTGCCTTTTCCTTCAACTGAGGCAATTTTGCTCTTGATGACTTCTATTGGAGGTAGGAAGCCAAAGTGATTCTAAAAATCAGCCTTGAAGGGAACTGAGGACTTTGCCCTGATGAATTTCATGATCCATGGTGCATAGGGCTTCTTTTCAAATGGAGCTAAGGCAACACTGGCCAATGTCCTCATGAAGAAGTCATGCAAGTCGATGGGAATTCCATGAATGATGTTGAAGAGCATATTCTTCATGACTCCTTCTACTTCTTCTTCTTCAGAATTGTGGCCTTTCTGAGGACATAGAGGATACGATAGACAATCCTGGGCACACATAGCAGATCCTTCACAAGGAAGTTGTTTTGTTGAGGCTTTCCAGGAGGCAATGTCTTCATCAACACTTGCATCAACTTATTTGGAAGCCCAGGCTCATCAAACAGTTTGCGAGCTTCATCTGAGGGAATTGGAACTGGTACACACTGAAGGAATTTAGAAGCTCGAGCAGTGAAGTGTGTTGATCCTCTCATCCAGTGCAATATCTAGGAGTTGACGTCTGAAGCATTTCCACTGATACGCAATGTGGCATAGAACTGAAAAATAAGTTCTTCATTCCAGTCGCAGATGTCAACACAGAATGGAAGAATGCCTACATCATGAAGAACTTGGAGCACCAGTGTGACTGATGGAAGGGTTTCCATGTCAGCATGAGGAATTTGGTGGTGCTCGAAGACTTTCTTCTTCTCAAAAAGAACTGATGCATAGTAGTTGAGTTGTGTTGCCATCCAGAATCTGTTGCGTCCTGCCCTTGCAAAGTCATAGGGATTTGGACCTGTGAAGAACATGCGCTCACTGAAGAAATTGCTTTTGAGGAATTTGGGGCGCACTTAGCCTTTGAATGGCATCCTTGGCTTTGGTTGAAGATTTGGTTCGAAGCGGCCCTTGATCTCCTTTGTCATGGAAGGAACTTTAGACTAAGTAATTTGAAGGACATGCTCCTCAGCTGTGGCGGGAGAATCAAGAATATCAGTTGTTCCAGCTGGAATTTCTTCACTGACATGAATATTCGAATTTGCAGATTCTTCAGGTATTTCTTCAGTCGGAGCAGGCGACTGAGGAATCTACAGCAGAGGAGTGGTCATTGGTGAATTTGGGTGTGTAGATTCCCAATATTCATCATTGATGACCGGAGTAGTGTCACCAATGTCAACTTCCTCATCAATTTCTTCAACACCAGCTTCCTCAGCAGTGAACTGACACTGCGGTGTTGATACCTTCGGGGTTGAAGCAGTGTCTTCAACAACTATCTCTTCATCAATTTGCTCTGTTGAAGCAACAGAATGATTTTTGTCTGTATCTGGGATGAAATATTCCACTCCAAATGGCACAATTTCGTAGGCAGGTGCGGAGGAAATTGGGGTTGCATCAATTGGTCAAGTTGAAGAACTTTGCATAGTCTTCAACTTCTTCAAAGCTGGTGCTGCTGAATTTTATGCTTTTCTTTTGAGGGTCTTTTCCTCAGCAGTGACAATTTCTTCAGGAGCGACTGTTGCAGCCGCCGTGCTGGGTTCAATTTCTTCAGGTGCAGCAGAATCTTCAGCTGGGCTTTCAGTTTCTTCAGGCACAACCAATGGAGGTTGTCCTGGCATGATCATCAGTGGTATGAGTTTCCTAAAGAGCACTGGTAGTTGCTTCTGGTGCAGAAGCATTTTCATCAGCAGTTTCATCAGGCTAAGCTATTTCATCAGCAGCTTGAGGAATTTCATCACACTAATGATGTTCTGGTTGCGATCGGGCTACAACCCTGGTGTTGTGATCCTTTACTGCTGCTTGAGTAGCCCTGACGAATCTGACCTTGGTGCCCTTCCATTTAGCATCATATCTCTCTTGATCCTCAGAGAGTGTGCGAATTTCAGACTAAACAGTGACGAGTTGATTTGGGGTCAAATTCATCACATTGTTTCTCAGAAACTTTTCCTTTCGAACTCTATTCCTCTTAGCTCTCAGAGCTTTCTCTCTCTTCCTTTTTTCTTTAGAGATGAACTGGGTGAGTACATGATCCACTCCAAGAGGCAGATTTAGTGTAGAAAGTGGGGTGCTTGGGTCTTCATGCCATATAGCGGCGGCGGGATGAGGACTTACGCAGCCGATGCGAGTACGGCGATGACGAGGTCGAGGCAGTGAAGCTCTTCCTCTCCGGCGACAATGACTTTAGCGGCAGTGCTAGGTTGGAGCTCGGGAGAGGGATGAGATGAGGAGTAACCGAGCATAGTTGAAGGGGAGGGGGTATTTATAGGGGGAGTGAAAACAAATCTGCGTGAAGATTTTGGAAAAGATTGCCCTTGACCCTTGCTCTCCACGCGACAGGTGTCACCCACGTACTTAGAGGTGGCAATAGTGGGGAATTGTGGGTTATCCAAGCGCGGGGATCGAAACTGTTTGAGCGGGAACCGCTGAAATTTTTGATAGTGGAAATTTCAAATCTTCCGTTCGCAAATTCTTCAGCCATAAAGGACATAGTGAAGACTTTGAACGAGTTTCAAAGTAGAACGCATATCAAGAATTTGTGAACAGACTGGGTTTTGTTTAGCATAGAGGGGGAAAGGGTCCGATCACATTCACTTAGATGAAAATCGACTTGATGAATTAGGAATAAGTGAATGCTGTTGAGGACATTGAAAACTCAAATATATATAGTCAATGAAGAAGATCAGTTTCAAAGTTTCAAGAATTTGAGAAGTTGAGGAATTTGAAAAGTTGAGGAATTTGCAAATTTTAGGAATTTGATAATTTGAAGAATTTGCAAAAATGACGAAAAACTCAATTTTGAAGAGTTTCAACTTTAGTTGGTGGCGTGACCCACCATATAAGAATGATGATTTCAGACACCGCGTACAATTATCGTAGGGTTCTGAGAATCAAATTCTTCAGTAATTTCTTCACACTTAGAGGGTTATTCTTCATTGATTGAAGAAAAAACGTTACTTCGTGTGTTGCACATCTAAGTCATCAATTTTGCAAATGTGTTAGGATGTGTGTCCTCCTTCAAAGAACATTCAAAGATTCTAAGATATTTAGCTCACACCGGAACTTGCAAAATCTCATTTCATCCAAGGGCTTTGTGCAGATATCGGCCAGTTGTTCTTCAGTGGGAATGTG
This sequence comes from Hordeum marinum, assembly GCA_022496015.1. Lineage (NCBI taxonomy): Eukaryota > Viridiplantae > Streptophyta > Magnoliopsida > Poales > Poaceae > Hordeum > Hordeum marinum. The sequence continues at coordinate 153,944,565 of CM039678.1, forward strand.
GTCGATGGAGATGTCGCCCTTGAGTACATGATCTCAAAGAAAGTGATGACGAATTTGGATGTGCTTGGTCTTGGAGTGCTGAACTGGGTTGTATGCAATCTTGATGGCACTCTCGTTGTCGTAGGAGAGTGGTGCATTCTTCAACTTGATGTCGTAGACCTTAAGGGTTTGCTTCATCCATAGTAACTGAGCGCAACATGAACCGGCAGTAATGTACTCAGCTTCAGCAGTAGAGAGTGAGACACAGTTCTGCTTCTTCGAGGACCAACAGACTAAGGATCGTCCGAGGAAATGACATGTGCATGAGGTTGACTTGCGATCCACACGATCTCCAGCATAGTCAGCATCAGAGTATCCGACGAGGTGAAGATTTGAGTCCTGGGATACCATAATCCATGTTTTGGTGTGTGAACTAAGTATCGAAGAATATGTTTCAGAGCCTTATGGTGTGATTCCTTTGGTGTTGCTTGTAATCGGGCACACATGCAAACACTTAGCATAATATCAGGCCTAGATGCACATAGATACAATAATGAACCAATCATGGAGCGGTATAACTTCTGAACGAAATCTTTACCATTTTCATCGATGCAGAGGTGGCCTTTTGAAGGCATTGGAGTTTTCACGCCTTTGCAATCTTGCATGTCGAATTTCCTTAGAACATCTTTGAGGTATTTATCTTGAGAAATGAAGATGTCGTTGTCTTGTTGACGAATTTGAAGACCTAAGAAGAATTTCAACTCTTCCATCATAGACATTTGATATTCTTCACTCATCATATAGGCAAATTCATCACTGTAACGTTTGTGAGTACAGCCAAAGATAATATCATCCACATATATTTGGCACATGAACAGTTCATTATCATAGGATTTTGTGAAAAGAGTGGGCTCGAGTGAACCGGGTCTGAAGCCTTTCTTCATGAGGAATTCCTCCAGAGTGTCGTACCATGCCCGAGGGGCCTACTTGAGGCCATAGAGGGCCTTTTTTGGTCTAAAGACTTTGTCAGGATGCTTAGGGTCTTCAAAACCTGGGGGTTCAGCAACATATACTTCTTCCTCAAGCTTACCATTGAGGAATGCACTTTTCACATCCATTTGATATAAGATGATATTATGATGGTTAGCGTAAGCAAGTAATATGTGAATAGCTTCAAGTCTAGCAATAGGTGCAAACATTTCATCAAAGTCAATTCCTTCAACCTGTGTGTAGCCTTGAGCTACAAGACGAGCCTTATTCCTCACCAGAAGGACATTTTCATCTTGCTTGTTGCGGTAGATCCACTTGGTACCTATGATGTTATGTTTGCGAGGATCTTGTCGCTTGACAAGTTCCCACATGTTGTTGAGCTTGAACTGATGCAATTCCTCTTGCATAGCTTGAATCCACTCAGGCTCCTTGAATGCTTCATCAACTTTGGTGGGCTCTATGATAGAGACAAAGGCAAAGTGCCCACAAAAGTTGGTTAAATGTGAAGCTTTTGAGCGAGTGAGGAGACCTGGTGCATTGATATCATCGATGATTTTGTCAATCTGTACTTCATTTGCAACTCTAGGATGAGCAGGTTGATGTGGCTGAGGAATTTCATCAGCACCATTTTCTTCAGGTGTATCAGCATGAGTGTCTTCATTCGTTGGAATGACTTCCTCAGTGGGTATGATATCTTCACTTGCCTTCAGCTTGATGGATTCCTCAGGAGACTGTTCATCTAACACATAAGGCATGTGCTCTCTTTGCGAGCCATTAGTTTCATCGAACCACGCATCTACAGTTTCAACAACCTTGTGATGATAGGTGTTGAAGACTTTGTAGGTGTGCGAGTCCTTTCCGTAACCAATCATAAAACCTTCATGTGCTTTCGGTGCAAACTTAGAATTATGGTGAGGATCTCTCATCCAGCATTTTGCACTGAAGACTTTAAGATAACTTACATTGGGTTTCTTGCCAGTCATAAGTTCATATGAAGTCTTCTTGAAGAATTTGTGAAGATATACCCTGTTGATGATGTGGCATGCAGTATCAATAGCCTCAGGCCAGAAGCAACGAGGAGTCTTGTATTCATCAAGCATGGTGCGAGCCATCTCAACGAGAGTCCTGTTCTTGCGGTCCACAATGCCATTCTATTGAGGAGTATAAGGGGCAGATAACTCATGAGTCATACCAAGTTCATCAAGATAGTCATCAAGATTAGGGTTCTTGAATTCAGTCCCGTTATCACTCTTAATATGCTTGATCTTCATGCCGAAGTTGATGGAGGCCCTTGAAGCAAATCGTCTGAAGACATCCTGCACTTCATTTTTGTACAGAATAATATGCACCCAAGTGTAACAAGAGTAATCATCAACAATGACAAAGCCGTACATACTTGAAGCATTTGTTAGTATGGAGTAATGAGTGAGGCCAAAGAGACCCATGTGAAGCAATTCAAAGGGTCGTATCGTGGTCATGATTGTCTTCGAGGGATGCTTGGATCTCGTCATCTTCCCAGATTCGCATGCACAACAGAAATGGTCCTTGAGTAATTTGACACCCTCGATGCCAATGACATGCTTTTTCTTCATGAGCGTGTGCAAGTTCCTCATACCCGCATGCCCAAGTCGTTGATGCCACAACCAGCCTTCTGAAGACTTTGAAAGTAAGCAAGTGGCAGGTTAAGGACCTGTAGAGAAATCAACAATATAAAAGTATCCTCTCCTAAAGCCTTCGAAGGATTTGGAATTGTCAGATTCCATGATGACAACACAATGATATTTTCCAAATACGACGACCATATCAAGATCACAAAGCATTGAGACAGACATAAGGTTGAACCCAAGGGATTCAACAAGCATCACGTTATCCATGGTTCGGTCCTTTGACATAGCAACCTTACCAAGTCCCAATACCTTGCTTTTTCCTTTGTCTACGTAGGTGATATGCTTCAGAGGAGATGGAGTGAGTGGCAAATTCATCAGTAGATTCTTGTCACCTGTCATGTGGTTTCTACATCCACTATCGAGGACCAACTCAGTAGCTTTTGGAGTATCATCCTGCAGATGAATTAGTACAACTTACGAACTCATATGCTTCAGAGTGAAGAATATGACATCAATTTCATCAGAAAGGATTTCATCACACAAGATAGTAACCAAGCAGTGTGAAGACGTGAGAAATGAGGAATTCATTTCATCATGGTTATCTTGCGTCCTTTCAAGAAATTCCTCGGGTCTCCAGCAAGTTCATTAGATGTTCAGTTTCATCTGGAGACCTGACCCTGCATAAGAAATTAGTTCAATTTCTTCACCACCCACATCTGGAGGGGTGGCAAAGAGTTCATCACTCTACGAGCACCATGTGAGAAAGGATGCATTGAAGTAAGTGTGCTTCATTTCACAGGACGAGGATTAGAGTACTCAAATGAATAAGCAAAGAAATTCTTCGAGGACTTATGAACATAATGGTCTGATGTAGCGACCCGACCTGAAAGGTCGAATCTCCGGTGTTTCCGTACCATCCCAAGATCATGCTGGTACACAGATGGTACATCAATGTATATATCAAAGGGAAATCACACAGCTTTATTAATCGAAATCTCATATCGAGTCCTTTATTACAATAGGAATTACAAGAAAATGGCTGAAGGCCAACTCGTGAGAATAACTAAACTTGCGGAAGCTTCAAAGGTAGATGAGTCCATCTGACTCCAAGGGCATCTCACCGAGCGTAGAACGTGTCCTCACTCCTTGTCGGAAAAGTACTCTGTAACATGATACGTTGCAGCCGTGTAGGTCAGCATATTGAATATGCCGGCAATGTCACAAAAGAGGGGGTAAAGTAATCATCTAGTCTATATGCAAATATGGCAGGTGGGGTAGTAAGTTTTTGCATAGAGCCAAGTTTTTCCTACAACAAGAGGGGGCAAAGGCATAATTACTACAATGTTGGTTGATTAATGAGATGGTTCCACCAACCATTTCTCATACCCAAGTTGACATTATTAACCCACATCAATATAAGTAATTGTGTTGAGAGTTCCAGATAGTTTGAGTTCCTTTGGCTCAAACTGTCCATGACCGTGGACACGGCTAATCAATTAGGTTTGTGTACTCTGCAGAGTTTTGCGCACGTTCCCCACAAGATTTGATCGCCTCCGTTGGATTCCTCACACTTCAGGGTGTTTGAGGAACGGATGACCAAAACATGGTCTTCTAAAGGGTTTCCCTAAGACTCTGTCGGTGCCCATCCTTTCCTACCGTTCTTCTACATCTCGTAGCACCGCCTGTCCAGGGTCACTATGATATCCAACCAAGCCAGAGCCCATAATGACTTGTGGCTATGCAGGTAAGCCTTGGGTCTTGAAGCATCCATCCATCTCTTTGTGCCTGGGTGGACCTTTCCGCATGAGTACTGGCACATCTCCAGCATCATCTAGGCTAACCAATGGTTTCTCCAGGGCGCCGTTCAACCATAATCCACCCAAAGGTATATTCAGAACTCGGAGTCTTGAAGTCTTGATCATCTTGTAGGTCTTGAAATTATTATCTCATAACTCTCATGAATCACACAACCAACCCCGTCTACTAATAGCATACAAAATGTAAATCAACGTTTCCCGGGGCCAATGTGTCAAGGGTTGAGGGGTACCTACCACATGATACTACAACAAGTAACCAAGTTTCCAATTTACCTACTTTGCATGCAATTGGGGTGATGGAAGAACTAATGCAATAAAAACAAAGGTAAACATGATCAAAGTGACTTGCCTTGCTGACGATCTTCGTACTCAAGTAACTCTAGATAACAAGCTTCGCACTCCGGATGATCTAACGAATCAAACAAGAGCACACAATAAGCATACAACTAAAATACAACTCACACAATTAGCAAGATAAAATTAAAACAATACTAAAACTATTCACTAGTAACAATCAAGAGAAAGAAAACAAAATCAATATTTTTGGCTCACAAAACTTTTAGCGTCAAAACTACTACTAATATAAAATAAGACAAACAACTACATTAATAACAAAACAATGGTTAACATAAAAAGAAAGAATAAAAACAAATCTATATTTTTAAACAGAATTAAATCCACTAAGATTTTTTTGTGAAAAGATTTGCTACTAAAATATTTTAATTTGCGAAACACTACTAGATGAAAATGACTAGAATGTTCCTATAAGTTTGGAATAACAAACCAAAACAACTTATTGTTAACACTAATATTATTATCATCATATTAGTTAACAGAATATAATTTCTAAAATTATTTATTATAAAGCCTAATTTAATCATCTATCTAGTTTGTGAAAGTAAAACTAAATTATTTTTAAACTATACCTAATGCAAAAGATTCCTATAACCACATGGTATAAAACTAAACAATTCATCCTAAATATTGGCAAGTAATGTTACCTAAAATGTTTGAAATAACAGAACCCAATGAGAACTAAAACAAAGTTAAACTAATTTAGGTTCAAATTGAATAAAAATCAATTTAGTTAAAACCTATTAAGAACTAGACAGATTCTGTATTTGTTAAAAACAGTAACTAAATTTATTCAAAAATACTCAAATCATGTAGAATGATAGGTTTAACTAATACCAAATAGTAGCAAAAAGATTCACTCAAAAATAAATTTCTAAACTCATGTTATACAGATTTTAGTAATTTGAACAAATTTGATTAGATTAAAAATTTAGAACTCAATTTTGAAATCTAAGCATACAGACATGAACTACAACTAATTTTTGAAGTAATGCAAAAAGAATCCACTAAAAACACCAAACAGTTTAAAAGATATGATAAAAACAAGATTTGAAAACATTCTGTTTTCCAAAACAGAAAAAAAATAGAAAATGAAACTCATCGGATAGGGGCTATGTGTCGACTTCCTATTGGTCGAAGGAGCGTGCGTTCGGGCGTTTGCGGGCGGGTGACCGAAGCCTAGTGCGTACCTATTCAGGTTTTCAAAAGATCTAATCTGGCGCGTTGATCTACGATCGAACGGACAGGGAGGGGTTTGGTGGCTTACAGAGAAGAGGTCGCCGGTGAGGGGGTTCTCCGGCGAGGCCGAGGCGACGAGGTCATCGGGGGCGTCGCTCCGGTGGCTAGGGATGGCGTCCGAGGGCTTCAAACGACGGCGACGGGGCTCCAGAGTACTCCGGTGGCGTCGGAGGGGGCTGAGGTGAGGGTAGCGACAGGCAGGTGCTTGGGGATATCCGGTTGGGTGGTGGAACTCCGGTGAGCTCGTGGGGCAGCATTCCGTCAAGGTAGAGGGGGCTCGGGGTGGAATGGAGAGAGGAGGGGCAGGGGCTACTTATAGGGCCGGTGCGGTGGTCGGCGAGGGATGAGAGGCGATATCCACGGAGAGGGATCTCCGGCGACGGCGGCGCACGCGCGAGGAAGGGGACGGGCGCGCGGATGGCGCCATCGGACAGTGGGTCCGACACGTCAGTGAGAGGGAGAGGCGCTGTTAGCGCGTCGGCGGCCGACCCGGAGGGATGTCGGGACTTAACTGCTGTGGGCCGGCCCGTTTCAAATTAATTCTTTCCTTTTTAATATCCAAAGGGTTTAAAATAAATTAAATGCATTCAAATCATTTCCAAATATGGGAAATATATATATCAAGATGGTCAAGAGAATTAATGCTATTCAATGGACATTTTTTCTCTGTCATTTGAGTACTTTGAAAAAATAATTATTTTCAGAAAATGCCTATTTGATTTTAAAACCTTTTGCAAATATTTTCAAATGACCCCCTGGTTTTATTGTTCAAATATTTCACCAATATGCCCCTGGTGTGGAGTGTCATGTTACTCCTCTCTTTCTTTGAACATTTCCAAGGTTTTCCAATAGGTGAAGTCATTATATGGAAAAATTGAAATGGGCTTTCAAAAAATCAAAGCAATCACTTCAACAATTATATTCACTCAAACAATGTGATGATGATGCATAGCTATAGTTCATAATATTCCAAAATGAAATTTTGGGATGTTACAAACCTACCCACCTTAAGATGAATCTCGCCCTCGAGATTCGGGTTGGCTAGAAAAATAGGTGCGGATGGTCTCTACGAAGATCTTCTTTGCGTTCCCAGGTGGCTTCTTCTTCGGTGTGGTGACTCCATAGAACCTTACAGAACTTGATGATCTTGCTGCAGGTAACTCTGTTGGTAATCTCGAGAATTCTGACAGGCTTCTCCTCGTAAGTTAGATCACTGTCAAGTTGTATGACCTCTAAGGGCACTATGTCTCTGAAAGGAATATCAGACATCTCAGCATGACATTTCTTCAGCTGGGAAACATGGAAAACAACATGAACTTCGGACAATCCTTCCGGTAATTCTAGCTTGTATGCAACTTCGCCTCTACGTTCAAGAATTTTGTAGGGGCCTATGAATCTGGGTGCTAACTTTCCTTTAACACCAAACCTCTTGATTCCTCGAAGTGGGGACACACGAAGATCTGCTCGATCCTCTACTTCATATGTTACCTCCTTGCGTTTGTTATCAGCATAGCTCTTCTGCTGGGATTGAGCTATCTTGAGTCGGTCTTGAATCAGTTTGACCTTATCCTCAGAATCTCTGAAAAGATCGGGACCAAAAAGTTGTCAATCTCCAACACCATCCCACGTCAATGGTGTTCTGCACCTCCTTCTGTGTAAAGCTTCGAAAGGGGCCATCTTTAGACTGGTTTGATAACTGTTGTTGTACGAGAACTCTGCGTAAGGTTAGTTGTCATCCCAACTAGAACCATAGTCTAGTGCACAAGCTCTCAACATGTCTTCCAATATCTGGTTGACTCTCTCAGTCTGTCCATCGGTCTGCGGATGAAAAGTTGTACTGAACTCCAGCCTTGTACCCAAAGTTTCATGTAGCTAATGCCAAAACTTTGAGGTAAATTGTGTTCCTCTATCTGACACGATACTCCTCGGAACTCCATGCAAACATACGATCCTGGTCATATATATCTTGGCTAGCTTAGCACTCGTATAGGTGGTCTTCACTAGAATGAAATGAGCCACCTTGGTCAAGCGATCGACCACTACCCAGATGGAATCGTAACCGGAACGAGTCCTGGGTAATCCTGTGATGAAATCCATACCAAGCTTATCCCATTTCCACTCGGGTATCGGCAAAGGTAGGAGTAACCCTGATGGTTTCTGATGTTCTGCCTTTACTCGCTGACAAACATCACATACCGCAACATGTTTGGCAATATCTTTCTTCATACCTGTCCACCAGTAACTTTCCTTCAAATCTAGGTACATCTTGGTGTTGCCTGGGTGTATCGAATATGGTGAATCATGGGATTCTTGAAGTATCAACTTCCTGAGCTCTGGCTCATTGGGCACATAAATTCGGTTCTCAAACCATAGAGTACCCTGTTCATCTTCACGAAAGCCTTTAGCCTTGCCTTCCTTCATTCTCTGCTTAATCTCAGCTATCTCCTTGTCCGATTTATGGGCTTCACAGATTCTTTCGGTCAAGGTGGACTGAATCTCTAATGTGGCAACATATCCTTCTGGAACTATCTCTAACCGAAGCTCTTTGAGATCATCGGTTAACTCTTGGGGTAATCCTCCGGCTATGAGGGTGTTCACATAACTTTTCCGGATCAAAGCATCTGCTACAACATTTGCTTTTCCTGGATGGTAGTGTAATCTCATGTCATAGTCCTTGATTAACTCTAACCATCTTCTGTGTCTGAGGTTCAACTCCTTCTGCACGAAGATATACTTCAGGCTCTTATGATCAGTGTACACATCACAACTATTTCCGATAAGGAAATGTCTCCAGGTCTTGAGTGCGTGCACTACGGTAGCTAGTTCCAAATCATGGGTGGCATAATTCAACTCATGGGGTCGTAGCTTTCTGGATGCATAGGCTACAAATTTTCCTTCCTGCATGAGTACTCCTCCAACTCCTTGACGTGATGCATCACAATAAACCTAGTAGTCTTTCCAAATGTTTGGCAGTATCAACACTGGGGCTGTGACCAAACGTTTCTTCAGCTCCTAGAAACTGGTCTCACATTCCTCAATCCAAATATACTTAGTCTCTTTCTTCAACAATTCTGTCATGGGTTTGGCAATTTTTTGAGAAATTCGCAATGAACCTCCGGTAGTATCCGGCAAGTCCGAGGAAACTGTGGATCTCCTTAACTAAGGTGGGTGACTTCCACTCAGTGACTGCTTCAACCTTTGTGGGGTCTACTGCTATTCCTTCTCGGAAATAACATGTCCAAGGAATCCTACTTCCGTCAACCAAAATTCACATTTACTGAACTTGGCATATAACTGATGTTCTCTAAGCTTCTCTAGAACTAAACGCAAGTGTTCCTTGTGTTCCTCCTCACTCTTGGAGAATATCAAAATGTCATTGATGAACACCACGACAAACTTGTCCAAATACTCCATAAACACTTTGTTCATCAAATTCATGAAGTAGGCAGGAGCATTAGTCAAACCAAAGGACATGATTGTATACTCATATAATCCATACCTTGTGGTGAAGGCTGTTTGGGGTATATCTTGTTCACGAATTTTCAGTTGGTGATACCCTGATCGAAGATCGATCTTGGAGAATACTTTGGCTCCTAATAGCTGATCAAACAAGTCATTAATCATCGGCAGAGGGTACTTATTCTTGATAGTCACCTAGTTCAATGGACGATCATCGACCACCATTCTCAAGCTTTTATCTTTCTTCTCCACCAATTGAACTGGGGCTCCCCAAGGTGATGAACTTGGGCGAATATATGCCATGTCCAATAACTCCTTAATATGCTTCTTGATTTCCACTAAATCATTTGCGGGCATCCGATAGGGTCTCTTGGAAATTGGGGCTATCCCTGGTAGTAACTCTATCAGAAACTCAATCTCTCTATCTGGTGGCATGCCTGGTAATTCATCCGAGAATACATCTGGATAATCTTGCACAACCGGCACTTCCTCCTGAACAACTTCTGTGAGGGAATTTAACTGAGCACTCATCTGTTTGCGTCGGGATACATACTTAATCCTCTTCTTCTCCGGTGTGGTGAGTGAAATAGACTTGCTGGGGCAATCAAGGTTTCCTTCATACTTGGTCATCCAATCCATGCCTAGGATTACATCAAATCCCTGGGATTCTAAGACGATGAGGTCGGTAGGAAAAACATGGTTTCCTATGTGGAGTTTCAGGGCATGGCATCCTATCCCTGCCATCATCATACCTCCTGGGGAATTGACCTTAATGGGCTGACTAAGGGTGCTGGTGGGTAAACCATACTTTCCACAACTACCCTTGATATGAATGAATGAGTTGCACCAGAATCGAAAAGTACCATAACTGAATGTGAATGCAATAAAAACTTACCAACCACAGTCTCGGGCTGATCATAGACTTCTTCCACATCGAGGTGGTTCACCTAGGCACGAGGAAACGGATTTGGCTTCTTAGCTGCGGAGTTGCCGTTGTGGTTACCCCTTCCATTCCCTTGCTTGTTCTGAGGGCTTTCAGTGGCATAATGCCCTCTCTTCTGACATTTGAAATAGGTGATATGGTTCAGATCCTTCTGAGCTGGAGTGGGACGATGTTGGTTGCCATTCCCACTTCCAGTACCATTCTTTTAGTTACCATTGTTGGGACGATTATTCCCATTTCCTCCATGGTGGTGGCCTCCATGGTGGTGCACATGATGGGTGTGTCCTCCATACTTACCGGTCCCTGAGCCGGTATTTCGTGAGTACGGGGAGTAACAGGGCTTCTGATGAGCTCCTGAGTGAGACTTCCCTTGTGCATACTTCCTCTTGCGGTTCTCGATTTGCTGTTGTTTCCCTTCCAACATAAGATCCTTGTCTACCAGTTCTTGGTAGTTGTTGAACGTAGCCACCATCAGTTGTATGCTCAACTCATCATTGAGTCCTTCCAGGAATTTTTCTTGTTTGGCTGCATCATCGGCCACATCTCCTGGTGCATAACGAGCCAACATACTAAATTCTTCCATGTACTGGGCCACGGAACGGTTCCCTTGGCGTAAGTTGCGAAACTCCCGCTTCTTCAGACTCATGGCTCCAGCTGAGACATGTGCAGTGCGGAAAGCTTGCTTGAACTGCTCCCAAGTTACGCCAGCAATGGGGTACGTGGTGGTGTAGTTCGCCCACCATGAAGATGCTAGGCCCTCCAGTTGATGGGCGGCAAAATGCACTTTTTTCAGCCTCAGTGCATCCTGCGGTGGTGAGTTCTCTCTCCATCTTGCGGAGCCAATCATCTGCCACAATGGGCTCAGTGCTGGTGGAGAAGGTTGGGGGATTCAGTCTCAAAAAATGGGTGAGGTTGTCACCCTAAGGTGGAGGGTGGTGGTTGTGGTTGTTGGTCTGATTTTGCTGCATGAGGGCGTTCTGCTGCTGAAGAAGTTGTGTGAGTTCCGGCGGCAAAGTGAAGTCAGGCTCACGTCGCGGAGGCATCTTGCTGTTTTGAGAGGGGTGAGAATTAGAATAGAACAATGACCTAAAAGAAAGTTTTCACTACCCATATGCAATGCAACAAACATATCACACCAAACACTCATTCATTTATTCAATTCAAGGTTCAAACATCGAGATACAAATCTGAAATCAACTAAGCATCGACCTACTCTTTAACGAAGAAACAAAAGATACATGGAGGGCATGACTAAGTTCTCCTCAAAAGTACATGGTGAAGGAGCCTCCTCCGGTGGTGCTCTCCTCATAGTCATCATCGTTGCTGATCAAAGGAGCCATGTCTCCTTCGAGATGAAGATTTTCACCCATGTCCATCTGTTCCTCTAGAGTTGCGATGCGAGTGTTCATCTTATCGATCCTCTCTAAGAAATCCTTCACTTCATACTCATGCTCATACTCGGCTTCTCGTAAGTCAGCTTCGAGGTCAATCTCACGGTTCATCAGCCTCTTGATTGTCTTCGTGTCAGCTCGAACCCAAAGCTCGAGAGTCCTGATGTGGGTCTCCAAGGTCTGGATATAGGAAATGATGGTGTCTTTGGTGGGAGTGTTGATGATATCTCCGTTGGCATCCCTGCGACAAACCACGCTGAGTCCTGGTGAAATGGTTCCACCTCTGTATTTCTCCTGAATACGTCCAAGAGCACGATGAATGGCCATGTCTCCCCCAAGAATCCAGCTGGGCGCCACAAACTTGAAGTCAATGGGTTCCTTACGATTTCCAAAGGTCTTCCCGGGAATATGCACTTCGATCCTGTAGCGTCCGTCTTGTGGAAAATACATGATAGGGGTCCCGGTGATGCTCGGCAAAGCAATCCTCACGTCCCTGACGATCCTCATCAGCTCCTTGCCAAAGGGCATCGTTGCGTCAGGCTGGCAAAACTCCGTGATCAAAACTGGGATGAAGGTGGCCATCTATAAAGTTTGAAATAAATCGGAGGGAAGTCAGAAACGAGTAGATGAGAGTATAAGAATTTTAAAGACGAAAAGAGAAATAAATCCTAAGGCTTTTCCAATCCTAGAGGTTACGTCCTACGGTTAGCGTGTGCTCTGATACCATCTCTGTAGCGACCCGACCTGAAAGGTCGAATCTCCGGTGTTTCCGTACCATCCCAAGATCATGCTGGTACACACACGGTACATCAATGTATATATCAAAGGGAAATCACACAACTTTATTAATCTAAATCTCATATCGAGTCGTTTATTACAATAAGAATTACAATAAAGTGGCTGAAGGCCAACTCATGAGAATAACTAAACTTGCGGAAGCTTCGAAGGTAGATGAGTCCATCTGACTCCAAGGGCATCTCACCGAGCGTAGAACGTGTCCTCACTCCTGGTCGGAAAAGTACTCTACAACATGATACGTTGCAGCCGTGTAGGTCAGCATATTGAATATGCTGACAATGTCACAGAAGAGGGGGTAAACTAATCATCTAGTCTATATGCAAATATGGCAGGTGGGGTAGTAAGTGTTTGCATAGAGCCAAGTTTTCCTACAACAAGAGGGGGCAAACGCATAATTACTACAATATTGGTTGATTAATGAGATGGTTCCACCAATCAATTCTCATACCCAAGTTGACATTATTAACCCACATCAATATAAGTAATTGTGTTGAGAGTTCCATATAGTTTCAGTTCCTTTGGCTCAAACTGTCCATCACCGTGGACACGGCTAATCGATTAGGTTTGTGTACTCTGCAGAGTTTTGCACACGTTCACCACAAGATTTCATCGCCTCCGTTGGATTCCTCGCACTTCAGGGTGTTTGAGGAACAGATGACCAACACATGGTCTTCTAAAGGGTTTCCCTGAGACTCTGTCGGTGCCCATCCATTCCTACCGTTCTTCTACATCTCGTAGCACTGCCTGTCCGGAGTCACCACGATATCCAACCAAGCCAGAGCCCATAATGACTTGTGGCTGTGCAGGTAAGCCTTGGGTCTTGAAGCATGCGTCCATCTCTTTGTGCCTGGGTGGACCTTTCCGCATGAATACTGGCACATCTCCAGCATCATCTAGGCTAACCACTGGTTTCTCCAGGGCACCGTTCATCCATCATCCACCCATAGGTATATTGAGAACTCGGAGTCTTGAAGTCTTGATCATCTTGTAGGTCTTGAAATTATTATCTCACAACTCTCATGAATCACACAACCAACCCCGTCTACTAATAGCATAGCAAAATGTAGACCAATGTTTCCCGGGGCCAATGTGTCAAGGCTTGAGGGGTACCTACCACATGATACTACAACAAGTAACCAAGTTTCCAATTTACCTACTTTGCATGCAATTGGGGTGATGGAAGAACTAATGCAATAAAAACATAGGTAAACATGATCAAAGTGACTTGCCTTGCTGACGATCTTCGTACTCAAGTGACTCTAGATAACAAGCTTCACACTCCAGATGATCTAATGAATCAAACAATAGCACACAATAAGCAAAGAACTAAAATACAACTCACACAATCAGCAAGATAAAATTAAAACAATACTAAAACTATTCACTAGTAACAATCAAGAGAAAGAAAACAAAATCAATATTTTTGGCTCACAAAACATTTAGTGTCAAAACTACTACTAATATAAAATAAGACAAACAACTATATTAATAACAAAACAATGTTTACCAGAAAAAGAAAGAATAAAATAAAAAAATCTATATTAGAAAACAGAATTAAATGCACTAAGATTTTTTTGTGAAAAGATATGCTACTAAAATATTTTAATTTGCAAAACACTACTAGATGAAAATGACTAGAATGTTCCTATAACTTTGGAATAAGAAACCAAAACAACTTATTGTTAACACTAATATTATTATCATCATATTACTTAACAGAATAGAATTACTAAAATTATTTATTAGAAAGCCTAATTTAATCATCTATCTAGTTTGTCAAAGTAAAACTAAATTATTTTATAAACTATACCTAATGCAAAAGATTCCTATAACCACATGGTATAAAACTAAACAATTCATCCTAAATATTAGCAAGTAATGTTACCTAAAATGTTAGAAATAACAGAACCTAATGAGAACTAAAACAAAGTTAAACTAATTTAGGTTCAAATTGAATAAAAATCAATTTAGTTAAAACCTATTAAGAACTAGACAGATTCTGTTTTTGTTAAAAACAGTAACTAAATTTATTCAAAAATACACAAATCATGTAGAATGATAGGTTTAACTAATACCAAACAGTAGCAAATAGATTGACTCAAAAATAAATTTTTAAACTCATGTTATACAGATTTTAGTAATTTGAACAAATTTGATTAGATTAAAAATTTAAAACTCAATTTTGAAATCTAAGCATATAGACATGAACTACAACTAATTTTTGAACTAATGCAAAAAGAATCAACTAAAAACACCAAACAGTTTAAAAGATATGATAAAAACAAGATTTGAAAACATTCTGTTTTCTAAAACAGAAAAAAAAATAGAAAATGAAACTGATCGGATAGGGGCTACGTGTCGACTTCCTGTTGGTCGAAGGAGCGTGCGTTCGGGTGTTTGTGGGCGGGTGACCGAAGCCTAGTGCGTACCTGTTCAGGTTTTAAAATGATCTAATCTGACGCGTTGATCTACGATCGAACGGACAGGGAGGGGTTCGGTGGCTTACAGAGAAGAGGTCGCCGGTGAGGGGGTTCTCCGGCAAGGCCGAGGTGACGAGGTCGTCGGGGGCGTCGCTCCGGTGGCTGGGGACGGCGTCCGAGGGCTTCAAACGACGGCGGCGGGGCTCCGGAGTACTCCGATGGCATCGGAGGGGGCTGAGGTGAGGGTAGCGACGGGCAGGTGCTTGGGGAGATCCGGTTGGGTGGTGGAACTCCGGCGAGCACGTGGTGCAGCGTTTCAGCGAGGTAGAGGGGTCTCGGGGTGGAATGGAGAGAGGAGGGGAAGGGGCTACTTATAGGGCCGGTGTGGTGGTCGGGGAGGGATGAGAGGCGAGATCCACGGAAAGGGATCTCCGGCGACGGCGGCACGCGCACGAGGAAGGGGACGGGCGCACGGATGGCCCCATCGGACAGTGGGTCTGACGCGCCAGTGAGAGGGAGAGGCGCTGTTAGCGCGTCCGTGGCCGACCCAGAGGGATTTCGGGACTTAACTGTTGTGGGCCGGCCCGTTTCAAATTAATACTTTCCTTTTTAATATCCAGAGGGTTTAAAATATCTTAAATGCGTTCAAATCATTTCCAGATATAGGAAATATATGTATCAAAATGATTAGTAGAATTAATGCTATTCAGTGAACATTTTTCCTCTGTCATTTGAATACTTTGGAAAAATAATTATTTTCAGAAAATGCCTATTTGATTTTAAAACCTTTTGCAAATATTTTTCGAATGACCCCCTGGTTTTATTGTTCAAATATTTCACCAAGATGCCCCTGGTGTGGAGTGTCATGTTACTCCTCTCTTTCTTTGAACATTTCTAAGGTTTTCCAATAGGTGAAGTCATTATATGGAAAAATTGAAATGGGCTTTCAAAAAATCAAAAGAATCACTTCAACAATTATATTCACTCAAACAATGTGATGATGATGCATAGCTATATTTCATAAAATTCCAAAATGAAATTTTGGGATGTTACATTTGAAGAATAATGCACATATTCATAACTCTTAGATTTTTCCTGCAAAACAGAAGTATTAGCATGAGAATGATATTTTTGATCATTTGAGGAATTTGGTCCAAGTGAGGACTTTGATCTGGGGTTCCTATTCTTCACGAGTGGTGTCGTGAGGACATTCACTTGAAGATTTTGAAGGTAGCTCTTGGGAACCCAGATTTTCTTCATATGAGAGTCATTCCTACAGTTAGTTCCAACAAATCTAGCAAATACTTCACCTTTATGATTTTTGAAGAATTTGTAGTTCGAGTCGAGTGACTCATCAGAGAAATATGAAATTTCACCGTAAAGCCAGATAAAGTGGATGTATCTATAGGAGGTCCTTTCGCAGCAACCCATGAGGTTTTGGGGTACTGCTCAGGTGTCCAGTAGGATCCATCAGCGTTGAGTTTCCTCACAAAGGCAATACCCTCTTTCCAAGGGTTCCTATTCAGAATCTTGTTTTTGAGGACATCACAAAGGGTTTGGTGCCCTTTGAGACTTTTGTACATGCCTATCACATACAATTCCTTCAACCCTGCATTGTCATCAGTAATACTTGTGGTATCCTCAGATGAGGAATTTGAAACCACTGGAATAGTTGAAGAATTTGCAGTAATAGAAGCATTTGAACATTCAGGTGAACAATTAGCAGTTTCACGTTCGATGCATTTCAAACAAGGTGGAACGAATTCTTCCTGAGTGGTACTGATCTGTTGAGCTAGTAAGGAATCGTTTTCCCTTTGGAGATCCTCATGTGACACCCTTAGTTTCTCAAGATCTTGCTTTCTTTGAAGAAATTCATAATAAAGCTTCTCATGATCAGCTAAGAGGTTGTTATGATGACTTTGTAGGTTATCTTGCTTTGTCTGGAGACTTTTGAGATCATCAGACAGAGTTTGAGTCCGATCCACTTCATGGTTCAACAGATCATTGCTTTTGTCTAGCATTTTCTGAAGCTTTCCAAGTGCACATTGTTGCTTAGTGAAAATTTTAACAAGTTTAGTATAGCTAGGTTTCACATATTCATCACATTCATCTTCACTTGATTCAGACGAGGAATGATGTTTGTGTACCTTTGAGCCTTTTGCCATGAAGCGATAGGTGGGAGCATAATCATCATTGTTGACATCAGAGTTGTTGGAGTAGTCATATTCTTCATCGTTGAAGATGGACTTGCTGACGAAAGCAGTAGCGAGATCAAGGCTAGCGACACCAAATTCCGATTCCTCCTCAAATTCTTCCTCTTCTTCATATTCTTAAGATTCTTCTTCATAATCCATTTCCTTGTCGATGAATGCTCGAGCCTTTCTAGAACCATTCTTCTTGTGCTTTGAGGACTTTGAAGATGAGCACTTTGCAGATGAGGACTTTGAAGATTTCTTCTTTTTCCTTGAGTCATCAAAACTATCCTCCTTGTATTTCTTCTTCTTCTTTGAATCTTTTTCCCGGAGAGGACAGTCAGAGATAAAGTGACCAGGCTTATTGCAACAATGACAAGTTCTTTTCTTGTAGTCTTCTGAGGAATCTAATTTCCTCAAGCCACTTTTTGATGACTTTCCAAATCCACCTCTCCTTGAGAACTTCTGGAATTTTATCACAAGCATTGCAAGTTCCTGACTTATTTCGTCAGGATCACCAAGGCTGTTGTCAGAATCTTCTTCTTCAGATGAGGAAATTGCATTTGCCTTCAGAGCACGAGATCTTCCATAGCTTGGCCCGTAGAGGTCTCTCTTCTCAGCTTGTTAGAATTCATGAGTATTGAGTCTCTCAAGAATATCAGCAGGATCAAGTGATTTGTACTCTCCATGTTCTTGAATCATCAAAGCCAGAGTATCGAATGAGGAGTCAAGAGATCTTAGCAGTTTCTTCACCACTTCATGGTCAGTGATATCGGTGGCACCCGGTGCTTGAAGCTCATTGGAGATATCAGTGACACGATCAAAAGTTTGCTGAACATTTTCATTGTGAAGTCTCTTGAAGCAGTTGAAGAGATTGCGAAGAACATCAACATGAGAGTCACGTTGAGTGGAAACACTTTCGTTGACTTTGGACAGCCTATCCCAGATAAGCTTAGCAGTCTCCAAAGCACTCACTCTGCCATACTAACCTTTGCTCAGATGGCCACAGATGATATTCTTCGCTTGAGAATCGAGTTGCTTGAACCTCTTCACATCAGCAGTAGTAACAGTGGGAGTGACAGAGGGCACACCATTTTCCACAGCGTACCAGTGATCATTGTCAATAGCTTCAAGGTGGATACGCATCTCGTTCTTCTAGTGGGGGTAGTCTGTCTCATCGAAGGTAGGACACCCCACAGAAACCTTGATCATACCTGTAGTCGACATAACTAGAACTCCAGGTGGTTAAACGAAAATCACACAGAGCAAGGAGTACCCGCTCTGATACCAATTGAAAGTGCGTTATATCGACTAGAGGGGGGTGAATAGGTGATTTTTACAAATTCATCACTTGAGGAATTTCAACTTTGAGGAATTTGAAATATGATGAGTAACTAGCAGCAGAATAAGTACTCAAGTGCATGAGGAACTTAGCGACAGCATAGTCATCATGATGAAATGAAACACGCACAGAGTACAAGTAGCATGATACTGGATAAGCAGGTGAGGAACAAGCTAACTTGAAGAATTTGAGGTGAGGAAATTGTGAAAGTCTTCAGACAAATTCTTCAAATAGTAAAGTTTAATTTCATCAACAGTTATACGAGGAAATGAAAGGGTTGAGGAAATAGAACCAGGTAGCATGATGAAGACAATGGTTTGATGACCCAGTTCCAACTGCTGTGACAGTCGTACGTCTGGTTTGGAGCGACCTGGTATTTAAACCAGAGGACACACAGTCCTCGCCCAACACTCTCGGTAAGTCTTCAGGGCATACTTCCAAAACACTCACAAACTGGTCACCCGGCGATCCACAATTTCCTGCTGGATGCTCTAGACCAAGGTCACTTCGTGATCCCCAATTGACTACAAGAGCACTAGACCATGACGCATAACCGTATGGAGGATGCACAGTCCTCAAAAGTAACAAGCGTTGGTTCCACACAGGAATTGCTTCAGTGATGCTTAGTCACTTTGGGTTTGGTGGTTTGGTTGTGGGTTTTTCCTCACTGATGATTTTCACTCAAAGTCCTCGGAGGATGGGTTGCTCTCAAATGACAAGTGTTTGTTCTCTCTCAGAGCAGCCAACCAACTAGTGGTTGTGGGGGTGGCTATTTATAGCCAGGGTGCAACCTAACATGATAAGACATAAATGCCCCCAATGATATGACGACTATGCGGATAAGAATGATTGGGGACAGCTGGTGCTAATCACAGCAACTGTCAGAATTTTGAACTATGAAAGTCCTCAGCTTATCCTGTTCCTCACTTGTAGGCAATTTGCACTGGCGAAATCCTAACTCCTCAATAAGATCAATTTCCTTAGAGACCAGAAGAACTTCGTCTCTGTCACTGAAGAACTTCCAAAGGCTTCACTCGAAGGATTGTATAGGTTGAGGATTTTGGAGTTGAGCATTAGTTGGAAATTTTCCTTAGTATTACCTCGGGCCCCTTTAATAGTACGGTGTTTCCTATCACTCAAATAAAGGAAATGAAACTACGAAAACAAAAGTCTTCACGTTTCATATTCCTCGTTCATATCTTCAAGGTCACACAAACTTCATCATTTTCAAAGTCTTCACAAAGTCTTCACCAAAGTCTTCATAAAGTCTTCAGCAAAGTCTTCACTTGAAGACATACATTTTTAGGGGTCGATAATCTCCGAATATATCAAACTCGTCATCGACTTATAGAGCCTGTGTACACTCACAAACATATTAGTGCCTTAACCAATAAGTATTCAATACACCAAAATCACTAAGGGGCACTAGATGCATATAATCAAAATGGGGCACTAGATGTTTTCTTTCTTCTTTTATGAGGTCTGTCGATTCGGGCTCCCCTTGCCGCGCCGTGATTCTCTCCACTTCCCAAGATGCATGAGTCGTTGTGGGCATATAATTAACTACATCCCATATAAAACGGGACACAATCCGTGTGGAGAGATCGTCTCTACGAAACGGCCTCGAGCCGCACATCGAGTACATGTAACTAGCCTATCGGTTGGGATGGTCCGTGACCTTTTGTCAGAAAGATTGTCGGGAGACATTACCTTTTTCCCGATGCCTAGCCTTCAAATGCCGCATTATCTCCCACAATTCGTACGTGCCGTAATGTGGAAGAATTATTTGTCATTGGAGGCCGAACTATGGTTTAGCGGAAGGAACTCACCTCGCAAGTCGAAAACTGTGTTCGCGAAGCAATGTGAGCTAAAGACTCTTGGCATTGGACGCAAGTTCGAGGGCTACTGGGGGAGTTCTATATTAGTGGGTCCTCGGATAGCCGACCTATTGTATGGGCCGGACTATATGGGCCACTCGCCGAACACCAGATGACCTGAAGGCCCAGTTACCAGGATGGAAGCTTGGAGGACCATGGCTTGCGCTCCACGTCTGATGTCATAAATAGGCATGTTTATCTCTTCGTCATATAACCGACCATGTGTAAACCCTAGGCCTCCTCGGCATCTATAGAAACCGGAAGGTTTTAGTGTATAGAGAGAGAACAATTCATCTAGGGTTAGACATATGATCTCGAGGTAGATCAACTCTCTAACCCCATACACCATCAATACAATCAAGGAGGACGTAGGGTATTACCTCCATAGGAGGGCCCGAACTTGGGTAAACTCGTGTCCCCTTTGTCTCCTGTTACCGTCAATCTTAGTATCACAGTTCGAGACCCCCTACCCGAGATCCGCTGATTTTGACACCGACAGCCGCCTTGAGGAAACTCGGGGATTGGTTTTCCTCGTAGCTAGTCTCATCCGGTCGTGTCCGGGGAACAAGATACGCGGCTCTTATTGGGTTCGTCGACACGTCGGGCGGCCTTGCTAAATTTGTTTTACCTTCCTCGAATGTCTTGAGTGAGGAATTCCGATTTTTTTCCGGCTAACTCGAGGTGGCGGATTTCCTATGGAATTTCCTAGGAAGATCATGAGATCTGTGGTCATGATTATTCCTGCTGCGTGTGGTTAATTTGTGATGGATGAGTTGGAGCACCCCTGCAGAGTTAAATCTTTCGGAACGCTGCGCCCGCGGTTATGCGGCAAACTTGGAAACTTTGTTTAACACCCAGTCATAGCAAACTTGAAGTAAGCTCTAATAAAATACACCAACCATGTGCGTAACTATGACCGTCTCTTCTCGTGAGTCCTTATCCGAGCGAGAACACGGTGGGGTTACGTTTGATGTAAGTAGGTGTTCAAGATCACTTAGTGATCATTATTAGTTCACGTCCGTTATGCATATCCCACCATACTTTACATTATGTATTCGTAAGTTAGCCACTCAAATAAATGCTTAGTTGCTTGCTGCAACCTGAGCACTTAACAATACCTCACCCATTAAGCCTTAATAGTCTTGATACCCCTAGAAATGAGATTGTTGAGTCCGTGTGGGTCACAAATTACTACAACAACAGTTGTAGGTACAGGTAATGCGATGATTTGACGTGAGTGCGATGCTTGTTTTTGATTTGGAGTTCTTCTTCTTCAACATCAATATAGGATGGGTTCCAGGTGGCAGCCTGGGATAGCAAGGATGGATGTAATTTTATAGTATGATTTCGTCCGTAGTCGGACCCTGCTCTTTTATATGATGTTTGAGTATGTTGTTGTATTGATTTTATCTTCATGTAGCTTGTGGCGAGTGTAAGCCAATTCCATATACTCATCTCTTCTATAAATGTACTTGTAATGATATCCATTCTTGCAACACGACGAGATGCGCTTCTATTCCTGTCGAGGCCCCCGTGCCAAAATAAGGATAAGATCGCATCTTGGGTGTGACAAGTTGGTATCAGAGCCTGTACCGACCTAGTAGCCCCCTTGATTGATCGAACTTGGCAGAGTCGAGTTCAGTGAAAAACTATTTTGAGTCCAGTTATATCAGAGAGTATGGTTTTTTTACTTCTCTTCTATGCTCTGGTGAGGAATTACGACTTAGGAATTTTGATTCTACCCTCTTCTCACTCAAAAAATTTTAGGATCACGCGGATATTTTGGAATCTATATGATGCTGATGTGACGGAGTTCTGTACTTGGTGCCTCGTGTTACCAAGGAGTAGAGCTCTAGGGGATTCTTGACACATCATTGTCGTTCAGTTTCCTTAGTATCTCATGACGGAGGATGTTCGAAATTGCTTCAATACTTCTCGTGGCGAGATAAGATCGGAGTCACCCAGTACTAGGGAGGCGTCCAGGGTACTGCCATGTTTGGTATCGTTGTGTTTTCGAGGCTCCGAGATAGATGGAGTTCCGAAGCCTCTGGTTATGTGTTGATGGATGGATACAGTTGGAGTGTAGGGCTTGTTAGTTGTGTGAGATATTTTGCCTCCATGTATCCCCAACACCCGATTGCATGACTGGAAGATTTTGGGAGTTCTTAGGTGGGAATTCAAGTAGTTACCTAGGCTATCTTTCTACAGATGCATGATGTGAGGTTGGGGTTCGACATTTAGTGGATTCATTTGTTCACGGTCTTTCTTACAGAGGATAGTCTCGATATATGTCATCATATATGCTTCGTGAAGCTTGTAGTTTGCTATGCCTAGGGAACATACTCCTGAGTCATTTCAATATGACAATCTAATGTACGACCGAGCCCGTGCGAACCATACTACAAAAATATCGAGCGGAATCTCTGTCATGAATTTGTTCTGGCTTGTTTCGTAAGCCTCATCCTTTGTTTGTTTTTGAATATGGTAATTCGAGTTGCTTCCATGTCAAGTGGTGATCGCACATCTTTCCAAAGTAGTGTTCTCATATTTCTGTGGGATTGCTAATTCTTGTGCTCAATCAAGTTATCATGTCAATTCTTTTCAACTGGTGCGCTCCTCTTCAAGATATTCAATCATCTCCAATAGCTGCAAGATCAATCCTCATGTTTCTTTCCAGAGTTCTTTTATCCGTCCTAAGTTGTTTTTGTTTTTCCCCACCCTCCCACTCTTTTCTTCAATGATTAAATTCTCATCCAAGTGTCTTTTCTCTTCATGTAATGCTTCTGCTACCTTTTCTTCTGTTTTGTTTCCACTGATTGCTTGTGGATATTCCCGGGAGTTTCAATTTCAAGGTCTATCCTCATATCCTAGTTCGTGTTGTTATTCTTATCAGGTGGATTCAATTAAAGCTCTTGGTGTTCATCATATCCTTTCTCATTCGTTCAATGGTTTTCATGTTGGAAATTCTCATCAATCCTCTCTTGGTTTTCGTATCTCTCTATTCTATCCGGAGTGCTGAAGATATCTCAGAAGATTTGTGTTTCCGTTCAAAATGTTTTCAATTATTTTGAGGTTCTCACCTCATCAAGTTCTTAATATTTTTTCTTGTGCAATATCACTTTCTAAGCAATTGTCTC
The DNA here is from genome assembly GCA_022496015.1 of Hordeum marinum. Taxonomy (NCBI): domain Eukaryota; kingdom Viridiplantae; phylum Streptophyta; class Magnoliopsida; order Poales; family Poaceae; genus Hordeum; species Hordeum marinum. Next base: position 153,968,110 of record CM039678.1, read on the forward strand.
AATGGTGGTTTCTTTTGAGTGGCTCATAACCCATAGGGATCTTACGTGGCTCTTCTAATCTTTCCGGAGATATTCTCATGTTCTCTTATAATATGACGTAAGAATGAATTTCATCAGTCATAATTCCATCTCCAAGATCGCTTCTAAATCATTTTGGTCGTTGGATCAACCTTATTTATTCATTTATTCCGGAGTGTCTTAGTAACTCATGGTGTTGTTTCTCGTCATCATTCTCTGCATTGAAGTCTGAAGGAGTGGTTCTCTTAAATCTTTGCTCATTCTCTTGAAGATGCATGCTCTTAGCTTCGTGGTATCCTCTCAAATTGTTCGATCATGAGTAACTCATCCCATATCTATCCAGTGTATTCAGAGTTGTTTTCATTCCTTGATCCTCCGATGGCCATCATTTCAGAAGATTTCTTTGTTCTCAGCTTTCAGCTTTCGTTCTCAAATTCTTCTCAATTGTTGTCTCTTCGTTCGTATCTCAATCATTCTGGTGCCTTGTGAAGTTTTCCATTAGGTGGATCATGATCTCTTTATTCTCATGTATCTCCATTCAGTCCTAGTATCCTCCTTCGTTTGTGTATTCGTACCTCTGTTCTCGTTCAAGACTTCTTCAAGTTTGTTATCTCTCTCTCTCTTCAATTCTCTGCAAGAAGAATAAGTGGTGTGCGAAATCCGTTGCTTCTCATCAATCTAATTTGATGAAGGATACGCATATATTAATTCTTATTCTTGTTTCATCAATGATTTCAATCCTTCTTCCGAAGTTAGTCATCATATCAAATTCTCGATTCTAAGTTGTTCAACTTTTCGTTTTCGGAGTTCCAAGTTTTCTCAAGCATCTCTCCACGAAGCTTCATGTAAATCTTTGCCACATCATAATATATTCTTTTGATCATCTTTCATCCTAGTATTCGCCAAGAGGTCCATAATGGTGGTTTTTTTAAGGATGTATTTCTTCTTGAAGTGTTCTTCAAGATTCTTGTTGGTAAAGCTCAAATATTCCTTATCTTGCATTTCTAAGTTCAATTCCTTCTAAAGTGTCTTTTGAGGCGGTGTTATTAAATTCCTTGATTATGAGGAGTCTCGAAGGAAATTTGTGAAGAATGAGATAAGTAAACCCATCATTTCTTTCTCAGAGTTATCTTGGATCGGGTTTCACCTAAAGTGTTTTCTATTGATTGTTGCCATCATGGTGCATATCAAGTTCAAAATTCTCAATGTATCCACTTGGTGAAAGAAGTTTTGCGTATCTTGTTGCTTCCAAGGAATCTTTGTTTCCATTAGTGGTTGGTTATCACCTCATTATTTTGAGATGTTGTATATAAGCCCACAATAAGCCTATTCTTTCATTGTTGGTTTTTCAACAACTCCGTTCAACCTACGCTTCTCAAATTCAATTGTGGTAGAAGTTGTTAGTTCTTCTCCTTTCTCTTCTATCCAATTATCTAGCTTCTATTATGTTGTTCTGGAGGCAGTGTATTCTTGCTCTCTTTGACTCATCATCTCGTTTGTCAAGATCATGTCCTTCCTTTGCTTATTCATTTAACCCGGGTGTTATGTTAGCTATTCAAGTTCTTCCATCTTATCAATTTTTCCTCTCTATCCTATTGAAGTGTTGCCGAAATTTATTGTGAATTCTTGCATGTTCCTCATGTCGTTCTTTATCTCTTTACAACCTTCATGTTTCATTGGTTTCACTCGTTTGTCAAAGAAGTAACTAAGTTTACCTCTTGGTCTTTCTCTTCCCCTTCTCATTCTAGATCTTGGGGCGAGATCCTCGTTTAGTGGAGGACAGTTGTAACAGCCTAGGACCGACGCTCCAGAAGATTCCCCTTTTATTCCATTATTGTCGTGTGATTCGATTGTTTGTCGCATTCATCATCGCATCATTCGTATCATCTGCATAGCATCGTCACTCATTTTCAAAACTTGCATCTGTTCATAGTTGTCGGTTCTCTCAGTGCTCGTCATTGACCATTTTGAGACCGACCACACATGCACGCGCCCGCGGTGTCGATAAAAATATTTTTTTTAAAGTGCGTATAAAACTTTGTCGGGTTGGGTCTAAAGTTGGCGTGCGGTCTTGTCATATTGTAGGTGGCCCGCCTGCCAAATTTCGTCGCAATTAGAGGTCGTTTGATACCCCTACGGCCAGTCCTAGTAGTACCGCCATCGGTTATCTGTTACACGTTTTCGGTGTTTTAAAACTCCTTGTCACGGGCCGCAAACCTCCCTCTCTTCTCAGCCCACACCCCCTCTACACAGCCCACTACTACCAAGCTAGCTCCCCTCCGCTTTCGGGCTGTCCGATCGAGATCGAACGGTCCAAAAACAGATGAAATTCCCCTAACCTAGCCCTCCTTCCCTATATAATCCCCTACCCTGCCTAATTGGGCAAACCCTAACCATCTGCTTCGTTTTCTGTTCCCCACCCTCTCAGCCGCCACCAGCCTCCTCCTCCCACCACGCAGGGGCTGATGAGCCCATCTGAGAACCACCCGGGCCCGAAACCGTTGCCGCCTGTGCTCGCTCGCGAGCACTGCTCCGTAGCCTCCTCCCGCAACACCATGCCTCCGCGCCCCTCCTCCTCGTTGCTACCTCGCGCCGCAGGCCAGAGCCTCGCCGGACCAGGTCACACCCGTGCTCCTCCCTTCTTTCTCCCTGTCTCTAACCTCTCCCTCTCCCTCCCCTGTGCAGCCCCGCCATAACCAGCCCCCTGCCCCGAGCTCGCCACTGCCCGGTGGCTTCCCCTCACCAGAAAAGGGAACCGGTGGCCAGATCCGGCTGCCCCCATCGTCGCTGCTCTGTCCCAGTCTTGCCACAGTCCATCGATGCCCCGCCTCCCTGCTACACCACCGCCCTTGCCTTCCTCGATCCCGATCGGGATCGGGAGGAGGAGGTCCTCGTGCCGGCTCACCCTCCTGCAGGTGGGCCGACCCATCTTCCCAAGGCCCAGTGCTAGCCCAGCTGCCCAAGGCCCAGCGTCGCCCAGCTTACTTCGCCTCGCTCGGGCCAGTCAAGCCCCCCCAGGCGCAAGCATAGCCGCAACACCGCCGGCCCATGGCCATGATGGTGAGCCCCCGATGCCCTATCCCTCGCCCTGGGTGTATTATAGTATCATGTGCTGATAGATTCGGCCCATGTGTTTTTTTTCCTATGTTGCCAATTTATCTATTTAACTGGTTTTTACATATTTGCAGAAAAGATCATCATCATCATGCATATCATGACTTCACAACCGTGCATCGGATAAAAAACTTTAGATATGAAAAGACTAGAATTTTGTGTAGATTCATAATAACCAACTCTCACATATATTTAAAATGAATAACCTGCTGTTTTCATGTAATTTGCATAAATACCATGTAAAATGATTTATTTCATAACTAATAAACCGTTGGTCCGATAAAAAAGACCAACATATGTAACTTGACTAGAAAAACAAGTAGAATCACTTGCTGCACTTTATTTTCTTGTTTAATAAATATAAACCATGTTTAGTACAGATCTGGACCAAATTCATAATATGCATGTGGGGTCATTTTGGAAATGCTATATGTTGCTTCCGACCTCATTTAAAATGCCTAGGTGATGTACTTGTTCATGCTTCACCTCTTGCCATATTTACCAACATTTAATATTGATGAGTACCTAACGAGAGTGAACTAAATAATTCCAACATGGAGTCTCGTCAATATGCAACCCGTTGCATATTGAGTTTCACTTCAATGTGTAGTAGTTGTTTGATGTGATTTGCCACGCCTTGCATATTTAAACCGGACATGCATCATATTAATTTGTGCATCATCTCATGCATATGTTGTGGTGTTATCGTGTGTTGATTGTTGTTTTCGGATTGTTCCTTCTCGATAGAGTTCCGAAAGCATTCGGACTGTGAGGATTCCTTCGACTACGTCGGCTCGTCTTGTTCATGGACTCGTTCTTCTTCCAAGAGGGATCTCAGGCAAGATGACACATTTCCCTAGATACCACTACTATTATTCCTATGCTAGTTGTCCGGTTTTATCGTTAAGTCTCGCTACCTACCACATGTTTGTCAAGCCTCCCAACATTGCCATGAAAAGCCTCTAACCCTCCACCTTCCTAGCAAACCTTTGTTTAGCTATGTTACCTCTTGCTCAGCCCTTCTTATAGCTTTTCTAGCTGCAGGTAACATTTCTTCCATGTGTCAACATGGACATTCTTTTATATCACAATATTATTGCTATTTAACTTAATGCACATATATACTTGGTAAAAGGTGGAAGGCTTGGCCTTTATCTCTATGTTTTGTTCCACTTTTGTCTTCCCTAGTTCCTTGTGTACCGGTGTTATGTTCCATATTGAGCGCTCCCAACATGCTTGGGGTTGTTATGGGGGACCCCCTTGATTCTAGTTTTATGATAAAGCTTGTCTGGCAAGGCCCAACATTGGTACTCCATTTTCCTAATAACTAATAAAATTGCATAGGGACCCGCCAGCACCCGCGGATAATTTAATCAACAACCCGGGCAAGTGCTCCTCACGAGTGTTGGTCCAAAACGGGCTGCCTATGAGGCCACCTCGAGGAAACTCGAGGATTGTTTTCCTTGTAGCTAGTCCCATCCGGTCGTGTCCGAAGAACGAGATACGTGGCTTTTATCGGGTTCGTCGACACATCGGGCGGCCTTGCTAGATTTATTTTACCTTTCTCGAACGTCTCGATTGAGGAATTCCGATTTTTCTTCGGGCTATCTCGAGGTGGCGGATTTCCTATGAAATTGCCTAGGAAGATGATGAGATCCGTGGTCGAGGTTATTCCCGCTGTTTGTGGTTAATTTGTGATGGATGAGTTGGAGCACCAACCGTGTGTGTAACCTTGATTGTCTCTTCTTGTGAGTCCTTATCCGAGCAAGAACACGATGGGGTTATGTTTGACGTAAGTAGGTGTTTAGGATCACTTAGTGCTCACTATTACATCACGTCTGTTATGCGTAGCCCAACATACTTTACTTTCTGTATTCGTAAGTTAGCCACTCAAATAAATGCTTAGTTGTTTGCTGTAGCCTCACCACTTAACCATACCTCACTCATTAATCTTTAATAGTCTTGATACCCTTGGAAATGAGATTGGTGAGTCCCCGTGGCTCAAAAATTACTACAACAACAGTTTCAGGTATAGGTAATGCGATGATTTGACGTGAGCGCGATGCTTGTTTTTCATTTGGAGTTCTTCCTCTTCATCATCATCAATCTAGGACGGGTTCCAGGTGGCATCCTAGGATAGCAAAGATGGATGTCATTTTATCGTTTGATTTCGTCCGTAGTCAGACCCTGCTCTTCTGTATGGTGTTTAAGTATGTTGTTGTATTGATGTGATCTTGATGTAGCTAGTGGTGAGTGTAAGCCAATTCCATATACTCATCTCTTCTGTAAATGTACTTGTAATGATATCCATTCTTGCAACATGACGAGATGCGCTTCTATCCCCGTCGAGGCCCTCGTTCCAAAATAAGCATAGGATCGCATCTTGGGCGTGACAATACGGTTGGGTCAGTAGTCCCATCATACTGTTCTATATTCATAGGTTCAAACCCCTCGGGGAACTGATGTCGCGTTACCTCATCTGTGAAGGACAGTGGGTGAGCAACACCCCTGACCTGTGCTATGTCGCGCCTGTATTCGGCAGCTGTGTGGGCCCGGTTCTGTTTCCGGACTTTGTTGTTTTTGTCAAACCATGGTCTCGTACCGGCACCGTCTATCGGGTGAGTACTCTCTGGATCCGTAGGTGGATCTTGTACGGCCGGCTCTGTGATCCAGGTCATCTCACAGGTCAAACCTGTCAATGTTTTCTAATGAATTCTTTCCCCATCTTCGGGGCATTGCCGGTATATAACCGATGCGTTAGCCGTCATGTCCCACCCACGAGGGGGTAGGTCCGGCTTGTCTTATGGAGTATGGTTTGGAGATGGAGTATTAGTGAGTTCATCATCGAATTGCGGTAGCAGCCTTCTTTGTGGGTAGCTTTCGGGCTGGTCCGACAGACCGATGCCGTATACTTCCTCAGCTCAGAGGACTTTCACCAATCGATCATTGAGGTCATCCTGTTCAGCTTTGAATTGTCCTTCTTTAGCTTTAAAGCTGTGAGCCATTGCTATGAGCCGCTGCCTGATTTCTTCCTGATCTTCGAGGTTATTAGGTATGTACAAGTCATCGGCATCCGGTATATCTTCCTCCTCGACATGGGGAAGGTAATTATCGTCTTCAGAGTCGTTAACATTATTGGGATTTTTGTGATCCTCAGGCCCTTCGGGACCCTCTAATGGGTGTTCGGGGATATCGGGATAGCCATGGTCAGCCAGGGTATTACCGTCCCTGCTGTTGATGATAGCTTTCTTTACCTTTTTGCCTTTGGACCGCTTATGCGGTTTCTGGCGCCTTAAGGGCACATCGCCCGACTTATCGCCATCATTGTTAGGTGTGTTGTTGCCATTATTGGCGGGAGTATCTACCATGTAGACATCGTATATGGAAGTGGTGGCCCACCTTCCGGTGTTAACGATGGTGGGAGGACGGTCATCTTCATCCATGTATTCTGCCTCCTTGGAGGCATAGTCCAGCATGTCGGTTAAATCTTTGACAGTGGCTATCAAGTGGGTGGTGGGTGAGTCGAAAAATTAGTCCTGACCCGCACCATAACTGAACAGAGCATAGATCGGGGTTGGATCGTCGGTGATCTTCATTGACGAGATCTGATCTAGTTCCTCGTCAACTGAGGGCCCGATTGGATCAGGTTGTTCGGAACGTGCGGAGTTAACCTCCAAGGCATTCAGACATAGGGAGTGTTCAATGAGAACATGTGTCCATGAATGTGGCTCAACGGTTGGACCAGGATAGAAGGTCGGCCCATCGCCATGGGTGACCCCATTGGCATGTCCGAAGAAGGGGCTCGAGGTTAAGGCCTCAAAGTCCTCGGGTGCTACAGGCGAAGCTACGAGCCCAAGTAACAACAAGTCACCCCGAGAGTCTATGAAGAACTCTAAGTTTCTGAATTTTACCTCTCAGTCAAGGGCAAAGCTCTCGATGCGACCTAAATGGCCAGTGGGATCAACGTGCAGCACAACACTACCGAAGGCGAAGATCGGTCCGAGGACAAAAGTGTCCATGTTGCGGACCTCTTCGTCGATGACAAGATGAGACATTGATTCCATATTTCTCACAGAGGAACTCTCAATGAAAGCAGCCATGTCGGTGTCAGAACCGGCGGATCTCGGGTAGGGGGTCCCGGACTGTGGGACTAGAATCGATGGTAACAGGAGACGAAGGGGACACAAATTTACCCAGGTTTGGGCCCTCCTATGGAGGTAATACCCTACGTCCTGCTTGGTTGTACTGATGATATTGGGGGTTACAAAGTTGATCTACCTTGAGATCGAATAGCTAACCCTAAATGAGTTGTTCTCCCTTATACCCTAGAACCCTCCAACTTATATAGACGCCAAGGATGCCTAGGGTTTAGACATGGTTGGTTACATGCCGAAGAGATAAACATGCCTATTTTCTACATCAACCGTGGAGTGCAAGCCGTGCTTCTCGACGCTTCCATCTTGGAGTCTGGACCTTCGAATATTCCTTTTGTCCGGTAAGCAGCCCATATAGTCCAACCCATAAGAATAGGTCGGCCTCCTATGGAACCCTTAATCTAGGACTCCCTCAACATTGCCTTTGTACCGATTGATGAAGAAGTCTGATACATTCGAGTGGACTCCAGAAGCTGAAGCAGCGTTTGTCGAGCTGAAAGCCCTGCTTTCCACCCAGCCGGTGCTTTCTGCTCCGCATAGCAAAGAGCCCTTGCTCCTGTACCTCGCGGCTACTAATCAAGTCGTTAGTAGAGTTCTCACTGTCGAGAGGCAAGAGGAAGGCAAGGCGTACAAGGTCCAATGACCATCCTATTAAATTTCTGAAGTTATGACCCCTTCGAAGCAAAGGTAACCGCATTACCAGAAGCTTGTCTATGGTATATATCTGTCAGGAAAGAGTGGCACACTACTTTCAAGATCACTCGATCTCAGTCGTTAGCAATGCTCCATTATCTGAGATTCTCAACAATCAAGATGCAACTGGTCAAGTGGCCAAATGGGCTATTAAGCTCCTCTACTTTGACATCAACTTTGAAGCTAAAAAGGCGATCAAGTCTTAGGCACTTGATGCTTTCCATGCCGAGTGGGTTGATCAGCAGCAGCCAATCCAAATCCACTCGACACACTGGACCATGTTCTTTGATGGCTCAAAAATGCTGAATGGGTCAGGTGTTGGCATAGTTTTGGTATCCCCAAAAGGCGACACACTTAGTTATGTCCTGCAGATTCACTTTGATTCCTCCAACAACGAAGCAGAATACGAAGCACTCCTTTATGGGTTGCGTATGGCCATCTCACTCGGCATCAAGCGCTTGATGGTATATGGCGACCTGATTTGGTGGTCAATCAAGTGATGAAGGAGTGAGATGTCAGGAACCCCGCTATGACCGGATACTACAATGTTGTGAGAAAGCTTGAGAAGAAGTTGGAAGGTTTGGAACTTCACTATGTCCCCCCAGTGAAGAATCAGGCAGGAGATGAGCTAGCAAAGATTGGATCCACTCGGAAGGCTATCCCCAACAATGTGTTTCTAGAACACCTACATTGTCCTTCAGTACAGGAAGATCCCTTCACCAAAGAGCCCCCGCAAGCTATAAGTGCCTCTAATCCGACTGAAGTTGATGTCCCGGCGGTCATAGATCTTGTCATGGAGATTCTGGTCATCATGCCCTATTGGACAGTTTCATATATTGCATATATCTTGGGGCAAGAACTCCTAGAGGACGAAACTAAAGCTCGGCAGATTGTTCGCAGATCCATGGCTTTCATTGTGATGGATGATCAACTTTACAGAGAAAGTGTAACTGGCGTGACGCAGTGGTGCATCTCTCCTGAAGAAGGTTGAATGATTCTGGAGGAGATTCACTTGGGAACCTATGGTCATGATGCGTCCTCCTAGACGATTATCGTCAAAGCATACCGGCCAGGTTTCTTCTGGCCACGTGCCAACGAGATGCCCAAGGACATTGTTGATCACTGTGAAGGGTGCCGGTTCTACTCAAACTTATCACATAAGCTTGCGTCTGCCTTGAAGACTATTCCACTCGTCTGGCCGTTTTCTATCTGGGGTTTGGATATGGTTGGTCCCTTTGGGACAGGACAGAGTGGGTTTACTCATTTGCTTGTTACGGTCGACAAGTTCACTAAGCGGATTGAGTCCAAGCCTATAAAGAAGCTGAACTCGCGCACTGTGATCAAATTCATCAGAGACATAATTTGACTCGGAAGAATTTAGACACTTCTGCTTTAGCCAAGGCACTCGGGTGGATTACGCATCTGTTGCACACCCTCAAACTAATGGTCAAGCTGAGCGAGCCAATGGCCTTATCCTTCACGGGCTAAAGCCTCGACTCATGCGATACTTAGATCATGCAGCTGGAGCCTAGGTTAGTGAACTGCCATCTTTTCTGTGGGGCTTGAGAACGACTCCTAATTCATCGACTGGGCACACTCCTTTCTTCCTGGTGTATGGAGCTGAAGCCATTTTGCCGAGTGACCTCCTTCACAAATCCCCTTGTGTGGATCTTTACTCCAAGGCTAAAGCGGAACAAGCATGACAGGATCTAGTAGATCTTCTTGAACAAGAGCGTGAGATGGCCCTGATCGGTCGACTGTGTATCAGCAAGACTTGCATCGCTTTCATGCAAAATATGTCAAGAGTGTGTCATTTCACGAAGGTGATTTGGTGCTCCGAGTGGACTAACAGCGACCCCACAAGCTTGCGCGAGCATGGGAAGGTCCCTTCATCGTCACTAAGGTACTGAAGAATGGATCTTACCATCTCTACAACCTCAAGAAGAAGATCAACGATCCGCGGGCTTGGAACGGAGATCTACTTCGACGTTTCTTTACTTGAAGACTGAGTTGTTTTTGTGTAATAAAAGTGTTCCTAACATTATCGTTTATGAAGGTTATGACTTCCATAGTCTTTTGTCGATTCCGATCGCACCATCCTACCTTTGAAAAACTTCTCTGAGTGTTGAACAATCCTCACACTTGGGGGCTTAGCTGCGAACCAACTTTCGCCTATGTTAAAAAACCATCCAAGTGGACAGCAGTCCATTCACTTGGAAACTTAGCTACAAACTAGTCTTCATCTAAGTTCAACAACTTCTCCGAGTGTTGAGCAATCCTCACACTCGGGGGCTTAGCTGCGAACCAGCTTTTGCCTAAGTTAAAAACCTTTCGAGTGGATAGTTGTCCATTCACTTAGAAACTTAGTTACAAACCAGTCTTCGTGTAAGTTAAAAAACTTCTCCGAGTGTTGAGCAATCCTCACACTCGGGGGCTTAGCTATGAACCAGCTTTTTCCTAAGTTAAAGAACCTTCTGAGTGGGTAGCAGTCCATTCACTCGGAAACTTAGCTATGAACCAGTCTTTGTCTAAGTTCAAAAACTTCTCCGAGTGTTGAGCAATCCTCACACTCAGGGGCTTAGCTATGAACCAGCTTTTGCCTAAGTTAAAAAACCTTCCGAGTGGATAGCAGTCCATTCACTCGGAAACTTAGTTATGAACCAGTATTTGTCTAAGTTCAAAAACTTCTCCGAGTGTTGAGCGATCCTCACACTCGGAGGCTGAGCTGCGAACCGGCTTTCGCCTAAGTTAAAAAACCATCCGAGTAGATAGCAGTCAATTCACTCGGAAACTTAGTTACGAACCTGTCATCGCCTAAGTTCAAAAACTTCTTCGAGTGACGAGCGATCCTCACACTCGGGGGCTTAGCTGGGAATCACCTTTCGCCTAAGTAAAATTCTTCACCCAAGTGATGAATATTCTTCTCACTCGGGGACTTGGCCAGACCAATCACTCCATTCGGGAACAAAGCATATTGGGTCAAAGAAAGGATTGAAAGCTAAGTGCAGATAAATCCAAAGTTTCTACCACGGATAAAAGTTGTTCATGCAAACGAAAGTGCTTAGGCCTAAGGTCTGAATGAAGTTTTAAGACGATTAATTCTCCACTCGGCATTCTTAGGAGAATAAAGTTTTAACTCTGGGTAAAGTTTTTTCAAGCACCTGTGGGACTCGCAGGCTCGACAAAGGTGTCCAAGTCAATCTCGTCAGCGATCTGAGTGGCCGCTTCAATGAACGTCTCCATGAAATCCCCGAATTGAAGTTTCTTCGTGTTGATCACCTGGAGAGCCTTCCACTTGTCCTCCCTTGCCTCCTTGCAATGGACTCTGACGAGTGATAGCGCCATGTCGGCTCCACAATGAGCAGCAGACTTCTTCCATGCTTGCACTCGACCGGGAATTTCATTGAGATGAGTCATCATTGATTCAAGGTAAGTCTGGATGGAGTCTTCAGGCCACAGTTCCTTGTGAATCTTCTTTAGCGCAGCCTTTAGTCGAATGACGTATGCTTGAACATTCTGGAGACGAATGTTGACGCAGAACATGTTCATGGCCACAGCGTCCCCGACGGGAAACTTGGTGGGATCCAGGTTTTGTTCAATCTCTTCGGTCTCGTTTTCAAAGTCCCGACAGAATTCTATACGGAAAAAGGAATAGAAATATGGTCATGTTACTGCCTATGGGAATTAAGGAAGTTCACTCCACAAGGAAAGTTACCATCGAGCATGCTAAACATTTTCATTGTGAAGTCTCCCAAATGCTTCTCCAAACCATTACACCTCCTGGTCAGTTGTTCAGTCTTCTTGGCCCAGTCGGCCCATTCCTGCTTCAGTTTGGAGTTTTCTTATTCTAGCTTCTTGGCAGCGGAGAGCTTCTTTTCAGCAGATTGAGTTTTCTCCCTCGCCACTTTTTGGGCGTCAGTGAGCGCCATGTCCTTGTCCTCCAACGCCTTCTTCATGGTATCTAAAGAAATAGCATTTTGAGTCGCGCTTGGGGTCGACGATTCTCATCACGCATGTCTGTTCGAGTTCAAAGGATGGAAGGGGAACCTAAGTGTTCATTTGGTCGACAAGAATTACCTCCCAGGGTCCTCAACTCAGTCTGCGCACATTCCAGGTTGTTCTTGGAGATATCCATATCCATTTGCAGCTGGTTCTTCTCCTTCTCCGGGTCTTTGTAGCGCGATCCAAGTTCACAAGCTCTCTGAACTCAACAAAGAAGTAGTTCAGTCGACATTAAAGTTTCTCCACTCCCGGGTGGAAAGGATCAAGAACTGTCGACTGGATGGTGGCCCGTCGCCCCAACCCACACCACTGAAAAAGCGTCATATCATGGTTGATGGAAATGATGTCCATGAAACCTATGTCATATCATGGTTGATGGAAATGATATCCATGAAACCTGCACAATAGGTCTGGAGCTCTCCATCCCTAGGATAAGCCTTTAGAGGTGGAAATACTAAGGCAAAAGAAGTACTCGACAAATCAAGTGACAAGCATACTCCGGGTATGAAAAGGACCCTAAGTCCATGTTCTTAAGACTACTGCTCATCGCCCGCGATCAACAGTAGTCTCGGGGACTACACTAGTGGGTGCACTCAGCGTGCCCCACTATATATGAAACCACTCGACCAGATGCGACCTGTACAAGCAAAATATTGTTCCTAACAGAGGCCCGCCAGTGCAAGCACTCGATGGAGGTCTCGGGGACTAAACCCAGTGGGTGCACTCAGCGTGCCCCCACTGGACTTATCATCACTCGACCGGTCGAGTGACTAAAAAAAAAAGTTGCGCAAGCATGCAGACATTGTCTCTATCAGAGCCCCGCCAATGCAAGCACTTGACGGCGATCTCGGGGACTACACCCAGTGGGTGCACTCAGTGTGCCCCCACTGGACCTGCTATCACTCGACATGTCGAGTGATTGTCAAAACAATTCTAAGACCCCTTCCGATGTCAACACCATTCGACAGCAGTCTCGGGGACTACACCCAGTGGGTGCACTCGGTGTGCCCCTACTAGACCTACTACCACTCGACTAAGACCTGATACACTTGAGAGAGAAACAAACAAGTTTGCTTCAAAAGGAAAACACCCACTAGGTGTGCAATCAAGAACGACTGAAATTCAATCAGAAACGAACTTACAATTGCACTTACTAGAACATTGGTGTGAAGCACCGAGCTGGCATCATAAGCCAACTTGCTAGCTTCGTACACCTACTTTCTGCGCAGCATCGTCTGGTCGGCATGGATCATGACCTCCTTGCCAGCTCCAGTCTGGTCCTCCTAGATACGATGCAAAGGTAAGGCGGTCGTCGAGGGAGTTGATGCTGGGGTTTGTGCAACCAAAGTTGCTTGAGGCTTTCCGACTGGCATAGAAGCCACAATAGTCGAAGCAGCTGGTGGGACACTCGACAGCGGAGTTGCAACTGTAAGTCTGACTCGGGACGAATCGCCGAGCCCTAGGGATGTTGTGGCAGTCGACTTACAAGGCGTCTTCCCCGATCGCATTCTCTGAGTGCGTACCCTTGATGGCTCGTCGTCGTCCTTCAATTGGACAAATTCTGGGTTGAGAGGTTTTTCATACCACGTTGAGAGGTGGCCGTGTCAGCAGTATCCATGTCCATGGGATCTCCTTCATCCCTTGGGGGTGACATCACTGAAGTAGCGGCTCTGGCAGACAAATTCCACTCGATCAACAACGATATGAAGTTCCACAACAACAGAAGGTAGAGAAAATGAACACTTACGTTGAGACAATAGGTACAACAATATTCATATGAGTCAATGCCTTCCGAGGCTTCGGTGCGTCAGTCTTGGGCTATTTTGTGGCCCGCTCACTCGACTCAACTGATGAGGCTCTGTCAAGCTTAGGGTTCCTGCTACTCAACACCAAGGTCTTGCTTGGGGCCGCTGTGGGTCCTGACGCTGCTTGGAGCGGTGCTTGGTGCGCGAAAGAGACTCGACTTATTCTTCGGGCTCGCCGACTCATCGTAATCATCCTCTCTATCATTAACATAATCATAGTCTATGCTGCCGCCCTCGCTCTCCCCTCCGTCTTTGGGCTGATTCCCATTCGGCACGAGCGAGTACATGTTCGTCAGCTCCTGTGAGATTCAAATATTAAAGTCCGTCGACTCATACTACCTATGACTTGACGAAACATCGAGCCATTAAACAAATGCATGACTTACCAGATTTGGTGGTGGGTTCTTAGCAAAGAAGGGCTTGATCCGCTTAGGTCCCAGAGGATTGTCGCAGGCTCCGGTGATACTCTGAAGCCATTTTGCAATAGTTTCCTCCGAGACTTCCTCTGGGTGAGTCCGAGTGGTGTCCTCAGTACCTGAGTAGAGCCACATGACATGGTCTCTCAATTGGAGGGGTTGGATCCATCGACTGATGAATGTCTCGAGCAGATCCATGCCTGTCACTCCGCCACGAACCAGAGCCACTATAGAATTCAGTAAGATCCCTACTTGGGCCTTCTCCCCTTCTAGGACTGGCATAGATTTGGGGTTTGTAGGTCGATCTGGGGTGAAGGGGGAAATACCAGTCGACATATTCGGAGACGCAGCATCCTTACAGTAGAACCAAGTTGACTGCCAACCCCTAACTAACTCAGGAAAGGTCATAGATGGAAAGGACCTCCTAGCCCTCTTTTGGATCCCTAAGGCACCGTATAAATGGATGACATGGGTCCTATGATCCTCTAGGTTGGCCTTTTTGACCGACTGGGATCGGATAGTAAAGATATGCTTGAACAGACCCCAATGGGGATGACAGCCCAAGAAACACTCGCATAAAGTGATGAAAGTGGCGATATATGAAATAGCATTCGGAGGAAAATGGTGGAGTTGTGCTCCGAAAGAAGTTCAGAAACCCTCAGAAGAAAGGGTGAGGAGGCATAGAAAAACTTCGCTCGACATGGGTGAGGCGAAGAACCCGCTCCCCATCACGTGGATCCAGCTCGAGTTCCCCCTCCGGCAGCCTCCACGAGCCCTCGGCTACGAGCCCGTAGATGATGAGGTTCTCAACATCCCTCGTCGTGACTATCGACAGGAGGAAATCTCCCTGGATCCACCCAAGCGACACCGTGAATCAGGCGCTGGACGGCTTCTTGGCCTTGCCCTTAACAGCTCCCTTCTTGGGGCGCTCGAGCTTCTCAGTCTTGCCACTCATCATCATAGTAGCGGCGGTCGTTGGGACGGAGCTGAGCGGCGCGCGTGGACCAGAGGAGACAGGGGAAAAGAGTGGATTTCGGGGATGAATACTATGCAGCCCGCAACGAAGTGAGGTCTTATATCAGCCGAGTGAGTCACTAGCATGTGGGCCTACTAAATCTCTGGATATCTCAGTCGCAGGAACCGCATTGTAAGTGGCATAATGGGCGGCACGAAAATCGAGCCGTTGCGCCCCACTTGCTCCAGTCAATGCGATAACTTTGCGCAGCGCACGCTTCCCAAAATTTTCGGATCCCGTGAAATCCGGACCTGGCAGAGTGACCAGTCGCATCAAAAGATCCTGACGATTCACTAGAAGCATATTTTGTGCCCAAATCAACTCAGACATTTTTCAAGGCAAATTCGAACAGGGAAAGTGACAAAGATTTCAGTCGACGCGGATTTCCTTGAAGCTCCAGAGTACATTCGGAATCTGAGTGCCTTATCAAAATTAGCATCGACTCCTTTTTCACTCGAACCGCGATTCATTCAGGGGATAATTATGAGGATATGTACCTAGGGTAGGTTCCTAGGCCATTCCTACATACCCTACCTATGGACACTATATTGGAGGACTTAATGATGGCAAGAGAGTTTCTAACTGAAGTCATCATGACGTGATAGTAACTTATAGTTAAGTCACTCGGAGGTTTCTCCCTTGACTCGACAGTCTCCTGTCACTCGAAAGACCTCACTACCAGTCAACCCCAGAAGACCACAAGACACCCTAGGAAGGCCAACATGCAGGCGTTCGGCCATTCATCATTACTAGCACTGATTGTGTACGTTACCAGTAACACACATATTTATTCCCACGATCGAACCCTTGGTTGCCTGACATTCATGAGGGGAAGCATAGTCTATATAATCTGCCCCTCCCCTCTGGCACAAGGGTTCGCACCCTCTGTAACACATACATTCCACATGACAAGAGCTCCCGAGCACCGAGACGTAGGGTTGTTACCTCCATGAGAGGGGTCTGAACTCATACATCCGTGTGTACACCCTTGTCGTAGCTAGGACTCTGCCGTCCCCTTTCCTACCCCTATCTTCTACTATCAAACTCGTTCCCACAACACTCCACACATCGACCGACTCTTGCCTGCATCTAGAGTATTAAGTTCATGAAGAACAAAGTAAGGCATTAAGAAAGATGACATGATGTAGAGGGATAAACTCAAGCAATATGATGAAAACCCCATCTTGTTACCCTTGATGGCAACAATACAATACTTGCCTCACTACCCCTACTATATCACTGGGTGAGGACATCGCACGATTGAACCCAAAACCAAGCACTTCTCCAATTGCAAGAATTACCAATCTAGTTGGCCAAACCAAACAAATAACTCGAAGAGACTTGCAAGGATATTAAATCATGCAAATAAGAATTCAGAGGAGAATCAAATAAGATTCATGGATAATCTGAACATAAACTCACAATTCATCGGATCTTGATAAACACACCACTAAAGAGGGTTACATCGGATAGATCTCCATGAAGATCATGAAGACCATGGTACTGAATATCAAAGAGAGAGAGGAAGCCATCTAGCTACTTGCTATGGACCTGTAGGTCTGTGGTGGACTACTCACGCATCATTGGAGGTGCAATGGAGTTGATCTAGTTGCCCTCCTTGATCAAAACCCCATGTAGTAGATTACCGGAAAAGGCTCCAAGGTTGGATCTTTCGGTAATGGAGGCTTCCGGCGGAGGAAAAGTATTTGCATGGTTCTTTTTGGTGTTTTGGGAATTTATAGGCCAAGAATTATGGTTAGGAGACCTGTCGGGAGGTGACAAGCCTGCTAGGCGCGGCTAGGGGGGCCATGCCTAGCAGGCTTGTGGCTCCCTTGCACCACCCCTGCCATGCACTCCAAACTTGGATGACTTGTTCCTTCCAATAAAATTCCTTCTGAAGGTTTTATTCCGTTTGGACTCCGTTTAATATTCCATATATGCAAAACTCAAAAACAAGAAAAAAACAAAAACAGGCACCAAGCTCTATATTAATAGGTTAGGCCCAAAATAAATATATAATTGCATATTAATACATGTAAAACATCCAAAACAGATAATATAATAGCATGCCATCATCAAAATTTATAGATACGTTGGAGACGTATCAGCATCCCCAAGGTTAATTCATGCTCGTCCTCAAGTAGGTAAATGATAAAACCATAATTTTTTATGTGGAGTGCTACCAAACATAGTTATCCATGTAATATCCTTTATTAGGTAATGCCTATTCGGATCCGTAAGACTCAAAACAAAAGCTTAATATTGATATAAAAACAGTAACATTTCAAGCATACTATCAAAGCAATTGTATCTCTTCAAAATATAATGGCAAATGAAACTTATCCCTACAATATCATATCGTCTGGCTATGCTCCATCTTCCCCACACAAAGTATTTATGTCATGCACAAACCCGATGAAAAGTCAAGAAATTGTTTTCACACCTTTATGTTCTCAAACTTATTCAACTCTCATGCAATACATGAGCGTGAGCCATGGATCTAGCATTATAGGTGGAATAAAATATGGTGGAGGTTGTCAAGGAAAGGGAGAAGATAGTCTCACATCAACTAGACATATCAACAGGCTATGGAGATGCCCATTAATAGATATCAATGTGAGTGAGTAGGGATTGCCCTGCAAGGGATGCACTAGAGCTATAAGTGTATGAAAGCTCAAAAAGGGACTAAGTGGACGTGCATCATGAAGAAAAATTCCACTAGCTATATGAAAGTGACAAAATAGGAGACTCTCTATCATGAAGATCATGGTGCTATTTTTAAGCACAAGTGTGGAGAAAGGTAGTATCAATGTCCCTTCTCTCTTGCCTCTTTTGTTTGGTGGGTATCTAAGGCCTCATTTAATCATTTTTTTATTTGGGCTTCGCTTGCCTCTTTTATTTTTTTCATAAAGTCCAGAATCTCATCCCCTCTTGTGAGGGAATCATAGCTTCCATCATCCTTTCCTCACATGGGACATGCTCTATTAAAGATAATCATCACACTTTTATTTACTTACAACTCAAAAGAAAATTACAACTCGATACCTATGACAAAATATGACTCTATATGCAATATGGAAGTGATGGTGCATGTCATAAAAGGAAACGATGGAAGTTGCATGGAAATATATCTCAGAATGGCTATGGAAATGCCATAATAGGTAGGTATGGTGGATGTTTTGAGGAAAGATATATGGTGGTTGTTTTGAGGAAGGTATATGGTGTCTGTTTTTAGGAAGGTGTTTGATATACCGGCGAAATTTGCACGGTAATCGAGAGGCTAGCAAAGTTGGACAGGTAAGAGTGCGTATAATCCGTGGAATCAACATTAGTCATTAAGAACTCACATACTTATTGAAAAAGTCTATTAGTGATTTGAGCAAAGTATTAAACGCATTCTCCTAGGGGGAGGTTGGTAGGAGTTAACCATCGCGTGTGCCTGACCCTGACACAAAGGTCGATGATCTATAAACAAGTCATGCTCCAATTTCCTTACATAACGGTTCACCATAAGTGCATGCTATGGGAATCAAAAACCTTTACACAATTATTTTTACCAAATCACAGTTACTTCCTAACATCTCTCTCAACATTACCATCTTTATGTATCAAAACTTTATGCAAGGAATCAAACTTCTCATAATTACTCAATGCACTTAATATGGAAGTTTTTATTATATCCCTTCTGGATGCCTATCATATTAGGACTAAATTCGTAACCTAGACCAATTACCATGCTGTTTTAGAAACTCTCAAAATAATATAAGTCAGGTATGAGAGTTCAAGTATTTCTATAAAATGCAAACACCACCATAATCTCAAAGATATAAGTGAAGCACATAGAGCAAAATTGCCTAACTAAAAAAATAAGTGAAGCACATAGAGCAGTCTAATAAATTCATGATTCAGCATGTTCTTCTCAAAATATGTGAGCAGCAAGGATGATTGTGGCAAACTAACAAGCAAAGACTCATATCATACAAGACGCTCCAAGCAAAACACATATCATGTGGTGAATAAAAATATAGCCTCAAGTAAATTTACCGATGGATTGAAGAAAAAAGAGGGATTCCTTCCGGGGCATACCCAAGCTTAGGCTCTTGCCACTCCTTATTACATAGTCCATCAAATCTTCACCCAAAACGTGAAAACTTCACAACACAAAACTTAACAGGGAACATGTGAGATCCGTTAGTATAGGAAAATAAATCACCACTTTAGGTATTGTTGTGAACTCATTCTTTATTTATATTGGTGTTATACTTACTGTAATATAACTTCTCCATGGTTCATACCACATGATACAACCCAAAGATTCATCAAAATAGGCAAACAACTCAAAGAAAACAAAATCTATCAAAAACAGAATAGTCTGTAGAAATCTGGAAACTTCGTATACTTATCTAACTCAATAAATTGTGAAAAATTAGGAAAACATGGTAAATTTATATATAAATCTTGTGTAAAAATTTCATACTCATTAGACGCTCTTACAAAATTAGAAAATTCTTGGACTGAGCGCAAAAGTTTCTGTTTTTCAGCAAGATCAAATCAACAACTACCATAGATCACCCCAAAAGTTTTACTAGGCTCAAACACTAATTAAAACACCAAAACACAATTACTACAGAAGTAATAATGTGCGGAACTTTCAAAAACATAAGCATAAACAGAAAAAAAATTGGGTTGCCTCCTAACAAGTGCTATTTTTTAACACCCCTATCTAGGCAAAATACAATAGATCTAGGTATTGTCATCTTTGGTATGAAATCCAAAAGTATCTCTCATAATAGATTCATAAGTCAATCTTATTTTTTCTAGGAAAGTGCTCCATGCCTTTCCTTAATGGAAAATGGAATCTAATGTTTCCTTCTTTCATGTCAATAATTGCACCAATCGTTCTAAGGAAAGTTCTACCAAGAATAATAGGACATGTAGGATTGCAATCTATATCAAGAACAATGAAATCTAAGGTCACATAATTCCTATTTGCAATAATAAGAACATCATTAATCCTTCCAATAGATTTCTTAATAGTGGAATTCGCAAGATGCAAATTTAGAGAGCAATCATCAAGATCATGGTAACCAAGCTCATCACATAAAGTTTTCGGAATCGTGGAAACACTAGCACCCAAATCACACAAAGCATGGCAATCATAATCTTTGATTTTAATCTTGATAGTAGGTCCTACTCATCATGAATATTTATAGGAATAGAAAGTTCTAACTCAAGTTTTTCTGCGAAACATTTCATCATAGCACCAATTATATGTTTAGTAAAAGCCTTATTTTGACTATAATAATGAGGAGAATTCAACATGGGTTAAAGCAAGGAAATACAATCAATCAAAGAGCAGCTATTATAATTAAAGTCCTTGAAATCGAAAAGAGTGGGTTCATTGCTATTCAAAGTTTTGACCTCTTCCATCCCACTTTTATCAATCTTAGCATTAAGATCTATAAACTCCAAATCATTGGGACACCTTTTAATTAAAGTTGACTTATCTCCTGTCCCATCATTATCAATACTTATATTGGAAAACAAATATTCAATAGGATTAAAATCAATCACTTTAAGATCTTCATCATTATTATCATGAGAAGACACTTTTTCAAGCCATTCACGCTTAGCACGTATTCTAGCGACTCTTTACTTACTTTCATTAATAGAAATTCTCATAGATTTTAAAGACTCACTAATATCATGCTTGGGTGGAGTAGATCTAACTTTCAAAGAATCAATTTCAAGAGAAATTCTATCAATGTTCCTAACCAAATCGTCAATCTTGAGCACTTTTTGCGAACCAATAAAATATTTAACAATATTCTCAATATAAGAGGGAGTATTATTATAATTGCCATAATAATTGTTGTAGTAATTACCATAATTATTAGAGGAATTACTAGGAAACGTCCTAGTGTTGAAATAACCTCTATACGCATTGTGACCAAAATTGTTCCTACCAACAAAATTTGCATCCATAGATTCATCCTTATTTCCAATGAAAGAAGAAAAAGGCATATCATTAGGATCAATAGGAGCACTCTTACTAGCAAACAATTTCATCAATTCATCCATCTGTTCACTCAAAGTATTTATTTTTCAATAGCATGCATTTTTTTACTAGTAGGAGATCTTTCGGTATGCCATTGAGAGTAGTTTTTCATAATATTATCTAGGAGTTTAGTAGCTTCTCCTAATGTGATTTCCATAAAAGTGCCACCTGCGGCGTAATCTAAAAGATTCCTAGATGCAAAATTCAATCCCGCATAGAAAATTTGTATAATCATCAATAAACTCAAACCATGTGCGGGGCAGTTCCTAATCATTAATTTCATCCTCTATCAAGATTGTGCAGCATGCCCATGATCAAGTTGTATAAAATTGTTTATATTGTTCCTAAGGGAGATGATCTTAGCGGCAGGAAAGTACTTGGAAATAAAAGCATCTTTACACTTATTCCAAGAATCAATACTATGTTTAGGCAAAGATGAAAACCAAGTGTTAGCACGATCTCGTAGCGAGAACGGAAATAGCTTCAATTTAACAATATCATTATGCACATCTTTCTTATTTTGCATATCACACAACTTAATAAAAGTATTTACATGGGATGCTGCATCTTCACTAGGAAAGCCAAAAAATTGTTCTTTTATAACAAGATTAAGCAAGGCAGCATTGATTTCATAAGATTCCACACTAGTGTCATGAGCAACCGGAGTACTAATAAAATCATTATTAGTAGTATTGGAAAAGTCACACAACTTGGTATTCTCAGACATCGTGACAAACCAAGCAATCAAGCACATAAGCAAACGAAAGACGGGCGAATAATAAGGCAAATCTTGTTGGTATTTTCTAAAAATAGTTTTATAAGTGGGGGAGAGGAAAACAAAAGGCAAAAGACAAATAATGTAAATGCAAGAGATGAGTTTGTGATGGGTACTTTGTAGGCTTGATGTGTATCATCCCCGGCAACGGCGCCAGAAATCCTTCTTGCTACCTCTTGAGCATGCGTTGGTTTTCCCTTGAAGAGGAAAGGTTGATGTAGCGAAGTAGATCAGTATTTTCCTCAGTTGATGATAACCAAGGTATTAATCCAGTCGGAGGAACAAGCAAGTCAACAATGGATGCATCTACACAAACAATCAAACTCTTGCACCCAATGCTATAAAGGGGTTGTCAATCCCTTCACAATTATTTGCAAGGATTAGATCTGATAGAGATAGATGTAAACAAGCACAGAAAGTAAAAGATAAATAAAATGAACCAAAGTATTTTTGGTATTTTTGGTTTATATATGTGAAAGTATATCATGGAAAGTAGACCCGAGGGCCATAGGTTTCACTAGAGGCTTCTGTCTCGAAGAAAAATATCATGGTGGGTAAACAAATTACTGTCAAGCAATTTATAGAAAAGCGAATGATCATGTAGTTATCCAACACAATGATCATGCACATAGGCATCACGTCCGTGTCAACTAGACCGACACGATTCTGCATCTACTACTATTACTCCGCCCATCGACCGACTCCTGCATGCATCTAGAGTATTAAGTTCATGAAGAACAGAGTAACACGTTAAGAATGATAACATGATGTAGAGGGTAAACTCAAGCAATATGATGAAAAACCCATCTTGTTATCCTTGATGGAAACAATAAAATACGTGCCTCGCTACCCCTACTATGTCACTGGGTGAGAACACCGCAAGATTGAACCCAAAACCAAGCACTTCTCCCATTGCAAGAATTACCAATCTAGTTGGCAAAACCAAACCAAGAACTCAAAGAGACTTGCAAGGATATGAAATCACGCAAATAAGAATTCAGAGGAGATTCAAATAAGATTCATGGATAATCTGAACATAAACTCACAATTCATCGGATCTTCACGAACGCACCACAAAAGAGGGTTACATCAGATAGCTCTCCATGAAGATAATAAAGAAAACGGTCTTGAAGATCAAACAGAGAGAATAAGCCATCTAGCTTCTAGCTATGGACCCGTAGGTCTATGGTGGACTACTCATGCATCATCAGAGGGGAAATGGAGTTGATGTAGATGCCCTCCGTGATCGAAACCGCCTTCGGCAGATTATCAAAAAAGGCTCCAAGATTGGATCTCTCGAAAACGGAGGCTTCCGGCAGTAGAAAAGTATTTATGTGGCTCTTTTTTGTGTTGGTGGAATATTTGGGAATTTATAGGCCAAGAATTAGGGTTAGGAAACCTACCTAGAGGCGACAAGCCTGCCAAGCGCGGCCAGGGGGGCGCGCCTAGCAGGCTTGTGGCTCCCTGGCACCTCCCCAACCGTGCACTCCAAGCTTGGATGACTTGTTTCCTGCCAAAAAAATTCCTCCCGAAGGTTTTATTCCATTTGGACTCCATTTAATATTCCATATCTGCAAAACTCAAAAAGAAGGAAAAAACAAAAAACTGGCACCAGGCTCTAGATTAATAGGTTAGTCCCAAAAATAATACTCCCTCGGTTCCTTAATGTAAGGTGTATTATTTTTGGCACGTTGACCAAGGCACATAATTACAGACATGTAAAGACTAAATTACCGTTGGCAAATTTGTTGGATAGTGGAAAGTGAATCAATTAGTCCAGGATACATGCAATTGACAAAGAGATAGTTTCCTTCTTTTGGTAAAAAAAGAGATATGGACAATCAGAAAATAGATTCTTTCCTTTTTTCAGAGGGCTAACAAGGGAATTATGGAGAAGCAAAAGAAATGGACCTTACATTCTGGAATTTTATCGAAAAACAAATACACCTTATATAGGGGAATGGAGGGAGTATAAAATAGCATATTAATGCATATAAAACATCCAAAATAGATAATATAATAGCATGCCATCATCAAAAATTGTAGATACATTGGAGATGTATCAAAATTATGCGGTCTGGGTCCATAATCTGAGGATTTTCCTGACTGCTACACATAAGTCTTATGTCCTTGATACACGACTCGGTGTGCCACCCCCTCAAGCGTCATCTGTGGATGTTGTGAATGCCTGGCAAGCATGTTCTAGAGACTACTCGATAGTTCAGTGAGTCATGCTTTGTAACCTAGAAACAGGGCTTCAAAGACATTTTAAGCACCATGGAGCTTATGAGATGCTCCAAGAACTGAAACTAGTATTTTAGGCTCATGCTGCATAGGTTAAGAGGTATGTATCCTCCAACAAGCTCTTTGGTTGAACGATGGAGGAGAATAACTTACTCAGTGAGCATGTGCTCAGAATATCTGGGTATTACAACCGCTTGAATCTGTTGGGAGTTAATTTTCTAGATGAACTAGTGACTGACAGAGTTCTCCAGTCACTACCACCTAGCTACAAGAGCTTCGTGATGAACTATAACATGCAAGGGAGGGACAAGATGATCCTTGAACTAGTCGGGATGCTTAAGGCCGCGAAGGTAGAAATCAAAAGGTGCGTCAAGTGTTGATGGTTAACAAGATCACTAGTTTCAAGAAAGTCAAGGGCAAGAAGGGGAACTTCAAGAAGAAATCCAATGCTAGTCCAATGCTAGTCCCAAACCTAAAACTAAGTGCTTCTACTACAAGGGGAATGGCCACTAGAAGCGACACTACCTCAAATACCTTGGAGATAAAAAGGTTGTCAACATCAACAAAAGTACATTTGTTATACATGTTATTGATGTGTACCTTACTAGTGCTCATGATAGAACCTGCCTATTTGATACCAATTCAGTTGCAAATATTTGTAACTCAAAGCAGGAGCTGTGGAATAAATAAAGAGTATCTAAGGACGAGGTGACGATGCACGTCTAAAACAGTTCCAAGGTTGATGGGATTGCCGTCAACATGATCCCTTTTTGATTACCTTTGGGACTAATTTTAAACCTAAATAATTGTTATTTGGAGCCTATGTAGAGCATGAACATTATATCCGGATCTTGTTTCATGCGAGATGGTTATTCATTTAAATCTGAGAATAATGGTTGTTCCATTTATATGAGTAATATATTTTATGGTCATGCACCCAATGCAAATGGTTGATACTTATTAGATCTCGATCGTAGTGAACACACGTTCATAACATTGATGCCAAAAGATGCAAAGGTAATGATGATGGTACCACTTACTTGTGGCACTACCGCTTAGGTCATATTGGTGTAAAACGAACGAAGAAGTTCCATGCTTACGGACTTTTGGAATCACGTGCTTTTCAATCGCTTGAGACCTGCGAACCATGCCTCACGGGCAAGATGACTAAAACCCCGTTTTTCGGCACGATGGAGCGTGCAAGTGACTTATTGGAAATAATACATACTATTGTATGCGGTCCAATGAGTGTTGAAACACGTGGTGGATATTGTTATTTTCTTACCTTCACTGATGAATTGAGTATATGCGGGTATATTTTCTTGATGAAACACAAGTCTAAATTTTTTAAAGTCCAAGCAATTTCAGATTGAAGTTGAAGATCATCATGACAAGAAGATAAAACATCTATGATATGATCATGGAGGTGAATATCTAAGTTACGAGTTTGGTATGTATTTAAGATAGTGTGAAAATTGTTTCACAACTCACGCCACCTGGAACAACACACTGTAATGGTGGGTCTGAATGTCGCAGTCGTACTGTATTGGATGTGATGCGTTCTATGATGTCTCTTACCGATTTGCCACTATTGTTTTGAGGTTATACATTAAATACAATTAAATTCACTTTAAATAGGGAACCATCTAAATCCATTGAGACAACAACGTATGAACTATGATTTGGAAAGAAACCTATGTTGTCGTTTCTTAAAGTTTGGGGATCCAACACTTATGCGTGATAAGCTCAAACCCAAATCGGAGAAGTGCGTCTTCATAGAATACCCTAAAGGAAAAATTGGGTGTATATTCTATCACATATCTGAAGGCAAGTCTTTGTTGTCGAGCATGGATCCTTTCCAGACAAGGAGTTTCTCTTGAAAGAAGTGAGTGGGGGAAATGTAGAACTTGATGAGGTTATCAAACCTTCACCTTAATTGCAATGTAGCGGATCACAAAAAGGTGTTCCTATGAAGCGCACATGAATTGAAGAGGAAGATAATGATTATGATCATGAAACTTCGGATCAAATCATTACTGAACCTCATAGGTCGACAAGAACACGTACTGCCCTGAGTGGTATAGTAATCCTATCATGGAAGCAGTGTCATAAGACAAAGATGAGCCTGTGAACTATGGGGAAGCAATGATGGGCCCGGATTCTAACAAATGTCTAGAGGCCATGTAATCTAAGAACGGATCCATGTATGAAACAAAATATGGACTTTGGTAGACTTTCTCAATGACAGGTAGACCATTAAGTACAACTGGATCTTTAAGAAGAAGACATACACTGATGGTAATGTCACCATCTATAAAGCTCTACTTCTCGCAAAGAAGTTTTCGCCAAGTTCAAGAAGTTGAATATGATGAGACTTCCTCACCTCTAGTGATGCTAAAGTCTTTTCGGATTATGTTACCAGTTTTTGCATTTTTTGATTATGAAATCTGGCCGATGGATGTAAGAATAATGTTTCCTTAACAATTTCCTTAAGGAAAGGTTGTATGTGATACAATCGGAAGATTTTGTCAATCCTAAGGATGCAAACAAATTATTAAAGCACAAGTGACCCTTCTATGGACTGGTGCAAGCATCTTGTAGTTGAGCCGATCGAAGCTTTTGGGTTTATCCTAAGTTTATGAAGAAACTTTTATTTACAAGAAAGTGAGTGAGGGCTCTATAGTATTTCTAATTAGTATATGTGGATGGCATATTGTTGATCCCAAATAATGTAGAATTTTTGGAATGCACACATGGTTATTCAAAAGGAATTTTTCAATGGAAGACCTAGGTAAAGCTGCTTACCTATTGGGCATCAAGATCTATAGAGATAGATCAAGATCCTTGATAAGACTTTTAGAGAGCACATACCTTTACAAAAATTTCAACAAGTTCAAAATGAATCAGTCAAAGAAGGAGTTCTTGCCAGTGTTGCAAGGTGTGAAGTTGAGTAAAACTCAAAAGCTAGGCCATGGCAAAAAAATAGAAAGGATGAAAGTCGCCCCCTATGCCTCAGCCATAGGCTCTATAATACATGACATGCCACTAGTAGAGAAATGGCTAGCCATGGCACTTGTTGGTGGCGCGCTGTTTCCAATCAACACCAGAACTATATTTTTCAAATAGCGCTAGCGTCGGCCATTTAGTACGACATATCTAGTAAATTAGTGTTGGCATTGAAAATACGTCGAACGCCACTTGTATGTGGTTGATACTTGTGATATGCGTTAGGTTTTACGTGAAGAGGAACGGGTAATTGCATCACTATACAGATATGTATTTACCTTAATTATGAAACCAAGGTTTATTGAACCAATAGGAATATGAATCCACAACCATCTTCAACGGCTACACAAAAAAGAACAAACAACTTGCACCCAACGCAGGCAAGGGGATTGTCAATCCCCTTGATCTCGTTATTTGCAAGCAAGTGAAGTGTGTAGATAATAGTAGATAATTATAAATTGCAAATAAAATAAAAAGTAAATAAGAACATTAAGGTATATATTATTTTTTAAATAAATAAGTGAATAGACCCGGGGGCCATAGTTTTCCATAGCGGCATCTCTCATCAAATTAAGCATATGGTGGGTAAACAAATCACTATTGTGCAATTGATAGCAAAGTGCATAGTTATGTGATATTCATGGCAATGATCATGTGTATACAGGCACCATGTCAAAAACAAATAAGCCGACTCCTGCCCGCACCTATTACTATTACTCCACTTCAAGAGCGCTTCTATGCTTGACTCGCTATGTATTAAGTTCATGACAAACAGAGTAATGCATGGAGAACGATGACATGATGTATACAAAGTGAACTCGATTAATATGAATAGACCCCATCGTTTTATCCTTAGTGGAAACAACACAAAGACGCATCTTGTCCCCTTCAGTCACTCGGATATAGAAACTCGTCAGATTGAACCCACTACAATGCACCTCTCTCACCAATGAAAGATTAATCTACTTGGACAAAGCAAATGATCATGCAATCAAGAATCATAATAATATTAGAGAAGACTAAAAATACTTTTCATGAATAATCTGGTCATAAATCCACAATTCATTGGATCCCAACAAATGCACCGTACAAAAGAGTTACATCGGATGGATCAAAGCGAAGATGTGATGATCGTTGTCTTGAAGATCAGAAGAGATAGAGATAGCCATCTAGATACTAACTAAGGACCCGTAGGTCTATGGTGAACTACTCACAAATCATCATAAGGCCAACAAGGTTGATGAAGAGGCCCTCCATGATCGATCCCCCTCCGACAGGGTGCCGGAGTGGAGCTCCATATGGGATCGCGACGGAACTTGTGGCGGCAGAAAAACTATTTTTTGATGTCCCCTAGGGTTTTTGCAATATATTAAAATTTATAGGCAAGATAACGAGGTCAGGAGGGGCGCTAGGGAGGTACAAGCCATCACAGCGCGGCCACCGCCTGGGTGCGCCATGTTGGCTTGTGGCCCTCTCGTGCGGCGTCAATCTTCTCCCAAAGCTTCTGGGTCTTCTTTTGGTCTAGAAAAAATAATAAAAAGTTTCGAGGCAATTGGACTTCGTTTGGTACTATAAACCTGAAAAGCAAAAAACACGCAGAAAACAACATCTGGCACTAGGCACTAGGTCAACAGGTTAGTCCTAAAAATAATATAAATTGGTAAACTATTACTAAAAAGTATCCTAGAATGATAATACAATATCATGGAATAATAAAAAATTATATATATGTTGGATACGTATCAAGCATCCCCAAGCTTAATTCCTGCTCGTCCTCGAGTACGTAAATGATAAAAATAGAAGTTTTGATGTGGCATGCTACCGAATATATAATCTCTTGCATGTATGATCATTGAGAAACGATGAATTAACTAATATTAACATAATAATACTTATAAGCACAATCAACAAAATCATCAATCTTTCAAAATATACGATCCTCAAAGAATGTTTACACCCATTCATCTTATTATATTAGCAAGGCATGGCTCCATCTTCACCACATTAATACAAATGTCAAGCACCATGGTGTTCAAGTTAGTCAATTAGATCGTACTATTGGAAATATGCCCTAGAGGCAATAATAAATTAGTTATTATCATATTTCCTTGTTCATAATAATCGTTTACTATCCATGCTAGAATTGTATTGATCGGAAACTCAGATACATGTGTGGATACATAGACAACACCATGTCCCTAGTATGCCTCTGATGGACTAGTCCGTTGATCAAAGATGGTTAAGGTTTCCTAGCCATGGACATGAGATGTAATTTGATAATGGGATCACATCATTAGGAGAAAGATGTGATGGACCAGACCCAAGCATATGATCGTGTCAGTTTATTGCTACAGTTTTCTGCATGTCAAGTATCTGTTCCTATGATCATGAGATCATGCAACTCACTTACACCGGAGGAGTCCCTTGTGTGTATCAAACATCACAACATAACTAGGTGACTATAAAGGTGCTCTACAGGTATCTTCAAGGGTGTCTGTTGGGTTGGCATGGATCAAGACTGGGATTTCTTACTCCGTGTGATGGAGAGGTATCTCAGGGCCCACTCGGTAATACAACATCACAACAAGCCTTGCAAGCAAGTGTTCGCCATGGGATCTTGTATTACGTAACGATTAAAGAGACTTGACGGTAATGAGATTGAACTAGGTATGGAGATGCCGACGATCGAATCTCGGGCAAGTAACATACCAAAGAACAAAGGGAACAACATACGGGATTAACTGAATCCTTGACATAGAGGTTCAACCGATAAAGCTCTTTGTAGAATTTGTAGGAACCAATATGGGCATCCAGGTCCCTCTATTGGTTATTGATCATAGAGGTGTCTCAGTCAGGTCTACATAGTTCTTGAACCCGGAGGGTCTGCACACTCAAGGTTTGGTGACATTTTGGTAGTATAGAGTTATGTATGATGGTGACCGAAGGTTGTTCGGACTCATGTATGAGATCCCGAATGTCACGAGGAGCTCCATAATGGTCCGGAGGTAAAGATTGATATATAGGAAGTCCTGTTTTGGTCACCAGAAAAGTTTTGGGCTCATCGGTAGTGTACCGGGAGTGCCGGGATGGTACTGGGGACCATCGGGAGGGGTGTTTCGACCCAAGATGCTACATGGGCTGTGGGCGAAGGTAAAAAAGCCCCTGTTGAGCTGGAGGAAGCCTCCCCTAAGGGCCCATGCGACTGGAGTGGTTTGAGAGGGAAAAACTCAAGGTGGAAAGAGTTTCCAAGTGGGAAGGAGGAGTCCTAATCCTACTAGGATTGGAGGAGGACTACTCCTCTCCTCCTTGCACAAAGAACAAGGGCTGGCCCCTTGTGAGCCAGGACTCCTCCCTCCCTCCTCCCATATATACTAGAGGTTTTGAGGGTTTGGAGACATAGAAAACAGCCACGTGCTACCTCTCCTCTAGATCGTAGTTTCTCCTCTAGATCGTTTCAGCGGTGCTTAGGTGAAGCCCTACTAGAATTGTTCCACCACCATCGCCGCCATGCCGTCACGCTGCCGGAGAACACCTCTACCTCTCTGCTCCATCTTGTTGGATCAAGAAGGCGGAGATCGTCATCGAGCTATATGTGTGCTGAATGCGGAGGTGTCGTCCGTTCGGCGCTAGATCGGAAGGACTATGATTTGGATCGCGAAGACGTTCAACTACATCAACTGTGTTTCTTAATGCTTCCTACTTAGCGATCTACAAGGGTATGTAGATCCACTCTCCCTCTCATAGATTCTCATCACCATGGATAGATATTGCATGTGCGCAGGAATTTTTTTGTTTCCCATGCAACGTTGCCCAACAGTGGCATCTGAGCTAGGTCTATGTGTAGATGAGATCTCGAGTAGAACACAAAAGGAGTTTGTGGGTGTTGATGCATAGATTGCTTCCTCCCTTGGTCGTGTTTTGGTTCAGCGGTATTGTGGGATGAAGCGGCCCGGACCAACCTTACTCGTACGCTTATGAGAGACTGGTTCCATCGACTGACATGTAACTTTGTTGCACAAAGATGGCTGGCGGGTGCCTGTTTCTCCTACTTTAGTTGGATCAGATTCGACAAAGGCAGTCCTTGAGAAGGTTGAAAAGAAATTTATGTATCACCATTGTGGTTTTGCGTAGGTAAGAATTGTTCCTGCTAGATATCCGTAGCAGCCACGTAAAACATGCAACAACAATTAGAGGACGTCTAACTTGTCTTTGCAGGGTATGTTGTGATGTGATATGGCCAATTACATGATGAGATATATGTGATGTATGAGATGATCATGTATTTTATAGAATATGATGACTTGCATGTCAATGAGTATGGCAACCGGCATGAGCCATAGGGTTGTCATTAATTATTCTATGACCTGCGTGTCAATCATTAAGCACTATGTAATGCTTTACTTTATTGCTAAATGGTAGCAATAGTAGTAGAAGCATGGTGGGAGCGACAACCCCGATAGATACATGTTGATGGAGATCAAGGTGATGGAGATGGTGGTGTCATGCCAGTGACGATGGAGATCATGCCGGTGCTTTATTGATGGAGATCAAAAGCACAAGTTCATGGCCATATCATGTCACTTATGATTTGCACGTGATGTTAATCCTTTTATGCACCTTGTTTTTCTTAGGACGAGGAAGCATTATAAGGTCATCCCTCACTAAAATTTCAAGATAAATGTTATTCTCCCCGAGTGTGCACCGTTGCGAAAGTTCATCATGTCGAGACACCATGTGATGATCGGGTGTGATAGACTCTACGTTCACATACAACGGGTACAACCCAGTGTTGCACATGCGGAACACTCAGGTTAAACTTGACGAACCTAGCATGTACAGACATGGCCTCGGAACACAAGAGACCAAAAGGTCGAACATGAGTCATATAGTAGATATGATCAACATGATGATGTTCACCATTGAAACCACCTCAACTCACGCGATGATCGGACTTGAGTTGGTGAATTTGGATCATGTATCACTTGAATGACCGAAGGGATGTCAATTTGAGTGGCATTTCTTAAGTAATATGATTAATTGAACTCATTATCATGAACATAGTTAGTAGTGTCTTGGCAAATTATGTTGTAGATTACTAGCTCACGTTGTAGCTCCCTTGAATTTTTATATGTTCCTAGAGAAATAGAGTTGAAAGATGATGGTAGCAATATTGCAGACTGGGTCCGCAATCTGAGGATTGTCCTCATTGCTGCAAAGAAGGCTTATGTCCTTAATGCACCGCTCGGTGCACCACCCCCTCTAGCGTCGTGTGTAGATGTTGTGAACATCTGACAAGCACGTTCCGATGACTACTTGATAGCTTAGTGCATCATGCATTACGACTTACAATTAAGACTCCAAAATGTGTTGAACATCACGGAACATATGAGATGTTCTAAGAGCTAAAATTGGGATCTCAGGCTCATGCCCGTGTTGTGAGATATGAGATCTCCAACAAGATTCTTTGCCTGCAAAATGAAGGAGAATAGCTCAATCATTGAGGATGTGCTCAGATTGTCTGGGTGCTACAATCGCTTGAATTGAGTGGAAGTTGATCTTCCAGATTAGAAAGTGATTGATATAGTTTTCCAAGTCACTCTCATTAAGCTACTAGAGCTTCCTAATGAACTATAAAATGCCAAGGATGGACATAATGATCCCTGAGTTGTTCGCGATGTTTGACACCGTGAAGGTAGAAATCAAGAAGGAGCATCAAGTGTTGATGGTTAGTAAAACCACTAGTTTGGAGAAGGGCAAGGGCAAGGAGGGAAACTTCATGGATGGCAAGATTGTTGCTGCTCTAGTGAAGCAACCCGAAGTTGAACCCAAACCCAAGACTAAGTGCTTCTATTATGAGGAGAGTGGTCGCTAAAGTGGAACAACCCTAGATACTTGGTAGATAAGAAGGCTGTCAATGTCGACATAAGTATATTTGATATACGTGTTATTGATGTGTACCTTTCTAGTATTCCTAGTAGCACCTGGGTATTGGATACCGGTTCAGTTGCTAAATGTTAGTAACTTGAAATAAAAGCTACAGAATAAACAGAGACTAGCTAAGGCTAAGGTGACGACGGGTATTGGAGATGTCTCAAAGGTTTATGTGATCAACATTGCATGCTCTCTCTACCTTCGGGATTAGTGACGAACCTAAATAAATGTTATTTGGTGTTTGTGTTGAGCATGAACATGATTAGATCATGTTTATTGCAACATGGTTATTCATTTAAGTGAGAGAATAATGATTAGTATGTTTACATGAATAATACCTTCAATGGTCATGCTCCCAATGAGAATGGTTTGTTGAATCTTGACCGTTGTAATACACATGTTCATAACATTGATGCCAAAAGATGCAAAGTTAATAATGATAGTACAACATACCTATGGCACTGCCGCTAAATGTCATATTGGTATAAATCACATGAAGAAACTCCATGCTGATGGATCTTTGGACTCATTCGGTTTCGAATCGGTTAAGACATGCGGACCATGCCTCTTGGGCAAGATGACTAAAGACCCATTTTCAGTATGATGAAGCGGGCTAGTAACTTATTAGAAATAATACATGTTGATGTATGCAATCCAATGAGTGTTGTAGCGTGCAGTGGATATCGTTATTTTTCTTACTTTCACTTATGATTTGAGTATATATTAGTATATTTGCTTAACGAAATACAAGTTTGAAATGTTTGAAAGGTTCAAACAAATTTAGAGTGAAGTTTAAAGATCATCGTGACAAGAAGATAAAAATGTCTATGATATGATCATGGAGGTGCATCTGAGTTACGAGTTTGGCATACAACTTTGGACAATGTGAAAGTTGTTTCACAACTCATGCCACCTGGAACACCGTAGTGTGATGGTGTGTCCAAACGTCGTAGTCGTGCTCTATTCGATATGGTGCAAACTATGATGTCTCTTATCGATTTGCCACTATCATTTTGGGGTTATGCATTAGAGACAACCACATTCACTTTAAAAAAGTGCACCATCTAAGTCCGTTGAGATGACACCGTATGAATTTTGGTTTGGTAGAAACCTAAGCTGTCATTTCTTAAATGTTTGGGGCAGCAAAAATTATGTGAAAAAGGTTTTCACCTAATGATCTCGAACCCAAAGGGGACAAATGCATCTTCATAGAATACCGTAAGAACAGTTGGGTATAGCTTCTATCTCAGATCAGAGTGCAAAGTGTTTGTTGCTAAAACGGGTTCTTTCTCGAGAAAGAGTTTTCTCGAAAGAATTGAGTCGGAGGAAGATAGAACTTGATGAGGTTGTTGAACCTTTGTTTCAACAAGAAAGTAGTGTAGTACAGAAAGATGTTTCTCTAGAGCCTCCGTTAGTTGAAGAGGAAGTTAATGATGATGATTATGAAACTTTGGATCAAGTTACTATCGAATGTCGTAGGTCGACAAGGACGCGTACTTTTCCTGAGTTGTACGACAACCCTGTCTTAGAGGTCATGTTGTTGGACAACGATGAACCCACGAGCTATGGAGAAGTGATGGTGGGCTCGGATTCCGACAAATGGTTAGAGGCCATGAAATACGAGAAAGGGTCCATGTATGAAAACCAAGTATAGACTTTGGTAGGCTTTCCCGTTGGATGGCAGGTCGTTCAGTACAAATGGACCTTCAAGATGAAGACAGACGCTGATGGTAAATGTCACCATCTGTAAAGCTCGACTTGTCACAAAGAAGTTTCCGCCAAGTTCAAGGATTTGACTACGATGAGACCTTCTCACCCATAGCAATGTTAAAAGTCTGTTGGAATTATGTTAGCAGTTGCTGCATTTTTCAATTATGAAATGTAGCAGATGGATGTCAAAACATCGTTTCCTTAACGGTTTACTTGAGGAATGGTGTATGTGATACAACCAGAAGGTTTTGTCAGTCCTAAGCATGCTAAAATGTGTGTAAACTCCAGCAATTCTTTTGTGGGCTAGAGGAAGCATCTCGAAGTTGGAATATACGCTTTGATGAGGTGATCAAAGTTATTGGGTTTATACAGGAAGAAAGTGAGTGGGAGCACTATAGAATTCATGATAAGTATATGTGGTTGACATATTGTTGATTGGAAATGATGTAGAATTTCTGGAAAGCAAAAACGGTTGTCTCAAAGGAGTTTTTCAAAGGAAGACCAGGATAAAACTACCTAATTGTTGGGCATCAAGATCTATAGAGATAGATCAAGATGCTTGATGAGACTTTCAATGAGTACATACCTAGACAAGATTTTGAAAGAGTTCAAAATGGATCAGTCAAAGAAGGAGTTCTTCCTGGATTTGTGAGGTGTGGAGTTGAGTGATACTCAAGGCTCAACCACAACAGAAGAAAGAGAAAGGATGAAGGCCGTCCCCTGTGCCTTATCCATAGGCTCTATATAGTATGCAATGCTGTGTACCGCACCTGTGTGTGTCTTGCCATGAGTCCGTCAAGGGGTACAAGAGTGATCCAGGAGTGGATCACTGGACAGCGGTCAAAATTATCTGTAGTAACTAGAGGACTAATGAGATGTTTCTCGATTATGGAGGTGATAAAGAGTTCGTCATAAAGAGTTACATTGATGCAAGCTTTAACACCAATCCGGATGACTCTTAGTAGCAATCCGGATATGTATATTGGAGTATCCTTTTGGAATAGCTCCAAGTGGAGCATGGTAGCAGTGTTTATAGTATGACATAGAGATTTGTAAAGTACACACGGATCTGAATGTCTCAGACCCGTTGACAAAATCCTCTTTGACATGCAAAGCATGATCGAACCCAGAACTCATTGGGTGTGAGATTCATAACAAATCACATGGCGATGTGAGCTATATTATTGACTCTAGTGGCAGTGGGAGACTGCTAGAAATATGCCCTAGAGGCAATAATAAATTAGTTATTACCATATTTCCTTGTTCATAATAATCGTTTATTATCGATGCTAGAATTGTATTGATCGGAAACTCACATACATGTGTGGAAACATAGACAACACCATGTCCCTAGTATGCCTCTTATAGACTAACTCGTTGATCAAACATGGTTAATGTTTCCTAGCCATGGACATGATATGTCATTTGATAACGGGATCACATCATTGGGAGAATGATGTGATGGACAAGACCCAAACTATAAACGTAGCATATGATCATGTCATTTTTTGCTATAGTTTTCTCCATGTCAAGTATTTGTTCCTATGACGATGAGATCATGCAACTCACGGACATGGGAGGAGTATCTTGGGTGTATCAAACGTTGCAACGTAACTAGCTGACTATAAAGGTCCTCTACAGGTATCTCCGAGGGTGTATGTTGGGTTGGCATGGATCAAGACTGGGATTTTTTACACCGTTTGACGGAAAGGTATCTCAAGGCCCACTCGGTAATACAACATCACAACAAGCCTTGCAAGAAATATGACTAGAGTGTTAGCCATGAGATCTTGTATTACGTAACGAGTAAAGAGACTTGCCGGTAACGAGATTGAACTAGGTATGGAGATGCCAATGATCGAATCTCGGGCAAGCAAGAAACCAAAGAACAAAGGGAACAAAATACGGGATTAACTGAATCCTTGACATAGAGATTCAACCGATAAAGATATTCATGGAGTATGGAGGAACCAATATGGTTATCCAGGTCCTGCTATTGGTTATTGATCGTAGAGGTGTCTCGGTCATGTCTACATAGTTCTCGAACCCGTAGGGTCTACACACTTAAGGTTCGGTTATGTTTCGGTAGTATAGAATTATGTATGGTGGTGACCGAAGATTGTTCAGAGTCCCGGATGAGATTCATGATGTCACGAGGAGCTCCAGAATGGTCCGGAGGTAAATATAAATATATAGGAAGTCCTGTTTTGTTCACCGGAAAAGTTTTGGGCTCATCGGTAGTGTACGAGGAGTGCCGGGAGGGTACCGGGGACCATCGGGAGGGGTGTTTTGACCCAAGAGGCTACATGGGCTGGGAGAAGGTAAACCAGCCCTTGGTGCGCTGGTCGAAGCCTCGCCTAAGGGCCCATGCGGCTGGACTGGTTTGAGAGGGGAAAAACTCAAGGTGGAAAGAGTTTCCAATTGGGAAGGAGGAGTCCTAATCCTACTAGGATTGGAGGAGGACACCTCCTCTCCTCCTTGCACCAAGGCCAAGGGCTGGCCCCTTGTGCGCCAAGACTCCTCCCTCCCTCCTCCTATACATACTAGAGGTTTTGAGGGTTTTGAGACAAAGAAAACAGCCATGTGCTACCTCTCCTCTAGATCGTAGTTTCTCCTCTAGATCGTTTCAGCGGTGCTTAGGCGAAGCCCTGCAGAAATTATTCCACCACCATCGCCGCCACGCCGTCAAGATGCTGGAGAACTCATCTACCTCTCCGCTCCCTCTTTCTAGATCAAGAAGGTAGAGATCGTCATCGAGCTATACGTCTGCTGAACGCGGAGGTGCCATCCATTTGGATCTAGATCGGAAGGACCGTGATTTGGATCGCGAAGACGTTCGACTACATCAACCGCGTTTCTTAACGCTTCTTGCTTAGAGATCTACAAGTGTATGTAGATCCACTCTCCCTCTCGTAGATGCTCATCACCATGGATAGATCTTGCGTGTGCCTAGGAATTTTTTTGTTTCCCATGCCATGTTCCCCAAAATGTACTTCTTCAATATGCATCAACCCTTAACTCTTCATGCAATACATGAGTGTGAACGATGGACATAGCATACAG
Organism: Hordeum marinum; assembly: GCA_022496015.1. Classification (NCBI taxonomy): domain Eukaryota; kingdom Viridiplantae; phylum Streptophyta; class Magnoliopsida; order Poales; family Poaceae; genus Hordeum; species Hordeum marinum. The sequence goes on from CM039678.1 coordinate 154,006,114, forward strand.
GTGGAATAGATTATGGTATTAGATGTCAAAGGAGTAAAAGTGGAGAAGATAGTCTCACATCAACTAGGCATACCGATAAGCTATGTAGATGCCCATCAATAGATGTCAATGCAAGGAGTAGGGACTCCCATGCAAATGATGCAGTGGAGCTATAACTGTATGAAAGATCAACTAAAGCTAAGTGGGGTGTGCATTCAACTTGATTGCTCATGCAGTACTCGGGCATTTGAGGAAGTGCATCATCGGAATATACAACACAAGTCTATAATAATGAAAAAGTGATTCCCACTAGCATATGAAAATGTCATAACATGAGAATATAAAAACAAGGTGCCACTTTGAGGCACAAGTGTGGTAAAGGATAGTAGCAAAGTCCCTTCTCTCTTTTTCTCTTGTTTTCTTTTTTTTTCTTTTTTATATGGTGGGCTCATTTGACCTCCCCCATTCTTATTTCCTCATTGGGTTAATGCTCTAATAATGATGATCATCACACTTTTATTTACTTACAACTCATTATGAAAACTCGATATGAAGAACTGTGAAACAATATGACTCAATATGAATGCCTATGGAAGTGTACGAGGATGTGCAATGATCTAGCATGACATGTAAAAATATGACGAACACTGGCTTTTCCCACAAATACTATGTTAGCTCTATATCATCATATAAAGAAATATGATGATGAACGAACTAGCCATATGATGTGACGGTGAAATTTGCATGGCAATATATCTCGGCATGGCTATGGAAATGCCATAATAGGTAGGTATGGTGTCTGTTTTGAGGAAGATGTAAGGAGGATTATGTGTGACACAACATATCATATCATGGGGTTTGGATGCACCGACAAAGTTTGCACCGATCCTCGAGGTGAGAATGGGAAAATCACGGTACTGAAGAGGCTAGCAAAATATGATGAAGTGAGATTGCGTATGTCCCTGGTTTCACATTAGTCAGAAAGAACTCATATACTTATTCCAAAGTTTTATTAGTTTTATCACAAATCAAAGTAGTACACACATGCCCTGAGGGAGGAGGTTGGTAGGAGTTAACCGTCACACGCCTCCAACCCGAAACAATACTAGGATTTTAACAAGGAATAGAAATGCTCATACATCCTCACCATGACTTTTTAATTTGTAGACAAACAAGAAGTTAGCACCTATTAATACTAACACTTCTACGAATCAACAATGATGCACTCACACCTTTTTATATTACTACATCAATATCATTAACCCACCATTTCTCTTTTATGTGCTACATGATGGTTTTGATTATCACTCATTAAATAACTATTATTTTTGGACTAGTGTTATAACCCATGCAAATTACCATCACTATTTATTAACTCTCAAACAAATATAAGTGAAGAACAAGAGTGCATATTTCTATACAATCTATACGCCACCGTGCTCAAAAATATATAAGTGAAGTACTAGAGCAACTGCTAAGCTCAAAAGATATAAGTGAAGCACATAGAGTATTCTAATAAATTATGATGAAGGTGTCTCTCTCTCAAATAGGTGTGTACATGAAATGATGATTGTCACAAACAAAAAATAAAGGCATACAAAAGTAAATGACACTCCAAGCAAAACTCATATCACATGACGAATAAAATATAGCTTCAAGTGACATACTGATGGATTGAGACAAAAGAGGGGATGCCTTCCGGGGCATACCCGGGATTTGACACTTTAGTATTACAAGAATATTAGCTCGGGGTGCCTTGGGCATCACCAACCTTAGGATCTTGCCACTCCTTATTCCATTGTCCATCATGATAACACCCAAAACATGAAAACTTCAATCACACAAAACTCAACAAAACCTCGTGAGATCCGTTAGTATAAGCACCATATCAAATACTTTAGGTAATTTAATAAATTAATTCAGATTTCATTATTTAATAGGTACAACTTCTCCATGGCTTATACCGCCCCCCCCCCCCCGATACAATCCATAGTATCATGAAAACAAACAAACTATGCAAGCAAAATCAGAATTTGTCTAAAACAAAACAGTCTATAATGATCTGTAAAGAGCCTATACTTATTGAACTCAAAAAATTCTTAGAAATTATTAAAATTTGAATAATTTGTATAAAAATAATGTGTAAAAAATTTAATCCAAAATACGTTCCAGTAAAATCAGAGAAATTCTGCATTGGACGCTAAAGTTAATGTTTTTGCAGCCTATCAATTCTGCTCATCTTGTGAGTGATCCCAAAGGATTAACTTGGCACAAACACTAATTAAAACACAAAAACACAATCACTATAGAAGATATAATCATGTTATCAAACCAAGAAATAAAGTAAAAATAAAAAATAAAGATAACTATTGGGTTGCCTCCCAACCAGCGGTATTGTTTTATGCCCTTAGCTAGGCACAATGCATAGTTTCAAGTGTTGTCGTGTTTGACATCAAACTCCTCAATAACACAACTGTGAATTATAGGAACAATAGGAGGTTTGAATATAGTATCCGGTATCAAGTTTACAAAGTTGGGATGCACATTCATCATTTTGATATCTTTGTTTCTTTTGGTAGGAGGTGTAGTAATGCTCTTAGGAATTTGATGAACTTGGGACTTTTATTTCGAGAGCTACTAGCATTAGTTTTAGAAGGTTTGAAAGAAGAATAGATACGTATCCAATGTATATTATCATTATAGGATACTTTTTAGGTATTTATTTACCAATTTATAATATTTTTGAGAACTAACGTATAGACCCAGTTGTTGGGGAACGTTGCATGGGAAACAGAAAATTCCTACGCACACGCAAGATCTATCCATGGTGATGAGCATCTACGAGAGGGAGAGTGGATCTACATACCCTTGTAGATCACTAAGCGGGAAGCGTTAAGAAACACGGTTGGTGTAGTGGAACGTCTTCGCGATCCAAATCGCCGAGCATCCCGTGATCCAATCACGATCCGTCCCAATCAAGCACCGAACGGACGGCACCTCCGCGTTCAGCACACGTACAGCTTGATGACGATCTCCACCTTCTTGATCCAGCAAGAGGGAGCAGATAGGTAGATGAGTTCTCCGGCAGCGTGACGGCACCACGGAGATGGTGGTGGAGCAATTCCGGCAGGGCTTCTCCTAAGCACTTCAGAAAACCGATCTAGAGGAGAAACTATGCACTAGAGGAACGGGTAGCACGTGGCTGAAAATCAAGTGCAAAAACCCAAAAACCTATAGTATATATATAAGAGGAAGAGAGAGGGAGTATTGGACCAAGGGCCAAGCCCTCTAGGTTTCGGCCGAAGCAAGGGAGGAGAGGAGGACTCCTCCTCCAATCCTAGTAGGACTAGGACTCCTTCCTTTTTGCCTTTTTGCCTTTTTTCCACCTTTTCTCTTTGGGATTTTCTTTCCCGGCTTCATGGGCCTTGTGTGGGACTTCCACCAGCCCACAAACGGCTGGTATTAACTCTCCCACAGCCCATGTAGCCTCTTGGGTCTAAATACCCCTCTCGATGGTCTCCCGGTACAATACCGGCACTCCCGGTACACTACCGATGAGCCCGAAACTTTTCCGGCGTGCAAAATAGGACTTCCTATATATCAATCTTTACCTCTAGACCATTCCGGAGCTCCTCGTGATGTCCGGGATCTCATCAGGGACTCCAAACAACCTTCGGTCACCACCATACATAACTCTATACTACCGAAACGTCACCGAACCCTTAAGTGTGCAGACCCTGTCGATTCGAGAACTATGTAGACATAACCAAGACAGCTTTACGGTCAATAACCAATAGCGGGACCTGGATGCCCATATTGGTTCCTAGATATTCTATGAAGATCTTTATCGGTCGAACCTCTATGTCAAGGATTTAGTTAATCCCGTATGATGTTCCATTTGTTCTTCGGTATGTTACTTGCCCGAGATTCGATCGTCGGTATCTCCATACCTAGTTCAACCTCGTTACCGACATGTCTCTTTACTCGTTCCGTAATACAAGATCGCGTGACTAACACTTATTCACATTTCTTGCAAGTCTTATTGTGATGTTGTATTACCGAGTGGGCCCTGAGATACCTCTCCGTAACACGGGGTAACAAATCCCAGTCTTGAGCCATGCCAACTCAAGAGACACCTTCGAAGATACCTGTAGAGCACCTTTATAGTCACCCAGTTACGTTGCAACGTTTGATACACACAAGGCACTCCTCCGGTGTCAGTGAGTTGCATGATCTCATGGTCATAGGAACATATACTTGACATGCAAAAAACTGTAGCAATAAACTGACACGATCATATGCTACATTTGTAGTTTGGGTCTTGTCCATCACCTCATTCTCCTAATGATGTGATCCCGTTATCAAATGACATCATATGTCAATGGATAGGAAACCTTGACCATCTTTGATCAACGATCTAGTTCACTAGAGGTATACTAGGGACAAAGTGTTTTTCTATTTACCCACACATGTAATGTGTTTCCAATCAATACAATTATAGCATGGCTAATAAACAATTATCATGAACAAGGAAATATAATAACAAACACTTTATTTATTGCCTCTAGGGCATATTTCCAATAGTCTCCCACTTGCACTAGAGTCAATAATCTAGTTCACATCACTATGTGATTTACATTGTAATGAATCGAACACCCATGTAGTTTTGGTGTTGATCATGTTTAGCCCTTGGAAGAGGTTTAGTCAACGGGTCTGCAACATTCAGATCCGTGTGCACTTTGCAAATATTTACATCCTTCTCCTCGATGTAATCGTGGATGGAGTTGAAGCGTTGCTTTATGTGTCTGGTCCTCTTGTGAAACCTTGGTTCCTTGGACACAGCAATTGCACCAGTGTTGTCACAGAACAGGGTCACTGGATTCAGTGCACTGGGCACAACTCCAAGATCTGTCATGAACTGCTTCATCCAGACACCTTCCTTTGCCGCCTCAGAGGCTGCGATGTACTCCGCTTCGCATGTAGAATCGGCTACCACCCTTTGCTTGGAACTGCACCAGCTTACCGCTCCCCCGTTGAGAATAAATACATATCCGGTTTGTGACTTAGAATCATCCGGATCAGTGTCAAAGCTTGCGTCGACGTAACCCTTTACGACGAGCTCTTCATCACCTCCATAAATGAGAAACATTTCCTTAGTCCTTTTCGTGTACTTAAGGATATTCTTGACCACCGCCCCAGTGCTCCATTCCAGGATTATTTTGAAACCTTCCGGCCATACTTATGGCAAGGACGACATCAGGTCTCGTGCACAGCATTGCATACATGATAGAGCCTATGGCCGAAGCATGCGGGATGACACTCATCTTTTATCTATCTTCTGTAGTAACTGGGCATTGAGTCTTACTCAACTTCACACCTTGTAACACAGGAAAGAACCCCTTCTTGGACTGATCCATTTTGAACTTCTTCAAAACTTTATCAAGGTATGTGCTTTGTGAAAGTGCTATTAAGTATCTCGATCTTTCTCTATAGATCTTAATGCCTAATATGAAAGCAGCTTCTCCTAGGTCCTTCATTGAAAAACTCTTGTTCAAATATTCCTCCACGCTTTCCAGGATTTCTATATTGTTTCCAATCAGCAATATGTCATCGACATATAATATTAGAAACGCCATAGAGCTCCCACTCACTTTCTTGTAAATACAAGCTTCTCCATAAACTTGTACAAACCCAAACGCTTTGATCACCTCATCAAAGCGCTTATTCCAACTCCGAGATGCTTGCACCAGTCCATAAATGGATCGCTGGAGTTTGCAAACTTTGTCAGCATTCTCTGGATCGACAAAACCTTCTGGTTGCATCATATACAACTCTTCCTCAAGGAAGCCGTTGAGGAACACTGTTTTGACATCCATCTGCCAAATTTCATGGTCGAAATATGTAGCTATTGCTAACATGATTATGATAGACTAAAGCATCGCTACGGGTGAGAAGGTCTCATCGTAGTCATCTCCTTAAACTTGTGAAAAACCCATTGCCACAAGTCAAGCTTTATAGACGGTGACATTATCGTCCGCGTCTGTCTTCTTCTTAAAGATCCATTTGTTTTGAATGGCCTTTCGCCCTTCAGGTAATACTTCCAAAGTCTATAATTTGTTTTCATACATGGATCCCATCTCAGATTTCATGGCCTCTAACCATTTGTCAGAATCCGGGCCCATCATCGCTCCTTCATAGCTCCTCGGTTCATTATTGTCCAACAACATGACCTCCAAGACAGGGTTGCCGTACCACTCAGGAGCAGTAGGTGCCCTTGTCGACCTACGAGGTTCAATAGTAACTTGATCCGAAGCTTCATGATCATCATCATTAACTTCCTCTTCAACTGTCGTAGGCTCCGCAAAAACATCTTTCTGCGCTGTGCTACTCTCTCATTGAAGTAAAGGTTCAATAACCTCATCAAGCTCTATTTTCCTCCCACTCAATTATTTCCAGAGAAACTCATTCTCAAGAAATGTTCCGTTCTTAGAGACAAACACTTTGCCTTCAGATCTGAGATAGAAGGTATACCCGACTATCTATTTTGGATATCCAATGAAGACGCATTTCTCCGCTTTGGGTTCTAGCTTTTCAGGCTGAAGCTTTTTGACATAAGCATCACATCCCCCAAATTTTAAGAAATGAAAACTTTGGCCTCTTGCCAAACCATAGTTCATATGGTGTCGTCTCAACAAATTTCGATGGTGCCCTATTTAAAGTGAATGCAGCTGTCTCTAATGCATAACCCCAAAACGATAGTGGCAAATCAGCAAGAGTGTAACATCCCAAAAGTCCATTTTAGAATGTTATGAAATATAGCTATGCATCATCATCACATTGTTTGAATGAAATGAATTGTTGAAGTTCTTCTTTTAAAATTCTGAAAGACCACTTTCATTTTCTCCATATACTTGTTTCTCCTATTTGAAAACCCCGGGAAATATTCATAAAAAGAGAGGAGTAACATGACACTCCACACCAGGGCATCTTTGTGAAATATTTGAACAATAAAACCAGGGGTTATTTGAAAAATTATTGCAAAAGAATTTAAAATCAATTTAGGCATTTTCTGAAAATATTTTTTTAAAGTATTCATTTTGGCCGTGGAAAAATGTTCATTAAATAGCATTTATTCCCCTGATCAATTTGATATATATATCTTCAGCTGTTGGAAATGTTTTGAATGCCTTAATGAGACTTCAATTCTCTGGAAATTGGAAAAAGGAAACGAATTTAAAGTTTTAATTAATAAACCGGCCGGCCCACCGGCCTTAACTCCCCGAGATCCCTCCGGATCGGCCACCGCCGCCGCTAACGCCGCTCCCCTCTCTCTGACACGTGGAACCCACTGACCGCTCGCGGGATCACCGCGCTCACCTTCCTCCCGGCGCTCCCGACCTCGCCGGAGATCTCTCCCGCCCCGGATCTCGCTCTCCTTTCCATCTCCCGACCCCGCGCCGTGCCTATAAGAAGCCCCAGCCTCAACGCACTCCGTTCCACCCCCGAACGCCCCTACCCTCGCCCAAAAACCCCACCGCACCACCTCGCCGGAGTTCGGATAACAGCCGAAGCCCTCCGAGCATGTGGCCGTCGCCTCCGTCATCCCCAGCCCCAACCGATGCCACCAATCGTCGTCGGAGCTTCGCCGCCCTCGCCTGGACTTTTCGAACGTCGCCCTCGACCACCGCACCATCGTCTCCGATCACCTCCGATGTTCGGCCGCCGTCGAGATCGTCGGAGCCCCCACCTCCTCCTTTGTAAGCCACCCCCCTCCCGTAGCCGTCGGATCTAGGGTTAACGGATCAGATTAGAAGTTTTAAAATGGCAAACCGTTATCCTTTACGCTTCGGTCGTCCGCCCGCAAACACCCGCACGCACGCGCTTTCAACTAATAGGAAGCCGCCACATCATCCCTGTCCGTTAGCTAAGATTTTTTTCTTTTTCTGTTTCTGCTTTAGAAAACAGAATGATTCCCTGATTTTATTTTTGTTATATCTCTTAAAATATTTAGAGTTTTTGATTGATTCTTTTTGCAACATATCACAAATTTCACGTAGTTCCTGTCTATAGTCTTAGTTATCAAATTTGAACTTTTAAATTTGAATTTTGTTAAATTTTATCAAATCACTAAAACTTGAATAACTTGAGTTTAAAAACTTATTTTTAAGTGATTATTTTTGCCACTGTTTTGTATTAGTTAGGTTTATCATCCTGCTTTGTTTGAGTATTTTTAAGATATTTTAGATTAGGGTTTTTAGTAAAAATAGATTCTGTTTACTTTCTTCTTAGTGTTTATTTGTATTGTTTTTATTTTAGTTTATTTTGATTTTTGTTTTTGTTTAACTTTTTATTGTAGTTTCCTTAATTCTGTTGTTCGACATTAGGTGAATTATTTTCTGATAATAAAAATATTTTATTTTGTTTTGTGCTCTATTTTTAATTAGGTAAACTTTGTTTTCACCATTAGTATTGTTTAGTAAAATGTTTGGTAAATTGCTGAAAACCAATTTGTCTTATTATGTCTTAGTAGAAATTTTTCCACCAAAACTTTTGGAGTCTTCTACTTTGAGTTCATTTCTTTCTTTTGATTGTGCTAGTGATTGTGGTAGTATATTTTTGTTTACCTTGCTCTTGTGTGAATCGTATGGTATTTATGCTTATTGTGTGCTTTGTTTGATTCGTTAGATCATTCGGAGTGCGAGGCTTGTTATCTAGAGTCACTTGAGTACGAGGATCGTCAGCAAGGCAAGTCACTTTGATCATGTTTACCCATGCTTTTATTGCATTAGTTCTACCATCTCCCCATTTCCATGCAAAGTAGGTAAATTGGAAACTTGGTTACTTGATGTAGTATCATGTGGTAGGCTCCCCGTCAACCCTTTGACACCTTGGCCCTAGGAAACGTTGATTCAATTTTGCTATGCGATTAGTAGACGGGGTTGGTTGTGTGATTCATGAGAGTTGTGAGATAATAATTACAAGACCTACATAACGATAAAGATTTCAAGACTCCAAGTTTTCAACATACCTCTGGGTGGATGATGGTTGAACGACGCCCTGGAGAAGCCAATGGTTAGCCTAGGTGTTACTGGAGAAGTGCCAGTATTCACGCGGAAAGGTCTACCTAGGAACAAAGAGATGGATGGATGCTTCAAGACCCAAGGCTTACCTGCACAGCCACAAGCCATTATGGGCTCTGGCATGGTTGGATATCGTGGTGACCCTAGACAGGCGGTGCTATGAGATGTAGAAGAACGGTAGGAAAGGATGGGCACCAACAGAGTCTCAGGGAAACCCTTTAGAAGTCCATGTTTTGGTCATCCGTTTCTCAAACACCCTGAAGTGTGAGAAATTCAACGTAGGCGATCAAATCTTGTGGGGAACGTGTGCAAAACTCTGTAGAGTACCCAAACCTAATCGATTAGCCGTGTCCACGGTCATGGACAACTTGAGCCAAAGGAACTGAAACTATACGGAACCCTCAACACCAAGAATTACAATGATGTGGGTATTAATGACAACTTGGGTATGAGAATTGGTTGGTGGAACCATCTCATTAATCAACCAACAATGTAGTAATAACTTTTGCTTTGCCCTCTCTTGTTGTAGGAAAAATTGGCTTTATGCAAAAACTTACTACCCCACCTGCCATATATGCATATAGAATAGATGATTACTTTTCACCCCCCTTTTGTGACATTGCCGGCATATTCAATATGCTGACCTACACGGCTGCAACGTATCATGTTGCAGAGTATTTTTCCGACCAGGAGTGAGGATACGCTCTACGCTCGGTGAGATGCCCTTGGAACCAGATGGACTCAACTACCTTTGAAGCTTCCGCAAGTCTTTGGTTTAGTTTATCTCATGAGTTGGCCTTCGGCCACTTTATTGTAATATTTATTGTAATAAAGAACTCGATATGATATTTTCGATTAATAAAGCTGTGTGATTTTGCCTTTGATATATACATTGATGTACCGTGTGTGTACCAGCATGATCTTGGGATCGTACGGAAACATCGGAGATTCGACCTTTCAGGTCGGGTCGCTACAAAGAGACATCATAGAACACACCATATCTAATAAGGTTCGATTAAGATGTTCGAACACACCATTACGCTGTGGTGTTCCAGGCGGTGTCAACTGTGAAACAACTCCACACTATCTTAAGTGACTGCCAAACTCATAACTCAGATATTCACCTCCTCGATCAGATTGTAGGAATTTAATCTTCTTGTTATGATGATTCTCAACTTTAGTCTAAAATTTCTTGAACTTTTCAAACATTTCAGACTTGTGTTTCATTAAGTAAATATACCCATATCTACTTAAGTCATCAGTGAAGGTGAGAAAATAACGATATCCACCGCGCACCGTAACATTCATTGGACCGCACACATCAGTATGTATGATTTCCAATAAGTTACTTGCCCTTTCCATTGTTCCAGAGAATGGCGTTTTAGTCGTCTTGCCCATGCGACATGGTTCGCATGTGTCAAGTGATTCAAAATCAAGTGACTCCAAAAGTCTATCAGCATGGAGCTTCCTCATGCATTTTACACCAATATGACCTAAACGGTAGTGCCACAAGAAAGTGGTACTACCATTATCAACTCTACATCTTTTGGCATCAATGTTATGAACATGTGTATCATCACTATCAAGATTCAATATGAATAAAACCCTCACATTGGGTGCATGACCGTAAAAGATATTACTCATATAAATAGAACAACCATCATTCTCTGATTTAAATGAGTAAGCGTCTTGCAATAAACAAGATCGAGATATAATGTTCATGCTTAACGCAGGCACTAAATAACAATTATTCAGGTTCATCACTAATCCCGATGGTAATCGAAGAGAGAGCGTGCCGACGGCGATTACATCAACCTTGGAACCATTTCCCACGCGCATCGTCCCTTCGTCCTTCGCTAGCCTTCGTCTATTTCGTAGTTCCTGTTTTGAGTTGCAAATGTGAGCAACCGAACCGGTATCAAATACCTAGGCACTACAACGAGAGCTAGTAAGGTACACATCAATAACATGTATATCATATATACCTTGTTTGTCATTGGCCGCCTTCTTGTCAGCCAGGTACTTGCGGCAGTTCCGCCTCCAATGACCAGTTCCCTTGCAATGAAAGCACTCAGTTTCTGGCTTGGGTCCAGCCTTGGGCTTCTTTACAGGAGTAGCAACTGCTTTGCCATCCTTCTTGGTTTTTCCCTTCTTGCCCTTGCCCTTGCCATTCTTCTTGAAACTAGTGGTTTTATTGACCATCAACACTTGATGTTCTTTCTAGATTTTAGACTCAGAAACTTTTAGCATCGCAAACAGCTCAGCGACTGACTTGTTCATCCCCTGCATGTTATAGTTCATCACAAAGCTCTTGTAACTAGGTGGCAGTGATTGAAGAACTCTGTCAGTGATCGCCTCTAGCGGAAGGGCAATTCCCAACTCCGCAAGACGAGTCGAGTACCCAGACATTCTAAGTATATGTTCACTGATAGACCCATTCTCCTCCATTTTGCAAGCATAGAACTTATCGGAGGTCTCATACCTCTCGATCCGGGCATTCTTTTGAAAGATAAACTTCAACACCTGAAACATCTCATATTCTCCATGATGTTCAAAATGTCTTTGATGTCTCGGTTCTAAGCCATACAATATTGCACACTGAACTATTGAGTAATCTACAGAACGTGTCTCCCAAGCTTTCTTAATGTCTTCGGATGACAGGTCTTTTGGTTGGTCACCAAGCGGTGCATCAAGAACATATGCTTTCTAGGAAGCCGTGAGGATAATCCTCAGATTATGAGCCCAGTCAACAAAGTTACTTCCATCATCTTTCAACTTAGCTTTCTCTAGGAACGCAATAAAATTCAGGGGTGCTACTGCGCGAGCCATTGATCTACAACATAAATATGCTAAGGTTGCTTAGACTATTGTTCAAGATAATGAGTTTAGTTAATCAAATTACTAAAGCTCCCACTCAAATTGACATCACTCAGGTCATCTGAGTGTCACATGATCCAAATTCACAAACTCAAGTCCGATCATCACGTGAGTTGAGGTGGTTTCGATGGTGAACATCATCATTTTAATCATATCTTCTATATGACTCATGTTCGACCTTTCAGTCTCTTGTGTTCTGAGGCCATGTATGTACATGCTAGGCTCGTCAAGTTTAACCCGATTGTTCTGCATGTGCAACACTGGCTAGCACCCATTGTATGTGAATGTAGAGTCTATCACACCCGATCATCACGTGGTGTCTTGACACACCGAACTTCCGCAACGGTGCACACTTGAGGAGAACACAATTCATCTTGAAATTTAAGTGAGGGATCACCTTATAATGCTACTGTCGTCCTAAGAAAAACAAGGTGCATAAAAGGATTAACATCACATGCAAATCATATGTGACATGATATGGCCATGAACTTGTTCTTTTGATCTCCATCTTGAAAGCACCGGCATGATCTCCATCGTCACCGGCACGACACCATGATCTCCATCATCTTGATCCCCATCAACATGTCGCCATTGGGGTTGTCACGCCCACCATGCTTCTACTACTATTGCTACCGTTTAGCGATAAAGTAAAGCATTACATAGCGCTTAATGATTGGCACGCAGGTCATACAATAGTTAAAGACAACCCTATGGCTCCTGCCAGCTGTCGTACTCATCGACATGCAAGTCATGATATTCTATACAACATATGATCATCTCATACATCACATATATCTCATCATGTAATTGTCCATATCACATCACAACATACCCTACAAAAACAAGTTAGACGTCCTCTAATTGTTGTTGCATGTTTTATGTGGCTGCTACGGGTATCTAGCAAGAAAAATTCTCACCTACGCATAAACCACAACGGTGATACATAAGTTGCTTTTCAACCTTCTCAAGGACCGCCTTTGTCGAATCCGATCCAACTAAAGTAGGAGAAACAGACACCCGCCAGCCATCTATGCAACAAGTTGGAGTTGAGGGAACCGGTCTCTCGTAAGCGTACGAGTAATGTTGGTCCGGGCCGCTTCATCCTACAATACCGCTGAACCAAAACACGACCAAGGGAGGAAGCAATCTAAGCATCAATGCCCACAAACACTTGGTGTTCTACTCGAGATCTCATCTACACATAGACCTAGCTCATGATGCCATTGTTGGGGAACGTTGCATGGGAAACAAAAAAATTCCTACGCACACGCAAGATCTATCCATGGTGATGAGCATCTACGAGAGGGAGAGTGGATCTACATACCCTTGTAGATCGCTAAGCGGGAAGCATTAAGAAACATGATTGGTGTAGTCGAACGTCTTCGCGATCCAAATCGCCGAGCGTCCTGCGATCCAATCACGATCCGTCCCGATCAAGCACCGAACGGACGACACCTCCGCGTTCAGCACACGTATAGCTTGATGACGATCTCGGCCTTCTTGATCCAGCAAGAGCGAGCAGAGAGGTAGATGAGTTCTCCGGCAGTGTGACGGCGCCACGGCGATGATGGTGGAGCAATTCCGGCAGGGCTTCGCCTAAGAACTGCAGAAAACCGATCGAGAGGAGAAACTATGTCCTAGAGGAACGGGTAGTACGTGGCTGAAAATCAAGTGCAAAAACCCTAGAACCTCTAGTATATATTAGAGGAAGAGATAGGGAGGCTTGGACCAAGGGCCAAGCCCTCTAGGCTTCGGCCGAAGCAAGGGGGGAGAGGAGGACTCCTCCTCCAATCCTAGTAGGACTAGGACTCCTTCCTTTTTGCCTTTTTGCCTTTTTTCCACCTTTTTTCTTCGGGCTTTTCTTCCTAGACGTATGGGCCTTGTGTGGGACTTCCACCAGCCCACTAAGGTCTGGTATTGACTCTCCCACAGCCCATGTAGCCTCTTGGGTCGAAATACCCCTACCGATGGTCTCCTGGTACACTACAGGCACTCGCGGTACACTACCGATGAGCCCGAAACTTTTCTGGCGACCAAAATAGGACTTCCTATATATCAATATTTACCTCCGGACCATTCCGGAGATCCTCGTGACGTCCAGGATCTCATCTGGGACTCCGAAACACCTTAGATATCCACCATACATAACTCTATACTACCGAACGTCACCGAACCTTAAGTGTGCAGACCCTGCGGGTTCGAGAACTATGTAGACATGACCGAGACAGCTCTACGGTCAATAACCAATAGTGGGACCTAGATGACCATATTGGTTCCTACATATTCTACGAAGATCTTTATTGGTCGAAGCTTTATGTCAAGGATTTTGTTAATCCCGTATGATGTTCCCTTTGTTCTTCGGTACGTTACTTTCTCGAGATTCGATCGTCGGTATCTCCATACTTAGTTCAACCTTGTTACCGGCAAGTCTATTTACTCGTTCCGTAATACAAGATCCCGTGACTAACACTTAGTCACATTTCTTGCAAGGCTTATTGTGATGTTGTATTACCGAGTGGGCCCTGAAATACCTCTTCGTCACACGGAGTAACAAATCCTAGTCTTGATCCATGCCAACTCAACAATCACCTTCGGAGATACCTGTAGAGCACCTTTCTAGTCACCCAGTTATGTTGTGACGTTTGATACACACAAGGCACTCCTCCGGTGTTAGTGAGTTGCATGCTCTCATGGTTATAGGAACATATACTTGACATGCAGAAAACTGTAGTAATAAACTGACACGATCATATGCTACGTTTGTAGTTCGGGTCTTATCCATCACATCATTCTCGTAATGATGTGATCCTGTTATCGAATGACATCACATGTAAATGGCTAGGAAACCTTGACCACCTTTGATCAACGAGCTAGTTCACTAGAGGCATACTAGGGACAAAGGGTTTGTCTATTTACCCACACATGTAATGTGTTTCCAATCAATACAATTAGAGCATGGATAATAAATGATTATCATGAACAAGGAAATATAATAATAAACACTTTATTTATTGCCTCTAAGGCATATTTCCAACACAAGTGCCGAGTGCCAGTTCCTTTTTTCTGCATGTTTTTTCCTTCTCAGAGTTACAATACCAAATGAAGTCCTATTGCCATGAAACTTTTTGACGTTTTTTTTGGACCAATACAAGAACTAGCAGCTTCGGAGGAAGGCCGGAAGAGGCACCAGGACCCCACCACATATCCCACCGCCCCACTAGGGGGTGCGACCCGATATGTGGTGGCCCCCTGGTGGCTCTCCCAACGTCGCTCTCTAGCCTATGAACACACATCTACCCTAAAAACACCAAAATCACTCCCAAAACACTTTTTCCGCCATCGCATGTCTCTATTCCAATAGGAGGCCATCTACACCTCTGTTCCAGCACCCTGTCGGAGGGGATATAGATCATGGATGGCCTTTTCATGAACCTTTCTGCCCTCACCACCCTACGTGTACGTAGGTAGTACCTATATGGCTATCTCTCTATCTCGATCTTCAATACAATATTCATCACATCTTTGCCTTGATCTATCCGATGTAATCCCTTTGTATGGTGTGTTTGTTGGGATCTGATGAACTGTGAGTTTATGTTCAGATTATCCATGAAAAGTATTTGAGTCAAATCTAATTCTTAAGATTCTTATTTTCAAGATCATAATAGCTTTGTAATGTTCTCTAATCTATTGAGATAGTCTGGCCAACTAGATTTATATTTCTTCAGTGGGAGTGGTGAATTGTAGTAGGTTCAACCTAGGGACTTTCTATATCCCAATGATAGAAGGGGACAAGTTTCTTCTTTGTGTTGCTTCTACTAAGGGTAAAACGATGGGATTTATTCATATTGATTGAGTTTACTTTGTCTACATCATGTCATTGTTCTCCAAGCATTACTCTGTTTTTCATGAACTTAATATGTAGAGAGGCAAGCATAGAAGCGCTATTGAAGTGGAGTAATAGTAATAGGTGCAGACAGGAGCTATCCCACTTGCTTATGGACGCGATTCCTATATATACATGATCCTTGCCATGAAAATGGCATAACTATTTGCTTTTCTGTCAGTTACCCAACAGTAATTTGTTTACCCACTGTATGCTTTGCTTATGAGAGATGCCACTAGCAAACTCTATGCCCCCGGGTCTATTCACTTATATATTCACAAACACTATCATTACCTTGCTGTTAGTTATTACCTTTTATTTTATTTTGCAATTTACTATTATCTACAATTATCTACACAACTCATTTGCTTGCAAATAACGAGATCAAGGGGATTGAGAACCCTCTTCTCGGCTATGGGCGCAAGTTGTTTGTTCTTTTGTGTGCAGCCACTGAAGATTGTTGAGGATTGCTATTCCTATTGGTTCGATAAAATTTGGTTTGATAACTGAGGGAAATACTTACCCACTTTTTGTTGTGATTACCCATTCCTATTCACGGAAAACCCAACGTTGATCACGAGTATCAAGAAGGATTTCTGGCACCATTGCCGGGGAATACCATCACCTACTATCAAGTAACTTGCCACAAAATTTCATTCACTTATTGTTCTTCTTATTTTCTATTATATTTAGTGTCGGGACCCTGATCCTAAGTCATATGAATCCAGAATATAACATATCACATCACTTTGCGGCCTCACGCATGGTAAGCTCCATGGCTATAGCCTTACCTTAGCCGGGACCGTTTGCGTCTTTTGGCTCACGTATGTGAACATGTCGCTAGCAATCAAATGACATAGAACCCGGGCCGACATGACTAGTCATAGAACCCAAGTGGCACATCCGTACGGAAACAGGCATACGTAACCCAGCAATGCAAGTGTCGGCCTCAAGCGTGTGTAGACGAGTCATAGCAAGCTACAAGGACTCCATTACGTCGTGAGACATAAATGCCATCACTGCACGTAGACAAGTCATAGCAGGCTACAAGGACTCCATTAGACAGCAAGACATTTCGCCGTAGGAACAGACATAGCAGCAAAGAAGGATACATGCCGGTCAATCGATGTGTCCGGAGCAGTAGCAAGCTACCATGGCTCGGTGGAAGCACAAAGAGGCAATTTCCCGTAAAGAGTACTACTAAAGGCACACGACTAGGTGTCGTATCCCATACATACCGTTGCACATCACACGTACGCACGACATGCTCTATATGCATAGGTACAACCATCACATCACAACATAACCATACAACAACTTTTATTTAGGGGGCTCAGACCAGCCTTGCATAACACGTTCTTACAGATAGGGGTCACATGACCCGACACTCAAGTCATACAAACAAGTTCATACAACCAAGCAGAAGCATACGCTGTCTGAGTATAGACAGATGAAAGGGTAAAAAGGCACATGGCCTGACTATCTACAGCCCGCCACAGGGCATAGGTCATAGCTGGGATACCAGCTTATTCGACATCGTCGACATCTAGAAAGAACCCACCTGATGGGTCCTGGGTCTCATCTACAACATTTATTAAGCAAACGTCAGTACAAACGTACTCAGCAATTCTTTAAAACGGACCTAGTCTATTCATGCTCATGAATCAACAAGGGGAGTGATGGAGTTTATGCAGCAATGCCAGCTTTGACTCATGGCTAACCTACACTACACAATTTTAACTCTTTGTTTAAATTTCAGATATTGCACATGAGTCCACTAACTCCATGACAATACACCACCATGGATTCACTTCCCTCTCATGGGAGAGTGCCATCCACGGTACTCACACTTGTCTTGATATTTTTATGAGTATCCATTTGATTATCGATGAACAACATAAGTTATCCAAGTAGTTCATATCGAAGGACGCGGCTATTCAAATAGTTTCATACCCTGCAGGGGGGTACTTCTTCACACACGCTCTCGCCACTTATCATTGTGTGCTCATAAAACCATGCCCCTCGGCAACCTTCAAGCGGAAGCCCAGCGTGGGAGTTGACCACGACCGTCAATCACATAAGACCTCTAGTCCAGGCTATCGCCTATTTGAGATTGAACCCGCACGGGAATCCGGCCGAAGTTTCCGCTATGGCCCCAAACAATGTGCGCAGGATTCCCAAGCCCACCATTCGGGTGACCCTTGGTACACTGTGCCACTGCCTACCATGTCATAGCCCACCCCTAGGGTCCACGCTGCGCACGGCCTCCAGCATGCTATAAACACCAGAAACTACTTGCAACTCCTAGACTAAGGACTAAGCGATTGATAAGTCGAGCGGGGTCATATTTCAGGGCCCGGCATGTGGTAGTATCTAGTCTTGGATCACAAACAGGGAACTCAGTTCCTAAGAACGGTCCCAATGAGACAACCTGCTATGTACTCCTACATAGCCTCTCATCACTACCTTTACCAAATTGAGTTCATCATAAGCTTATCTCATCAGAACATCATGGTTTCACTCCAGTTCGTCACCC
Organism: Hordeum marinum; assembly: GCA_022496015.1. Lineage (NCBI taxonomy): Eukaryota > Viridiplantae > Streptophyta > Magnoliopsida > Poales > Poaceae > Hordeum > Hordeum marinum. The sequence goes on from CM039678.1 coordinate 154,024,469, forward strand.
AGATGAAACAGACCTGACACAACTCATGGCCCAAGCATCTACCAGGTATACTAGGTTGCAAGGTTTAGCTATTTACTGTGACAATGACAGGTCATGCAGAAGAATAGGTTCATCTACCATGTATGACAGACATGTGAACGGTTGTCCTAATGCAATAAACAAGAGCAGGAGCGAGAGAGTGGGATGTTATCGAAATGATCAAAGCGGGGTTGCTTGCCTTGCTGGGTAGCGGGAAGGTTCTCTCCTTCGATGGAATACTCGGGGGTATCCTCAGAAGCAGGGCCTACCGCAACACAGATAAATAGCATTCAATACACGCAAGTGCAACAATATGATGCATGATCATGACATGGTAGCATGTATGGATGAGCTAATGCAACTAGTGTCCAAGTTAATTCGAAGTGAGTTTGAATATAGGTTCAAAATCGTTCTTCGTTTCAAATTCCATATGCCAGCCTATTAATAAATGTCAAGGTTCATCTACATAGGTTGCTCTAACATGCATGGTAATAACACCATTGGATTCACTGGATTTTTCTGATAAATTTTCATATATATATTATTTTCATCTGATTTACAGATTAATTTCTATGAATTTTTAAAGTTTTAAACAATTTCTAGAACTATTTTAAAACTAGAAAATGAAATATGATGTTAGCCTGACGTCACTACGACGTCAGCTGGTTGGCTGACCAGGCCAGGTCAAACCTAACGTGTGGGGCCTGCACGTTAGTGACACGGGCCTAAATCCCGTGTTGACCATGGTTTGACCCGCAGCTGGGGCCCAGTGGTCAGTGGCTGGGGGCCTAATTAAGAGGGGAATTAGCCCCTAATGGCCGGCCACATCAGCGCCCACCAGAGCGGGGCCGGCGGTGACCAACAGCACGACGGGAACCCGTAAGAGTTGCGCCTCCGGCGACCATTTGGAGCGCGGAGGGCACCGGGAGGTAGCCCATGCACGCGCGCGTCTAGCAGGGCAGCAGAGGGGGCTCGGTGTCCTGGGGATGCTACGAGCACGAGCCCGTGGTCGGGAGCGAGCTTTGGCCGCTGTGGCTACCGATGGGGCTAGAGGAGGGAAACGGCGAAGGAACCAGGGGAAACGGACCGGGGCCTCACTGGAGGGGCTTCTGGCACCGTGGCGTGGTCAGGGACGCACGGAGGGCGGCGAATCACCGGCGGTTCCAGTCCGGCAAGGGGGAAGCAGGGGAGAGGGGAAGAGAGGAATGGCGAGGCGGAACGGGTCTAGGTGGCGGCAGAGCCTATCCTCTCGCCAGCGCGACGAGTAGGCCGCCAAGCAGGCAGGAAGGAGGTGGACAGCGCGTGGCCACGACTGGCTGCGATGGAGGCACGCAGCTGCTTCTCCTCCTAGTAGGAGGAAGAAGACGCTGCTACCCCCCGTGGGCTGGGCCTCTTCTTCAGGTCAGCCGAGGTGGGTTTTTCTCCCCCCTTTTTCTTTATTTACATTCTTTTCTAATTTCTGACATTTGTTTTATTTTATTTTCAGGCACATATGCTATTTTAGAATATACCAAATATTTTATATATTGTAGTTTGAATATTTCAAACTTATCTAAAAAGTTTCAGGATATTTTGAAAACTAAAATAATGATAATGCTTTATTTGATATTTTGAGAAGCTTTATCATTGATTTTTAAATTGCTATAGTGGTTCAAATATTTTAAATGACCCCTTGTATAATCATGTACATATTTATCAGACATAGGGGACATTTTAGATGGGCATTTTGGATTTGTTGAATTTTCACAAACTTTGAATTGGTTTGATTCAAATGAGGGTTTGGGGTTTCCTTTAGTCCCCATTTCATGTTGATGCAAAAAATGATATATGATGCACACACACATACTGTCCTATGACATCTAGCTAGGGATGTGACAACTCACCCCCACTCAAAAGAATCTCGTCTCGAGATTTTGAAGTCATCGGGAAGAGCGTGGAGTACTCTAGTCGAAAACGATCTTCTCTTTCCCATGTGGTCTCCTTTTCAGAATGGTGTTACCACTGAACCTTGAGAAACTTGATGTTCTGACGCTGAGTGGTACGCTCATCTTGATGAAGAATATGTACAGGGTATTCTCGATATGTAAGGTTATCTTGGAGATCAAGCGCTTCATGGTCTACTTCACGGACAGGGTCCGAGAAGAACGCCTGAGTTGCGAGACGTGGAAGACATCATGAACCTTGGAAAGATGCGGCGGAAGTTCCAATTGGTAGGCAATCTCTCCTCGTTTAGCAAGAATGCGAAATGGTCCAATGTAACAAGGAGCCAACTTGCCCTTGATACCGAATCGATGGGTACCCTTCAGAGGCGTAACCCGAAGGTAAGCCTTCTCGTCAACTTCATAGGTCACAGCCTTATGATTGCGATCATATTGGCTCTTTTGACGAGATTGGGCTGTTTTCAACTTTTCACAAATAATGCGAACTTGCTCCTCTGCATCCTGGATCATATTCGGGCCAAAGAGTTGCCTCTCTCCAGTTTGTGACCAGTTAAGAGGTGTTCGACACCTTCGTCCATAGAGAACTTCAAAAGGGGCTTTGCCCAAGCTTGATTGATAACTATTGTTATAAGCAAATTCAGCAAATGGAAGACATTTCTCCCAATTCATACCGAGGGATATAACACAAGCTCGGAGCATGTCTTCAAGAATTTGATTGACTCACTCAACTTAACCACTTGATTGGGGGTGGAAAGCAGTGCTAAAGGATATATGAGTCCCCATAGCGGTATGGAAACTTTCCCAGAATCGGGAAGTAAAGATACTTCCGCGGTATGAGTTAATCTCCAAAGGAACACCATGAAGAGAAACTATTTGAGAAACATATAACTCCGCTAGATGGCTAGCAGTTATACTCTCCCGAACAGGAAGAAAATGAGCCACTTTGGAAAGGCGGTCAATGACCACAATGATAGCATTATTCCCTCTCTTGGTCCTGGGAAATCTGGTAATGAAATCCATACCGACCTTATCCCATTTCCATTCGGGAATAGCTAAAGGTTGATGGGTGCCAGTAGGCCTTTGATGTTCTGCTTTCACGCGATGACAAACGTCGCAATTAGCAACGAACTGGGCAATTTCTCTCTTCATCCTAGTCCACTAGAACCTCTGACATAGGTCCTGATACATCTTGGTACTAGCCAGATGAATTGTGAGAGGAGAATCATGAGCCTCCTTAAGAATCGGCTGTCGAAGATGTTGGTTCTTGGGAACCACCAAACAGTTCTGAAAGAACACCACACCTTGATCATCAATAGAGAAATCCTTAGCGATACCGCTAACAAGGTTCTCTTTGATCCGGGAAATACCCTTATCACGCTTATGGCCATCTATAATTTGATCCTTAAGAGTAGGTTTCGCCACCAAGTTGGATAGGAATCCTTGAGGAACAATGTGAAGGTTTAACTTCCGAAATTCCTCATGGAGAAGTGGTTGACCTTGTTGTAACGTCAGGTTGTTACAATAAGACTTACGACTTAGTGCATCAGCCATAACATTGGCTTTCCCCGGGGTGTAAGTTATCCCTAAGCCATAGTCTGTAATCAACTCAACCTACCGTCTTTTCCTGAGATTCAAATCCGGCTGGGTGAAAATATATTTCAGACTTTGGTGATCAGTGTAAATTTCGCAACGATTAACCAGAAGGTAATGTCGCCAGGTTCTCAGTGCATGGACCACAGCTACAAGCTCAAGATCTTGTGTTGGATAATTATCCTCAGCAACTGTCGAGATGCGTATGCAGTCACATGACGATCTTGCGTGAGAATGCAACCTAATCCTTGCCGCGAGGCGTCGCAATAGATAACAAAGTACTCAGAGAAGTCTGGTGGCACTAGGACGGGAGCAGAGGTCAGTCGTCTTTTCAACTCATGAAAACTACGCTCGCATTGTGGAGTCCACTCGAACTTTTTATCTTTCTTGAGGAGTTCAGTCAGAGGTTTCGCAACCTTGGAGAAATTTTCAACAAAGCGGCGACAATAGCTCGGTAAGACAAGGAAACTCCAAACTTGCTTAACTGATTCAGGTTGAGTCCAAGCAAGGATGGCCTTAACTCTCTCGGGATTGACAGCAATACCCTTACCAGAGATCACGTGGCCCAGATAGGTCACTTCTGGCAACCAGAATTCACACTTGGAGAATTTGGCATACAGACGGTGCTCTCGAAGTTTCATAAATACCAGCCTTAGATGCATAGCATGTTCTTGTTCGCTCTTCGAGTAGATGAGTGTGTCGTCGAGGTAAACCATGAAGAATTTATCCAAATACTCCATGAAGATCGAATTCATCAAGTGAGAGAAGGTGGCTGGGGCATTGGTTAAACCGAAGGACATAACGGTGTACTCGTATTGTCCATAACGAGTAACAAAAGCCGTTTTTGCAATGTCCCCATTTCTAATTCTGATTTGATGGTATCCCAACCTCAAATCCATTTTAGAAAAGACAGAGGATCCAGCGAGTTTATCATACAAATCGTTGATCCTGGGGAGCAGATACTTGTTCTTAATGGTGACCAGATTCACTGGTCGATAATCCGCAACCATCCGATCCAATCCATCCTTCTTCTTTACGAAGAGGACGGGACAAGCCCAAGGAGAAGAACTAGGACGGATGAAACGTTTCTTCAAAGCCTCATCGAGTTGAATTTTAAGTTTGGCTAGTTCTAAGGGTGCCATCTTATAGGGTCTTCTGGCTATTGGGACAGTCCCTGGAATGAGCTCTATCACAAACTCAACATCTCTGACAGGAGGAATTCCTGGTAGTTCTTCTGGAAAGACATCCGGAAAGTCACATACTACCAGAATATCTTCTAACTCTGGAAGAGGGCTAGCATTGAGGGAATAGAGTTGGCGCTTGGCTGTTCGAGTGGAGACATGAACTATCTCACCCAACGGATGTGTAAGTTGAACATTTCTAGAATGAGTATCAATCTTAGCATAGTGGGCTTTCATTCAATCCATGCCTAGAATGATATTGATGTCCAAAGACTTGAGGGCTAACAAAGATGCTAGGAAGACTAGCCTATCCACTAGAATCTCATTATCTTGGCTCACTCTAGAAGTTTGTCACTTTGAACCAAGAGTCTGAGCTACTAAAGGAGTAGGCATATCACAAAAAGACATGTTATGCAACTGTGCATAACTTTTTGAGATGAAAGAATGGGATGCCCCAATATCAAATAGAACAGAAGCTGGATGACTATTGACTTGGAGCGTACCTAGGATAACATCAGGATCCTCAATGGCTTCCTCAGCAGAAACATAGTTCACTCTTCCACGAGCAGGAGCTGGCTTGACATAAAAAGCTTTTCCCGGCTTCCCACGTCCAGCCGGCTTAGCATTGCTCTGGGGACAATCACGAGAGTAGTGTCCTGGTTCCCCACATTTGTAGCAGACAACGGTGGCATGGGGAGCAACATTGACAGGCGGACCTCCAAATGGCCTGGCTGGAGGGTTGGGCTGAGCTGGGCAAGGCATCTGGAAGGATGGCCTCATGGTGTATCTTGGCGGCAGAGCTGCGTGGGGCACCCACACTCGACCTTTGTTGGAGCCCTAGCCAGATGCGGGGCAGAAGTCATGGTTGTGCTTCCTCGTGGCCTCATAGTCGGTCTGTCCAGACTCGGCATTGATAGCCTTCTTGACGAGAGCCTAGAAGGTTGTGCTCTCATGCAGGCACAAATCTTGACGGAGCTCAGGGTTAAGTCCCTTGCGGAACCTAGCATGTTTCTTCGCATCAGTTGAAACTTCCTCCGGAGCATAGGCATCCACTGATAGTCTGCCCTGGGTGAAAGCACAAAATTCCTCTCTCTTGCGATCCATCAGCCCTTCCAAGATGTGGTGGGTACGAAATGCTGCACTGAATTCTACCCAAGTTGGTGCGGGGCCTGCGGGACACATGGCTTCATAATTTCCGCACCATAGATTGGCGGGTCCTTCCAGAAAGTAGGTAGCAAAGGTCACCTTGTTGGCCTCGGACACATTGGCAGCCTGGATCTTGCGGAACATGCTGGTCAGCCAGTCATCCGCGTCGAGTGGTCGAGCGAATGATGATACTTAGGTGGGCATAGCTTAACGAAATCACTGAGTGACACGCCATCATTGTGATCATTGCGGGGAGCACGTGTTGTGTTCTGCTCAATTCGTTCCAACAGCATGTTGGTCTCCCTTTTGTTCCGTTCAGCTTCTAGCATCACTTCTTCCAAATAAGGCGCATGTGGCAGGTTCTCTTGCCTTGGCTGGCTTCCCTCGCCCTGCTCGGGGGCAGGCATGGGGTTATTCCTAGTGGCCACCATCCCAGGGAAAACAAACCCACAACTTAAACATAGAGGACAACAACTCTAAGACATGAGATAAGGAATGTACTGGACAACATGGCATGCAGGGTAAACACCCAAACAACATGGTAATAACAACTGCCATATGAACACCATGATTCATACACACCATGACATAGTTCAGTACAAAGCCCAAGCTGAATACAAACTATGGAAAGATGACACAACTCATCGGAGGCATTACAAGCTTCCTATACATTATCTATCTACACCTCCGGAACTCAAATCTCAACCTCAATCATATCCCACAAGACACGTAGGACTGTGGTGATATGACTATGAACCTACTAGAACTAACATCCACGTACTCAAGCATCTCCGTAGAATGCCTCATACAGATTACCCCCATGACCTGGGAGCTGAACCTGAGGATCTAGAAACACTCTAGCCTGTGATCCCTAGAAACCGTAAGGACACGGATGTGGCCTTGGTCCCCTTGTTGGCGGCAACAGCGGTCCTCGAAGAGGGGTGATGCCTCCAACATCGGGCCAGTCTACGTGTGCTGGCAGATGAGTCCGCGATGGGGTCAGCATCTCGAAATCTCCATAGCCTATCTACACGACAGGTGCCAACTGCGTCAGGGCTGTCCAGAGACGTGCACGGGTGGCATAAAGCTCCATGCAAAGGGCACGTGCATCATGGTCCCTGTTCTCCAACATCTAAGTGGTCACCTACAGCCTAGGGTCCTCATGAGAATGATCATAGTAGACTGCGCTAAGATAGCCATTCTCTCCTCCCATGGAAGCAGGAACATAACAAAACTCCGTGTTCTGAAGCAGACCATGGTGAAACCTCATGATAGTCAGCACGGTGTAGGCGGCCTCCTGAACTACCATATCTATGGTGACACCTCCGTAAGTCCAGTGAAGCGGCTCTGTAGCTCCAGGATATGAAGGATATATCTTAACAGTACACAGATACAGACTCTGGTTGAAATCTCGATGTTGTTCCTCCACTGTGTACTCTGGGTACCAACGGTAGCCAACCTCCATCATAACTCTAACCAACATGGCCATGTGACCCAGTACATCGATGCACCTAGTCAGACGGACCACCTAACGGGAAGGGCGAGGGGGCATCTGAAACAGAGAATGATGCAAAGACATTAGAGACTCTAGCAGAAATTGGACAACATAACGGCTGTAATTGCTCAAAAAGGATTTTGATACAACTGCAAAAGATTGGAAAAGCATAACCACCCAACTTTCTAGACTCAAATCTCTTCTCCATCTGCTTGTCACACCAACAATACTCTAGTACCGACATTCACTTGCAAACAAGGTAGCTAGTGGTCCATGGTTAGTAACTCGTCATCCTAAGCAATAGATGAGAAGCCTAGTTCTTATCCCCGTAGAAAAGATGAGAAAGACTCAGCATAGAATAACTTGGGAAGAGGAGTAAAAGGAGCCTTACGTTTCCTTCGCACAATAAATTCCCCTACTTTTCTATTGTGTTTCGAGACTCAACTTCGACCGGTTTGGCTTGGTAGTCCTACAGTGTCACACCCAAGATGTGCGCCTATCCATTTTAAGGCACGAGGACCTCGCAAGGGATAGATGCGCATCTTGCCGTTAGCAAGAATAGTATCATCACAACATACAATACTGAAGAGAAGAGTATACAAGATTGGCTTACACTCGCCACATACTAACTTGCAATTCCACACAAGTTCATAACATCAAGTTGAAGACAGGGTCTGACTACGGACAAAATCGAACGATAAAAGTAGTTGCAACTGATACTATCAAGCTATCCCAAAGATCACGACCATGGTCCTCTACTTATCCGGGTAAGTCACATACATCCTGCCTCTTTCCTCATCGTATTCCCACTAGAGCTGGGTAAGATCATCCTGCATGAACTCATCTGAACCTGTACCTGGAGTGTTGTAGTAATTTGTGAGCCACACGGACTCAGCAATCATGCGCCCGGGTACCGAGACTATCCAAGCTTAAAGGTTGGGTTGGGGTAAGTGTTTAGTTTGCAGCAGCACTAAGCATTTATGGTGGCTAGCTTACATCATAAGAATGTAAATGTGAGGGGCCTACGATGAACGATCGAATCTAGTATGATCTCTATGAGACCCTGAACACTTACTTACGTCAATCATAACCCCACCACGTTCTCTCTTGGATCGTGTTCACAAGCAGAGACGATCATGTTTACTCACAGAGTTGGTGTATTTTAATTGGAATCTACTTCAAGTTTACTATAACCGGGTGTTAAACAAATATCCAAGTTGGCACATAACCGCGGGCACGACTTTCCGAAAGATTTAACCCTGTAGGGGTACTCCAACTAATCCATCACAAATTAACAACACTCCGCGGGAATAGCCTCGACCACGGATCTCATGATCATCATAGGTAATTCCAAAGGAATTCCAACACCTCGAGTAAACCCGAAGAAAGTCAGAGTCCACACGCAAGACATTCGATAAAGGTAAAACAAATCCAGCAAGACCACCCGACGTGTCGACGAACCCGATAAGAGCCACGTATCTCGTTCTTAGGACACGACGGATAAGCTAGTGTACAGTGGCCTGATAGAAATCTCCCAAGTTGCCCTGGGTTGGCCCCACGTAGTGCTCTAGTTTGGACCAACACTCATGAGGAGCACTGGCCCGGGGGTTGATTAAATTATCCACGAGTTTGCAAGGCCCTATGCAAGTTTTATTAAGTTGTAAGCAAATGTATTACCAATGATGGGTCTTGCCAGACAAGTTTTAATCTCAACCGAAAGAACAAGGGGGTCCCCATAAAACCCCGAGCATGTTAGGAGCGCAAAATATGGAAAACATAACACCGGTAACAAGGAACTAATGGCGGTAACAGCGGAACAAATCACTTAGCAAAAGTCCAAGCCTTCCACCAATACCAAGATATATATGTGCTTTAAATAAAATGATAGATAATATGGTGATATCCAAATCCATGTTATCACATGGAACAACCTGCACCTGCAACTAAGAATGCTATAAGAGGGGCTGAGCAGCGGTAACTTAGCCAATCAAAGGTTTGCTGGGATGTGGAGGTTAGAGGCTATCATTGCAATTAGGAGGCTGATATCAAGTGGTAGGTATCGCAATTGTAATGATAAGAGCGATAAACTAGCAAGCAAAAATAGTATCGGGATCCGGGTACGATCATCTTGCCTGTTGGTTCTTCAACGTAACAAGTAGCAGGATCCTCGTAGTGGTACTCTCCCGGGTCCTCATACTTAGTATCAACACTTGCGTCTACCCAAGAGAAACAGCAACAATAAACATCCAACCAAGGTGCTATGCACAACAAAAATGATGCATGATTCATTTATGAAGATTACACATGGCAATCCAAAACTAGTCAAGTTTCACATGCAAAGTTTGTTTATTAATGAATCTGGACAGAACCTCATGTTAAGTTATTTAGACATTCATGATCATAGCAAATATGGATGCATCATGCAAAATCGATAGAAATGCATATAAGGAACGCAAGAAAAGGAGTCACGGTTCTCACGATACGCTCACGACAAGGTACGAAGGCAAATACACAAGACCACCAAGCCATTGGCTAATTCTTGGCATTCCAAGGTAGCCACTGGATAGGTTATGAAAAATCATTCAGAATAGGCTCAAGAATCAATCAATTCCTTGTAGCACAGCTCCCACAAGTCACAAAACAAATAAACACACAATTTGCCACAAAACAGCAACATAGCAACTTCTATAGCTCACAACTTGAGCTACAGGAACCCTACAGCCAGAAACAAGATATTGACAGAATCTACTCAACACACACATCAACTTATCAAACTACGCAATTAGCAAAGGAGGCACACATCAATAAGCATGAAGCAATCAAGTTGACATGATGAAACAGTTTTCTGGGACTTGGGAAAATTACAGTTTTCTGGAATCTGAGATTGTAAAGTAGCAAGTTGACAGCAGTAGTTAAATATGCTAGAAATCTCCTATTGGCATGAAAATTAACAGGATGGTAGAAGACAACATCTACTCCAAAACACTAGCAGTGAGCATGCTCAAATTCACAACACATCACAAGATACCATCCACTCTTCATGGCATAAAAATAACAGCAGATTCTCACAGTTAGTAGTTTTTAGCATGCTGAAACAGAAACATTAAGTTGGCTACTTAACAGCATGTTCCCACGTATATGGGTGATTCTTATGTTAAACAAAAATACCATGGCATACTAGATACAAAATACTAGCACTCCCTAGTTGGCACATATCCCAAAGCAAGCATGGATTAAATCATGCAAAAAATGACAAAATGGCATCTCAGCTAAAATGAAAGATTTATGAACTTGCTCAAATGTGGAATCTGAGAGTTCCAATGGATCCATTGGCTCTTCCTACCCCAAAACGATGGGTCATACACATATGCTCATGTGAAACAACAAGGCACAAACAAATAGCAAAACTACCTACGACTATTCATGGCATAACTTACTCTAAAGAAAATGCACATAAAGGACATAAGCATATTGGAATCTAGCTAAGAATGGAAAGGAGCTAACAATTCCTACATAACAGCATAACCACCAAGTATGACAAGTGGGAAAACCCGCTAGTCCCCACACACACACTCTCTCACACACACACCACAAACACTTGCATGTATACCACAAGGTTATACACACACACACTCTCAACAACATACATACACACAAGTTGCTACACACACCAAGCATACAAATGGCAAGCACTTGCATAGTGCACCACACCACACACACAAAACTAGCATAATGCACATGTGCTCATCACACATACACCAACACACACCACACACATGTGTGCATGCATAGCATACACACACAACACTACACACTACACACACACAACACACACCACCTAAACATATGTGTGTGTATGTATTACATACAAACACACTCTCATATGCATATGCACATACTTACATACACACCTCTATACATGACAGGGTGAAAATAAAATAAAATAAAACCTGGAATACAGCTACACACATATACATGTATAGCAAGTGATAAAAACAAAAAGAAACAAAGAAAAACACACAACAAAAAAAGGGAAGGGTTCGGGGGTCGAACCCACAACCTCCTAGTTGTCTCCCCACAGAGCCTACCACTCTGCTATCGCTGCGATTGATAACAGAGGGGGCCTCTGCCCATCTAATACACACACACACTCATATCCCTCTCTGACGAAACTAAAGATGCACACTGCGGTGACAGAGAAAACGGCGGCGAGCTACGGCTGACTCCGGTGACCAAACGCGCGGCGGAAGCCCTGGCTGGACTCACTGCTACTGCCCGCACACGCGCACGCACTCGCAAGCATCTAACACCAGCGAGAACGCTATCGGCGATGACGATAGGTAGACACGGCGGCGACAACACACGACACTCATGACGACGACCTAGACACGAAATTGGATGGGGCGGAGCGAAAACGGAACCCCTGCGAGAGCAGGAACTCGCACGCCATGCCCGGGAGCATCAGCTTGACGGTGCACTCGTCGGAGACGAGGTCCGATGGCGGAGGAACGCACCTAACGTAAACACGCACCTACACGGGGCTAGCAGGCTCGGGATCTGGCGAGGAGGGATGGGGAGCTCACCGGAAGCTGATCACACAGCCAATCAAGCTCGAGGACGCGCGACGATGGGGAATTGAAGCGGTGGAGGAGCTCGGCCAGATGGGAGGAAGAACAAGCAGGGCGCAGCCTTGGCATCCCTCGGGGATGCAGAGGACGTCGAGGAAGAAGACGCCGATGGCGACACAATCCCGACGATCTCCGGCTCGAGGGGCTCGCCATAGAAGCTCCCGCGGCGATGAGCACACCTCTGAACCTCACCGCACACACACTCTGAACCCACTGAACTTTACCTTGCCGGGGACAGGGGAGGAGGAGAGGAGGGGGGCGGCGGCGCGAGGAGGGAGAGGAACCCTAGGGGGGCGGCACGCACGGAGAGGAGGCTATATAGGCGATGGGACAGACGGCAATGGCAACGGAAAAGGCGAAGGCAACGCGGCTCTCCTCTCTGAAGACTGACGGCAGAGGCGACGGGAGTAGGTGGCCATCTATTCACTACGGGCTGGGCTGCAAGAGAGACAAGGCCCACCTGCCTCTCTGTCTTTCTCAAACAAAACAGAAAAGGGGTTTTTCCATTTTATAAAACCAGGCACACTAAAATAAATCCCCAGAGCATGTTGAAAGGTTTTAGCGCAATACAAAAATACTTTTGAGGAGGTAAAAACATGCTCTAATTAATAAAAATGTTAGGTTGATTTATTGGACAAGTAATTTTATTACTTTTGGAAATAACAGCCCCTGTTTTATTTAAACACAGATTCAAACACACCCAAACAACAAAAGGAGCACTCTCTAAAATTATTAAAATCAATAGGGCTGCCTCTTGAACATTTTAAAACAATTTTAGAAACAACTTAATTTTGATAATAAAATTAAAAGAAGAGAAGGGGTATTAGAAAGGGAATGTTGAGAAGGAATTAGAGAGGGGAAGAAGAAGAGGTACACACATGAACTCCACCCACACTCAAACATCATCACAACACAAGTCACACTCACATCCAATCACAACATGTCAAGACACATGAAAGCAAGCATGCAAGATGAATACTATGATGGATGATATGATGCATGAATGCAAACCAACACATGGATGACAAGGTGCAATTCATACATAGCTCATGACACAAGGTTCATACAATGGGTTACATGCCATAAAAGGTAGGGACAACACTTGGGTTGTCACATACAATCAGTCAGGCTCTGATACCAACACTGTCGGGACCCTGGTCCTAAGTCATATGAATCCAGACTGTAACATATCACATCACTTTGTGGCCTCACGCACGGTAAGCTCTACGACTGCAGACTTACCATAGCCGGGATCGTTGGCATCTTTTGGCTCACGTATGTGAACATGTCGCTGGCAATCAAATGATAGAGAACCCGGGCTGATATGACTAGTCATAGAACCCAACTGGCACATCCATATGGAAACAGGCATATGTAACCCAGCAATGCAGGTGTCGGCCTCAAGCGTGTGTAGACGAGTCATAGCAAGCTACAAGGACTCCATTACGTCGTGAGACATAAATGCCATAACTGCACGTAGACGAGTCGTAGCAGGCTATAGGGACTCCATTAAACATCAAGACATTTCCCTGAAGGAACAGACACAGCAGCAAAGAAGGATACATGTCGGTCAATCAATGTGTCCGGCCCAATAGCAAGCTACCATGGCTGGATGGAAGCACAAAGAGGCAGTTTCCCGTAAAGACTACTACTAAAGGCACACGACTAGGTGTCGGATCCCATACATACCATTGCATGTTACACGTACGCACGACATGCCCGATATGCATAGATACAACCATGGCATCACAACATAACCATACAACAACTTTTATTTAGGGGGCTCAAATGAGCCTTGCATCATATGTTCTTACAGATAGGGGTCACATGACCCGACACTCAAGTCATACAAACAAGTTCATACAAACCAAGCGAAAGCATACGCTGTCTGAGTACAGTCAGATGAAAGGGTAAAAAGGCACATGGCCTGACTATCTATAGCCTGCCACAGGGCATAGGTCGTAGCTGGGACACGAGCTTATTCGGCATCGTCGACATCTAGAAAGAACCCACCTCATGGGTCCTGGGTCTCATCTGCAACATTTATTAAGCAAACGTGAGTACAAACGTACTCAGCAAGTCTTTAAAATAAACCTAGTCTATTCATGCTCATGAATCAACAAGGGGAGTGGTGGAGTTTATGCAGCAATGCCAGCTTGGACTCATGGCTAACCTACACTACACAATTTTAACTCTTTGTTTAAATTTTAGATATTGCACACGAGTCCAATAACTCCATGACAATACACCACCATGGATTCACTTCCCTCTCATGGGAGAGTGACATCCACGGTACTCACACTTGTCTTGATATTTTTATGAGTATCCATTTGATTATCTATGAACAGCATAAGTTATCCAAGTAGTCAATATCCGTGGACGCGGCTATTCGAATAGTTTCATACCCTGCAGGGGTGTACTTCTTCACACCTGCTCTCGCCACTTATCATTGTGTGCTCATAAAACCATGCACCTCGGCAACCTTCAAGCGGAAGCCCAGCGAGGGAGTCGGCCACGACCGTCAATCACAAAAGACCTCTAGTCTAGGCTATCGCCTATTTGGGATTAAACCCGCACGGAAGTCTAGCCGAAGTTTCTGCTATGGCCCCAAACGATGTGCGTAGGGTTCCCAAGCCCACCATTCGGGTGACCCTTGGTACACCGTGCCACTGCCTACCGCGTCGTAGCCCACCCCTAGGGTCAGTGCTACGCACGGCCTACAGCATGCTATAAACACCAGAAACTACTTGGAACTCCTGGACTAAGTACTAAGCGGTCGATAAGTCGAGTGGGGTCATATTTCAGGGCCCAGCATGTGGTAGTATCTAGTCTTGGATCACAAACACGGAACTCAGTTCCTAAGAAAGGTCCCAATGAGACAACCCTCTATGTACTCCTACATAGCCTCTCATCGCTACCTCTACCAAATCGAGTTCATCGTCAGCTTATCTCATCAGAACATCATGGTTTCACTCCAATTCATCACCGAGATGAAACAGACCTGACACAACTCTGAGCATAATAAGCATAGCAGGCAAAGTAAGCTAAGCACATCATGGCACAAGCATCTACCAGGTATGCTAGGTTGGAAGGTTTAGCTATTTACCGTGACAATGACAGGTCATGCAGAAGAATAGGTTCATCTAACATGTATGATAGACATGTGAACGGTTGTCCTAATGCAGTAAACAAGAGTAGGAGCGAGAGAGTGGGATGTTATCGGAATGATCAAAGTGTTGGGGAACATCGCATGGGAAACAAAAAATTTCCTACGCACACGCAAACCTATCCATGGTGATGAGCATCTACGAGAGGGAGAGTGGATCTACATACCCTTGTAGATCGCTAAGCGGGAAGCGTTAAGAAACGCGGTTGGTGTAGTTGAACTTCTTTGCGATCCAAATCGCCGAGCGTCCCGCGATCCAATCACGAACCGTCCCACGAACACATCATGATCCGTCCCGTGAACTCATCACGATCCGTCTCACGATCTTGATCACGATCTGTCCCGCGAACTCATCACGATCCGTTCCGTGATCACATCACGAACCGTCTCGCGATCTCGATCACGGTCCTTCCGATCTAGCGCCGAACGGACGGCACCTCCGCGTTCAGCACACGTGCAGCTTGATGACGATCTCCACCATCTCGATCCAGAGAGAGGAGGTGGAGAGGAGAGAGAGTTCACCGGAAGCGTGACGGCGCTCCGGAGATGGTGGTGGAGCAATTCCGGCAGGGCTTCGCCTAAGCGCTGCGGAACTACGATCTAGAGGAGAAACTATGCACCGGTGGAACGGGTAGCACGTGGCCGGAAATTCTGTCCAAAAACCACCCAATCCACTAGTATATATAGGAGGAGAGGAGAGGAGAGGAGAGGCAGCCAAGGCCTTTGGGTCGGCCGAAATAGGAGGTGGGAGCAATCCTACTTCACCTCCAATCCTAGTTGGAGTAGGATTGCCTCCTATTGGCTGATTTTCCACTTTTTGCTTTAGGACTTTCTCTCCTGCGACATGGGCCTTTGTGGCTGTTTTCCCAGCCCACTAAGGGATGGTTATTATTCTCCCACAGCCCATGGACCTATTGGGGTCGAAGTACCCCTCCCGGAGGTCTCCCGGTACACTACCGGCACTCCCGGTACACTACCGATGAGCCCGAAACTTTTCCGGAAACCAAACTGGGACTTCCTATATATGAATATTTACCTCCGGACCATTCCGGAGCTCCTCGTGACGTCCGGGATCTCATCCGGGACTCCGAACAAACTTCGGTCACCACCATACATAACTCTGCACTACCGAAACGTCACCGAACCTTAAGTGTGCAGACCCTGCGGGTTCGAGAACTATGTAGACATGACCGAGACACCTCTACGGTGAATACCCAATGGCGGGACCTGGACGTCCACATTGGTTCCTACATATTCTATGAAGATCTTTATCGGTCGAACCTCTATGTCAAGGATTCAGTTAATCCCGTATAACGTTCCCTTTGTTCTTCGGTATGTTACTTGCCCGAGATTCGATCGTCGGTATCTCCATACCTAGTTCAACCTCGTTATCGGAAAGTCTCTTTACTCGTTCCATAATACAAGATCCCGCAACTAACAATTAGTCACATCGCTTGCAAGGCTTATTGTGATGTTGCATTACCGAGTGGGCCCCGAGATACCTCTCCGTTACACGGAGTAACAAATCCCAGTCTCGATCCATGCCAACTCAACAGACACCATCGGAGATACCTGTAGAGCACCTTTATAGTCACCCAGTTACGTTGCGACGTTTGATACACACAAGGCACTCCTCCGATATCCGTGAGTTGCATGATCTCATGGTCATAGGAACATATACTTGACATGCAGAAAACAGTAGCAATAAACTGACACGATCATATGCTATGTTTGTAGTTTGGGTCTTATCCATCACATCATTCTCCTAATGATGTGATCCCGTTATCAAATGACATCTCATGTCCATGGCTAGGAAACCTTAACCATCCTTTGATCAACGAGCTAGTCCATTAGAGGCATACTAGGGACATGGTTTTGTCTATGTATCCACACATGCATTTAAGTCTCCGATCAATACAATTATAGCATGGATAATAAACGATTATCATGAACAAGGAAATATGATAATAACTAATTTATTATTGCCTCTAGGGCATATTTCCAACAGTCTCCCACTTGCACTAGAGTCAATAATCTAGTTCACATCACCATGTGATTCGCATTGTTATGAATCTAACACCCAATGAGTTCTGGGGCTCGATCATGCTTTGCATGTGAGAGAGGTCTTATAGTCAACGGGTCTGCGATATTCAGATCCGTGTGTACTTTGCATATCTCTATGTCAAACCGTAAACACTGCTACCACACTCCACTTGGTACTATTTCCAAATGGCTGCTCCACTATACGTATCCAGATTGCTACTACTAGTCATTCGGATAGGTGTTAAAGCTTGCATCGACGTAACTCTTTACGACGAACTCTTTATCACCTCCATAATCAAGAAACATTTCCTTAGTCCTCTGGTTACTAAGGATAATTCCGACCGCTGTCCAGTGATCCACTCCTGGACCACTCTTGTACCCCTTGACAGACTCATGGCAAGGCACACATAGGTGCGGTACACAGCATGGCATAATATAGAGCCTATGGTTAAGGCATAGGGGACGACGTTCGTCCTTTCTCTTTCTTCTGCCGTTGTCGAGCTTTGAGTCTCACTCAACTTCACACCTTACAAATCAGACGAGAACTATTTCTCCGGCTGATCCATTTTGAACTCTTTCAAAATCTTATGAAGGTATGCACTCATTGAAAGTCTCATCAAGCATCTTGATCTATCTCTATAGATTTTGATGCTCAACAATTAGGTAGCTTTATCCAGGTCTTCCTTTGAAAATCACTTTCCAAATGACCGTTTTATGCTTTCCAGAAACTCTACATTATTTCTGATCAACAATATGTCATCCACATATACTTATCAAAAATTCTATAGTGCTCCCACTCACTTTATTGCAAATACAAGTTTCTCATAAACTTTGTATAAACATCAAAACTTTGATCACCTCATTAAAGCGTATATTCCAACTCCGAGATGCTTGCTTCAGTCCATGGAAGGATCATCGAAGCTTGCACACCTTTTAGCATCCTTAGGCCTAACAAAACCTTCTGGTTGTATCACATACAACCTTTCCTCAAGTAAACCATTAAGGAAACGATGTTTTGACATCCATCTGCCAGATTTCATAATTGAAAACACAGCAACTGCTAACATAATTCCAACAGACTTTTAGCATCGCTACGAGTGAGAAAGTCTCATCGTAGTCAACTCCTTGAACTTGTCACAAACATCTTTGCAACAAGTCGAGCTTTACAAATAGTGACATTCACCATCAGTGTCTGTCTTCATTTTAAAGATCCATTTGTACTCAACGACCTGCCGTCCAACGAGCAAGTCTACCAAAGTCTACACTTGGTTTTAATACATGGATCCTATCTCGGATTTCATGGCCTCCAACCATTTGACGGAATTCGGGCCCATCAGCGCTTCTCCATAGCTCGTAGGTTCATCGTCGTCCAACAACATGACCTCCAAGACAGAGTTGTCATACCGCTCAGGAGCAGTACACATCCTTGTCGACCTACGAAGTTCGATATTAACTTGATCCTGAAGCTTCATGATCATCATCATTAACTTCCTCTTCAACTAACGTAGGCTTCACAGAAACATCTTTCTGCGCTGCGCTACTCTCTGGTTGAACAAAGGTTTAACAACCTCATCAAGTTCTATCTTCCTCCCACTCAATTCTTTCGAGAGAAACATTTCCTCGAGAAAGGATCCGTTTAAGCAACAAACATTTTGCACTAGGATCTGAGATTGAAGGTTCACCCAACTGATCTTAGGGTATTCTATGAAGATGCAATTTGTCCGCCTTGGGTTCGACCTCATTAGGTGAAAACATTTTCCACACAAGTGTCACATCCCAAAATATTAAGAAATGACAGCTTAGGTTTCTATCAAACCATAATTCACATGGTGTCATCTCAACGGATTTAGATGGTGCCCTATTTAAAGTGAATGTAGTTGTCTCTAATGCATAACCCCAAAATTATAGTAGTAAAACGACAAGAGACATCATATTACGCACCATGTCCAATAGAGCATAACTATGATGTTCGGACACACCATCACACTATGGTGTTCCAGGTGGCGTTTAGTTGTGAAACAACTGTCACATTGTCTTAAGTTGTATGCCAAACTCGTGACTCAGATATTCACCTCCACGATCATATCGCAGTCATTTTTATCTTCTTGTCACGATGATCTTTAAACTTCACTCTGAATTTGCTTGAACCTTTCAAACGATTCAGACTTGTGTTTCATTAAGTAAATATACACTATATCTACTCAAATCATCAGTGAAGGTAAGAAAATAACGATATCCACTGCACGCTACAAGACTCACTAGATTGCATACATCAACATGTATCATTTCCAATGAATCACTTGCCCGCTCCATCCAACGGGGTCCTTTAGTCATCTTGCCCAAGAGGCATGGTTCGCATGTCTCAACCGATTCGAAATCGAATGAGTCCAAATATCCATCAGCATGGAGTTTCTACATGCGCTTTATACCAATATGACATTTAGCGGCAGTGCCACAAGTATGTGGTACTATCATTATTAACTTTGTGTCTTTTGACATCAATGTTATGAACATGTGTAATACTATGATCAAGATTTCAACAAACCATTCTCACTGGGTGCATGACCATTGAAGGTATTATTCATGTAAACAGAATAACCATTATTCTCTAACTTAAATGAATAACCGTATTGCAATAAACATGATCTAATCATGTTCATGCTCAACGCAAAACACCAAATAACATTTATTTAGGTTCGTCACTAATCCTGAAGGTAGAGAGAGCGTGCGATGTTGATCACATCAACCTTGGAAACACTTCCAACACATATCGTCACCTCACCCTTAGCTAGTTCTCCGTTTATTCCGTAGCTTTTATTTCGAGTTACTAACATTTAGCAACCGAACCGGTATCCAATACCCAGGTGCTACTAAGAGTACTAGCAAGGTACACATCAATAACTCGTATATCAAATATACTTCTGTCGATGTTGCCAGCCTTCTTATCTACCAAGTATCTAGGGTTGTTCCGCTTCAGCGACCTCTCACCTCATAATAGAAGCACTTAGTCTCGGGTTTGAGTTCAACTTTGGGTTGCTTCACTGGAGCAGCAACTGACTTGCTATCCATGAAGTTTCCCTCCTTGCTCTTGCCCTTTTCGAAACTAGTGGTTTGATTAACCATCAACACTTGACGCTCCTTCTTGATTTCTACCTTCGTGGTGTCAAACATCGCGAACAGCTCAGGGATCAATACTTCTATCCCTGGTGTATTATAGTTCATCACTAAGTTCTAGTAGCTTTAGTGACAGTGACTTGGAGAACTATATCAATCACTATCTTATCTGGAAGATCAACTCCCACTTGATTCAAGCGATTGTAGTACCCAGACAATCTGAGTACATGCTCAACGATTGAGCTATTCTCCTTCATCTTACAGGCAAAGAATCTTGTTGGAGATCTCATATCTCGCAACACAGGCACGAGCCTGAGATCACAATCTCTGCTCCTAGAACATCTCATATGTTCCGTGACGTTCAAAACGTTTCCGAGCCTCAATTCTAAGCCGTAATGCATGACGCACTAAACTATCAAGTAGTCATTGAAACGTGCCTGTCAGATGTTCACAACATCTATAGACGACGCTAGAGGGGGTGGCGCACCGAGCGGTGCATTAAGGACATAAGCCTTCTGTGCAGCAATGAGGACAATCCTCAGATCACGGACCCAGTCCGCAATATTGCTACCAACATCTTTCAACTCTATTTCTCTAGGAACATATAAAAATACAAGGGAGCTACAACGCGAGCTAGTAATCTACAACATAATTTGCAAAGACACTTTGACTATGTTAATGATAATGAGTTCAATTAATCATATTACTTAAGAACTCCCACTCAAATTGACATCCCTCGGGTCATTCGAGTGATACATGATCCAAATTCACCAACTCAAGTCCGATCATCACGTGAGTTAAGGTGGCTTCAATGGTGAACATCATTATGTTGATCATATCCACTATATGACTCATGCTTGACCTTTCGGTCTCTTGTGTTCTGAGGCCAAGTCTGTACATGCTAGGCTCGTCAAGTTTAACCCGAGTGTTCTGCATGTGCAACACTGGCATGCACCCGTTGTATGTGAACGTAGAGTCTATCACACCCGATCATCACGTGGTGCCTCAACACGACGAACTTTCGCAACGCTGCACACTCGGGGAGAACACAATTTATCTTGAAATTAAGTGAGGGATCACCTTATAATCCTACCGCCGTCCTAAGCAAAACAAGGAGCATAAAAAGGATTAACATCACATGCAAATCATAAGTGACATGATATGGCCATGAACTTGTGCTTTTGATCTCCATCTAGAAAGCACCGGCATGATCTCCATCGTCACCGGCACGACACCATGATCTCCATCATCTTGATCTCCATCAATGTGTCGCCATCGGGGTTGTCACGCCCTACATGCTTCTACTACTATTGCTACCGTAGCGATAAAGTAAAGCATTACATAGCGCTTAATGATTGACACGCAGGTCATACAATAATTAAAGACAACCCTATGGCTCCTGCCGGTTGCCGTATTCAACGACATGCAAGTCGTGAAATTCTATACATCACATGATCATCTCATACATCACATATATCTCATCATGTAATTGGCCATATCACATCACAACATACCCTGCAAAAACAAGTTAGACGTCCTCTAATTGTTGTTGCATGTTTTACGTGGCTGCTACGGGTATCTAGCAAGAACGATTCTCACCTACGCATAAACCACAACGGTGATACATAGATTGCTTTTCAACCTTCTCAACGACCGCCTTTGTCGAATCCGATCCAACTAAAGTGAGAGAAACTGTCACCCGCAAGCCATCTAGGCAACAAGTTGCGTCGAGGGAACCGGTCTCTCGTAAGCGTACGAGTAATGTTGGTCCAGGCCGCTTCATCTCACAATCCCGCTGAACCAAAATACGACCAAGGGAGGAAGCAATCTAAGCATCAACGCCCACAAACCTTTTGTGTTCTACTCGAGATCTCATCGAACCATCAACCTAGCTCATGATGCCACTGTTGGGGAACGTCGCATGGGAAACAAAAATTTTCCTACGCACACGCAAACCTATCCATGGTGATGAGCATCTACGAGAGGGAGAGTGGATCTACATACCCTTGTAGATCGCTAAGCGGGAAGCGTTAAGAAACGCGGTTGGTGTAGTCGAACTTCTTCGCGATCCAAATCGCCGAGCGTCCCGCGATCCAATCACGAACCGTCCCACGAACACATCATGATCCGTCCCGTGAACTCATCACGATCCGTCTCACGATCTTGATCACGATCTGTCCCGCGAACTCATCACGATCCGTTCCGTGATCACATCACGAACCGTCTCGCGATCTCGATCACGGTCCTTCCGATCTAGCGCCGAACGGACGGCACCTCCGCGTTCAGCACACGTGCAGCTTGATGACGATCTCCACCATCTCGATCCAGCGAGAGGAGGTGGAGAGGAGAGAGAGTTCACCGGAAGCGTGACGGCGCTCCGGAGATGGTGGTGGAGCAATTCCGGCAGGGCTTCGCCTAAGCGCTGCGGAACTACGATCTAGAGGAGAAACTATGCACCGGTGGAACGGGTAGCACGTGGCCGGAAATTCTGTCCAAAAACCACCCAATCCACTAGTATATATAGGAGGAGAGGAGAGGAGAGGAGAGGCAGCCAAGGCCTTTGGGTCGGCCGAAATAGGAGGTGGGAGCAATCCTACTTCACCTCCAATCCTAGTTGGAGTAGGATTGCCTCCTATTGGCTGATTTTCCACTTTTTGCTTTAGGACTTTCTCTCCTGCGCCATGGGCCTTTGTGGCTGTTTTCCCAGCCCACTAAGGGCTGGTTATTATTCTCCCACAGACCATGGACCTCTTGGGGTCGAAGTACCCCTCCCGGAGGTCTCCCGGTACACTACCGGCACTCCCGGTACACTACCGGCACTCCCGGTACACTACCGATGAGCCCGAAACATTTCCGGAAACCAAACTGGGACTTCCTATATATGAATCTTTACCTCCGGACCATTCCGGAGCTCCTCGTGACGTCCGGGATCTCATCCGGGACTCCGAAAAAACTTCGGTCACCACCATACATAACTCTACACTACCGAAACGTCACCGAACCTTAAGTGTGCAGACCCTGCGGGTTCGAGAACTATGTAGACATGACCGAGACACCTCTACGGTCAATAACCAATGGCGGGACCTGGACGTCCACATTGGTTCCTACATATTCTACGAAGATCTTTATCGGTCGAACCTCTATGTCAAGGATTTAGTTAATCCCGTATAACGTTCCCTTTGTTCTTCGGTATGTTACTTGCCCGAGATTCGATCGTCGGTATCTCCATACCTAGTTCAACCTCGTTACCGGCAAGTCTCTTTACTCGTTCCATAATACAAGATCCCGCAACTAACAAATAGTCACATCGCTTGCAAGGCTTATTGTGATGTTGCATTACCGAGTGGGCCCCGAGATACCTCTCCGTTACACGGAGTAACAAATCCCAGTCTCGATCCATGCCAACTCAACAGACACCATCGGAGATACCTGTAGAGCACCTTTATAGTCACCCAGTTACGTTGCGACGTTTGATACACACAAGGCACTCCTCCGATATCCGTGAGTTGCATGATCTCATGGTCATAGGAACATATACTTGACATGCAGAAAACAGTAGCAATAAACTGACACGATCATATGCTATGTTTGTAGTTTGGGTCTTATCCATCACATCATTCTCCTAATGATGTGATCCCGTTATCAAATGACATCTCATGTCCATGGCTAGGAAACCTTAACCATCCTTTGATCAACGAACTAGTCCATTAGTGGCATACTAGGGACATGGTTTTGTCTATGTATCCACACATGCATTTAAGTCTCCGATCAATACAATTATAGTATGGATAATAAACGATTATCATGAACAAGGAAATATGATAATAACTAATTTATTATTGCCCCTAGGGCATATTTCCAACAGTCTCCCACTTGCACTACAGTCAATAATCTAGTTCACATCACCATGTGATTCGCATTGTTATGAATCTAACACCCAATGAGTTCTGGGGCTCGATCATGCTTTGCATGTGAGAGAGGTCTTATAGTCAACGGGTCTGCGATATTCAGATCCGTGTGTACTTTGCATATCTCTATGTCAAACCGTAAACACTGCTACCACACTCCACTTGGTACTATTTCCAAATGGCTGCTCCACTATACGTATCCAGATTGCTACTACTAGTCATCCGGATAGGTGTTAAAGCTTGCATCGACGTAACTCTTTACGACGAACTCTTTATCACCGCCATAATCAAGAAACATTTCCTTAGTCATCTGGTTACTAAGGATAATTCCGACTGCTGTCTAGTGATCCACTCCTGGACCACTCTTGTACCCCTTGACAGACTCATGGCAAGGCACACATAGGTGCGGTACACAGCATGGCATAATATAGAGCCTATGGTTAAGGCATAGGGGACGATGTTCGTCCTTTCTCTTTCTTCTGCTGTTGTCGAGCTTTGAGTCTCACTCAACTTCACACCTTACAAATCAGACAAGAACTATTTCTCTGGCTGATCGATTTTGAACTCTTTCAAAATCTTGTGAAGGTATGCACTCATTGAAAGTCTCATCAAGCATCTTGATCTATCTCTACAGATTTTGATGCTCAACAATTAGGTAGCTTTATCCAGGTCTTCCTTTGAAAATCACTTTCCAAATGACCGTTTTATGCTTTCCAGAAACTCTACATTATTTCTGATCAACAATATGTCATCCACATATACTTATCAGAAATTCTATAGTGCTCCCACTCACTTTATTGCAAATACAAGTTTCTCATAAACTTTGTATAAACATCAAAACTTTGATCACCTCATTAAAGCGTATATTCCAACTCCGAGATGCTTGCTTCAGTCCATGGAAGGATCACCGAAGCTTGCACACCTTTTAGCATCCTTAGGCCTGACAAAACCTTCTGGTTGTATCACATACAACCTTTCCTCAAGTAAACCATTAAGGAAACGATGTTTTGACATCCATCTGCCAGATTTCATAATTGAAAACACAGCAACTGCTAACATAATTCCAACAGACTTTTAGCATCGCTACGAGTGAGAAAGTCTCATCGTAGTCAACTCCTTGAACTTGTCACAAACATCTTTCCAACAAGTCGAGCTTTACAAATAGTGACATTCACCATCAGTGTCTGTCTTCATTTTAAAGATCCATTTGTACTCAACGACCTGCCGTCCAACGAGCAAGTCTACCAAAGTCTACACTTGGTTTTAATACATGGATCCTATCTCGGATTTCATGGCCTCCAACCATTTGACGGAATTCGGGCCCATCAGCGCTTCTCCATAGCTCGTAGGTTCATCGTCGTCCAACAACATGACCTCCAAGACAGAGTTGTCATACCGCTCAGGAGCAGTACACATCCTTGTCGACCTACGAAGTTCGATAGTAACTTGATCCTGAAGCTTCATGATCATCATCATTAACTTCCTCTTCAACTAACGTAGGCTTCACAGAAACATCTTTCTGCGCTGCGCTACTCTCTTGTTGAACAAAGGTTTAACAACCTCATCAAGTTCTATCTTCCTCCCACTCAATTCTTTCGAGAGAAACATTTCCTCGAGAAAGGATCCGTTTAAGCAACAAACATTTTGCACTAGGATCTGAGATTGAAGGTTCACCCAACTGATCTTAGGGTATTCTATGAAGATGCAATTTGTCCGCCTTGGGTTCGACCTCATTAGGTGAAAACATTTTCCACACAAGTGTCACATCCCAAAATATTAAGAAATGACAGCTTAGGTTTCTATCAAACCATAATTCACATGGTGTCATCTCAACGGATTTAGATGGTGCCCTATTTAAAGTGAATGTAGTTGTCTCTAATGCATAACCCCAAAATTATAGTAGTAAAACGACAAGAGACATCATATTACGCACCATGTCCAATAGAGCATAACTATGATGTTCGGACACACCATCACACTATGGTGTTCCAGGTGGCGTTTAGTTGTGAAACAACTGTCACATTGTCTTAAGTTGTATGCCAAACTCGTGACTCGGATATTCACCTCCACGATCATATCGCAGTCATTTTTATCTTCTTGTCACGATGATCTTTAAACTTCACTCTGAATTTGCTTGAACCTTTCAAACGATTCAGACTTGTGTTTCATTAAGTAAATATACACTATATCTACTCAAATCATCAGTGAAGGTAAGAAAATAACGATATCCACTGCACGCTACAAGACTCACTAGATTGCATACATCAACATGTATCATTTCCAATGAATCACTTGCCCGCTCCATCCAACGGGGTCCTTTAGTCATCTTGCCCAAGAGGCATGGTTCGCATGTCTCAACCGATTCGAAATCGAATGAGTCCAAATATCCATCAGCATGGAGTTTCTACATGCGCTTTATACCAATATGACATTTAGCGGCAGTGCCACAAGTATGTGGTACTATCATTATTAACTTTGTGTCTTTTGACATCAATGTTATGAACATGTGTAATACTACGATCAAGATTTCAACAAACCATTCTCACTGGGTGCATGACCATTCAAGGTATTATTCATGTAAATAGAATAACCATTATTCTCTAACTTAAATGAATAACCGTATTGCAATAAACATGATCTAATCATGTTCATGCTCAACACAAAACACCAAATAACATTTATTTAGGTTCGTCACTAATCCTGAAGGTAGAGAGAGCGTGCGATGTTGATCACATCAACCTTGGAAACACTTCCAACACATATCGTCACCTCACCCTTAGCTAGTTCTCCGTTTATTCCGTAGCTTTTATTTCGAGTTACTAACATTTAGCAACCGAACCGGTATCCAATACCCAGGTGCTACTAAGAGTACTAGCAAGGTACACATCAATAACTCGTATATCAAATATACTTCTGTCGATGTTGCCAGCCTTCTTATCTACCAGCCTTCCATATGGTAACCTATTAATAAATGTCAAGGTTCATCTACATAGGTTGCTCTAACATGCATGATAATAGCACCATTGGATTCATTGGATTTTTTTGATAAATTTTCATCTATAAATTATTTTCATCTGGTTTACAGATTAATTTATATGAATTTTTAAAGTTTTAAAAAGAAATTGGAATTATTTAAAATTGGAAAATAAAGTATGACATCAGCCTGACGTCACTACGACGTGAGCTGGTCGGCTGACCAGGCCAGGTCAAACCTGACGTGCGGGGACCACACGTCAGTGACACAGGCCTAAATCCCGCGCTGACCAGGATTTGACCCGCAGCTAGGGCCCACTGGTCAGTGGCTGGGGGCCTAATTAAAAGGGGGATTAGCCCCTAATGGCTGGCCACGTCCGTGCCCACCGGAGCGGGGCCGGCGGCGACCAACAGCATGGTGGCGACCCGCCAGAGTTGCGCCTGCGGCGACCATTTGGCATGCGAAGGGCACCGGGAGGTAGCCCGTGCACGCGCACGTCTAGCAGGGCAACAAAGGGGGCTCGGGGTCGCCGGAGACGATGACCACGTCGAGCTGAGCGGCAGCGACGGCTCGGGCAGGACCGACTATGGAGCTACAGGCTGCGGGAGGAGGAGCTACGGGCAGCTTCAGGCTCCTGGGGACGCTACGATCATGAGCCCGTGGTCGGGAGCGAGCTTTGGCCGCTGTGGCCACGGCTACGCCATGACCGGCGGCGAGCTCCGCTCGGCTCTGGCTACCGATAGGGCTAGAGGAGGGGAATGGCGATGGAACCAGGGGGAAACGGACCGGGGCCTCACCGGAGGGGCTTCTAGCGCCATGGCATGGTCGGGGACGCACGGAGGGAGCCGAATCACCGACGGTTTCAGTCCGGTAAGGGGTAAGCAGGGGAGATGGGAAGAGAGGAATGGCGAGGGGGAACGGGTCCAGGCGGCAGAGGAGCCTATCCTCTCGCCAGCGCGATGAGGAGGCGGCCAGGCAGGCAGGGAGGAGGTGGCCAACGCGCGGCCACGGCCGGCTGCGGTGGAGGCACGCAGCCGCTTCTCCTCCTCACAGGAGGAAGAAGACGCTGCTGCCCCCATGGGTTGGGCCTCTTCTTCAGGTCAGCCCAGGTGGGTTTCCCCCCTTTCTTTATTTGCATTCTTACCTAATTTTTGACATTTGTTTTATTTTATTTTCAGGCACATATGCTATTTTAGAATATCCCAAATATTTTATATATTGTAGTTTGAATATTTCAAACTTATCTAAAAAGTTTTAAGGATATTTTGAAAACTAAAATAATTATAATGCTTTATTTGATATTTTCAGAAGCTTTATCATTTATTTTTAAATTCCTATAGTTGTTCAAATATTTTAAATGACCCCTTGTATAATCATGTCCATATTTATCAGACATAGGGGACATTTTAGATGGGCATTTTGGATTTGTTGAATTTTCACAAACTTTGAATTGGTTTGATTGAAATGAGGGTTTGGGGTTTCCTTTAGTCCCCATTTCATGTTGATGCAAAAAATGATATATGATGCACACACACATGATGTCCTATGACATATATCTGGGGATGTGGCATTTAGTTTGTCCTCTAAAAATCAAAAATCAAAAATATTTATCTTTGCTTGTTACTACTTTTCTTGTTTGAAGGCATGGCTAGTTCTTCTTTTGTTCGTGCCACTCCCAATAATGGTGTTATCGAATTTACACAAAGGGGAGGAGAAAGTTTGAAGGATGCATGGTATAGGATTTGCCACACTCAAAATAAAGCAACTAATAAGCTATCCACCACCAATTTTCTTCATAATTTCTATGTTGGTGTGACAACTTGGTATAGGTTTGTCCTTGACACCATCACTGGTGGGAACTTCTTATTGTGTCATACATTGGATGTTTATAATGCAATTGTAAATATTGTTAGAACACCACCTCCTATCGTTAATGAAACCAATTTGACATTGGAACATGTTATGCGAAGACTTGATGCTATTGAAAAGAAAATGATCACAGGTAAACCCATTGAGGAGTTAGATAAAAAAGTTCATAATGATATCACTCAATTTGGTTCACGGGTACGAATTGAAAACTTTTAAGAAAAAAGATGCTATTATTGGTAAGAGGGTAGAACAAGGATTGAGTATAATTGATAAAATGTAAGAGGTTATTGCTAAAGTGAGATCCACTTTCACACCATCCAAAACTAGTGCTAGTACCTCACAAGAAAAAAAATCCCAAGTTCATATTTATTCCTAAGAGCATTAGTACACCTCCTTCCAAAGGAAACGGAGATCTAAAGATGATTAGTGTTCACCCCAAGTTTTTGAATGTGATAAAGTATCCCATGGTCAAGCCTTCCATTGTTCCTATTAATCATAGTTGTGTTATTGAGGAGTTGATTGTCAAAGATGAAAACACTTGAAACTATGCATTATGCCTTGCTAGGGGCATAAAACAATAGCCCTTGTTGCAAAGCAGCCCAATAGGTATATTTATTTTAGTTTTTTTACTTTATGTGTTTGTGTGATAACATGATTATTTCCTAGTTAGTGATTATGTTTTTATATTTTCATTAGTGTTTGTGCCAAGTAAAGCCTTTGGGATGATCCAAAAGATGAGTAGAAACGATGTTGAAACATAACAAAAACTTTGACTTCAGTGCAGTAATTTTCTTTTACTACTGAAGTGTGATAATGATCTGAAATTTTAACAAAGAATTGTCATAGAAATTTTCTCTGTTTTCCTAGTTGTTCATAATTTTTCGAGTTATGGAAGTATGGGATCTTTACAGATTGCTCCAAACTGTTCTGTTTTAAAGAGATTGTATTTTCCTTACATAGTTTGCTTGTTTTGATTATGCCATGGACTATATGGGGGGTTTAAGCCATGGGGAAGCTAGAATACAATAACTATCATGCAAAAATGAATTTGAATCAATTTATCACAGTACCTTAACTATGCCATATGTTTCTTAAACTAACGGATCTCATGAAGTTTTGTTGAGTTTTGTGTGTTTGAAGTCTCAAAGTTTTGGGTGTGATCGGGATGCACAAGGTACCCGAAGTAAAATTATAAGGAAACTCAAGCATCTAAGCTTGGGGTGCCCTGGAAGGCATCCCCTCTTTCGTCTCGATCCATTGGTATGTCACTTGGAGCTATATTTGTATTCATCACACACGACTAGACTCAAAAGATTTGCCGTCTGCCTCTTCTTTGCCGTCAGTTAGCGGACGACAAAGAATGGCTTTGCCATCAGCTAGGAGAAAGTGGACGGCAAAGAGGTGGCAGACGGCAAAGACTGGCTTTGCCATCAGCCACCTCTTTGCCGTCCACTAGCGGACGACAAAGAGGGGGGCCCACCCACGACCCACCCCGCTAGTTGACCTAATGGCCCCCCTCTTTGCCGTCTGCTAGCGGACGGCTAAGAGGGGGGCCCCACCCACGATCTAGCGCGCTAGTTGACCTAACGGCCCCCCTCTTTGTCGTCCGCTAGCAGACGGCAAAGAGGGGGTGTTAGCCCCCGGCCCGCCTCTCTCTCTCTCTCTCTCCTTCCCTCTCTTCTCCCTTCGCCCGTCGCCCCCGCTGCCGCCACCCACCGCCCCCGACGCCACCGCCGCCCCTTCGGCCACGCCCCCGCCGCCGCGCGCCGCGTCGCCCCGGCCGCCGCGCGCCCTCGTCCCCGCCACCGCACGCCCGCGCCCCCGCCGCCACGTGCCCGCGCCCCCCACCGCCGCGCGCCCTCGTGCCCCCGCCGCCGCGTCGCCCCCGCCACAGCCGCGCGCCCGCACCCCCGTCTCCGCGCGCCCTCGCACCCCTGCCGCCGCGCACCCCCGTCGCCGCGCGCCCTCGCTCCCCTGCCGCCACGTCGCACCCGCCGCCCCGTGCCCCCGCCGCCACCGCGTCGCCACCGCCGCCCCACTGGCCCGCGTCGCCATTGCCGCCCCGTCACCCGCCAGCACCGCCCCCACCGGCCCGCGTCGCCACCGTCGCCCCGCCCCACAGGTCTAGTTTTTTTTCTGTTTTTTCTTTTTTTTAGATTTTTCTGTTTTTTTGGATTTAGGTTTAATTAGTTTAGTTAATTGGTTTATTTTAGTTAGTTTTTCTGTTAAGTTAGTAAGTTAGTTACTTAGTTAGGAGGAGGAGGAGAGGAAATGAAGAAGAAGAAGAAGAGAGAAGAAGAGAGAAGAAGAAGAGGAGGAGAAGGACATGGAGAAGAGGAAGAAGAGGAAGGAGAAGAAGAAAAGCAGGAGGAGGAGGAGAAGAAAAGAAGAAAAACACGGCAAACCGGACGACACTCACCCCCACTGCCGCCCGCGCACCTCACCCGAGAATAAGAAGAAGAACAGGAGGAGGAGGGGTGCGTCGGCGCCGACGTAACCGGGTCGAGGATCACCGACACGACACCCCCCACACCCCGACCCCGACACGACACCCTGACACCCCGAACCCGACACAACACCCCCTACACCCCAACCCCAACACGACACCCCGATCCCAACCCCGATCCCGACACCCCGACCCCGACACGACACCCCCGACACCCCGACCCCGACACGACACCCCGACCCCGACACCCTGACACGACACCCCGACACCCCGACACGGCACCCCCGACACCCCGTCACCCCGACCCCGACACCTCGACCCCGACCACGACCCCGACACCCCGACCCCGACACGACACCCCCTAACCCCGACCCCGACACGACACCCCCTACACCCCGACCATGACACAGCATCCCGACCCCGACACGACACCCCCGACACCCCCGACACCCCGACCCCGACACGACAACCCGACCCCGACCCCGACCCCGACCCCGACCCCGACACCTCGACTCGGCGCCGGCGTCACTTGTGGGATGTGGATCTAGTGTTCAACGCCGAGCGACACATGTATCTCGCACCGATGATACTTGCTATTTAGGGTTTCATCGACATTGAGGAACCCCCTAACCCGACACCACGACACGACACCCCCGATCCCAACGCCGACACGACATCTCGACCCCGACACGACACCCCGACACCATGACACGACACCCCCAACCCCGACACCTCTTCGGCCTCCTGTTGACTGAAAGGGTGCTCTTCGGCCTTCTAGAAGCCGACAGGGTCATATATGTGTGAATTATGAGTTAGGTCATATAATTTCCGATTTTGTTATGAAAAACATCATATATATATATATATGTGTTCATCGGGTGGATTTAAATGTGCAGTTCTCGCTGCGAGGGTTTGGTGTTCGACGACCTCCCCGTGCGTTCGACGAGCTCCGCCCCTGCGTTCGTGGGTGAGCAGAAATGACATCTCATCCTCCCCCTTCATTTGCTCTGTTCCGGTCTTCGTGTCGATGAAACTTAATAGCTATAGGTAGATTGAATCATCAGTATGCGTGAACACTATGCGTCTCCCGTTCAAAAGGGTTACATCTATAAATATGCATACATTTGCATATTTATAACCGTGATTCTTTCGAATTGTCCAAGGTTATCCATGGAGAGCCCGAGTATGTGTCGATTGGGTTCGTTTTCCCATATGCTCTGCTCCGGATCTGATGCAGAATTTCGTTAGTGCCTCCCTGTTGTTCTCCGGGTACACATCCTCTCTGCTTATTGCCGAGACGTGTATCAGGAGAACAACAGGGAGGTGCTGCCGAAGTTTTGCATCGGATCCGGAGCAGAGCATGGGAAAACAACCCAATCTACACATACTCGGATGGGATTAGGACCTATCTTTACCTACCAGCGTCTAGGTTGCATCGACGTAATGAAACTGACAATCTTTATTAACTGATGAATATGGTTTGCTGAATTATGTATATATTTTGTGTGTGTCAGGTAGCTAGGCAGGATGAGTGATCGTGGGTGGATGTACACCGGTCACACTAGTCAGAAAGACATGACCCGTGAATGGTTAACAAAAACCAAGGAGTTTGTGAGAGTCGCATTTGCAAATGGACAGAAAACAACCTGGTGCCCTTGTGTCGATTGCGACAACTATAAGAAGAAGTCAGAGTTTGAAATGATCAAACACCTACAGAAGTGGGGTTTTACGCCTAATTATATGGTTTGGACATTTCATGATGAGTTTGCCCAACGTACCAGAGCTGAGGTGCTTCGTCGTCGCACGGACGAGCATGGTACCGGGATCGAAGACATGGTGCAAGACTTTGATGATGCTCAGGATTCGGACAATGAGATGGAGAAATCTGCAAAGGCCTTTTATGAAATGTTGGAGTCTTCAAAACGCCCTCTCCACGAGCACACTAAGCTTTGTCAACTAGATGCCATCGCGCAAGTAATGGCTCTAAAGTCTCAGTTCAACCTGGGCAGAGAATGATACGACGTGATTATGATGATATTTGGACGCTTTCTACCCAAAGGCCATGTATTGCCACCAAACCTGTACCAGTCGGACAAAATCCTGTGTGCGCTTAAGATGCCCTATGAGAAGATAGATGCCTATGAGAATGGATGTGCCTTATTTAGGCTTCAGTATGAGGGCTTGAACTATTGCCCCATTTGCAATGCTTCCAGGTATGTTCTGGTAGACAACGGTATGGGTGAGAAGAGTCAGACCAAAATCCCCATTAATTTTCTTCGGTATCTGCCAATCATACCAAGACTTCAACGGCTTTTCATGGTCGAAGAGACGGCTAGACAGATGACGTGGCATAAATTGGGCAAAAGAACAGAACTGGATGCAGATGGGAATCCGATGTTGGGACACACTTCAGACGCTTTTGCGTGGAAGCACATTGATGCATTAAATAAGGATAAAGCGGCAGAACCAAGGCATCCTCGAGTTGCCATCAACACGGATGGGTTTAATGTGTATGGTATGACGGCAGCAGAATACAGTTGTTGGCCTTTTTTTGATCATTCCACTCAATCTCCCCCCCGGAGATATTATGAAAAGAAAGAACATTTTCCTGACCCTGATAATTCCAGGGCGCAAATATCCGGGGAAGAATATGAATGTGTATATGCAACCGCTTAAGGATGAATTACAAGAAGCCTGGTATAATGGGATCAGGACATACAACGCCGCTACAAAAAAGAACTTCAAAATGCATGTGTGGTACATGTACTCGATGCATGACTTGCCGACGTATGCGCTATTCGTTGGATGGTGTGTGCACGGATTCCGTGCCCCACATGCAAGGCAGCTCTCCAATTCCGTTGGCTGGAGGCGGGTCGCAAGTTTTCTTGCGTCGACATGCATAGATACTTCCTGGATCCTGACCATAAGTTCAGAAAATACAAGAAGAATTTCATCACGGGTAGAGTTGTCAAAAACATTGCGCCACCTGCATTGACGGGCCAACAGATCCTGGATCAGATAAACGCTCTCGAGCCGGATCCAAATTGTCTAGGGTATTTCAAAGGGTATAATACGGAACACGCCTGGACTCACAAGATATGTTTGTGGGATCTGCCTTACTTCAAAGACCTCCTTTGCACACACAACATCGACGTGATGCACACTGAAAAGAATGTTGCGGAGGCCCTTTTTGGTACATTGTTCGGCATAGAGGGGAAGTCGAAGGATAATCCTAAGGCTAGAGTCGATCAGGAGGCTCTATGTGATAGGCCGTTACAAAACATTCGACAACCAAAAGGAAGGAAGAACTAGAGGAAGCCAAAGGCATGGTTCAATCTTGGAAGGCCAGCTATGAGGGAAATGATCTTGTGGGTGCAAATGCAGTTGATGTTCCCCGATGGGTATGCAGCGAATCTAAAGAGGGGAGCGAGTCTTGAAAAATTGAAAATATTTGGTCTCAAGAGTCATGATTGGCACATATGGCTTGAGAGGGTAATGCCGGTGATGTTGTGTGGCTTTATCCCTAAGGATGAATGGCTAGTACTGGTAGAGCTGAGCTATTTCTTCCGTGCTCTTTGTGCGAAAGAACTATCGCCTGACGTGCTAGACGAACTGGAAGAGTTGGCACCGGAGTTGATCCGGAAGTTAGAAAAGATCTTTCCGCCGGGCTTCTTTAATCCAATGAAGCATTTGATTTTGCGTCTCCTGACCGAGGCAAGATTGGGGGGGGCGTGCAAAATCGTTGGTGAGTCTTTACTGAGAGGATGCAGAAGACGCTTCGAGCAAAATGTAAAAATAAACGTAGAGTTGAAGCATCGATGGCCGAGGCATTCATTACTGAGGAGGCGGCAAAATTTGTGACATCACACTACACAGCCCAGAATCATCATTTGCATAATCCGAAGCCTCGGTACAATGATGGCGACCGTGAAAAAGTCGATCCAAACTCAGCCTATTCAAAGGGAAGCTCGCACCAACTGGTGCTTCGAAATCATTAGGGTTGGATTTTGAAGAATGGCGGACCATTTCATTGTATATCCTCATCAACCTAACAGAAGTGCGGCCGTACATCGAGTAAGTTCTCGATACATTGTTTGGCAACTTCTAATTCCTTTGAAATGCTCTTATTCCCGGATATGTGATACAGTCGATACGTCGCCAAATTCTCGGCTGGAGTGGTGATCCAAAAGGATTCCATCGAAGAGTATGAGCTTCTGGCAAAGCATGGAGGCGCCTATCCCGGTTTCATCTCTTGGTTCAAGCAAACGGTAATTTCCATTAATTAGACGATTTCATTTCTTCGCCTAGTTTGCGGCTAATGCAACAATCCTTTGGTATTAAACTTGTAGGCTAATGCAGAGTCTATGGACTCCGAATTGAGACAAGTCGCTAATGGTTTTGCCTTTAAGGTCCGTTCATTTGACAAATACGACATCAATGGGTATCGCTTTTGTACTTTTGGCAAACAACTATCTATGGCCGACCGAAAGACTACAAATTGTTGTGTCTCCGCTGTCTGAGAAGGAGGGGTCGAGTATTATGGAAGAGTTGAAGCAATTTATGAACTTACATTCTTTGCTGAAAACCCACCAAACGTCGTAGTCTTCAAATGTTATTGGTTCCAGCCGAAGGAGACTAGGAGGACTCATGAACATATAGGGCTAGTCGAAATCAAACAAAGACCCCATTTGTATGTTCCCGATGTCTATATTACAGCTCAACAGGCGACCCAAGTTTTCTATCTACCATGGGCCTGCCAAACGGATCCAAATTTTAAAGGTTGGGATGTCGTTTATGATGTGCCGCCACATTTTAGACCACCTCCCCTCAATGAAGATGATTATGAACCTCACATTAACCCAGACACATATGAAGAAGAATTATTCTGAGAGACACGTGTTTCCAAAAAAACGCTTCAAGAACCGCTCTACTTCACCCCAGAACATTGAGGTCGACGGCGACAGTGAACCCGATTTCACCCCTGAGCGGGAACAAGAAGAGACGGAAGAAGAAGAGGTTACTGCTGCGGATGACCTGACAATGCTTGACCGATTACATAGAGGCCTTCCACATGTTGATGCATTTAGTGATGATGCTGATGAGCACGTCATTACTGATAGTGATGATGATTATGCATTTATTGATCCTGGAGCATATATAGACGATGCAGATTAATATTAGTAATGTGAGGTATTCAATTATTATTATGTACATATATATTATTAATTAGTTCATGTTATTAGGTATTCAATTTTTTTATGTTGAACTAATTTCATTCACTCTTTGTCATTGCAGGTGTTGACAGATGGTGGGGGGGTCGAGAGCGCTCTAAGCCTCGTTCCTCGGCACGTGCTGGGAGGGGTGCTATTATTCCACCCCAGGAACTCCAGAGAGCGCTGGTACACAACATGCAGACACCGGCGGGCGCTTCTTCTTTGACCGGGAGAGGTCGGGGGAAGACGAAGAGAGGTGCTAGAGGTAGGAAGGCTGCTGCGCCTTCCTCGTCGCCACCCCCAGCTGATTCTCCCAACCATAGGAGTGCTCCGTCTCGGGTGGACCCGTCTGACTTGGACCCGTCTTGGACTCCGGTCCATGAGCCTCGGGTCACCGATCCTTCGTCCTAGGAGACTCGGGTCCCAGAGTCTTCGTCCCAGGAGACTCGGGTCCCAGAGTCTTCGTCCCACGTGACTCCGGAGGCTAGTGGCCATGCTGATGGTGGCGAGGACAATTACTTATCTGAGGACACCTATAGCGAGAGCGAGCTGGTTGAGGAGGGCAAGAAGTTTTACCAGCGTGGTTGTACAAAGCTGCCTCCCGTGCCGATGACCCGCGAGCATAGGTGGTTGATTGCGCCTAATGCGGAGAAGTAAGTGCATTTACTCTTTTTTAACTTTTGCCTTCATGTTTCTTAAAATTAATATCTAATGTGTTGGCCTTGTCCTATTGCAGGGGTTGGATATACGAGCGTGGTGGTGTCCGCAAGCCCAACCAGGTCCTTGTTGTGCTTTTCCGGCACCAATTCCCGGGGAAGGTCGAGTTGCCCGGTGAGGGTGAGTCTCCATAGGTAGCACTGACCTGGGAGCTGTACAAGGCTGTCCCGGTCCCGGCGGAGGAGATGGTCGACGGTGTCTTGTGCGAGACGGTGGCTGACATTGTGATCCGTCGCTTTTGGGTAATTTCTCCATTATAGAATTAAAAATCAACAACACCTAGTGATTGTACTGATCAGTGTCTAATGTGTTGTCTTGTTTGATTGAAGACCTTCTATAGGTGTCTTGAGGAAGACGGGGCGAGAGCGGCTGTTGTTCTCGAAGCCGAGTGCAAGCGCCTACTTCAGAACTTACGGCACGAGGCTCGGGTGCAGGGTATTCGAGACTACTACGCCTCGAGTAACATTAAGAGGGCCAAGAAGAAGTGCCGCGAAAATTATCTGAGTAAGGAGAAGTTTATGAAGGTAATTATCTATTCTTAAGGCCTTGTACTTTGTTTCTTTGATTTGATTCGTAGGCGTAAGCTGAAATTTCTCTTGTCTAACTTAGGTGCCCTCGAGATGGTGTGCGAATAGGATGGACTGTTGGGAGGCATTGGTGGATGAGTGGTGCTCTCCCGAATGGCTAGCCAAACACAACAAGGCCAAGGAGAAGCGTGCCCAAATGAGAGGTGTGCCACACCATCAAGGGAGCTCCAACCTATTTGAGTATGGGGATAACTGGGTATGTGGTTTTCTTCATGATTCATGCAATTTCATTCTTCATGCTAGCTTGAGCCCTTAACTAATATTTTGTTCACCTCTTTTAGGTGCGAGAAAACAAGAAGGAGGTGCCACCTCTGTTCGACCTCTATGCCATGGCCCATACAACCTCGTACAAGAAGGACAAGGCATTCTCTGAGGATGACCTCGATCATCCAGAGAGCTTCAGCAACATCTCCTCCCACAACAAGCTCGTGAGGTACAGAGATGAGGGGAAGGCGAGGAAAGGGGAGAACTTCAACCTGAGCCAGAGTCCTTTTGATCCAGAGCTCGTGATGATATTTGGTGGTGGGAGGCGTCATGGCTCGATAGCCATTGGGGATGGACTGATACGTTGTCCTAGAACTCTCCTAGAGATCAAGAAGTGCCAGACGAGCTTTGATCCTGAGATAAGGCCTCGTCCACGGCCAATGGAGCTCGCCATTGAGGCTAGGGCCCAGGAGCTTCTAGCGGAGGCAAATAGGCAGGCGGCGCAGAGGGAGAGGGAGATGGAGGAGATGACGGCTAGGCTGTTGGAGGAGGAGAGGAACCGGAACGACGCGTCTCACCGGGCCCTATACGAGCTCCTCGTGGTAAGTTTCTCCTGCATATTAGCCAAATCATGCACGTAATGTTCGTTTCATCACTAACTAATATGAATGACTCGTGAAAACAAAATGTGCAGACCGTGTGCCAGAACAATGGTCAGACCCCTCTGTCGATGCTCCATATTGCTATAGCACCCACGGTGAGTTTCATTTAAATGGTCATTAGTGACTAGTATTCACATTTGAGTTGCATCATGCTAAGGAGACATGGCAAATGATCTTTGGTGCAACGTGCCACCCGACAAGCATCGACCGATCCTTTTGCGTCTGCCGCAACCCCGACCGGTCCTTCTACGTCTCATCCTGGCCCAAACCCTACCGATCCTTCACCTCCATGCTAATGGTAAGTTTCCCAAGTGTTTTCATTAACAAATGCATACTTAGCTTAAGAAATGAACTACTTTTAGCTCCAAAATGACCTATCCATAGCTTATTTTCATCAAAAATGACTTGATATGCTTAGTTAGCTAGAAAATGGTATATTCACCTAGGATAGCTATAAAATGACCTATACTTAGCATTTTTCCTCCAAAATGACTTGATATGTTTAGTTATCTAGAAAATGGCATTAGTAGCTAGTATAGCTCAATAATGATCTATAGCTAGCTCATTTATGACATAATTAGCTCACTTAGGTACAAAATGGCATAACTGCCTAGGATAGCTCAATAATGATCTATAATTAGCTTAGCTAGTTGATTTATGACGTAATATGCTCACTTAGGTAAAATATGGCATAATAACCTTGGTTTACCTCCAAAATGAGCTATACTTAGCTTATTCTCCTCAAGAATACATAATAACCTTACTTACCTCCAAAATGATATATTCTACCCAGAATAGCTATAAAATGACCTATACTTAGCTTATTTTCATCGAAAATGACTTCATATGCTTAGTTAGCTAGAAAATGATATATTCACCTAGGATAGCTATAAAATGACCTATACTTAGCATTTTTTCCTCCAAAATGACTTTATACGCTTAGTTAGCTAGAAAATGGCATTAGTAGCTAGTATAGCTCAATAATGATAGCTAGTTCATTTATGACATAATTAGCTCACTTAGGTACAAATTGCATAACTACCTAGGATACCTCAATAATGATCTATAATTAGCTTAGCTAGTTCATTTATGACATAATATGCTCACTTCGGTAAAAAAATGGCATAATAACCTTGGTTTACCTTCAAAATGACCTATACTTAGCTTATTTTCCTCAAAAATACATAATAACCTTACTTACCTCCAAAATGATATATTCTACCTAAGATAGCTATAAAATGACCTATACTTAGCTTAGTTTCATCAAAAATGACTTGATATGCTTAGTTAACTAGAAAATGGTATATTCACCTAGGATAGCTATAAAATGACCTATACTTAGCATTTTTTTCCTCCAAAATGACTTGATATGCTTAGTTAGCTAGAAAATGGCATTAGTAGCTAGTATAGCTCAATAATGATCTATAGCTAGTTCATTTATGACATAATTAGCTCACTTAGGTACAAAATTGCTTAACTACCTAGGATAGCTCAATAATGATCTATAATTAGCTTAGCTAGTTCATTTATGACATAATATGCTCAATTAGGTAAAAAAATGGCATAATAACCTTGGTTTACCTCCAAAATGACCTATACTTAGCTTATTTTCCTCAATAATACATAATAAACTTACTTACATCCAAAATGATATATTCTACCTAGGATAGCTATAAAATGACCTATACTTAGCTTATTTTCATCAGAAATGACTTGATATGCTTATTTAGCTAGAAAATGGTATATTCACCTAGGATAGCTATAAAATGACCTATACTTAGCATTTTTTCCTCCAAAATGACTTGATATGCTTAGTTAGCTAGAAAATGGCATTAGTAGCTACTATAGCTCAATAATGATCTATAGCTAGTTCATTTATGACATAATTAGCTCACTTAGGTACAAAATTTCTTAACTACCTAGGATAGCTCAATAATGATCTATAATTAGCTTAGCTAGATCATTTATGACATAATATGCTCACTTAGGTAAAAAAATGGCATAATAACCTTGGTTTACCTCCAAAATGACCTATACTTAGCTTATTTTCCTCAAGAATACATAATAACCTTACTTACCTCCAAAATGATATATTCTACCTATGATAGCTATAAAATGACCTATACTTAGCTTATTTTCATCAAAAATGACTTGATATGCTTAATTAGCTAGAAAATGGTATATTCACCTAGGATAGCTATAAAATGACCTATACTTAGAATTTTTTCCTCCAAAATGACTTGATATGCTTAGTTAGCTAGAAATGGCATTAGTAGCTAGTATAGCTCAATAATGATCTATAGCTAGTTCATTTATGACATAATTAGCTCACTTAGGTACAAAATTGCATAACTACCTAGGATAGCTCAATAATGATCTATAATTAGCTTACCTAGTTCATTTATGACATAAATTGCTCACTTAGGTAAAAAATGGCATAATAACCTTGGTTTACCTCCAAAATGACCTATACTTAGCTTATTTTCCTCAAAAATACATAATAACCTTACTTACCTCCAAAATGATGTATTCTACCTAGGATAGCTATAAAATGACCTATACTTAGCATTTTTTCCTCCAAAATTACTTGATATGCTTAGTTAGCTACAAAATGGCATTACCACCTTGGAGAAGAGGAGAGGAGAGGAGAGGAGAAAAAGAAATAGAAGTTAAATTCTTCTTGTTTTTTTTCTTCATTTTCTTCTTCTTCTTCTAGCTAGTTTTCTTCTTCTTCTAGCTAGTTTTCTTCTTCTTCTAACTATATCTTTGCTACTTTGCAGATTTGCTATAGATGAGGAAGAGTGCATTGATGGACTGTACTCTTCTACTTCTGGTACCTTTATGTTTATGGAAAACTTGTTTTGGATACATATGTATGGATATGTTGTGGAAACCATATTGTGTGTTGTTGGAAACTTGTATATATGTTGGACTTGTATGTTGGAACTTAATTATTGGTATATATATGCTTGTTTCAACTTATTTGGTATGCTTGTTGGAACTTGTTGAATGATATGTATGTTCTGGATATGTATTTGTTGGATATATATGAATATTCTATCAAATTGAATGATTTTAAGAAAAAAACAGGGGCTATATAGCCACTTTGCCGTCGGCTGGCAGACGGCAAATAGCTTTGCCGTCCGCCAGTAGACGGCAAAGTGGCCACGTGGCAGCTACCTGTGCAAACTGGGGCTGGCCTAGGTGGGTTCTTTGCCGTCCGCTGGCAGGTGGCAAAGAATTAAGTTCTTTGTCATCTGCCAGCGGACGACAAAGAACCCACCTAGGCCAGCCCCAGCTATAAAAAAAAGGTACTTTGCCGTCCGCTGGCAGACGGCAAAGACCTTAGGTTCTTGGCCGTCCGCTGGCAGACGACAAAGAACCTAAGGTCTTTGTCGTCTGCCAGCGGATGACAAAGCACGCCGTTAAGGCCCCTAACGGAGCTAAGTGCCCATGTGTGCCGTCGAGGCTCTTTGCCGTCCGCTGGCAGACGTCAAAGAACCTAAGGTCTTTGCCGTTCGCCAGCGGACGGCAAAGCAGCCTTTATCGTGGATTATTCAGCCGGACAATTTGTCGTCCGCTGGGGGACAGCAAAGCCTTTGGCGTCCGTGTTTCATGCCTTTGTTGTGTGGGATGGCGGACGGCAAAGTACCTGTTTCCTGTAGTGACATGATATGTGTTTTGCTTGGAGTGTTGTTTAATTTTACTTTAAGTGTGTCAAAATCATCATTTTCTGGACACA
The DNA here is from genome assembly GCA_022496015.1 of Hordeum marinum. Taxonomy (NCBI): domain Eukaryota; kingdom Viridiplantae; phylum Streptophyta; class Magnoliopsida; order Poales; family Poaceae; genus Hordeum; species Hordeum marinum. The sequence continues at coordinate 154,067,112 of CM039678.1, forward strand.
CCTATGTGGTAGAGACACACCTTCATGATAATTTGCTAGAATACTCTATGTGATTCACTTATATCTGTTGAGCTAGGCAGTTGCTCTAGTATTTCACTGATATCTTTTTGAGCACGGTGGTGTGTAGATTTTATAGAAATAATTTTCTCTCGTTCTTCACTTATATTTGGGAGTGAGTGAGTGCGCCACTTGTCTAGATGTTGGCAATGCAGGAGCAGGAGCGGGTCTACCTAGAGTTCTGGCGACAGCATCACCTGCTCGCGGAGCGTCGCCAAGGTAAGCGGCTCGAGGAGTTGGAGAAGGACGCCGAGGTAGAGGAGAAGGAGGAGCACTGTGTTGAAGCCTAGGAAGCGGCGGTGCATCCATCGACGGACGAGGTTGCCACCACCTGGGAAACGGCGTTCCCCTCGGCTGGCCCGATGCCGACCCTCGTCGACCTCACCAGCCCCAACGACGACAACAAGCACGCCTAGAGGGCAGCACGCTTCCTCATTTTTATTTTTATTTTTAACGTTTTTAGTTAATGCCTGGCAGACTTGTGAACTCGGGATGGCCTTTGTGGCCCGCATTAATGTATAATTAAAGTTAACGCATGTTGATATCATTTGAATTTGGACTGACCTTTGAATTATAAGCAACATTTGAAATCCAATGCTTTGTGATGTTGCAATGATCATGTTAGCCTAGGTTATAATGATATGACGACAAATAAAAAAATACAAACAAATGATCATGTTTGCCTATGTTGGTGAGCTTCGAAAGTTAGGATAAACACACCATTTCTAATTGAAATCATTATAAAAACAGTTTAAAATTTCAATAATGAAAAAAATAAGTTCAGATCCTTCTTATTCACACTACAATGATTCTATCGCCATTTTTTTAATTTTTCATAAACCCAAACCAAATATCACTCTCTTCGTGGACTCTCTACAATCTCGTACGTGATAGCTAATTTGTGTGAAGGAGTTTTCACGGAAATATCCATAAACCAAGATTTTTTTTGTCATTACCATGTCACATACAACGGCATTGTGCACAGGCCTTCCATTTTTTTTGAATAGTTTCTACTCATTTGAACTTGGAAATGTTAGCTTAACTGAAAAAAATATTTTCCATAAAAATGTCCCTAAACCAAGTTTATATTTTTTATGGTAACTATGTCTAATGAAATGATGAACCGCGAAGGTTTTCTATCATTTTATTTGAATTAGTTAAGGTAATTTTAAAGTTGGTCAAACCTAAGATAACCCTACTGACAAGCTCAAAACCCCACAACATCTCAGCAAACCCTAGCGTCGAACTGCAGACGTCCGATCATACCCTAGCGCCAAGCAACAACCCTCAGATATGGTCTTCTAAAAGGAATTCATAGGGCAGGGCGCGTCTAGGCTCCACGCCGTTGGATCACATGGACGGATTTGCATCGTTGGATCGTTGCGCGACCCGCGAGAGGTTGGTTCTTCGCACCCACTCGTTTGTCCCAAAATTAAAACAAGTCCTTGTTGGGCCTTCGCAAGGCGTTGACCTGTCGAAGGCACACAAGGATAAAATACGGCTATAATGGTCCACGCATTGGTCCTGTTTATTTTTTTATTGATTTGATTGCACCATCACCCTTTTACTTATTGATTTCATTGCACTGTTTGTTTCTTTATTCATTTGATTGCACCAAATTAGTTTCATCATGCAAAAATAGTTTCTTTTCCTTCTTCTTTTTCAATGTTAACATGCCTCATATTAGATTGAAAACATGATTACACAACCAGACATCTCATATTTAGAAAGCATAAAATTCATACAAAAGCATGCAAGATGCAAAACCTACATACTAATTAGTAGAACCTATGTACTCTTCGTCGGCGATGTTGATCATCTCCGTGCCCTCCAATGGATAAATGGCTGCCTCTTGCGGCTCCGCCCCCTCCGGCGCGTGCTGCTGCTCCGCTGCCGCCTCCTCTGCCTCTATCTCTGCCTCCAGCTCGTCAAACAGGGCGTATGCCTCCACCTGCCTTTGCCAGATGAGTCGGAAATTGGCCTCCACCTCGGCCTCATCCCAGATGGAATCCAGGATGGCATGCTCCTCCGCAATCATCTCCGTTTGGTCGATGACGAACTCCGCCTCCTCCTCCGGGTCGTCGTCCTCCTCCTCCGTCTTCAACAAATCCAGAGGGATACCCACGGCGATGCATGCGGCATGGCAAGCCTGCATTTATGCCTCGATTTGTAGGCACCGCTCCGGAGTGAGCTCCTGCTACCTCTTGAGCATGCGTTGGTTTTCCCTTGGAGAGGAAAGGGTGATGTAGCAAAGTAGATAAGTATTTGCCTCAGTTTTTGAGAAACAAGGTATCAATCTAGTAGGAGGAACAAGCAAGTCACCAATGGATGGACCTACACAAATAATCAAACTCTTGCACCCAATGCTATAAAAGGGTTGTCAATCCCTTCACGGTTATTTGCAAGGATTAGATCCAATAGAGATAGATGTAATGAGTGCGGAAAGTAAAAGGTAAATAAATTGCAGCAAGTATAGATCTAAAAATTTATGATGGAAAATAGACCCTGGGGCCATAGGTTTCACTAGAGGCTTCTTTCTTGAGGGCATATATCATGGTGGGTAAACAAATTACTGTCCAGCAATTGATAGAAAAGCTAATAATCATATAGTTATCCAACTCAATGATCATGATTATAGGCATCACATCCATGACAAGTAGACTGAAACGATTCTGCATCTACTACTTTTACTCCACACATCGACCGACTCCTGCCTGCATCTAGAGTATTACGTTCATGAAGAACAGAGTAACGCATTAAGAAAGATGACATGCTGTAGAGGGATAAACTCAAGGAATATGATGAATACCCCATCTTGTTACCCTTGATGGCAACAATACCATATGTACATTGCTACCCCTACTTTGTCACTAGGTGAGGACACCGCAAGATTGAACCCAAAACCAAGCACTTCTCCTAGTGCAAGAATTACCAATCTAGTTGGCCAAACCAAAAAAATAACTCAAAGAGACTTGGAAGAATATTAAATCATGCATATAAGAAATAAGAGGAGATTCAAATGAGATTCATGGATAACCTGAAGATAAACTCACAATTCATCAGATCTTGACAAACACACCACAAAAGAGGATTACATCGGATAGATCTCCATCAAGATCATGAATAACATGGTATTAAAGATCAAAGAGAGAGAAGAAGCCATCTAGCTACTAGCTATGGACCTATAGGTCTGTGGTGGACTACTCACGCATCATCGGAGGGGTAATGGAGTTGATGTAGATGCCTTCCGTGATCGAAACGCCCTCCGACGGATTACCGGAAAAGGCTCCAAGATTGTATCTCTTAGGAACGGAGGCTTCCGGCAGCGGAAAAGTATTTTCGTGGCTCTTTTTAATGTTTGGAGAATATTCTGGTATTTATAGGCCAAGAATTAGGGTTAGGAGACCTGACAGGAGGCAACCAGCCTGGTAGGCTGTAGGATCGGAAGTAGGTCTAGAGGGGGGGTCATTGGACTACTTGACCAAATAAAACTATGTTTTTCCCAATTTTAGTTCTTGGCAAGTTTTAGCATTCATAGCATGTCAAGTACACACTACACATGCATGTCTAAGAGTATAGCAGCGGAAAGTAAAGACATTGCACATGTAAGTAAAGAGAGGGTAAGGAAAGAAAACACAAGTGATGACACGAAGATTTTTCCCGCGTTTCCAATAGGTGGTGCTATTGTACGTCCACGTTCATGGAGTCTTCAACCCACGGAGGGTAACAGTCGCGAGAGTCCATGGAAGGCTCTACCCACAGAGGGTTCCACGAAGAAGCAACCTTGACTATTCCATGACGGCTTCCATCCACGAAGGACTAGCCTCACTATGGGTAGATCTTCACGAAGTAGGCGATCTCCTTGCCCTTACAAACTTCTTGGTTCACTCCACAACACGAAGTAGGAGGCTCCCAAGCAACACCTAACCAATCTAGGAGGCACCACCCTCCAAAAGGTAATAGGCTCGGTAATGACGATGAAATCCTTGCTCTTGTGCTTCAAGATGATCGACTCCTCAACACACAATCACTCTCACACAGATTTGGCTTGGTAGAAGAGATGGGATTGGTGGAAAGCAACTTGGGAAGTTTAGAAATCAAGATCCATACGGTTGGAGTGGAAGATCTTGACCTCAACACAAGGGTAGGTGGTTCTCTCTCAGAAAATAGAGTAGGATAGGTATGGAATAGTTCCGAGTGCTTCTCTTTCGAGTGGGTGGTTGTGAAGGGGTATCTATAGGCATCCCCAAAAAGCCAACCGTTGCACACAAAATGACCAAGTCGGTGACACCGATGTGTTAATCTCGGTGGTACCGAAGTGACCAAAAGGTGGCAACTTTTGAATCTTGGTGAGACCGAAATAGAAATCTCGGTAGCACTGACAAGGTGACCAACGGTTAGAATTGCCAAACTCAGTGATGCCGATTTAACATTCTCGGATGGACCGAAAGTGTGAACTTGCATAACAGAAAGTTGGCAACCCAACTCGGTGGCACCGAAAGTGGTGTTGGCTACACGGAGGTGGCTAGGGTTTGGCTGAGTCTACCTAGGGTTTGGAAACGCTTGCACCGGGATAGGAATGTTAGTTGCACCGATTTTGAATTTTTTGCTATAGATAGACTTTGGTAGGAGAGCTTGTGGATGTTTTTGGTGACAATGACTTGTGCACGTATGAGCATTTTGTTCACCAACAAAACCTTGCCCCCTTTTAATAGTATTGGCTTTCCTATGGACTCATAGTGATTTTTCACAAATGTAAAATGTAGAGTCGTCTTGCTTGAAGCTTGCCAACCTATTTCCTTGCATCTTGGGGTACTTCCACAATCTCCACAATCCTTTTGCCATCCCTATCATTGAACATTTCCTGAAATATACTTAGTGGAAACATTAGTTCAATGACTTAATTGTTGTTCTTAATTACCAAAACCACCAAGGGAGCAAATGTGCTTTCAATCTCCCCCTTTTTGGTAATTGATGACAACATATAGATCAAAGCTTCGATAAAGATATAATCAATGAATATAATCGTCGCTTTGAGAAGTATGTGATAAGCAAGAGCTCCCCCTGAATTTGTGAATTATTTGGAATTTGCATTTGAATGCAAATGCACAATCGATTAGGTACATGGGTCACTTTTTACATGTCACATACAGCTTGGTGGTGTGCAAGAGTAATTAGAATGAACATCATAGCACAACACAATCAACCAAAGATGAATGATCATCACATAAGCATTAAGATGATAGGAAATAGTAGCATCACACATTAAAGCGTATGATCAAACATCATCAAGCGTGTATCACAAGCAACCAAAAGCAATTGTTTTTTAAAACAAGCAACAAACACCAAATGCTCTCTCACTCGAAGCCTAAAGATCTATACACACTTCTCCCCCTTTGGCAAGAAGTTACCAAAAAGTTCAAAGGCATATGTCTAAGCGTTCTTGGGCTGATTTCCTCCGGTTGTTGATGAAGGAGTCGAGAGAACAGCACCGGTGAAGATCTCTGCAGATGTTGTGGATGAAGCTGGAGTGGACAATGGAGGAAATGGAGCTGATGGAGCAGGAGTTGTGCTGACAGTGGCGGGAGCTGATGAAGAGGGCCTCAAGTCTGGTGCAGGCACTGTGGCTGATCTAGCCTGAGTAGTGAACTATGTGCTCGGCCTGAGAGGTGATCCATCCTCATCCTCATCATCATCATCATCTAATGAAGAAGAAATAGAAGAGACCCGAGAGATGTGTACTGAGTCAACTTCCTTCTGAAGCTCTATGACTGTCTTCGTCACCTTGTCCACCTTATCACCAAGAGTCTTGATCCTTGTCTCAAAGATCCTGACAAGACTGTTCTGGTTGTACAGTATCCCCTTAATATCCTTCTGCATCCCCTGAACTGCTGAGATCAAAAGATCGATTTGGTCATTTCTGGATCTGGGGGATTGAGCACTAGCGGCTCAAACTACCTCTACCTCTGCCTATGCTATGGCTCATCTGGGTCTATCACCACCACATTATCTTCGAGTTCTGGCTGTAGGGGCACGTGTGGATGATCTAGAGCGAATATGTGCTTCTCCAAAAGAGAGTTGATAAGCATATGGATGTAGGGTGCATAGCAGCAAGAGCGCTTCTGATCAACAACAACCCTCTTAATTGTCTCCACAATTAAGTCCATAACTCTAATCCTGGTGTGTCCGTCAAGGTGGATCAACATGTTAATGGAGTAACCTCAGATCATCTTGTCATCTCCTGACTTGGGCATCAAGGTATGCCTAAAAATAGTGTTCATGGTATAGAGGCCTGCTTGCAGATAGTAGATGGATCATAGCTTGTGAGATTGCACTTTGTCTGCAGGGATAGAACTATATATATCCTTCATGGCATGGTGGCTTTCCTTGGATTCTGAGTATACGTCCAAATCACCATCTTGAACCTTTGGAACTCCTAGAAGTGCAGCCCACTCATCAACAGTGGATTCATACCTTGCTCCTTCAGTCATCCATACAATTATACCATCTCCGTAGAAGTGTGTAGTGGAGTAGAATTGCATGATCATCTCATCATTCCATGTAGTAAGCTCTCTGCCATTGAACTCGTCCAGACCAATGCAGTGGAAGTTATATTAGACACTTGGAAAATAATCTTTATTTTCCTAGATAAAGTTCCAATTAAAATATCTCATATCACTAACAGCTGGGCTCTTTTCAAGTAGCACAGTATCATAAAAGTCCTATTGCTCCCAGGTGTAGAACCTGTAGTCAACAAATGTTTTCTTCCTCTGGGCATATGGATCTATAGCTCTCCATGCCCTCAATCCAAGTCTTTCCTCTTCTTCATATCTTCAGCAACTAAGTGGCTAACATCATGTACTAGAAGATGTGGTCTGAGCTTCATCAATGTTGTCAAGTCATCATCATCTTCAACTATGGAAGAAGTACCCTTGTTCATTCTCAGAAGCTGGAATATCTCTTGTAGTCCTCTTGGACTTTTATGCAACAACTTTCTTGGATGTAGGCTGGAATATCTCTAGGACTTCTTAGAAGCTGGAATATCTCTTCTCCCTTTCCTTCTTAGGCATAGACTTCCTGGGGACCTCAACTGACATTGTTTCCCTAGCACTATGATGTACTTTGAAAGTTTCAGCAGGTGCATAAATTTTGCTCACAACTCTCCTGGAAGAAGTGGCTTCAGTAGCAGACATCTTAGCAGCCTTCTCTTGCTTCTTGGTAAGAGTCTCCTCAGGGATAAAGTCTGGATCCTCTTCATCTGAGTTCAGCTTCTTTTAGGTCCTGGTGGTAGACTTGGGCAACCCATGGGAGCTGGGAGGTCCTGGATCTGAAAAAGAACTAGACTCTGGGCATGTGCCTAAACTCATATCAACAGCCTGCTATGGCAAATTCTGACTGTTCTCAACATCTGACCCTGTGAATAGAGTATAGAAGATTAGAAGTATACGAGTCATCACAAAATGAGGCTGGTTTTAGAAAGTTTGAACAACAGATTTTCAAAGTTTTTACATTCTATCAAATGAATATCGGTACAGCCGAAGCAACATTTTCGGTGCCACCGAGACTGGCTGTCTCTATTAACAGAACCTTGGCACTCGTTTTGATGAGACCGAAAAGAAGTACTCGGTTCCACCGAGACCGTTCTTAGAAACATAGAAAGACAAATTGGTGAGACCGATTTGTTTGCTTCGGTTCCACCAAGTTCCATCGGGCGGACGGCAAAACCCTAGAAAATCTAATATTCGCTAGACTATTAGAATTTTGAGTGGAGAGGAATACGTGCAATGAGTGGCTTATAGATAAAATCAAGTCCTCTGCGCAAGAATAGGATGAGGAGCACAAAGGAGGTCGAATCCATACCCTAACTTGGCGCGGATCCGCTATGGCTGCAACGAGGGAGAGGATTTTGTCGATGGCGGCAATTCCCAATGGCGGAGGAGCGTAGGGAGACAAGGCGACGACCAGGTGTCTCGAAGGCGGTAGGTTAGGGTTCTGAGGCTCGATGGGTTGAGGGTGAAATTCAAAGCGTCAGGGTCCACAGCTTATATACCCACCACTGTCGGTGTCACCGATTCTAACTTTTCGGTGTCACCGAGTTCCACAACTATCACCAGACAGGGAAACTCGGTGTAACCGAGAAGATGGAATCGGTGGTACCGAGATTGAAAACCAGATCAACCCTAGGCATTCGGTGAGACCAGGATTTTGTGGTTGGTTCCACCGAGATGCACTTGGGAGGTTTTAATGGTCAGTCCTTGTTGATACGGAACTCCGAGTGCTCCACACTTAGAGGGATCGAAAAGCACTTATTCAAATTTTGTAATGCAGCATGGATAGAGTTTGAGGTGAGAAAGCATAGATAGCTATAGAAGTGGTCCTAGGCATTCTTGTCTATACAATTGGCAAAAGATAAATCAAAAGCCAAATAGCAACAATTGGATATCCTCGAATGAGTAAATAAATGCAGACCAACATGTTCACACAAGAAGATGTCAAATTAAATCATGGCAAACATGCACAAACACTCTAGCATCTAACAAGCACTTGGGCGATGACGAAGTCATCTATACATGAGTATTTGACTTAGGAGCCAAGTAAGAGTACTTGATCATAGGTCATACTCATCGTTTAAGCACAAGTGGGGTTACCACTTTAATATAAAGCATTTAATGTTGTCACATACTAAGAGATGCTTTGACTCAAGTCTTAGAGTAAAGCTCCTCCTTGATGTGACATCCCCCCATAAAAGTACTTGGTTCACTCCACAACACGAAGTAGGAGGCTCCCAAGCGACACCTAACCAATCTAGGAAGCACCACCCTCCAAAAGGTAATAGGCTCGGTAATGACGATGAACTCCTTCCTCTTGTGCTTCAAGATGATAGACTCTTCAACACACAATCACTCTCTCATTGATTTGGCTTGGTATAAGAGATGCGATTGGTGGAAAGCAACTTGGGGAGGCTAGAAATCAAGATCCATATGGTTGGAGTGGAAGATCTTGACCTCAACACAAGGGTAGGTGGTTCTCTCTCAGAAAACTGAGTAGGAGAGGTATGGAATAGTTCTGAGTGCTTCTCTTTCGAGTGGGTGGTGGTGAAGGGGTATATATAGGCATCCCCAAAAATCCAACCGTTGCACACAAAATGACTAAGTCGGTGACACTGATGTGTTAATCTCGGTGGTACCGAAGTGACCAAAAGGTGGCAACTTTTGAATCTTGGTGAGACCGATATAGGAACCTCGATTGCACCGACAAGGTGACCAATGGTCAGAATTGCCAAACTCGGTGACGCTAATTCAACATTCTCGGACGGACCAAAAGTGTGAACTTGCGTAACAAAAAGTTGGCCACCCAACTCAGTGGCACCGAAAGCAATGTCGGCTGCACCGGGTTTGGCGGAGTCTATCTAGGGTTTGGAATTGGTGGCACCGTGATAGGAATGTTGGTTGCACCGATTTTGAATGTTTCTCTATAGATAGACTTTGGTAGGAGAGCTTGTGGATGTTTTTGGTAAATATCACTTGTGCACATATCAGCATTTTGTTCACCAACAAAACCTTACCCCCTTTTAATAGTATTGGCTTTCCAATGGACTCAAAGTGATTTCTCACAAATGTAAAATGTAGAGTCCTCTTGCTTGAAGCTTGGCCAATCTATTTCCATGCATCTTGGGGTACTTCCACAATCTCCACAATCCTTTTTCCATCCCTATCATTGAACTTTTCCTGAAATATACTTAGTGGAAACATTAGTTCGATGACTTATATGTTGTTATTAATTACCAAAACCACCAAAGGAGCAAATGTGCTTTCATAGGCGCGGCCAGGGGCTCATCTAGCAGGCTTGTGGCACCCTGGCACCTCCCCTAACATGCACTCCAATCTTGGATGATTTTTTTCCTTCTGGAAAAATTCTTTCCAAAGGTTTTATTCCGTTTGGACTCCGTTTAATGTTCCATATCTGCAAAACTCAAAACAAGGAAATAATAGAAACTGGCACTTGGCTCTAGATTAATAGGTTAGTCCCAAAAATAATATAAAATAGCATATTAATGCATAGAAAACATATAAAATAGATAATATAATATCATGCCATCATAAAAAATTATAGATACGTTGGAGACGTATCGGCATCCCCAAACTTAATTCCTGCTCGTCCTCGAGTAGGTAAATGATAAAAATAGAATTTTTGATGTGGAGTGCTACCTCAAATATTTATCCAAGTAATATTATTTATTGTGGCATGAATATTCAGATCCATAAGACTCAAACAAAAATATTAATATTGATATATATACAATAAAATTTCAAGTATACTAGTAAAGCAATTGTATCTATTCGAAATACAATGGCAAAAGAAAGTTGTCCCTACAATATCATATGGTCTGGCTATGCTCCATCTTCCCCACACAAAGTATTTACATCATGCACAACCCTAATGAGAAGTCAAGCAATTGTTTTCACACCTTTATTTTCTCAAACTTTTTCAACTCTCACACAATAAATGAGTGCGAGCCATGGATATAGCACTATAGGTAAAATAGAATATGGTGGAGGTTGTCAAGGAAAAGGGAGGACATAGTCTCACATCAACTAGGCGTATCAACGGGCTATGAAGATGCCCATCAATAGATATCAAAGTGAGTGAGTAGGGATTTCCATGCAATGGATGCACTAGAACTATAAGTGTATGGAAGATCAAAAAAGAAACTAAGTGGACATGCATCATGAAGAAAATATTCCACTAGCTATCTGAAAGTGAGAAAATAGGAGACTCTATCATGAAGATCATGGTGCTACTTTGAAGCACAAGTGTGGCAAAAGGTAGTAGCAATGCACCTTCTCTCTTTTCTATCGTTTTTTTATTGGGCATCTAAGGCCTCTTTTATTCATTTTTTTATTTGGGCTTCGCTAGCCTCTTTTATTTTTTTGATGGAAGTGATGGTGTGCATGTCATAAACGGAAACGGTGGAAGTTGCATGGCAATATATCTTGGAATGGCTATGGAAATGCCATAATAGGTAGGTATGGTGGTTGTTTGGAGGAAAGATACATGGTAGCTGTTTTGAGGAAGGTATATGGTGGAGGGGTACATGAAAGTTGTGCAGTACTAGAAAAGCTAACAAAAGTGGAAGGGTGAGAGTGCGTATAATACATGGACACAACATTAGTCATAAAGAATTCACATACTTATTGCAAAAGTATATTAGTCATTGAAGCAAAGCATTAAACACATGCTCCAAGGGAGGAGGATGGTAGGAGTTAACCATCGCGCACTCCCGACCCTCACACAAAGGTCGACAATCTATAAACAAGCCATGCTCCGACTTCCTTACATAGCGGTTCACCACACGTGCATGCTACGGGAATCAAAAAACCTTTACACATGTATTTTTACTAAATCAAAATTTACTTCCGAACATGTCTCTTAACATTACCATCTTTATATATCAAAACTTTATGCAAGGAATCAAACTTCTCCCAAATACTCAATGCACTTAATATGGAAGTTTTTATTATATCCCTTTTGGATGCCTATCAAATTAGGACTAAATTCATAACCTAGACCAATTACAATGCTGTTTTTAGAAACTCTCAAGATAATTTAAGTGAGGTATGAGGGTTCAAGTATTTCTATAAAACGAAAACGCCACCTTGCTGTAAAAGATATATGTGAAGCATATAGTGTAAAATTACCCAACTCAAAAGATATGAGTGAAGCACATAGAGTATTCTAATAAATTCATGATTCAGCATGTCTCTCTCAAAAGATGTGTGTAGAACGAATGATTATGGTAAACTAACAAGAAAAGACTCATATCATACAAGACGCTCCAAGCAAAACGCATATCATGTGGTGAAGAAAAATATAGCCTCAAGTAAATTTACCGATGGATTGAAGACGAAAGAGGGGATGCCTTCTGGGGGCATCCCCAATCTTAGACTCTGTCATCCTTGAATATGACTTGGTGTGCCTTGGGCATCCTCAATCTTAGGCTATTTCCGCTCCTTATTCCATAGTCCATCCAATCTTTACACAAAACTTGAAAACTTCACAACACAAAACTTAACTAAAAACTCGTGAGATCCGTTAGTATAAGAAAGTGAATAACCACTTTTGGTAATGTTTTGAACTCATTATTTATTTATATTGGTTTTACACCTACTTTAATATAACTTCTCTATGGCTCATACCACACGATACAACCCATAGATTCATCAAAATAGGCAAAATCCTCAAAGAAAACATAATCTGCCAAAAACAGAACAGTATGTAGAAATCTGGAAACTTTGTATACTTAGATAACTCAACAAATTAGGAAAACTTAGGAAAAGATGGTAAATTCATATATCAATCTTGTGTAAGAATTTCAGATCAATTCGACGAGCTAAAAAAATTATAAAATTCGTGGACTAAGCGCAAAACTTTTTGTTTTTCAGCAAGATCAAATCAATAACTACCATAGATCACCCTAAAGGTTTTATTTGGCTCAAATACTAATTAAAACACCCAAACACAATTACTACTGAAGTAATAATGTGGGAAACACTCAAAAACAAAAGCTAAAACAGAACAAAAAAATAAAATTGGGTTTCCTCCCAACAAGCGCTATTGTTTAACGCCCCTAGCTAGGGAAAACGCAATAGATCTATATATTGTCATCTTTGTTATTGGCAACTTTTTTGAGAACCTTCTAGAATCCAGGGGGTTCTTTCCTATTTCCCCCATTGGTAGGTAGAGGATCCATCTTAGTGTCCAAAATATTCAAACGCTTATTGCAAAGGGTAATCAAAGTATTCAAACGATTAAGGTTCTAGGTTTTAGGGGTTCTTGATATTGTTGTAATTCAACCAAGTGCTTATGTAAGTCACTCAATTTTTCCAATACTTGAGCTCCTTTTTGTGAGAAATTAAACCCCCTTTTTGGCAAAGGAACCCCCAAAATCCTTTCTAATATTTCATAGGCGGTATTCGTGTCAAGCTCAATAAAATCCCTTTATATTAGAGGCGAAATCTAGAAGCTACCTATGATGCAAAGCTAAACCAATGTAAAAATTTCTAAGTAAAACATTCGCATACCCTTTAAGATTGGAAATACAATAAGATTCCACTAATCTATACCAAGAATCTTTCAATTTTTCCCTTGTTTTTGTTTGACGTAAAGAACTTCAAAATCTGGTGACAAGGGGGGCATGGTAATATTAGACATAGTGGTCCAGCAAGAAAGAGGCAACAAAAATAGGAAGAATAGAGAGGCGAATCTTTTTGGTATTTTTTGAAAATCATTTTAGAAGTGGGGGAGAGGAAAACGAGAGGCAAATGGCAAATATAGTAAATGCAAGACATGAGTTTGTGATAGGTACTTGGTAGGCTTGATGTGTATCCTCCCCGGCAACAACACCGAATATCCTTCTTGCTACCTCTTGAGCATGCGTTGGTATTCCCTTGAAGAGGAAAGGGTGATGCAGCGAAGTAGATAGGCATTTCCCTCAGTTTTTGAGAACCAAGGTATCAATCCAGTAGGAGGAACAATGTCACGCCCAAGATGCGATCCTATCCTTATTTCAGCATGAGGGCCTCGACAGGGATAGAAGCCCATATCGTCGTGTTGCAAGAATGCATATCATTACAAGTACATGTACACAAGAGATGATTATATGGAATTGGCTTACACTCGCCACAAGCTACATCAGAGTCACATCAATACAACAACATAGTCAAACATCATTCAGAAGACCAGGGGTCCGACTACGGACGAAATCAAACGATAAAATGACATCCATCCTTGCTAACCCAGGCTGCCGCCTGGAACCCATCCTAGATCAAAGAAGAAGAAGAAGATCAACAAATCAAACAAGCATCACGCTCACGTAAAATCATCGCATTACCTTTATCTGCAGCTGTTGTTGTAGAAATCTGTGAGCCACACGGACTTAACAATCTCATTTCCAAGGGTATCAAGACTATTAAAGCTTAATGGGTGAAGTATGGTTAAGTGGTGAGGATGCAGCAAGCGTCTAAGCATTTATTTGAGTGGCTAACTTATGAGTACAAAAAGTAAAGTATGGAGGTCTAGAATAACGGTCGTGAGCTAGTAATGATCTCTAGGAGATCCTGAACACCTACTTACGTCAAACATAACCCCATCGTGTTCTCTTTCGGATAAGGACTCACGAGAAAAGACAGTCACGGTTACGCACACAGTTGGTCTATTTTATTTGAGTTTACTTCAAGTTTTCTATGACCGGGTGTTAAAAAAAATATCCAAGTTTGCTACATAACCACGGGCACGGCTTTCCAAAAGATTTAACCCTGCAAGGGTGCTCCAACTAATCCATCATAAATTAACCACACGCCATGGGAATAACCTCGACCACGGATCTCGTGCTCATCCTAGGCAATTCCAAGGAAATCCAATACCTTGAGATAGCCTGAAGAAGATCAGAGTGTCTCACGCAAGACATTCGAGAAAGGTAAAACAAATCCAGCAAGGCCTCCCGATGTGCCGACAATCCCGATAGGAGCCGCGTATCTCGTTCTCAAGGCACGGCAGATGTGCGACGCATACAATGACCTGATCAAAATCTCCCGAGTTGGCCCCGCAAAGTGCTCTAGTTTGGACCAACACTCATGAGGAGCACTGGCCCGGGGGTTGATTAATTATCCATAGGTGTCGGCGGGTCGCTATGCAATTTTATTAGTTATTAGGCAAATGGAGTACCAATGTTGGGCCTTGCCAGACAAGCTTTATCCTAAAACGAAAATCAAGGGGGTTCCCATAACAACCCCGAGCATGTTAGGAGCACTCAATTATGGAACATAACACCGGTTCACAAATAACTAGGGGCGGGAAGAGTGGAACAAAACACCAAGCACAAGGCCAAGCCTTCCACCCTTTACCAAGTATATAAGTGCATTAAATTAAATAGCAATAATATTGTGATAACAAAAGAAGGTCCATGTTGTCCCATGGAAGCAATTGCACCTGCAACTAGGAACGCTAAAGAAAGGCTGAGCAAGCGATAACATAGCCAAACAAAGGTTTGCTAGGATGCGTAGGGGTTAGAGTTTTTTTTCATGGCAATGTTGGGAGGCTTGACAAATATGTGGTAGGTAGCGACACATAACGATAAAAGCGGGACAACTAGCATAGCAATGATAGTAGTGGTATTCAGGGAAATGTGTCATCTTGCCTGAGATCCCGCTTGGAAGAAGAACGAGTCCATGAAGTAGACGAACGAGACGTACTCGAACGAATCCCTACACTCCGAACGCTCTCGGAACACTATCGAGAAGAAGTAATCCGAACACACATATCAACACATGAGAAACACCACAACATATTCATGACATGATGCACAAACAAATATGTGGATGTCCGGTTTAATTATGTAAGGCATGGAAAGCACATCGAACAACTCCCACACATTAAGTGAAGCTCAATATGCAACGGATTGCATATTGACGAAACTCCACGATCAAATATTTAGTTGAGTCTCATTTATTTACGCGGCAACATTAAATGTTGTTAAACATGGCAAATGGTGAAGCACAACCAACTACAACATCTAGGCATTTTCAATGAGGCCGGAAGCAATATATAGCATATCCAAAACAACCCCATGTGCATATATTGATTTTGGTCCAGATCTTTACTAACATATTTTATATTTATTAAACATGGAAATAAAGTGTGGTATGATATTCTACACATTTTTCTAGTCAAGTTACATATATAGAACAGCTCAAACGGAGCTACGGTCTAAAAAATATGACACACACAAGATGAACATGACATGAATGCAAAATGCGTGAAAATGACAACCACAACACTTCAAATCATGAATGCAGCAAGGGATTATGATTCTACATGAATTTATAATGAAGTTTCATGTATGGCAAGTCCAAAACGGAGCTATGGTTCAACCACAACAACCAACACAAGTTTTATAAGAAATCTGTCCAAAACAGCAACATGGCATTTTGCACGAATGAAAACAACAAGCTACAAGATCCTAAAATGCACAAACTAGACATGGGGCAGTAGCATATAACACACACCTCATTTCATCTTCACATATCATACTCAAAACATGCATGGATCACATGGTACGAAGCTTACAAGATGGCTACTTGAAAACAGTTTCAGACTTGGTGAAAATAGCAGTTTTTGACAGTGCAGTTTTTATCACGAAGGCATATTGACAGCAGTAAAACTATATGCTACAGGTCATATTATGGCATGAAACTTAACAGCATACTAAAGGACATTATCTACTACAAATAACTCCACTACACCATCCCCAAAGGAGTTCTAGATCTCTAGCAAAACACATGGCAATACAACAACAAAATGTTATAAATTCCTGACTTAGAAATATTGTGGACCCTCAAAACAGCAGTATTTTATAGCATGTTGTCATCAAGAAAAATAACACCTAACATGCATTTCTATGGCACGCAAAATGTCCAGGGGCTAGTGCACATGTCAAAGGGCATATCTCATGTTCAAAATTATTTCATATCATGCATGGATTAAATCCCACAAAATTAACAAAAGGGCATCACGGCAAAATAACATGCACAGAAAAATGATCAAATGACCAAACAAAATGCACAGATAAATTTTATGGAATTTTCTACCCTGAAATTATAAATAATATTCCTATGTTCATGTAGGGAAATAAGTCACGATTATTTAGGCAAGTTAATGGAATAACCTATTAGCATAGTCCTTTATGCAAAATAAATGCAAACATCATGCCAACATTTTTATCATGCATAGAATTGCGATATAATCAATCTACGCATTTTACATGTATTCTTTGATTAGACCGAATGCACGCTTAAATATTATGCGCAATGCAAATGATGACAAATATGCAACATAACTAAAAATGACATGTTAAACATTTTTATCATATGTGAAAGTTGAATATTGTCGATCTACACGAAATTCTAAGCATTTAACATATATAAAGTATTTGGATATGATGTAGGGATAAATAGATATTAGTAATTTTAAATCATGGTTTTTTCTGAAATTCTGAAATTCACAGGCTAATTAGAAAATTCGCATAGTAAAACAAAAAAGGTCTACAGGCCGAACCTGGACTAACCCAACAGCAGCAATGGGCGACGGATAACTAATATGCACACGCGGGCGAGGAATAGGCGGCGCTCACCCTAGTCCTTGTGGGCGAGCTCGGAGGCGAGGTGGGCCACAGTCAACGCGAGCGTCTCGCCCGCTCACTCACGCACGAGCTCGAGCGGAGCCATGGCGCCGGGACTCCCGGGGGCCATGGCGGGGTTGGAGCTGGAGGTCCGGGGGCGGCCGGAAACGGACTTGGGGCGGCCGGATCCGACGATCTTCGGCCGAATCTGGGCGGCGGGGAGCTGACAAGGGGCCGGCGCGGATCTTCGGCATCCATGGCGTCCTAGACAAGGGAACAAAGAGAGGGGTTACGAGAAGAGCGAAGAGAAGGGAGAAGAGAGACGGAGAGGAGGAAGGGGGCGCGAGCACGACCGGATGGTCGCCGGCGGCGGGGCTCTGGCAGGGGCGACGGCCACCATCTGCGCGAGGAGGCTCGTCCATGGCGGCTGCAGGCTGCGGTGGAGCTCGGGCGCGATTCGGAACTGCGGTCGGCTGGACATGTCCGATTTGACCGTGGACATGTCCGGTAGGTGGGGATTTTGGATGAATTGGACCCCTAATTGCGGATTTGAGGGCTGAAAATGGAGGGGGAGGAGTGGATTTCGTGATTGGATGGATGTGGGGCTAGAAGGAGGGATATTTGGAGGGGGGCTGCAAAATTGCAAGGGGGAAACCCTAGATTGTGGTAGGTTCTCTCCACGAGGTGGTTTATATATGGGAGGCACTAGGGGTTGGATGGGTCTCGGTCCTTTGATCAGGATCCGAGGACCACGAATGGAGGGGGGCTAGGTGGGCTGCAGTGGCTGTCTAGATGGGCTAGGGGAGATTAGAGGGAGGTTGCGGCCCGTGACACGAGGTTTTTAGAACACCGAAAATTTCCTACGAATAACAGATGACTGCAGTGCTACGGTTGACCGATGGGGTATCAAACGAACTCTGACTTCGACGAAAATTGACAGGCGGTCTACCTACACTATAACAAGACCGCGCGTCAAGTTTCCACCCAATCCGAGAATATTTTGCGCACACTTTAAAAAAGTTTTTTTTATCGATGCCGCCTGTTGGGGATATAACCCCGTGGTATGACCCGGCTGGAAGGCTCCGGTTGTTAAATGTTGATTATGAGCCGGCCCACGAAGACATGTATCAGCTGGAGACCCAAGATGATTGGCGGCTCTTGATGTGGGCCGGACGACAGAGACCCGGATACGCAAGACCTTCCAAATGATGGTCTTGGCTGGTAAGATAGAGATAGATTCGGAGATGTAAACATGATCCGACTGTGCAATTGTAAGACCCGACGGTTCTGACCTCTTATATAAAGGCAGAGTCGGGGCGGCTTAGAGGTAGGTGATCGAAAACTAGGTCAAGCTTCTAGCCCTTTCTAATCGATACAACAAGCAATAACATCACAAGCATGACGTAGGCTTTTAACTCGACTTGAGGGGCCGAACCTGGGTAAACTCGTGTCCTTCATCTCGATCAACCCCTTTGAGTCCACCACCATGGCGATGGCTCCGAACTCAAGTCTGGTAACCCGGACATCTGCCGTGACAAAACCTCGGCGGTTGGCGCCCACCGTGGGGCACACGTTTGGTGGTGTTGAGTTCTCAAAGGGCTCCCTTCTAGAGCTCGAAGGATACGTAGTTGTGAGAATAAGCAAGAGTCGCCGCGGCCGGCTCTACATCGACGATGCCGGCTGGGGGCTTGATGCTGCTTCCGTGGAGTATGGTTTCAGGGTTCCGTTCGGCGAGATCCAGGTGTTCATTGGGAAGATCGACGAATCTACACCCGGGCCGACGTCTGCACCAACATCGTCGAGCCGGCTCGGCGTCTCCAGCGCGCACGTAAGGTATGCCCTGCCCGTGTTAACCCGGTTTAGGAGCATGTCTTCGTGGGCTTCACTCAAGGGATGGATCTGGAAGCATCCGGATCTCAAGGGACTCTCGTGCACTCCGATGATGAGTCGTCAAGTGGGGAAACTGAATCTGTGTACCAGCTCAGCAATGGTGTCCTTGGGGGCTATGGTGACACTCGCCCCGAGTCAGAGCATGGTGAGTCAGATGAGCCAGAGCAGCCATCTCACGCAGCGGTATTCATGGCAGGGCCAGGGGCGGCCGGGTCGGAAGCTAACCCTCCCCAGCCACCGGCTCAGGGCCTTGTGGACTTGATGGATGAGCTTGAGGCTTTGTTAGCTATAGAGGTCACACCAGATAATCAGGTGGCTCGTAACACGGAGATCGCAAGGATCAAGGGCCAGATGGCCGAGGAGTGCCAGAGGCTAACTGATTTAAACTCCCAGATGGAGGCAGAGGCAGCACGGCTCAAGGCCGACGATTTCAGTTTGGGGCTGGAACAGTTTTCAGCGGCGGCTGTGCACTGCAGGAGGCATCAATCTCGTCTGCCGCAGAGCTATGAGGCAAGGAATCTCTTCAACACCCCTCTTCTGGGAGAGCGGCGGCTGCCCCTGGGGAAGGGCAAGCAGCGACTCACGTGGCCCCACCCGGAGAGTTTACGACACCGGCGCGTCATTATTCTAACCCGGCCGAGAACATGGTAGCAGCAGCCACCCAGCTTGGAACGATCCCTATCCCAGATGAGGCACCCTTTGCGGAGGAGGTGAGGAACGCTATCGGATATCTACAGACGGCCGTGGCTCAACAAGAGAAATATACTCATAGCCGGAGCCGATCCACTCCAACCCTCTCCATAGTCGAAGTTTCAGTCGGCGCTATGAGTCGCCGGCGGTTTCAGGCAGTGGCCCGCATCATGGGCAAAGGGGAAGCACGACGCTAGACGCGCCGGCCCTGGTGGACCGGGCAAGGAACAGGCGAGAACAAGAGACAACAATAGTTCCCTCGGGTCTTGGGCCCTCAGTGTTGACAGAGGTCAGAGCGGTTGGTAGCGCCAGAGCCGCGGGAGTTCCATGCTTAACTCCGGCTCTACGGAGCGAGAGTTTGCCTAAGGATTTCAAGGGGCCTCGGAAGGTTCCAAATTACACGGTGGATATCCCTCCCGAGGCTTGGGTCGAGAGCTATGAGCTAGCTATGGAGATGCTAGACGTCAGTGAGGCTGTTTTTGCAAAATATTTTATCATGATGCTAGAGGGTCCGGCTCGCACATGGTTAAAGGGCTTACCACCCAACACTATAAGCTCTTGGGCCGAATTGAGGGCAAAGTTCATCAAAAAATTCCAAGGGACTTGCAAGCAGCCTATGACCATTGTGGATTTGGATCATTGCGTTCAGCAGGAGAATGAGTCAGCTCATCATTGGGTTCGGCGGGTGTCGACCGTCATTCATTCATCGGAACAGATCACGGCGGCTCAAGCGGTGCTCATTTTGGAGAAGAATTGCCATTTCGTTCCGCTAAAGCAGAAGCTTGGCCGGCTCAAACGTACGTGTCAAGACATGGGAGAGCTCATGACGGCTCTAACGAAGTACGTCGACTCAGACAACACCAAAGATCCGGGTTCGGATGAGGAGAAGTCGAATCAGGGAAAGAAGAACAACCAAGGCAAGAGTTTTGGGAACAATGGGAATCAAGGCAGACAGAGGAACGCTGGCGGCGGGTCAGAGCTGGTGGCAAATGCTAACACAGTGCCGAATGTTCCTAAGGGTAACGGGCGTTACAAGCCGTACCAGCGGGATAACAGGCCCCCTTTCAACTTGGAAGCGGTGCTTAGGAAACCCTGCCCAGAGCACAGCAAACTTGATAAACCAGCAACGCATGCGTGGGGCGATTGTTTTATCATGCATAGATTTAGGAATCAACACTTTCAACCACCTCATAATCAGGGCGGTGGGCCGACCGGCGGATCAGGGCCTGGCGGTTCAGGCAACGGCGGGTCAGGTGCCGGCTTTGGTGCTGACGGCTCACGAGCAGGTCAACCGGGTCAACACCAACACAATAGTCAGCAGCATCAACAGCATCCTGGCAACAACAATCATAATAACTAGCAGCAACAGCAGTAGCATCAGTAGGAGCAGCGCAATCAATATGGATTCCAAAGTAACCCGAAGCAGCTCAGTTCGGCGCAGTATCATGTGTTTACGACTGGTAATAGCAAGCGAGATGAGAAGCTACGGAGGCGAGCGGTTAATACGATCGCGCCGGCTCTCCCATGATACATGCCGTGGTCAAAGTATGATATAACGTGGAGCAGGCAAGATCACCCGCCACGGGTGGATGACCCGGGCCGGCTTGCTCTGGTGGTGGCCCCTCAGATACATGGTTATGGAGTAAATAAAGTGCTCATGGACGGAGGTAGCAGTATCAACATCTTGTATTATGACACCTTCCGGCGGATGAAGTTGCTAGACAAAGATCTCAAAACTTCTTCCACTGTGTTTCATGGCGTGGTGCCTGGTAAGTCGGCATACCTAGTGGGAAAAATCTCTTTGGAGGTGGCTTTCGGCGATGAGTATAATTACAGGGTGGAGACCTTATGGTTCGAGGTGGTCAAGATCAAGAGCCCTTATAATGCGTTGTTCGGGCGGCCGGCTTACGCCAAGTTCATGGCTAGGCCTTGTTATGTTTATTTGCAGCTTAAGATGCCCGTCCTAATGGCACGATTACAGTTCATGGCAATCGAAAAACGGCTCTTGAGTGTGAGGAAGGTGATGCGACTTATGTTGAGGCTAGCTGTGCACAAGAGGAGCTGAAGGTCTATAAGGAGAACGTTGACCCGGAGGACATGACCCCGTTGAAGAAACCAAATACAGAGGCAGAGCTGCCACTCAAGTTTTCAGCGGATGATACTAAAACAGTGGACTTTACTCTGGGCGACTCATCCAAGCAGTTCACCATCGGGGCCCACATGGATCCCAAATAGGAAAGCGTGCTCATCGAATTCATCCGTGAGAACCAGGACATCTTTGCATGGAAACCTTCTGACATGCCGGGTGTACCGAGAGAGTTCGCTGAGCACAATCTTAATGTGGATCCGAAGTTTAAACCGATCAAGCAGTTCCTGCGGCGGTTCAATGAGGAGAGGCGCAAGGTTATTGGAGAAGAGGTTGCCCGGCTCTTAGCCGCTGGGTTCATAGTTGAAGTTTTTCACCCGGAATGGTTGGCTAATCCAGTATTGGTGCTTAAAAAGAATAGTACGTGGCGTATGTGCATAGATTACACGGACCTTAACAAGGCTTGTCCGGCTGATCCTTTCGCACTCCCTCGCATTGATCAGATCATTGATGCAACAGCCGGTTGTGAGAATTTGTATTTTTTGGATGCTTATTCAGGGTATCATCAGATCAAAATAGCAGTCAAGGACCAGGAGAAGACATTGTTTATCACACCTTTTGGGGCGTTCTGCTACGTCCCCATGCCTTTTGGGCTCAAGAGTGCCCAGGCGACTTACCAGCGGTGTGTGCAGAACTTTCTCCACAGCCAGATTGGCCGTAATGTTCATTTTTATGTGGATGACATAGTGGTGAAGTCTAGGAAGAAAGAAACCCTCTTGGAGGACCTGAAGGAAACTTTTGACAATCTCCGGGTGTACAAAATGATGCTTAACCCGGCAAAATGTGTCTTTGGTGTCCCTGCAGGAAAGCTTTTGGGGTTCTTGGTTTCTGAGCGTGGCATCAAGGCTAACCCGGATAAAATCAAGGCTATCACCTCTTTGCGAGAGCCGACATGCATCAATGACGTTCAGCGTATTGCAGGCCGGATTGCGGCGCTGAGCCGGTTCATAAGCCGGCTTGGGGAGAAAGCCATCCCCTTGTATCAGATGATGAAGAAGACGGACAAGTTTAAGTGGAGCAAGGCAGCCGCAGAGGCGCTGGAAGCTCTTAAGAAGCAGTTGACTGAGCCGCCAGTATTAGCCGCTCCGGCTGAGAAAGAGCCGCTACTCCTATATGTAGCGGCTAACAGCCGGGCGGTCAGTGTGGCGATTGTGGTTGAACGTAAGGAAGTAGGGAAAGAGTATCCCGTTCAGAGGCCTATTTACTACATCAGTGTGGTCTGGGCTGAGTCCAAGCAGCGATATCTGCATTGGCAGAAGCTGGTATACGGGGTCTTTATGGCTAATCGTAAGCTGAAGCACTACTTTTTGGGCCATCCGATAACTGTAGTAAGCTCTGTCCCATTGGGGGATATTATTCAGAACAGAGAGGCCACGGGAAGGATTGCCAAGTGGGCTTTAGAGTTGGGGCCTCTTAACATCAATTACACCCCTCGTACAGCAATTAAGTCTCAGGCCTTGGTGGATTTCATAAATGATTGGACAGAGTGCGAGGCGCCTGAAGAGAAGCCGGCAACACATACTGGACTATATATTTTGATGGGTCTAAAGAGCTTGAGGGGTCTGGTGCCGGTGTGGTTCTCACCTCCCCGAAAGGTGATAAGTTTTGTTATGTGCTCCGGTTGATGTTCCCCTGTACTAATAATGCTGCTGAGTATGAAGCTTTGCTCCATGGTTTGAGGGTCGCTAAAGAGATGAATTTAAGCCGGGCTAGATGCCTGGGCGACTCAGACCTTGTGGCTCAGCAAGTTTCAGGTACTTGGGATTCTAAGGACCCACGAATGGCGGCTTATCGACGGGCGGTTGATGTTGTTGCAGGTTATTTCAA
Source organism: Hordeum marinum (assembly GCA_022496015.1). Taxonomy (NCBI): domain Eukaryota; kingdom Viridiplantae; phylum Streptophyta; class Magnoliopsida; order Poales; family Poaceae; genus Hordeum; species Hordeum marinum. The sequence continues at coordinate 154,090,898 of CM039678.1, forward strand.
AGGGTATCAGGTGGATCATATTGATCGTCGGCGGAACGAGGCGGCTGATGCATTATCACGACTCGGATCTCAGCGTAAGCCGGTGCCACCTAATGTTTTTCTTGACGTGTTATATCATCCGACTGTCAAGATGCCTTCTGAGGAGGATCTGGCAATTCCTGACCCGGAGGCGGCTCTAGTGGCGGCTCTACATGTTATTCCGGATTGGACTACTCCTTACTTAGCATACTCGACGCGCGGCGAGTTGCCGGATGATGAGAGCCGGGCTTGGGAGATCATCCGTCGTTGAGTTGCACAAATGCAGTGTGACAGGTATCTTCCGACGTTGTGTGTCACCAGAAGAGGGCCAGCAGATCTTAAATGAAATTCCTGCTGGCGACTGTGGACATCATGTCGGGTCAAGATCTTTAGTGGCTAAAGCTTTTCGGCATGGATTTTTCATGTTGACGGCTCACAAGGATGCAGAGGATCTAGTTCGTAAGTGTGACGCTTGTCAGAAATTTGGCCGACGTGCTCATGTTCCGGCTCAAGAGTTGAGGATGATACCTATCACTTGGTCGTTTGCGGTCTGGGGGCTTGATATTGTAGGACCCTTCAAGAGGTCCAAAGATAAGAAAACGCACCTCTTGGTGGCGGTTGATAAGTTTACCAAGTGGATTGAGGCTGAGCCAGTAAGCAAGTGTGATGCAGCTACAGCGGTTGAGTTTGTCAGGAAATTGATCTATCGTTTTGGCTATCGACACAGTATTATCACTGATAATGGTACAAATTTGTCCAAGGGGGCTATGAAGGTGTTCTATGAGAAGGAGCATATCCGGCTTGATTTTTTAGACGTGGCACATCCACAGTCCAATGGCTAGGCTGAGCGGGCTAATCAGGAAATCCTGCGAGGGGTTAAACCCCGCCTCATGGTCCCTTTGAAACGGACAGTCGGGTGTTGGGTTGATGAGTTGCCTTCCGTCTTATGGAGCATCCGGACTACACCTAACAGGTCTACAGGTTTTACACCTTTTTTCATGGTCTACGGGGCTGAGGCGGTTTTACCAAGTGACATCCGGCATGATTCACCAAGGGTGGCGGCTTATGTTGAGACGGGCAATGAGCTGGCACGTCAAGATGCGTTAGATGCCTTGGACGAAGCACAAGAGTTAGCAGCGGCCAGATCAGCCATTTACCAGCAAGACCTGCGACGCTATCATAGCCGCAGGGTGAAGACCCGGACGTTCCAGGAAGGTGACCTGGTGCTCCGGCTTATTCAAGACCAAACTGGGATGCATAAACTCTCTTTGCCGTGGGAAGGGCCCTTTGTGGTTAACAGAAACCTTAACAACGGGTCATACTATCTCATTGATATTCGTGATGAGTCGGACATGACGGGTCAGGAGACTTTATGGCCATGGAATGTGGCACACTTGTGGCCATATTATACTTAAGAGATGATGCAGATCTAGTATCGTTATACATATCATATTTTTATAGAGTGGTACTACTACCAAAGATTGGAGCCCCGGCTCTTATGGGTATCTTTATAATCTCAGGATGACGTTCTTCAATACCAGCAAATTTGCGGTTCCTATGGTTCTTTGACCCGCCAAGGTCTTGCCGGTTAATCTCGCTTTAGAGACCCTGAACTGATGTCAATACAATAAGTTCTTCTCAGTCAATCTCGCTTTAGAGACCCTGAGCCGGTTCACAAAGTGGACGGCCAATCTCGCTTTAGAGACCCTGAACTATTATAAGTTAAAAGTTAAGCTCTTATCAGTCAATCTCGCCTTAGAGACCTAAGTCGGCTCACAGAGTTGACGGCCAATCTCGCTTTAGAGACCCTGAACTGGTATGATGCGCAATTGGCTTTATGCCTAGTTTGAGTACATTAAGCGCTGTTGTTGATGGAGGCTTCCTACCTTTGGTATAGCTTAAAAAATTCCCCTAAGGCAACAACGTGTACATCAAATTCCAGTTGCTTATCAACTACGGCCATCGAAGGGGGCTTCTTACCGACGGCTATCGCTTATCTCACCCTAATGGTCGGCTTTATGCCACTTCCGGTTACTTATTAACCGCGGTTGTCGAAGGGGGCTTCTTACCGACGGGTTCGCTTATCTCACCCTAACAACCGGCGTTTACGCCAAAAATAGTTGCGGAAGGAGGCTTCTTGCCCTCGGGTATAGCTTACATAAGCCCTTTACATAGCCGACTAGTACAATTACTAGTCACGGCTGTCGAATGGATGCTTCTTACCATAAGGTATAGCTTACATAATACCATCGGCAGCCGGCCCTATTCAACATTGGCTGATTGGAGGAGGCTTCTTGCCTTCGGGTATAGCTTACATCACCCTCCAACAGCAGGCTTTCTTGAGCTGCGGTTGTTAGTAGAGGCTTCTTACCTTTGGTATAGCTTACATAAACCTATTGACAACCGGTGTTGGAACATAGTGGATAAATATATTTGCTGTTAAAAGGAGGTTTTTTACCATCATGGTACAATTTGCATCACCCCTCATGCAGCCGGCTGTAGGCCGCTTTACAGTTTTCAACAGTCATCATTGTCACATAGAGGCTTCCTACCGTTAGGTATAGCTTACTTTATCTTATGGCAGCCGGCCCTTCCAGGGCATCTCATTATAAGAAAAGGGAAGTCATGCTGCTCCAATTGATGGAGTAAATTTCCCGGGTCTAATAACTTCAGGTGAAGGGACAGACGTCTCGGACAAATTACGCATTGGTTTTTCAATAGCCGCGTTTGTTCATGGAGGCTATTTACCAACAGAGGTATTATCCGGTTCTAAAAAGAGTTTTGAAGACTTTCAAGTGCCTCTCATGAACCATTGGCAGATTCGTCAGAGATGGAAGCAAAGAGCTAACAAAGATGATTGACAGTACTATAAAGTAAACCGCCAGCAAGTGCAATCAGATGTTAAAAGGCTGTTACAAAAGATGTTCTCAGAGGGAACAAACGATGTTTTTGACGAAGTTTCAAAACACCATGGGCGGATGATTACAAGAGCCAATACTTGCTCTGACTATTACAAGGTTTGGTCACTCGGCCGGCTCATCCTGCTCCAGATCTTCTGTGGTTCGCATCTGAAGATTGCCGAGTTCCCAGTTGCAGTTAGAGACGGCAGCAAATGACCCTTCAAAGAAAGGTGCGACGTTAAGCTCAGTAGGGAAGAGATCTTTGCTTCGGGTGGGTGTTAGGTCTTTACACTCGTAAAGAGGCCCGCGGATCCGTTTATCTTCCTGGTCGTATGCTGCTTGGTATTTCTTCAAGTCACCCTCCGCCTCATCAGCCATTACAGACGCTAGATAGCGAGAGTCCTTGACGACTTTGAAATAGTCTTCGTCGGAGAATTCTGAGCCGTCCACCTTCTTCGAAGGATATCCACCCATCATCTCATCTGGTGTGAGATCCGGCGCGAAGGCCATGGCCCGGCTCAAGCCCGCGACGGCTCTAGAGCGGAAAGCCGACTTCTTCAGCTCTTGGATTTGCTTGGGCGCCATCGAGAACAGCTCTAATACCCCTTTCAGGGCCTTGGAAATCTTCTCCTTACACTGTATGCTTTTGATGGTGAACATTGCTCCGCAATACAGCTGCTCTGTGAAGGTGTATACGGCTTTCAGTGATAGGATGCTGTCGTCTGCAAGTTGCCGGCTCAAAGGTCCTGCATAAGCCGGAGGAGACATGTCAGTCGTCAGTTGTTTCATAAAATATATTCAGTAAGGAGTACAGGAACGATTGACTTACCAAATAAGGCGGCAGACATCTTAGCAATGTGCCTTTTGAGCCCTTGGAGCTCCTCAGCAACGGCAATGAGCCGCTGATCGGCATCATCTGCCCGTTTGATCAGTGCAGCTCTCTCCGACTCAGTCGTTTCTTTCAATGTTGTTAGCTCGGCGGTGATCTTGGCTACTTCTTCGGCTAAGAGCCCGCATCTCTCGTCAGCAAGGCTTCATGCTTCCTGTTGAGCTGCCAAGTTAAGTTTGAGATCCACCAGCTGAGAGCCGGCTGTGTTAAGAGCGTCCTGTGCGTATCAAAGGCAAAGTATAAGCTATTGCAGCAACAAGAGTCTTCATATGCATAAGGGTTCAGAGTTCAAGTTCTACAAGTCTGAAACAGATTGCAAGCAATATATTTGACACTTGGGGGCTAATGTATATTTGATCTATTTACATCTACAGTTCCGGCTCATATTCCTAGAAATTGACCCGGAACTTGGGGGCTACACTATGGTTCTTTTCTAATCTCAAAAGTCCTGGTTCAAATAAATTTGAGCCGGCCCTTGGGGGCTATAGTTGGCAGTATGCAAGTGTTGACAGTATTTAAAGCAAAGTGTTTTCTACATAACCTTCGAAAGAATACCCGAATTCAACTCTATGTTAGATTAAATCCGGCCCTTGGGGGCTGGGGAAGGTTATGGCTGAAGAAAGGTAACGTACCTCATATTTTGCCTTCATCATGCTGAGCAGCCGGAGTTCCAAGTCTCGGCTGGTGTTGACCCGATTCATATAGCCGGAGTGGGGTTCTTCGGCTGTCATTTTGTTGTACGACGAGTCAAACTCAATATTCCGCGAAGCTTCAGATGGCTCCGTATGCCGGGTTAAGACATGTGCTGGTGAAGGAGGTTTTTGAGAAGACCTGGTGATGATAACATCCGGAGTCGCCGGGGTCCTGGCGGGTGTAACCGGCCTTGAAGGAGAAGCTGGGGAGTTCTCCTTTGTGACGTCATCTGCCGCTGGCTCAGTAGAAGCCGCTGGTCGAGTTTCTTCTTCCGCTGGAGTTTCCTCTGGCTGTTCAATATTCGGTTGAGGCAGGGCCGGCTGTTCAGTCTCTTGATTGTCAACGACAGGGCTGGAGGAAGGTTGATGGGTCTTGCGGCGTTTCACCTGAGCACTGCAAAGTAAGGGGTTAGCATTTAAAGGAGATTGGTATTTAATCAAGACATCTGGATATTTTAACGCTTACAGAGGATTAATCTTTGGTGGAGGTATGACTGAAGCTAAAGAGTCGCCCGATGAGGGTGTTTTTTGAAAAAGCAAGACACGGAAATGATAAGACATTTGGACATGAAGAGAAACAAAAAAGGGAAGTACGGATACTAACCTCTGCAGGCCTCTTCTTAGGAGCCGGCGAATTTGGTAGTCCCGGTGCAAGCTCTGTAGAGCCGGCGCTCCGGGTCTGACGTCGTTCAGCTTTCTGTTTTTGAAAGGCTGGATGAGCGAGAGGGTGAGATAGAGGAAACTTTCTAACAACCCGCCGCGGCTTTCGGAAGAAATATTCTGAGTCGGAATACATGCAAGTTACCTCATGAGCGTTGGCGTGACTGGTTTCTACTTCGTCCTATGAGACACGGAAAGATATTATTAAAGAGCCAGCAAGACAAAAAGTCAAGTAAGTAAAATTCAAGGATCTTACCTCCGACTCTGAAGAAGTCGCGTGTTCGAACCAGTTCTCTTGAGGAGCTGCCTTCTTTGGTTTCTTGGTGGCGACTTTCTTCTTGGTTGTCTTCGGAAGAGGAACGTATTCCTTCTTCCAGAAGTCAGAGTCAGCCTGTACAAATTGAATCGGAGGAAGAGTATCAAGCTTTGAAAAGGAGTATATAAATATACAACAGGCGGAGGAAAGATAAAAATACTTACAAGAGGTGCCGGGTTGGTCGCGCAGAAGGGCACTAGGCCGATGGTGCTGCATGAGCCGGAGGTCTCGTGCACAAGACTTCAGACGGTCATACATATGTCATCCTCAGGAAAAGTGGTGGCGCTGAAGCACAGTTCGCTATCGTAAAATCCTGGGTATTCATACATGAGCCGGTTACGGCGGCTCAGAGGCATGATCTGCCATTGTACCCAGCAGCGGATAAGGTCCATTCCAATAAGGCCGTTGGCCAGGAGAGCCTTCACTCTGGCGTGGGGCTTCTCATATCTAGCACGGTCGGCAGCTGAGAGCCGGTCGGGCAGTGAAGTGTCGGTTGAGAGCCGGGAAGGACGATAACCCGGCAGACGATGTTCCGAATCCGGAGACGTGTCTTTGCAATAGAACCACGTCTTGTTCCAATCCTTCGGGTGGCTGGGCATCTGAATAGATGGAAAGGTGATACCCCTTCGGCGCTGGATGGTGATTCCGCCGAGTTCTAGACTTGGCCCGCTCTTGTATTCAGTCTGGCAGTTGGCGTAGAAGAACTCTCTAAAGAATCCAACTGATGGCCTTGATTGAAGGTATGCCTCGCAGAGGACTTGAAAGTGGCAAATGTTTGATACAGAATTCGGCGCCAGATCTTGGGGATGCAGCTTGTACAAGTGCAGAATGTCGCGAAAGAATTTTGACCCGGGTGGCACGAACCCCGCTCGATGTGATCCGTAAAGACTATGACCTCCCCTTTCTTTGGTGCGGGGAGGGTCTCATCACCCGGAACCCGCCAGTTGATCGCTTTCTTTGGAGGAAGGGTGCCAGCGGCTACGAGGTCAGACAGGTATTCTTCGGTCATGCAGGAGCCGACCCAATTGCAGGAATTAGTGATGCATGTCATATTGGTGGCTTAAAGGTACTGTGCAAAAAGATAATGGTGAATAGTCAAACAAGAGCATATAGCTACAACTGCTTACAAATTACAGGGTTCTAAAAGATTAAGCCTTGAAAGGCCCAGGTGATAAAGAGCCGGAGGGAGTCTAGTGGCTCACTATGGACAGAAGAGCCGGAAGTCAGTCAAGACCCGGACAAATAGGTTTCACAAACTGTTACTAAAATTTTGGATCTACCGAAACGGGAAAAAGAGTTCTACGTCGACCTAAGCGAAGAACAGCGAGAAATGGAAAGTTGGCCTACAGCCCTGACAGCCCATGCATTACGCGCGGACGGACCACGTACGATGGCGGTGATGACGGCGTGGCTTAAAGGATGCGTAGCGGGCCCCGAGACTTGCCCGTGTGGTCGCGCCAGAGATCGGAACGCGCGATGGAGGGTCCGCCGGAGAAAACCCTATCTCTACCGATCTAAGCTACGGGAAAGAGAGGTGCACCGGAAGAAGGAGATGGCGGAGGATGAGACTCTGGTCTCAACAGGTTGATGCAGCGGCCAAATGTCAATGACGGACGAGCGGTGGCGCCGGAGCGGAGCGGAACGAGCTCGGGCGACGGACGGCGGCAGGAAGAAGAAGAAGGGGCGCACGGGCGGGAATAAATCGTTTTTGACCCGTGCGGGTCCTATTTAACAAGAGAACGGTGCGGAATCCCAGGCGTCAACGCCGGTCTTATCGAAACGGACGCCTTGATTCTCGGTAAGTGGTTAAATGCGAGAGATTTGGTGATACGTCAGCGTATCCATGACATCACGCTGGGTCATTCCGTGGCGACTCTCAGATGATTGCAAGAGAAGGATGAAATGAGCTGGCTCACTTCAACCTGGGGCCTAATGTTGGGGATATAACCCCGTGGTATGACCCGGATGGAAGGCTCCGTTGTTAAATGTTGATTATGAGCCGGCCCACGAAGACATGTATCAGCTGGAGGCCCAAGATGATTGGCGGCTCTTGATGTGGGCCGGACGACAGAGACCCGGATACGCAAGACCTTCCAAAGGATGGTCTTGGCTGGTAAGATATAGATAGATTTGGAGATGTAAACATGATCCGACTGTGCAATTGTAAGACCCGACGATTCTGACCTCTTATATAAAGGCAGAGTCGGGGCGGCTTAGAGGTAGGTGATCGAAAACTAGGTCAAGCTTCTAGCCCCTTGTAATCGATACAACAAGCAATAACATCACAAGCAGGACGTAGGCTTTTACCTCGACTTGAGGGGCCGAACCTGGGTAAGCTCGTGTCCTTTGTCTCGATCAACCCCTTTGAGTCCACCACCATGGCGATGGCTCCGAACTCAAGTCTGGTAACCCGGACATTTGTCATGACAAAACCACGACACCGCGGGAGCGTGCATGTGTAGTTGGTCTCAAAATGGTCAGCGACAAGAATAGAGAGAACTGTCGATTATGAACAGATGCAAGTTTTAAGGACTCATGATGACAAAATTCCGATGCTATGCAGATGATGCAAATGATGCGAATGAAGAATGCAACCCACAACGAAACACAGACGAGAATGGAAATAAAAGGGGAATCTTCTAGAAACTTCTGGAGCATCTGTTCTGGGCTGTTACAAACAAGCAAGTCAACAATGGATGCACCTTAACCAATAATTAAACTCTTGCACCCAACACTATAAAGGGGTTATCACTCCCTTCATAATTATTTGCAAGGATTAGATACGATGCAGATAGATGTAACGAGTGTGGAAACTAAAAGGTAAATAAATTGCAGCAAGTATATATCTCAAAATATATGATGGAAAATAGACCTGATGCCATAGGTTTCACTAGAGGCTTCTCTCTTGAAGGCAAATATCACGGTGGGTAAACAAATTACTGTCAAGAAATTGATAGAAAAGCAAATAATCATGTAGTTATCCAAGGGAATGATCACGAATATAGGCATCACGTCCTTGACAAGTAGACCGAAATAATTCTGCATCTACTACTATTACTGCACACATCGACCCACTCCTGCATGCATCTATAGTATTAAGTTCATGAAGAACAAAGTAACGCATTAAGAAAGATGACATGATGTAGACGGATAAACTCAAGCAATATTATGAAAACCCCATCTTGTTACCCTTGATGGCAAAAACACCTACTTTGTGACTGGGTGAGGACACCGCAAGATTGAACCCAAAACCATGCACTTCTCCCATTGCAAGAATTACCAATCTAGTTGGCAAAACCAAACCAATAACTCGAAGAGACTTGAAAGAATATGAAATCATGCATATAAGAAATCAGAGGAGATTCAAATAAGATTCATGGATAATCTGAAGATAAACTCACAATTTATCGGATCTTGACAAACACACCACAAAAGAGGATTACATCGAATAGATCTCCATGAAGATCATGAAGAAAATGGGTTTTAATATCACAGAGAGAGAATAAGCTATCTAGCTACCAGATATGGACCCATAGGTCTTGTAACATCCCAAACTTTGGAATGTTATAATAATTATTAGAATGATGTTTGTTGGTTTGAGTGAAAATTTGAAACTTTTTGAAACTTTTGAAAGTTTATTGAGAGAGAATGAAATGACTTTCCCAAACTTTCACTTTGCATTTTTCTCATCAGGAATTCAAATTCATTTCATCACAAAACCCCCAGAGTGAAGATGACATGACTTCTTCCATTTAAAGAAATGAAAAGGGATTTGAAAAGAATTTGAATTTCATTTGAAAATATTTCAAATTCAGAAACTTTATGCAACTCAATGATTTTCATGAGAGAGGATAATATGACTTCTTCAAATGTGTGAAATATGAGTTGGAAGTTTAATTATTTGAAGTTGAAAACTATTTGATAAAAGTCTCATATGGAGTTTCAAATTCATTTCAGTTTCCTATTTGAAATTTCATGCATCCAAACCCCTTGCAAAGATTTTGAGAGGAGTAAAAGGACACTCCAAAAGCCACGGGGTTAATTGTGAAGTTTTTGAATCATAAAACCCAAGGGGTTATATGAAAAATAATTTGCAATAATAAATAAAGCCATTTAGGCATTTTCTGAAAAATACATTTTAAAAAGTATTTATTTTGGCTGTGGAAAAATGTCCATTAAATGGCATTTGTTTCCCTAGTCATTTTGATGTATACACTTTATTTTTTTGGACAAGTTTTGAATGCCTTAATGCTGTTTTTATTGCCCTGTAAATTAATATTGGAAAATCATTAAAGCCTTTTAAGACGGGCCGGCCCATAGTCTTTAAACCCGAATTTATTTCGTAACGGTCACCGCTAATAACACCCCCTCTCTCTCTCTCACTGACAAGCCGGTCCCGCCGCCCGACCGCAAACATCACCGGTCATCCTCCTCCTCCCACGCGCCCGACGACCACCGGCGAGCACTCGCCGTGGATCTCGCCTCCTTCCATTCCCCGACCCTCTGAGCCCCTTATAAGAAGCCGCATACCCCTGCGCCTCCATTCCCCCTGTTTTCCCCTTCTCCCGTGCACCACCCTCACCGGAATCTCTCGCCGGAGATACCCACAGCCGCCACGCCATTGTTGCTCCCCTACTCCACCCTGCCTTCCCCGAGCGCCACTGAGCCCTCTACCCAACTCCTCTCGCCCGTGCGCACCACCCCACCTCTCTGCGTCTCCATACACCCACCAGAGCCGCCGTAACCACAACCTTGCCGGAGCTCCACCACTTCCCGAATCGCTCTGAGCTTGTGGTCATCAACACCGTCGCCTCCTCACCCCTCCGACGCCACCATCGCCATCGCCGTGCTCCCCCGCATCGAACGGAGCCGCCGCCATTGCCGGAGGACCACCGGAGGCGCTTCCCCGATGACCTCGACGCCCCTGCCATCGCCGGAGCCTTCGCCGGAGCCGGCAACCACCACGGTGAGCCTCTCTCCCTCTCCTCCGTCCGATTTGTAGTGAACGGTTTAGATTAGATTCTTTAAATTTGTGAACCGGTACGCGTTACAGTTCGGTCGTCCGTCCGTATCACACTAGCCCACACACACCTGGACCAACCAGAGCATGCCACGTAGCCCCCCTGACCGTTAGTTTAGATTTTTTCTTTTTCTGTTTTAATTTCTGTTTCCAGAATAGTTCTAATTTTGTTTTTATCATATTTTTTAGGTTTTCAAGTGTTTTTAATTGACTCTTTTTGCATTATGTCATAAATTTATTGTAGTTTTTGTAGATATAAAGTTTGGCTATGTTTGAAAATTTAAATGTGAATTTAAACAGATTGGATTTAAATTTTGTTTTCTGAATATCTTGAGTTTTAAAATGTATTTTTGATTGATTCTTTTTGCTACTTGTCACTAGTGATATTAGTTATCATTAGCAAGAGTTTGAGAATTTTTTTAGAATATTTTAAATAGTGTTTTCAAACCAAACAGAATCTGTTTAGTTTCATATTAGTTTATTTATATTGATTTACTTTGTTTTATTTTGAAAATCTGAATATGATTTATATTAAGTTTCAGATTTCATTTAGTTTTGTTGTTCCAAACCTTAGTAATTTACTTGCTGTTAACAAAAGTTAATTTGTTTAGTTTATAAATTTTGTTGTAGGGACCTATAACCTTTTTCAAATAGGTATAGTTTATTACAAAGCAAATTAGTTAGTAATAATACTTTTAACTAAAGTTTTATATAATTAGATTCTGTTTTCAAATAAAATTTGTAGTAATTCCTTTCTGTTAAGAAATGCTTAGTTAATAAAAATAATTTAGATTAGTTCTATTATGATAGGAAAACTATATTATTTTCATTAGGTAATATGTTATAAAAACAACTTAGTTTCATAGAAACTATTTTCACAAAGTTATAGATGACTTAATTATGTTTTATAATAAATGCTTTTACTATTTATTTTCTGTTAACTTAGTGGTTTTATAAAAGTGTTTTCTCTTATGTTAGTGTTTCACTCATTGTTAAGTTTATTAGGCAAACATTTATGTTGTTTAGGATGTTGTTTTCATAGTTTTAGTTGTTCTTCAAAAGTAATTATTTTTGCTAGTAAAACATTACTAAAACCCTTTTATTATATTTTACTTTGTTTTGGGTTTTGTGTTACTTTTGAATTTGTTGGAGTTTTGTGTTTCTACTTTTGTCTTAAGTATTTCCTTCATCAACCTTGTTGCTTTTGTTTTGTGTTACTTTTTGTTAGAATTGATTGCTAGTATGATTGCTTATATGTATGTAATGTTTGTTATATAGATTTTTCATCGTAGAGTGACGTATAGTCTATCAAGTTATTTCTGAGAGCAATCTATTTCTTCATCAACAGTACAGGCAAGTTCACCTTGACCATCTATTTCATACCTATGTTTTATTTCATGTAGTGACATCATTCAGCACATCCCTCCCGTAGTGTTATTGAAATTCTTGTAGTTGAGTAGAATGCATGAGGTAGGAACCCACCACTGGTTACTAAAGCCCCGGGAACGTTAGTTACTTTTATGCTATGCTAAAGTAGACAGGGTTTGGTATGAGCGTTCGTGAGTGGTGTGAAGAAGGACTCTACGTCAAGACGACAACTTCATGAAGACATTTTCAAGTCCTGCATCTTCAAGTCCTCAAGACTTCAAGACTCAAGAAGACAAGTTTTCAATACACACTACTGGGTGAAGGATGGTTGATTGGGCATCCCTGGAGAAACCAGTGGATGGCCGGGATGCATGGAGAAGCGCCATGACATCTTGCGGAAAGCTTCACCCAGACTCAAAGAGAAGGATGAATACTTCATGCCCGGAAGCTTACTTGTGTAGCCACAAGTCATTATGGGCTCTGGCTTGGTTGATCTTTGTTGTGACTCTGCTGGGCAGTGCTACGAGATGTAGTCGACGTTAGGATTGGATGGGCACTGTCGGAGAGTCAGGGAAACACTCTGAAAGACCATGTTTCTTTCATCCTGTTCTCAAACACCAGGTAGTGCGAGGACTTACCAGGAGGGAAAGAATCTTGTGGGTAAAGTACACAACACTCTGCAGAGTTAAACCTAATCGATTAGCCGTGTCCACGGTTACGGACAATTTGAGCTTCTAGACTTGGATCTATCTCTAAACTCTCAACACTGGACTGATAACTAATTGTGGGCAACTTATGATACTTATGGGCATTGAGACATTGGTTGGCGGAACCATGTCATGATAGGTAACTCCATAGTGAAATTCCTGATATTCCTTTGTTGTAGGGAAAATAAATTCAGCTTTTACGCAAAAACTTAGACACAGAGCCACAAAGCCTTTGCATATAGAATAGTCTTTATTCTTCTGTTCTACTATGGTGATCTTGCCAGTACATTCAATGTACTGACCTACACGGCTGCAATGTCTTATGTTGCAGATACTCTTCTACGACGGGTAAAAGTACGATTCAGGGTTACGGTCCGCACTCAACTTGTTGTTGGTGTTATTGGGACTCCACTCCCGTTGACTGTATCCGCTGCTATTTTAAGGTATATATCGGTTTTACGTTAATTACATGTGATTGCACTTTGATATATACATTGATGTACCATGTGTGCTAGCATACTGATCCAGGGATGGCACAGAAAACATAGAGGCTTGACTCGTTTTGAGTCGGGTCGCTACAGGTCTATGGTGGACTACTCATCCATCATAGGAGGGGCAATGGAGGTGATGTAGATGCCCTCCGTGATCGAAACCCCCTCTGGCGGATTACCGAAAAAGGCTCCAAAATTGGATCTCTCGAGAACGTAAGCTTTTGGCAACAGAAAAGTACTTTCGTGGCTCTTTTTGTTGTTGGGGGAATATTTCGGTATTTATAGCTCAAGAATTAGGGTTAGGAGACCTGCCGGGAGGCGACAAGCCTGCTAGGCGCGGCCAGAAGGGGGGCCAAGCTGTAACATCCCAAAATTTCATTTTGGAATGTTATTAATATAGCTATGCATCCATCATCATCATTGTTTGAATACATGTATTGTTGAAATGCCCTTTCTAAACTTCTGAAAGCCCTTTCTATTTTTTCCCTAACTTGCTTTCACCCATTTGAAATTTTGGTTAAATGTTCAAAATAAGAGGGGAGTAACATGACACTCCACACCAGGGTAAAATTGGTGATCTATTTGAACAAAAATAACCAAGAGTTATTTTGAAAATATTTGCAAAAAGGGTTTAAAAACAATTAGGCAATTTCTGAAAATATTATTTTTTTCAAAGTGTTCAAATGACAGAATAAAAATGCTCATTAAATAGCATTTATTATTCTGTTAATTTTGATATATAATACCCCTATATTTAGAGACGATTTGAATGCTTTAAATATTTTTGAATGTCTCTAGAAAATCATTAAAGGAAAAACGGTAACGGTTACTGTATTAAATGGGCCGGCCCGCAGGCTTTATTTCGCGAATTCAATACGCGCCGGCCGACCGACGCGGAAACCTCGCCCTCCCACTCGCTGCCACTGGACCCTACCCGACCGACCGTTTCACCCGAACGGTCATCTCCTTCCTCCCCGCACGCGCCGGACTTCGCCGGCAGTTACTCCCTCTCCCCCGGATCTCTCTCCCCTCTCCTCCCCCGCACCCCTCGAGCACCCTATAAGTACCGGCCAGCCCCGCCTTTCATTTCCCCCCGAGCCCCCTCTGTCCCTCGCCGAGGCGCTACCCAATTGCTCGCCGGAGTAGCCACCCCACCGAAGCTCCCGTCGACCGTAGCCGTCGATTCCGACCACCGTTCCACCCACACGTGCCACCAGTCGACTCCGGAGACCCGTCGCCATCGCCCGGACCACTTCGCTGCTTTCCCCGACCACCGGAGCACCTCGCCATCGTCTTCGCCGCTTCCGGACTCGCCGGAGACCTCCGACGCCGGCCACCTTTTCCCCGTAAGCTCCCTCGACCCTCGGATCCAGAATCAACGCCTGAGATTAGATAGGAAATAAATCCGAACCGGTATCCTCTACCGACCGGTCACCCGCCCGAAAGCACTCGCGCGCACACCCTAGCCACCAATCGGACAGCGCCACGTAGCCCCCTGGCCGTTGCAAATCATTTTCCTTTCCTGTTTTTGTTTTAATTAACAAAATGATTTCAAATTTTGTTTTGCTTATAACTTTTAACCTGTTTAATATTTTGAGTTGATTCTTTTTGCAATAGCTCACATTTCTCATGTAGTTTCACCCTGTACTTTTAAATTTCAAATTTGACCTATAAAATTTGAATTGAATCAAATTTGCTCAAAATCTTCAAATCTGAATAACTAGAGTTTGAAAATAGATTTTGATATGAATATTTTTGCTACTGTTTGATATTGGTTAGTACTATCACCATGTTTAGTTTGAGGATTTTTAGGATGATTTTGATTAGTGTTCTAGCTATAAATAGAATCTGCTTAGTATTATAGTATAGTTTTATTTACTTAGTTTTAGTTAGTTTAACTTAGATTTAGTTTTAATTTGTTTAGTAGGTTCTGTTGATTATACATTTAGTGTTTTACTTATTGTTAATAAAAATATAAAATTGTTTAGTTTATTTCCTTGTTAAGATAGGAATCACAACTTCTTTTCAAATAGGTTATTTTGATTAAAACAACTAGTTTAGTAATAGATTCTTTTAATAGAGTTTTATATAATTTAATTTTGTTTTCTAAAACAAGTTTATTTGTAAATTCTTTTCTGTTAAGAACATGTTTTACTAATAAATAATAAGTTTGGTTTTGCTCTCTTGTTAGTAAAACTATAGTTGTTTCATTCAGTGTTTATCAAAACTTTTACAAACTTTACAAAAGTTTTCTTAATAAACTTAAATTGATTTTCTTCTGTTTATTAACAAAAATATTTTATTGTTACTTGCTGTCAACAATTTTTTTGTTATTACAAAATAGTTTTATTATGTTAGTAGTGTTTTATCAATCACCTCCAAGTAAACAAAACTTTGTGTGTTTTCTTGCTAGTGATTTTTGTGCATTGTTGCCTTGATTGTTAATACTTCTTTGCTGAATGTTATGAGTTGTTATTTTGTTGTATGCTTATTGGGTGCTTTGTTTGCTTCGTTAGATTATCCGGAGTGCGAAGCTTGTTACTTAGAGTCACTCACAAACGAAGATCATCAATCAGGCAAGTCACTTTGACCATGTTTACCCATGTTTTATATGCATTAGTTCTACCATATCCCCAATTTCATGCAAGATAGGTTAGTTGGAAACTTGGGTACATTGTTGTAGTATCATGTGGTAGGTACCTTATCAACCTCTTTGACACATTGGCCCCGGGAAACGTTGTTTTACCTTTTTGCTATGTTATTAGTAGACGGGGTTGGTTGTGTGATTCATGAGAGTTGAGAGAGTTAATAATTTCAAGACCTACATAATGATTAAGATTTAAGACTCCGAGTTTTCAACATACCTCTGGGTGGATGATGGTTGAATGGCACCCTGGAGAAACCAGTGGATTTGCCTAGGTGATGCTGGAGATGGCCAGTATTCACGCGGAAAGGTCTACCCAGGCACAAAGAGATGGATGGATGCTTTAAAACCCAAGGCTTACCTGCACAGCCACAAGTCATTATGGGCTCTGGCTTGGTTGGATATCGTGGTGACCCTGGACAGGCGGTGCTACGAGAGGTAGAAGAACGGTAGGAAAGGATGGGCACCGACAGAGTCGCAGGGAAACCCTTTGGAAGACCATGTTTTGGTCATCCGTTTCTCAAACACCCTGAAGTGCGAGAAATCAAACGGAGGCGACCAAATCTTGTGGGGAACGTGTGCAAAACTCTGCAGAGTATTCAAAACCTAATCGATTAGCCGTGTCCACGGTCATGGACGACTTGAGCCAAAGGAATTGAAACTTCCGGAACTCTCAACACAATTAATAATGATGATGTGGGTATTAATAATTTTGGGAATGAGAATTGGTTGGTGGAACCATCTCATTAATCAACCAACTTAGCAATATTTTGCTTAGCCCCTCCCTTGATGTAGGAAAAAATTGGCTTTACGCAAAAAAAACTTATCACCCCACCTGCCATATATGCATATAGACTAGATGATTATCTTTTCACCCCTGTATTGTGACTTTGCCGGCATATTCCATATGCTGACCTACATGGCTGCAACGTATCATGTTGCAGAGTACTTTTCCGACCAGGAGTGAGGACACATTCTATGCTCAGTGAGATGCCCTCGGAGTCAGATGGACTCATCTACCTTCGACGCTTCCGCAAGATTTAGATATTCTCATGAGTTGGCTTTTAGCCACTTTATTGTAATTTTTATTGTAATAAAGGACTCGAAATGAGATTTCGATTAATATATTTGCTGTGTGATTTCCCTTTGATATATACATTGATGTACCGTGTGTGTACCAGCATGATCTTGGGATGGTACGGAAACACCGGAGACTTGACCTTTCAGGTCGGGTCGCTACACAAGCCTAGCAGGCTCGTGGCACCCTGGCACCTCCCCGACATTCACTCCAAGCTTGGATGACTTGTTTCCTTCCATAAAAATTCCTTCCAAAGGTTTTATTCTATTTGGACTCCATTTAATATCCCATAGCTGCAAAACACAAAAACAAGGAAAAAACAGAAACTCGCACTTGGATCTTGATTAATAGGTTAGTGCCAAAAATAATATAAAATAGCATATTAATACATATAAAACATCCAAAACAGATAATATAATAGCATGCCATCATCAAAAAATATAGATACGTTGGAGACATATTAGCTGCGCGTACGTGGTGATGAGGCTCCAGACCATCCTGATGGCAAGTGAAGTGCGAGAGGAAGCGCATGGGATCCGGCGTTAGCGGGGTGGAGTGAGGAGGAGGATGTGCAAGGGATGGGGACGTCGGGCGACCTAAAAAGCCGGCAAATGGACTCAGGTGGCGATTCGAAGCGGCGCCACGCGGTGTTCACACTGCGCCAACGGTCGAGGTGCCCTTTGGACCGTCGGGTTTCTCAACGAGTCCGCGTGGGGCCATGCCGTTAGACTGACGTGGCGGGCGCCTGTGAAAAGACGCATGTAAAACATGATGGATGGAGTGGCGTGGTTCAGCCCAATAGTCCAAAGAAACCTGGGCTCCACTCGTCGGTTGTTAATGGTCAAACCATTAACCTGATGGCATCCTCCTCTATGACTATTTTTGAGGGTTTTAGAAAGAGAGTGGGAAAAAGTGAGCAACTGTTAAGAGCGTGGAGGTCAATGAGTAAAAATAAGGAATGATGGGCACGGGAATAGAAATCCCTTCAATGAATGATAATCAAAACCATCGTGTAGCACGTATATAGAAGTTGTGCGTTAATGACATTGATGTGGTATCTTGAAAAATGTGTGAGTCCATAATTGTTGATTCATAGAAGTGTCGAGATTAATAGGTGTTAACTTGTTATTCATCTAAAAATTCAAGAGGCATGGTGATGATGTGTGAGCATTTATACTCCTCGTTGAAAGGCTAGTGTTGTTTCGAGTCGGGGGCGCACGATGGTTAGTTCCTAACAACCTCCTTCCTCGGGGCATGCGAGGAGTACTTTGATTGTGATAAAACTAATAAAACTTTGCAATAGGTATGTGAGTTCTTTATGTCTAATGTGACACCATGGACATACGGCTCTTCACCTTCTCATATTTGCTAGCCTCTTCGGTACCGTGCATAGCCCATTCTCACCTCGAGGATCGGTGTAAACTTTTGCCGGTGCATCCAAACCCCGTGACATGATTCACTCTGTTGCAATAAGCATCATTATATCTTCCTCAAAACAGCCACCATACATACTATTTGTGGAAAATATATCGTTCTTCATGCAAATTCCATCGTCACTTCACATGACTAGTGTGTTCATCATCATAATGCGCTTTGCATGATCATATAGGGCTGGCATACTATTTGTAGCAAAGACATCGTTCTTCAGGTTTTTGATACATGTCATGCTAGATCATTGCACATCCTAGTACATTGCTAGATGCATTCCTATTGAGTCATATCTTCCTATCATGTTGAGTTGTGAATAATTAAAAGTGTGATGATCATCATTATTAGAGAAATGTCCTAGTGAGGAAAGAATGCTGGCGATTATGATCCCCCCACAAGTCGGGATGAGAATCCGGACGAAAAATGAAATAAAAATTGGGGAGGCCAAATGAGCCCACCATAAAAAATGAAAAAACAAAAAGGAAAGAAAATGGGGGAGGCAAGAAAAAAAAAGAGGGAGAGAAGCCTGATAACTCACAAGTGTAAGGGATTGTTTGTAGCCTTTTTGGATAAGTGAGAGTGTCGAATCCCAATGAGAAGCTGAAGGTAGAACAAATATTCCCTCAAGTTCTCTCGAGCATCGATACAACTCTACGGACGCTAATGCTTGCTTTACCTAGAACAAGTATCAAACTACTTTGCAGGAATAAATCTAGAAGTACTATGCAAGATAATAAAGAACGTGGGAATAAATGTTAGGTGTTGTTTTAAAAAAATAAAAATAAAAGTAAATATCTTAGTAGAAAGTTTTTTGTGTAATGCAAGAGAAAGATTGTCCCTAGGCAATTTAATATAATATGATAGATACTTGTTATATGCAAAGAGGGAGAGCCATGTGCTAACACACTTCCCGTACTTGGATCAAATGCACTTATGACTGGAACTCTAGCACGCATCTGTTGGGGAATGTTGCATGGGAAACAAAAAAATTCCTACACACACACAGATCTATCCATGGTGATGAGCATCTACGAGAGGGAGAGTGGATCTACGTACCCTTGTAGATCGCTAAGTGGGAAGCGCTAAGAAACGCGGTTGGTGTAGTCGAACGTCTTCGCGATCCAATCACGATCCGTCCTGCGATCCAATTACGATCCGTCCCATGAACTTGATCATGATCCGTCCCACAAACTTGATCACGATCCTTCCGATCTAGTGCCGAACGGATGACACCTCCGCGTTCAGCACACGTACAGCTTGATGACGATCTCCGCTGTCTTGATCCAGCAAGAAGGAGCGGAGAGGAAGAAGAGTTCTTTGGCAGCGTGACGGTGCTCCGCGATGGTGGTGGAGCTATTCCGGCAGGGCTTCACCTAAGCACTGCAGAAATTCGATCTAGAGGAGAAACTATGGACTAGAGGGTAGGGTTGCACGTGGCTGAAAATCTTGTGCAAAAACCCTAAAACCCTCTAGTATATATAGGAGGAGAGGAGGAGAGGAGGCAGCCTTGTCTTCCACGCCAAGGAGGTTCGGCCGAACCAGGAGGGAGGAATCCTCCGCCTCCACTCCTAGTAGGATTAGGACTCCTTCCTAATTTAGCCTTTTTTGCCTCTTTCCACCTTTTTCCTTTTGGGATTTTCTTCCCAACTGCATGGGCCTTGTGTGGGACTTCCACCAGCCCACTAGGGGCTGGTATTAATCCTTCCATAGCCCATGTAGCCTCTTGGGTCGAAATACCCCTCCCGATGGTCTCCCGGTACACTACCGGCACTCCCGGTACACTACCGATGAGCCCGAAACTTTTCCAGCGATAAAAATAGGACTTCCTATATATCGATCTTTACCTCTGGATGATTTCGGAGCTCCACGTGACATGCGGGATCTCATCCGGGACTCCGAACAACCTTCGGTCACCACCACACATAACTCTATACTACCAAAGCGTCACCAAACCTTAAGTGTGCAGACCCTGCGGGTTCGAGAACTATGTAGACATGACCGAGACACTTCTACGGTCAATAACCAATAGCGGGACCTGGATGCCCATATTGGTTCCTACATATTCTACAAAGATCTTTATCGGTCGAACCTCTATGTCAAGGATTCAGTTAATCTCGTATGATGTTCCCTTTGTTCTTCGGTATGTTACTTGCCCGAGATTCGATCATCGGTATCTCCATACCTAGTTCAACCTCATTATAGGCAAGTCTCTTTACTCATTCCGTAAAACAAGATCCGGCAACTAACACTTAGTCACATTGCTTGCAAGGCTTATTGTGATGTTGTATTACCGAGTGGGCCCTGATATTCCTGCTCGTTCACACAGAGTAACAAATCCCAGTCTTGATCCATGCCAACTCAACAGACACCCTCGAAGATACCTGTAGAGCACCTTTATAGTCACCCAGTTACGTTGTGACGTTTGATACAGACAAGGCACTCCTCCGATGTTCGTGAGTTGCATGATCTCATGGTCATAGGAACACATACTTGACATGCAGCAAACAGTAGCAATAAACTGACACGATCATATGCTACATTTGTAGTTTGGGTCTTTTCCATCACATCATTCTCCTAATGATGTGATCCCATTATCAAATGACATCACATGTCAATGGCCAGGAAACCTTGACCATCTTTGATGAACGAGCTAGTTCACTAGAGGCATACTAGGGACAAAGTGTTGTCTATTTACCCACACATGTAATGTGTTTCCAATTAATACAATTATAGCATGGATAATAAACGATTATCATGAACAAGGAAATATAATAATAAACACTTTATGTATTGCCTCTAGGGCATATTTCCAACAGGCTCCCACTTGCACTAGAGTCAATAATCCAGCTCACATCACTATGTGATTTACATTGTAATGAATCGAACACCCATGCAGTTCTGGTGTTGATCATGTTTAGCCCTTGGAAGACGTTTAGTCAACGGGTCTACAACATTCAGATCCGTGTGCACTTTGCAAATATTCATGTGCTTCTCCTCGATGTAATCGCGGATGGAGTTGAAGCGTCGCTTTATGTGTCTGGTCCTCTTGTGAAACCTTGGTTCCTTGGCTAGAGCAATGGCACCAGTGTTGTCAGAGAACAGGTTCATTTGATTCAGTGCACTTGGCACTACTCCAAGATTTGTCATGAACTGCTTCATCTAGACACCTTCCTTCGCCGCCTCCGAGGCTGCGATGTACTCCGCTTCACATGTTGAATCGGCTACCATGCTTTGCTTGGAACTACACCAGCTTACCGCTCCCGCGTTGAGAATAAATAATTATCCGGCTTGTGACTTAGAGTCATCCGGATCAGTGTCAAAGCCTGCATCAACGTAACCCTTTACGACGAGCTCTTCATCACCTCCATAAACGAGAAACATTTCCTTAGTCCTTTTCATGTACTTAAGGATATTCTTGACCGCTGCCCACTGTTCCATTCCAGGATCACTTTGAAACCTTCCGGCCATACTTATGGCAAGGCTGACATCCGGTCTTGTGCACAGCATTGCATACATGATAGAGCCTATGGCGGAAGCATAGGGGATGGCACTCATCTTTTCTCTATCTTGTGCAGTCACTAGGCATTGAGTCTTACTCAACTTCACACCTTGTAACACAGGCAAGAACCCCTTCTTGGACTGATCCATTTTGAACTTCTTCAAAATTTTATCAAGGTATGTGCTTTGTGAAAGTGCTATTAAGCGTCTCGATCTATCTCTATAGATCTTAATGCCTAATATGAAAGCAACTTCTCCTAGGTACTTCATTGAAAAACTCTTGTTCAAATATTCCTTCATGCTTTCCAGCATTTCTATATTGTTTCCAATCAGCAATATGTCATCCACATATAATATTAGAAACGCTATAGAGGTCCCACTCACTTTCTTGTAAATACAAGCTTCTCCATAAACTTGTATAAACTCAAACGCTTTGATCACCTCATTAAAACGCTTATTCCAACTCCAAGATGCTTGCACCAGCCCATAAATGGATTGTTGGAGTTTGCAAACTTTGTCAGCATTCTCTGGATCGACAAAACCTTCTGGTTGCATCATATACAACTCTTCCTCAAGGAAACCGTTGGGGAACGCTGTTTTGACATCCATCTGCCAAATTTCATAGTCGAAATAAGCAGCTATTGCCAACATGATTCTGACAGACTTAAGCATCGCTACGGGTGAGAAGGTCTCATCGTAGTCAACTCCTTGAACTTGTGAAAAACCCTTTGCCACAAGTCGAGCTTTATAGACGGTGACATTACCGTCCGCGTCTGTCTTCTTCTTAAAGATCCATTTGTTCTGAATGGCCTTTCGCCCTTCAGGTAATACTTCCAAAGTCCATACTTTGTTTTCATACATGGATCCCATCTCGGATTTCATGGCCTCTAACCATTTCTCGGAATCTGGTCCCATCACTGCTCCTCCATAGCTCGTAGGTTCATTGCTGTCCAACAACATGACCTCCAAGACAGGGTTGCCGTACCACTCAGGAGTAGTACGCGGCCTTGTGGACCTACGAGGTTGAATAGTAGCTTGATCGGAAGCTTCATGATCATCATCATTAACTTCCTCTTCTACCGTCGTAGGTTCCATAGAAACATCTTTCTGCGCTGCGCTACTTTCTGGTTGAAGTAAAGGTTCAGTAACCTCATCAAGCTCTATTTTCCTCCCACTCAATTCTTTCGAGAGAAACTCTTTCTCAAGAAATGTTCCGTTCTTAGCGACAAACAATTTGCCTTCAGATTTGAGATAGAAGGTATATCAGACTGTCTCTTTCAGGTATCTGAAGACGCATTTTTCCGCTGTGGGTTCCAGCTTTTCAGGCTGAAGCTTTTTGACATAAGCATCACATCCCCAAACTTTAGGAAATGACAACTTTGGCCTCTTGCCAAACCACAGTTCATATGGCGTCGTCTCAACGGATTTTGATGGTGCCCTATTTAAAGTGAATGCAGTTGTCTCTAACGCATAACCCCAAAATGATAGTGGCAAATCAGCAAGAGACATCATAGAACACACCAGATCTAATAAGGTTCGATTACGACGTTCAGACACACCATTACGCTGTGGTGTTCCGGGCGGTGTCAACTGTGAAACAATTCCACATTGTCTTAAGTGACTGCCAAACTCATAACTCAGATATTCACCTCCTCGATCAGATCGCAGGAATTTAATCTTCTTGTTACGATGATTCTCAACTTCACTCTGAAATTGCTTGAACTTTCCAAACGTTTCAGACTTGTGTTTCATCAAGTAAATATACCCATATCTACTTAAGTCATCAGTGAAGGTGAGAAAATAACGATATCCACCACGCGTTGTAACATTCATTGGACCGCACACATCAGCATGTATGATTGCCAATAATTCACTCGCCCGTTCCATTGTTCTAGAGAACGGCGCTTTAGTCATCTTGCCCATGATGCATGGTTCACATGTGTCAAGTGATTCAAAATCAAGTGACTCCAAAATTCCATCAGCATGGAGCTTCCTCATGCGTTTTACACCAATATGACCTAAACGGTAGTGCCACAAGAAAGTGGTACTATCATTATCAACTCTACATCTTTTGGCATCAATGTTATGAACATGTGTGTCATCACTATCAAGATTCAATATGAATAAACCCCTAACGTTGGGTGCATGACCATAAAAGATATTACTCATATAAATAGAACAACCTTTATTTTTTGATTTAAATGAGTAACCGTCTCGCAATAAACAAGATCCAGATATAATGTTCATGCTTAACGCATGCACTAAATAATAATTATTCAGGTTCATCACTAATCCCGATGGTAATCGAAGAGAGAGCGTGCCGACGGAGATCACATCAACCTTGGAACCATTTCCCACGTGCATCGTCACTTCGTCTTTGCCAGCCATCGTTTATTCCGTAGTTCTTGCTTTGAGTTGCAAATGTGAGCAACCGAACCGGTATCAAATACCCAGGCACAACTACGAGATCTAGTAAGGTACACATCAATAACATGTATATCATATATACCTTGTTTGTCGTTGGCCGCCTTCTTGTCAGCCAGGTACTTGGGGTAGTTTCACTTCCAGTGACCAGTTCCCTTGCAATGAAAGCACTCAGTTTCTGGCTTGGGTCCATGCTTGGGCTTTTTTATAGGAGTAGCAACTGCTTTGCCATCCTTCTTGGTTTTACCCTTCTTGCCCTTGCCCTTGACCTTGCCATTTTTCTTGAAACTAGTGGTTTTATTGACCATCAACACTTGATGTTCTTTCTGGATTTTAGACTCAGCGACTTTTAGCATCGCAAATAGCTCGACGATTGACTTGTTCATCCCGTGCATGTTATAGTTCATCACAAAGCTCTTGTAACTAGGTGGTAGAGATTGAAGAACTCTATTAGTGATCGCCTCTGGTAGAAGGGAAATTCCCAACTCCGCTAGACAAGTTGAATACCTAGACATTCTGAGTATATGTTCACTGATAGACCCGTTCTCCTCCATCTTGCAAGCATAGAGCTTATCGGAGGTTTCATACCTCTCGATCCGGGCATTCTTCTGAAAGATAACATCAACTCCTGGAACATCTCATATGCTCCATGACGTTCAAAACGTCTTTGAAGTCCCGGTTCTAAGCCATACAATATTGCACACTGAACTACTGAGTAATCTCCAGTATGTGCCTCCCAAGCGTTCTTAACATCTTTGGAGGTCATGTCTTCTGGTTGGTCACCAAGTGGTGCATCAAGGACAGTTGATTTCTGGGAAGCCGTGAGGATAATCCTCAGATTACGGGCCCAATCAACAAAGTTACTTCCATCATCTTCAACTTAGCTTTCTCTAGGAACGCATTAAAATTCAGGGGTGCTACTGCGCGAGCCATTGATCTACAACATAAATATGCAAAGTTTACTTAGACTATTGTTCAAGATAATGAGTTTAGTTAATCAAATTACTAAACCTCAACTCAAATCGACATCCCTTAGGTCATCTGAGTGTCACATGATCCAAATTCACCAACTTAAGTCCGATCATCACGTGAGTTGAGGTGGCTTCAATGGTGAACATCTCATGTTGATCATATCTACTATATGACTCATGTTCGACCTTTCGGTCTCTTGTGTTTCGAGGCCATGTCTATACATGCTAGGCTCGTCAAGTTTAACCCGAGTGTTCTGCGTGTGCAACACTGGCTTGCACCTGTTGTATGTGAACGTAGAATCTATCACACCCGATCATCACGTGGTGTCATGACACGACGAACTTTCGCAGCAGTGCGCACTCGGGGAGAACACAATTCATCTTGAAATTTAAGTGAGGGATCACCTTATAATGCTACCGTCGTCCTAAGCAAAACAAGGTGCATAAAAGGATTAACATCACATGCAATTCATAAGTGACATGATATGGCCAGGAACTTATGCTCTTGATCTCCATCTAGAAAGCACCGGCATGATCTCCATCGTCACCGGCATGACACCATGATCTTCATCATCTTGATCTCCATCAATGTGCCGCCATCGGGGTTGTCGCGCCCAACATGCTTCTACTACTATTGCTACCGTTTAGCGATAAAGTAAAGCATTACATAGCGCTTAATGATTGACACGCAGGTCATACAATAATTAAAGACAACCCTATGGCTCCTGCCGGTTGCCGTACTCATCGACATGCAAGTCATGATAATCTATACATCACATGATCATCTCATACATCACATATATCACCTCATGTAATTGGCCATATCACATCACAACATACCCTGCAAAAACAAGTTAGACGTCCTCTAATTGTTGTTGCATGTTTTACGTGGCTGCTATGGCTATCTAGCAAGAACAATTCTCATCTACGCAAAAACCACAACGGTGATACACTAGTTGATTTTCAACCTTCTCAAGGTCCGCCTTTGTCGAATCCGATCCAACTAAAGTGAGAGAAACTTGCACCCGCAAGCCATCTATGCAACAAGTTGCGGTCGATGGAACCAGTCCCTCGTAAGCATACGAGTAATGTTGGTCTAGGCCGCTTCATCTCACAATACCGCTGAACCAAAATCCGACCAAAGGAGGAAGCAATCTAAGCATCAACGCCCACAAACCTTTTATGTTCTACTCGAGATCTCATTTACACATAGACCTAGCTCTGATACCACTGATGGGGAACGTTGCATGGGAAACAAAAAAAATTCCTATGCACACGCAGATCTATCCATGGTGATGAGCGTCTATGAGAGGGAGAGTGGATCTACGTACCCTTGTAGATCGCTAAGCGGGAAGCGTTAAGAAACGCGGTTGGTGTAGTCGAACGTCTTCGCAATCCAAATCGCCGTGCGTCCCGCGATCCAATCATGATCCGTCCCGCGATCCAATCATGATCCGTCCCGCGATCGAATCACGATCCGTCCCGCAAACTTGATCATGATCCGTCCCGTGAACTTGATCACGATCCTTCCGATCTAGTGCCGAACGAACGACACCTCCGCGTTCAGCACACGTACAGCTCGATGACGATCTCCGCTGTCTTGATCCAGCAAGAAGGTGTGGAGAGGAAGAAGAGTTCTGCGGCAGCGTGACAATGCTCCAGCGATGGTGGTGGAGCCACTCCGGTAGGGCTTTGTCTAAGCATCGTAGGAATCCGATCTCGAGGAGAAACTATGGACTAGAGGGTAGGGTTGCACGTGGCTGAAAATCTTGTGCAAAAACCTTAAAACCCTCTGGTATATATAGGAGGAGAGGAGGAGAGGTGGCATCCTTGGCTTCCAAGCCAAGGAGGTTCGGCCGAACCAGGAGGGAGGAATCCTCCTCCTCCACTCCTAGTAGGATTAGGACTCCTTCCTAATTTAGCCTTTTTTGCCTTTTTCCACCTTTTTCCTTTTGGGCTTTTCTTCCCAACTGCATGGGACTTGTGTGGGACTTCCACCAGTCCACTAGGGGCTGGTATTCATCCTCCCATAGCCCATGTAGCCTCTTGGGTCGAAATACCCCTCCCAACGGTCTCCCGATACACTACCGACACTCCCGGTACACAACCGATGAGCCCGAAATTTTTTGGCGACCAAAATAGGACTTCCTATATATCAATCTTTACCTCCGGACCATTCCGGAGCTTCTCGTGACGTCCAGGATCTCATCCGGGACTCCGAACAACCTTCGGTCAGCACCACACATAACTCTATACTACCAAAACGTCACCAAACCATAAGTGTGCAGACCCTGCGGGTTCGTGAACTATGTAGACATGACCGAGACACTTCTACGGTCAATAACCAATAGAGGGACCTGGATGACCATATTGGTTCCTACATATTCTATGAAGATCTTTATCGGTTGAACCTCTATGTCAATGATTCAGTTAATCCCGTATGATGTTCCCTTTGTTCTTTGGTATGTTACTTGCCTGAGATTCGATCGTCGGTATCTCCAGACCTAGTTCAACCTCGTTATCAGCAAGTCTCTTTACTCGTTCCGTAATACAAGATCCCGCAACTAACACTTAGTCACATTGCTTGCAAGGCTTATTGTGATGTTGTATTACCGAGTGGGCCCTGATA
Source organism: Hordeum marinum (assembly GCA_022496015.1). NCBI lineage: Eukaryota > Viridiplantae > Streptophyta > Magnoliopsida > Poales > Poaceae > Hordeum > Hordeum marinum. The sequence continues at coordinate 154,118,631 of CM039678.1, forward strand.
TACCTCTCCGTTCATACGGAGTAACAAATCCCAGTCTTGATCCATGCCAACTCAACAGACACCCTCGGAGATACCTGTAGAGCACCTTTATAGTCACTCAGTTATGTTGCGACGTTTGATACACACAAGGCACTCCTCCGATGTTCGTGAGTGGCATGATCTCATGGTCATAGGAACACATACTTGACATGTAGAAAACAGTAGCAATAAACTGACACGATCATATGCTACGTTTGTAGTTTGAGTCTTGTCCATCACATCATTCTCCTAATGATGTGATCCCGTTATCAAATGACATCACATGTCAATGGCCAGGAAACCTTGACCATCTTCGATGAATGAGCTAGTTCACTAGAGGCATACTAGGGACAAAGTGTTGTCTATTTACCCATACATGTAATGTGTTTCCAATTAATGCAATTATAGCATGGATAATAAACGATTATCATGAACAAGGAAATATAATAATAAACACTTTATTTATTACCTCTAGGGCATATTTCCAACAACATCTGCAACTACCAAAGTTCATTAAGGTAAAACCCAACCATAGCATTAAGTATGAAGTTCTGTTTACTCCCATACACAACAACCCACCTACTCGGGTTTTTGCTTCTATCACTCACGCAACCCACCATAGGAAAATCATGAACATATTGCAACATCCTACAGCGGGGATCCCTCACATTAGCGCGACATGGAGGGCACCATAGGACAGCACCGTATCAACATACAACTCACATCCATAACATCATACCACAATTAATCCATAGGACAAAATAGATCTACTCAAACATTATAGGATAGCCAAATATCATTGGGAAATAATATATGGAGTTTAGCACCTTGTTTAAGTAGATATTACAATGGGTAAGAGAGGTGTTACACCGCTGCATAGAGGGGGAAAGAGTTGGTCCTAACGGCGGTGAATTTGTTGGTGTAGATCGTTGTCATGATGATTTCCCCGACGACATTCTGGTGCCACCAGGATAGACGGGGAGAGAGCCCCCCTGCTTATTCTTCTTCCTTGGACTCCCCTAGATGGGAGGAGAGTTCCCCCTCTCATCCATGGCCTCCATGGATTCGGAGGTTTAGGAACCCCTCCTAGATTGGATCTCCCTCTCTATTCTCTTCTGTTTCGCGTTCCTGTTTTCTGACTGGAAAACGTTTCTTATATTCCCGGAGATCCGTAACTCCGAATGCGTTGAGATTTATCAAAATTCTTCCAAAAATTAGCATCCTTGCGCCCGAAGGAGAGCTCTAACTGACGTACAAGGTGAGCATAACCCACCATGGCGCGCATGTGCCCTCAGGCTTGCCCTGGTGTACCGTGCACGTTGTGGGCCTCCATTTGCGTTGATTCCACTTCCCAAAATTACAAAATATTCCAAATTAATCCTCCATACATTTTTATCACCATTGGACTTCCTTTGGTATGGAATTTCTGCGACACAAAAAAAACACAAAAAATAGGAACATGCACTAGGCACTAGATCAATACGTTAGTTCAATAAATCATATAAATTGTTGCCAAAGGTATGTGAAAGTTGTATAATATTGGCATGAAACAATCAAAAATTATACATATGATGGAGACGCAAGGAGAAGGTGTGCACAAAGAGCAGATCTAATGAGCAACGTCAGGAATTTTTACCTAGGTTCGGGCCGCTGAGAAGCGTAAAACCCTACTCCTGCTTTAGCGTATCGTGAGTGTTTGAGATTTTGTTACATGAGCGCTATGTCGTGAATAGTACACATCCGCTACGCATGTATCTAGCCTAGAAGGTCCCTCGAAAGTCCCTCTCGAGTAAAGCCTTGGACCTCCTTTTATATGACTAAGGAGTCTCCAACAGCGGCGTACAGTACATACACAAGGTGTAGAGTTGCTACAACGTTATCATACCTAATAATAATGGTATAGGACAAACACATTAAATGTTCTGTCAGGCGCCCCTGTCCTTCTACGGGATGGGACAAGAGCCCGTCCCATCGGCACTGCTTAACCTCCACCATCGCTAGGGTCTTGACACGTATTCAAGAGGGATGACACCATGTCTCTGTGCTGGCAAGATGGTGAAATCTTGCCGAGTGCATGTCTTGTCGGGGCTCCACTAGGCATCCCGGCAAGGATCTTGCTGGGATCCCAACCTTTGGCCTTCTGTCCTTGGATTATTGACTTGAATACCTTCTTGACATCTTCTTACTTGCATCTAGCAGTCCCTTGACAGGCCTTGCCGCTGGTGTGGCTACAACCGTCCGTGCACAAATAAGGGGTACTGAAGACCCAAACTTTAGTACACCGACACAAGCCATGGATATAGCATTATGGGTGGAATAGAATATGATAATAGGGGTAATTATAGAGAAGACAAAAAGGTAATAAAATCCCACATTGAAGTGGCTAATCAATGGGCTATGAAGATGCCCATCAATTGATATCAATACGAGGAGCATGGATTGCCATGCAACAGATGCACCAAGATCTATAAGTGTATAAAAGCTCAATATGAAAACTAAGTGGGTGTGCATCTAACTTCATAATGAAAAATTTCCACTAGTATATGAAACTGACAACATAGGAGACTCTCAACATGAAAAACATGGTGTTACTTTGAAGCACAAGTGTGGAATAGCATGCCCCTTCTCTCTTTGTCTTTCATTTTTTCTTATTTTTTACTTTTTTATTTTTTCTTATTTTTGTCCGGAGCCTCATCCCGACTTGTGGGGGAATCATAGTTTCCATCATCCTTTCCTCACTGGGACATGCTCTAATAATGAATAATGATGATCATCACACTTCTATTTACTTACAACACTCAATATTACAACTCGATCGTAGAACAAAATATGGCTCTATATCAATGCCTCGGGTAGTGTACCAGGATGTGCAATGAGATAGCGTAGCAAAGATATCAAGAAACATACAAGCCATGGAAACATCATGGTAGCCATCTTATGATCATGTAAAGCAATATGAAAATGAATGCTCAAGTCATCAAAATAGATGCGATGGAAGTTGCATGGCAATATATCTCGGAATGGCTATGGAAATGCCATAATAGGTAGGTATGGTGTCTGTTTTGAGGAAGATATAATGAGGCTTTTGTGTGATAGAGCATATCATATCACGAGGTTTGGATGCATCGGGGAAGTTTGCACCGACTCTAGAGGTGAGAAAGGGGAACGCACGGTACCGTAGAGGCTAGAAAATTGCGGAAAGTTAAGAGTGCGTATAATCCATGGACAAATATTATTCATAAAGAACTCATAATGTTATTGCAAAAGTTTATTAGCCCTCAAAGAAAAGTATTACTAAGGATGCCCCTAGGGTGGGACGTTGGTAGGAGTTAACCATCGCGTGCCCCCGACCTTCACACAAAGATAGACAATCAAGAATAAATTGTGCTCCAACTTCCTACCATAACGGGGGACTATACGTGCATGCTTCGGCAATTACAAACCTTAACACCAATATCTTACGAAACACGATCATCCACTACTAGCTCACACATATTATCATCTTTGGATCGCAAAACTAGTGCAAGGAATTAAAAACATCATATTCAGTGATCCCTAAGTTTTACGTAGGATGTTATGACTAACCATGTGAATGACCAATTCCTGTTGACTCTCTAAATATATATAAGTGAAGCAATAAAGTTTAATTTTTTCTACAATAGACCATGCTATAATAAATATAAGACAAGCAAAAGAGCATTCTATGAATAACGTTTTTCTATGTGAAGAGAAACAGGCAATGCAAACTTCAAATGATATAAGTGAAGCACATGAAGCATTCTACAAAGCCATACTCAAAAGATATAAGTGAAGTGCAATGATCATTCTATAAATCAACCATGGAATATCTCATACCAGCATGGTGCATAAAACAAAAGTGAAAACTAAACACAAAAGACGCTCCAAGATTTACACACATCACATGAACGAAACAAAAACGAAAACACACTGATACTTGTTGAAGAAAGATGAGAAGCCTTCCAGGGCATCCCCAAGCTTAGACGCTTGCGTCTCCTTGGATATCTACTTGGGGCACCCCGGGCATCCCCAAGCTTGAACACTTGCCTCTCCTCCTTCTCCTCATATCGAGACCTCCTCGATGTTCGAAGACTTTATCCACACAAAACTTAACAGAAGACTGGTGAGATCTGTTAGTATAATAAAGAAAATTCCTACTTTAAGTATTGTTGCAAATCCATTCATATTTTATATTTGCATTATCCCTGATGTATTATAACTTCTCCATGGCTTATACCACCGATAAAATTTATAGTTTCATCAAAAAAAGAAAAACAATGCATCAAAAACAGAATCTTTCTTAAATAGGATAGTCTGTAGTAATATGAACTTTGACTATACTTCTGTAACTCCAAAAATTCGGAAAAAGTAGGAAGAAATAAATATTCCCACAAATGTAGGGGATCGTTTGTAGCCTTTTTCGATAAGTTGGAGTGTCGAATCCCAACGATGAACTAAAGGTAGAACAAATATTCCCTCAAGTTCTATCGACCACTGATACAACTGTACGCACGCTGATGCTTGCTTTACCTAGAACAAGTATGAAACTAATTTGCGGGAATAAAACTATAAGTACTTTACAAGAACATAATGAACATGGAAATAAAAGATAGGTGATGTTTTAATAAAATAGCTTAGTAGAAAGCTTTTTGTGTAACGCGAGAGAAAGATTGTCCCTGGGCAATTGAATAAAATATGATAGATACTTGTTATATGCAATGAGGAAGGGGCATACACTAATACACTTTTCATACTTGGATCATATGCACTTATGATTGGAACTCTAGCAAGCATCTGCAACTACCAAAGTTCATTAAGGTAAAACCTAACCATACAATTAAGTATCAAGTCCTCTTTACTCCCATACGCAACAAACCACCTTCTCGGGTTTGTGCTTCTGTCACTCATGCAACGCACCATAGGAAAATCATGAACATATTGCAACACACTATAGAGGGGATCCCTCACGTTTTCTCTACACGGAGGTCACCATGGGACAAAACTATATCAACATACAACTTGCATCCATAACATCATACGACAATTAACCCATAGGACAAAAGAGATCTACCCAAACATCATAGGATAGCCAACTATCATTGCGAAATAATATATGGAGTTGAGAACCATGTTTAAGTAGAGATTACAGTGGGTAAGCGAGGGAGTCCTGTATTAGGGGGTCCTTGGATAACCGATCTTTTGTATAGGCCGGACTGTATGGGCCACTCGCCGAACACTAGATGACCTGAAGGCCTAGTTACCAAGATGGAAGCTTCGAGGACCATGGCTTGTGCTCCATGTACGATGTAGTAAATAGGCATGTTTATCTCTTCAGCATGTAACCGGCCATGTGTAAACCCTAGGCCTACTCGACATCTATATAAGCCGGAGGGTTTTAGGGTATAAGGGGAGAACAACTCATCTAGGGTTAGACATACGATCTCGAGGTAGATCAACTCTGTAACCTCTTACAGCATCAATAAAATCAAGGAGAACACAGGGTATTACATCCATAGGAGGGCCCGAACCAGGGTAAACTCGTCTGCCCTTTGTCTCCTGTTACCGTGGATCCTAGTCTCACAGTTCGGGACCCCCTACCCGAGATCCGCCGGTCTTGACACCGACATTGGTGCTTTGATTGAGAGTTCCTCTGTGAGCGAGATGGGATCGATGCCTCGCATTTTAAACAACGAAGAGGTCCGCAACATGGACGTTTTCGTCCCCGAGCAGATCTTTGCCTTCGGCAGCGTTGTACTGCATGATGGTTCCACTGGTCATCTAGACCACATTGAGAGCCTCGACCCCGATCAGGAAGTCAGATTTGGAAACCTAGAGTTTTCTATCGACTCTTGAGGCGACTTGTCACTAATCGGGCTCACGGCTTCGCCCGTAACCCCCGAGGACTCTCAGGCGTTAACCTCGAGCCCCTTTGTGGGACATGCCAATGGGTTCACACAGGGCGTCAGCCTGAGCTCTAACCCGGCCTGGCCATCAAGCCATATGACCGGACCTGTGTTCCTACCGAACACTTCCCAGGGGCGGGCTTCTTGGGGGTCGACTCCACGCGTTTTGAACAGCTGGATCCGATTGGCCCTCGGCGATCGACGAGGCCTTGGAGTGATTCTCATCATTGAAAATCACCGACGATCCAGCCCCGATCTATGTCCGGCCCGGTTACAGTTCGGGAAAGGGACGAATTTTTAGACCCACCCACCACCCACTTGATAGCCACCATCGAAGACTTAACCGATGTGCTAGACTATGCCTCGAAGGAGGTAGAGTACATGGATGAAGAGGACCGTGCTCCCGCCCTCGTTAACACCGGGAGTTGGACCGCCACTTCTACATACGATGTTTACATGGTGGATACTCTAGCCACCAATGGCGACAACACGCCTCACAACAACGGTGAAAAATCGGGAGGCACGCCATCAAGGCGCCGGAAATCGCATAAGCGGTCCAACAGAAAAATGGGAAGACGAACTATTATCAACAGCAAGGATGGTAACGCACCTGCCGAGCAAGATCATCCCGATGTGCCTGAGCACCCGTTTGAGGGTCCGGATGAGCCCACGTACCAAAAAGACCCCGATACCATCAAGACCCCGAGGACGACGATTACCTCCCCCCCGTCGAGGAGGAAGACCTACCAGAAGCCGATGACTTGTACATTCCTGATAACCTCGAGGATCAGGAAGAAATCAGGCAGCGGCCCAAAGCAACGGCTCGCAGCTTGAAGGCCAAAGAGCGGCAACTCAAAGCTGAACAGGTCGACCTCACTTATCAATGGACGAAAGTCCTCTCAGCCGAAGAAGCACACGGCACTAGTTTGTCAAACCAACCAAAAGCTACCCTCGGAGGCGGTTGCTGCCACAATTCGATGATGAGCTCATGGACACTCTGTCTCCGTATCGTACCACATATGACAAGCCTGACCACCCTCCTCGTGGGCGTGACAGAGTGGCCAACGACACCGGGTACATACCGGTGATGCCCCGAAGACGGGGTAAGGAGCCATTCGAAACCAATGAGAGGTTCATCCTGTGCGATGACTTAAATCACAAAGCAGGGCATACTAGATCCATCTATGGATCCAAGGATTACTCACCGGATATACGGGGAGAGTATAAACCATGGTTCGACCAAAACCAAAGAGCCCGGAAGCATAGTCGGCTCCATACAGACGCGGACTACAGGTGTGACATAGCTGGGGTCAGGGGCGCCCCTCACCATTTGTGCTTCAAGGATGAGGTAATGCAGCATCAGTTCCCCGAAGGGTTTAAACCCGTCAATATAGAACAGTATGACGGGAACACTGACCCAACCGTCTAGATTGAGCACTTCCTCCTCCATATCCATATGGCACGCGGAGATGATATCCATGCCATCAAATACCTACCTCTCAAGCTTAAGGGGCCAGCTTGGCACTAGTTAAACCGCCTCCCCGAATACTCCATAGGATGCTGGGAAGACCTGGAAGACGTGTATTGCTCTAACTTCTAGGGACCTATGTCTTCCCGCCGGACTCTTCCGACCTCAGCAACGTCGTCCAGAAGACCGGCGAGTCTGCCCGACAATTCTAGAATCAGTTCTTGACTAAGAAGAACAAAATCATCGACTGTCCGGATGCCGAGGCTATTAACTCTTTCCGGCTCAATATTCAGGACGAATGGTTGGCACGCCATCTAGGTCAGGACAAACCTCGGACGATGTCCGCCCTTAACTCCCTCATGACTCGCTTCTGTGTGGGCGAAGATAATTGGCTGGCTACATGAAGACACAATTCTGAGGATTCAGCGGCACCTGAAGCCCAGGACGGCAACTCAAACTCGAAACATAATAAGAACAAGCGTCATCATCATGGTAACGACGCTGACGACCCGACTGTCAATGCCAGATTATGCAACTCCCGACCCGGACAGCGGAAGAAGCCCCCTAAAGGCAATCATGACGGACCCACTCAGCTTGAGAAGATCATGGACATGACTTGCCAAATTCATGGGACTTCGGAAAAGGAAGCCAATCACTTGCCAAATTCGGGATCCAATGGGTGGCGGTCAGAAGAAATTCCCTCCCGAAGTCAAAATGGTGAACATGATATACGTCAACCACATACCCAAGAAAGAGAGGAAGCAGGCCCTTCGGGAGGTCTACGCCGTGGAGCCCATAGCTCCAAAATATAACCCGTGGTTGGCTTACCCGATCACCTTCGACCGGTGCGACCATCTGACCAGTATCCGTCATGGGGGCTCGGCTGCCCTCGTCCTAGACCCCATTATAGATGGGTATCACCTCACCAAAGTCTTAATGGATGGAGGAAGTAGCCTCAATCTGATTTAGTCAGACATGGTGAAGAAGATGGGTATAGATCCGTCAAGGATCAAGTCCAGTAGCACTACCTTCAAGGGAGTGATCCCAGGGGTTGAGGCCCGATGCACGGGCTCTATAACCCTAGATGTTGTGTTTGGCTCGCCCGATAATTTTCGTAGCGAAGACTTGATCTTAGACAATGCGCCCTTCCGCAGCGGCTATCACGCACTGCTCGGTCGGACCGTGTTTGCTCGGTTCTAAGTAGTCCCGCGTTACGCATACCATAAGCTCAAGATGCCGGGCCCCAAGGGGGTCATTACTGTCTATGGAAATACAGAGCAGTCCCAGAGAAAAGAGGAACATGCACTGGTGCTGGCGGCCGAATTTAGCTATAAAGACGATCGGCAAGCTTCGACATTCATCTTAAAGGCACGAAAGGCTGGGAAGCGAGTTCAGATTCAGACCGAATACTCCGACCCTCCTTCCTCCCCTCAATAGGGACACGTCCCTCGCTGCACAACCTCAGGACCAGCAAAGCACGTGTTGAAGAGGCACAACTTCGCGCTTAAGATTCCATGGGTGGCGGTGGGGAACTTCCGATGGGTGTTCGGTTGCTTTGAACTGTAGCCATCAACATGTCTTCGGACCAGACGCAGGAACTCCTAGAAGATCCTACCTACAACATACAACCCATTTACATAATCGGCGACTTCTAAATACCTAGTTTGCAAGGTCTGTTTCCAAACACTATCACCTATCAAGGTATATCCAAAGGCAGGAGTTACCGAGCGACAGGGTATATTGAAGACGTTTAGTCAATAATTGAAGACCCCTAGTACAACAAACCTTTAGGCCTTCCTATTTTCTCTTTTTTCGCATACCTGTAAACAGTTGCGTCGTCAATCCAAGTTATAAGAGTTGGTTGAGGAAACATGAAGTTGCCTGGTGCAAGTTCGCCTCAATTGTTTTGTTTTTGGCACCTACCAATTTCCCCCCTCTTCTCGTGAATCTATTCGGTATGGCTTGGAGTCACTGGCTATTAGAGCGGGGGCTCGACTTGAAACTCAAACCGCCTTAACCATTGTGTGCTTGGCGTCTTGGCGTTCGCTCTATGTGCATCAGTTCTAAACTGTGTCTTTGGTCATTAAGTTGGGTTGCCCGGCTCCTATGTTTGCCCCTATACGTTCCGCTCGTTCCGCTAAAGGGGCCAAGGGAGCACCCCTGCGATTGTGCTTCCGGATAGCCCGGTCAAGCGCCTCAGGAGAGAAAGCCGATAACAGATTTTTATAGTATGCGTGAGCCGATCTATGAACCCCAAGTTAGAAGTATTACACTTCAACCCTCGAAAGCGGTTATCCCGTATTACGTGAGGAATTTTCCCTTTATGCAAATGATATGTTGTCGGCTTTGGCCCCGGTTTACCTGAACATCGCAACTACGTCAGTGGCTCATTGTGCGCCTCCCGCAGTCCTTTTTGCGCGCCTTCGGTTAAGCGAAAGAAATAAAGCACAATTTTCCAATTGCCTAGTCTGCCGCAGTCAAACCGCCTTCGGGTGTAGCTAATACGGCTAAGGAACATAGAGCTTTGGCATAGACACCCCATGTAGCATCTACATGGGGGCTGATGCCGACGACTCGCATCTTTCAGTATTAAGCAACCACACATGAGTTATAAAGGAAGGCAAAAACATATGAGAGTAGATTCTATTATCATTAAAAAGATATCGCCAGTCTTCGGACACATTACAATCTCCTTCAAAAATTCTTTCGCCTGAACATGGTGACGCGCTGACCCGCGCACTTTTAAGGACCCCATCGAAGTACAGCTCGAGGTGTCAGGCCTACTTTCCAGGCAGCGGCGGGTCGGTGGCGACCTTCATCGGATTGAGCCCCGGCCAGTGCACTTTATCCTTAGCAAAGGCTATCCAGGCTCCTTCGATACAGGAGGAGTGCTTGACGGTGTCGAGGCGGGGCGCAACATCAATTAGACGTTGCACCAGGCTGAAGTAGCTTCTTGAGAGTTGCTCATCGGGCCATAAGCAGATGCAGAGGTCCTTGATGGCCGGGTCTGCCATCCGGTGCTTCTCCAGCAGCTATTTCAGCTACTCCACGAGAAGAGGAGGATGCTCAGGTGCTCCGAATTGCGCCCAGAACGTCCGAGCTTCGTCTTCCTCTCCCCGTGTGGCAGGCAACTGACTGGCGTCCACGACGCTCTTCTGAAGATCGGCGGCTGCGCCTGAGGATCGCCACACTCGGGTCAACAATTCGAACTTGCTTTTCCCGAATATGCACTTTATGGAGTATGGCTTACCATCGTATATCTCCTTAGCCTACCGAACTTGTTCCTCGAAGAACCGTCTGTCCATCTGCTCCTTCTAGGGACCGGACCTCATGGAGGACAGTTCGACCGAGACCGCCTCGTTCTTCTGCTCCAAGGACTTGCACTTATTGCTAGCATCCTTGAGCTCGTCCTGTATCTCTGCCATACAAGCCTAGTGTTTATCACTGAGGGCTCATAGGGCCTAGAGAGCGGCGACCACCTCTTTGTCCGCCACCTTTTCCACGACCGCTTCATCTTTGGCATGTTGAAGCTCGGCATTGAGATTTCCGATCTCTTTAGATGAAGCTGCAACATGACTAGGACTTATCTATAAGGACTGCATTGATAGAATTCGGGGAAGAATACTAGGATTTGATTCAAACTTACCCTACGCCTCGTCAAACCTTTTGTTGAGCGCTTCCACCTCATCCGCGGCGCACTGGAGCTTCCGATTTAGCTCGTCCAGTTCGGCGCCGTTTTTGGTCGCCGCCGATGACGAGTCGTACACCGCACATAATGCATACATTACATCGGCACTTACTTCCCGAAGTATAGAGATGACCCCCAGGTGAGTTTGTTCAACTCACCTAGGGCTCGGGGGTTGCCATGTACACAATATGGCTAAATGAAATCTCAGCAGAAACAACAGGCAACTTACTTGAAAACCTGTAAGGAGACCTTTGAAGGCCTCCTTCAATCCGTTGTCAATGGACTGGACACTTTGTAATACCACACCCATAAGGGCGCGGTGCTCCTCGGGGATGGAGGCACTTGATAGAGCCTCCCCCATGGCCGACCACTCTCTAGTCGGTGGTACCGGGGATGATCAAATCTCCCGATCACCCACCAGGATTTGGATCGATGCCTCCGGAGGCACCATGCGCTCCGGAGACGTTCTCGGAGGGTACTGATGGCCCGTCCATTTGGTCTCCTTGATGTCCGAGCAAGGGATCGTCCCTGTTCTTTGGTGGCCGGGGCATTAGCCTTGGCCACGGGGGTATCCTCCTCGCCCCCTGCGTCCACCTCCATAGGAGTGTGCTGGGACGACACCTCCACGACGTCTTTCGTAGTTCATGGAGTGGGGGGGTGCGAGGCGTCCCTGCTCTCTACTAGTTTGGGAGGCGACGTCTCCCCATCCGATACAACCTCGGTGGGGATGACACGCGGAGGGCTGTTGGACCAACAACCTGCATGTTAGCAAACTCTGAGCGTACTGGCGATAGAAAGAAGGGTCTTCGGATCCTAACCTGGATGGATGGGGCTTGACCCTAAGGCTCCTTCGGGGAACCTCCTCGGCATCTTTAGACGTGGATCTCGAGTCCAAACTTTCGTCGGACAGGACCATCCGCACTTGCTAAGCCTTCTTCAGGGCAGGAGAGGCTGCCTGTCTCGGGGTGTCTGAAGACGCCGCTCTCTTCTTGGTACGGGGGGATCGCCTCCCCCTAGCTCTCGACCTCCTCCTCCTCTTCTTCTTCCTCTTTGGCCTCCTCCTGATTTGAGGAGGCAGGTGTGTCTTCGGAAGTAGCATCAGCTGATCCCTGATGCGGATACCAGCCTAACCTGGTTTCTTCTTCTTCTCCTTCTTCATGGGAGGCTCGTAAGGCCTCTCTACGAGCAACTTGGCCAACAGCCTAGTCCTCTCGTCCTCGGGCTGAGGGGTAGGACTGTTGATGTTGTTGGCTTTCTTCAGCCACCTCTGCACAAGCATATCGGATACAGGGTTATGGACCTTCTATGCAATAAATCCGACCAGGCTAGGATTTGGCGTACCTTGGAGTCCGGCTTGGCTACATATAGGCCCTTGTTTTCCTCCTTGGCTAGCCAGCTCTTCATTGATTCGAAGAACGCCTTCCACAGCTTCTCCCGCCTAGTGCGGGAGAGTTTCCGGACCATGGGCTCGGCGTTGAGTTTCCGAGCCCACAGGGGAGTGTCCCGGCACTGGCAGGGGAGGGGAGGATGCTTCTTTGGTACATTACCTGGACCACATCAGTCAGTTTGATGTTGTTCTCGACTAAGGAGCGGATCTGCTTTTGTAGATCGGCCACCTCCTTGCTCGACCCCCAGATGACACCCTTTTCGATCCAAGAAGCTAATCTAGTCGGAGGACCAGATCAGAATGCGGCAGGAGGGTGCAGACCTTGTTCTTGTGGTTCGCTGATGTAGAACCACTCCTTCTGCCACCCCTTGATGGTGTCGATGAGGGTGCCCACCGCCCAGTTGATGCGCATGAGTTTACCGATCATGGCACCACCACAGTCGGCGTGCTTGTCGCCAACACACTTCGGCTTGATGTTAAAAACCTGCAGCTAGAGCCCGAAGTGCGGCTCGATGTGCAGGAATGCCTCGCTGAGGAGGATGAAGGCGGAGAGATGCATCATGGAGTTCGGCGGAAGGTCATGGAAATCGAGGCCATAGAAGAACATTAGGCCCCTAATGAAGGGGTGCAGCGGAAAGCTTAACCCCCTGATGAAGTGGGGGGTGAACACCACCCGCTCGCCTGGACTAGGGGTGGAGATTACTTGTCCCTTCTCTGCCGCGCGATGAGGGATATCGACGTGGAGATAGCTGGCCTTCTTCAGGTCGACGATGTCTTGGTTGGTGACGGTGGAAACTTCCCACTAGCCGTTGGAGACTGCCATTGCTAAGCTCGGAAGAGGAGGTGGACGAAACCGAGATCTATGCTCTAGAGGCACATGAGAGTAGGAGGCGGAGAAGTCGAATGGAGAGCGTGAAGGGCCTTTGGGGTTTTCTTTCCCCTTTTATGAGGTTTGTCGATTCGGGGTCCCTTTGCCATGCTGTGAATTCCTCCACTTCCCGAGACTCGCGAACCGTTGTGGGCGTGTAATTAAGTGTATCCCACATAAAACGGGACATGATCGGCATGTTGATAGATCGTGTGGGTGGAACAGCCTCGAACCGCGCATCGAGTGCTAGTAACTGGCCTATCAGCCGTGGTGTGCTGTGACCTTTCGCCAAAAAGGTCGTCAAGAAACATTATCCTTTTTCCCCTGACGTTTGGCCTTTAAAGCCAACTTAACTCGCAGGATTCAGACATTCCACATGCGGAAAACTATTCGTCATCGGAGGCTGAACTATGGTTCGGTGGAAGGAACTTACCTTGCAAGCCGAATACTCTGTTTGCGAAGCAATTGGAGCTGAAGACTCTTGGCGTTGGAGGCAAGTTCTAGGGCTAGTGAGGGAGTCCAGTATTAGGGGGTCCTCGGATAGCCGACCTGTTGTATGGGACAGACGGTATGGGACACTCGCCGAACACCAGATGACCTGAAGGCCTAGCTACCAGGATGGAAGCTTCAAGGACCATGGCTTGTGCTCCACGTAGGGATGTAGTAAATAGGCATGTTTATCTCTTCAGCATATAACCGACCATGGATACACCCTAGGCCTCCTTGGCATCTATATAAGCCGGAGGATTTTAGGGTATAGGGGGAGAACAACTCATCTAGGGTTAGACATACGATCTCAAGGTAGATCAACTCTGTAACCTCTTACACCATCAATACAATCAAGAAGGACGTAGGGTATTACCTCCATAGGAGGGCCTGAACCTGGGTAAACTTGTGTCCCCTTAGTCTCCTGTTACCATCGATCCTAGTCTCATAGTTCGGTAACCCCTACCCGAGATCCGCCGGTTTTGACACCGACGGTAAGAAGTTGTTACACAACTGCATAGAGGGAGATAGAGTTGATGTTGACGGCGACGAAGTTGTTGGTGTAGATCACCATCACGATAATTGCCCCAGTAGCATTCCAGTGCCATCGGGAGAAAGGGGGAGAGAGAGCCACCCTCCTTCTTCTTCTTCCTTGGCCTCCCCCTAGATGGGAGGAGAGTTCCCGCTCTAGTCCATGGGGGCCATGGCGGTGGAGGCGCATGAGACCCTCCTAGATTGGATCTCCCTCTCTGTTCTCTTCTATTTCGTGTTCCTATTTTCTCGCCGAAAACCATTTCAAATATTTCTGGAGATTCGTAACTCTGATTGCGCTAAGATTTTAACATGATTTTTTCCACAAATAAGGTTCATTGAACCCGAAGGAGAGCTCACCGATGTACGAGGTGAGCATGACCCACCAAGGCGGGCCTAGGCCCTTGGGCTTGCCCCGGTGTATCGTGTTTGCTATGGACCTCCGTTTGTGTTGATTCTACTTCCCAACATTACAAAATATTCCAAAATAATTCTCCGTAAATTTTTATCACGTTTGGACTTTGTTTGATATGGAATTTTTGCGAGACAAAAAATACAAAAAACATGAACTAGCACTAGCTAGTGGATTAATAGGTCAGTCCAATAAATCACATAAATTGTTGTCGAAAGTATGTGAAAGTTATATAATATTGGCATGAAACAATCAAATATTATAGATACAATGGAGACGTATCAAAGTCCGCCATAAAAGAAAATGAGAGAAAAGAGAGAAGGGATTTTTCTACTATCCTTTACCACACTTGTGCCTCAAAGTGGCACCTTGTTCTTCATATAGAGAGTCTCCTATGTTGTCACTTCCATATGCTAGTGGGAATTAAATTTTCATATAATAAACTTGTAAACTTGGCTTGTATATTCCGATGACGGGCTTCCTCAAATGCCTGAGGTCTTCATGAGTAAGTAAGTTGGATGCACACACCACTTAGCTTCAGTTGAGATTTCATACACTTATAGCTCTAGTGCATCATTTGCATGGCCATCCCTACTCCTTGCATTAACATCTATCGATGAGCATATCCATAGCTCGTTGGTATGCCTAGTTGATGTGAGACTATCTTCTCCACTTTTTACCCCTTTGACATCTACCATCATATTCTATACCACCTATATGCTATGTCCAATGGTTCACGCTCATGTATTGTGTGAAGAATAATAGGTTGATGCATATTGAATAAGTATGATCCAATTGCCTAACTTGGACACCGTGGTGCTTAACATTTGTACCTATGTGGTGAAGATGGAGTCATCCTTTGCTCATATAATAAGATCAGTAGGGGTAAACATTCTTTTAGGAAAGTATACTTTGAAAAATCAATGATTATGTTTATAATACTTTTAAATATTACTATGCCACTGTTTGTTAATTCATCATTTATCAATGAGCATACATACATAAGATTACATAATGGGTAGCGGGTCAAATCAAAAATTCCATTGTTATCATTTACCCACTCGACGACGAGCAGGAATTAAGCTTGGAATGCTGATACGTCTCCAACGTATCTATAATTTGGTAAATAAATACCCAAAAAGTTTCCTAGAATGATAATATGTTATCATGGAGCAATCAAAAATTATAGATACGGTTGAGATGTATCAGTGGCCTCCAATGTTGTCTGCAGGCATAAATTACTATTGGATAGCAGAGTTATACCATGCTAGGAGCATTTACTATTTCTATGGCATCGCTTTCATCTAGACGCCAACAGTATATTTTGTTTGTCCATTTTTGTAGATCAACTTTGGGGACCACATAACACTAGCATAGGGTACAATAAGATGCCATCAATATACATGTTAGTGCTGGCGTTGCGTTGTATAGGAACGCCAGTAATAAAGTCGTAGCACTATTCCCACGTGATAACCCTTGTGTATCCACCTAATATATTCCCTTCTTCTTACTCTTGCTCTTGCTCTTCCTCCTCTCTATCCCCTCTTCTTCTTGAGAAATCAAATTATTTTATCATGATTCTTAATTAGGTAGTTAGATTTAGCTAGGTGATGCATTAATTATGTTTTCTAGCCTCCACACACACACTCTCTCTAAGCTAGCTAGCCAGCTCTCTCCTCCACCCACTTGCATTAAACTTTCCTTTCCTTCACCCTCCATTAATGGAGCCCTCCAACCTATGTACGGTCGACCGACTTCTTGCTTGATCGAGGAAAAGCTCGACCCGTGTCCCTTCTCTTATAGGTAATTAACACAAACATTTCCTCGTTATTTTATTATGTGTGTGTGTGATTGCTATGTATATTCATGCAATGTTCAGGATATCGCTTATCGTTATCGTCTTAGTCAGCTAGGGATTAGAGATTAATCGGAAATCGTACGATTAATCAATTCTATCGATCGAATATTAATCGACCTTTTTTGCAAATCCTAGGTTCACAACAATGAAATATGTTCTATTTAGCACAAAAAAATATATTGTACGGAAGTGTTACGATGATTCTTAGCCTCCGAATCCTCGTATAATGACAAACAATGTAGGGAAATACTACATATTGCATAACCAGGTCCACAAAACACATATAAACATAATTTTTGCAAACATAGTGCTTGGAATAGGCCTGACTTATCGTAAGATTCCTGATAAATCGCTTGTCAGAGCGATAAATCGGCCAAAAGATAAATAGTGAAAATAAGGCATAATCTTGCCGGTCACCCCAGGAGTAGTGATAAATCATTGAATCAGATGATATTTTGAACAGTGATTGCATGGATGGGAAATTCGTAGAGAGAGAGTTTCCACTGTTTTGGAAAAACATTGATTCATTTCCATTTCAATGAATTTCTAGTACTCAACATGTACAGTTTTTTTAGCAAAGGTCATGCTGAAATTTTGCATGCCCTTGTTTCATTCTTTTTCTATTTCCCTTTATAGTATATTTTGATCTATCGAAAGATTCAATATGGATCACAGTGTGAAGGCCTTTCTCAATTTCAAAGTGAAAAATATGCTATAAGAGTGTGAAACACAGATATTATGTCCATGTAAGGTCTGCAAAAATGGATTTTTTTCATAACCCGTTTGATGGTAGCGTCCTTGCACAGTTTCTTTGTCGTGGTTTCGTTGAAGGATATACAGGATGGACAAAGCATGGTGAGGAGAATGATGACGTTCGTGACGACGACAACGGAGCGGCGGATATGGAAGCGGAGTACCCTTTCGGTGAATTAGCAGGGCCGCCAGAAGGAGGAAACAATGATGAACATGCGCCTGGAGGAGGAAATGATGAAATGTCGCCCGAACATGAAAAGGACCACCTAAACTACTTCAAAAGAAGATGACAAATGAGAGAGATGTAATTAAAGAGGCTCGCAAGTTCGCAAATTGGAGTTAGACGTGAAAACTCCACTGTATGAAGGTTGCGATCCTGACCACACCCGCTTGCACGTCACACTCAAACATCTAGACATCAAGGCAACATTCAAGAACACATACACAAGTTTGGGCCCTACATTGAAATATTTACATAAAGTTTTGATCAAGGGGAATTTGTTTGCGAAGAGTGTCGATGAGGTGAAAAAGATCGTGTGCCCTCTTGATTTACCGCATGTAAGCTATCACGCATTCGAAAATGATTTCATCTTATATCATAATGAGCATGAGCAGAAAACAGAGTGTCCAAGTTGCAAGGAACCCCCAATACATGCCTGGAAAAAAGGAGCCTCGGAAGGTGTATGGTACCTTCCGTTGATTCCACGCCTGTAGCATTATTTCGCTGACGCGAAGGAAGCAAATAAGATGACTTGTCACTCGACAAGGCAGGCCAAAAATGATGGCATTCCGAGACATATTGCAGATGGTTGTTTGTGGAAATCACTCGAGTGCATAGAACCAAAATTTGTAGTAGAACCAAGAAACCCCAGGTTGGGTGTTAGTAGAGATGGACTAAATCCATTTGGCAACCAGAGTAACACATATAGTACATGGCCCATGTTTGTTTGGATGTACAACCTGCCGCCTTGGATCTGTATGAAACAAAAGTACATACACATATCTTGAGCTGTTGAAGGAGGAGTTAGACTATTATGGAAGGTTGAAGGGGTCAAAACATAGGATGCTAGCAGTGGAAACTATTTTCCAGTGAGAGCAGCAATGCTCACGACCATTCATGACTACCTAGGTTATAGATATATTGCCGGACAAGCGTGTCATGGACATTGGGGATGTGTTAAATATATGGATGACACACGTTTTCACCAGCTATCAAAAAAGGGCCATTGCAAAATAGTTTTCATGGGACATCGGAGGTGGCTAGAAAAAGATGATGAGTGGTGAAGTCGTGAAGATTTGTTCGACAACACGGATGAGGCCTGAGGGCCACCGTGTAAGAGGAGCAGAGACGAAATCCATGAGATGTTAAAGAATTGGAAAGATTGCCTAGATCCAGGAAGGAAGAAAAAGAAAGCCTCTCAGAAAATGCTGCTAAAAGTACGTAAAAGAATGTATATTTTCTAGGTCTTGAAGTATTGCGAACTACTCAGTTCGCCGCATTCTCTTGACATGATGCATATCATAAAAAATATGTGCGAAAGTTTGCTTGGCACACTATTTGACATGCTAGAAAAAGTAAAGATGGTATGAGGGAAGTACAAGACTTGAAATATATCAGTATTAGGGAGGAGCTCCAACCTGCATCCCTTGAAACAACCAAGGA
Source organism: Hordeum marinum (assembly GCA_022496015.1). Taxonomy (NCBI): domain Eukaryota; kingdom Viridiplantae; phylum Streptophyta; class Magnoliopsida; order Poales; family Poaceae; genus Hordeum; species Hordeum marinum. Next base: position 154,137,684 of record CM039678.1, read on the forward strand.
GACGGCCAAGGGCAAAAGTATCCCCATAGATGACGAGATAATGAAGTGAAAAACCGTGTAGAAAATGAAAGAAGATTATTGCCACTGAGCTTGCTTCCCGCTCGACGCAGATGAGCTTCATCAAATTTTCTAGTGCCTTGACGACATCAAAGTTCCTTCCAGTTAGTCGAGGCTCATACGTAGATATCTTGACACAAAAATTAAAGGTTTCCCAACATGAAGTCCCATGATTGTCACATAATGATGCAACAATTACTTCCGATAGATCTCAGAGGGATAATGGATGATCACGTCCGCAACACACTTCTTGACTTTTGCAACTTTTCCGACGTTCTCTCTCAAAAGTCGATTAGTGTGCGATATCTCACACGACTAAAAGAGGAGATCATCACAATACTATGTGAGCTTGAGATATATTTCCCACCGTCATGCTTTGATGTGATGGTGCATCTCTTAGTTCATATTGTTTTGGAGGTTAAAGACCTTGGACCAACATTCCTGCATACCATGTTCCTGTTTGAATTGATGAATAGAACTATGAAGGGTATGTTTGTAACAGGGCCTGACCGAATGGAAGCATCGTACATGCCTATCTAACCGAATAGTGCATATCCTTCTACACTAATTATATAGATGATGATCAATCTCTTGGTGTGCCCATGAGAAAGCATGACGGTAGGCTCTAAGGAGTAGGCCACTCAAAGTTGAAGATAAAGCACACACATTGTTGTTACAACAAGCAGATATAATCACTCCTTGGAAGCAGACTCACAGGGAGACATTACAAAGATAGCATGCAATCGCAGGGAGGGAGAGGATCGAAGCCTAAATCATTAGAGAGCACAACTAAAAAATTACATCTTGGTTAAAAGAGCGAATTCAGGAGACGCCATTGCAAACGGGTATTGCCAATGAAAATCTCATCTATGCATTAGCAGTAGGCCCCGCATGCACTGTCTCCACCTACCAACCATACCATATCAACGGATACACATTCTATACTGAGATGAAAGGCCAAAACTCTGATTACCAGAACTCAGGCATCAGAATAATTGCGTCCATCAAGAATAAAAATAACAAATATTAAGGAAGGATCGAAGAGATATGGGAACTTTAGTATATCAAAGATCACACGGTGTCATTGTTCCAGGTCAGATGGGCGAAGAATGTCGAGAAGGAAGAACGTGGTGTCGTTACCATGTCTTTGCCCGAAGCACAAGCTGCTAGTTTAAGGGTGTCAAAGGAATTACAACCAAACATGATCCTTGGGTGTTCTCTAAGGACGTGTCACAATGCTTCTACATAACTAACCCTGCGAAGCCTAGCCATATTGTCATCAGGAGATCCAAGAGATACATCATTGAGATGGATGGAGTGGCCACGAGGATGACTATGATCAGTTTGGCATGGACCCAAAAGAAGAGGAGAATTATGATGATGATGAAAATTACACCACCAGAAGGAGCACAACTACCTTACCTGAGACAAGATGTACCTTCTTACGAAAGACTCATAACACGTGGTGGAAGCATTCAATCAAGATTAAAAAGACCCGAACTACGTTGAAATCATTGTCAAATGACGTCGTACTACTTGATTTGTGTACTTCATTATTCGTGTACTATTTTTTGTATACTTTCCATTATGTAATACACTTCACACATTTGTGTACTTCCTTTGTGTGTACCTCATAAATAGCATTATGATATACTTTGATCCACACTTCTTATGTAATATGCATTTTCACATGCCATCTGTTAATTAGAGCAGCCCTAACACAACAACAATTACTGCTGGCATTGGCCACGTCATTGGCCCCCTCATCCACCTTCTCCCCTACTGCTCGACACTGTTCTCCGTTGTTCCTGCCTAGTCACCCCCACCCTGCAGCAGTCGTGACGCCACACTACACTATCGTTCCCCTGACCCACCTGCTCATCGAAGAGCCTTTCCCTTCGTCGTCTTGTCTGGCCATTTTCTCCCTCCGTCGTCCTATCCGTCCGCCCTGTCCGCCCCGCACCCAAACCCCATCGCGCAGTCTTCACGAGCACCCCACCCCCTCGTGCCCTCCAGACAGTCGACCCCCTCTCGATTCAGACGGTACAAAACTTTCTCTAACGGTTTGATGAAATGTGCATTACATGTTTATTTGTGAGTTGATGAAATGTGTTATATGTTGCATCATGTGTTCTTGGGAATTTTCTCGCGCTATGTTTATTTTGCAGGGAATGTCGAACGAGTTGCTAATGTTTTGGAGAAACGTGGATTCATTTCCATTTCATCAAATTTTCGGCAATCAATATGCCCATTTTTTACCAACATTCATGTCGATTTTTACCGTCGATATTTTATTCTATGAATGCAGCACAAAATGCAAAATTGTTCATATTGTTCTAAAAAAGGGGGTATGTGCAACAATCCTCACCTTGACAACAATAAATGATTCTCTATGACGCTACAATTTGACTAGAAATATTATATGGTAATTTCTACTTCTTGAGGCTGCGTTGGAATTCCCTTGAAGAGGAAAGGTGATGTAGCAAAGTAGATAAGTATTTCCCTCAGTTGTTGAGAACCAAGGTATCAATTCAGTAGGAGGAACAAACCAGTCCCTAATTTATGCACCTACACAAACAATCAAACACTTGCACCCAACGCTATATAGGCGTTGTCAATCCCTTCATGATTACTTGCAAGGATGAGACCTAGTAGGGATAGATATAAAGGATTACTAGAATTAAAACTAAATAAAATTAAATAATATTACAGAAAGGTATTTTTGGTTTATAGATCTGAAAATATATATGGAAAATAGACCTGGGGGCCATAGGTTTCACTAGAGGCTTCTCTCTTGAAGGAAAATAATACGGTGGGTGAACAAACTACTATCGAGCAATTAATAGAAAAGTTCATAGTTATGACGATATCCATGGCAATGATTATGCATACAGGAATCACATCCGTGTCAAGTTGACCGAAACGATTCTAGATCTACAACTATTACTCCACACATTAACCAACTCCTGCGAGCATCTAGAGTATTATGTTCATGAAGAATAGAGTAACGCATTAAGTAAGATGACACGATGTAGAGGGATAAACTCAAGCAATATGATGAAACCCCCATCTTTTTATCCTTGATGGCAACAATAGAAATACATGCCTCGCTACCCCTACTATGTCACCGGGTGAGGACACCGCAAGATTGAACCCAAAACTAAGCACTTCTCCCATTGCAAGAATTACCAGTCTAGTTGGCCCAACCAAACCAATAACTTGAAGAGACTTGCAAAGATATGAAATCATGCATATAAGAATTCATAGAAGATTCAAATAATATTCATAGCTAATTTGATCATAAACCCCCAATTCAACGGATCATGACAAACACACCGCGAAAGAGTATTACATCGGATAGATCCCCATGAAAATCATGTAGAACATGGTATTGAAGAACATAGAGAGAGAAGAAGCCATCTAGCTACTAGCTATGGACCCGTAGGTCTGTGGTGAACTACACACGTATCATCGGAAGGGCAATGGAGTTGATGTAGATGTCATACGTGATCAAATCCCCCTCCGGCAAATTACTGGAAAAGGCTACAAGATTGGATCTCTCAGGAACAGAGGCTTCCGGCGGCGGAAAAGTATTATCGTGTCTCTTCTTGGTATTGGAGGGATATTTCTGAATTTATAGGCTGAAGATTAGGGTTGGAGGAGCTACGGGGGCCACAAGCCAGCCCCCCCCCCAAGCCGCGCCAGGGTGGCTTGTGGCCCACCCATAGACCTTCTAGCCTCTTTTCCAAGTCTCGTAGGTTTCTTTTGGTCAAGAAAAATCAGCATAGAAGTTTATTCCATTTGGACTCCATTTGATATTCCTTTTCTGCAATACTCAAAAACAAGGAAAAAACAGAAAATGGCACTGAGCACTAGGTTAATAGGTTAGTCCAAAAAATAATATAAAATAGCATATTAATGCATGTAAAAGATCCAAAAAAGATAATATGATACCATGGAATAATAAGAAATTATAGATACGTTGGAGACGTATCAGCATCCCTAAGCTTAATTCCTGCTCGTCCTCGAGTAGGTAAATGATAAAAACAGAATTTTTTATGTCGAAGGCTACCTAACATATTTGTCCAAGTAATATTCTGTATTGTGGCGTCAATGTTTAGATCCATAAGGCTCAAAACAAAAGCTTAATTTTGACATAACAGTAATATTTCAAGCATACTAGCAAATTTATTGTGTCTCTTCAAAATAACATGGCAAAAGAAAGTTATCCCTACAAAATCATATAGTCTGTCTATGCTCCATCTTCACTACACAAAGTATTCATATCATGCACAACCCCGACAACAAGTCAAGCAATTATTTCACATGTTTTATGTTCTCAAACCTTTTCAACTCGCACACTATACATGAGCATTATCCATGGATATAGCACTATAGGTGGAATAGAATATTGTGGAGGTTGTGAAGAAAAGGAGAAGATAGTCTCACATCAACTAGGCATATCAACGGGCTATGGATATGCCCATTAATATATATTAATGTGAGTGAGTACGGATTGCCATGCAATAGATGCACAAGAGCTATAAGTGTATGAAAGATCAAAAAGAAACTAAGTGGGTGTGCATCCAACCTACTTGCTTATGAAGACGTAGGGCATTTTGAGGAAGCCCATCATTGGAATATACAAGCCAAGTTGTATAATGAAAAATTCCCACTAGTATATGAAAGAGACAAAATAGGAGACTCTCTATCATGAAGATCATGGTGCTACTTTAAAGCACAAGTGTGAAAAAAAATGATAGTAGAATTGTCCCTTCTCTCCTTTCTCTCATTTTTTATTTGTTTCGTGGGGATCTTTGGCCTATCTTTTTTTATTTGGGCTTCATTGGCCTATTTTATTTTTCATGAAGTCCGGAGTCTCATCCCAACTTTTGAGGGAATCATAGCTTCCATCATCCTTTCCTCACATGGGATAATGCTCTAATAAAGACAATCATCACACTTCGATTTACTTACAAATCAAGAATTACAACTCGATACCTAGAACAAAATATGACTCTATATGAATGCCTTCGGCGGTGTACTGGGATGTGTAATGATCTAGCATAGCAAATGACATAAAAAACGGACAAGCCATGAAAACATCATGCTAGCTATCTTACGATCATGCAAAGCAATATGAAAATGATGGTGCATGTAATAATAAACAGAACGATGGAAGTTGCATGGCAATATATCTCGGAATGGCTATGGAAATGCCATAATAGGTTGGTATGGTGGCTGTTTTAGGAAGGGTATATGGTGGGTTTAATGCACCAGCGAAAGTTGCGCGGTACTAGAGAGGCTAGCAAAGATGGAAGGGAGAGAGTACGTATAATCCATAGACTCACATTAGTCATAAAGAACTCACATAATTATTAAAAAAGTATATTATTTATCGAAGCAAAGTATTATATGCATGATCCTAGGGGAGAGGTTCGTAGGAATTAACCATCGCAAGCTCCCGACCCTCACACAAAGGATGACTATCAATAAACAAATCATGCTCCGACTTCGTTACATCACGGTTCACCAAACGTGCATGCTACGGGAATCACAAACCTTTAACACAATTATTTCTACCAATTAACAATTACTCACTAGCAAGATTCTAATATCACCATATTTATATATAAAAAATTTATGCAAGGAATCAAACTTCTCATAGTATTCAATGCACATTATATGAAAGTTTTTATTATATCCCTCTTGGATGCCCATTATATTAGGACTAAATTCCTAACCTGAACCAATTACCATGCTGTTTAAAGACTCTAAAAAAATATAAGTGAGGTAATAGAGTTCAATTATTTCTATAAAATAGAACACCATCATGCTCTAAAAAGATATAAGTGAAGCATTAGAGCAATATTGCCTATCTCAAAAGATATAAGTGAAGCTCATAGAGTATTCTAATAAATCCACAATTCATGCGTTTACCTCTCGAAATATGTGTGCTTCAAGGATTATTTTGGAAAACCAAAAAGCAAAACACTCATATCATACAAGACGCTCCAAGCAAAATACATATCATGTGGTGAATAAAAATATAGCCTCAAGTAAATTTATCGATGGATTGAAGACGAAACAGGGGATGCCTTACGGGGCATCCCCAATCTTAGGCTCTTTGTTATCCTTGAATATTCCTTGGGGTGCCTTGGTAATCCCTGATCTTAGTCTCTGGCCACTCCTTATTCCATAGTCCATCAAATCTTTACCCAAAACTAGAAAACTTCACAACACAAAACTCAATAGAAAACTCGTGAGATCCGTTAGTATAAGAAAAATAAATCACCACTTTAGGTACTGTTGTGAACTCGTTATTTATGTATATTGGTGTAATATCTACTATATTTCAACTTCTCCATGGTTCATCCCTCCTGATACAACACATAGATACATCAAAATTAGTAAACAATAAAAAGAAAATAGAATCTGTCAAAAACAGAATAGTCTGTACAAATCTGTAAACTTAGAATACTTATGTAACTTAAAAAATTCTGAAAAATTAGGAAACCTGGGAAATTTTTATATCAATCTTGTTTAAAAAATTCAGACTCATTCTACGCTCTGAAAAATTTATATAATTCCAGGACTGAGCGCAAACGTTTCGGTTTTTCAGCAAGATCAAATCCACAATCACTATAGACCATCCAAAAGGTCTTACTTGGATCAAACACTAATTAAAATACGAAAAAGCAACTAATACAGAGGTAATAATGTATAAAACATGCAAAAACATAAGAAAAAACAAAAACATAAAAATAAAATTGGGTTGCCTCCCAAAAAGCGCTATTGTTTAACGACCCTAGCCATGCATAACGCAATTGATCTAGGTATTGTCATCTTTGGTATGCAATACATAAGTAGCTCTCATAATAGATTCATAAGGTAATCTTTCTATTTGTTGGAAAGTGTTCCATGCCTTTCCTTAACAGAAATTGGAATCTAATGTTTCCTTCTTTCATATCAATAATTTCACCGATTGTTCTAAGGAAAGGTCTACCAAGAATAATAGGACATGTAGGATTGCAATCTATGTCAAGAATAATAAAATCTACGGGCACATAATTACTATTTCCAACAATAAGAACATCCTTAATCCTTCCCATAGGTTTCTTAATAGTGGAATCCGCTAGATGCAAATTCAAAGAGAAATCATCAAGTTCATGGAAACCTAGCACATCACATAAAGTTTTTAGAATTGTGGAAACGCTAGCACCCAAATCACACAAACCATGACACTAAAAATCTTTAATTTTAATCTTAATAGCATCAATGATATGTTTAGTAAAAGCCTTATTTTGATTAGAAGCATATGGCGAATTCAACATGGATTGCAACAAGGAAATACATTTAATCAAAGAGCAAATATCATAATTAAAGTCCTTGAAATCGAAAAGAGTAGGTTCGTTGCTATTTAAAGTTTTGACCTTTTAATTCCCACTTTTATCAACTTTAGCATTAAGATCTATAAACTCCGAATAATTGGGACGACTTTTAACTATAGTTGACTTATCTCCAGTTCCATATTTATAAAGATTTATATTGGAAAACAAAGATTCAATAGGAGTCACATCAATCAATTTAAGATCTTCATCATTATTATCATGAGAACACACTTTTTCAAGCCATTCACGCTTAGCACACATTCTAGCGATTCTTTCCTTGCACTCATCAATGGAAGTTCTCATAGACTTTATAGGCTCATTAATATCAATCTTGGGTAGAGTAGATCTAATTTTCAAAGAATCAATCTCAAGCAAAAATCTATCAACGTTCCTAGCCAAATCATCAATCTTGAGCAGTTTTTCTTCAATCGAAGCATTGAAAACCTTTTGAGAAATAATAAATTATTTAATATTCTTGTCAAGATCAGAGTGAAACTTATTATAATTTCCAGAAGGATTGTTGTAGTAATTACCATAATTATTAGATGGATTACTAGGAAACAGCCCAGGGTTGAAATTACCTCTATACGTGTTATTACCAAAATTGTTCCTACCAACAAAAGTCACATACATAGATTCATTATTATTCTATCAAAGAAGACAAAGGCATATCATTAGGATTAATAGGAGCACTCTTACTAGCAAACGATTTCATTAAATCATCCATCTTTTCACTCAAAGTATTTATTTCTTCAATAGCATGCACTTATTTACTAGTAGGAGATCTTTCGGTATGCCATTGATAGTAATTTTCCATAATTTTATCTAGGAGTTTAGTAGCTTCTCCTAATGTGATTTCCATAAAAGTACCACCCGCGGCTGAATCTACAAGTTAATAGATGCAAATTTCAATCCCACATAAAAAAACTATAGAACCATCCATAAACTCAAACCATCTGTGGGCTAATTGCTAATCATTAATTTTATCCCCTCCCAAGATTGTGCAACATGATCATGATCAAGTTGCTTGAAATTCATTATATCATTCCTAAGGGAGATGATCTTAGCAGGCGGAAAGTACTTGGAAATAAAAGCATCTTTACACTTATTCCATGAATTAATACTATTTTTAGGCAATGATGAAAACCAAGTTTTAGCATGATCTCGTAGTGAGAATGGAAATAGATTCAATTTAACAATATCATTATCCACATCTTTCTTCTTTTGCATGTCACACAACTCAATGAAAGTATTTAGATGGGATGTGGAATATTCACTAGGAAGGCCCAAAAATTGTTCTTTCATAACAAGATTAAGCAAAGCAACATTAATTTCATAAGATTATGCACTAGCGGAGGGATCTATCGGAGTACTAATAAAATTATTATTAGTAGTATTGGAGAACTCACACAATTTTGTATTCTCGCACATCATGACAAACCAAGCAATCTAGCACACACGCAAACAAAAAGAAAACAAAAAGACGGACGAAAGAAGGGCGAATAAAAGGGCATATCTTTTTGTTTTTTCCTGAAAATCATTTTAGAAGTGGGGGAGAGGAAAAAGAGAGGCAAATGGAAAATAATGTAAATGCAAGAGATGAGTTTGTGATGTGTACTTGGTAGGCTTGATGTGTATCCTCCCTGGCAACGGTGCCAGAAATCCTTCTTGCTACTTCTTGAGGTCGCGTTGGTTTTCTCTTAAAGAGGAAAGGGTGATACAACAAAGTAGATAAGTATTTATCTCGGGTGTTGAGAACCAAGGTATCAATACAGTAGGAGGAACAAGAAAGGACCCAATTTGCACCTACACAAACAATCAAACACTTGCACCCAACGCTATAAATGGGTTGTCAATCCCTTCACAGTTACTTGCAAGGATGAGATATGATAGAGATAGATATAAAAGTTTGCTAGAAGTAAAACTAAATAAAAGTAAATAAATTGCAGAAACTTATTTTTGGTATTTTTGGTTTATAGATGTGAAAATATAATATGGAAAATAGACCCGGGGGCATAGGTTTCACTACAGGCTTTTCTCTTGAAGGAAAAGAATACGGTGGGTGAACAAATTCCAGTCGAGAAATTGATAGAAAAGTGCATAGTTATGACGATATCCAAGGCAGTGATTATGCATATAGGCATCACATCCATGGCAAGTAGACCGAAACAATTCGGCATCTACTACTGTTACTCCACACATTGACCGACTCCTACCTGCATCTAGAGTATTAAGTTAATGAAGAACGGAGTAACGCATTAAGTAAGATGACATGATGTAGACGGATAAACTAAAGAAATATGATGAAAAATGCATCTTTTTATCCTTGATGGCAACAATACAAATACGTGCCTCACTACCCCTACTATGTCACTGGGTGAAGACACCGCAAGATTGAACCCAAAACATAGCACTTCTCCCATTGCAAAAATTACCAATCTAGTTCGCCAAACCAAACCAATAACTCGAAGAGACTTGAAAAGATATGAAATCATGCATATAAGAATTAAGAGAAGATTCAAATAATATTCATAGATAATTTGATCATAAACCCAAAATTCATCGGATCTCAACAAACACACCGCAAAAGAGTATTACATTGGATAGATCCCCATGAAGATCATGAAGAACATGGTATTGAAGAACATAGAGAGATAAGAAGCCATCTAACTACTAGCTATGGACGCGTGAGGCTGTGGTGAACTACTCACGCATCATCGAAAAGGCAATGGAGTTGATGTAGATGCCCTCCGTCATCAAATCCCCCTCCGGCAGATTACCGGAAAAGGCTCCCAGATTGGATATCTTGGGAATAGAGGCTTAATGCGGCAGAAAAGTATTATCGGGGCTCTTTTTGGTATTGGGGGAATATTTCTGGATTTATAGGCTGAAGATTAGGGTTGGAGGAGCTACAAGGGGCCCACAATCCAGGCCCCCCCGGCCGCGCGAGGGTGGCTTGTGGCCCACTTGTAGACCTTCTGACCACTTCTCCAAGTCTCGTATGTTCCATCTTGTCCAAGAAAAATCGTTGAAGAGTTTTATTCCATTTGGACTCCGTTTGATATTCCTTTTCTGCAATACTCAAAAACTAGGAAAAACCAAAACTAGCATTGGGCACTAGGTTAATTGGTTGGTCCCAAAAATAATATAAAATAGCATATTAATGCATATAAAACATCCAAAATAGATAATATAATAGCATGGAACAATCAAAAATTATTTGTACGTTGGAGACGTATCAGTAATCAATCTTTAACATTGATGGTAAATATAATTTCCTATTTTTCCTTGAATGTGTAACTTATGTATGTTGTTTGTCAACTAGTGTGTCCCTTGCTACGCAAGACCTTTTCTCCTAGACAAGTTTTTTGTCCATGACATGGAAGAGCCGACTCAGATGACTGCTTACCTCAAGACGAAAGATGGTTTCAATTTACAGTTTGATACATCTCCAACGTATCTATAATTATTGATTGTTCCATGCCGTTATATTATCAATCTTGTGTGTTTTACAATCATTTTATAGAAACATTATATCATTTTTTGGGACTAACCTATTGACATAGTGCCAAGTGCCATTTGTTGTTTTCTGCCTTTTTTTTACTTTGTAGACTATCAGTACCAAATGAAGCTCAAACACCGTGAAACTTTTCAGAGATTTATTTTGGGCTAGAAGACACCTGGAGGAGGGCCGAGGAGGCCACAAGACACTAGGGTGCGCCAGAGGCCCCTGGTGCAGCCTGGTGGGTTGTGCCCTCCTTGAGACGCCTCTCCATAGCCTATCACCTCTATAAATACCCAAATATTCCAAAACCCTAGGGGATTCGACGAAACACAATTCTAGCCACCGCAAGTTCCACAACCATGAGATCCAATCTACCACCATCACGGAGGGGTGCATCGTCTTCATGGGTGCCTCTCCAATGACACGTGAGTAGTACACCATGTATCTATGGGTCCGTAGGCAGTAGTTCAATGGATTCCACTCTCTCTTTTGATTCTCAATACAATGGTCTCTTGGAGATCTTTTTCATGTAATGACTTTTTGTAGTGTGTTTGTTGGGCTCTGCTGAATTTTGAGTTCATGATCGGTTTCTATCCATGAATATTATTTGAGTCTTCTTTGATCTCTTATATGCATGATTACTTACAGCCTCGTATTTCATCTTTGAATATTTGGCTTAGCTAGGCCAAGTAGATCGATTTTTCTTGCCATGGGAACAGGTGCTTTGTGATGGGGTTGATCTTGTGGTGTCTTCTCCCAGTGAGAGAAGTGATAGCAAGACACGCATGTATCGTTGCTATTAAGGATTACAAGATGGGGTTAATCCCTACATGAATAGATCTTGTCTACATCATGTCATCATTCTTATTGCATTACTCCGTTTCTCCATGGACTTAATACACTAGACCCATGCTGGATGGCGGTCAATGTGTGGATAATAGTAGTAGATGCAAAATCGTTTCGGTCTACTATCTTCGACATGATGCCTATATAATGATCATTGCCTTGGATATCATCATGATTATTTGATCTTCAATCAATTGCCTAGCAGTAAATTTTTTACCCACCGTTTGCTATACTGTAACATCCCAAAATTTGGAATGTTATAATAAATAGTTGAATGCTTGCTTGATTGATTGAGTTTGTGTGAAATTTGGAACTTAAAAAAACTTTTAAATGAGAGGGAATAAAATGACTTTCCCCTTTGTGTTTGATCTAAAATTTCAACAATTCAAATCAATGAGAGAAGATGACATGACTTCTTCAAATAAAAGGATTTGAAAACTATTGAAATATTCTATTGGAATTGTAGCGACCTGACTCAAAATGAGTCAAGCCTCTGTGTTTTCTGTGCCATCCCTGGATCGGTATGCTGGCACACACAGTACATCAATGTATATATCAAAGTGCAATCACATGTAAATAACGTAAAACTGATATATACCTTAAAATAGCAGCGGATACAGTCAACGGGAGTGGAGTCCCAATAACACCAACGGCCAGTTGAGTGCAGACCGTAACCCTGAATCGTACTCTTACCCGTCGTAGAAGAGTATCTGCAACATAAGACGTTGCAGCCGTGTAGGTCAGTACATTGAATGTACTGGCAAGATCACCATAGTAGAACAGAAAAATAAAGACTATTCTATATGCAAAGGCTTTGTGGCTCTGTGTCTGAGTTTTTGCGTAAAAGCTGATTTTATTTTCCTACAACAAAGGAATATCAGGAATTTCACTATAGAGTTACCTATCATGACATGGTTCCGCCAACCAATGTCTCAATGCCCATAAGTATCATAAGTTGCCCACAATTAGTTATCAGTCCAGTGTTGAGAGTTCAGAGATAGATCCAAGTCTAGAAGCTCAAATTGTCCGTAACCGGGGACACGGCTAATCGATTAGGTTTAACTCTTCAGAGTGTTGTGTACTTTACCCACAAGATTCTTTCCCTCCTGGTAAGTCCTCGCACTGCCTGGTGTTTGAGAACAGGATGAAAGAAACATGGTCTTTCAGAGTGTTTCCCTGACTATCCGACAGTGCCCATCCAATCCTAACGTCGACTACATCTCGTAGCACTGCCCAGCAGAGTCTCAACAAAGATCGACCAAGCCAGAGCCCATAATGACTTGTGGCTACACAGGTAAGCTTCTGGGCATGAAGTATTCATCCTTCTCTTTGAGTCTGGGTGAAGCTTTCCGCAAGATGGCATGGCGCTTCTCCATGCATCCCGGCCACTCACTGGTTTCTCCAGGGTGCCCAATCAACCATCCTTCACCCAGTAGTGTGTATTGAAAACTTGTCTTCTCGAGTCTTGAAGTCTTGAGGTCTTGAAGATGCAGGACTTGAAGATGTCTTCATGAAGTTGTCGTCTTGACGTAGAGTCCTTCTTCACACCACTCACGAACACTCATACCAATCCCCGTCTACTTTAGCATAGCATAAAAATAACTAACGTTCCTGGGGCTTTAGTAACCAGTGGTGGATTCCTACCTCATGCATTCTACTCAACTACAAGAATTTCAATAACACTACGGGAGGGATTTGTTGAATTATGTCACTACATGCAAATAAAAACATGGGTATGAAATAGATGGTCAAAGTGAACTTGCCTGTACTATTGATGAAGATAAAGATCGCTCTCAGAAATAACTTGATAGACTATTCGTCACTCTCCGATGAAAGTCTATATAAACAAGCATTGCATTCATATAAGCAATCATACTAACAATCATACTAACAATCAAAAGTAACACAAAACAAAAGCAACAAGGTTGATGGAAGAAATACTTAAGACAAAGTTGAAACACAAAACTCCAACAAATTCAAAAAGTAACAGAAAACACAAAACAAATTAAAATATAATAAAAGGATTTTAGTAAATATTTTGCTAGCAAAATGAATTACTTTTGAAAGACAACTAAAACTATGAAAACAACATCCTAAACAACATAAGTGTTTGCCTAATAAACTTAACATCAAACACAACCATAAACTAAGAGAAAATAAATTATGAAACAACTAAGTTAACAGAAATTAATTAATAAAAATCTATATTACAAAACAGAATTGATTCATCTAAAACTTTGTGAAAATAATCTCTACCAAAACTAAGTTGTTTTATAAAACATTACCTAATGATAAAGAATATAGTTTCCTATAATAGAGCAAAACTAAGTTGTTTTTATTAAAAAAAATATTTCTTTACAGAAAGGAATTAATACAAATTTTATTGGAAAACAGAATCTAATTACTTAAAACTTTGTTCAAATTAACTATTACTAACTAGTTTGTTTTTAATAAACTATACCTATTTGAAAAAGGAGTGTAGGTTCCTACAATAATAATTTATAAACTAAACAAATTATCTTTGTTAACAGCAAGTAAACTACTAAAGCTAAATGAAATCTAAAACATAATATAAATCATATTCAGATTTTCTAAATAAAATAAACTAATTCAAACTAATTAAACTAATAGGAACTAATCAGATTCTGTTTCTAGTTAAAACCCTAATCAATTTTATTCTAAAAATTCTCAAACTTTACCTAATGATAACTAATATCACTAGTGACAAGTAGCAAAAAGAATCAATCAAACATACATTATAAAACTCAAGTTATTCAGAAAACAAAATTTAAATCAAATCTGTTTAAATTCAAATTTAAATATTCAAACATGGTCAAATTTGGTATTCACAGAAACTAGACTAAATTTGTGACACAATGCAGAAAGAATCAATTAAAAATACTTAAAAACATAAAAGATATAAGCAAAACAAATCAGAAACTATTCTGTTTTTGAAATTAAAACAAAAAAACAAAAAAACAATTCTAACGGACAGGGGGTGACGTGTCGCTCTTTGGTTGGTCTAAGGGTGTGCGTGTTCCAGAGATTCGGGCGAATGACCGACAACTAAAGAAAATGTTTTGATCTAAAATTAGAAAAGAAAAAGCCGGTCGGTTCTTTTAAAAGAACCGAAGAGGTAAGTTACTTCTAATCTGGGCCGTTCGTTCGAGATTGGATGGAGGAGAGGGAGAGGGAGGCTCACCGCGGCGGGGTGAAGTCCGGCGAGGTCGTCATCGACGGCAGGGACGGCGAGGTCGTCGGGGAGATGGCTTCCGGGGGGTCTCCGGCGATGGCTCCGGCACTGGTCGACGTAGGGGAGCTCGGCGATGACGATGGCGGCGGCGGAGGGGCGAGGGAGCGACGGTGGCGACGGGCACGAGCTCCTTGAGCTTCGGTGGAGATCCAAACTCCGGCGAGGTCGACGGTTACGGCGTTCCCGGGAGTATGGAGCACGGGCAGGTGGTTGGGGGGTGCGGGTGCGTGAGAGAGAAAGGTTGGCGGGGCTTTGGGGCAACGAGGGGGTCGGGGTGGAGCGGAGCGACGAAAATGGCGCGGCGGCAGTTTCGGATTCCGGCAAAGAATTTGCGGCGTCTCAGGCGAGGGAGAGAGGGGATTCGGGGGGGAATGGAGAGAGGGGAGCGGCGGGTATTTATAGGAGGCCGTGGGGCGCTCGGGGAAGGAACAGGAGGAGCAGGTCACGGCGGTGGTCGCCGGCGTGATTTCAGGAGGAGGAGGAGGATGGTGACCGCAGGGGGTTTCGGTCGGGCGTGGGACCGGGCGGTCAATGAGAGAGAAGGAGGGAGGAGTGGCGTAGGTTGACCGGAAATTAGGGAGGTCGTGAGGAGGAAAAGGGAAAGTGGGCCGGGCAGCTTTTAAAGCCTTTTAAGGATTTTCCATTTTTAAAATACAGCGAGAGTCAAATGCTTTTATTGCAAAAATATATTTCCAAATATAGGGGTAATATATACCAAAATTAACATAAGAATAAATTCCATATAATGGACATTTTTATTCTGTTATTTGAACATTTTGAAAAAATATTATTTCCAGAAATTGCCTAATTGGCTTTATTTTTGCAAATATTTTTTCAAATAGCTTCATGGGTTTTATGGTTCAAAAAAACTTCAAAAATAACCCCTGGTTTTGGAGTGTCATATTACTCCTCTTAAAATATTTGACAAGGGGTTTGAATACTTTGAAATTTGAATAGGAACCAATATGAAATGGATTCCTAAAATTAATTTAGAGGCACTTTCAAATTCTTTTAAACTCCCAACTCATATTTCATATAAATTGAAGAAGTCATATTATCTCCTCTCATGAAAGTCATTGAGTTGCATAAAGTTTCTGAATTTTAAATATTTTCAAATGGGAATTCAAACCATTTTCAAATCCCTTTTCATTTCTTTAAATGGAAGAAGTCGTGTCATCTTCACTCTGGGGTTTTGTGATGAGATGAATTTGAATTCCTGGTGATCAAAATGCAGAGTGAAAGTTTTGGGAAAGTCATTTCATTCCCTCTCATCAAATTTTCAAAAGTTTCAAAAAGTTTCAAATTTCACTCACTTTCAATCACTCAAACAAACAAACAATCATTCTAATAGTTATTATAACATTCCAAAGTTTGGGATGTTACAAACCTACCACACTTAAAATGAATCTCGTCCTCGAGATTTGAAAGGGCTAGAAAGAAAAGGTTAGGGTTTGGGGGTCTTCTAACAAATACATTGACCTGGAAGGTGTGGGGTCTTCCAACAAGACTCCATTGACCTGGAAATGTGGGTCTACCACACTTAAAATGAAAGTTACTGGTCTCTCAAAATCTTTGCAGTCCTGTGGGTGCATCTGTCTGTTCACATTCTTCACAGCATCTTCCTTGGTGATGATCTTCGGTTATATCAAAATCTTGTGTCCTCACAACAAGGTGTACTTCCTCCAATACTGGGTCTTATAACTGACAGGTCTCGTGATCATTCTAAATAACTTATCGATAATCTCATGGTGATCTACCATTGGTGGTCATCCTACAGTGAAATGGGTCTTGGCTTCATTCCTCACTGTAAAATTCCTACGTGTGACAGCAACTGTCATGTACAAGGGGTTTCATCCTACCATTCTAAGGCTTAAACAAAAAGCTTCAAAGAACGTCGTCTCTTTACTATGGGTAAGTCACTCAGATTTACCATTCCGAATAGCAAGAGAATGATAAGAGTAAGTCGTCATGGTGGCCAAGCCATGTCGCACTAAAATCATTACCTTGTATAAGGTTTAGTAATCTCGTATTCTAGCATTTGGGATTCCTCACAAGCGTTGCAGAAAATTTCTCTTGTCAACGAACAAAGTTCGGATAAATCCATTGATTCTGCAAGCTAAGCAAAAACATCTATCGTTTCTTCACAACTCTCAGGTTTTCGTAATACTCCTAAGGAAAATGTTTGCTGATCAGTCGTAGCTTCTTCCAAGTCTCTGCCTTCCCAAAGGTGGGGCTTGATCCTTATCAATCCTGAGGTCAGTGACTTGTGGATTCACTTGAATACTTGAAAAACATCATCTCACCCGTGGGGTGACTATCGATGCATATTCCAGCATTACCTTCAGTTCACTCCATTATACCCTTGAGGCAACAATTTACAGACCTATTATTGTCTGGATTCCACTCCATGGAATTCATTTTCCTTTCCATTGGTCTGTTTAACCTTGGGTGTGGTTTTCACCATAATCATTCCGTTTCTTAGCATTCCAGCTTCGAAAACTCTTTGTCTCAAAGGTTATTATCCGGATAGTTTGCGGTGATTCCACATTCTCTTCATCCGTATTCACTGATCCAAATTCCTTAACCGGGAGGTACCTGTGGTCACTACCACACTTAAAATGAAATGCACTCATGTCTGCTTAGACCAAATTTTTGTCTCGTATCCTCGAAAATTGGTCGGAGACTATTGCTCTTAGAATGGCAACTCATATAATTTAACAAGGGAGAGTCATGACATCATAAATTCCATTGATCTCATGACTTTTATTACAGACACTGAGACTTCCGTTACATAACTTCAATCTCTTCTTAAAATTCCAAAATACTTTATTACAAGTGTTGCCATCCACATAGTTTGGTATGGGTCAGTTTCACTCCCAACTTTATTCCTTTATCCCCTCTTGGAGATATTTTAGTACCATTAGAACTTGGCGATGTGCTCCTTGAATCACCCATCTTCTCCTTGATCAGGGTGGACTTGAGCTTCATCTCCATCATCTCTGTATGCACCTCATGCAGGTATTCCTCAGTATGACGGAGTCTTGCTTCAAGTATTTCTCCAATCTACCGTATGGCTTTCATGGCAGCTTCACGAATAGCGTCAAAGAACGTTGCTCGTGGTACACGAGATATGAAAAAGTATTGTCCCATAGTCTTTGGGCATACTCCTTTCTCCCAGTGGAGGTGTACCTCCACATACCAGAGTTCCACTCCAGTTTCCATGAATGGGTAGTCTTTATAGACTGCATCTCCTTCCAGATTGATGTAATTCATCATATCCTTCAGGATCTTTGGGTAATCATGGTCACTAGTCAGGGTCATGATCGTCTCCGGCCCTTGAGAAAAGACTCATTGAGGGTAGTCATCTGTAGGTATCAGAAGAAGTACTCAAAAATTAACATGTATTTCTTCTTGGGTAAGAATCCTTATCATCCAAACCAAACTTATACTTCCGAACATGTTGCAGAGTACTGATACCCTCAAAAATAGTCGAAGATCTTTGTTCATGGGGTAACAACTCATAGAAAAATCATGACACAACAAATTTCATTGATTTATGAAGTTGTTACAATCTCAGAGACTTCCGTTACAAAACAATGTCATGAAACCAAGAGTGCTTCATGATACATTTATTTCCATCTTCAAAAATTTACTAACTCATTCTAGCTTTCTTCTCCTTTGGACATTTACTAGCGTAATGTCCTGCTTCCTTGCTACGAAAACAAATGATTTCTGACAAGTCTCGGGGCTTCTTGGTGTTGGTGTTTGCTCCTTGGAGTTCTGGTTCCTTTCTTGGGCACTTATTGGCATAGTGGCCCATATCCTTACACTTGAAACATCTGATATGACCCAGGTCCTTCTGTTCAGGGGCTAGTCCCTTCCTGAGGTGCTTTGTTCCGATCAAAACTTTAATTTCCTGTGGATCAAACTCCACTTCTTCTGTCGGGAAGTTTCCCACATACTCTTTTCTTTCCTTCATACAGTCCTCTGAGAAATGTCCTTCTTCCCCACATGAATAGCAGACATTGGAGTAAAATCTGGTTAGGCCTTCTCCTTTAGGGTCTTCATCATCTTCCTTCTTCACAAGTTCTCCAAATTTTTCTCTGAAGGCTTTCTTCATGGCTTTCTTCTGATGTTGGATGACTTCTTGTACCTTGGGGTACATTTGGCATTGAGCCGGGTAATGGGTTGTTCCTTCACACAAGAAACATGTCACCTGCCCAGTTGGGCATTCCTTATCTCGGAGATTTTCTTCACAATGAGGGCATCCTTCCTTGTGTTCTGCTTGGGTGTGTCCTATCTCTCCACATATCTTGCAGGCACAAATCTTCTTCACAACTTTGCCACGGGGCTTCTGGGTGTTGGTAACAACATGAGATTCTTGCAGAGTCATCTTGAATTCTTCCCAAGTGATTGATGCTTGCCTATCATGGATATCTTCATGCATTTTCCACCAATGTGCAGCACCCTATGCAAAGTACTGAAGAGCATATTGGACCATCTCGTTCCTTGCAACATGGTTACTCCTTAGGCGATTCTCCATGTTCTGAATCCATTCTTCTGTCTCCAACCGAGTCATCGATCCAGAATACACAAGTCCAGCTTCACTCGTCATTTATTGGGTTCAAGGTTTTGGGATGACATGCAAGAGAGAGAAAAAGGGAGGGGAAAACACATAATACAAACAATGGTTTTGAAAAAAAAATAGATTTTTGTTGTGGCTGTCGAAAATAAAACTTACACACAAATGACAGTGCACAAATCATCGTATCTAACGTAGGTAATTAACAGGGGTTTGGTCTTCTAGGGGCATAATATCTTGGAAATTCTTCATAGTCTTCAATTTCTTCAGATCTGTATAATCTTCAACTTGGGTAGCTTCAATTCTTCTAATGCATGGTGAAATCTTCTTTACTTTGAAGGGACCATCAATTGTTTCGATATCTTGTCCTTCTTGGAGTGGCTTCAGTTGATCCTTCGTGGGGTCAAGGGAAAGGGTATTGTCTAACTATTTGATAAAACTCAGAAAGGATGAGAAATAAAAGATCTTTTGAAAACAAAGTTTTGGAGAAATAATTTCCTAAGGGCTTTCCAGTTTCTAGGGTCACGTCCTACAGTCAACATGTGCTCTGATACCATTTTCTGTAGCGACCTGACTCAAAATGAGTCAAGCCTCTGTGTTTTCTGTGCCATCCCTGGATCAGTATGCTGGCACACACAGTACATCAATGTATATATCAAAGTGCAATCACATGTAAATAACGTAAAACTGATATATACCTTAAAATAGCAGCGGATACAGTCAATGGGAGTGGAGTCCCAATAACACCAATTGCAAGTTGAGTGCAGACCGTAACCCTGAATCGTACTCTTACCCGTCGTAGAAGAGTATCTGCAACATAAGACGTTGCAGCCGTGTAGGTCAGTACATTGAATGTACTGGCAAGATCACCATAGTAGAACAGAAAAATAAAGACTATTCTATATGCAAAGGCTTTGTGGCTCTGTGTCTGAGTTTTTGCGTAAAAGCTGATTTTATTTTCCTACAACAAAGGAATATCAGGAATTTCACTATAGAGTTACCTATCATGACATGGTTCCGCCAACCAATGTCTCAATGCCCATAAGTATCATAAGTTGCCCACAATTAGTTATCCGTCCAGTGTTGAGAGTTCAGAGATAGATCCAAGTCTAGAAGCTCAAATTGTCCGTAACCGGGGACACGGCTAATCGATTAGGTTTAACTCTGCAGAGTGTTGTGTACTTTACCCACAAGATTCTTTCCCTCCTGGTAAGTCCTCGCACTGCCTGGTGTTTGAGAACAGGATGAAAGAAACATGGTCTTTCAGAGTGTTTCCCTGACTATCCGACAGTGCCCATCCAATCCTAACGTCGACTACATCTCGTAGCACTGCCCAGCAGAGTCTCAACAAAGATCGACCAAGCCAGAGCCCATAATGACTTGTGGCTACATAGGTAAGCTTCTGGGCATGAAGTATTCATCCTTCTCTTTGAGTCTGGGTGAAGCTTTCCGCAAGATGGCATGGCGCTTCTCCATGCATCCCGGCCACTCACTGGTTTCTCCAGGGTGCCCAATCAACCATCCTTCACCCAGTAGTGTGTATTGAAAACTTGTCTTCTCGAGTCTTGAAGTCTTGAGGTCTTGAAGATGCAGGACTTGAAGATGTCTTCATGAAGTTGTCGTCTTGACGTAGAGTCCTTCTTCACACCACTCACGAACACTCATACCAATCCCCGTCTACTTTAGCATAGCATAAAAATAACTAACGTTCCTGGGGCTTTAGTAACCAGTGGTGGATTCCTACCTCATGCATTCTACTCAACTACAAGAATTTCAATAACACTACGGGAGGGATTTGTTGAATTATGTCACTACATGCAAATAAAAACATGGGTATGAAATAGATGGTCAAAGTGAACTTGCCTGTACTGTTGATGAAGATAAAGATCGCTCTCAGAAATAACTTGATAGACTATTCGTCACTCTCCAATGAAAGTCTATATAAACAAGCATTGCATTCATATAAGCAATCATACTAACAATCATACTAACAATCAAAAGTAACACAAAACAAAAGCAACAAGGTTGATGGAAGAAATACTTAAGACAAAGTTGAAACACAAAACTCCAACAAATTCAAAAAGTAACAGAAAACACAAAACAAATTAAAATATAATAAAAGGATTTTAGTAAATATTTTGCTAGCAAAATGAATTACTTTTGAAAGACAACTAAAACTATGAAAACAACATCCTAAACAACATAAGTGTTTGCCTAATAAACTTAACATCAAACACAACCATAAACTAAGAGAAAATAAATTATGAAACAATTAAGTTAACAGAAATTAATTAATAAAAATCTATATTACAAAACAGAATTGATTCATCTAAAACTTTGTGAAAATAATCTCTACCAAAACTAAGTTGTTTTATAAAACATTACCTAATGATAAAGAATATAGTTTTCTATAATAGAGCAAAACTAAGTTGTTTTTATTAAAAAAAATATTTCTTAACAGAAAGGAATTAATACAAATTTTATTGGAAAACAGAATCTAATTACTTAAAACTTTGTTAAAATTAACTATTACTAACTAGTTTGTTTTTAATAAACTATACCTATTTGAAAAAGGAGTGTAGGTTCCTACAATAATAATTTATAAACTAAACAAATTATCTTTGTTAACAGCAAGTAAACTACTAAAGCTAAATGAAATATAAAACATAATATAAATCATATTCAGATTTTCTTAATAAAATAAAGTAATTCAAACTAATTAAACTAATAGGAACTAATCAGATTCTGTTGCTAGTTAAAACCCTAATCAATTTTATTCTAAAAATTCTCAAACTTTACCTAATGATAACTAATATCACTAGTGACAAGTAGCAAAAAGAATCAATCAAAAATACATTATAAAACTCAAGTTATTCAAAAAACAAAATTTAAATCAAATTTGGTGTTCACAGAAACTAGATGAAATTTGTGACACAATGCGGAAAGAATCAATTAAAAATACTTAAAAACATAAAAGATATAAGCAAAACAAATCAGAAACTATTCTGTTTTTGAAATTAAAACAGAAAAAGAAAAAAACAATTCTAACGGACAGGGGGTGACGTGTCGCTCTCTGGTTGGTCTAAGGGTGTGCGTGTTCCAGAGATTCGGGCGAATGACCGACAACTAAAGAAAACGTTTCGGTCTAAAATTAGAAAAGAAAAAGCCGGCCGGTTCTTTTAAAAGAACCGAAGAGGTAAGTTACTTCTAATCTGGGTCGTTCGTTCGAGATTGGATGGAGGAGAGGGAGAGGCAGGCTCACCGCGGCGGGGTGAAGTCCGGCGAGGTCGTCGTCGACGGCAGGGACGGCGAGGTCGTCGGGGAGATGGCTTCCGGGGGGTCTCCGGCGATGGCTCCGGCACTGGTCGACGTAGGGGAGCTCGGCGATGACGATGGCGGCGTCGGAGGGGCGAGGGAGCGACGGTGGCGACGGGCACGAGATCCTTGAGCTTCGGTGGAGATCCAAACTCCGGCGAGGTCGACGGTTACGGCGTTCCCGGGAGTATGGAGCACGGGCAGGTGGTTGGGGGGGTGCGGGTGCGTGAGAGAGAAAGGTTGGTGGGGCTTTGGGGCAACGAGGGGGTCGGGGTGGAGCGGAGCGACGAAAATGGCGCGGCGGCAGTTTCGGATTCCGGCGAAGAATCTACGGCGTCTCAGGCGAGGGAGAGAGGGGATTCGGGGGGGAAAGGAGAGAGGGGAGCGGCGGGTATTTATAGGAGGCCGTGGGGTGCTCGGGGAAGGAACAGGAGGAGCAGGTCACGGCGGTGGTCGCCGGCGTGATTTCGGGAGGAGGAGGAGGATGGTGACCGCAGGGGGTTTCGGTCGGGCGTGGGACCGGGCGGTCAGTGAGAGAGAAGGAGGGAGGAGTGGCGTCGGTTGACCGGAAATTAGGGAGGTCGTGAGGAGGAAAAGGGAAAGTGGGCCGGGCAGCTTTTAAAGCCTTTTAAGGATTTTCCATTTTTAAAATACAGCGAGAGTCAAATGCTTTTATTGCAAAAATATATTTCCAAATATAGGGTTGATATATACCAAAATTAACAGAAGAATAAATGCCATTTTGACAAGGGGTTTGGAGTGTCATTTTACTCCTCTCAAAGTATTTGACAAGGGGTTTGAATACTTTGAAATTTGAATAGGAACCAATATGAAATGGATTCCTAAAATTAATTTAGAGGCACTTTCAAATTCTTTTAAACTCCCAACTCATATTTCATATAAATTGAAGAACTCATATTATCTCCTCTCATGAAAGTCATTGAGTTGCATAAAGTTTCTGAATTTGAAATATTTTCAATTGGGAATTCAAACCATTTTCAAATCCCTTTTCATTTCTTTAAATGGAAGAAGTCATGTCATCTTCACTCTGGGGTTTTGTGATGAGATGAATTTGAATTCCTGGTGATCAAAATGCAGAGTGAAAGTTTTGGGAAAGTCACTTCATTCCCTCTCATCAAATTTTCAAAAGTTTCAAAAAGTTTCAAATTTCACTCACTTTCAATCACTCAAACAAACAAACAATCATTCTAAAAGTTATTATAACATTCCAAAGTTTGGGACGTTACAGGAATCCATTTCATATTATGTTATATTTGAATGAATCCAAATTTCCTTACGCACATTCAAGATCTTGAGAGGAGCAATATGACACTCCAAACCAGGGGAATTGGAATTAAATTTGAATTCATAAAACTCAGAAAACTATTTGAAAATTATTTGAATTTCCAATTCAAAACCATTCTTGAAGTGATTTTTTCAAATGTATTTTTCTCCAAAAAATAATATATATGGAAAATAGGGTAAAATGATTCCCTTCAATATAAAAATGGAGATAAATGAATTTGAAATCATTTTGGTATTTTCAAAATGTTTTATTTGCAAGAGTAGCACTATTTTATTTTTTGAGATTTTTTCTATGCATTGTTTGACTATGAAAATATGTTCACGTTGTAGGATTTATTTTTTTGATAATTTTGGTATATAAAACTTTTATATAGAGAGTTTATTAGATCCTCCAAATTATTTTTGTATTTACTGTTATTTATTAATAGGAAAATCTTTTTAAAAAGGAAAGACCGCACTGTGCTTAGGAAACACGCGGCCCACTATGGAAAGGATTCGGCCCGAATCCGCTCCGGATCAGCTTCGGTCAAGCCACCCAATCCCATCCGCACTTGTCCACTGTTGCTGACAAGCGGTTCCCACAAACCGACCAAGCCCAAGCCACGGTCACCTTCCTCCTCTCGTTCCCTCTTTCCTTCCCGAGTAGATCCCATCGGAGCCCGATCCCATCGGAGCCCGATCCCCCCTATAAATCCTGCCACTCCCGCACCACGTTCTGCCCTAAAATCCCAACCCAGAGCCCCTCTCGCTGCCGCAATTGCTCGCTAGAGTCAGAACCTCACCGCGCGCCATTTCATCGCCCTGGTCAACCCCCTCGCCACCTGAACCCACCAATAGAACCCCCTCGCTCGTGCGCATCTCCCCGTGCACTCACCTGAGCTCCAGAGTCGCCGTAGAAACTTCGCGGACGACCACCCGAACACCACCTCAGCCCCCGAGCTCACCATCCCCATGCCCGTCGTCCCCAACTGACGCCGAGGCCACCTTCATGCTCGTCGTCCTTGTCCGGGTTGCCTGAGACTTTCTTCATCACCGGAGGACCACCGGAGCGTCGCCCCACATCACCTCGCCGCCTCGGACATCACCGGAGCTTTGCCAAAGCACCTCGACCCCCCCGTGAGCTATCTCTCCCTCTTTGACCGTCGGATTTGGATCAACGACCCAGATTAGAATGTTTTATTTAAATGAACCGTTTTATATTATTTAGTGAGCGTACTAGTTAGCACCCCGCACGTACAACCTTAACCAACCAGAAAGCGCCATGTAGCACCCTGTCCGCTAGACTAGATTTTATTTTTCTGTTTTCTGTTTGATAAACACAATAGTTCTATTTTTGTTTTCGTTATATCTTTTATGATTTTAAATATTTTAATATGATCCTTTTTGCATGTTGTCATCAATTTTATTTAGTTTCCGTAGATGACAAGTTTGGCCATATTTGAAAATTTCAAATTTGAATTCAATGAAATTTACTCAAACCACTAGAACTTAAATAACCTGAGTTTATAAATAGATTTTGAGTTGATTATTTTTGCTACTTGTCATTAGTGACTTTATTTAACATTAGGTATAATTTGAGAATTTTTAGAATAATATAAATTAGGGTTTCAAGCAAAACAGTAATGTTTTGGTTCTTTTTAGATTTATTTCTATTTCTTTAGTCTTAATTGTTTTTAGTTTATTTTCTTTTATTTTAGTTGACAAGTTTTTTTTTAGTTAGGAGTAGTATTTCAACCAAGTTATTTCTATGTCAATTATTAATTTTGTAGCATGAAATCAATTCTAGTTTAATAATAACTTGCAAATTGATTTCATTGCTAGTTTGTTTTCCTATATGAAAATATTCTATAAATTGTTTTGTAGTTTTATTTATGTTAACCTTAGTAGACCAGAAGCAATTTGTATTATATTTAAAATTGTTTGTGGTATAATTCAAGGTCAACATTGTTGATGTTTTAAGATGAGTTTGATAAAAGCTTTTCATAGTTCTTAGTTGTTCTACAAAAGCAATTGTTTTTACTAGTAAAATATTTGCTAAAATACTTTTGTTAGGTTTTACTTTGTTGATTGTCTTACTATTTCAAAAATAGGTTATTTGTAGGGAAAACTACACATGGTTGATTTGATGAAGTTTTGTTATTTTAACTTCTGTCTTAAGTATTTCCTTCATCACAACCCTTTTGTGTTTTGGTTTTGTGTTACTTTTTGAATGTTAGTATTGATTGCTAGTATGATTACTTATATGAGTGAAATGTTTGATTATATAGATTTCATCGCAGAGTGACGAATAGTTCCATCAAGTTATTTCTGAGAGCGATATTATCTTCATCAACCTCACTAGGCAAGTTCACATTGACCATGTCTTTTTCTATGTTTTTCAAGTTGCATTAGTTCAACCTTCCGACCCATTGCATGCAAAGTAGGTACTAGGAAACTTGGTTACTTGAGTAGTATCATGTGGTAGGCCACCCTAAAACCCTTGTTACTTTGGTTGGGACGTTATTTTATTTTGCTATGATTTTAGTAGACGGGGTTTTGGTTGAGTGTCTACCATGAGAGTTGTGAGACTTAATTGATGATGAAGACCTCAAGACTCCAAGAATTATTTTCAAGACCTCATGAAGCAATATACCTCTGGGTGGATGATGGTTGAATGGCACCCTAGGGAAACTAGTGGTTGGCCTAGGTGTTGCTGGAGAAGTGCTAGTATTCACGCGGAAAGGTCCACCCAGGAACAAAGAGATGGATGGATACTTCAAGACCCAAGGCTTACCTGCACAGCCACAAGCCATTATGGGCTCTGGCTTGGTTGGACATTGTGGTGACTCTGGACAGCCGGTGCTACGAGATGTAGAAGCACGATAGGAATGGATGGGCACCGACAGAGTCTCAAAGGAACCCCTTGAAAGATCATGTATTGGTCATCTGTTCTTCAAACACCCTAAAGTGCGAGGAATTCAATGGAGGCGATCAAATCTTTTGGGGAACGTGTGCAAAACTCTGCAGAGTACTCAAATCTAATCGATTAGCCGTGTCCACGGTCATGGACAACTTGAGCCAAAGGAACTGAAACTATTTGGAACTCTCAACACAAATAATTATGTTGATGAGGGTATTATTTTTAACTTGGGTATGAGAATTGGTTGGTGGAACCACCTCATTAATCAACCAACTTTGTAGTAATAATTTGTGCTTTACCCCTCTCTTGTGTTAGGAAAAATTTGCTTTACGCAAAACTTAAGCTTACTGCCCCACCTACCATATATGCATATAGTATAGATGATTATTTTTTACCCCCTCTTTTGTGACTTGGGCATATTCAAAATGCTGACCTACACGGCTGCAACGTCTCATGTTGTAGATACTCTTCTACGACGAGTAAGAGTACGATTTAGGGTTGCAGTCTACACTCAACCTGCCGTTGGTGTTTATTGGGACTCCACTCCCGTTGACTTTTTCCGCTGAGATTTTGAGGTATATATATGACTTTTACGTTAAATACATGTGATTGCACTTTGATATATACATCGATGTATTGTGTGTGCCAGCATACTGATCCAGGGAAGGCATAGAACACACAGAGGCTTGACCTTCTTAGGTCGAGTCGCTACACATACTCATAAGAGAAGCCACTAGTGAAACCTATAGCCCCCGGGTCAATCTTCCACATATTGCTTTCTGATCTATTTTTTTGCTGCTTTTTTCAGATCTATTATTCCAAAAATACAAAAATACTTTGCTGTATTTTGTATTTGCTTCTTTTATTTTGGTTTCTTGTGTGATCTATCCATCCGATCTACTACAAACCAATATATATTTTTACCGTGGAGAGATTGACAACCTCTCTTACGTGTCGGGTTTTAAGTATTTGTTCTTTGTGTGCAGGTACCGTTTACATAGTGTTGTGTGGTTCTCCTACTTGTTCGATAACCTTGGTTTCATAACTGAGGTAAATACTTACCGTCGTTGTGTTGCATCATCCCTTCCTCTTTGGGGAAATACCGATGCAGTCTCAAGCCACGTCAAAGGAATTTTTGGCGCCGTTGCCGAGGAGACATCATCAATTCTATCAGGTTCCTAATGACAAATATCATATCCTTAAAATTTACATTATTTTCCATTTTCCTCTCGTTTACCTCTCCCCTTCATAAAATTCGTCGTTTTATTCACCCTCTTTTTTGTTTGCTTTTTCTTGTCAGATCTCTTGTTTTCTTGCAATCTTGTTTGTTTAGTCATGATGACTCAACAAAATACCAAATTGTGTGATTTTCCCAATACCAATAGTAATGATTTTCTTAGCACTCCAATTGCTCCTCCCACCTAACATGTTCATTTTGCATCATGTTTTCCTACTATTATTTATAATGTTTTGATGCATAATAATGCTTTGGGGAGTAATTCTAATTCCTTTTCTCTCACAATTTGCAACGTTTACACCAAGACGGAGAATGCATGCAACTAGAATTCAGTACCTGAAGAAAGCATGTCAGAGATACCTATTCTGCACATCCCCAATGAAGATGGAAATTTACGGATATTTTTTATATAATAAATAAGAATTACTGGAGCTAAAAACTACCGGAGGGGGGCCACCAGGTGGCCACCCTCCACCAGGGCGCGCTAGGTCCCCTAACCGCACCCTGATGGAATGTGCCAAGCCTGGCCCACCTATGGGTGACTAGTAGTGTTTATTACCTTGTGTAGTTGAATACTATATGGTTTATTTGTTGGAATATTATAAGTTTAGATCCATTATGCTATTCAATACACCTCTAATATTGAGCATGCATATTATTTGTGAGTAGTTACCTTTGTTCTTGAGGTCACGAGAGAAGTCATGTTGCAAGTAATCATGTGAATTTTATATGTGTTCGATATTTTTATGATATGTATGTTGTAATTCCCTTAGTGGTGTTATGTGAACATCGACTACATGACACTTCACCATCATTGGGACTAAGGGAATGTATTGTGGGGTACTTTTTAGATGATGGGTTGCTAGAGTAACAGAAGCTTAAACCATAGTTTATGCGCTACTTCATAAGGGGCTGATTTGGGTCCACATGTTTAATCCAATGGTTAGACTTTGTCTTAATACTTTTCTCGTAGTCGTGGATGCTTGTGAGGGGGTTAATCATAAGTAGGTTGTTATTGCAGGTAAGAACAACACCTTAGCACTAGTCCACCCGCATATCAAATTAGCAAATTAGCAAACATGAATCAAACCAACATGATGAAACTGACTTGATGAAATTCCTGTGTACCCTCACACTATTGGAATCAGAAGATTTGCCGTCTGCCACTTCTTTGTCATCTGCTAGCGGACGGCAAAGAGTGGCTGTCCATCAGCTAGCAGAAAGCTAGCAGACCGCAAAGTAGTGGCAGACGGCAAAGGGTGGTTTTGCTATCAGCCACCACTTTGCCGTGTGCTAGTGGACAGCAAAGGAGGTTTGCCGTCCGCTAGCGGACGGCAAAGAGGGAAGGGGCCCACCCTAACCCAGCCTGCAAGTTGACCTAACGGCAAACCTCCTTTGCCATCCGCTAGCGGACGACAAATAGGGGGGTTAGTTAACGGCTAACGCCCCCTCGGCCCGCCTCTCTCTCTCTTTCTCTCGATCCCTCTCTCCTCCCTGTTGCCCGTCGCCCTTGCCGCTAACATTGTGATCCATCGCTTTTGGGTAATTTCTCCTTTACAGAATTAAAAATCAAGAACACCTAGTGATTGTACTAATCAGTGTCTAATGGGTTGTCTTGTTTGATTGTAGAACTTCTACATGTGTCTTGAGGAAGACGAGGCGAAAGCGGGTGTTGTTCTCGAAGCCGAGTGCAAGCGCCTACTTCAGAACTTACGGCACGAGGCTCGGGCGCAGGCTATTCGAGACTACTATGCCTCGAGTAACATTAAGAGGGCCAAGAAGAAGTGCCACAAAAATTATCTGAGGAAGGAGAAGTTAATGAAGGTAATTATCTATTGTTAAGGCCTTGTACTTAGTTTCTCTGATTCGATTCATAGGCGTAGCTCTGAAATTTCTCTTGTTTAACTTAGGTGCCCCCGAGATGGTGTGCGGATAGGATGGACTGTTGGGTGGCATTGGTGGATGAGTGGTGCTCTCCCGAATGGATAGTCGAACACAACAAGGCCAAGGATAAGCGTGCCCAAATGAGAGGTGTGCCACACCATCAAGGGAGCTCCAACCTGTTTGAGTACGGGGATCACTGGGTACATGGTTTGCTTCATGATTCATGCAATTTCATTCTTCATTCTAACTTGTGCCCTTAACTAATATTTTGTTCCTCTCTTTTAGGCGCGAGAGAACAAGAAGGAGGTGCCACCTCTGTTCGACCTCTATGCCATGGCCCATACTGCCTCGTACAAGAAGGCCAAGCCATTCTCTGAGGATGCCCTCGATCATCCAGAGAGCTTCAGCAACATCTCCTCCCACAACAAGCTCGTGAGGTATAGAGACGAGGGGAAGGCGAGGAAAGGGGAGGACTTCAACCTGATCCAGAGTCCTTTTGATCCAGAGATCGTGCTGATATCTGGTGGCGGGAGGCCCATGGCTCAACAGCCATTGGGGATGGACTGATATGTTGTCCTAGAACTCTCCCGAAGATCAAGAAGTGCTAGACGAGCTCTGATCATGAGATAAGGCCTCGTCCACGGCCAATGGAGCTTTCCACTGAGGCTAGGGCCCAGGAGCTTCTAGCAGAGGCAAACAGGCAGGCAGCACAGAGGGAGAGGGACATGGAGGAGAGAACAGCTAGGCTGTTGGAGGAGGAGAGGAACCGAAACAATGCGTCTCACCGGGCCCTATACACTCCTCGTGGTAAGTTTCTCCTGCATATTAGCCAAATCATGCACGTAATGTTCGTTTCATCACTAACTAATATGAATGACTCGTGAAAACAAAATGTGCGGACCATGTGACAGAATAATGGTCAGACCCCTCCGTCGATGCCCCATATTGCTATACCACCCACGGTGAGTTTCATTTAAATGGTCATTTGTTACTAGTATTCACATTTGAGTTGCATCATGCTAAGGATACATTGCAAATGATCTTTGGTGCAACGTGCCTCCTGACAAGCATCGACCGATCCTTCAGCGTCTGCCGCAACCCCGATCGGTCCTTCTACGTCTCACCCTGGCACAAACCCTACTGTTCCTTCACCTCCGTGTTCATGGTAAGTTTTCCCAAGTGTTTTCATTAACAAATGTGTACTTAGCTTAAGAAATGACCTACTTATCTCCAAAATGACCTATACTCAACTTATATTCCTCAAAGATGACTTGATATTCTTAGTTAGCTAGAAAATGGTATATTCTACCTAGGATAGCTATAAAATGACCTATACTTAGCATTTTTTCCTCCAAAATGTCTTGATATGCTTAGTTAGCTAGAAAATGGCATTACTACCAAGTATAGCTCAATAATGATCTATAGCTAGCTTAGCTAGTTCATTTATGACATAATTAGCTCACTTAGGTACAAAATGACATAACTACCTAGGATAGCTCAATAATGATCTATAATTAGCTTAGCTAGTTCATTTATGACATAATTAGCTCACTTAGGTAAAAAATGGCTTAATAACCTTGGTTTGGCTCCAAAATGACCTATACTTGGCTTATTTTCCTCAAAAATGACATAATAACCTTACTTACCTCCAAAATGATATATTCTACCTATGATAGCTATAAAATGACCTATACTTAGCATTTTTTCCTCCATAATGACTTTGAGATGCTTAGTTAGCTAGAAAATGGCATTACTACCTTGGAGAAGAGGACAGGAGAGGAGAAAAAGAAAGAGAAGATAAATTCTTCTTCTTCTTCTTTTTCTTCTTTCGCTTCTAGCTAGTCTTCTTCTTCTTCTTCTACTAACTTTCATCTTTCCTACTTTGCAGATTTGCTATAGATGAGGAAGCTTGCATTGATGAAGTGTACTCTTGTACTTCTGCTTCCTTTGTGTTTATGGAAACTTGTTGGAAACTTGTTTTGGATATGTATGTTGGATATGTTGTTCGAAACTTGTATATGTTGGATATGTTGTTGGAACTTATTTGGTATGCTTGTTGGAACTTATTGTTGGTATGCTTGTTGAAACTTATTGTTGGTATGCTTATTGGAAACTTGTATTGTTGATATGTTGGATATATATGTTATATTTTGTCAAGGGCTATATAGTCACTTTAAGAAAAAACTTGTATCGAATGATTTTAAGAAAAAACAGGGGCTATATAGCCACTTTGCCGTCTGCTGGCAGACAGCAAAGAGATTTGTTAACTGCTAGCAAACGGCAATGCTGCCACGTGGCAGCTACCTGTGCAACCTGGGGCTGGTCTAGGTTGGTTCTTTGCCGTCCGCTAGCAGACGACAAAGAACTAAGGTCTTTGATGTGTGCCAGCGGATGGCAAAGAACCCACCTAGGCCAGCAAAAAAACAGGTGCTTTGCCGTCCGCTAGCAGATGGCAAAGAACTAAGGTCTTTGTCGTCTGCCAGGGGACGACAAATCACGTCGTTAAGCCCTTAACGGAGCTAAGGTGCCACGTGTGCCGTCCAGGCCCTTTGCCATCCGCTGGCAGACGACAAAGATTCAAAGGTCTTTGCCGTCCGCCAGCAGATGACAAAGCGCCTTTTACCGTGGCTTATTCAGCCGGACGGTTGGCCGTCTGCTGGCAGACGACAAAGACTTTGCCGTCCGGGATGGCTGACGGCAAAGTGCCTGATTCATGTAGTGTCAAGAACACTTTGCTTATCATAAGAGATAGTTTCAGCATTTCCTTTGCCACAAAAGTATTGGGATACCTTGCTGCACCTTACCTATTGTTACCGTTACTTTCTTGTTACAAATTTCCTTGCTATCAAACTACTTGCTACTTACAATTTCAGTGCATGCAAAATTACCATGCTGAAACCTTTTATCATTACCTTCTGCTCCTCGTTGGGTTCGACACTCTTCCTTATCAAAAGGACTACGATTGATCCCCTATACTTGTGGGTCATCAAGAATCTTTTTTGCCGTCATTTCTAGGGAGTGAAGCACTCTTGGTAAGTGGAAATTGGTAAGGAAAAACTTATACTACATGCTGAAATTTACTGTCACTTGTTACTATGGAAAGTAAACCTTTGAGGGGTTTGCTCGGGGTATATTCACCTTATCTGGAACCACAATTAGTTGCCCTCAATCTACATTACCTACTGAAAATATTTGATGTGAAATTCCTTTAGGTATGTTAGAACAACTGCTAGCTAGTCCTTATGAAGGAGATGGAACTGAACAGCCTGATATGCACCTAATACATGTGTAAGAAATTTGTGGACTATTTAATCTTGCAGGTTTATCCAAGGATAAGCTAAGAAGAATTTTTTTTCGTTATATTTGATGGGAAATGCATTGATATGTAATAAGCGATATGATGATATTGGATCGTGGAACTAGAATCGTTTGAAATTGGAATTCCACCAAAAGTTTTATCATATGCATCTAGTTCGTCATGATCGGAATTATATATATAATTTGTGGGCACGTGAAGGAGAAAGTATCGCTATAGCTTTGGGGTAGACTTAAGTCAATGTTATATTCATGCGCCAATCATGATATCCTGAGAGAAGTTATTATTAAAAAAAATTATGCTCTGCTTTCTCATAATGATCAAACTATGATCAATACGTCTTGTACTGGTTCTTTCATGAAGAAGACTATTGAATTCAAGTGGGATGCCTTTGAAAGAATTAAACGCAACTCTGAAGATTGGGAACTCGACGAAGGTAATGAGTTTGGTATTAAGCTTGAATTTGATTGTGTTAAATATTTTATGAATACCAATGATTTTCACAAATTTAGCACTAAATATGGACTTGACTCTGAGATAGTAGCCTCTTTTTGTGAATCATTTGCTGCTCATGTTGATCTCCCTATAGAGAAGTGGTTTAAAAATCATCCCCCCATTAAAAAGGAAATTAAATAACCAGTAATTATTAAAGAAGAAACTATTGTTTACAATGTTAATCGAATTGTGCCTACTGCTTATGTTGAGAAACCACCTTTCGCAGTTAGGATAAAGGAACATGCTAACTGATCAACTGGGTTTTGAAAACTAATATTAGAGCACCTAAGCCCTCCGAAAAAATTAAGTTAGAACCGAGTATTGATATGGTAAAATATCTATTGGTAGAAAATATTGATGGGCATGTCATTTACTTCTGTGATGAAGCTGCTCGAATTGCTAAACCCGATGAAAAAGACAAACATAGACCCGTAGTTGGCTTGCCTTTTATAGACCTGTAGTTCGCTTGGCTGAGTAAAGATAGGAGATCATTGTTATCATGGCTTATGTGATATGGGAGCTAGTGTGAGTGCTATTCATTTTACTTTATATCAAGAGATTATGAATGACATAGCACCTGCTCAAATAGAAGATATTGATGTTTCTATTAAACTTGCTAATAGAGACACCATCACACCACTTGGGATTGTTAGAGATGTTGAAGTCTTGTGTGGGAAAATAAAATATCCGACTGATTTTCTCGTTCTTGGTTCCCCACAAGATGAATTTTGTCCCATTATCTTTGGTAGACCCTTCTTGAACACTGTTAATGCTAAGATAGATTGTCAAAAATAAACTGTCAGTGTTGAGTTTGGTGATGTGTCTCATGAGTTTATTTTTTCCAAGTTTAGTAGACAACTTCGGAACAGAGAATTACCTAGTTAGGATGAAATAATTGGTCTTGCTTCTATTGCCGTTCCTCCTACTGATCCACTAGAACAATATTTGCTAGACCATGAAAATGATATGCACTTGTGTGAAAGAAATGAAATTGATAAATTTTTCTTTGAACAACAACCTCTACTAAAACACAATTTTCCTATTGAAACTCTTGGAGGTCTTGCTTCACCTAAAGGTGATCCTGTGTTTGAACTAAAACAATTGCCTGGCACCTTGAAGTATGCTTATCTCGATGAGAAAAAGATATATCATGTTATTATTAGTGCTAACCTTTCAGAACATGAAGAAGAAAGGTTATTGAAAATTTTGAGGAAGCATCGAGCTGCTATTGGATATACTCTTGATGATCTTAAGGGCACTAGTGCTACTCTAGGCCAGCATAGATCAATATGGAACCTGATGCTAAACCCGTTGTTTATCACCAACGACGATTGAATCCGAAGATGAAAGAGGTGGTAAGAACTGAAATTAAAGCTTCTGGAAGCAGGTATAATCTATCCTATAGTTGATAGTAGATAGGTGATTCCCATTCATTGTGTCCCTAAGAAAGGAGGTATTACTGTTGTTCCTAATAATAAAAATGAGCCGATTCCACAAAGAATTGTTACTAGCTATATGATGATAATTGATTTTAGAAAATTAAATAAAGCTACTAGAAAAGATCATTACACCTTGACTTTTATTGATCAAATGCTTGAAACATTATCTAAGCACACACACTTTTGTTTCTTGGATAGATATTCTGGTTTCTCTGAAATACCTATGTAATCTGATCAAGAGAAAAGCACCTTTACCTGTCCTTTTGGAACCTATGCTTATGGATGTATGCCTTTTGGTTTTTGCAATGCACCTTCTACCTTTCAAAGATATATGATTGCTATATTCTTTGATTTTTGTGAAAAAATTGTGGAGGTTTTCATGGATGATTTCTTCATTTACGAAACTTGTTTTGATGATTGTTTAAGCAACCTTGATTGACTTTTGTAGAGATGTGAACAAACGAATGTCATCTTGAATTGGGAGAAGTGCCACTTTATGGTTAATGAAGGTACTATCTTGGGAGAAGTGCCACTTTATGGTTCCGACTGAGGTATTGAGGTAGATCAAGCTAAAGTTGATGCAATTTAGAAAATGCCATGTCCTAAAGATATCAAAGGTATTTGAAGTTTCCTTGGCGACGCTGGTTTCTATAGGAGGTTTATTAAAGTCTTCTCAAAAATTTATTAGCCTCTTACTAATATTTTACAAAAGGACATTCCCTTTGTTTTTGATGATGATTGCATAGAAGCCTTTGAAACACTAAAGAAAGCCTTAACCACTTCACCTATTTTTCAACCACCTGATTGGAACTTGCCTTTTGAAATTATCTGTGATGCTAGTGATTATACTATTGGTGTTGTTCTAGGACAAAGAGTTGATTATAAATTAAATGTTATCCATTATGCTAGCAAAACTTTAGATAGTTCCCAAATAAATTATCCTACTACTGAAAAAGAATTTTTAGCAGTCGTGTTTGCTTGTGATAAATTCAGATCTTACATTGTTTATTCCAAAGTTATTGTTCACACTGATCATGTTACTATAAAATATCTTATGGAAAACAAAGATGCTAAACGTAGACTCATTAGGTGGGTTCTATTTCTTCATGAATTTGATTTACATACTGTTGATAAGAAGGGAGCTGAGAACCCCATAGTGGATAACTTTTCTAGGTTAGAAAATATTCTTGATGACCCACTACCTATTGATGATAGTTTCCCTGATGAACAACTAGCTGCAATAAATGTTACTCAAAACACTACTTGGTATGCCGATTATGCTAACTACATTGCTGCTAAATATATTCCACCTAGTTTCACATACCAATCGAAGAAAAAAATTCTTCTATGATTTACGACATTACTTTTGGGTTGACCCACATCTTCATAAAGAAGGGTAGATGGTATTATTAGTGTCGGGGGGACGAACACCTATAGGATCGTGAGGACACCTTTCGGTTCGGTAGGGAGACGGGCGTGCACGAAGAGCAGGACGATCGAGCAACACGGGGGAATTTTACCCAGGTTCGGGCCGCTGAGTAGCGTAAAACCCTGCTCCTGCTTTGTGTATTATGTGTGTTCTTGGATTCGAGCTATAGGAGCGTTCTGTGTGTTCGAGCACAGCAGCTACGCGTGTGAGCTAGAAGGTTGGTAAAAAGATCCCCTACCGTAACGCCCTAGGCCTCCTTTTATATGACTAAGGGGATCCCAACAATGGCGTACAGGGTGTACACGAGGTGTACAGTGCTACATTGCTATTATACCTAACACGACAGTGTAATACAAGCGCATTTAATGCTTTAACCGTCTACGGGACGGGATAGGATCCCGTCCCGTCGGCACCGCTTAGCCTCCCCCATCGCCGACGCCTCGACACGTGCCTAGGTGGGGTGACACCTAGCCTCTGCGCTAGCGGGACCTTGCCGGGTGCTTGAAGCCATCCCGGCAAGGTCTTGCCGGGGGTCTGGCCTTCAACCTTGGTTGCTCGTTTGGATGTCACATGATTTTCCTGTATCTGCATCTAGCAGTTCCTTGTTGGGCCTTGCCATGGAGTGGCAACTACTGCCCGTGCATGAGTAAGGGGCACTGGAGAACCCAAGACTCTAGTCCACCGATAGGAGCCCCCGGGCCTGGGCCACACACGATGTGAGGCGTTGTTGGGCTAGGCCCAAAAAGTACACGGGCATGCGGTTGCAATCATTCCGCTTGTTGCGCCTCCCCACGATGTGCGCGAGGTGCGTGTCATGGGATACGTGCGTGGAGCGGTTGTAATTATTTCAATTGCTGCGTCAGGCCATTTCCGCCACACGCACAGCATGCATAGAGGGGGACGGCAGTGCGCGCTCGTGACTTAAAGTCCTGGCCCTGGCAGAAACTTCAGCGTTGTTGATTGGAGCAACGGGGTGGTTGTCGTTCTCCCCATGATCGTGGGCGATGGTATTGGAGGAGGTGGGCGGCGACTCTTGGAGTGGCGAAGAGCCAGCCCTCGCAATTCGCCCTATAAATTGAGGGGTACAAAAGGGCGATGCTCATCCATCCATCCTCATCGAATGTGAACCTCTAGAGCTCTCCTTTCAACCTCTTCCGAACCCTGAGTGGTGCCCGTCCTTAGCCATGAATAGGGCGTGAGGGTGGCCACCATCCTCTACACCAAGCAGGAGTTCTCGTCGGGGTCATGCCATTGCTTCCGCCATAGAGGTGGAGGGTGACCCGAGTGCTCGTGGCGGGAGAGGCACGCGAGGCCGTGGTCTCCGTGGAGGCCGAGATCGGGGGAAGCGGAACGCTACTCCACCTCTCCCTCCAACGCCGAGCCTCTTCCTCGAAGAGACCCCCGCCAAGGGAACGGCATTGGAGTTCATCCTCAAATTGTGTGGTCCACTTCGGAGCCATTTGCGCCTCCCTTACACTTTCGCCAGGGCGATGGAGGCTGACAAGCCACCCGTTTTGTGGTTGCGGGCGCATGGCTGCTACAATGGCGCCATGCAGGTGTACGTCAAGTATCCGCAGAGCCACGTCATGCTCTTCAAGCGCGGCTGGAAGACCTTCGCCCGTGCCCACAACCTTCAGGATGGGAACGTCCTTCATTTCAAAATGACGGAGGTTGATCTTCTCTCCGTCAAGATTTATGGGCGCCCAGGCATCCGTCTCATCTGCTGCGAAGAGAGCTCGAGCGGAGCTGAAAGCTCCTCCTTGAGCGACAGTGACGAGGAGAAAGGTATTGGTGAAAGCAACGATGAGTCCGATCTCCAGGCCATCAAGTCAGAATATGATGACCCGAGCTTTGACTGATCGAAAGCCGCACCATCATCATCAGCCTCACGCCTCTCCCCTCCCGGCAAGACGATCTTGCCCGGGGTCCTTGTCCCATGCGCCGCCTCATCTTCTAGCTGGATCTTCCGGCAGGCCCGTGCACATCGACTTCTAGGGCCCCGTCCTCTCGTTCGCGCAGTGCTGGTCTTCTCCTCTACGCAATGTTGGCTCAGGAGGAGCCAGACTCTCGTCGGAGGACCCTTGCTATCTTTTTCTCCTTGTAATCTACCTCCTCCTCCTATCTTTTTCTTCTTGTAATCTCCCCTAGGGGAGAAAGTCAAATAAAGATGTAATTAGGACGAGGCGACATCTCATGTAAATTTCACCCTAATTCAGTGGCTGCATATTATTCCCCTTGTCAGATTCCTCTCTGCATGGTGTTTTCCCTACGCCTTTTCGGAAAAATCTTGCAGGCATGCGCAGCCCTACCACGAGCGCTTCGAGGAGTGGGTCCTTAGCAGCCTGCTAGCGGTGCCGCTACCGGCAAGATACATTAACATCCTTCGCGTGGCCACTTAAGTTGTTGAGTGGACTCCAAATGGAGGAAGGGAATGAGCGCAGTCACTTGAGCCGTTGAGCGGACTCGAAACAGAACAAGGGCGCGAGCGCAGTCACTTAAGCCGTTGAGCAGACTCCAAACTGAGCAAGGGCACCATCAATCATGGAAAGGTTCCTTAGTGTGCAGGTTTTCCACACAAAAGTCGGAATTTTCCAAGGAAAATTACTTCATAGAAAAGAATTCACTTAGGGTGTAGCAACTTATCTCCGATCCTTCCCGCAAGGTGCCAATTTTGGATGTCGTCGATGCCCATACCATCTCTTCCCCCCCGACAAACTTGCACGTGAGAGAACCTTTTGTCTTTTAAGAAAAAGAAAGAAGAGAAAATAGAGATGTGGAACCTTGATGGTCCATTAGTACTAGACGGGAATAGGCGTAATGCAACTTCTTGGATAAGCATGTAAAACTAGTAAACATGGAAATCAACAAGGGTCGCAGAACGCTTGGTCTTATTCAGCTATGCACAGGTTCTACGCCTGGGTTTGTACGAAGGATCACATGCCTTGCTAGCAATACTCATAGAAAGGGTGGTTGTCGGGCTGCCGGGGGGCCCGGCAACCGCGCCTTATGGGTAGAACATACAAAGATGTTCGATATTCCAGGAGTTGCTCACTAGAACACCATATTCAGTCTCCAGGCGGACTGCGCCAAGCCTGGTGACTCGTACTACCTGATAAGGGCCTTCCCACTTCGACGTCAGCTTGTTTGAATTCGTGGCCAACTAAACGCGCTGAAGAACAAGGTTGCCTTCCTCAAGGCTTTGGGCACGAACTTTGCGGCTATGATAGCAGCGCAAAGCTTGTTGGTAGTGTGCAGCTCTCACAGCAGACTGAAGACGGTCTTCCTCAAGGAGCATCGCGTCATCTTGTTGCAACTGCTCTTACTCAAGCTCATCATAAGCGAGCACTCGACGTGACCCGTATATGAGCTCCATGGGGAGAACTGCTTCTGCCCTATACACCAGGGAGAAGGGTGTCCGGTTGGTGGCTCGATTTGGTGTCGTCCTGATCGACCAAACAACTGCTGGTAGTTCATCAGTCCAGCGCCTTCCACACTTATGCAACATGTCGAAAGTTCTTGTTTTAAGACCGTGCAGCACTTCAGCATTCACCCTTTCTGCTTGGCTGTGGCTCCTTGGGTGCGCGACAGAAGGAAAACATATTTTCCTACCAAGGTCCTGGACATACTGCATAAAGGTGTGGTTTGTGAACTGCGTCCTGCTGTTAGTGATGATCTTGTTGGGAACACCAAAGTGGCAGACTAGTCCTTTCATGAACTTGATGGCTGATTGTGATGTCACCTTTATCACGGCTTCCACTTCCAGCCATGTTGTGAACTTGTCGATTGCAACATACAAGTACTCAAAGCCCCCGGTAGCAAGGGGAAAGGGGCCCAAGACGTCGAGCCCCCTGGCCGAAAATGGCTAGGAGAGAGGGATTGTTTGAAGGGCTTGAGCTGGTTGATGTAGCTTCTTTGAATGGAACTGGCATGCTTCATACTTGGTTACTAGCGCAGTTGCAACCTAGAGGGTTGTGGGCCAGAAGAAACCTTACCAGAACGCTTTCCTGACCAGTGTTGTTGACCTTATGTGGGAGCCATATATGCCTCCATATATCTCTACCAACAGCTCCTGTCCATCCTCCCGAGGAACGCACTTCAATTTCAGGCTGTTTGGTCTCTTTTTGTACAGGACATCGTCCATAAAACTGGTACATACTGGACAGACGGGCTATTTTCTCCGCTCCGTCTTGTTCCTCTGGGAGTTCTCTTGTCTAGAGGAACTGAACAATGTGTTGCGCCCATTCCAGAGACTAGGCTCGGTGGCAAGAACTAAAGGCATGTCTTTTGCCATAGGAGCATTCGTCTCTACGGCGAAGACCTGAGGTCTTGTCGGAGCCTGTTGCCCCTCGGCAAGCTTGGCGTCATTCCCGGCAACTCCCTCACCGACGGCTTCTGGGAGCACTGCGGGGAGGTACCGGCCAGAATTCAACTTCTTTCGTTTATCTTGCCTCGTCGATGGTGCTACGGATGGCTGAGTTATCTTGAGCACAAAAGTTCCTGGTTCCGTAGGTAACTTTAGGGCAGCACGTTTCAATAGCTCGTCGGCAATGCTGTTCTCCGCACGAGTAAAGTGCTCTATTTCTAGGCCGTCGAAGCACTCCCCCAGCTTTCTCACTTCATCCACGTAAGCCTCCATCAACAGGCTGTGATAATCCTTATTGACTTGCTTGACGACAAGCTGTGAATCACCTTCGACAATGAGCTTCTTGATTCCAAGGTTTGCCGCGATCCTAAGACCGGCAAGTAGTGCTTCATAATCAGTCGTATTGTTTGTCGATCTCTCCTTGGGAAAATGCATCTAAATCACATACTTGAGGTGCTCTACGGTGGGTGCGACAAGCAGCATGCCGGCACCGGCACCTCGCAGGGAGAAATCCCCATCAAAATACATGACCCATTCTTGCTCAATTTCCTTGCCAGGAAGAGCTGTTTCTTGGACCTCTTCGTCTGGCGTTCTAGTCCATTCTGCAATGAATTTCGCCAGGACTCTACTCTGGATAGTTGAAATGCTTTCAGACTTGAGACCAAAGCTTGACAGCTCCAAAGCCCACTCCACAATCCTGCCGGTGGCATCTAGATTTTGTAGAATCCGTTGCAGTCGAAAGCGAGTGACGACGGTGATCTCATGTGCTTGGAAGTAGTGGCGCAGCTTTCTCAATGCCATTAGGAGGCCAAAAAGTAGTTTTTGCACACCAAAGTATCTTGATCTAGCTCCCTGCAAGAGGGAACTAACAAAATAAACTGGGCGCTGCACCATCTTCTTCTTTTGCGTTGCTTCATTTGTGTGTACTGACCCTGCCTTGCCGACATCAGGACCTACCGGGGAGTTCCTAGATCATCGCTTGGCGGTCTCTCCCCTGCCGATGCCTATTTGTCAGCTTCCCTCTGTGCCACCAGCGCAGCACTAACAACTTGATTCGTCGTCGCTAGGTACATCAGCAACGGTTCTTGTGGCTTAGGTGCGACTAGTGTTGGCGGAGAGGAGAGGTACTTCTTCAAATCCCGCAGCGCTGCCTCCACTTCCGGAGTCCATTCCAGTGGACCTGCCTTCTTCAAGATTGTAAAGAATGACAGGGCATGCTCAGCTGATTTTGAGATGAACCTGCTTAGAGTTGCGACGCAACCAGCAAGGTGGCATACATCCTTGACGCGCTTTGGTGCTTCAATCTGTTCAATCGCCTTGATCTTGTCAGGGTTTGCTTCAAGCCCATGCTGAGATACAAAGAACCTGAGAAGCTTGTCGGACGAAACGCCGAACACACACTTCTCGCGGTTAAGCTTTAAGTTGATCTTGTGCAGATTTGCAAACATCTCTTCCAAGTTTTGTATGAGTGTTGCCTTATCCTTGGTTTTGACCACTATGTCATCCATATAAGCTTCCATATTCCTAGGCAACTTGGGTTGAAAACCAATCTGGACCGCTCTCGCAAATGTTGAACCAACACTTCTCAACCCGAAAGGCATTCGCATGAAGCGTGGCAGAAACGGCCTGATGCCTCGACATGTGCCTAGGTGGGGCGACACCTAGCCTCTGCACTGGCGGGACCTTGCAGGGTGCTTGAATGCCATCCCGACAAGGCCTTTCTGGGGTCTAGCCATCGGCCTTGGTCGCTCGTTTGGATGTCACTTGATTTTCCTGTATCTG
This sequence comes from Hordeum marinum, assembly GCA_022496015.1. Classification (NCBI taxonomy): domain Eukaryota; kingdom Viridiplantae; phylum Streptophyta; class Magnoliopsida; order Poales; family Poaceae; genus Hordeum; species Hordeum marinum. The sequence goes on from CM039678.1 coordinate 154,180,782, forward strand.
TATCTAGCAGTTTCTTGCCGGGCCTTGCCGTGGAGTGGCTACTACAACCCGTGCACGAGTAAGGGGAACTGGAGAACCCAAGACTCTAGTGCCCCAACAATTATACATTGTGTACCTGAGCATGAACATGAACAAATCTTACGGAAATGTCATTTCAAAGCTTATGGAGGACATCAAGCTGGAGATAGAACTGCTCATAAGGTATTACAGTCTGGTTTTTATTGTCCTACTCTCTTGAAGGATGCCCGTAAGTTTATATTGTCTTGTGATGAATGTCAAAGAATTGGTAATATTGGTAAGAGTTTGGAAATGCCTATGAACTATTCACTTGTTGTTGAACCATTTGATGTTTGGGTTTTTGGTTATATGGGACATTTTCCTTCCTCTAATTGGTACACTCATATTTTGGTTGGTGTTGATTATCTCACTAAGTGGGTAGAATCTATTCCAACTAGTCGTTCTGATCATCACATTTCCATTAAAATGCTTAAAGAAGTTATTTACCCTAGGTTTGGAGTCCCTAGATATCTAATGACTGATGGTGGTTCACACTTTATTCATCATGATTTTTGTAAAATGGTTGCTAAATATGATGTTAATCATAGAATTGCATCACCCTATCATCCTCAATCTAGTGGTCAAGTTGATCTTAGCAATAGAGAGATAAAATTGATATTACAAAAAACTGTCGATAGGTCTCGAAAGAATTGGAGAAATTTGATGATGCACTTTGGGCCGATAGAACAACTTATAAAAATCTGATGGGCACGTGTCCATACAAGATGGTATATGGGAAAACTTGTCATTTGCCTCTAGAGTTCGAACATAAAGCATTTTGCGCACTTAAAGAAATAATTTATGACTTCAAACTTGCCGGTGAATAGGGGTTATTTGATATTAGCTCATTAGATGAATGGAGGATCCAAGCTTATGAAAATGCAAGTTATTCAAAGAGAAATTTAAAAGATGGCATGACAAAAGAATCCAAAAGAGAGAATCCAAAGTTGGAGAATATGTTCTTTGTACAATTCTCGGTTCAGATTTTTTGCAGGATAAATAATATTTAAAAGATGTCCTTCGTACACTCATATTTCGGGACCTTATGTTATCGAAGAGGTTTATCGCTTTGGACATATTACGAGTACTAATGCCAAAGGTACCAACCCGAAGGTGGTCAATGGATAAATAATTAAACACTATATCACTAGTACCCCTATGAATGTTGAAATCAGTGTTATCCAAACCATGACACCGGAGGAATACATAAAAGAAACCTTTTTGAACACGCCAGAATAGTGACAATTAAGACGTATGTGATACGGTAAGTAAACGGTCTCCAAAAAAATCCACAAAAGTATTTTTTTTATTACTTTTGGAATATTCAAGAATTTTAGGAAATAAAAAATAAACCAGAAGGCAACCGAGGAGGGCACAGTCCACGAGGGCATGGGTGCCATCCCTGGTGCGTCCTGGTGGAGGGTGCCCACCTCAGGAACCTTCCTAACTCTGTTTTCCTTCTGTTTTCTTGATTTCCAAGAAAAAAGTTCTCTATATATACCCTCGATTGTTTTGACCACCGCATCACGAGATTTTCCTATGTTCTTGTTTTGTGTTGTTTTTCGAGAAGATCTGTCAAGCCCAACATCATGTCTTCTCCCTCTCCCAACAAAGTAGAATAAGATGCTTGGTTGATGAAGATGGAGCTGAAAAGAGAAGAGCCAAAAGAAGCCACTAAGGAGAACAAGGGCAAGCAGGCTATGCAAAATCAAGCTCAAGAAGGAGGGCAACCCACGGGCATGGTGGAAGAGGAAGAAGAAGATATCCTTTGGCCTTACTATCCTCATCTAACCCCTCTTGAAATTGAAGCTTTCAGGGCTTTCGGGGCAGAGCATATCACCACCCTCAGGAGCGTCATCTGCAAATTGAAGCACATATTGGAGCTGAAGTGTGACGCCTGATCACCACCGCCTTCATCATCTTCACCACCAAAGGAGACTTGAGTACACGGGTATGGGCACTCCCCTTGGATTGATACAAGCTTGGGGGAGGCGCCCCAGTATCGTATGACCCTTTACCTTTTCTTTTTATTTCGATCCTTAGCCTTTTCATGATTTAGTTGAATAAAAGTTTAGGATGATCTATTTTCGAGTGCTAGTTTCGTAATCCACCTATGTATGTAATCGAGAGAGAGTTATATAATAAAGTTTAGTTTGAGATTTTGCCCCTTTACTTTCTTGTTTCAATCATGATAAAATAGAATGAATGAGAAAATATCATATGCTAATCTTATGGTGAGTAATGGCATCACAATAAAGAAAAGTATAAGTGTAAAATTTATTGGAGATTGGCAAACATAGGATTAGTCAATGATGCAATTCCTGAAAGAATAAATTAAGAAAGATAAGATTCACATGCAAATATACTACCATGGACATCTTTTATGATTGTGAGCCCCCATTAAATATTATACGCCAAAATAGTTGACATTGGAAAAGGAAGAAAATGTCATGATTTATGCTTGTACGTATTCACATACAAGTTATATTGTCATAGATCCTTTAACATGTGGAGCTTTCCCAATATCTTTGCTAGCCAAAAATTTCGCACTAAGTAGAGATACTACTTGTGCATCCAAAAACCAAAAGCCCAACTCATGTTTGAGAGTCCACCATACCTACCTATGTATTGAATAAAAGCCTTCAAGTAAGTTGTTATTGGTGCATCAAGGCAAATAAAAATTGCTTCGAAAAGTGTTGGATCAATTAGTGTAAGAGAAAATTGAGCAGTGCACGAACTTGTGATGGCAAAGTAATAAAAGCGACGAACTGCATAATAAAGGTTGCCATCACAAGAGGCAATGCAACATGACGTTCTTTTGCGCTAATGGATTTGGCATACAAACTAAAGAGCGCATGACAACCTTTGCTTCCCTCTGCGAAAGGCATATCTCTTACTTTTATGTATTTACTTTTATACAAGAGTCAAAGTATTCTTCTCTATTCCTTTTTATTTTTCTCTTTGGCAAGCATCATGTGGTGACGAAAGATCTAGGTACATATATCCAGTTGGATATGAGTGAGCATGAGTTATTATTGTTGACATCACCCTTGAGGTGAATCCGTTGGGAGCCAAACTATAAGCCCCTATATTTCTATGTGTCCGCTTGAAACATTTTGTCCATGGGTATGCTGTGATTGTTAGCAATCATAGAAGAGAAAATAATATTTGAGTATGTGGACTTGCCAAAAAGGCTCCTACATGAGACCCTTCTTGAAAATATGATGAATTGTACTTGCAAATCTTAATGAGAACATAGCTTGTTGGCTTTCAATAAGGTTTATGATTTATACTTCCACGTTGTGATGAATTGTTAATTGCTCATAAGAAGTTATATGGTGTTGTTATGAAATAAAAAACTAATGACAAAGTTTTATGTTATGTTTTGTTGCTGTTATAATAATTAGCATGATGCTACTATGTAAGTATTTTGATTTTATCGACACCTCTCTCTCAAACCATGTGGACATGTTCTTTGATATCGGCTTTCGCTTGAGGACAAGCGAGGTCTAAGCTTGGGTGAGTTGATACGTCTGTTTTGCATCATGTTTTCCTACTGTTATTTATAATGTTTTTGTGCATAATAATGCTTTGGGGAGTAATTCTAATGCCTTTTCTCTCACAATTTTCAAGGTTTACCTGAAAAAGGTAGAATGTCGGCAACTGGAATTCAATACCTAAAAAAGCATGTCAGAGATACCTATTCTGCACATCCCAACGAAGCTGAAAATTTATGGAGATTTTTTATATAATAAAAAAGAAATAATAGAGCTAAATAATACTGGAGGGGGGCCACCAATCCCCCTAACTGCACCCTGGATAAATTCACCCCATGCTTATGAACAAAATAAAGCTTTTACTAAACATATTGTCGATGCCATGATGAAATCCTTAGAAGAAAAGTTGGAATGAGAGGTGTCAATTCCTATAAAATTACTAATGAGTGGGAACTACTATTGAAATCAAGATTAAAAATTATTAATGTTTTGCTTTATATGATTTGGGTGCTAGCATTTCCACAATTCCAGAATCTCTTTGTGATGTGCTTGGTCTTACCAATATTGAAGAATGTTCTCTTAATTTGCACTTTGTGTATTATACTATTAATAAATCTTTAGGACGAATTAATGATGTTCTTATTCATGCAAACAAGAAATATGTGCCCATATATTTTATTGTTATTGATATTGATTGCGATCCATCTTGTCCCATAATACATGCTAGACCATTTTTACGCACTGTAGGCGTCGTGATTGACATGAAAGAAGGAAATATTATATTTTAATTTACACTTAGAAAGGGTATGGAACACTTCAAAAAATAAAAAAATAAGACACCATATGAATCCATCATGAGGGCCTCTGATGGAGCAAAAACTAAAGATGACAATACTTGAATCTATGCATTATGCCTAGCTAGGAGCGTAAAACGATAGCGCTTGTTGGGAGGCAATCCAATGAATAAAATTTATTTTAAATTTTTATTTATGTTATTGAGTGTTTAAAAAATTATTCTACAGTTATGATTGTGTTTCTTATGTTTTAATTTGTGTTTTTCCCAAGTAAAGCCTTTAGGATCAAGTTGGGTGATAGTTGATTTGATCTTGTTGGAAAACAAAAACTTGTGCGCCAGTGAAAGAATTATTAAAAATCAAAGAAGCGACGAACAATTCTGAATTTTTGTACATAGGATTGATATCCAAATTTTTTACGTTGTCCTAATGTTTCAGAATTGTTTGAGTTACATAAGTATGGTTAGAGTACAGATTTCTACAGACTCTTTTGTTTTTGACAGATTCTGTTTTCGTTACATTGTGTGCTGGTTTTGATGAATCCATGGGTTGTATTGAAGGGTATAAGCATTGGTAAAGTTAGAATACAATATATATAATTCAATAATAAAATATTAATGGGTTTGCAACGGTACTTAGAGTGGTGATTTGCTTTATTCTAATGGATCTCACGGAGATTTTGTTGAGTTTTGTATGATTGAAGTTTTCATGTTTTGGGTGAGATCACGTTGGATGAAAGAATAAGGAGTGAAAAGAGACTAAGCTTGGGGATTCTACAGCACCCCAAGATAATATCCAAAGAGTAACAAGCAACTTAGCTTGGAGATGCCTCAAGTGGCATCCCCTCTTTGTTCTAACGACCATCGGTATTTTACTTGGAGGTATATTTTTATTCGTCGCATATCATGAGTTTTGCTTGAAGCGTCTTGAATTATATGAGTCTTTGATTGATTTTATTTTTATTTTGATACAAGTATCCTTGCTGGACACACCTATTTGAGAGATCCAAAATTATGCTATGATTTGTTAGGATTGCTCTATATGCTTCAATTAAACCTTTTGAGCTATGGAATTTCTCTCTATGCATCACTTTCATCTTTTTGAGCATGGTGTGGTTTACATTTTTTGAAGAAATGCTCACATGATTCACTTAGATTAATTTGAGATTTAGTTAATTTTGAAGAAATTCCCTCATGCTTCACTTATATTATTTTGAGAGAATAAATTTGTATGCTCATGTTCTTCACTTAAATCGATGTGAGCTTATCAAAAGCAATGACAATATATGAAACTAGTCTCTATGTGATAGATATTCAAGAGGGATATAGTAAAAACTTTCATGAAGATCATTTGAGAAATTAAACTTGATTCCATTTAATAGTTTTGAGACAAGATAGTACTAATATGTCAGTTATGTCGGTGAGTAATTATGCTTCAGTAAGTATATTGGTGTTAAGGTTTGCGATTCCCTATGCAAGCACAAAAGTCAATAGTTATGCAATGAAATTACATCCTACTTATGGTGCATTATTCGTTGTTAGTTATGCTTAATGCTCACTTAGGTGAATTTTCATTTCATGGTTTCTTGCTTCTCAATCTCTTTGCTAGCCTTCACTTGTACTAAGTAGAAATACTACTTGTGCATCAAAAATCCTTAAAACCACTTTTGCCATATAAGTCCACCATACCTACCTATATGTGGTGTTTCCATGCCGTTCTAAGCGAATTTTTATGTGCCATCTCTAATTTCAAAAATTAATTTCCTTTTTGTGTGCTCGTACCGCTCATGAAGCGGAAGGGGGTGACCGATATTTGTTCATGCTAGATGTGTTATTCTCAAGATGACTGTTTATTCACTTGTCATTGCATGAGAGTACAGCGGTAATAGGGATGCCCAATCTTGAAATGAAAAAGAAATTTACTTTATCTTGTGAAATAATAAATTCCTTGGAAGTGGTTGTATTTAAGGCAACCGTGGATTCGGTTAGCCATGGATTGTGAAAGAATGGTGGAAAAAGGAATCAACTTTATTTTCTGTTTGGGAACCGCTTATGATATATATAGCATGGAAATGTATTGAAAGCTCTTTGTCGTTTTTCTTGACAGGAAAGGCATGCCACCCAAAATATTTTTCTCTATCAATTTAAACCTTGAGCTTTGGCACGACTACAAATCCCTACTCCCCTTTATGAAGGGCCTATATATTTACTTTATCCATTCTTTCTTTTATTTTGAGTCTCCATATTCTCTTATAAAGCACCAAGTAGGGGGCACTATGACCATACTTGAGCATTAGGTGTATCTAATGTTTGAGTGTGTTTCATGAATGAATCAATGATTGAGCATGATGGGCTAGGGATAACTTCATTTAGTGTTGATATTTTGAAAGACATGTTTGCTTGTTGGTATGCTTGAGTACCAAAGTCTTCATATCAAAACTAGACTATTGATTTAAACCAACTAAAATTCCAAATGTCAATGCTACAAAAGAAAACAATATGTGATGAACATGTTAGGCAGCATTCCACATCAAAAATTTCTGTTTTTGTCATTCACCTACTCGAGGACGAGCAGGAATTAATCTTGTGGATGCTGATACGTCTCCAACGTATCTATCATTTTTGATTATTCCATGTTGTTCTATTATCAATCTTGCATGTTTTAGAATAATTTTATAGCAACTTTATATCATTTTTTGGGACTAACCTATTGACATACTACCAAGTGCCAGTTGATGTTTTCTGCTTGTTTTTTACTTTGTAGAATATTAGTACCAAACGAAGCCCAAACACCTTGCAATTTTTTCGAGATCTTTTTGGGGCCAGAAGACACCTGGAGGACCAAAGAAGCACTAGATAGGAGGGACGAGGAGGCCACAAGACACTAGGGCGCGCTAGAGGCCGCTAGCACGGCCTGGTGGCTTGTGCCCTCCTCGGGACGCCTGTCCACTGCCTATTAGCTCTATAAATACCCAAATATTTAAAAAACCCAAGGGGAGTCGACGAAACACAATTCTAGCCGCCGCAAGTTTGAGAACTGCGAGATCCAATCAAACACCATCACGGGGGGTGCATCGTCTTCATGGGTGCTTCTCTAACGATGCCTGAGTAGTCCACCATAGACCTATGGGTCCGTAGGGAGTAGCTAGATGGCTTCCTCTCTCTCTCTCTTTTGATTCTCAATACAATGATTTTCAATACAGGATGATAGAAGTGATATGTCTCCATCGTATCTACTTTTCCTAACACTTTTGGTCTTGTTTTGGACCCTAATTTGCATGATTTGAATGAAACTAACCCCGACTGGCGCTGTCTTCAACAGAACTATGATGGTCTTGTTTTTGTGCACAAATAAAAGTTCTTAGAATGGAAGGAAACTTTTTGGAGATTTATTTCAGAATAAATAAAAAATACTAGATCCAAAAGCCACCGGAGGGGGTGCCTTGGTTGGGCACAATACACAAGGGCGCGCCACCCCCCCCCCTAGGCGTGCCCTGGTGGGTTGTTCTTACCTCGTGGGCCTCCGGACCCAAATTCTAATGCTATAAAATCTTATTTTTGGAGAGAAAAATCACAGAGGAAGTTTTATCGCATTTCACAATACGAAGCCATTGCCACCTCCCGTTCTACATCGGGAGGCCAAATCTGGAGTCCGTTTGGGGCTCCAGAGAGGGGAATCTTCGATCTTTGTCATCATTAACCCCCCTTTATCACTAATTCCATGATTCTCCACACAGGGAGTTAGTAATTCCTTCATAGGCTTGCTGATCGGTGAGGAGTTGGATGAGATTCAACATGTAATCGAGTTAGTTATGTTAGGGCTCGTCGGTGCACTAGACAACGGTACCCAGTGCCCCTAACTTATGCACATGCGGTAGTAGCTGAACCCATAAACATCGAGCCAAACCCAGCACACCCATAAAATCCAACAAGCCAAACGCAGTAGCCCAAACCTGGACTACTGTGCGCCAAGCGCACCCCCGGCATTTGCCTGGGACCAGATCACGTGCCCCTTCTTGAAGACCTGGTAAGCCATCCCCTGGCAGGCGTGAGCCAATCTTCTACTGCTCCACCTCATCGCAAGGCCAGTCACTTGTCAATGTGGTGTCAAGCCCCATGGTGGCTAAATGGCTATCGCTAAGCACGTGGCGGCATGCTGGAAGGAAAATTACGCCTCCTTGACACCAGTCCATAGACGTGTCAAGCTGTGGTGCAATAGTTAGCTAGAGTGGTGGTATAAGCTTGCCAGGGATGCGCCCTTGCATGCCACCTAGACTAGAAATGATGGTATTTTGTCTCTAATGCCAGAGTTAGGTATGATAAGCTCGACTAACTATCTAATCATCAGACGATGTCTGTTTTACCACTGTGGTTGCCCCTTGTTCTATATAAGGAGGCCCAAGGCAACCTAGCTCAGGATTCAGACTTTCGAACACTTGTACACATGTTGTAACTTGCCCGAAGACAACCCTTGCCAAGCTGTAGTGCCGCACTCTCTTCACGTTCCCTTGATATATCCAACCACAAAGTAGGAGCAGGGTTTTACACTTCGAAGTGGCCCAAACCTAGGTAAATCACTGTCTCGTCTCATTGTCTACGCTCTTTTTGCTTACGTCCATGCCCCTGCTTAACCACAAAGCCAATTGCCCCATAGGTGATCGATTGCATCAAGCCCCGACTGTCGAGACCCCGAGCCTAAGTCATATGAATCCAAACTGTAACATATCACATCACTTTGCGGCCTCATGCACGGTAAGCTCCATGGCTGTAGCCTTGCCTTAGCCGGGACCGATTGCGTCTTTTGGCTCACGTATGTGAACATGTCATTGGCAATCAAACGACAGAGAACCCGGGCCGACATGACTAGTCATAGAACCCAAGTGGCACATCCATACGGAAACAGGCATACGTAACCCAGCAATGCAGGTGTCGGCCTCAAGCGTGTGTAGACGAGTCATAGCAAGCTACAAGGACTCCATTATGCCGTGAGACATAAATGCCATCACTGCACATAGACGAGTTGTAGCAGGCTACAGGGGCTCCATTACACCGCGAGACATTTCCCCGAAAGGACAGACACAGCAGCAAAGAAGGATACATGCCAGTCAATCAATGTGTCCGGAGCAGTAGCAAGCTACCATGGCTCGGTGGAAGCACAAAGAGGTAGTTTCCTGTAAAGAGTACTACTAAAGGCACACAACTAGGTGTCAGATCCCATACATACCGTTACACGTCACACGTACGCACGACATGCCCGATATGCATAGATACAACCATCGCATCACAACATAACCATCTAACAACTTTTATCTAAGAGGCTCAGACGAGCCTTGCATAATATGTTCTGACAGATAGGCGTCACATGACCCGACACTCAAGTCATCCAAACAAGTTCATACAAACCAAGCGGTAGCATAAGCTGTCTGAGTACAGATAGATGAAAGGGTAAAAAGGCATGTGGCCGGACTATCTACAGCCTGCATAGGGCATAGGTCATAGCTGGGACACCAACTATTCGGCATCGTCGACATCTAGTAAGAACCCACCTGATAGGTCCTGGGTCTCATCTGCAACATTTATTAAGCAAACATGAGTACAAACACACTCAACAAGTCTTTAAAGCAGACCTAGTCTATTCATGCTCATGTATCAACAAGGGGGGTGGTGGAGTTTATGCAGCAATGCCAGATCTAACTCATGGCTAACCTATACTATAGAATTTTAACTCTTTGTTTAAATCTTAGATATCGCACACGAGTCCACTAACTCCATGAAAATACACCACCATGGATTCATTTCCCTCTCCTGGGAGGGTGCAGTCCATGATACTCACACTTGTCTTGATATTTTTATGGGTATCCATTTGATTATCTATGAACAACATAAGTTATCCAAGTAGTACATATCAGAGGACGTAGCTATTCGAATAGTTTCATACCCTGCAGGGGGGTACTTCTTCACACACGCTCTTGCCACTTATCGTTGTGTGCTCATAAAGCAGGCACCTCGGCAACCTTCAAGCAGAAGCCCAGCGTGGCAGTCGGCCGTTACTGTCAATCACATAAGACCTCTATTCCAGGCTATCGCCTATTTGAGACTGAACCCGCACGGAAGTTCGACCGAAGTTTCCGCTACGGCACCAAATGATGTGCGCAGGGTTCCCAAGCCCACCATTCGGGTGACCCTTGGTACACCGTGCCACTGCCTACCGTGTCGTAACCCACCCCTACAGTCAGCGCTACACACGGCCTCCAGCATGCTATAAACACTAGAAACTACTTGCAACTCCTGGAATAATGACTAAGCGACTGATAAGTCGAGAGGGTCAATTAAGTATCCCAATGTGTGATAGTAACTAGTCTTGGATCACAAACATGAAACTCAGTTCCTAAGAACGGTCCCAATGAGACAACCCTCTATGTACTCCTACATAGCCTCTCATCCCTACCTTTACCAAATCGGGTTCATCATAAGCTTACCACATTGGAACAACAATGTTTCACTCCAGTCCATCACCCAGATGAATCAGAATTGACACAACTCTAAGCACAGCAAGCATAGCAGGCAAAGTAAGCTAAGCACATCATGGCAAAAGCATCTACCAGGTATTCTAGGTTGCAAGGTTTAGCTATTTACTGTGACAATGACGGGTCATGCATAACAATAGGTTCATCTACCGTGTATGACAGACAAGTGAACGTTTGTCCTAATGCAATAAATAAGAGCAGGAGCAAGAAAGTGGGATGTTATCGTAATGATCAAGGGGGTTGCTTGCCTTGCTGGGTAGCGGGAAGGTTCTCTCCTTTGTTGGAATACTCGGGGGTATCCTCAAAAGTAGGGCCTACCCCAATGCAGACAATTAACAATCAATCCACGCAAGTGCAACAATATGATGCATGATCATGACATGCTAGCATGTATGGATGAGTTAATGCAACTAGTGTCCAAGTTAATTGAAGTGAGTTTGAATATAGGTTCAAAATCGTTCTTCATTTCAATTTCTATATTTTAACCTATTATCAAATCTCTATGTTCTTCTACATAGTTTGCTCTAACCTGCATGATAATAGCACCATTGGATTCATTGGATTTTTTTGATAAATTTTCATATATAAATTATTTTCATCTGATTTTGAGATTAATTTATATGAATTTTTAAAGGTTTAAATAATTTCTTGAATTACTTTTAAACTGGAAAAGGATTAATGGCATTAGCCTGACGTCACCACGACGTCAGCTGGTCGGCTGACTAGGCCAGGTCCAACCTGACAGGGTGGGACCCACTGGTCAGTGACCCAATCACTTAATTAGAGAATTAAAACTAATCCTAATTACTTAATTAACACTGGGCCCACCGGTTAGTGACTAATTAGGTTAATTAATTTGGTTAATTAAGTTATTAACCTAAATTTGACTAACAGAGTCCGGCCCCACTTGCCAGTGACCCAGGGGTCAAACCCTAGTGGTCAAACTTGTTGAGCCGCCGCCGACGTTAGGGATGGCGGAGGGGGTTGGGATTCCTCCTCCGGTGACCAAATGGACGGCGGAGGGCACCAAACTACTCTGCTTGCTTGCACGCGTCGAGCCCGACACTTCCCAGGGGCTGGGATGGCCGGAGTCGGCGCCGGCGATGAGCACGGCGGCTGCCAGACCTCGGACGAGCACGGGCTCGTAGAACCAGAGCGAGACACGGCCGGAACTAGGCACCTACAAGCACTACGCGGCTCCACGAGCTTGATGGTGGCCTCTGATTGACCAACTGGTCACCGGAGCATCGCCGGCGATGAGCTCGTGTGGCAGGTCATTCGGGAGCGTGACGAAATCGGGGCCTACAGAGGGGGAAAAGGCCGGAATGGAGAGGGGAAAGAGCCAGGAGCTCACAGCGGACTCAAAGCCGTCGAGAGCTTGCTCGGGGAGGGCTCGGAGACGACAATCAACGGTGGTGAAGCTTCGGGTCCCAGGAGGAAGACGAGCTCGGGGCCGATACTTCGGGGCTCCTAGGGATGCGCGGCTCAGCGAGGAGGGATAAGGCGATGAGGCGGAGCGATTGGAGGGCTCAGAAGCGAGGGGTGCAGATAGAACTACGACGGCGAAGCTAAGGCACCAGCGGCCATGGCGGAGCAGAGGAGGAGGAGAGCAGAGAGGCGAGCGAGGGCGAGAGGGAGAGGGTGATGGGGACGGCTCTCAGAGCTTATCCCCATCGTGCTAGCAAGGGGAAGCAGGCAGGCAGTTGCCAGCATGGAGGCACGCCCACGCGCGCTGCGGCCACACGCCCGTCCTCCTGGCCGCCAGGAGGACGACGATGGAGCTGGGCCAGCTGGGCCGACCCAGGTTCAACCTCCCTTTTCCTTTCTGCTTTATTTTCTTCATTTTCTTTTCTGTTTTCCTATTTCTGACATTTGTTTATTTTCTTTTCAGGTACATATGCTAATTTAAAATATCCCAAATATTTTATATATTGAAGTTTGAATATTTCAAACTTATCTAAAAAGTTTCGGGATATTTTGGAAACTAAAATAATGATAATGCTTTATTTGATATTTTCAGAAGCTTTATCATTTATTTTTAAATTGCTTTAGTTGTTCAAATATTTAAAATGGCCCCTATTATAATCATGTCCATATTTATCAGACATAGGGAATATTTTGGTAGGGCATTTTGGATTTGTTGAATTTTCACCAACTTAAATTATTTTGATTCAATGTGAGCTTGGGGTTTCTTTTAGTCCCCATTTCATGTTGATGCAAAAATGAAACATGATGCAACACCCAAGCCATCCTATGACATCTAGCTAGGGATGTGACAACTCACCCCCACTCAAAAGAATATCATCCCGATTTTTTGAAGTCGTCGGGAAGAGCGCGGGGTACTCTAGTCGAAGACGATCTTCTCTTTTCCATGTGGCCTCCTTTTCAGAATGGTGTGACCATTAAACCCTGAGAAACTCGATGTTCTGACGCCGAGTGGTACACTCAGCTTGATCGAGAATACGAACAGGGTATTCTCGATATGTAAGGTTATCTTGGAGATCGAGCGCTTCGTGGTCTACCTCACGGACAGGGCCCGAGAAGCAACGCCTGAGTTGAGAGAAGCGGAAGACATCATGAACCTTGGAAAGATGCGGCGGAAGCTCCAATTGGTAGGCAACCTCTCCTCGTTTAGCAAGAATGCGAAAAGGTCCAATGTAACGAGGAGCCAATTTGCCCTTGATACCAAATCGATGGGTACCCTTCAAAGGTGTAACCCGAAGGTAAGCCTCTGCCTTATGATGGAAATCATATTGGTTCTTTTGACGAGATTGGGCTGTTTTCAAGTTTTCACGAATAATGTGAACTTGCTCCTCCGCATCCTGGATCATATCCGGGCCAAAGAGTTGCATCTCTCCGGTTTCTAACCAGTTAAGAGGTGTTCGACACCTTCGTCCATAGAGAACTTCAAAAGGGGCTTTGCCCAAGCTTGATTGATAACTATTGTTATATGCAAATTCGGCAAATTGAAGACATTTCTCCCAGTTCATACCGAAAGATATAACACAAGCTCAGAGCATGTCTTCGAGGATTTGATTACTCGCTCAACTTGACCACTTGATTGCGGATGGAAAGCAGTGCTAAAGGATAGATGAGTCCCCATAGCGGTTTGAAAACTTTCTAAAAACCGGGAAGTACAGATACTTCCGCGGTCTGAGTTAATCTCCAAAGGAACACCATGAAGAGAAACTATTCGAGAAACATATAACTCTGCTAGCTGGCTAGCAGTTATACTCTCCCGAACAAGAAGAAAATGAGCCACTTTGAGAAGGTGGTCAATGACCACAAAAACAGCATTATTCCCTCTCATAGTCGTAGGAAATCCGGTAATGAAGTCCATACCGACCTTATCCCATTTCCATTCAGGAATAGCTAAAGGTTGAAGGGTGCTAGCAGGCCTTTGATGTTCTGCTTTCACGCGACGACAAACGTCGCAATTAGCAATGAACTGGGCAATTTCTCTCTTCATCCTAGTCCACCAGAACCTCTGGCATAGGTCCTGATACATCTTGGTACTACCCGGATGAATTGTGAGAGGGAATCATGAGCCTCCTTAGGGATCAGCTTTCTTAAGTGTGTGCTCCTGGGAACCACCAACCTGTTTTGGAAGAACACAACACCTTCATCGTCCTTGGAGAAATCTTTAGCGTTTCTGCTAGCAATATTCTCCTTGATCCAGGATATACCCTTATCATATTTCTGGACAGCTACTATTTGATCCTTAAGATTAGGTTTCGCCACCAAGTTGGATAGGAATCCTTGAGGAACAATGTGGAGGTTTAACTTCCGAAATTCCTCATGGAGAAGTGGTTGACCTTGTTGTAATAGCAGGTTGTTACAAAAAGACTTATGACTTAGTACATCAGCCATGACATTGGCTTTCCCCGAGGTGTAAGTTATCCCTAAGTCGTAAGCTGTAATCAACTCAACCCATCGTCTTTGCCTGAGATTCAAATCCGGATGGGTGAAAATATATTTCAGACTTTGGTGATCAGTGTAAATTTCACAACGATTACACAGAAGGTAATGTCGCCAGGTTTTCAGTGCATGGACCACAGCTGCAAGCTCAAGATCATGTGTTGGATAATTATCCTCATGTGGACGCAACTGTCGAGATGCGTATGCAATCACATGACAATCTTGCATGAGAATGCAACCTAATCCTTGTCGCGAGGCGTCGCAATAGATAAGAAAGTCCTTAGAGAAGTCTGGTGGCAGCAGAACGGGAGCAGAGGTCACTCGTCTTTTCAACTCCTGAAAACTATGCTCACAGTGTGGATTCCACTCGAACTTTTTATCTTTCTTGAGGAGTTCAGTCAAAGGTTTTGCAACCTTGGAGAAATTCTCGACAAAGAGGCGAGAATAGCTCGCTAAGCCAAGGAAACTCTGAACTTGCTTAACCGATTCAGGTTGAGTCCAATCAAGGATGGCTTGAACTCTCTCGGGATTGAAAGCAATACCTTTACCAGAGATCACGTGGCCTAGATAGGTCACTTCTGGCAACCAAATTTCACAGTTGGAGAATTTGGCATACAGACGGTGCTCTCGAAATTTCATCAATACCAACCTTAGATGCTCGGCATGTTCCTGTTCGTTCTTCGAGTAGATGCGTATATCGTCGAGGTAAACCACGACAGATTTATCCAAATACTCCATGAATATCGAATTCATCAAGCGAGAGAAGGTGGCTGGGGCATTGGTTAAACCGAAGGACATGACAGTGTACTCGTATTGGCCATAACGAGTAACAAAAGCCGTTTTTGGAAGGTCCCCGTTTCTAATTCTGATTTGGTGGTATCCCAACCTCAAATCCATTTTGGAAAAGACAAAGGATCCAGCGAGTTGATCATAGAAATCATTGATCCTTGGGAGCGGATACTTGTTCTTTATGGTGACCAGATTCATTGGCCGATAATCTACAACCATCTGATTCGATCCATCCTTCTTGACGAAGTGGACGGGACAAGCCCAAGGAGAAAAACTAGCTTGGATGAAACCTTTCTTCAAAGCCTCATCGAGTTGGATCTTAAGCTCGGCTAGCTCTAAGGGTGCCATCTTATAGGGTCTTCTGGCTATTGGGGCAGTCCCTGGAATAACCTCAATCACAAACTCAACATCTTTGACAGGAGGAATTCCTGACAGTTTTTCTGGAAAGATATCCGGAAAGTCATGGACTACCGGAATATCTTCTAACTCTATAAGAGGGCTAGCATTAAAGGAATAGAGTTGGCGCTTGGCTATTCGAGGGGAGACTTAACTATCTCACCTGATGGATGTGTTAGTTGAACATTCCTAGTGTGAGTATCAATCTTAGCATAGTGGGCTTTCATCCAATCCATGCCTAGAATGATATTGATGTCCGAAGACTTGAGGGCTATCAAAGATGCTAGGAAGACTAGCCTATCCACCAGAATCTCATTATGATGGCTCACTCTATAAGTTTGCCACTTTGAACCAGGAGTCTGAACTACTAAAGGAGTAGGCATATCACTAAAAGACATGTTATGCAACTGTGCATAACTTTCTGAGATGAAAGAATGAGATGCCCAGTATCAAATAGAACAGATGCTGGATGACTATTGACAAGGAGCGTACCTAGGATAACATCAGGATCCTCAATGGCTTCCTCAACAGAAACATAGTTCACTCATCCACGAGCAGGAGCTGGCTTCACATAGAAGGCTTTTCCCGGCTTCCCACGTGCAGCCGGCTTAGCATTAGCCTGAGGACAATCATGGTAGTAGTGTCCTGGTTCTCCACATTTATAGCAGACCACGGTGACACGGGGAGCAACATTGGCAGGCGGTCCTCCAAATGGCCTGGATGGAGTGTTGGGCTGAGCTGGGCGAGGCGCCTGGAAGGATGGCCTCGCGGTGTATCTTAGTGCAAAGCTGCATTGGGCACCCACACCCGGCGTTTGTTGGAGCCCGAGCCAGATGCGGGGCTGAAGTCATGGATGTGCTTCCTCATGGCCTCATAGTCAGTCTATCGAGACTCGGCATTCATAGCCTTGTTCACGAGAGCCTGGAAGGTTGTGCACTCAATCAGACGCAGATCTCGACGGAGCTTAGGGCTAAGTCCCTTACGGAACCTAGCTTGCTTCTTAGCATCGGTTGAAACTTCGTCCGGAGCATAGCGAGCAAGATTGTCGAACTCATGGCTATAGGCATCCACTGACAGTCTTCCCTAGGTGAAAGCATAGAATTCCTCTCTCTTGCGATCCATCAGCCCTTCCGGGATGTGATGGTTATGAAATACTACACCGAATTCTGCCCAAGATGGTGCGGGGCCTGCGGGACGCATGGATTCATAATTTTCCCACCACAGATTGGCAGGTCCTTCTAGAAAATAGGTTGCAAAGGTCACATTGTTGGCCTCACACACATTGGCATCCCGGATCTTGCGGAACATGCTGGTCAGCCAGTCATCCGCGTCGAGTGGGTGGACCGAATGATGATACTTAGGTGGGCACAGCCTGATGAAATTACCGAGTGACATGCCATCATTGAGATCATTGCGGGGAGCACGCAGTGTTTTCTGCTGAGTTCGTTCCAGCTGCTTGTTGGTCTCTCTCTTCTTCCTTTCAGCCTCTAGCATCACTTCTGCCAAAGAAGGTGCATGTGGCAGATCCTCTTGCCTTGGCTGGCTTCCCTTGCCCTGCTCGGGGGCAGGCATGGGGTTATTCCTAGTTGCCACCATCCTGGGAAAACAAACCCACAGCTTAAACATAGAGGACATCAACTCTAAGACATGAGATAAGGAATGTACTGGACAACATGGCATGCAGGGTAAGCACCCAAACAACATGGTAATAACAACTGCCACATGAACACCATGATTCATACACACCATGACATAGTTCAGTACAAGCCCAAGCTGAAAGCAAACTACACAGAGATGACACAACTCATCGGAGGTATTACAAGCTTCCAATACAATATCTATCTACACCTACGGAACCCAACTCTCAACCTCAATCATATCCCACAAGACACGCAAGAATATTGCGATACGACTACTACCATACTAGTACTAACATCCACGTACTCAAGCATCGCCGTAGAATGCCTCATACAGGTTACCCCCATGACCCGGGAGCTAAACCTGAGGATCTGGAAACACTCTAGCCTGTGATCCCTGGAAACCGTAAGGACATTGATGTGGCCTTGGTCCCCTTGTTGGCGGCAACAGCGGTCCTCGAAGAGGGGTGATGCCTCCAACATCGGGCCAGTCTACGTGTGCTGGCAGATGAGTCCGCGATGGGGTCAGCATCTCCAAATCTCCATAGCCTGTCTGCACGACAGGTGCCAACTGCGTCAGGGCTGTCCAAAGACGTGCACGGGTGGCATAAAGCTCCATGGGAAGGGCACGTGCATCACGATCCCTGTTCTCCAACATTTGAGCGGTCACCTGCAGCCTAGGGTCCTCATGGTAATGATCAAAGTAGGCTGCGCTAAGATAACCATCCTCTCCTCCCATGGAAGTAGGAACATAACAGAAATCTGTGTTCTGAAGAAGACCATGGTGAAACCTCATGATAGTCAGCATGGTGTAGGCGGCCTCCTGAACTGCCATATCTATGGTGACACCTAGTCCATAAGTCTAGTGAAGCGGCTCTGTAGCTCCAGGATTTGAAGGATATATGTTAACAGTACACAGATACTGACTCTGATTGAAATCTCGATGTTGTTCCTCGACTGTGTACTCTGGGTACCAATGGTAGCCAGCCTCCATCATAACTCTAACCAACATGGTCGTGTGACCCGGTACATTGATGCACCTGGTCACCACGGACCACCTGACGGGAAGGATGAGGGGGAATCTGAAACAAAGAATGATAAAAAGACATTAGAGACTCTAGAAGAAATTGGATAGCATAATGGTTGTAATTGCTCAAAACGGATTTTGAGACAACTGCAAAAGATTGGAAAAGCATAACCACTCGACTTTGTAGATTCAATCTCTTCTCCATCTATTTGTCACACCAACAATACTTGAGTACCGAAATTCTCTTGCAAACAAGCTAGCTATTAGTCCATGGTTAGTAACTCATCATCCTAAGAAATAGATGAGAAGCCTAGTTCTTAACCCCGTAGAAAATATGAGAATGACTCAGAATAGAATAACTTGGGAAGAGGAGTAAAAAGAGCCTTACGTTCCCTTCCACAATCAATTCCCCTACTTTTCTATAGTGTTTCTAGACTCAACTTCGACCGGTTTGGGTTGGTAGTCCTACAGTCAGTCAGGCTCTAATACCAACGCTGTTTGGACGCCGATCCTAAGTCATCTGAATCCAGAATGTAACATATCACATCACTTTGCGGCCTCACGCACGGTAAGCTCCACGGCCGCAGTCCTACCTTATCCGGGACCGTTTGCATCTTTTGGCTCACGTACGTGAACATGTCACTGGCAATCAAACGACAGAGAACCCGGGCCGACATGACTAGTCATAGAACCCAAGTGGCACATCCATACGGAAACAGGCATACGTAACCCAGCAATGCAGGTGTCGGCCTCAAGCATGTGTAGGCGAGTCATAGCAAGCTACAAGGACTCCATTACGCCATGAGACATAAATGCCATCACTGCACATAGACGAGTCGTAGCAGGCTACAAGGGCTCCATTACACCACGAGACATTTCCCCAAAAGGACAGACACAGTAGCAAAGAAGGATACATGCCGGTCAATCAATGTGTCCGGAGCAGTAGCAAGCTACCATGGCTCGGTGGAAGCACAAAGAGGCAGTTTCCCGTAAAGAGTACTACTAAGGCACACAACTAGGTGTCAGATCCCATACATACCATTGCACGTCACACGTACGCACGACATGCCCGATATGCATAGATACAACCATGGCATCACAACATAACCATATAACAACTTTTATTTAAGAGGCTCAGACAAGCCTTGCATAATATGTTCTTACAGATAGGGGTCACATGACCCGACACTCAAGGCATACAAACAAGTTCATACAAACCAAGCGGAAGCATAAGCTATCTGAGTACAGACAGATGGAAGGGTAAAAAGGCACATGGCCTGACTATCTACAGCCCGCCATATGGCATAGGTCGTAGCTAGGACACCAGCTATTCGGCATCGTCGACATCTAGAAAGAACCCACACTCAAGGCATACAAACAAGTTCATACAAACCAAGCGGAAGCATAAGCTGTCTGAGTACAGACAGATGAAAGGGTAAAAAAGCACGTGGCTTGACTATCTACAGCCCGCCATATGGCATAGGTCGTAGCTGGGACACCAGCTATTCGGCATCGTCGACATCTAGAAAGAACCCACATGATGGATCCTAAGTCTCATATGCAACATTTATTAAGCAAACATGAGTACACACGTACTCAGCAAGTCTTTAAACCAGACCTAGTCGATTCATGCTCATGTATCAACAAGGGGGGTGGTGGAGTATATGCAGCAATGCTAGCTTTGACTCGTGGCTAACCTATACTACACAATTTTAACTCGTTTTTTAAATATTAGATATCGCACACGAGTCCACTACCTCCATGACAATACACCCCCATGGATTCACTTCCCTCTCCTGGGAGGGTGCCATCCACGATACTCACACTTGTCTTGATATTTTTATGGGTATCCATTTGATTATCTATGAACAGCATAAGTTATCCAAGTAGTCCATATCCGAGGACGCGGCTATTTGAACAGTTTTAGACCCTGTAGGGGTGTACTTATTCACACACACTCTCGCCACTTGTTGCTGTGTGCTCATAAAACCAGGCACCTCGGCAACCTTCAAGCGGAAGCCCAGCGAGGGAGTCGGCCACGACCGTCAATCACATAAGCCCTCTAGTCTAGGCTATCGCCTATCTGAGACTGAACCCGCACGGAAGTCCGGCCAAAGTTTCCGCGACGGCCCCAAATGATGTGTGTAGGGTTCCCAAGACAACCATTCGGGTGACCCTTGGTACACTGTGCTACTGCCTACCGCGTCGTAACCCACAACTAGGGTCAGCGCTATGCATAGCCTCCAGCATGCTATAAACACCAGAAACTACTTGCCACTCCTGGACTAAGGACTAAGCGACTGATAAGTCGAGAGGGTCAATTAAGTATCCCAACGTGTGGTAGTAACTAGTCTTGGATCACAAACACGGAACTCAGTTCCTAAGAACGGTCCCAATGAGACAACCCGCTATGTACTCCTACATAGCCTCTCATCGCTACCTTTACCAAATCAGGTTCATCATAAGCTTATCACATCGGAACAACAATGTTTCACTCCATTCCATCACCCAGATGAATCAGACCTGACACAACTCTAAGCATAGCAAGCATATCAGGCAAAGTAAGCTAAGCACATCATGGCACAAGAATCTACCAGGTATGCTAGGTTGCAAGGTTTAGCTATTTACTGTGACAAAGACAGGTCATGCATAAGAATAGGTTCATCTACCGTGTATGACAGACAAGTGAACGTTTGTACTAATGAAATAAACAAGAGCAAGAGAGAGAGAGAGTGGGATGTTATCGGAATGATCAAGGGGGTTGCTTGCCTTGCTGGGTAGCGGGAAGGTTCTCTCCTTCGTTGGAATACTCGGGGGTATCCTTAGAAGTAGGGCCTACCACAATGCAGACAATTAACAATCAATACATGCAAGTGCAATAATATGATGCATTATCATGACATGGTACCATGTATGGATGAGCTAATGCAACTAGTGTCCATGTTAATTGAAGTGAGTTTGAATATAGGTTCAAAATCGTTCTTCATTTAAGTTTCCATATTTTAACCTATTAGCAAATGTCTATGTTCTTCTACATAGGTTGCTCTAACATGCATGATAATAGCACCATTGGATTCATTGGATTTTTTTGATAAATTTTCATATATAAATTATTTTCATGTGATTTACAGATTAATTTATATGAATCTTTAAAGTTTTAAATAGTTTCTGGAATTATTTTTAAATAGGAAAAGGATTATTGGCGTTAGTGACCTAGTCACTTAATTAGAGAATTAAAACTAATCCTAGTCACTGATAAGTCGGCTGACCAGGCCAGGTCAAACCTAACAGGGTGGGACCCATTGGTCAGTGACCTAGTCACTTAATTAGAGAATTAAAACTAATCCTAATTACTTAATCAACACTAGGCCCACTGGTCAATGACTAATTAGGTTAATTAATTTGGTTAATTAAGTTATTAACCTAAATTTGACTAACAGAGCCCGGCCCCACTTGCCAATGACCCAGGGGTCAAAGCCCTGGTGGTCAAACGGGTTGACTCGCCGAAGTTGAGCTGTCGGTGACGCCAGGGACGGTAGAGGGGGTCGGGATTCCTCCTCCGGCGATCAAATGGACGGCGGAGGGCATCATACTACTTTGCTTGCTCACACGCATCGAGCCGACACTTCCCAGGGGCTGGGATGGCCGGAGTCGGCGCCGGCGATGAGCACGGTGGCTGCCGGAGCTCGGACGAGCATGGGCTCGTCGAACCAGAGTGAATCACGGCCAGAACTAGGCACCTACAAGCACTACGCGGCCCCACGAGCTCGATGGTGGCCTCTGATGGACCAACTAGTCACCGGAGCATCGCCGGCGATGAGCTCGTGTAGCAGGTCATTCGGGAACCTGATGAAATCGGGGCCTACAGAGGGGGAAAAGGCCGGAAAGGAGAGGGGAAATAGTCGGGAGCTCACAGTGGACTCGAAGTCATCGAGAGCTTGCTCGGGGCGGGCTCGGAGACGGCGATCAACAACGGCAAAGCTTCGGGTCCGAGGAGGAAGACGAGCTCGGGGACGGCGCTTTGGGGCTCCTGGCGATGTGCGGCTCAGTGATGAGGGAGAAGGCGACGAGGCGGGGCGATTGGAGGGCTCAGAAGCGAGGGGGGCGGCTAGAACTACGGCGGCAAAGCTAAGGTACCGGCGGCCATGGCGGAGTAGAGGAGGAGGAGAGGAGGGAGGCGAGCGAGGGCGAGAGGGAGAGGGCGATGAGGACGCCTCTTAGAGCTTATCCCCGTCGTGTTGGTGAGGGCAAGCAGGCAGCCAGCTGCCGGCGTGGAGGCACGCGCGCGCGCGCGCTCCGGCTACACACCGGTCCTCCTGGCCGCCAGGAGGACGACGATGGAGCTGGGCCAGCTGGGTCGGCCCATGTTCATCCTCCCTTTTCCTTTTTTTCTTTATATTCTTCATTTTCTTTTCTGTTTTCCTATTTCTAACATTTGTTTTCTTTTCTTTTCAGGTACATATGCTAATTTAAAATATCCCAAATATTTTATATTGAAGTTTGAATATTTCAAACTTATCTAAAAAGTTTTAGGATATTTTGGAAACTAAAATAGTGATAATGCTTTATTTGATATTTTCAGAAGCTTTATCATTTATTTTTAAATTGCTTCAGTTGTTCAAATATTTAAAATGGCCCCTGTTATAATCATGTCCTTATTTATCAGACATAGGGAAAATTTTGGTAGGGCATTTTGGATTTGTTGAATTTTCACCAACTTGAATTATTTTGATTCAATGTGAGGTTGGGGTTTCTTTTAGTCCCCGTTTGATGTTGATGCCAAACGAAACATGATGCAACACCCATGTTGTCGTATGACATCTAGCTAGGGATGTGACACCGACAACTTTGGCGTGCCACGTAGGGGGCACTACTAGAATCAGCAACTTTGTCATCTGCCAAGACTGATGGCAAAGGCATGCATGGCGGATGACAAAGGCCTTTGCTGTCAGCCAGCAGACGGCCCCACATCCGACTGAACAGGCTACGGTAAAGGGCACTTTGTCGTCTCCTAGAAGATGGCAAAGATCCAAAGGTCTTTGCCATCTGCTAGCACATGGCAAAGTGCATAGACGACACACGTGGCAGCTTGTGTCCGTTAGGGGTTAACGGCGTGCTTTGCAGTGTGCTAGCAGTCGGTAAAGATGCAATGTTCTTTGCCGTCTGCTAGCTGATGGCAAAGGTCTTCCCCTAGGTAGCTGCCATGTGGCAGCTATGCCGTTTGCTAGCAGACGACAAAGATTCAAAGTTCTTTGTCGTCTACTAGCGGACGGCTAAGCTACCACATAGGCCAGCCCAGTGCCCATCCAGGTTGCAGAGGTAGCTGCCACGTGGCAGCTTTGCCGTCTGCTGGCAGATGGCAAAGCTCTTTGTCATCTGCCAGCAAACGGCAAAGAGCCTCTATAGCCCCTATTTTTTCGATTTTTTCTTAAATTCATTCAATTTGATAGAATTTCATAGATATATATACACATTTGCAAATACTTTCAACAAGCATACCAACACATATCCAACAAGAAGTTTCCACCAACATATTCAACAACATGTTTCCAACAACATAACCAACAACAAGTTTCCAACAACATATCCAACAAGTTTCCAACAACATATCCAACAACAAAGTTCATCGTACAAAAGGAAAACAAAAAGTAAGCACAAGGAGAAGAGTAGACTCCATCAACGCAAGCTTCCTCATCTAAACCAAATTTGCAAATTGGGAAAGAAGAAAGTTAGAAGAAGAAGTAGAATAAGAAGACTAGCTAGAAGAAGAAGAAGAAAAAGAACAAAAAGAAGAAGAAGAAGAAGAAGAAATTTTCTTCTCCTTCTTTTTCTCCTCTCCTCTTCTTTATCTTCTTCTTCTAACTAAGGTAGGTAGATAAGCCATTTTTTAGCTAAGCTAGGTAAAAATGCTAAGTGTAGGTCACTTTATATCCAAGCTAGGTAAATAGGTCATTTTGGATCTTTGTAAGGTTATTATGTCATTTTCGAGGAAAATAAGCTAAGTCCATGTCATTTTGGAGCTAAACCAAGGTTATCATGCCATTTTTACCTAAGTATGCTAAGTATGTCATAAATGAACTGAAGAAGCTAAGTATAGGTCATTTTTGAGCTATCCTAGGTAGTTATGCCATTTTTGAGCTAACGAATAATATTTATTTATTTTGGAGGACAAAATGGCAAGTGTAGGTCATTTTAGAGCTATCCTAGTTATAATCGGTCATTTTGGAGGTAGGTAAGGTAATTTTGTCATTTTCAAGCAAAAATAAGCTAAGTCTATGTCATTTTGGAGTTAAACCAAGGTTATCATGCCATTTTTTACCTAAGTATGCTAAGTATGTCATAAATGAACTATAGAAGCTAAGTATAGGTCGTTTTTGACCTAACCTATCTAGTTATGCCATTTTTGAACTAACTAATCATATTTATTCATTTTGTAGGACAAAATGGCAAGTGTAGGTCATTTTAGAGCTATCCTAGTTATAATCGGTCATTTTGGAGGTAGGTAAGGTGATTTTGTCATTTTCGAGGAAAATAAGCTAAGTCTATGTCATTTTGGAGCTAAACCAAGGTTATCATGCCATTATTTACCTAAGTATGCTTAGTATGTCATAAACAAACTAAACCAGCTAAGTATAGGTCATTTTGAAGCTAAACAGGTCATTTCTTAAGATAAGTATGCATTCGTTAAGCAAAACACTTGGGAAAACTTACCATCATCACGGAGGTGAAGGACCGGTTGGGTTTGCGCCAGTGTTAGATGGAGAAGGACCGGTCTGGGTTGCGGCAAACGTAGAAGGATCAGTCGATGCTTGTCGGGAGGCACCCTGCACGAAAGATCATTTGCAATGTCTGGTTAGCATGATGCAACTCAAATGTGAATACTAGTAACTAATGACCATTCAAATGAAACTCATCGTGGGTGCTATACCAATCTGGGGCATCGACGAAGGGGTCTGACCATTGTTCCGGCACACGCTCTGCACATTTTGTTTTCTCGAGTCAGTCATATTAGTTAGTGATGAAACGAACATTACGTGCATGATTTGGCTAATATACAGGAGAAACTTACCACGAGGACCTCGTATAGGGCCCGGTGAGACGCGTCGTTCCGGTTCCTCTCCTCCTCCAACAGCCTAGCCATCCTCTCCTCCATGTCCCTCTCCCACCGCGTCGCCTTCCTGTTTGCCTCCGCTAGAAGCTCCTGGGCCCTAGCCTCGATGGCGAGCTCCATTGGCCATGGACGAGGCCTTATCTTAGGATCGGAGCTTGTCTGGTGCATCTTGATCTTTGGGAGAGTTCTAGGACAATGTATCAGTCCATCCCCAATGGCTATCGAGCCATGGGGCCTCCTGCCACCAGATATCAACACGAGCTCTGGATCAAAAAGACTCTGGCTCGGGTTGAAGTCCTCCCCTTTCCTCGCCTTCCCCTCATCTCTGTACCTCATGAGCTTGTTGTGGGAGGAGATGTTGCTGAAGCTCTCTGGATGATCGAGGTAATCCTCAAAGAATGCCTTGGCCATTTTGTACGAGGCAGTATGGGCCATGGCATAGAGGTCGAACTCTGGTGGCACCTCCTTCTTGTTGTGTCGCACCTATAAGAGAGGAACAAAATATTAGTTAAGGGCTCAAGCTGGCATGAAGAATGAAATTGCATGAATCATGAAGCAAACCACATACCCAGTGATCCTGGAACTCAAACAGGTTCGAGCTCCCTTGATGGTGTGGCACACCTTTCATTTGGGCACGCCTATCCTTGGCCTTGTTGTGGTCGGCTAGTCATTTGTGAGAGCACCACTCATCCACCCATGCCTCCCAACAGTCCATCCTATCCGCACACCATCTCTGTGGCACCTAAGTTACACAAGAGGGAATTTCCACGCTACCCCTACGAATCAAAACAAGGAAACTAAGTAATAGGCCTTAAGAATAGGTAATTACGTTCATGTACTTCTCCTTACTCAGAAAATTTTGGCGGCACTTCTTCTTGGCCCTCTTAATGTTAGTCGAGGCATAGTAGTCTTGAACATCCTACACCCAAGCCTCGTGTCGTAAGTTCTAAAGTAGGCGCTTGCACTCGGCTACGAGAACAATAGCCATGGCCGCCTCGTGTTCCTCAAGACACCTGTGGAAGGTCTGCAATCGAACAAGACATCACTGATTAGTACAATCACTAGGAGCTGTTAATTTTTAATTCTGTAAAGGAGAAATTACCCAAAACCACCGGGTCTCAATGTCCGCCACTGTCTTGCACAAGACACTATCGACATTCATCTCCGATGGGGCCGAGGCAGCCACATATAGCTCCCAGCTCAGTGCTACCTGTGGAACGTCACCCTCACCGGGCAACGTGGCCCACCCCCAGAAGTGCTGCCGGCAAAGCACACCAAGGACCTTGTTGGGCCTGCGGACTCTAGGGTCGTGTTTCTAACCCCTGCAGTATGACAAGGCCAACACATTAGATATTATTTTCAAGAAACATGAAGGCAAAAGGTTAAAAAAGAGTAAATGCACTTACTTCTCCCCATTAGGCACAATCAACCACCTCTGATCGTGGGTAGCCGGCACGGGCGGGAGCTTTGTACCACCACGTTGGTACACCTTCTTGCCCTCCTCAACCAGCTCGGCCTCGCTATAGCTATCCTCAGAAATGTTGTCCTCGCCACCATCAGCATGGCCACTAGCCTCCCGAGTCACGTGGGATGAAGACTCTCGGACCGGAGTCTCCTGGGATGAAGGCTCGGTGACCCGAGGCTCATCGGCCCGAGGCTCGTGGACCGGAGTTCGGGACGGGTCCAAGTACGATGGGTCCACCTGAGACGGAGCACTCCTGTGGTTGAGAGAATCAGCTGGGGGTGGCGGCGAGGAAGGCATAGCAGCGCTCTTCAAAGGTGCTGGGGTGGAATAATAGCACCCCTCCCAGCACGTGTTGAGGAAGGAGGCTCGGAGCGCTCTCGACCCGTGCCCACCTTCTGTCAACACCTGCAATGACAAAGAGTAAACAAAATTAGTTCAACATAAAAAATCAAATACCTAATAACATGAACTAAATAATATATATGTACATAATAATAATTGAATACCTGACATTACTAATATTAATCTTCATCTTCTATATATGCTCCGGGATCAATAAATGCATAATCATCATCACTATCAGTAATGACGTGCTCATCAGCATCATCAATAAATGCATCAACATGTGGAAGGCCTCCTTTATGTAATCGGTCAAGCATTGATAGGTCATCCACAGCAGTAACTCTTCTTCTTCTGTATTTTCTTGTTCCGGTTCACTGGTGAAGTCAGATTCACTGTCGCTGTCTACCTCCATGTTCTGGGGTGAAGTAGAGCGGTTCTTGAAACATTTTTGGAAACACGTATTTCTTGGAAGAATTCTCCTTCATATTTGTCTAGGTTAATGTGAGGTTTATAATCATCTTCATTGAGGGGAGGTGGTCTAAAATGTGGTGGCACATCATAAACGACATCCCAACCATTCAGATGTTGATCAGTTTGGCAGGCCCACGGTAGATAGAAAACTTGGGTCTCCTGTTGAGACGTAATATAGACATCGGGAACATCTAAATGGGTGCTTCCTTTGATTTCGACTAGCCCTATATGTGCATGAGTCCTTCTAGTCTCCTTCAGCTGGAACCAATAACATTTCAAGACTACCATGTTTAGTGGGTTTTCACCAAAGAATGTAAGTTCATAAATTGCTTCAACTCTTCCATAATTCTTGACCCCTCCTTCGCCGACAGCAGAGACACAACAATTTGTAGACTTTCGGTCGGCCATAGATAGGTCTTTTCCAAAAGTACGAAAGCGATACCCATTGATGTCGTATTTGTCAAATGAACGGACCTTATAGTGAAAACCATTAGCGACTTGTCTCAATTCGGAGTCCATAGACTCTGCATTAGCCTACAAGTTTAAGATGAAAGCATTGTTGCATTAGCCACAACCTAGACGAAGAAATGAAATGGTATAATGGAAATTACCGTTTTCTTGAACCAAGAGATGAAACGGGGATAGCCGCCTCCATGCTTTGGCAGAAGCTCATACTCTTCGATAGAATCCTTTTGGATCACCGTTCCATCCGAGAATTGGGCTACATATCGACTATATCACATAGTCGACAATAAGAGCATTTCAAAGGAATTAGAAGTTGCAAAACAATGTACCGAGAACTTACTCGATGTACGACCGCACTTCTGTTAGGTTGTTCAAGATATACAATGAAATGGTCCGCCATTCTTCGACATCCAACGCTATTGCTTTCGAAGCACCGGCTGGTGCGAGCTTCCCTTTGAATAGGCTGAGGTTGGATCGACCTTTTTCACAATCGCCATCATTGTACCGAGGCTTCGGATTATGCAAATGACGATTCTTGGCTTTGTAGTGTGCCGTCATGAAGTTTGCCGCCTCCTCAGTAATGAATGCCTCAGCCATCGATGCTTCAACTCTACACTTATTTTTACATTTTGGTCAAAGCGTCTTCTGCATCCTCTCAGTTGCGTAGCACCAACAATTTTGCACGCCCCCCCAATCTTGCCTCGGTCGGGAGATGCAAAATCAAATGCTGCATTGGAATAAAAAATCCCGGTGGAAAGATCTTTTCTAACTTGCAGATCAACTCTAGCGCCAATTCTTCCAGTTCGTCTAGCACGTCAGGTGATAGTTCTTTCGCACAAAGAGCATGGAAGAAATAGCTTAACTCTGCCAGTACTAGCCATTCATCCTTAGGGATAAAGCCACGCAACATCACCGACATTACCCGCTCAAGCCATATGTGCCAATCATGACTCTTGAGACCAAATATTTTCAATTTGTCAAGACTCGCTCCCCTCTTTAGATTCGCTATATACCCATCGGGGAACATCAACTGCATTTTCACCCACAAGAGCATTTCCCTCATAGCTGGCCTTCCAAGATTGAACCATGCCTTTGGCTTCCTCCAGTTATTCTTTCCTTTCGGTTGTCGCATGTTTTGTAACGCTCTATTGCATAGAGCCTCCTGATCGACTCTAGCCTTAGGATTATCCTACGACTTCCCCTCTATGCCGAACAATGTACTAAAAAGGGCCTCAACTATATTTTTTCAGTGTGCATCACATCGATGTTGTGTGGACAAAGGAGGTCTTTAAAGTAAGGCAGATCCCACAAGCATATCTTTTGAGTCTAGGTGTGTTTCGAATTATACCCTTTGAAATACCCTGGACGATTCGGATCCGACTCGAGAGCATTTATCTGATCCAGGATCTATTGGCCTGTCAATGCAGGTGGTGCAGAGTATTTGACAACTCTACCTTTCATGAAATTATTCTTGTCTTTTCTGAACTTATGGCAAGGATCCAGGAACTGTCTATGCAAGTCAAAGAAAGAATACTTGCGACCCGCCTGCAGCCAACAGAACCCAAGAGCTGCCTTGCATGTGGGGCACGGGAACCTTCCATGCACACACCAGCCAGCGAATAGCGCATATGTCGGTAAGTCATGCGACGAGTACATGTACCACACATGCATTTTGAAGTTTGTTTTTGTAGCGGCATCATATGTCTTGATCCCATTATCCCAAGCTTCTTGCAATTCATCCTTAAGTGGCTGCATGTACACATTCATATTCTTTCCCGGATAGTTGCGCCCTGGAATTATCAACGTCAAGAAAATGTTCTTTCTTTCCATAATCTCTCCGGGGGGGAGATTGAGTGGAATGACAAATACAGGCTAGCAACTGTATTGGGTTGTCGGCATACCAAACACATTGAACCCATCCGTGCTGATGGCGACTCGAGGATGCCTCGGATCTGCCGCTTTATCCTTATGTAATGCATCGAAGTGCTTCCACACAAAAGCGTTTGAAGTGTGTCCCAACATCGGATTCCCATCTGCATCTAGTTCTGTTCTTTTGCCCAATTTATGCCACATCATTTGTCTGACCGTCTCTTCGACCATGAAAAGACATTGAACTCTTGGTATGATTGGCATATACCGAAGAACATTAACTGGGATTTTGGTCTGACTCTTCTCACCCATACCGTTGTCTACCACAACATACCTGGAAGACTTGCAAATGGGGCAATAGTTGAAGCCCGCATACTCAAGCCTAAATAAGGCACATCCATTCTCACATGCATCTATCTTCTTATCGGGCATCTTAAGCGCACGTAGGATTTTGTTCGACTGGTACCGGTGCTGGCAATACATGGCCTCTGGGTAGAAAGCGTCCAAATATCGTCATCATCGCGTCGTAGCATTCCCTGCCCATGTGAGAGTTACATTTTGAAGACTCCAACATTTCATAGAAGGCCTTTGCAGATTCCTCCATCTCATCGTCCGAATCCCGAGCGTCATCAAAGTCTTGCACCATGTCTTCGATCCCGGTACCATGCTCGTCGGTGCAACGACGAACCACCTCAGCTCTAGAACATTGGGCATACTCGCCATGAAATGTCTAGACCATACAATTAAGTGTAAAACCCCAGTTCTGCAGGCGTTTGATCGTTTCAAACTCTGACTTCTTCTTAAAGTTGTCGCAATCGACACAAGGGCACCAGGTTATTTTCTGTCCATTTGCAAATGCAACTCTCACAAACTCCTTGGTATTTGTTATCCATTCACGGGTCATGTTGTTCTGACTAGTGTGACTGGTGTACATCCACCCACGATCACTCATCTTGCCTACCTACTAGACATGGAAAAAATATATACATAATTCAGCAAACCATATTCATCAGTTAATAGAGTTTGTCAGTTTTATTATGTCGATGCAACCTAGACGCTAGTAGGTAAAGAGAGGTCCTAATCCCACCCGAGTATGTGTGGATTGGGTTCGTTTTTCCATGCTCTGCTCCGGATCCGACGCACAATTTTGGCAGCACCTCCCCGCTGTTCTCCTGATACACGTCTCGGCAATAAGGAGAGAGGATTTGTACCCGGAGAACAATAGGGAGGCACTGATGAAATTCTGCATCGGATCCGGAGTAGAGCATATGGGAAAACGAACCCAATCTACACATACTCGGTCTCTCCATGGATAACGTTGGACAATTCGAAAGAATCACAGTTATAAATTTGCTAATGAATGCATATTTATAGATGTAACCCTTTCAAACGGGAGACGCATAGTGGTCACGCATACTGATGACTGAAGGCACCTATAGCTAGCAAGTTTCATCGGCATGAAGATTGGAATAGAGGAAATGAAGGGGGGAGGAGGAGATGTCATTTGTGCTCACCCACGAACGTAGGGGCGGAGCTCGTCGAACGCATGGGGAGGTCGTCGAACACCAGACCCTCGCAGCAAAGAAACAACTTCACATTTAAATCCATCTGATCAACATAAACATGACATTTTGTATAAAAAAATCGAAAAATATATGACCTAACTCATAATTCACAAATATATGATCCGTCAGCCTTTGGAAGGCCATAGAGCACCTTTTTGCGGATCGGGGTGTCAGGGGTTTCGTGTCAGGGTCAGGGTGTCGGGGGTGTCGTCTCGGGGTCGGGGTGTTGGGGGTGTCGTCTCGGGTTAGGGGTGCTATGTGAGGGTCGGGGGTGCCTTGTCGGAGTGTTGTGTCGGGGGACGGGGTGTCGGTGGTGTCGTGTCGGGGTCGGGGTGTTGTGTTCGGGTCGGGGGTGCCGTGTCGGGGTCGGGGTGCTATGTCGGGGTCGCGGTGTCAGGGTGTCGTGTCGGGGTTGCGGTGTCGGGGTGTCGTGTCGGGGTCGGGGTGTCGGGGTCAGGGGGTCGGGGTGTCGGGGTCGGGATGGCAAATCCTCGACCCCTCGACCCATCGGCGACCCTCGACCCCTGGACCCCTTTTCCCCTCGACCCTCGACCCCTCAACAACTCAATCCTCAACCCCTAGACCCTCGACTCCTTTTCCCCTCAATACTTGACCCCTCGACCACTCGGCGACCCTCTTTTCCCTCGGCGACCCTCCTTTTCTACTTTTCGTACTTCTTGTTTTCATCTTCTACTTCTACTTCTTTTTTTCATCTCCTTCGTCTTTCTTCTTCTTTTTATTCCTCTTCTATTCTTCTCCTCCTCCTCCTCTTCCTCCTCTTCTTCTTCTTCTTCTTCTTCTTCTTCTTTATTTTCCTTTTTCTACTTTTCCTACTTATTTTTTTCATCTTCTACTTCTACTTCCTTTTTTCATCTTCTTCGTCTTTGTTCTTCTTTTCCTTCTTCTTCTATTCTTCTCCTCCTCCTCCTCCTCCTCCTCCTCCTCTTCTTCTTCTTCTTCTTCTTCTTTATTTTCCTTTTTCCTCTCCATGTTTTTCTTCTTCTTCCTTCTTTTCCTTCTTCCTCTTGTCTTCTTTTTCTTCTTCATTTTCCTTTTTTTTCTTTTTTCCTCTCCACTTCTATTTATTCATCTTTTCTTTTTTTTAATCTCACAAAATGTACTAATAACGTAAAATATGACTAACCTAAAATCCACTAACCTAAAATATGACTAAATATAAAAAAACTAACCTACAATCTACTAACCTAAACAAAGCAACTAACCTGAATTACTAACCTAGAAATCTACTAACCTAAACTAATACCCTAAAAATATACAACCTAAATAAAAAAACGGCAAGAAAAAAGAAAGAAAAATGGGTAAGAACCTCACCAGGGGGCGGCTGGACGGAGCGGAACCGGGCGGTGGGGGCGGCTGGACGGAGAGGGGCCGGGTGGCTAGGGGCGGAGCAGCACCGGGCGGCGGGGCGCTGGGGCGGCGGGGCGGCAACAAGGCCTGGGCGGGGCGCCAGGGCGTCGGGCGGCCTTGGGGGTCGGGGGCGGCGGGGGCGGTGGGGGTCGGCAGTGGGGGCGGCTTGGGCACAGGGACGGCAACGCGGGTGAGGAGAGGGAGAGACAGAGGGGTGGTGCGCGGGCGCTGACCGGTTTTTGTTAGGTCAAAGCTCTTTGCCATCTGTTATCAGACGGCCATGCTCTTTGCCTTCTGCTATCAGACGGCAAAGAGCCTAGCTAGTGGGAGGGAACGGCCGTTAGGTTGGCCACTTTCTTGGCCGTCCGCTAGCAGACGGCAAAGAAAGTGGTCGTTAGCTAGTTCTCGTTAGTGGGCCACCCTCACTCTTTGCCGTCTGCTAGCTAACGACAAGGAAGCTTTGCTGTCTGCTAGCAGACGGCAAAGAGCTGGCTGACGGCAAACATGATCTTTGACGTCAGCTCGTTCTTTGTCGTCAGTTTTTTTGAAGCTGATGGCAAAGACCTTCTTTGCCGTCTGCTAGCAGATAGCAAAGAGTTGGCTGACGGCAAAGATCCTGATTCCAGTAGGGGGCGTTGTGTTGGTGCAAACCCGAGATTCTGATCGGCGCGTCGATCTTCATCATCATCTTCTCCAACAACGGCTCCCAAGAAGAAATCTGGTGCAGCCATGCATCCCTCCACTTCAAAGGCTCCCTCGCACGCGGTCGCGGGCGCCCTTGACACCGTAGTGGTCGCAAGTAAGGCGGGCATCTTGGGCGACATGGCCGGCGCAGGCGGCGCCCCTGTCTAGTCGCCCACGGGCGGAGATGGAGCATTAGACGCCGGAGAGGAGCAACCACAACAAGGACTTGGCTAGCTCAGCCCGGACGCTCTGGGCGAGATAAAGAACCGTTCTTCGCCTCCCCACTACTCGTCTGGCCAAGACCGCCTCAAACGCGCCCGGTCTGGTGCAAGCCGTGACCCTTCAGGTGCATCCTTCACCGGCAGGGCTGCTGGGCGTGCGCCCCGTACTGAACAAGACGGAGCGTCGAGCGGGGCCGCAAAACCACAGGCTCGGCCTCCTACACATCATACGGCCCTGACGAGCAGCACAAGGCGTCAAGAACGTGGCAAAGTTTCTCTTGGTCCCACCAAGAGCCGAGGAACGTCGCGGTCTAGCGATTTCTCCATGCCAGACACAACCGAGGAAGCCATGGCGCGAGTCGAAATGCTGCTGAACTTTATGTCGACGAGCGATAAGATAGATGAATGGAGAGCCACCATTCAGAGTTTAATTTCCTTCATTGAAGCCAACAAGACCCGGCATGCAGAGTCATCACAACGTACGCAAATGGCAGCAGCAACCAGGGACGACAAGCACGTCAAAGGGGCCACACAAATGGTGCAGTCCCCATCGCGACAATAGGTCCAAAAGCAACCGCAGCAAACTTCACATGCTGATGAGCATGACAAGGTGTCCATAGTCTTGTTTGGCCCGTGCGACCGCCGGGATCAGTGTCGTGTCCTTAAAGACCAATGGAATGAAGATGCGCACATCACCATCGAGCGATGCTAGGAAGCACACCATCAAGCTGACAAACGCAATGGTCCAGACGTCGGCAACTCCGCGCCCAATGCTGGCGGTTACCTTCCTTACAAGGTTAGCTGCCCTGCCTTCACTAGCAAGCTGCGACGAGTCCTCTGTCTGTCGACCAGAGCTTTCAAGCGTGAGATACCCGAGAAATACGACGTGAAGCTGAAATCGACAGAGTTCTTGGGCATATACACAATAGTTGTCCAAGCCGCAGGGGGAAGAGTTGAAAATGTGCTTGCCAACTATTTATCTTTGTCACTTAAGCCAAATGTGAGGTCATGGCTAATGCACCTGCTGGAGAATTTGATTTCATCATGGTTTGATCTGTGCAACGAGTTTGTTGGTGCCTTCACAGGTGGTCACTAGTAGCTAGGCCAGCCCAGTGATCTCCAAGTCCTTCCATAGAAGGAGGGAGAAACTAAGAGGAAATATATCTAGAGATTCAGCCGAGTGCATCTCAACATTCCAGAAATACATTCCACAAAAGTAACTGTCGCGCTCCATTCAAACGTGCGCAACAGGAGGATGCAAGCCAAGATGAATGTCAAGCTCCCCAAAACAGTCAATGAGCTTTTCACCTTGGCGGATAACTGTGCTGGAGCTGAAGAAGGAAGCTGACTTCCCAGGGACAAGGCAAGCATCAAAGTTGACTCTGATGACGACGACCATGTGCCCGACCCAGGGGAAAGATCACTTTGCCGGTGACATTTGGCGATGAACGCAACTTCCGGACAGAGAGGATAGTGTTCGACGTGGCCAAGATCCCTCTGCCTTACAACAGAATCCTCGATCGCCCAGCCTTGGCAAAATTCATGGAGGCATCCCACTATGCTTACAATAGTTTTAAGATGCCACGAACCATTGGGATCATTCCATCCCATCCAACAAGAAGAATGCAATTATCTACGTGGACAAGATGTACTATGACGCGGTAGCATCTGAGACCATAGAAGTCCCAGCTCCCACCAAAGAAGGCTGACATGAACACTGGCAAGGACTTCGGGAAGCGTGCCTAATCGGAGTATGATGCACCCGATGATGACCTGCCGGGGAGTTCCACTAGCAACAATACCAAGGTCACCTATCCTGAGACGAAGAAAGTCCCGACAAGGGAGGATGGCACTAGTGGTATGTTGACTATCAGTTCTACCCTTACTGACACATAGGAAAGCGCTCATTGCCTTCCTGCAGGCGAATGTCGATGTGTTTGCCTAGCAACTATCAGACATCCCCAGTGTTCCCAGGGAGGTAATTGAGCACCACCTTGCTATCTACCCTCATGCCCGACCCGTCAAACAGAAGGTTAGGAAGCAAGCCTTGGAGCAACAACTGTTCATTGCCGAGGAAATCAAGAAACTGGAAGCAGATGGTCTAGTCAACGGAGTGTTGCATCCAACTTGGCTAGAAACCCGGTGGTGGGACGCAATGGGAATGGGAAATGGAGGCTTTGCATAGATTTCACTGACCTGAACAAAGCTTGCCCAAAGGATCCTTTTCCTTTGCCATCCATTGATCAGATTGTTGATTCCACCTCCAGATGTGACTTTCTCTCCTTTTTGGATGCCTACTCTGCATACCACGAGATATTTATGGCCAAGAAAGATGAGGAGAAGACCGCATTCATAACTCCCTACAACACGTACTGTTTCGTGCGTATGCCCTTTAGGTTAAAGAGTGCTGGTTCAACCTTTGCTAGGGCAGTTCAGATCGGTTTGGGACCTCATCTGCACAAAAACGTGGAAGCTTACATGGATTATATCATAGTCAAGAACAAGAACGAAGCAACTCTCATACAGGATTTGGAAGAAACTTTTGCAAACTTGCGCAAGATCAACCTGAAGCTCAACCCTGAAAAGTGCGTATTTGGTGTCCCATCAGGCAAGTTACTTGGGTTCTTTGTATCTCATCGAGGTATAGAAGCTAATCCCGACAAGATCAAGGCGATCGAACAGATACAAGCTCCCAAGAAAATCTAAGATGTCACGTTCATCTCCAAGTCCGCTGAGTGCGCCTTGTCGTTCTTCAAGATCTTGAAGAAGGCTGGCCCGATTAAGTGGACCCCGGAAGCAGATGCAGTGCTGCAAGACCTGAAAGATACCTTTATTATGATACCACCTTGGTTGCTCCTAGTCCACAAGAGTCATTGTTGTTATATTTAGCAGCGACAAATCAAGTGGTTAGTGCAGCCCTGGTGGCGTAGCGGGAAGTGGATGGAGATTCAGCGACTGTTGCCAATGCTGCGAGGGACAAGACACAAACATATGTCGCAGGACTCGATAAAGACCAAGGGGAGCCTCAGAAAAAGGACGACAACGTATCTAAAGAGGTGGTAAAGAAGAAAATGGTGAAGAGTCCCATGTAGTTTGTCAGTTCCCTGTTACAGGGGGGCTAGATCAAGGTAGTCTAGAGGACAAAAGATGATCGTCGGCCTCATCATCGCCTCGAGGAAGCTGTGCAACTACTTCCAAGCCCATGGGATCACGGTTGTTGCCCGTTTCTCGTTGAAACACATACTGAGGAACCCTGAAGCCACCTGAGATGGAGCACTCCTGTGGTTGAGAGAATCAGCTAGGGGTGGCGGCGAGGAAGGCATAGCAGCCTTCCTACCTCTAGCACCCCTCTTCGTCTTCCCCCGACCTCTCCCACCCGAGGAAGATGCGCCCACTGGTGTCTACATACTGTGTACCAGCGCTCTTCGGAGGTGCTGGGGTGGAATAATAGCACCCCTCCCAGCACGTGTCAAGGAAGGAGGCTCGGAGTGCTCTCGACAGGCGCCCACCATCTGTCAACACCTGCAATGACAAAGAGTAAATGAAATTAGTTCAACATAAAAAAAATCAAATACCTAATAACATGAACTAAATAATATATATGTACATAATAATAATTGAATACCTGACATTACTAATATTAATCTTCATCGTCTATATATGCTCCGGGATCAATAAATGCATAATCATCATCACTATCAGTAATGACGTGCTCATCAGCATCATTAATAAATGCATTAACATGTGGAAGGCCTCCTTTATGTAATTGGTCAAGCATTGACAGGTCATCCGTAGCAGTAACTCTTCTTCCGTATCTTCTTGTTCCGGCTCAGGGGTGATGTCAGATTCACTGTCGCTGTCTACCTCCATGTTCTGGGGTGAAGTAGAGCGGTTCTTGAAACGTTTTTTGGAAACATGTGTTTCTTGGAAGAATTCTCCTTCATATGTTTCTGGGTTAATGTGAGGTTCATAATCATCTTCATTGAGGGGAGGTGGTCTAAAATGTGGCGGCACATCATAAACGACATCCCAACCATTCAGATTTGGATCAGTTTGGGAGGCCCACGGTAGATAGAAAACTTGGGTCGCCTGTTGAGACGTAATATAGACATGGGGAACATCTAAATGGGTTCTTTGTTTGATTTCAACTAGCCCTATATGTTCATGAGTCCTTCTAGTCTCCTTCAGCTAGAACCAATAACATTTGAAGATTACGACGTTTGGTGGGTTTTCACCAAACAATGTAAGTTCATAAATTGCTTCAACTCTTCCATAATACTCGACCCCTCCTTTGCCGATAGCGGAGACACAACAATTTGTAGACTTTCAATCGGCCATAGATAGCTCTTTGGCAAAAGTACGAAAGCGATACCCGTTGATGTCATATTTGTCAAATGAACGGACCTTATAGTCAAAACCATTAGCGACTTGTCTCAATTCGAAGTCCGTAGACTCTGCATTAGCCAACAAGTTTGATACGAAAGGATTGTTGCATTAGCCGCAAACTAGACGACGAAATGAAATGGCCTAATGGAAATTACCGTTTGCTTCAACCAAGAGATCAAACCGGGATAACAGCCTCCATGCTTTGCCAGAAGCTCATACTCTTCGATACAATCCTTTTGGATCACCGTTCCATTTGAGAATTGGGCGACATATCGACTGTATCACATATTCGCGAATAAGAGCATTTCAAAGGAATCAGAAGTTGTGAAACAATGTACCGAGAACTTACTCGATGTACGGCTGCACTTTTGTTAGGTTGTTCAAGATATACAACGAAATGGTCCGCCATTCTTCGACATCCAACGCTATTGCTTTCGAAGCACCGGCTGGCGCAAGCTTCCCTTTGAATAGGTTGAGGTTGGATCGCCTTTTTCACAGTCACCATCATTGTACTGAGTCTTCGGATTATGCAAATGAGGATTCTTGGCTTTGTAGTGTGCCGTCATGAAGTTTCCCGCCACCTCAGTAATGAATGCCTCGGCCATCAATGCTTCAACTCTACGCTTTTTTTTACATTTTGCTGAAAGTGTCTTCTGCATCCTCTCAGTTGCGTAGCACCAACGATTTTGCACGCCTCCCCCCCAATCTTGCCTTGGTCGGGAGATGCAAAATCAAATGCTGCATTGGATTAAAGAATCCCGGTGGAAAGATCTTTTCTAACTCCTCATCTTTCTTGGCCCGATTAAGTGGACCCCGGAAGCAGATGTAGCGCTGCAAGACCTGAAAAATACCTTTCTTCTGATACCACCTTGGTTGGTCCTAGTCCAGAAGAGTCATTGTTGTTATATTTAGAAGCGACAAATCAAGTGGTTAGTGCAGCCCTGGTGGTGTAGCGGGAAGTGGATGGAGATTCAGCGACTGTTGCCAATGCTGTCGGGGACAAGACAGAAACATATGCGGCAGGACTAGATAAAGACCAAGGGGAGCCTCAGAAAAAGGACGACAGCGTATCTAAAGAGGTGGTAAAGAAGAAAATGGTGTAGAGTCCCGTGTACTTTGTCAGTTCCCTGTTATAGGGGGGCTAGATCAAGGTACTCTGGAGTACAAAATATGATCGTCGGCCTCATCATCCCCTCGAGGAATCTATGCAACTACTTCCAAGCCCATGGGATCACGGTTGTTACCCATTTCTCGTTGAAACACATACTGAGGAACCCCGAAGCCACTAGTAGCATAGTTGACTGGGTACTGGAGTTGCCAAGATTCGTATTGAAGTATGAGAGCACTTCCACTGTTCAAAGTAGGCCACTAGCGAAATCTTTCGCATAATGGACACCCATTCTAGATGAAGAAATTCCAAAGACAATCCTCCCCGGCAAAGAAGCACCCAAACATTGGACCATGTACTTTGATGGTGCTTTCTCACTCCGGGATGTCGGAGAAAGCGTGCTCCTCATTGCCCCACCGGAGAGCACCTAAAGTATGTCGTTCTAATGCACCTTCCCTAGAAGGAAGCCACCAACAATACCGCTGAGTACGTTGGGCTCCTTGCTGGACTTATAATCGCGGTAGAGTTGGGGATCAAGAGGTTGGTTGTCCGAGGAGACTCTCAGCTTGTGGTGAAAAAATTCAACAAGGATTACCAGAGCCCGCTGATGGACACATACGTGGAAGAGGTGAGGAAATTGGAGGAGCACTTCTATGGACTACAAATAGAGCATGTGCCACAAGCGGGAAACAACATTGTTAACCATCTATCGAAGTGCGCTGCGCAGAAGCTTCATGTGGATCCAGGGACATTTGTTCTCCGCCTCACCCAACCATCGGTATCCCCGTCAATGATGTCCAAAAAGATAATAAAGTTCAACTCCGACAGGCATTTCTTGGCAGAGCTCACCGAAGCCATTGGTAGAGAAGATGTAGGGGAAGGTCCCGTTCTGGTTAATGAGTGCTACCTCTTGAGCATCTGTTGGTTTTCCCTTAAGGAGGAAAGGGTGATGCAGTGAAGTAGAGAAGTATTTCCCTCAGTTGATAAGAACTAAGGTATGAATCTAGTAGGAGGAACAAGCAAGTTACCAATGGATGCACCTACACAAGAAATCAAACTCTTGCACCCAACGCTATAAAGGGGTTGTCAGTCCCTTCACTACAGGATTTAGGCACTTTGCCGTCTGCCAAGGCTGACGGCAAAGGCATGTATGGCGGATGACAAAGGTCTTTGTCGTCAGCCAGCAGACGGCCCTACATTCGGCTGAACAAGCTACGGTAAAGGGCACATTGCCGTCAGCTGGCGGACGGCAAAGATGCAAAGGTCTTCGCCGTCTACTAGCAGATGGCAACGGGCATAGATGGCATACATGGAAGCTTAGGTGTGTTAAGGGGTTAATGGCGTGCTTTGTCGTCTGCTAGAAGATGGCAAAGATGCAAAGGTATGCCATCTGCTAGCGGA
Organism: Hordeum marinum; assembly: GCA_022496015.1. NCBI lineage: Eukaryota > Viridiplantae > Streptophyta > Magnoliopsida > Poales > Poaceae > Hordeum > Hordeum marinum. Next base: position 154,221,879 of record CM039678.1, read on the forward strand.
CGGCACAGATCCAAATAGGCCAGCCCAGGTTCCCCCTAGGTAGCTGCCATGTGGCAGCTTTGCCGTCTGCTAGTAGGCGGCAAATATGCAAAGTTCTTTGTCGTCTCCCAGCGGACGGCAAAGCAACCACATAACCCAGTGCCCCCCAGGTTGCATAGGTAGCTGCCACGTGGCAGCTTTGCCGTCTGCTGGCTGACGGCAAAGCTCTTTGTTGTCCGCTAGCGGACGGCAAAGTGCCTGTACTTCCCGTATTTTTTCTTAAATTTAATCAATTTCATATATATATATATATTTGAAAATTCTTTCAACAAGCATACATGTCCCTACCATATGGATATGATCATCCAACACATATACGTACCAACTCAAAAGTCCATAGTCAACATATATCCAACAACAAGCATATAATGGTTTCATCCATACATATATAGGTAGCAAGTTTCACATTGTTCATCCTAAAAAATCAAAACAAAAAGGAAGGACAAGGAGAAGAGTAGACTCCATCAATGCAAGCTTCCGTGATCTAAAGCAAATTTTCAAATTGGGAAAGAAGAAAGTTAGAAGAAGAAGAAGAAGAAGAAGAAGAAGATTTTTCTTCTCTTTCTTTTTCTCCTCTTCTTTATCTTATTCTTGTTCTAACAGGGGTAACTTAGGTAATTATTCCATTTTTAGCTAAGCTAGGTAAAAATGCTAAGTTTAGGTCATTTTAGAGCTAAGCTAGGTAAATAGGTCATTTTGGAGGTTAGTAAGGTTATTATCTCATTTTCGAGGAAAATAAGCTAAGTCAATGTCATTTTGGAGGTAACCAAGATTATTATGCTATTTTTGACCAAAGTATGCTAAGTATGTCATAAATGAACTACAAAAGCTAAGTATAGGTCATTTTTGAACTAATGATATGACACTTTGGAGCTAAACCAAGGTTATTATGCCATTTTTACCTAAGTAAGCTAATTATGTCATAAATGAACTAGCTAAGCTAAGTATATATAATTATTGAGCTATCCTAGGTAGTTATGCCATTTTTAGCTAACAAAGCTTATTAAGTCATTTTGGAGGGAAAAAAGCGAAGTATAGGTTATTTTATAGCTATCCTAGGTAAAATATGTCATTTTGGAGCTAAGTAAGGTTATTATGTCATTTTCGAGGAAAATAAGCTAAGTATAGGTCATTTTGGAGCTAAATAGGTCATTTATTAAGCTAAGTATGCATTTTTTTAAGCAAAACACTTGGAAAAACTAACCATCATCACGTAGATGAAGGACCAGTCGGGTTTGCGCCAGTGTGAGACGCAGAACGATTGGTCGATGCTTGTCGGGAGGCATGCTGCACCAAAGATCATTTGCAATGTCTCGTTAGCATGATGCAACTCAAATGTGAATATTAGTAACTAATGACCATTGAAATGAAACTCATCGTAGGCGCTATACCAATCTAGGGCATCTGTAGAGGGGTCTGGCCGTTGTTCTGGCACACGGTCTGCACATTTCGTTTTCATAAGTCAGTCGTATTAGTTAGTGATGAAATGAACATTACGTGCATGATTTGGCTAATATGCAGGATAACTTACCACGAGGAGCTCGTATATGGCCCAGTGAGATGCGTCGTTCCGGTTCCTCTCCTCCATGTCCCTCTCCCTATCCGTTGCCTACCTGTTTGTCTCCACCAGAAGCTCCTGGGGCCTAGCCTCGATGGTGACTTCATTGGCTGTGGACAAGGCCTTATCTCAGGATCGAAGCTCGTCTGCCACTTCTTGATCTCTGGGAGAGTTCTAGGACAACGTATCAGTCCATCCCCAATGGCTATGGAGCCATGGGGCCTCCCGCCACCAGATATCATCACGAGCTCTAGATCAAAAGGACTCTGGCTCGGGTTGAAGTACTCCCCTATCCTCGTCTTCCCCTCATCTCTGTACCTCATGAGCTTGTACGGGGCAGTATGGGCCATGGCATAGAGGTCGAACAGCAGTGGCACCTCCTTCTTTTTGTGTCGCGCCTAAAAGAGAGGAACAATATATTAGTTAAGGGTTCAAGCTATCATGAAGAATGAAATGTCATGAATCGTGAAGCAAACCACATACCCAGTGATCCCGTACTCAAATAGGTTGGACCTCCCTTGATGGTGTGGCAGACCTTTCATTTGGGCACGCTTATCCTTGGCCTTGTTGTGTATGGCTAGCCATTTGGGAGAGCACCACTCATCCACCAACGTCTCCCAACAGTCCATCCTATCTGCACACCATCTCGGGGGAACCTAAGTTAGACAAAAGAAATTTCAGCGCTACGCCTACGAAGGAATATGACAGAAACTAAGTATAAGGCCTTAAGAATAGGTAATTACCTTCATGTACTTCTCCTTACTCAGAAAATTGGCGCGGCACATCTTCTTGGCCCTCTTAATGTTAGTCGAGGCGTAGTAGTCTCGAACAGCCTGCACCCGAGCCTCGTGTCGTAAGTTCTGAAGTAGGCGCTTGCACTCGGCTACGAGAACAATAGCCGCGTCCGCCTCGTGTTCCTCAAGAATCCTATAGAAGGTCTGCAATCAAAGAAGAAAATACTGATTAGTACAATCACTAGGTGCTATTGATTTTTAATTCTGTAAAGGAGAAATTACCCAAAACCGTGAGATCACAATGTTGGCCACCATCTCGCAGAAGACACCATCGACCCTCTCCTCCGGCGGGGCCAGGGCAGCCACGTACAGCTCCCAGCTCAGTGCTACCTATGGAACCTCACCCTCACCGGGCAACGTGGCTCACCCCGGGAAGTGGTGCCGTTAAAGCACACCAAGGACCTAGTTAGGCCTACGGACACCAGGGTCGTGTTTGCAACCCCTGCAATATGACAAGGCCAACACATTAGATATTAATTTTAAGAAACTGTTGGGGAACGTTCCATGGGAAACAAAAAATTTCCTATGCGCACACAAGATCTATTCATGGTGATGAGTATCTACGACAGGGAGAGTGGATCTACATACCCTTGCAGATCACTAAGCGGGAAGCGTTAAGAAACGTGGTTGATGTAGTCGAACGTCTTCGCGATCCAAATGGCCGAGCGTCCCGGATCCCATCACGATCCGTCCCGCTATCTCATCATGATCTGTACCGCGATCTCATCACAATCCGTCCCGCGATCTCATCACGATTCGTCTCGTGATCCAATCACGAATTGTCTTGCAATCTTGATCACGGTCTTTTTGATCCAGCACCAAACGGACCGCACCTCCGCGTTCAGCACACGTACAGCTCGATGACGATCTCCGCCTTCTTGATCTAGCAACAGGGAGCGGAGAGGTAGATGAGTTCTCCGGTAGTGCGATGGCGTTGTGGCGATGGTGGTGGAGCTATTCCAGCAGGGCTTTGCCTAAGCACCGCTGAACCCAATCTAGAGGAGAAACTACAATCTAGAGAAGAGAGCAGCACGTGTCTTTTTTTCTGTGTTTCAAAACCCTCAAAACCTCTAGTATATATAGGAGGGGAGAGGGAGGAGGTTGGCGCACAAGGGGCCAGCAATTTGGCCTTTGGCGCACAAGGGGCCAGCAATTTGGCCTTTGGCGCAAGAAGGAGAGGAGGAGTCCTCCTCCAATCCTAGTAGGACTAGGACTCCTCCTTCCCTCTTGGAAACTCTTTCCACCTTGGCTTTTTTCCTTCTCCTTCCACAACAGTCGCATTGGCCATGGTGTTGTCTATGTATCCACACATGTATCTGAGTTTTCGATCAATACAATTCTAGAATAGATAATAAACGATTATCATGAACAAATAAATATGATAATAACTAATTTATTATTGCCTCTAGGGCATATTTCCAATAGTCTCCCACTTGCACTAGAGTCAATAATCTAGTTCACATCACCATGTGATTCGCATTGTTATGAATCTAAAACCCAATGAATTCTGGAGCTCGATCATGCTTTGCATGTGAGAGAGGTCTTTTAGTCAACGGGTTTGCAACATTCAGATCCGTGTGTACTTTGCAAATCTTTGTCTTACTGTAGACACTGCTACCACACTCCACTTGGAGCCATTCCAAATGACTACTCCCCTATACGTATCCGGATTGCTACTAAGAGCCATTTAGATTAGTGTTAAAGCTTGCATCGACGTAACTCTTTACGACAAATTCTTTATCTCGAACATAATCGAGAAACATCTCCTTAGTCCTCTGGTTACTAAGGACAACTTTCACCGTTGTCGAGTGATCCACTCCTGGATCACACTTGTACCCCTTGATAGACTCATGGCAAGGCACACACCAGGAGTGGTACACATGATGGCATAATATAGAGACTATGGCTAAGGCATAGGGGACGACCTTCGTCCTTTCTCTTTCTTCTGCCGTGGTCGAGCTTTGAGTCTCACTCAACTTCACACCTTACAAATCAGGGAAGAATTCTTTCTTTGACTGATCCATTTTGAACTCTTTTGAAATCTTGTCAGGGTATGTACTCATTGAAAGTCTTATCAGACGTCTTGATCTATCTCTATAGATCTCGATGCCTAACAATTAAGTAGCTTTATCCAGGTCTTCCTTTGAAAAACTCTTTTCAAACAACCGCTTATGCTCTCCAGAAATTCTACATCATTTTCGATCAATAATATGTCAACCACATATGCTTATAAAAAAAATTATAGTGCTCCTACTCATTTTATTGTAAATACAAGTTTCTCATAAACTTTGTATAGACTCAAAAACTTTGATCACCTCATCAAAGCAGATATTCCAACTCCGAGATGCTTGCTTCAATCCATAGAAGGATCACTGAAGCTTGCACACCTTTTAGCATCCTTAGGACTGACAAAAACTTCTGGTTCTATCTCATACAACCTTTCCTCAAGGAAGTTATCTATGTTTTGAAATCCATCTGCTAGATTTCATAATTGAAAAACGCAACAACTGCTAACATAATTCCAACAGACCTTAGCATCGCTACGAGTGAGGAAGTCTCATCCTAGTCAACTCCTTGAACTTGGTGGAAACTTCTTTGTGACAAGTTAACCTTTATAAATGGTGACATTCACCATCAGCGTCTGTCTTCATCTTAAAGATCCATTTGTACTCAACGACCTATCGTCCAATGAGCAAGTCTACCAAAGTCTATACTTGGTTTTCGTACATGGATCCTTTCTCAGATTTCATGGCCTCTAACCATTTGTCGGAATCCGGACCCATCATCGCTTCTCCATAGCTTGTAGGTTCATCGTTGTCCAACAACATGACCTCCAAGACAGGGTTGTGGTACCACTCAGGAGCAGTATGCGTCCTTGTCGACCTACGAGGTGTGATAGTAACTTGATTTGAAGCTTCATGATCATCATCATTTACTTCCTCTTCAACTGACGTAGGTTCTACAGAACAATCTTTCTACGCTACGCTACTTTTTGTTTGAAACAAAGGTTCAACAACCTCATCAAGTTCTATCGTCCTCCCTCTCAATTCTTTCGATAGAAACTCTTTCTTGAGAAAGGACCCATTTTAGCAACAAACACTTTATGCTTGGATCAGAAATGGAAGGTGTTAGTGCATCTAGTGCCCCTTAGTGATTTTGGTGTATTGAACACTTATAGGTTAAGGCACTAATGTGTTTGTGAGTGTACACATGCTCTATAATTCGATGAGGAGTTTGATATATTCGGATATTATCGACCCCTAAAAATGTATGCCTTCAAGTGAAGACTTTGCTGAAGACTTTCTGAAGACTTTGGTGAAGACTTTGTGAAGACTGTGAAAATGAAGAAGTTGGTGTGACCTTGAAGATATGAACGAGGAATATGAAGCGTGAAGACTTTTGTTTTCGTAGTTTCATTTCCTTTATTTGAGTCATAGGAAACACCGTATTGTTAAAGGGGGCCGAGGTAATACTAAGGAAAATTTCGAACAGATGCTCAACTCCAAAATCCTCAACCTATACAATCCTTCGAGTGAAGCCTTTGGAAATCTCTTACGGTTCAGACAAGTTCTTTAGTGACAGAGATGAAGTTCTTCTGGTCTCTGAGGAAATTGATCTAACTGAGGAGTTGGGATTTCGCAAGTGCGAATTGCCTACAAGTGAGGAACATGATAAGCTGAGGACTTTCATAGTTCAAAATTCCGACTGTTGTTGTGCTTAGCACCAGCTGTCCCCAATCATTCTTATCCGCAGAACGGTCATATCATTGGGGGCATTTATGTCTTATCATGTCAGGTTGCACCCTGGCTATAAATAGCCACCCCCACAACCACTAGTTGGTTGGCTGCTCCGAGAGAGAACTGACACTTGTCATTTGAGAGCAACCCATCCTCTGAGGACTTTGAGTGAAAATCATCGGTGAGGAAAAACCCACAACCAAACCACCAAACCCAAAGTGATTGAGCATCAATGAAGAAATTCATGTGTGGAACCGACGCTTGTTACCCTAGAGGACTGTGCATCCTCCAGACAGTTAGGCGTCATGGTCTAGTGCTCCTGCAGTCAATTGGGGATCATGAAGTGACCTTGGTCTAGAGAATCCAGCAGTAAATTGTGGATCATCGGGTGACCAGTTTGTGAGGGTCTTGGAAGTCTACGCTGAAGACTTACCACGAGTGTTGGGCGAGGACTGTGTGACCTTATCTCAAGGAGAATATGGTAAGCACTGTGTGTCCTGGGACTGTGTGTCCTCTGGTTTAAATACCAAGCCGCTCCAAACCAGACGTACGACTGTCACAGTAGTTGGAACTGGGTCATCAAACCATTGTCTTCATCAAGCTACCTGGTTCTATTTCCTCAACCCTTTCATTTCCTCGTATAACTGTTGATGAAATTGAACTTTACTATTTGAAGAATCTGTTTGAAGACTTTCACAATTTCCTCACCTCAAATTCTTCAAGTTACCTTGTTCCTCACCTGCTTATCCTGTATCACGCTACTTGTACTCTGTGCATGTTTCATTTCATCATGATGACTATGTTGTCGCTATGTTCCTCATGCACTTGAGTACTTATTCCGCTGCTAGTTATTCATCACATTTCAAATTCCTCAAAGTTGAAATTCCTCAAGTGATGAATTTGTAAAAATTGCCTATTCAGCCCCCCTTTAGTCGATATAACGCACTTTCAATTGGTATCATAGCAGGTACTCCCTCGCTCTGTGTGATTTTGATTTAACCACCTGGATTTCTAGTTATGTCAACTGTAGGTATGATCAAGGTTTCCGCGGGGTGTACTACCTTCGATGGGACAGACTACCCCTACTGGAAGAACAAGATGCATATGCACCTTCAAGCTATTGACAACGATCTCTGGTATGTTGTGGAAAATGGTGTACCCTCTGTCACTCCCACTATTTCTACTGCTAATGTGAAGAGATTCAAGAAACTCAATTCTCAAGCGAAGAACATCATCTATGGCCATCTGAGCAAAGGTCAGTATGGTAGAGTGAGTGCTTTGGAGACTGCTAAGCTTATCTGGGATAGGCTGTCCAAAGTCAACGAAGGAGTTTCCACTCAACGTGACTCTCGTGTTGTTGTTCTTCGCAATCTATTCAACCGCTTCAAGAGACTTGACAATGAAAATGTTCAGCAAACTTTTGCTCGTCTCACTGATATCTCCAATGAGCTTCAAGCACTGGGTACCACTGATATCGCTAACCATGAAGTGGTGAAGAAACTGCTAAGATCTCTTGACTCCTCATTCGATACTATGGCTTTGATGATTCAAGAACGTGGAGAGTACGAATCACTTTATCCTGCTATATTCTTGAGAGACTCAATACTAATGAATTCCAACAAGCTGAGAAGAGAGACCTCTACGGGCCAAGCTATGGATGATCTCGTGCTCTGAAGGCAAAAGCAATTTCCTCATCTGAAGAAGAAGATTCGGACTGCAACCTTGTTGATCCCGAAGAACTAATTCAGGAACTAGCAATTCTTATGAGAAAATTCCAGAAGTTCTCAAGGAGAGGTGGATTTGGAAAGTCATCAAAAAGTGTCTTGAGGAAATCAGATTCCTCAGAAGAATACAAGAAAAGAACTTGTCATCATTGCAAGAAACCTGGTCACTTTATCTCGGACTGTCCTCTCTGGGAAAAAGATTCAAATAAGAAGAAGAAATACAAGGAGGATAGTTCCGATGACTCAAAGAAAAAGAATAAATCTTCAAATTCCTCATCTGCAAAGTCCTCATCTTCAAAGTCCTCAAAGCACAAGAAGAACGCCAGAAAGTCTCGAGCATTCATCGGCAAGGAAATGGATTCTAAGGAAGAATCTGAAGAATATGAAGAAGAGGAAGAATCTGAGGAGGAATCAGAATCTGGTGTCGCTAGCCTTGCTCTCGCTACTGCTTTCATCAGCAAGTCCATCTTGAACGATGAAGAATATGACTACTCCAACAACTCTGACATTAGCAATGATGATTATGCTCCCACCTATTGCTTCATGGCAAAAGGCTCAAAGTTACACAAACATCATTCCTCATCTGAATCAAGTGAAGGTGAATCTGATGAATATGTGAAACCTAGCTATGCTAAACTTGTTAAAATTGTCACTAAGCAACAAAGAGCACTTGAAAATCTTCTGAAAATGCTAGAAAAAAGCGACGATCTGTTGAACCGTGAAGTGGATCGGACTCAAACTATATCTGTTGATCTCAAAAGTCTTCAGACAAACTATGATAACGTACAGAGTCATCATAATGACCTCTTCGCTAATCATGAGAAGCTTTCTTATGAATTTCTTCAAAGAAAGCAAGATCTTGAGAAACTGAGGGAGTCACATGAGGATCTCCAAAGGGAAAACGATTCCTTACTAGCTCAACAGATCAGTAACGCTCAGGAAGAATTTATTCCACCTTGTTTGAAATGCATCGAACATGAAACTGCTAATTCTTCACCTGAATGTTCAAATGCTTCTATTGCTGCAAATTCTTCAACTATTCACGTGGTCTCAAATTTCTCATCTAAGGATACCACAAGTATCACTGATGACAATGCAGGGTTGAAGGAATTGTATGTGATAGGCATGTGCAAAAGTCTCAAAGGGCATCAAACCCTTTGCGAAATCCTCAAAAAGCAGATTCTGAACAGGAACCCTAGGAAAGAGGGTATTGCCTTTGTGAGGAAACTCAACACTGACGGATCCTACTAGACACCTGAGCAATACCCCAAAACCTCATGGGTTGCTGCGAAAGGACCTCCTGTAGATCCATCCACTTTATCTGGATTTACATGTGAAACTTCATATTTCTCTGATGAGTCACAAGACTCAAACTACAAATTCTTCAAAAATCAGAAAGGTGAAGTATTTGCTAGATTTGTTGGAACTAATTGCAGGAATGGCTCTCCTATGAAGTAAATCTGGGTTCCCAAGAGCTACCTTCAAAATCTTGAAGTGAATGTCCTCACGACACCACTCATGAAGAATAGGAACCCTAGATCAAAGTCCTCACTTGGACCAAATTCCTCAAATGGTCAAAAATATCATTCTCATGCTAATACTTCTGTTTCGCAGGAAAAATCTAAGAGTTATGAATATGTGCATTATTCTTCAAACCATTATGTTCATAAGTCCTCAAAGAATTTCTCTGCTTATTCATTTGAGTACTCTAATCCTCATCCTGTGAAACGAAGTGCACTTACTTCAATGCCTCCTTTCTCACATGGTGCTCGCAGAATTATGAACTCTTTTCCACCCGTCCAGATGTGGGTGGTGAAGAAATTGAACTAATTTCTTATGCAGGGTCAGGTCTCCAGATGAAACTGAACATCTGATGAACTTGCTGGAGACCTGAGGAATTGCTTGAAAGGACGGACGCTAACCATGATGAAATGAATTCCTCATTTCTCACGTCCTCACACTGTTTGCTTACTATCTTGTGTGACGAAATCCTATCTGATGAAATTGATGTCATATTCTTCACTCTGAAGCATGTGAGTTCGTAAGTTGTACTAATTCATCTGCAGGATGATACTCCAAAAGCTAGTGAGTGGGTCCTCGATAGTGGATGCACAAACCACATGACGGGTGACAAGAATCTACTGATGAATTTGCCACTCACTCCGTCTCTTCTGAAGCATATCACCTACGCAGACAAAGGAAAAAGCAAGGATCGAACCATGGATAAGGTGATGCTTGTTGAATCCCTTGGGTTGAACCATATGTCCGTCTCAATGCTTTGTGATCTTGATATGGTCGTCGTATTTGGAAAATATCGTTGTGTTGACATCATGGAATCTGACAGTTCCAAAGTCTTCGAAGGCTTTAGGAGAGGATACTTCTATATTGTTGATTTCTCTACAGGTCCTCAACCTGCCACTTGCTTACTTGCAAGGTCTTTGAAGGCTTTAGGAGAGGAGACTTCTATATTGTTGATTTCTCTATAGGTCCTCAACCTTCCACTTGCTTACTTGCAAAGTCTTCAGAAGAATGGTTGTGGCATCGGCGACTTGGACATGCGGGTATGAGGAACTTGCACACGCTCGTGAAGAAAAAGCACGTCATTGGCATCGAGGGTGTCAAATTCCTCAAGGACCATCTCTGCGGTGCATGTGAATCTAGGAAGATGACCCGATCCAAGCATCCCTCGAAGACAATCATGACCACAACACGACCCTTTGAATTGCTTCACATGGATCTCTTTGGCCCCACTCATTACTCCATACTAACAAATGCTTCAAGTTTGTATGGCTTTGTAATTGTTGATGATTGCTCTCGTTACAGTTGGGTGCATATTACTCTGTACAAAATGAAGTGCAGGATGTCTTCAGATGATTTGCTTCAAGGGCCTCGATCAACTTCGGCGTCAAGATCAAGCGTATTAGGAGTGATAATGAGACTAAATTCAAGAACACTAATCTTGATGAATATCTTGATGAACTTGGTATTACTCATGAGTTATCTGCCCCTTATACTCCTCAACAGAATGGCATCAAGGAGCACAAGAACAGGACTCTCGTTGAGATGGCTCGCACCATGCTTGATGAATACAAGACCCCTCGTCGCTTCTGGCAAGAGGCAATTGATATTGCATGCCACATCATCAACAGGGTATATCTTCAGAAATTCTTCAAGAAGTCTTCATATGAAATTACGACTGGCAAGAAACCTAATGTAAGTTATCTTAAAGTCTTCGGTGCAAAATGCTAGATCAGAGATCCTCACCATAATTCTATGTTTGCACCTAAAGCACATGAAGGTTTTATGCTTGGTTACGGAAAGGACTCACACACCTACAAAGTCTTTAACACCTATCATCACAAGGTTGTTGAAACTGTAGATGTACGGTTCGATCGCAAAGAGAGCACCTGCCTTCTGTGTTATATGAATAGTCTCCTAAGGAATCCATCAAGCTGAAGGCAACTGAAGATATCATACCCACTGAGGAAGTCATTCCAACGAATGAAGACACTGATGCTGATACACCTGAAGAAAATGGTCCTGATGAAAATCCTCAGCCACGTCAACCTGCTCATCCTAGAGTTGCAAATGAAGTATAGATTGACAAAATCATCGATGACATCAATGCACCAGGTCCCCTCACTCGCTCAAAAGCTTCACATTTAACCAACTTTTGTGGGCACTTTGCCTTTGTCTCTATCATAGAGCCCACCAAAGTTGATGAAGCGTTCAAGGAGCTTGAGTGGATTCAAGCTATGCAAGAGGAATTGCATCAGTTCAAGATCAACAACGTGTGGGAACTTGTCAAGCGACCGGATCCTCGCAAACATAACATCATAGGTACCAAGTGGATCTACCGAAACAAGCAAGATGAAAATGGCCTTGTGGTGAGGAATAAGGCTCGTCTTGTAGCTCAAGGCTACACACAGGTTGAAGGAATTGACTTTGATGAAACGTTTGCACCTGATGCTAGACTTGAAGCTATTCGCATATTACTTGCGTATGCTGACCATCATAATATCATCTTATATCAAATGGATGTGAAAAGTGCATTCCTCAATGGTAAGCTTGAGGAAGAAGTATATGTTGCTCAACCCCCAGGTTTTGAAGACCCTAAGCATCCTGACAAAGTCTTCAGACTAAACAAGGCCCTCTATGGCCTCAAGCAGGCCCCTCGGGCGCAGTACGACACTCTGAAGGAATTCCTCATGAAGAAAGGCTTCAAACCCGGTTCACTCTACCCCACTCTTTCACAAAATCCAATGATAATGAACTGTTCATATGCCAAATATATGTGGATGATATTATCTTTGGCTATACTGACAAACGTTACAGTGATGAATTTGCCTATATGATGCGTGAAGAATATCAAATGTCTATGATGGGAGAGTTCAAATTCTTCTTAGGTCTTCAAATTCGTCAACAAGACAATGGCATCTTGATCTCTCAAGAGAAATACCTCAAAGATGTTCTGAGGAAATTCGACATGCAAGATTGCAAAGGCGTCAAAATTCCAATGCCTTCAAAAGGCCACCTCTGCACTGATGAAAATGGTAAAGATTTCGATTAGAAGGTATACCACTCCATGATTGGTTCATTATTGTATCTATGTGCATCTAGGCCTGATATTATGCTAAGTGTTTGCATGTGTGCCCGATTCCAAGCAACACCGAAGGAATCACACCATAAGGCTGTGAAACATATTCTTCGATACTTAGGTCACACACCAACACTTGGATTATGGTATACCAAGGGCTCAAATCTTCACCTCGTCGGATACACTGATGCTGACTATGCTGGAGATCGTGTGGATGGCAAGTCAACCTCAGGCACATGTCATTTCCTTGGATGATCCTTAGTCTATTGGTCCACGAAGAAGCAGAACTGCGTTTCACTCTCTACAGATGAAGCTAGGTACATTGTTGCCGGTTCATGTTGCGCTCAGTTACTATGGATGAAGCAAACCCTCAAGGACTATGGCATAAAGCTGAAGAATGTGCCTCTCTACTGCGACAACGAGAGTGCCATCAAGATTGCATACAACCCAGTTCAGCACTCCAAGACCAAGCACATCCAGATTCGTCTTCACTTTCTTCGAGATCATGTACTCAAGGGCGACATCTCCATCGACCACATTCTCACTGAAGAACAACTGGCCGATATCTTCACAAAGCCCTTGGATGAAAAGAGATTTTGCAAGTTGTGGTGTGAGCTAAATATCTTAGAATCTTTGAATGTTCTTTGAAGAAGGACACACATCCTAACACATATGCAAAATTGATGACTTTGATGTGCAACACACGAAGTAAAGTTTTTCTTCAATCAATGAAGAATAACCCTCTAAGTGTGAAGAAATTAATTAAGAATTTGATTCTCAGAACCCTACGACGATTGTACACGGTGTCTGAAATCATCATTCTTATACGGTGGGTCACGCCACCAACCAAAGTTGAAATTCTTCAAAATTGAGTCTTTCGTCATGTTTGTAAATTCTTCAAATTATCAAATTCCTCAACTTTTCAAATTCTTCAAACTTTGAAACTCATGTTCCTCATTGACTATATATATATTTGAGTTTTCAATGTCCTCAACAACATTCACTTATTGCTAATTCTTCAAGTTGATTTTCATCTAAGTGAATGTCATCGGACCCTTTCACCTCTATGCTAAACTCAACCCAGTCTATTCACAAATTCTTCATATGCGTTCTACTTTGAAACTTGTTCAAAGTCTTCACTTTGTCCTTGACAGCTGAAGAATTTGCGAACGAATACTTTGAAATTTTCACTATCAAAATTTTTAGCGGTCCCCACCCAAACGGTTCCGATTCCCACGACTGGATAACCCACGATCCCCCATAATCTCCTCTACTCAGAACGTGGGTGACACCTGTCGCGTGGAGAGCAAGGGTCAGGGTCAATCTTGTCCAAAATCTTTGGGCAGATTGGTTTTCACTTCCTCTATAAATACCCCTCCCCTTCAACTGTGCTCGGTTACTCCTCATCTCATCCATCTCCCGAGCTCCAACCTAGCGCCGCCGCTAAAGTCATCGTCGCCGATGAGGAAGAGCTTCACTGCCTCGACCTCATCGTCGTTGTAGTCCCATCGGCCGTGGAAGTCCTCACCCCGTCGTCGCTGTAGCTGTCTCCCTCTGCCCTAGGGTGTGGGAGATCTGAACGGACGAACCTCCCAATCTCATCTCTTGTTCGTCGTGTTCTTCACCAGGGTAAATAAAATTTATTTTTATTGCCCCTGTTTGATCCTCAAATGCTCCTCATATTCCTCAAAAGGTGTTTATTCTTCATGACACTATTCTAAAAGCACCTTACATCTTCACATACTTGATGTTTTTCCCTAAGTAATGATTTTCTTCAAGATTCGTCAATTGTGTGAATCCTCAAAATTTGTACAACTTTGGAACCTGAGACAAAGAACACTTAGTGAAATACCTCAAGACACCCATGGTCAAATACCTCTCACCTATTTAATTAGAAAAATTTCTGAAAACGTATATGACCTCTTCAAATTCCTCGCACCTATACTTTATTCACATGTACAACATGTTCGCTGATGAATCACTAGGTTCTCATCAAGTTAACTCATTTGCAGCGCTCCTTGAGGAAAAATTGTGTACTTCTTCAGAGTCCTCAAGAGTTCAAATTCCTCAAGTGAAGAAAATGGCTGATGGAAAGAAACCTCAGAAAGGTGGAAAGAAGCCAGATGTGCACACTGCCTTTGAGATTCCAGATGACGTGTATGAGGAATACTGCACACCCGATGAAGAAACTCATGGCAAAGAAATGACCAAGCAGAGAAAAATTTGTCTGCAGAAAATTGAGAGGAGATGGGCAAGGGAATGGAAGGAATATCGTTATGTAACTCCCAAATACATGATGAAATTCGCTGTAAAACGTCCTTGCATTAGGACTCCCCTTGCTCCAAATCAAATTGTTGATCCCACTAGCCTCAAGACTAGTGAGGACTTTCCTCACATATGGGAGAAGCAGCAAGCAAAGCTGGCGAAGAAAGCCAAAGATGTAGTGAAGAAATTCAATGAAGATTCTGCTGCTGCTGCTGCCTCTGTCGGAGCCTCTACAAGTGCTCCGAAGCAAATCAAGATGAAGAAATCTACAATGAAGACAAGTTCTTCAACCTCAAAACCTTCACTTCCTACAACATTCGTCAATTGTGTGAATCCTCAAGGTCAAAGGCCTCTGCCTACAAAGTCTTCAGCTGCTGGAACGGTTGCTGCTCAGTCTTCTGCAGCAGCTGCGAAGTCCTCAACCCTAGTGCATCTGGCAACATGTAAGAGGACTGAGGGATTCTCAAGACTTCCAAAGATCTCAGCTAGCCCCTCTACCACAACAAAGTCTTCAACTAGCCCTTCTGCATTGAAGCTGAAGAAAACTGCTGGACGAGGTCAAAGACCAAGTCCTCACTCAAGCAAGGTTGTGGTGACCATACCCTCAGGTACCAAGGATGATGATCATGAAGATGATGATGAGGAATTGGAAGAAATCATCAGGCAAAATCAGCAAAGGGCTGCTATAGAAAAGGGCAGTTATGTTCCTCTCAAGCTGGACCCCAAGATGATCCTCAACTTCATCGATATATGGCATGAAGACCCAAGCAACCCACTTTCTTCACTAAATTTGCCTCCTGGAGTGGATCATGTCCTCACCCACTTCATCTCTGAAGAAAAATGGAAGAGAGAACAAGCTCTGAGAGCTAAGAGGAACAGAGTTAAGAAGGAAAAATTCTGACAGACAATGTGATGAATTTGACCCCAAATCAACTCGTCACTGTTCAGTCTCAAATTCGCACAATCTCTGAGGATCAAGAGAGATATGATACTGAATGGAAGGGCACCAAGGTCAGATTCGTCAGGGCTGCTCAAGCAGAAGTAAAGGATCACAACACCAGGGTTGCAACCCGATCGCAACCTGAACAATATCAGTCTGATGAAATTCCTCAAGCTGCTGATGAAATAGCTCAGCCTGATGAAACTGCTGATGAAAATGCTTCTACACCAGACGCAACTACCAATGCTCCTGAGGAAACTTAGACCACTGATGATCATGCCACGACAACCTCCATTGTTCTGCCTGAAGAAACTGACAGGCCAGCTCAAGATTCTGCTGCGCCTGAAGAAACTGAACCCACTAGGGCGGCTGCAATAGTCATTCCAGAAGAAATTGTCACTGCTGAGGAAAAGACCCTCAAAAGAAAAGCATCAAATTCAACATCACCAGCTTTGAAGAAGTTGAAGACTATGCCAAGTTCTTCAATTAGACCAACTGATGCAACCCCAATTTTCTCAGCACCTGCCTACGAAATTGTGCCATTTGGAGTGGAATATATCATCCCAGATGAAGACGAAAATCATTTTGCTGCTTCAACAGAGCGGATTGATGAAGAGATAGTTGTTGAAGACACTACTTCAACCCTGAAGGTATCAACACCCCAGCTTCAGTTCACTACTGAGGAAGCTGGAGTTGAAGAAATTAATGAGGAAGTTGACATTGGTGACACTACTCCGGTCATCAATGATGAATATTGGAATCTGCACACCCAAATTCAGCAATGACCACTCCTCTGCTGCAGATTCTTCAGTCACCTGCTCTGACTAAAGAAATACCTGAAGAATCTGCAAATCTGAATATTCATGTCAGTGAAGAAATTCCAGCTGCAACAGCTGATATTCTTGATGCTCCCACCGCAGCGGAGGAACTAGCACTCCAAATCATTCTATCTGACGGTGTTCCTCCCATGCCAAAGGAGATCAAGGGACGCTTGAAGCCAAATCTTCAACCGAAGCCAAGGATGCCATTCAAAGGCTAAGCGCGCCCCCAAATTCCTCAAAAGAAATTTCTTCATTGAGCGCATGTTCTTCATAGGTCCAAATCCCTATGCCTTTGCAAGGGCAGGACGCAACAGATTCTGGATGGCAACACAGCTCAACTAGTATGCAACAGTTCTTATTGAGAAGAAGAAAGTCTTTGAGCACCACCAAATTCCTCATGCTGACATGGAAACCCTTCCATCATTCACACCGGTGCTCCAAGTTCTTCATGATGCAGGCATTCTTCCATTCTGTTTCGACATCTGCGACTGGAATGGAGAACTCATTCTTTAGTTCTATGCCACATTGCATATCAGCGGAAATGCTTCAGATGTCAACTCATGCATATTGGACTGGATGACAGGATCAACACACTTCATTGCTCAAGCATCTGAATTGCTTCAGTGTGTACCAGTTCCAATTCCCTCAGATGAAAATCGCAAACTGTTTGATGAGCATGCGCTTCCAAATCAGCTGATGCAAGTGTTGATGAAGACATTGCCTCTTGGAAAGCGTCAACAAAACACCTTCCTTGTAAAGGATCTGCTATATGTGCCCAGGATTGTCTACCGTATCCTCACAAATACGCTATGTCCTCAGAAAGGCCACAATTTTTAAGAAGAAGAAGTAGAAGGAGTCATGAAGAATATGCTCTTCAACATCATTCATGGAATTCCCATCGACTTGCATGACTTCTTCATGAGGACATTGGCGAGGGCTGCCTTAGCTCCATTTGAACAGAAGCCCTATGCGCCATGCATCATGAAATTCATCAGGGCAAAGTCCTCAGTTCCCTTCAAGGCTGGTTTTCAGAATCACTTTGGCTTCCTGCCTCCAATAGAAGTCATCAAGAGCACAATTGCCTCAGTTGAAGGGAAAAGGCAAAGCTGTCATTGATGAAGGCACTCGTCCATTGGATGGACAGTTTTGCAAAGCCGCTTCTTTCTCCACCAATGATGACACTGCCACTCAAGACTCCGATGCAAAGGCCTCATCTCAAAAACCTCAAGAGTCTACCCATCGTGTGATGACTGATCGCGAGCTTCTAATAAGTCTTCATGAGAAGGTCGATCGCAATCACAAGTGGGTGAAGCGTCAACTTGGTTACATTGTGCAGAACATGACTGTGATGCAGAACACTGTGAAGAGGAATCGCTACTATGTGCATGAAAACCTCAACTACACTTGGGCCGTACTGTCTCACCTCATGTCTTCTGAAGAACTGAATGAGCTGGATCTTGAGGAACATCCTGACTGGGCTCGTCAACCTCAGAAGAAATTCGAGAAAGTCCAAGTTCCTCTGATGGTCACAAGTTCATATTCTTCATCTCGAGAGCATGACGACGACGAAGACATTGACGACACTACGGCAGGCCCTGCATCGACAAACGACCCCAACAACGCCGGCGCTCCTTCCTCACCAACACGACGAAATTCTTCAAAGGGGCGTTAGTCCTCACTTTTTCGCCCTTTTTGGTCTTCGATGACAAAGGGGGAGAAAATTTGAGTTAGTCTTCAAGCGGGTCTCTCTATATGGGCTATTTTTGTTTAAGTTACAACTCTTGCTCTTTTGAAACTTTTGTTGGTTGAGTTGTAAACTTGAGTCCGATGGTGGTCTGACACTTTTGAACTATTTCCTCGCATGTTTATTTCCTCAAGTACCTTAATGCATACATGTTGATTGTCGCCAGACACCATTTTCCTCACGCATTTCAAATTATTCATATCATATGTTCATATGCGTGTATGAATTACAAGATATAGGCGGAGTTCTCCATGTTTGAACCTGCCATGTGAATTTGCAGTCCAAAACAAATTCCTCAAATATGCACATCTCGAGGGGGAGTTCTTCTATATCTTGCAATCAAATTCCTCAAAATCTGTACTTTCACTTCATATGTTCATCCCCGTTGAAAACTTAACCTATCTGTCATCAATCACCAAAAAAGGGGTGATTGTTAGTGCATCTAGTGCCCCTTAGTGATTTTGGTGTATTGAAGACTTATAGGTTAAGGCACTAATGTGTTTGTGAGTGTACACAGGCTCTATAATTCAATGAGGAGTTTGATATATTCGGAGATTAGCGACCCCTAAAAATGTATGTCATCAAGTGAAGAATTTGCTGAAGACTTTCTGAAGACTTTGGTGAAGACTTTGTGAAGACTTTGAAAATGAAGAAGTTGGTGTGACCTTGAAGATATGAACGAGGAATATGAAGTGTGAAGACATTTGTTTTTTGTAGTTTCATTTCCTTTATTTGAGTCATAGGAAACACCGTACTGTTAAAGGGGGCCGAGGTAATACTAAGGAAAATTTCCAACTGATGCTCAACTCCAAAATCCTCAACCTATACAATCCTTTAAGTGAGTCCTTTGGAAATCTCTTACAGTTCAGACAAGTTCTTCAGTGACAGAGACGAAGTTCTTCTGGTCTCTGAGGAAATTGATCTGACTGAGGAGTTAGGATTTCGTCAGTGCGAGTTGCCTACAACTGAGGAACATGATAACTGAGTACTTTCATAGTTCGAAATTCCGATCGTTGCTGTGCTTAGCGCCAGTTGTCCCCAATCATTCTTATCCACATAACGGTCATATCATTGGGGGAATTTATGTCTTATCATGTCAGGTTGCACCCTGGCTATAAATAGCCACCCCCCACAACCACTAGTTGGTTGGCTGCTTCGAGAGAGAACTGACACTTGTCATTTGAGAGCAACCCATCCTCCGAGGACTTTGAGTGAAAATCATCATGGAGGAAAAACCCACAACCAAACATCCAAACCCAAAGTGATTGAGCATCACTGAAGAAATTCCTGTGTGGAACCGATGCTTGTTACCTTTGAGGACTATGCATCCTCTAGACGGTTAGGCGTCATGGTCTAGTGCTCCTGCAGTCAATTGGGGATCACGAAGTGACCTTGGTCTAGAGCATCCAACAGTAAATTGTGGATCATCGAGTGACCAGTTTGTGAGGGTTTTGGAAGTCTACCCTGAAGACTTACCACGAGTGTTGGGCAAGGACTGTGTGACCTTATCTCAAGGTGAATGTGGTAAGGACTGTGTGTCCTAGGACTATGTCTCCTCTGGTTTAAATACCAGGCCGCTCCAAACCAGACGTACGACTGTCACAGCAGTTGGAACTGGGTCGTCAAACCATTAACTTCATCAAGCTACCTGGTTCTATTTCCGCAACCCTTTCGTTTCCTCATATAACTGTTGATGAAATTAAACTTTACTGTTTGAAGAATTTGTCTGAAGAATTTCACAATTTCCTCACCTCAAATTCTTCAAATTACCTTGTTCCTCAC
Source organism: Hordeum marinum (assembly GCA_022496015.1). NCBI lineage: Eukaryota > Viridiplantae > Streptophyta > Magnoliopsida > Poales > Poaceae > Hordeum > Hordeum marinum. The sequence continues at coordinate 154,241,880 of CM039678.1, forward strand.
CTGCTTATCCTGTATTATGCTACTTGTACTCTGTGCATGTTTCATTTCATCATGATGACTATGCTGTCGCTATGTTCCTCATGCACTTCCGTACTTATTCCGTTGTTAGTTATTCATCACATTTCAAATTCCTCAAAGTTGAAATTCCTCAAGTGATGAATTTGTAGAAATCGCCTATTCACCCCCGTCTAATCAATATAACGCACTTTAAGAAGGTTTACCCAACTATTACGTTAGAGTATTCTATGAAGATGCATTTGTCCACTTTGGGTTCGAGCTCTTTAGGTGAAAACCGTTTTCACATAAGCATCGCAGCCCCAAACATTAAGAAATGACAGCTTAGGTTTTTCTCAAATCATGTGGTGTCATCTCAATCGATTTAGATGGTGCCCTATTTAAAGTGAATGTAGTTGTCTCTATTGCATAACCCAAAATGATAGTGGCAAAATGATAAGAGACATCATAATTCGCACCATATCCAATAGAGCATGACTACGACGTTCGGACACACCATCACATTATGGTGTTCCAGGTGGCGTGGGTTGTGAAACAACTTCCACATTGTCTAAAGTTATATGCCAAACTCGTTACTCAGATATTCACCTCCACGATCATATCGTAGACATTTTTATCTTCTTGTCACGATGATCTTCACTTTGAATTTGTTTGAACTCTTTCAAATGATTTAGGCTTGTGTTTCATTAAGTAAATATACACTATATCTACTCAAATCATCAGTGAAGGTAAGAAAATAACGATATCCACCGCATGATACAACACTCATTGAACCGTATACATCAACCTGTATCATTTCCAATAAGTTACTTGCCCCACTCTATCATATTGATAACGGAGTTTTAGTCATCTTGCCCACGAGGCATGGTCCGCATGTCTCAACTGATTCGAAATTGAATGAGTCCAAAGATCCATCAGCATGGTGTTTCTTCATGCGCTTTACACCAATATGACATTTAGCCGTAGTGTGACAAGTATATGGTACTATCATTATTAACTTTGTATCTTTTGGCATCTATGTTATGAACATGTGTACTACTATGATCAAGATACAACAAACCATTCATTGGGTGCACGCCCATTGAGGTATTATTCATGTAAACAGAATAACCATTATTCTCTGACTTAAATGAATAATTGTATTGCAATAAACATGATCTAATCACGTTCATGCTGAACACAAACTCCAAATAACATTTATTTAGGTTCGTCACTAATCCTGAAGGTAGAGAGAGCGTGTGATGTTGATCACATCAACCTTGAAAACATTTCCAAAACACATCGTAACCTCACAGTTAGCTAGTCTCCGTTTATTCCGTAGCTTTTATTTCGAGTTACTTAAATTTAGCAATCAAACCGGTATCCAATACCCAGGTGCTACTAGAAGTACTAGCAAGGTACACATAAATAACATGTATATCAAATATACTTCTGTTGATGTTGCTAGCCTTCTTATCTACCAAGTATCTAGGGTTGTTCTGCTTCAGTGACCGCTCTCCTCCTAATAGAAGCACTTTGTCCCGGGTTTGGGTTCAACTTTGGGTTGCTTCACTGGAGCAGCAACTGTCTTGCCATCCATGAAATTTCCATCCTAACCCTTGCCCTTCTCGAAACTAGTGGTTTTACAAACCATCAACACTTGATGCTCTTTCCTGATTTCTACCTTTGTGGTGTCAAACATCACGAACAGCTCAGGGATCATCAATTCTATCCCTGGCATTTCATAGTTCATCATGAAGCTCTAGTAGGTTAGTGATAGTGACTTGGAGAACTATATCAATCACTATATTATCTGGAAGATCAACTCCCACTTGATTCAAGCGATTGTAGTACCCAGACAATCTTAGCACATGCTCAACGATTGAGCTATTCTCCTTCATCCTACAGGCAAAGAATCTTGTTGGAGATCTCATATCTCACAAGATGGGCATGAGTCTGAGATCATAATTTCAGCTCTTAGAACATCTCATATGTTCCGTGACGTTCAAAATATTTTGGAGCCTCAATTCCAAGCCGCAATGCATGACGCACCGAACTATCAAGAAGTCATCGGAACGTGTCTGCCAGATGTTCACAACATCTACAAACGACGCTAGAGGGGGTGGCGCACGGAGCGGTGGATTAAGGACATAAGCCTTCTGTGCAGCAATGAGGACAATCCTCAGCTCACGGACCCAGTCCACAATATTTCTACCATTATCTTTACCCTTACTTTTCTCTAGGAACATATCAATAAAATTTGCAAAGACACTTTGACTATATTCATGACGATGAGTTCAATTAATCACATTACTTAAGAACTCCCACTCAAATTGACATCCCTCTGGTCATTCGAGTGATACATGATCCAAATTCACCAACTCAAGTCTGATCATCACGTGAGTTGAGGTGGTTTCAATGGTGAACATCATTATGTTTATCATATCTACTCTATGACTCATGTTCGATCGTTCGGTCTCTTGTGTTCCGAGGCGATGTCTGTACATGCTAGGCTCGTCAAGTTTAACCCGAGTGTTCTGTATGTGCAACACTGGCTTGCACCCGTTGTATGTGAACGTAGAGTCTATCACACCCGCTCATCACGTGGTGTCTCGACACGATGAAATTTCGCAACGGTGCACACTCGGGGACAAGATAATTTATCATGAAATTTAAGTAAGGGATCACCTTGTAATGCTACCGTCATCCTAAGAAAAACAAGGTACATAAAAGGATTAACACCACATGCAAATCATAAGTGACATGATATGGCCATGAACATGTGCTTTTGATCTCCATCTTGAAAGCACTGCCATGATATCCATCGTCACCGGCATGACACAATGATCTCCATCAACGTGTCTCCATCTGGGTTGTCGCGCCCTCCATGCTTCTACTACTATTGCCACCGTTTAGCGATAAAGTAAATCATTACATGGTGCTTAATAATTGACACGCAGGTCATCCAATAATTAAAGACAACCCTATGTCTCCTGCCGGTTGCCATACTCATCGACATGCAAGTCGTGAAATTCTATACAATACATGATCATCTCATACATCACATATATCTCATCATGTAAATGGCCATATCACATCACAACATACCCTGCAAAAACAAGTTAGACGTCCTCTAATTGTTGTTGCAAGTTTTATGTGGCTGCTACGGGTATATAGCAAGAACAATTCTCACCTACGCAAAACCACAATGGTGATACGTAAATTTCTTTTCAACCTTGTCAAGGACGGCTTTTGTCGAATCCGATCCAACTAAAGCAGGAGAGATAGACACCCGCCAGCCATCTTTGTGCAACGAAGTTACACGTCAGTCGATGGAACCAGTCTCTCGTAATTGTACGAGTAAGGTTGGTTCGGGCCACTTCATCCCACAATAATGATGAACCAAAGCACGACCAAGGTAGGAAGCAATCTAAGCATCAACGCCCACAAACTCCTTTGTTTTCTACTTGAGATCTCATCTACACATAGACCTAGCTCATGATGCCATTATTGGGGAATGTTGCATGGGAAAAAATAAAATTTCCTAAAAACACACAAGATCTATCCATGGTGATGAGTATCTACGAGAGGGAGAGTGGATCTACATACCCTTGTAGATTGCTAAGCAGGAAGCATTAAAAACGCGGTTGATGTAGTCGAACGTCTTCCCGATCCAAATTGCCGAGCATCCCGTGATCCCATCACGATCCGTCCCGCGATCTCATCATGATCCATCCCGCGATCCAATCACGAATCATCTCGCGATCTTGATCATGGTCTTTCCGATCTAGCACCAAACGGACGACACCTCTGCGTTCAGCACACGTACACCTCGATGACGATCTCCTCCTTCTTGATCCAGCAAGAGGGAGCGGAGAGGTAGATGAGTTCTTTGGCAGTGCGACGGTGTTGCGGCGATGGTGGTGGAGCTATACCAGCAGGGCTTCGCCTAAGCACCGCTGAAACCAATCTAGAGGAGAAACTACGATCTAGAGAAGAGGGCAGCACGTGGCTATTTTTCTATCTCTCAAAACCCTCAAAACCTCTAGTATATATAGGAGTAGAGAGGTAGGAGGCTGGCGCACAAGGGGCCAGCCCTTTGGCCTTTGGCGCAAGCAGGAGAGGAGGAGTCCTCCTTCAATCCTAGTAGGATTGGACTCCTCCTTCCCACTTGGAAACTCTTTCCACCTTCGCTTCTTTTCTTTCTCCTTCGACTCCAGCCGCTTGGGCCTCTTGTGGGACATAGGACAGCCCACTAAGGGCTGGTATACCTCTTCCCACATCCCATGTAGCCTCTTCGGTCAAAATACCCCTCCCGATGGTCCCCCAGCACCCTCCCGGCACTCCCCGTACACTACCGATGAGCCCGAAACTTTTCCGGCAACCAAAACAGGACTTGCTATATATCAGTATTTACCTCTGGACCATTTCGGAGCTCCTCATGATGTCTGGGATCTCATTCAGGACTCCGAACAACCTTCGTTCACCACCATACATAACTCTATACTACCAAAATGTCACGGAACCTTAAGTGTGCAGACCCTGCGGGTTCGAGAACTATGTAGACATGACCGAGACACCGACTTACAACTGCTACAGATTTACACCTCTTGTTCGACTTACACCTACTGCGGATTGAAAGGTCATCCGCAGCAGTAACCTCTTGTTCCCCCGTCTCTTCTTGTTCCGGCTCAGGGGTGAAGTCGGATTCACTGTCGCTGTCTACCTCAATGTTCTGGGGTGAAGTAGAGCGGTTCTTGAAACCTTTTTTGGAAACACGTGTTTCTTGGAAGAATTCTCCTTCATATGTGTCTGGGAAAATGTGAGGTTCATAATCATCTTCATTGAGGGGAGGTGGTCTAAAATGTGGCGGCACATCATAAACGACATCCAAACCATTGAGATTTGGATCAGTTTGGCAGGTCCACGGTAGATAGAAAACTTGGGTCGCCTGTTGAGCCGTAATATAGACATCGGGAACATCTAAATGGGTGCTTTGTTTGATTTTGACTAGCCCTATATTATCATGAGTCCTTCTAGTCTCCTTCCACTCGAACCAATAACATTTAAAGACCACGACATTTCGTGGGTTTTCAGAAAAGAATGTAAGTTCATAAATTGCTTCAACACTTCCATAATACTCGGCCCCATGGATGCTTCAACTCTACTTTTATTTTTACATTTTGCTCGAAGCGTCTTCTTCATCCTCTCAGTTGCGTAGCACCAATGATTTTGCATGGGCCCCCCAATCTTGCCTCGGTCAGGAGATGCAAAATCAAATGCTGCATTGGATTAAAGAATCCCGGTGGAAAGATCATTTCTAACTTGCAGATCAACTCCAGTGCCAACTCTTCCAGTTCGTCTAGCACGTCAGCTCTGCCAGTACAATCACTAGGTGTTGTTGATTTCTAATTCTGTAAAGGAGAAATTACCCAAAATCACCGGGTCACAATGTCCGCCACCATCTTGCATAAGTCACCGTCGATCCTCATGTCCAGCGGGGCCGGGGTAGCCACGTACAGCTCCCAGCTCAACCTGTCGAACCTCACCCTCACCGGCCAACTTAGCCCACCCCGGGAAGTGCTGCCGGCAAAGCACACCAAGGACCTGGTTGGGCCTGCGGACACCAGGGTCGTGTTTCCAACCCCTGCTGTATGACAAGGCCAACACATTAGATATTAATTTGAAGAAACATGAAGGCAAAAGGTTAAAAAAGAGTAAACGCACTTACTTCTCCCCATTAGGCACAATCAACCACCTCTGATCGCGGGTCGCGGGCACGGGCGGGTGCTTTGTGACACCACGCTGGTACACCTTCTTGCCCTCCTCAACCAGCTCGCCCTCGCTATAGCTATCCTCAGAAAAGCTGTCCTCGCCACCATCGCCATGGCCACTAGCCTCCGGAGTCACGTGGGACGAAGACTCTGGGACCGGAGTCTCTTGGGACGAAGACTCTAGGACCGGAGTCTCCTGGGACGAAGACTCTGGGACCGGAGTCTCCTAGGACGAAGGCTCGGCGACCCGAGGCTCACGGCCCGAGGCTCATGGACCGGAGTCCGAGATGGATCAAAGTCAGATGGGTCCACCTGAGACGGAGCACTCTTGTGGTCGGGAGAATCAACTGGGGGTGGCGGCAAGGAAGGCGCAACAACCTTCCTACCTCTAGCACCCCTCTTTGTCTTCCCCCGACCTCTCCCGCCCAAAGAAGAAGCACCCATCGGTGTCTGCATAATGTCTACTAGCGCTCTCCGGAGGTGCTGGGGTGGAATAATAGCACCCCTCCCAGCACGTGTCGAGGAAGGAGGCTCGGAGCGCTCTCGACCCGCGCCCACCAACTGTCAACACCTGCAACGACAAAGAGTAAACGAAATTAGTTCAACATAAAAAATCAAATACCTAATGACATGAACAAAATAATATATATGTACATAATAATAATTGAATACCTGACATTACTAATATTAATCTTCATTGTCTATATATGCTCCGGGATCAATAACTGCATAATCATCATCAGTATCAGTAATGACGTGCTCATCAGCATCATCAATAAATGCATCAACATGTGGAAGGCCTCCTTTATGTAATCGGTCAAGCATTGATAGGTCATCCGCAGTAGTAACCTCTTCTTCTTCCGTCTCTTCTTGTTCCGGCTCAGGGGTGAAGTCGGATTCACTATCGCTGTCTACATCAATGTTCTGGGGTGAATTATAGCGGTTCTTGAAAAGTTTTTTGGAAACACGTGTTTCTTGGAAGAATTATCCTTCATGTGTCTGTGTTAATGTGAGGTTCATAATCATCTTCATTGAGGGGAGGTGTTCTAAAATGTGGCGGCACATCATAAACGACATCCCAGCCATTAAGATTTGGATCAGTTTTGCAGGCCCACGGTAGATAGAAAACTTCGGTCGCCTGTTGAGCTGTAATATAGACATCGGGAACATCAAAATGGGTGCTTCTTTTCATTTCGACTAGCCCTATATGTTCATGAGTCCTTCTAGTCTCCTTCGGCTCGAACCAATAACATTTGAAGACTACGACGTTTGGTGGGTTTTCACCAAAAAATGTAAGTTCATAAATTGCTTCAACTCTTCCATAATACACGACCCCTCCTTCACCAACAGCGGAGACACAACAATTTGTAGACTTTCGGTCGGCCATAGATAGCTCTTTGCCAAAAGTGTGAAACTGATACCCGTTGATGTCGTATTTGTCAAATGAACGGACCTTATAGTCAAAACGATTAGCGACTTGTCTCAATTCGGAGTCCATAGACTCTGCACTAGGCTACAAGTTTAATACAAAAGGATTGTTGCATTAGCCGCAAACTAGATGAAGAATTTGAATAGTCTAATGGAAATTACCGTTTGCTTGAACCAAGAGATGAATCCAGGATAGCCGCTACCATGCTTTGCCAGAAGCTCATACTCTTCAATAGAATCCTTTTGGATCACCGTTCCATCCGAGAAATTGGCAACGTATCGACTGTATCACATATTCAGGAATAAGAGCATTTCAAAGGAATTAGAAGTTGGAAAACAATGTACCGAGAACTTACTCGATGTACGGCCGCACTTCTGTTAGGTTGTTCAAGATATACCACGAAATGGTCCGCCATTCTTCGACATCCAACGCTATTGCTTTCGAAACACCGGCTACCGCGAGCTTCCCTTTGAATAGGCTGAGGTTGGATCGACCTTTTTCACAGTCGCCTTCATTGTACCGAGGCTTCGGATAATGCAAATGATGATTCTTGGCTTTGTAGTGTGTTGTCACGAAGTTTGCCGCCTCCTCAGTAATGAATGCCTCGGCCATCGGTGCTTCAACTCTACATTTATTTTTACATTTTGCTTGAAGCGTCTTCTGCATCCTCTTAGTTGCATAGCACCCAAGATTTTGCACGCCCCCCCCCCCCCAATCTTGCCTCCGTCGGGAGATGCAAAATCAAATGCTGCATTGGATGAAAGAATCCCGGAGGAAAGATCTTTTCTAACTTGCAGATCAACTCCAGCACCAACTCTTCCAGTTCGTCTAGCACGTCAGGTGATAGTCCTTTCGCACAAAGAGCACAAAAGAAATAGCTCAGCTCTACCAGTACTAGCCATTCATCCCCAGGGATAAAGCCACGCAACATCACCGGCATTACCCTCTCAAGCCATATGTGCCAATCATGACTCTTGAGACCAAATATTTTCAATTTGTCAAGACTCGCTCCCCTCTTTAGATTCGTTGTATACCCATGAGGGAACATCAACTGCATTTTCACCCACAAGAGCATTTCCCTCATAGTTGGCCTTCCAAGATTGAACCATGCCTTTGGCTTCCTCCCATTCTTCTTTCCTTTCGGTTGTCGCATGTTTTGTAACGGTCTATCACATAGAGCCTCGTGATCGACTCTAGCCTTAGGATTATCCTTCGACTTCTCCTTTGTGCCGAACAATGTAGCAAAAAGGTCCTTGGCAATATTCTTTTCAATGTGCATCACGTTGATTTGTGTGGGCAATGGAGGTCTTTAAAGTAAGGTAGGTCCCATAAGCATATCTTGTGAGTCCAAGCGTGCTTCGAATTATACCTTTTGAAATACCCTGGACGATTTGGATCCGGCTCGAGAGCGTTTATCTGATCAAGGATTTGTTGGCCTGTTAATGCAGGTGGTGCAGAGTTTTTGACAACTCTACATTTCATGAAATTCTTCTTGTCTTTTCTAAACTTATGGCGAGTATCCAGGAACTGTCTATGCAAGTCGAAGCAAGAATACTTGCGACCCGCCTGTAGCCAACGGACCTCAAGAGCTGCCTTGCATGTGGGGCACGGGAACCTTCCATGAACACACCAGCCAGTGAATAGCGCATCCGCCGGCAAGTCATGCGACGAGTACATGTACCACACATGCATTTTGAAGTTTGTTTTTGTAGCGGTGTCATATGTCTTGATCCCATTATCCCAAGCTTCTTGCAATTCATCCTTAAGCGGTTCCATTTGCAGATTCATATTCTTTCCCGGATAGTTGTGCCCTGGAATTATCAACGTCCAGAAAATGTTCTTTCTTTTCATAATCTCTCCGGGGGGAGATTGAGCGGAATGAGAAATACAGGCTAGCAACTATATTGGGTCGCCGTCATACCATAAACATTGAACCCATCCGTGCTGATGGCAACTCGAGTATGCCTTGGATCTGCCACTTTATCCTTATGTAATGCATCAAAGTGCTTCCACGAAAAAGCGTCTGAAGTGTGTCCCAACAACGGATTCCCATCTACATCTAGTTCTGTTCTTTTGCCCAATTTATGCCACATCATCTAGTTCTGTTCTTTTGCCCAACGGTGAAGTCTTGGTATGATTGGCATATATCGAAAAACATTAACTATGATTTTGGTCTGCCTCTTCTCACCCATACCGTTGTCTACCACAACATACCTGGAAGACTTGCAAATGGGACAATAGTTGAAGCCCGCATACTCAAGCCTAAATAAGGCACATCCATTCTCGCAGGCATCTATCTTCTCATAGGGCATCTTAAGCGCACGTAGGATTTTGTCCGACTAGTACAGGTTTGCTGGCAATACATGGCCTTTAGGTAGAAAGCGTCCAAATATCGTTATCATCGCATCGTAGCATTTTGTTGCCAGGTTGAACAGCGAATTTAGAACCATTACTTGCACAATGGAATCCAGCTGACAAAGCTCAGTATGCTCGTGGAGAGTATGTTTTGAAGATTCCAACATTTCATAGAAGGCCTTTCCAGATTCCTCCATCTCATCGTCTGAATCCATAGAAGGCATTTGCAGATTCCTCCATCTCATCGTCCGAATCCCGAGGATCATCAAAGTCTTGCACCATGTCTTCGATCCCGACACCATGCCCGTCGGTGCGACAACAAACCATCTCAGCTCTCGCACGTTGGGCAGACTCACCATGAAATGTCTAGACCATATAATTAGGCATAAAACCCCACTTTTGCAGGTGTTTGATCATTTCAAACTCTGACCTCTTTTGATAGTTGTTGCAATCGACACAGGGGCACCAGGTTATTTTCTGTCCATTTGCAAATGCGACTCTCACAAACTCCTTGGTTTTTGTGATCCATTCACGGGTCATGTCTTTTTGAATAGTGTTACCGGTGTACATCCACCCACGATCACTCATCTTGCCTAGCTACTAGACACACACAAAATATATACATAATTCAGCAAACCATATTCATCAGTTAATAGAGTTTGTCAGTTTTATTACGTCGATGCAACCTAGACGCTAGTAGGTAAAGATAGGTCCTAATCCCACCCGAGTATATGTAGATTGGGTTCCTTTTCCCATGCTCTGCTCCGGATCCGACGCACAATTTCGGCAACACCTCCCTACTGTTCTCCTGATACACGTCTCGGCAATAAGCAGAGAGGATGTGTACCCACAGAACAACGGGGATGCATTGCCGAAATTCTGCATCGGATCTGGAGCAGAGCATATGGGAAAATGAACCCAATCTACATAGACTCGGGCTGTCCATGGATAATGTCGGAATATTTGAAAGAATCACGGTTATAAATATTCTAATGCATTCATATTTATAGTAACCCGTTCGAACAGGAGATGCATACTAGTCATGCATACTGATGATTGAAGACACCTATAGCTAGCAAGTTTCATCGGCACGAAGACCGGATTAGAGCAAATTTTTTAAAGGGTGCCGGGGGAGAATATGTCATTTGTGGTCACCAACGGACGCAACAGGGGTGCTCATCAAATGCACGGGGAGGTCACCGAACAACTGCACACTGCAATTCACTTGATCAACACAAAATATGATGTTTTCTATAACAAAATAGAAAAATATGCTAATGAATAACATTTGACGAAACAATCATGGTTATAAATATGCTAATGAATGCATATTTATAGATGTAACCCTTTCGAATGGGAGACGCATAGTGGTCACTCATACTGATGATTGAAGACACCTATAGCTAGCAAGTTTCATCGGCACGAAGACCAAAACAAAGGAAATGAAGGGGGGAGGAGATGTCATTTGTGCTCACCCATGAATGTAGGGGCAGAGCTCGTCGAACGCACGGGGAGGTCGTCGAACAGCAGACCCTCGGAGCAACGAAACAACTGCACATTTAAATCCTCCTGACCAACATAAATATGATGTTTTGTATAACAAAATCGAAAAATATATTCCTAACTCATAATTCACAAGTATATGACCCCGTCGGCCCCTTGAAGGCCGAAGAGCAACTTTTTCGAGATCGGGGTGTCGGGGGTGTCGTGTCGGGGTAGGGGTGCTGTGTCGGGTCAGGGGTGCCGGGTCGGGGTGTCGTGGTGTCGTGTCGGGGATCGGGGTGTTGGTGGTGTCATGTCGGGGTAGGGGTGCTGTGTCGGGGTCGAGGGTGCCGTGTCCGAGTGTCGGGGTGTCGTGTCGGGGGTCGAGGTGTCGGGGGTGTCGTGTCGGCGATCCTCGACCCGGTTACGTCGGCGCCGATGCACCCCATCGCTGATCCTCGACCCGGTTTTCCTTTTTCCTTTTCTTCCCCTCCTCTTCTCCCCCTTTGCTTCTTCTTCTTCCTCTTCTTCTCCTTCTCCTCCTCCTCATCCTCCTCATCCTCTTCTTCTTCTCCTTCTTCTTCTTCTTCTCCTTTTCTTCTCCTCCTCCTCCTCCTTTTCATCTTTTTTTTCTTCTTCTTCTTCCTCTTCTTCTTCTTTTTCTTCTTCTTCTTATTCTCCTTCTCCTCCTCCTCCTCTTATTTTCTTCTTCTTCTCTCTTCTTCTTCTTCTTCTTCATTTCCTCTCCTCCTCCTCCTAAAGAACTAACTAACTAACTAACTAACTAACTTACTAACTTACTAACTTAACATAAAAACTAACTAACTTACTTATTTTTTCTAACTTAATAAACTAAACTAAATAATTGAACCTAAATCTAAAAAACAGAAAAATCTAAAAAATAGAAAAAAAATAAAAACCTAAACTCACCGCTGGTGGGGGTCGGGGTGGCGGCGGGGTGCAGCAGCGGTGGTGCGTCAGTGTCGGCGGGCGGGGTGGCCTCGGTGCTAGCCGGGGCGGGGGGGGGGTGGGGTGGTGGCATGGTGCGGCAGCGGTGGCGGCCAGGTGCGGCAGCGGAGGCGGGGTGCGACAGTGGCAGTGGGGTGGGGGCGGGTGCGGCGGTGGCGGCGGGGTGCAGCGGCGGCGACGGTGGCGGGTGCGGCAGCGGCGGCGACCGGGGCAGGGGAGAGGGTGGGGAGAGAGAGATAGAGAGAGAGAAGAGAGAGATGAGGGGGTAACGGGTGTTAGATACGGGCTTCTTTGCCGTCAATTAGCAGACGCCAAAGAGGTGGGGTGGGCCATTGCACTAAGCTGGCCTCCACTAGGCCCCATGCCACCTCTTTGTCGTCTGCCAATAGACGACAAAGAATCTTTGTCGCCTGCTAGCAGACGGCAAAGTGCTTGCTGATGGCAAAGCCCCCCTTTGCCGTCAGCCACATCTTTGCCGTTTGTTTTCTGCTGGCTGATGGCAAAGCCACTCTTTGCCGTCCGCTACCAGACGACAAAGATGTGGCAAACGACCAATCTTATTATTCCAATAGTTGTTATCCCAAGCTTCTTGCAATTCATCCTTAAGCGGCTGCATGTACACATTCATATTCTTTCTCGGATAGTTGCACCCTAGCGTTATCAATGTCAAGAAAATGTTCTTTCTTTTCATAATCTCTCGAGGGGAAGATTGAGTGGAATGACAAATACAGGCCAACAACTGTATTGGGTTGCCATCATACCAAACACATTGAACCCATCCGTGCTATCGGCGACTCGAGGATGCCTTGGATCTGCTGCTTTATTCCTATGTAATGCATCGAAGTGCTTCCACACAAAAGCATCTGAAGTGTGTCCCAACATCGGATTCCCATTTGCATCTAGTTCTGTTATTTTCCCCAATTTATGCCACGTCATCGATCTAGCCGTCTCTTTGACCATGAAAATACGTTGAAGTCTTGGTATGATTGGCATATACCAAAGAACATTAACTGGGATTTTGGTCTGACTCTTCTCACTCATAGCGTTGTCCACCACAACATACCTAGAAGACTTCCAAATGGGTCAATAGTTGAGGCCCGCATACTCAAGCCTAAATTAGGCACATCCATTCTCAGGGGCATCTATATTCTCATAGGGTATCTTAAGCGCACGTAGGTTTTTGGCTGACTGGTATAGGTTTGCTGGCAATGCATGGCCTTTGGGTAGAAAGCGTCCAAATATCATCATCATTGCGTCATAGCATTCTCTGCCCAGGTTGAACTGAGCCTTTAGAGCCATTACTTGTGCGATGGCATCCAGCTGACAAAGCTTAGTGTGCTCATGGAGAGGACGTTTTGAAGACTCCAACATTTCATAGAAGGCCTTTGCATATTCCTCCATCTCATCGTCCGAATCCCGAGCATCATCAAAGTCTTGCACCATGTCTTCGATCCCGGTACCATGCTCGTCAGTGCGACAACAAACCACCTCAGCTCTGGCACATTGGGCAGGCTCACCGTGAAATGTCCACACCGTATAATTAGGCATAAAGCCCCACTTCTGCAGGTGTTTGATCATTTCAAACTCTAACCTATTTTGATGGTTGTCGCAATCGACACAGGGGCACCAGGTTGTTTTCTGTCCATTTGCAAATGCGTCTCTCACAAACCACTTTGTTTTTGTTATCCATTTATGTGTCATGTCTTTCTAACTAGTGTGACCGGTGTACATCCACCCACGATCACTCATCTTGCCTAGCTACTTGACACTCAAAAAATATATACATAATTCAGCAAACCATATTCATCAGTTAATAGAGTTTGTGTGTTTTATTACGTCGATGCAACCTAGACGCTAGTAGGTAAAGATAGGTCCTAATCCCAGCCGAGTATGTGTAGATTGGGTTCGTTTTCCCATGCTCTACACGGGATCCGACGCAAAATTTTGGCAGCACCTCCCCGCTGTTCTCCTGATACACGTCTCGGCAATAAGCAGAGAGGATGTGTACCCAGAGAACAACAGGGAGGCACTGATGAAATTCTACATCAGATCTGGAGCAGAGCATATGGGAAAATGAACCCAATCTACATAGACTCGGGCTGTCCATGGATAACGTCGGAATATTTGAAAGAATCACGGTTATAAATATGCTAATGCATTCATATTTATAGTAACCCGTTCGAACAGGAGACGCATACTAGTCATGCATACTGATGATTGAAGACACCTATAGCTAGCAAGTTTCATCGGCACGAAGACCGGAACAGAGCAAAAATTTTAAAGGGTGCCGGGGGAGAATATGTCATTTGTGGTCACCAACGGACGCAACAGGGGCGCTCATCAAATGCACGGGGAGGTCATCGAACAACTGCACACTGCAATTCACTTGATCAACACAAAATATGATGTTTTTTATAACAAAATAGAAAAATATGTGACATAGCTCATAATTTACAAAACTATGACCTCCTTGGCCTCACGAAGGCCGAAGATCACCTTTTTGGTCAACAGGAACCAGAATAGGTGTTGTGGGTCGGGGGTCAGTGGCATCGGGAGATAGTGGCATCAGGGGTCAATGGTGTAGGTGGTCGGGGGTCCATGGTCGGTGGTGTCGGGAGTCGAGGGTCGGTGGCATTGGTGGTCGGGGTCGATGGCGTTGGTGGTCGGGGGTCAGGGGTCCGAGGCGTTGGGGGTCGGTGTCGTCGGGGGTCGGTGTCGTTGGGGGTTGGGGGTCGGTGTGGTCGGGGGCCGAGGCTTCTTCTTCTCCTCTTCTCCTCATCCTCTTCTTCTTCTTCTTCTTCTTCTTCTTCTTTTCTTCTCCTACTCCTCCTCTTCTTCTTTTCTTCTCTTCCTCTTGTTCTTCTTCCTCTTCTTCTTCTTCTTCTTCTTCCTCTTCTTCTTCTTCCTCTTGTTACTTCTTTTTCCTCTTCTTGTTCTCCCCTTCTCCTCTTTTTCTTCTTCTTCTTCTTCTTCTTCTTCTTCCTCTTCTTCTTCTTCTTCTTCTTGTTCTTCTTCTTCTTCTCTTCTTCTCTTCTTCTTCTTATTCTTCTTGTTCTTCTTCTTATTCCTCTTCTTCTACTTATTCTTATTTTCTTTATTTTCATCTTTCTTCTTCTAATTATGTAAATCTAATCTAAACTAAACCTAAACTAGACCTAAAACTAAACATAAACCCAAACCTAAAGTAAATCTAAACTAAACCTAAACCTGAAAAAACAAAAACAAAAAGAGGAGAAGAGAAGCTCACCTTGGAGGGGAGGAGGGGGCATGTGGAGGAGGGCCGCCGTAGGGGAGGGGGCGGCGCCACGGCCTGGCTCACGGCAGGGCTCGGGTGGCCGCCACAGGGGAGGGGGGGTCGGGGGCGGCAGGGGCGGTAGCCGGCGGGTGCGGTAGGGGTGGCAGCTAGCGGCTGCGATGAGGGTCGAGAGCGGCAGGGGCGGTGAGGGTCGGGGGCGGCGGCTGGCAGGTGTGGTGGGGGCGGTAGGGGCGGTGTCCGGCGGGTGCGGTGGCCGGCGGGTGCGGTGGGGGTCGAGGGAGGAGAGAGAGGCAGAGAGAGAAGAGAGAGAGGAGGTCATGTCGTTAGGTAGCATTTTCTTTGCCGTCTGCTAGTAGACGGCAAAGAATCTTTGTCGTCCGCTAGCAGACGGCAAAGAAGTGGGGTGGGCCGTTACAGTGTCCAGGCCTCCACTGGACCCCCGCCCCACCTCTTTGACGTCTGCTAGCAGACGGCAAAGAACTAGCTGATGGGAAATAGTACCTTTGCCATCAGCCAGTTCTTTGTCGTCTGTGTTTTGTACACGGACGGCAAAGACCTTCTTTGTCGTCTTCTAGTAGACGGCAAAGAAAAGACATACGGCAAAGTTCCTAATTGCAGTAGTGTTTCACGGTTATTTGCAAGGATTGGATCTGATAGAGATAGATGTAAACGATTGTGAAGTATTTTTGGTATTTTTGGTTCATAGATACGAAAATATATTATGGAAAGTAGACCCCGGGGCCATAGATTTCACTAGAGTCTTCTCTCGTGAAGGAAAATATCATGGTGGGTAAACAAATTACTGTCATGCAATTGATAGAAAAGCGAATAATTATGTAGATATCCAAGGCAATGAGCAAGCACATATGCATCACGTCCGTGTCAAGTAGACAGAAAAAATTCTGCATCTATTACTATTACTCCAGACATCGACCGACTCCTGCCTGCATCTAGAGTATTAGGTTCATGGAGAACACAGTAACGCATTAAGTAAGATGACAGAATGTAGAGGGATAAACTCAAGCAATATGATGAAAACCCCATCCTTTTACCCTTGACGGCAACAATACAATACGTGCCTCGCTACCCCTACTATGTCACTGGGTGAGGACACTACAAGATTGAACCCAAAACCAAGCGCTTCTCCCATTGCAAGAATTACCAATCTAGTTGGCCTAACCAAACCAATAACTCGAAGAGACTTGCAAGGATATGAAATCATGCATATAAGAATTCGGAAAAGATTCAAATAAGATTCATGGATACTCTGAACATAAACCCACAATTCATTAGATCTTAACAACCACACAACAAAAGAGTATTACATCGGATTGATCTCCATGAAGATCATGAAGAACATTGTATCGAAGATCAAAGAGAGAGAAGAGGCCATCTAGCTACTAACTATGGACACATAGGTCTATGGTGGATTACTGACGCATCATCGGAGGGGCAATGGAGTTGATTTATATGCCCTCCGTGATTGAAAGCCCCACCGGCAGATTACTGGAAAAGCTCCAAGATTGGATCTATCGGGAATGGAGGTTTCTGTCGGCGGAAAAGTATTTGCGTGGATCTTTTTGGTGTTGGGCGAATATTTGGGAATTTATAGGATGAAGAATAGGGTTAGGGGACCTACCACGAGACGACAAGCCTGCCAGGCATGGCCAGGGGGTGCGCCTACCAGGCTTGTGATCTCCTGGTAGGTTCCCTGGCATGCACTCCAAGTCTGGTAGATCTCTTTCCTTCGTGAAAAAATCATTCCAAAGATTTTATTCCGTTTGGACTCCGTTTAATATTCCGTATATTTAAAGCTCAAAAACAAGGAAAAAACATAAACTGGCACTAGGCTCTAGATTAATAGGTTAGTCCCAAAAATAATATAAAATAGCATATTAATGCATATAAAATATCCAAAACAGATAATATAATAGCATGACATCATCAAAAATTATAGATACGTTGGAGACATATCAATGAGAAGCTCCCTCCTGCAGGGCCCCAGGTCCTCGCGGTTGACACTAGCGCACCCGCGAATGAGGAGACGCCTTTAGTCCTTGTTGTCGAGCCACAAGCTCTGACGTGGGCACATCATATAGTCCACTTCCTTCAGACAGGAGAACTCCCTGAAGAGCAAGAGGAAGGCAAAAAAGTAGCCTGCCAATTAAGTATGTACCAGTTTTTCGATGACACCTTGTACAGAAGACTACCCAATAGTGTGAAATTAAGGTGCGTCTGCCGGGAGGACGGAGTGAAGCTATTGACGGAAATTTATGCAGGATTATGTGGCTCTCACATAGGATCAAGGGCCCTTTCGAATAAAGCTTTTCAGCAGGGTCTCTATTGGCCCACTGCCCTCAAAGACACCATTCAGGTGGTCACCAAGTGTGAATTCTGCCAGTTTCATTCCAAGAACATCTAGAAACCAACGCAAGCTCTCCAAACGATTCCTCTATCCTGGCCATTCTCGGTCTAAGAGCTTGATATCCTGGGGCCCTTCCCCCGTGCTGCCGGCGGCTTTGAGTTCTTGTTCGTGGCAAGAGACAAGTTAACAAAGTGGCCTGAGGTAGAACCAATGAGAAAGGTAACCGTGCAATCAGCTATCCAGTTCATGAAAGGGCCGGTGTGCCTCTTTGGAGTGCCTAACAGAGTGATCACTAACGATGGCACCCAGTTCACGAGCCGAGCCTTCATGCAATATATCCAGAGCCTTGAAAGCAAGGTTTCCTTCGCCTCTATTTCCCATCCAAGAAGCAATGGGGAAGTCGAGAGGATGAATGCTGAAGTGTTGTGGGGGATCAAGAAAAGGACTTTCGATAAGCTGCGGAAGAGCGACAAGCGGTGGATAGACGAACATCGGGTGGTTCTTTGGTCCCTTGGGAAGACACCAAATCGAGCTACCGGCCAGACTCCCTTCTCCCTAGTATACGAGATGGAAGCAGTGATACCCACGGAACTCATATACGCGTCACCTCGGGTGCTTGCTTATGATGAAGTTGAGAAATAGTAGCTATGGCATGGCGATGTCGTGCTCCTTGAGGAAGACCATCTCCGAGCTATTGTGCGTGTTGCATGCTACCAGGGAAGAGAAGTAAAGAAGTGAAGACAATGGCCCATCGTGCTCTAAAGAGGGATACTACTTGGAAAAGATAAGTATAAACACATATCCAAAGTTTGATGCCTTTCCAATGCCTTGAGGAAATCATGAGTATTTTCCTTAATGTGGGTAGTAGAGTCCTCCCTGTGGTGAGTACCCTTGTCTGGACAAGTCGTCCCTATTTTTGTTTAACAAATGTGGGGGGGGGGGCTGCGCTGACACTGGTAAGGAGCCCTGCCGGGGAAAAATGCAAATCTGCTGTCGGGGGCTCATTTCCCTCTTAGCACTTGTGGTTAAGTCGTGATCTGCCAAGCGGCAGCGTGTAGCAAGGACAAAGTATACCAAGAAATACAAACAAGGAAAGAAAGGAATAGTACTTGCAAGAGGGAAATGTCACCTTTTTCCATTCATTTTCTGATACAAGTTGGATAAAGGTTACATTAGAAGGCGCGCCTTTTTAGTAATCCTTTATTTGGTTTTCTCCCCTAGAAACTAGACACTAAAGAAAAAGGGGATAAGAGAAGGGCCCCGACAGAAGCCCAACGTGACCCCGTTAGGACCAGAATTGCGCGGACGGTAGGCCCACCAAAAGGGAAGACGAAGCCGAAGTCCACGAGCCTGCCGGAGACGGTTCGGGGAGAAGGTGGCGCTGAAGTCAAGAACCCCTGGCAAATCGCTCTGTTAGGGAGGGGTTTAGCTGACAGTGATGGTGTGACCGTCATCGTCGTCATATCATCGTCATATCTGAGTCGGCATATCCCGACCTGACAGATGGGGGCTCGTCATCGTCGTCTTCACCAACACTGTCCTCCTCGTCGCTATCTCTCGAGGAGGAGCTTCCAACGTCACTCGAGCTCTCCTCACGGCATCCAAGATGGGCGCCCGAATACCGATAAATCTTGACAGAGAGTAGGTTAGCATCCACCAACTTGAAGCGGAGCACATGCTCACTCGTAAACTTGTGGGCACGTGCGAAGGTTTTGCACCTGCCCCTGAGAAGCATGATGCAACGCTCGCACGGCCCCGTTACAGGAACCATGCGCCCGCAACCACAACGCGTGCGTCTTATCAACCTTCATCACCCTGGCGAAAGGGCGAAGGAAGGCCATGCAACTTGATGACAAACTCCAACATCGTCCCCTCAGTGTGACCCTCCACAATGGGTGGGTCTGATAGTGGTGGAGGAGGAGAAGCAGCACCCCATCTTCCCTGACCACGGGCCCCTCGTTGACCTCGGCCCCTTGTCGTGCCTCTGCCACACAGACTAGAATCGCCATCCGCATCTATGCCTGAAGCGGTGGCTTGATCTCGACGGGAAGCCCTCGCCATCGCGGTGAAAGCCCTAGGCATGTTGGCGGTGAGCTCGGCTCAAGACAAGGAAGAAGAGGAGCAAGCTCTGTGGATTTGGGCTCAACGAGGAGGAAACAATGGATCAACATCTGTCGGCGTTCTAGGAACGGGGGTACCCAGACCTGCCTGCCTGCGGTCCCGGGCATGGCCAACCCTGTCAGCCAAGCGCGGCCTGGCGAGACCAGACTCAAGACAAGGCCCTCGCGAGGGTCTAAGCTTGCGAGGGAAGAATCATCAAGACCAGCATGGATGGGCCTCCTCAGGCCCCCTACAGAGCGGCGGAGATCTCTATGCAGCATTTGGCCTCAGGAGCCCACGGATGGCGCAAGGCAGGATAGGCGGGCGCCAGCGTGCTAGGTGGACAGTTTCCCCTTTGGTGTAAAGGGGGCAAGGACGTACAAAAGTTCCCAAAGCACCCCCCAAAGGTTTGCATTCCGGTGCAACAAGACCACGACCGCGAGCTCGGGAGGAAGGATGTCATCGCCGAGCCCACCTTTGCATCATCAACAGCTCCTTTGCAGGCGAAGACCACCTTTCGTCAGGATAAAGATGTACTCTTGTTCCCCTTCGAATTTTCCATTGTGGGATCCCTTTCCGCCATGGCGACAAGGGAATAGGACCCGAGGAACTATAAATAGAGGATAGGCAGCACGGTAGGAAGGGAGAGTGGCACAGAGAGACAACTGAAGAGAGGCACCACCAGAGCCCTCTCGTGAGGCAAAGCACCACTGTACTAATTCATCGATCAAACTCCTAGTGAGGCAATCCACCAAAGCAAGAGTAGGGTATTACGCTTCACAACGACCTGAACCTGGGTAATTCATCGTGTGCATCTGCTTCCTCGCAATCGTGTGAGTTCGTTGTAGAATCCATCGAGTAGAGAGCTAGGTAGGGCGAGGCTGCATGGGATCTTTGCACACGCCCCTGTGTTCGAACTTCTTAGGGTTTTGCGGAGACCAAAATCTAACATTTGGCATGCCAGGTAGGGGATGTGTTAGAGTCTTCTTCAAGCCTCGCTCTTTCCCCGCTTCACCGCTCCAACGGCAGCCGCACAACAGGCTTCCTCCGGCCGTGGCGGTTCCGCATCCATCGAACCCACCGCTGCCACTAGAGACCCACGCCCCAGCGGCATGGTGCTGGGCGGTGAGTATCAAGCTGCCAGTGTTGTCTCCACCATCGTCGCTCCTTGTATCGCCCAAGCATATGGCGGACAGGCAGCGTCCCCGGCACCAACATCATGCTGCACTTACGTGGGAGACCTGGACGCGCATGATGCACTGCTGATGGCTAGTGAGATGCTAAGACACCGCCCAACAGATGGGATCTTCGATGCATGGGTCGACCACATTGCCGAGCTAGTCGCCATCGCGCAGCGGGCCATGGCCCCTCATTATTCTTCATGACCACAGGTGTTAGGCGCCAAGGGCTCGCTTGCCATGCATGTCACCCCTCCCGCCGGTCGTATGCCCCCTCGAGCCCCGATGAACCTGAGCAGGGTCCACCGCACGCCATGGTTCTTCTCCTCTGAATTCCATTAACAGGTTTCGGGGCATAGCCTGCACCCGATGACGGAGCCTACGGAGGGAATAATGGGGCGCCACGCACGTGCACCGACACGCGCCTTTGAGACCCTGTGGACCGTCAACATCCTTGCTTCACCAGGCGAGAGCGCGCCATAATACGCAAGGAGGAGGCGTGGGCGTATGGAAAAGCAAGAAACAATGGCAAAGGCGCATCGGATCGCCAAGGAAACAATCTGCATCAGGAAAAGCGTGGCCCACCAACAGCGGCGGCAAAGGTAAGCAACTTCAGGCTGAGGCTCACCGCAGGAGGGTCAATGGGTTGCTTGCACGAGGCGGCGCCCCGCCACTGCCCGGAGGGGCCGTCCCCGGTGCCCCACCGGATGGCTCAGGAGGAGAATCGGGACCTTATGTAGAGCCCTATGTACCAAGCTACGTCATACCTCCGGACGGTGAGATGGATCAAGCTCTTCCCAAAGGCGCCGACAACCCCCAAGGGTAGGGGGTACTCCGGGGCATCCTCCCTGAGCCGGGCCTGGGGGCTTCCGCCGATGGAGGACCTAGCCCAGGCAACGCGCACGGGTGAAACAGGAAGGATGCCCCTGAACCCGTGGGGCTCGGCAAGAGCTGTTGCCCTCATGAGAAAGCAACGCCAAGCGAGGCCCCAAGGCCTCAAGACTAAAGGTCTGGGTGGCAGCAAGTCACAAGGAGCGCGGACAACCCGTGGCAACTAGAGCACTGGCATGACCTCAGGAGGTCGGGCCTCACGAGGCCTCCGGGGTGCTGCCCGAATGGCACCCTAGCCCTGAACGAGGCGGCTTCATCGACAAAACGCCTTTATGACTGTGATGGGTGCATTGTGCTCATGTTTGGGCCGCGGTAGCGCAATCCCGTGGCTACAAGGGGAACAATGCATTCGGGTTTGGGTCATAGAGGCGCGCAACCAAGCAGAAATGCACGGATGGCTCTTGACGGAGTTGGGACCTACCGGGTGGAGCGCCTGGGGGCTTGCCAAGCTATCTACAACCTTGACACTACCATGTAATAATGAGTGAGTTGTATATGCCCAGAGCCCCCCGAGGACGCGGAGGGGTTCCTTCCCACGCCAAAATGGAAGCCCCATGGTCCGCGCTGGCAGACAACACTGCCCATCAATGGCTATGCCCATGCAACATGGATGCCCTACGCTCCGCGCTGGGGGAAGACGAAGACGAAGACTAGCCTAGGTGCTGGATGCGGTAGTTGCTTGCTTCTCTTTGGTGCTCGAGTTGCCATCTTTTTGAATGAAGTTTGAGCGGAACTCTATTATAAAATAAAAAGGGGCGGGGACTTTTCGCTCATCATCATCTTATTTTTGTCTGGTCTTGGAGTCACTTTCTTTGAATTGGTGTTTCACAAGGGCCCGTGTGCTCTGGGCCTCCCCGAGGCGCCTCAGAGCAGTATAGTAAGGCCCTGTTGCCTCAGGGACTTGCATCTCTTGGCAGCCAAACCCCCGCTCGGGGGCTCCGACCATAGCGCATCACTGCAGCATGGAGCCTCGGGAGGCTCCAATGTCTCCCGAGGCAGCAGCCGGCAGGACGGTATGGGGGTCGCTCGAGCGTCAAAGGGGGCTCCTGAGCAACGTGCCTCAGGAGCCTTACCGGTCATATAGCCACTCGCCCCTTGATGCCGTCCTGGCGATCCGTACGACATTCGAGGTGTTGAGGCCTAAACCCGTAGTCGCGTCCTAGCGATCCAGACGTTGCTTATGGTGGTCAAGGAAATGTGCGGGACTGGGTCCTGTCGACGTAGGGAACTGCTTGGGTGTCAAGGGGGTATTCATGGGCACCGTGCCCCAGAAATCTCATCAACCTCGTGGCTCCGTGCCCGCTGGTCGCGTCCAGGCGATTCAGTCATTCTAGCAGCGGCCAAGGCCTCGCCCATTTTGAACTCGTCTAGGTAATCCGGACGCCTCAACGGTGGGCGAGGTCTGCTCGAGGTAGAGTCCCGAGGACACAAAGTATCGAAAGGGGCCCCCAAACCGTTCCACAAACAAGCAACAAGCACCCCCAGGCGGAATCGCGACCTATCTGGACAACCCGGACGCACCTCGCAACGCATCAGATCATTGCTGCCTCGCAAGATAAGTAGACTACCAAACCGAGCAAGAGCCTCCTGATCTAATGGCGGCCAGAGGAGGGGACAATGGTTGTGCACACTAATATGAGGCTGCAGGTACTTTGGGACACTACGTGTGGCTATCAAAACCCCTGAGGCCTGAAGTGCTAGGAGAAACAACATGAGGAGAGGGACCCTGCGACGACACGCAACAAGGTCATGAACCCGAAGCTGGTGGCCATGGGCTGCTGTTAGGAGGGAGCGCCTCATGAGGACCCAGCCGACCACCATCATCGGGCAGGATCGACGGCGGCACCATGCCCCGCGCAAGGAAACTAAGTCGTGTCACTACAAGGAGCGATTTAAGAAAAAGAAATAGAGGTGAAGGTAATACGCAAAAGATTGACGCCCACAAGGCCCGAGTTCTTCTTAAACTATTACAGGTACCAGGAAAGGGAGGGAGGGGACGTAAGGAGTCGCTGTCGCTGTCTGAGTCGCCGGCCGCCACAGTGCGGAAGCCACCCTCCCCTCCGGGTGCGGGAACCTGGATGAACCGCTCCACCAGGAACTGCACGTGCGGGCGCACCTCATCCCGGAGGGGCCTCTGGAGCCCCTCAGGCACCCACTCCATGACGCGCTGGAGGTCGTGCTTAGGGGCGAGGCCGCGGAAGTTAGAGAAGACGCACGTCAAGGCAAGCTCCAGGAGGTTGCGCTTGTCAGCCTCGCTGTGTGCGTTCACACGAGAGACGCCAGTCTCAATTGTCTCCACCACCCAGCGGAAGAAGTCAAGGTACCGCCGTCGCCTTGCACGTTGTGAAGAGAGGGGCTTCCCCGACGAACCGGTCATTGAGTCGGCCACGCGGTGGGCGATGTCGAGGTACTTCTTGGTGTGCTAGGACTCCAGCATCTTAGCGTAAGCTGGCTCGTCCTAAGCGGCCTGCACAGCATCGGCCGCCTCCTTGACTTGGGCCTAGAGAAATGCCAGCTTCACCCAGGCCTCCGCTTCGCCCCTAAGGGTGGCTTGAAAGGCGGCATCGGCGATCTTCAGTTGGGCCTAGCGCGGCCACCTCCTCCTAGAGCTCATCCAGCTTGTGTTTCTTGGCCGCAGGCACCCTGGAAGAAGAAAAGGATCAGGTCTGGAGTGCTGGACACGGCAACTAAGAAAGTGGAGGCGACGGAGCACTCACTCATCCACAATGGCCCAGCGCCAGCGAACCTGCGCGACCCAAGGGGCCCCCGCCGCTGCATTCGGAAGGGGGCAAAGGAGCTAACCGCCCCGCGCGTTTCCCCATGCCAACGGATCTTCCTACGGATTCCATGTGAAGATTGTGAATCTTAGAAGAGGAAGAGGGTTTCTCTGGAGCTACGGGGGGAGATGGGCTGTTCGAGATGATAAGGGCCCTCCGAAGAGGGCGCATTTATAGGCATGGCCATGGCCATGAGGCGTCGTGGGAGAGCAGGCGACGTGCGCCCCTCGAGCGTTGAAAGGCCAGCTCGATCGGCGTGCAACCCTGCTTCAGTTCGCCTCGCCTGCCACTACCGGGTCACATCCATGTGGCCTGAGGGGTGGAGGCCCAAGGAAGCGCCAACATTCAAGGAAGGGCAATGATGGCTAGCACTGTGCACGGTCGTCGCGACGGTTTGACTTGGAGCAGTTCCTGACGCCCTCGGGGATCAGAGGCGTCGGTGCTCGTGCGTGGAACTTGTGTCAACACTGCCCCGCAGGCATGCTGGGCCCACGACGCTTCGGGCCAACCTCGATGGCTTCGCCAGCAAGCCAGCTCGTGTGACCCTTGGTCCTGGGGGCTACTGTCGGTGTTCTAGGAACGGGGGTAGCCAGACCTACCTACCTGCGGTCCAGGGCATGGACCACCCCATCAGCCAAGCGCGGACTGGCGAGACCACACTCAAGACAAGGCCCTCGCGAGG
This sequence comes from Hordeum marinum, assembly GCA_022496015.1. Lineage (NCBI taxonomy): Eukaryota > Viridiplantae > Streptophyta > Magnoliopsida > Poales > Poaceae > Hordeum > Hordeum marinum. The sequence continues at coordinate 154,267,132 of CM039678.1, forward strand.
GTCTAAGATCACCCGGGAAGCATCATGAAGACCACCAGGGACGGGCCTCCTCTAGCTCCCTCCCGAGCGGCAAAGATCTCTATGCATCATTTGGCCTCAAGAGCCCAAGGATGACGCAAGGCAGGATAGGCGGGCGCTAGCATGCAAGGCAGATAGTTTCCCCTTTGGTGCAAATGGGGCAAGGATGTACATGGTATCCCAAAGCTCCCCCAAAGCTTTCCATCCCGGTGCAACAAGACCATGACTGCGAGCTCAGGAGGAAGGATGTCATCGCCGATCCCACCTCTGCATCATCGACATCTCCTTTGCAGGCGAAGTCCACCTTTCGTCAGGATAAAGCTGTACTCCTGTTCCCCTTCGAATTTGGCCATTATGGGATCCCTTGCCGCAATGGCGATAAGGGAAGAGGACCCAGGGCCCTATAAATAGAGGAAAGGCTACACCATAGGAAGGGAGAGAAAAATGGAGAGACGACCGTGTACTAGTTCATACATCAACCTCCTCATGAGGCAATCCACCAAAGTCGAAGTAGGTATTCCGCTTCGCAACGGCCAAACCTGGGTAAATCATCATGTGCATCTGCTTGTTCGCCATCATGCAAGTTCAGCGTAGAATCCATCGACTAGCGAACTAGGTAGGGCAAGGCTGCAGGGTATCTCTGCACATGCCCCTGTGTTCAAACTTCTTGGGGTTTTGCGGAGCCCCAGATCCGACACCATCGCCTCTCGTGACCTCCCAATTTATAGGGAGGGCATGAGGGCTGGCACTCTGATGTCTACTACACATCCTTCTTCTTGTATTCTCGTGTTGGGCCTGAAAGTGGAGAGTTTTGTAGGACAGTAGAAATTTTTCCTCAGGTGGATGACCTAAGGTTTATCTATCCATAAGAGGTGTAGGATGAAGATGGTCTCTCTCAAGCAACCATGCAACCATATAACAAAGAGTCTCTTGTGTCCCCAACACACCCAATACAATGGTAAATTGTATAGGTGCACTAGTTTGGCAAAGAGATGGTGATACAAGTGCAATATGGATGGTAGATATAGGTTTTTGTAATCTGAAAATATAAAAACAGCAAGGTAACAAGTAACAAAAGTGAGCACAAACTATATTGCAATGCTTAGAAACAAGGCCTAGGGTTCATACTTTCACTAGTGCAAGTTCTCTCAACAATACTAACATAGTTAAATCATATGTAAATCCCTCACGTGCAACAAAGAGTTCACTCCAAAGTTACAAACAGCAAAGAACAAACGTATAAATTATTGTAGGGTACGAAACCACCTCAAAGTTATCTTTTCTGATCAATCTTATGAGCTATCCCTATAAGTGTCACGAACAGCCCAAGAGTTCGTACTAAGATAACACCTTAAGATACACATCAACCAAAACCCTAATGCTACCTAGATACTCCAATGTCACCACAAGTACCCATGGGCTTGATTATACGAGATGCATTACATAATTTCAGATTCATTAATCCAACACAAAGAACTTCAAAGAGTGCCCCAAAGTTTCTAATGGAAAGTCAAGACAAAAACGTGTGCCAACCCCTATGCATAGATTCCGAAGGTCATGGACCCTCCAAGTTGATCACCAAAACATACATCAAGTGGATCAATAGAACATGCCATTGTCACCATGGATATCCCATCGCAAGACATACATCAAGTGTTCTCAAATCCTTAAAGACTCAATCCAATAAGAAAACTTCAAAGGAAAAACTCAATTCATCACAACAAGATAGAGAGGGGAAAACTCCATATGATTCAATCAATATCAATAAAGCTCGCGGTACATCAAGATCGTGACATCTCAAGAACACAAGAGAGAGAGGTCAAACACATAGATACTGGTACATACCCTTAGCCCCGAGGGTGAACTACTCCCTCCGCGTCATGGAGAGCGGCGGAATGACGAAGATGGCCTTTGATGATGGTTTCCCTGATCGGCAGGGTGACAGAACGGGCTCCCGAATGGTGTTTCATGGCTCTGGAGGTTTGCGGCGGCGGAACTCCCGATCTAGGTTCTGTGTTGGGGTTTTTGGTATTTATAGGAATTTATGGCGGTGGAAATAAGTCAGGATGGGCCACGAGGGAGTCACAACCCTGTAGGGCGCGCCTAGGGGGGTGGCCACGCCCCTGAGGCTTGTGACTGCCTCGTGGGTCTTCTGGCCCAACTCCGATGCTCCGTGGGTCTCCTCAGGTCCCAAAAAAATCACTGTAAAGCTTTATTACATTTGGACTCCGTTTGATATTCCTTTTCTGTAAAACCCAAGAACACGGAAAAAACAAGAACTGACACTAGGCTCTAGGTTAATAGGTTAGTCCCAAAAATAATATAAAGTTGTAGTAAAAGGATTGTAAAACATCCAAGAATGATAATATGGCAGCAGGAAATAAGAAAAAATTATATATACGTTGGAGACGTATCAGCATCCCCAAGCTTAATTCCTACTCGTCCTCGAGTAGGTAAATGATAGAAACGGAATTTTTTATGTGGAATGTTGCCTAACATGTTCATCATATTCTTTTCTTCTATGTATAGCATGTACATTTGGACTTGTAAATGATTCAAAGCAATAATCTAGTTTTAACATAATGACTTCAATACTCAGGCATGTCAACAAGCAACCATGTCTTTCAAAATATCAACATTCAAGAAAGTTATCCCTAGACCATCATGCTCAATCATTGATCCATTCATGAAACACACTCAAATATTAGCTATTCCCAACGCTCAAGTACAATCATAGTGCCTCCTAGTTGGTGCTTATCAGAGAAGATGGAGACTCAAAGCAAAAATAAAAATTGCACAAAGTAAATAGATAGGCCCTTCAGAGAGGGAAGTAGGGATTTGTAGAGGTGCCAGAGCTCAAGGTTTAAATTGAGAGAGAAAAATATTTTGAGTGGCATGCTTTTCCTATAAACAAAAATGCCAAAGTAGATCACAATACTTTCCATGCTAGATACATTATAGGCGGTTCCCAAACAGAATCGTAAAGTTTTTACTCCCCCTCCACTGATCAATCACACTCCACGGTCAGCCGAATCCACGGGTACCATCCATACCAACAACATTCCTGGGGGGAGTTTTGGTTCATTATATTTTGATTTGATTTTTGAGCATGGGACTGGGCATCCCGAATACTAGCCACTTTCTCATGAATGATGGTGAATCAACACATATCATGTGAATAACACACCTAGCATGGAAAAATATTGGATACTCCCCACTGTGTCATGAGCAGTATGGGCACACAAAAGAGAAAAAATATTTTGAAGATTTAGTGATGGCACATACTAATTTGCTCGGAACGGCATGGAAATCCGCATATAGGTAGGTATGGTGGACTCATAAGGCAAAACTTGGTTTAAGGATTTTGGATGCACAAGTAGTATTTCTACTTAGTACAAATGAAGGCTAGCAAATAGATTGGTAAGCACTCAAACCGAGGAACGAAATCACATAAGTGAGCATTGAGTCATAACTAACACAGAATAATGCACCACAAGTAGGATGTAACTTCATTGCATAACTATTGACTTTCGTGCATGCATAGGGAATCACAAACCTTAACACCAATATTATTACTAAGCATAATTACTCACTAACATGAGTCACATATTACTAGTATCATGTTTCAAAACTATTACAAAGAGTCAAGTTTAATTTGTCTCATGATCTTCATGAGATTTTCTATTATATCTTCCTTGGATATCTATCACTTTGGGACTAGTTTCATGTATTGCCATTGTTTTTTAGACAAGCTCAAACAAATTTAAGTGAAGCACATGAGAAAATGACAAGCTACTCTCGAAAGATATAAGTGAAGATTAGTGAGTAGTTAAAAAGTGAAGTAGTTATGTGAGGAAAGAAAACTAGCACTCCAAGAATAGCACGCATCATGCGAACGAATAAAAATTAAGCTCAACATAGGTTAACTGATAACTGTTGATGAAGAGAGGTGGGATGCGTAGCATCCCCAAGCTTAGATGTTTGAGACTTGTTGAAATATTTACTTGGGGTTACTTGGGAAGCCCCAAGCTTGATCATTTGTATCTTGTTCAATCCTCTCATACAACGGTTTCACCCATTCTCAAAAACTTCATCCACACAAAACTCAAAAAGAACTCGTGAGATAGGTTAGTACACATAATAAAAAATCAACTCTTTATGTACTGCCAAGACAAGTTGCATAATAATTTTCAAACATTAGGTATTGTATACTATCATATCCATAATTTATATCTACCAATATATGCTATGGACACTATAGGATAACTAGATAGGAAACTATGACAGCAATCTGTCCCAACAGAACAGTCTGTAGCAATTTATGAAAACAGTGTACTTCTGTAATTCAAAGAATTATTAAAATTTAGGACATTATATAAACTTTATATCAACATACTCTTTAAAATTTCGGAAACTTTCCACATTCCAGCAAAATATGAAAATTCAAACACTACAAACAAAGTTTCTGTTTTTACACAGCACCCATCAAAACATGCAATGCAAGCATCCTAAAGGCAATTCTTGGAAATTTTTATTGAAAAACAAGATTATAAATAACACCTAACAGTGAACAACAAAATAAAATGACTCTCCAAGCAAAACTCATATTATGTGACGAATAAAAATATAGCTCCAAGTAAGATATACCAATAGTGTTGAAGATGAAAGAGGGGATGCCTTCCGGGGCATACCCAAGCTTAGGAGCTTGAGTCTTCCTTGGATATTACCTTGGGGTGCCTTGGGAATCCCCAAGCTTAGGTTCTTGTCACTCCTTATTCTTCTCATATCGGTGTCTCACCCAAAACTTGAAAACTTCAATCACAAAAAACTTAACGGAACTTCGTGAGATGGGTTAGTAAAATAAACAAAGATCATTCACTTTGGTACTATCAAGACAAGATTCATAATTTTTCCCACATGATACCTACTATATGCTACCATTCCCATAATTTATACCACCGAATATAAGCTATCAGAACACTAACACAAGCAAACTATGCATGCAAAACAGAATTTGTCAGAAACATGACAGTCATCTGTAGTGTAACCATACTTCCCTCTCTCTAAAAATTCCTAAAATGAGGATAACTCAAGGAATTTTCATATAAAGGTTTTGTAAAAATTTCAGAAAGTTTCTACACTCCAATAAAATCAGATAATTCAGATACTAGACGCAAAACTTTCTGTTTTTGCAAAGAATCAAACAGGCAACTAACCACACTATCCCAAAGGCTTTACTTGGCACTTTATTTAAATAAAAGACACAACATATGATTAATACACTAGATTAATCATGTGAACACACAAAAACAGAAAGTAAAAGTCTTGGGTTGTCTCCCAACAAGCGCTTTTCTTTAATGCCTTTTAGCTAAGCATGATGATTTCAATGGTGCTCATATAGGAATAATAATTGAAACATGAAAAAGAGCATCATGAATCTCATAACAAGCACATTTAAGTCTAACCCACTTCCTATGCATAGGGATTTTGTGAGCAAGTAATTCATGGTAACAAGAATCATCAAGCATAGGAAGGCAAAACAAGCATAACTTCAAAACTTTGAACACATAGAGAGGAAACTTGATATTATTGCAATTCGTACAAGCATATGTTCCTCCCTCATAATAATTTTCAGTAGAATCATGAAGAAATTCCACAATATAACCAGCACATAAATCATTATTTTGATGATGCACAAGCATAGAAAATTTGTCACTCTCCACATAAGCAATTTACTTCTCTTTCAAAATAGTGGGAGGAAACTCAACAAAATAACTATCATGACAAACTTGGTTGACATAACCACTTTGAATATTAAAATCATGATGACAAGTTTCATTGTTACCATTACTCTTTATAGCATACGTGTCATCGCAATAACCATCATAAATAGCAACTTTGTTCTCATCATAGTCAATTGAAACCTCTTCCAAAATAGTGGAATCATTAATAAATAAAGTCATGACCTCTCCAAATCCACTTTTATCATTATAATAAGATTCAACACCCTCCAAAATAGTGGGATAATTATTATCTAAATTTGACACTCTTCCAAACCCACTTTCATAAACTATGCAATCATCATAAATAGGGGGTACGCTATCATCATAATAGTTTTGCTCATCAAAACTTGGGGGACTAAAAACATCATCTTCATTAAACATAGCATCCCCAAGCTTGGGACAAACATTAATTCTAGCAAATAAATTATCAAACATGTCATTCTCATCAAACATAGCATCCCCAAGCTTGTGGCTTTGCATTACATAAGCATAATCACTCTCCTCATTAATAGTATGAATAGCACCAATAGTATAACAAATATTCTCATAACAATTTTCTAAGTTGGTGCCAAAAAGATTTTCAAGATTATAAGGGGTGTCATTATTTGGGAGAGATACCTCTTTACCTTTACTTTTCCTCCTTCTCTTCTTCTTCAGTACATTATGTGTGGGTTTATTTAATTTCTCCAAGCTTCTTTTTGAAGAGATTGGTTGAATAAAAAGCTCCTCCTCGTTACCTCATTCATGATAAGAAAAAATAGGAGGATATTGGGACACCTCTTCCCCTTCATTAGTATTCTCTTCATCTTCTATTTGTTTCCTTGTATTTAAGTAATTGGCAATATAATGATTCTCAATGCAATTTACCATGCAATACATATAGATTTCATTTTGATCAAAATCAAGAAATATCTTATGATTATATTCTAGAATACCCCTAGTTATACGTTTCATTTCTTCGTATCCCAGAAGCAAACTAAGTTCACTATGATGCGCAAGGGAAATCAAGTTATCACAATTTTTGGACACGATTCGATCATGAAAAAATTTGCATTGGAGATTTAAATGAACACATTCATTGCAAAGTTCACAAGGACGGCGATAAATATTAAATCTTTCAGCACAAACATCTAGCCTCTCTTGCAACCATTTAGTTTCTAAATACTTATGCCTCTTAGAAAATCTATCTTCCCTTTTTGGCATGTCTTGACAAATTCTATGCACTCCACAAAAATTGACATGCTTATAAGAAATCTTTTTATCATGACTAGTGCAATCATCATTAGTACAATGGATATTCAAAGAATTCATACTAACAACATTGAAATCATGCTCATCACTCAAAGATTTAGTGCCAAACATTTTAATAGCTTCTTCTTCTAACACTTGTGCACAATTTTCCTTTCCATCATTTTCACGACAGACATTAAAAAGATGAAGCATATGAGGTAACCTCAATTCCATTTTTTGTAGTTTTCTTTTATAAAACCAAACTAGTGATAAAACAAGAAAATAAAAGATTTGATTGCAAGATCTAAAGATATACCTTCAAGCACTCACCTCCCCGGCAATGGCGCCAGAATAGAGCTTTGTTGACAGTGTGTGAGTGTCGCTTACCTAACCTCCCCGGCAACGGCGCCAGAAAAGAGCTTGATGTCTAGTACACAACCTTCTTGTTGTAGACTCGTGTTGGGCCTCCAAGTGCAGAGTTTTGTAGGACTGTAGCAATTTTCGCTCAAGTGGATGACCTAAGGTTTATCAATCCGTGAGAGGTGTAGGATGAAGATGGTCTCTCTCAGGCAACCCTACAACCAAATAACAAAGAGTCTCTTGCGTCCCCAACACACCCAATACAATGGTAAATTGTATAGGTGCACTAGTTTGGCGAAGAGATGGTGATACAAGTGCAATATGGATGGTAGATGGTCTTTGTAATCTAAAAATACAAAAACAGCAAGGTAACAAGTAACAAAAGTGAGCACAAACAGTATTTCAATGCTTAGAAACAAGGCTTCACGTGCGACAAACGTAGTTGAATCATATGTAAATCCCTCACGTGCTTAGAACGGTATTGCAAATTCTCTCAACAATACTAACATAGTTGAACCATATGTAAATCCCTCACGTGCGACAAAGAGTCACTCCAAAGTTCCAATTGGCGGAGAACAAACGTAGAAATTATTCTAGGGTACGAAACCACCTCAAAGTTATCTTTTTTGATCAATCTTATGAGCTATCCCGATAAGTTTCATGAACAGCCCTAGAGTTCGTACTAAGATAACACCTTAAGATACACATCAACCAAAACCCTAATGTCACATAGATACTCCAATGTCACCACATGTACACGTGGGCTTGATTATACAATATGCATCACATAATTTCAGATTCATTAATCCAACACAAAGAACTTCAAAGAGTGCCCCAAAGTTTCTACCAAAAAGTCAAGACAAAAACGTCTGCCACCCCCTATGCATCGATTCCCAAGGTCATGGAACCCGCAAGTTGATCACCAAAACATACATCAAGTGGATCAATAGAACATCCCATTGTTACCACGGATATCCCATCACAAGACATACATCAAGTGTTCTCAAATCCTTAAAGACTCAATCCGATAAGAAAACTTCAAAGGGAAAATTCAATTCATCACAACAAGATAGAGAGTGGAAAACTCCATATGATTCAATCTATATCAATAAAGCTCACGGTACATCAAGATCGTGACATCTCAAGAACACGAGAGAGAGAGATCAAACACATAGCTACTTGTACATACCCTCAGCCCCGAGGGTGAACTACTCCCTCCGCGTCATGGAGAGCGGCGGGATGATGAAGATGGCCTTTGATGATGGTTTCCCTGATCGGCAGGGTGCCAGAACGGGCTCCCGAATGGTGTTTCATGGCTTTGGAGGTTTGCGGCGGCGGAACTCTCGATCTAGGTTCTGTGTTGGGGTTTTTGGTATTTATAGGAATTTATGGCGGTGGAAATAAGTCAGGATGGTCCACGAGGGAGTCACAAGCCTGCAGGGCGCGCCTAGGGGGGTAGCTGCGCCCCTGAGGCTTGTGACTGCCTCGTGGGATCATCTGGCCCAACTCCGATACTCCGTGGGTCTCTTCTGGTCCAAAAAATCATTGTAAAGTTTTATTCCGTCTGGACTCCGTTTGATATTCCTTTTCTATAAAACCCAAAACACGGAAAAAACAGGAACTGGCACTAGGCTCTAGGTTAATACGTTAGTCCCAAAAATAATATAAAGTTGTAGTAAAATGATTGTAAAACATCCAAGAATGATAATATAGCAGCATGAAAGAAGCAAAAATTATAGATACGTTGGAGACATATCACTCTCCCCCGCTCCAAGGGTCACCGCCCATCTCCACCAATCCCACTTCCCATTATCATGGGCGAACATGTAACCGCCCCATTGCTCCAATCCATGGCACTGCGGATTCTACCACGACCAGAGCTCTAAATCAGACGCGCCCGCCATAACTCCCCGTTATGCATACGGTGCGCATGGAGGAAACGGCCAGAGGTAGGGGTCAGTGCTGACGAGTCAATTGGCAGTTACTCCCTCACATTGTGCACCTGTGCATGAATTGTGGGCCTGGCCCAACGACACTTGCCAGGTGCGTGTGTGCCAGACCCCGGGGCTCATGTCGGTGCACTAAGACAGGGCTACCTAGTGCCCCTGACTTATGCACGGGCGATAGTAGTTGAACCCATCGACATCGAGCCAAACCCAACAAACAATCGAGACAAGACTCCAACAAGCCTAACACGGCAGCCCAAACCTAGATTACTGCGTGCCAAGCACACCCCCGGAGCTTGTTGGGGACCACGACACGTGCCCCTTCTTGAAGACCCGGCATGCCATCCCTGACAGGCGCGAGCCAATCTGCCACTGCTCCACCTCATCGCAAGGCCGGTCGCTTGTCGACGCGGTGTCGAGCCCCCAGGTGGCTACGTGGCTCTCGCTAATCATGTGGTGACATGCTGGAAGACAAATTACGCCTCCTTGACTCCCGTCCATAGACGTGTCGTGCTGGGGTGCAATAGTTAGCTAGAGCGGTGGTATAAGCTTGCCATGCATGCGCCCCTGCATGCCACCTAGACCATTAATGATGGTATTTTGTATCTAATGCCAGAGTTAGGTATGATAATCTATGCTAGTTATCTAATCATCAGACAATGTCTGTTTTGCCACTGGGGTTGCCCCTTTTGCTATAAAACGAGGCCCAAGGTAACCTAGCTCAGGATTCATACTTTCCAACACTTGTAGACGGGTAGTAACTCCCCCAGAGGCCACCCTTGCCGGGCTGGAGTGTTGCATGCTCTTCGTGTTCCCCTGATCAATCCACCCACAAAGCAGGAGTAGGGATTTACACTTCACAGCGGTCCGAACCTAGGTAAATGATCGTGTCGTATCACTATCTCTCCTCTTTGTGCTTACGTCCACGCCCCTGCCGAACCACAAGGGGCCAATGGCCCATAGGTGATCGAGCGCATCAAGCCCCGATAGGGCTTGATCCCTAGTATCCATAAGTTCTAAGATTGATGTTGCTATGACTTTGCCATGCTTAATGCTTGTCACTAGGGCCCGAGTGCCATGATTTCACATCTGAACCGTTTATGTTATCATCATTATATATTTTTTCTTGATCCAAGCTTGCCTAGTCATATGCACTTATTAGATGTTATGATCCGTACACCCTAGGGTGACATAAATTAGGATACTTTCCGATGATGATCGTAGTTTCAGGAGTTCATGTATTCACTATGTGTTAATTCTTTGTTCCGGTTCTCTATTAAAAGGAGGCCTTAATATCCCTTAGTTTCCTTATGGACCCCGCTGCCACGGGAGCCTAGGACAAAGGATGTCATGCAAGTTCTTTCCCATAAGCACGCATGACTATCTACGGAAGACATGTCTACATTACATTGATGAACTGGAGCTAGTTCTGTGTTGCCCTAGGTTATGACTGTTATATGATGAATATTATCCAACGAATACAATGATCAAGTGCCTACGAGTTTTCCACTTATTGTTCTTGCTAAGTTACCATTAGTGTTGTTATGTTACACTTGCTACAAAACTATTACTGCTACTGCTATCGCTACTGTTACTATAACAAATGCTATCAAACTATCATATTACTGTGCTACTGATCATTTTACTGTAGATATTTATCCCCAGGTGTGGTTGAATTGACAAGTCAACTGCTAATACAGTCAAATATTATTTGTCCCCCTTGTGTCAAATATATAAATCCGGGTTGAATACTTTACCCTCGAAAATCGTTGCGAACCCCTATACTTATGGGTTATCAAGACCTTTTTCGGGTGCCATTGCCAAGGAGCATAGCTATATTTGCTAAGTCACTTGGGATTTATATCAATCTATCATTATGAAGAATCTGAAGGATACAAGAACCAAGATCGTTCCCTCTAAGACAAGTGGAGGTATGGATTTTCCATCACACTCTACACTTGATTCACCTTCTGTTATGAGTAAACTTGCAACACCACCACCTGCTATAATCCTGATACTGATTATGCTACTTCTTATATGAATGATGCTTATGATGATGCTAGTACCTTGCTTGATGATATTGTGCCACCAGGTGAGTTTATTGATGAACAAATTGCTAGATCTAGAGAGAATGAAATTATTGAATCTGATGAAACTACCGAAACTGATGAAGTTTTCAAACTAATAATTATGAAACACCTATTAGACCTAGCTCTCCTAGATTTGAAATGCCTAAGATACCTGAAGGTTATGTTATGATGGAGAAATAGCTACAGAAATTCTTGCTTGTAAGGATAGAGATGATCTTAAGAAATTACTATGCAAGCTCAAAGAAAAGACTTTAAATGCTAGAATGAAATGTGATCCTAAGTTTGCTACTTCACCAATCTTTGTTACTTACAAGGATTATGAATTCTTTGTCGACCCAGAGTTAGTTACTTTGGTTGAATCTGATCCTTTCCATGGTTATGAAACTGAAATTGTAGTGGCACATCTCACTAAGTTGAATGATATAGCCACCCTTTTTGCTCGTGATGAGAAGATTCGCTACTATTATATTCTCAAATTATTTACTTTCTCATTAAAGGATGATGCTAATATATGGTACAATACTCTTGGTCCTAGTTGTGTGCATAGTCCCCAGGATATGATTTACTACTTCTCTGAAAAATATTTTCTTTCTCATAAGAAAAAAGTTGCCTTACGGGAAATATTTAACTTTGTGCAAATTGAAGAAGAGAGTCTCCCACAAGATTGGGGAGGATTCTGCAATTGCTTAATGCTTTTACTCATCATCCTCTTAAGAAAAATGAAACACTTGAGCCAGCACCAAAGCACGCAGGGGAGGGCCAGCCAGGCCGACAGCCCGCTCTCCCGGAGGCCGGGGGGCACAGGCGCAGCCGGCGAGCCGGCTTGGCATGGCGAGGCTCGCGAGAAACTGGAGGTGGAGCAGGGGTGGACGCGGAGAGCCGGCTCAGCGGGTGCGCGGCCATGCAGGTCTGGAAGCCGGTGCACCGAAGCCGGAGCAGCAGGGCGGCCGACCGTGGATACGGACGGGGCAAGTGCGAGAATCAAGGCAGGGTCGCCCACGGGCGGGCGGACCCGGATGGATCTAGCACATGGATGTGGAGCCGGACAGGAGCGGCGGCCAGCAGGCAGGCATGGGCATGCGGAGATGGAGCGGAGGAGCAGAGATGCGCCCGGAGTCGAGTTTGGATGCCAACGCGGGAGGGCACCTATGATCTATTTGATTCACCAAATTAAGTGAGTGGAAGTTGCTTCATGGCTAAAGGCCCCAAGGTATCACACCCCGGGTATCTTGATTTCAATAGCGATGAAGATGACTTGTTAATTGAAGATGACTTGCTATTTGACAAAACTAGTAATGATAGTCAAAATGAACTTGCTAGTACTCACTCTAGAAAAGATAACTAGTGTGATGATGATAAGTTGGAACTAGAACGACTAACTCAAGAACTAAAAACTCTTAAGTTATCTCCTGAGTCAACTCTAGAAGATCATAGAAAGCTTGTAAAGACACATGAGAAGCTACGCTTTGAGAAGCTCAATTTAGAGCAAGAGCATGACTTCCTCAAAGCTATCAATGATGATCTTCGAAAGAAGACTTCTTCTTATCTAGCCAAACGACTTCTCTTATCTACATTCATGCCTCAAGTTAAGTCTAAGAAAGCTAGTAACAAAGGAAAGCGAGGTTCCTCAACAAGTAGCAACAAAAATGATAAATCCAATGATATTGCTTCTATTAGTTCTCTTGATCCAACTAACTCTTCTCTTAGCCAAGTTACACTTGAGCAAGAAAATGAACTATTGAAAGGTATTATCGAGAAAGGTATCTACAAAATTCTTGAAGGGTGCAAACAATTTGAGGAGATTGTATGCAAGCATGAAGGATACCGCAAGAATCATGGTGCTGGCTACTTCAATGCTAATGGAGTTGAGTGGGAAGAAGGTCGATACCCCAATCCCAAGTTTGTTCCTCAAAAGGAGAAGTATGAAAATACTCCCCCCAAGGGAACAAAGTTGCAATATGACCATCCACCACAAGACACCAAGCTCAAGGGCAAGAACAAGTTCCAAGAGGACTTTGACTCATATGAAGATGAATCCCAAGCTTTGGTGAAGTGGGTTCCAAAGGCTACTACAAGCTCAAATTCTACAAGTGCAACTTCAACACCAAGGATCCCCATCAACTTGATGTGGGTCCCAAAGAATAAGAACTAGAGAGTTCTTGAGGGGTGACTCCGCCAACGAAATTCACTCATATTCATTGTTGGCAAGGACTATTTTCAATCAACATCCACTCTATGAAATAGTTGAAGGAGTCACACATTCCCTCAAAAGTAAGCAAGGCACAAGGTAATCAACAAACCAATGGACATCATCACTTATGCTTTGCACTCCATGTCCATAAATATCCTTGTATTTATCTCTTGTGTGTTGGGACTAACCCGTGTAGGTGAGAAGAGTAATGAAACAACAAGGGTGCTCCCAACTCTTGGTGATCTTCATCAACTTTGAGCATCCACTGCTACCTCGCCAATATGAAGTCTTCATCGACAAAACCCAAGGTTAGTTTATCCCTCTTATGGGGGGATGTCACATCTAGGGGGAGCTTTACTAGTATGACATATGATGAAGTATTCTTACTTGGCATCTAAGTCAATATACTCATATATAGATGACTCCATCATCACCAAAGTGCTTGTTAGATGCTATAGTGTTTCTGCATGTTTGCAATGATTTATTTTGACATCTTATTGTGTGAGCATGTTGGTGTGCATTTATTTACTCATTTGAGGATATCCAATTGTTGCTTTTTGGCTTTTGATTTATCTTTTGCCAATTGGATATACAAGAATTCCTAGGACCACTTCTGTAGCTATCTACGCTTTGTCACCTCATACTCTATTCATCCTGCATCACAAAATTTGAACAAGTCCTTTTCGATCCCACTGTGTGTGGATCACTCAGAGTTCTGTATCGACAAAGACTGACCATTCAAACCTCCCAAGTGCATCTTGGTGGAAATAACACCAAAATATCGGTCACACCGAATTCCTAGGGTTGATATGGGTTTCTTGCCACGGTACTACCGATTCCATATTCTTGGTTACACCGAATTTCCCTGTCATCTGATAGTTGAGGAACCCGGTGACACCAAAAATTTAGAATCGACATCACCGATAATGAAGAATATATAATCTCAGGGCCCGACGATTCGAAATTTCATTCTTCAAATTGTCGCTCCCGAAGCCCTAAGCTATCGCAGAAAGATCCTCTTGTCGTCGCCCTTGTCTTCCCGCACTCCTCCGCCGCTGGGAATCGCCGCGGTCGACGGAATCTCGCCCCTGTTGCCATCGTAGCGGATTCGTCACCGGGCTAGGGTACGGATTCGGCCCCCTCTTGCGCTCAAACCTCCAAATCTTGCGCATTAGTGTTTCACCATTATCCTACCATAGTCTGAGATCATTCTATCCACGGATTAATTCCATAAACTAGCAAATCGGAAACTTTTAGGTTTAGTTGCCCATAAAATTGCATCTCGGTGAGACCGAGGCATAAAAATTGGTTCCACCGATTCCTTTTTGTGCTACTGAAGACAAAACTCGATGAGACCGAGTGACAGTTTTCGGTCCGACGGAAACTATTGCCAAGTATCGGCCAAGGGTTTTGTGAGTCTTGGCAGCTCCGAAATGGTTGACTCAGTGACACCGAAATCCAGTTTTGCGGTGAACTACATCTATAATTTTTCTGTTCAAACTTTCAAAACCCGGCTGAATATTTTGTGATAACTCAACCTATTCCACTCTTCTATAATCTATTCACAGGGTCAAGATGTCCGAGTCAGATAGTTAGAATTTGCTAGAGTAGGGACTTGACATGAGTTCAGGCACAAGCCTAGAGCCTAGTTCATTTTCAGATCCAGGCACCCCCAGCTCTCTTGGGTTGCCCAAGGCTGCCACTAGGGCTAGGAAGATGCTGAATTCATATGAGGAAGATTCAGAATTCGTGTTAGAGGAGGTTCTTGCCAAGAAGCAAGAGAAAGCTGCCAAGAAGTCAGCAGATGAGGCCACCTCATGCAGGAGGGTGGTCAGTAAGATTTATGCACCTGCTGAAACTTTCAAAGCACCTGAGAGTGCCAGAACTACAATGACAATTGATGCCCCAAGGAATTCAATGCCTAAGAAGACAGGGGAGAATAAAGCCGTAAAGAGGATTATCCATGTGACTAACAGGCCTACATCTATGTATGAAGATCCAGAGGAAGTAGCTGCTGCTGACAAGCCTAAAAGGACATCCAGGCAGATTCCAGCTTCTGAAAAGAACAAAGGAACTGCTTCCAGAGCTGAAGATGATGATGACTTTACAACCTTGATGAAGCTTAGACCACATCTTCAAGTACATGATGTCCGCCACCTAGTTGCTGAAGATATGAAGAAAAGGAAAGGCTCAAGTTTGAGGGCATGGAGAGTTTTTGATCCATATGCCCAAAGGAAGAAGACTCCTATTGATTACATATTCTACACCACAGAGCACCAAGACTTCTATGAGACATTCCTGCTAGACAAGAGCCCAACAATCAGTGACATGAGATATGTAGACCGGAAATTCATTAAGGAGAATGAGGACTACTTTCCAAGTGTCCAAGACAATTTCCACTTCATTGGTTTGGATGAATTTGTTGGCAGAGAATTTACTGCATGGAATGATGAAATGATCATGCAATTCTACTCCACTTCACATGTCTATGGAGATGGTAGGATTGTATGGATGACAGAAGGAGCAAGATATGAGTCCACTGTGGATGAATGGGCTGCTATTTTAGGATTTCCAGAGGCACATGATGGTGATTTGGATGTCTAGTCAGAGTCCAAGGAGAGCCACAATGCTATGGAAAAATGTACAAGGAGATCCCTGCTGCTAATGTGAAGTCTCACAAGCTAGGATCCATCTACTATCTTCAGGCTGGCCTCTGTACCATGAACACCATTATGAGGCATACTTTTATGCCCAAGTCAGGAGATAAAAAGATGATCTGAGGATATTCCATCAACATGTTGATCCACCTTGACTGACACACCAGGATCGGAGTCAAGGACTTGATTGTTGAGACAGTTAAGAGGGTTGCTGCGGATCAGAAACGCTCTTGCTACTATGCACCCTACATCTAGATTCTCATCAACTCCAAGTTGGAAAAGCACATATTTGCTCTAGATCATCCCCATTTTCCCCTACAACAAGATCTCGAGGACAGCGTTGTGTTGATGGACCCAGATCACCCCACATCAGCTGCAGCTCGGGCAGAGGCTTAGGCAGTTAGAGCCACTAGTGCTCCAGTTCCTAGATCCAAAAGTGAGCAAATGGATCTATTGAAGGACATTAAGGGGATTCTGGACAACCAGAACAGTCTTGTGAGGATCTTTGAAACAAGGATCAAGACGCTTAATGATAAGGTGGACAGGGTGACTAAGATAGTCATAGAGCTTCAGAGGGAAGTTGACTCAATGACATACATCATGCTTCTTCTTCTTCTAATGATGATGATGATGATGACGATGATGAGGATGGATCACCTCTTAGGACAAGCACATAGTTTCCTACTTTGGCCAGATCAGCCACACTACCAACTCCAGACTTGAGGCCCTCTTCATCAGCTGCTGTAGCTGTACCTCAGCTCCAGTTCCTCCAGCTCCTACTCCAACTCCATCCAGGACATTTATAGAGATCTTCGCCGACACTATTCTCTCAACTCCTTCATCAACAATCGGAGGAGATTAGCCTAAGAACGTTTAGACATATGCCTTTGAACTTTTTGGTAACTTGTTGCCAAAGGAGGAGAAGTGTATATAGATCTTTAGGCTTCGAGTGAGAGAGAGTTTTGGTGTTTATTGATTTTCAAAACAAACTATTGTCTTTTGGTTGCTTGTGATACACTTTTGTGTGATGCTACTATTTCCTATCACCTTATTACAAAGGGGGAGAAGTATGCTTCATGAAATGATCTTTCTACATTGGTTGAGTGTGTTGTGCTATGATGTTCACTCTAATTATTATCGCACACCACCAAGATGTATGTGACATGGAAGAAGTGCCCCATGTACATAATTGCTTGTGCATTTGCATTCAAACGCAAATTCAAAATAATGCACAAATTTAGGGGGGCTCTTGCTTATCCCATACTTCTCAAAGCGACGATTATATTCATTGATTATATCATATGTCGAAGCTTTGATCTATATGTTCTCATCAATTACCAAAAGGGGGAGATTGAAAGCACATTTGCTCCCTTGGTGGTTTCGGTAATTTATAACAACGTATAAGTCATTGAACTAATGTTTCCATCAAGTATATTTCAGGAAAAGTTCAGGAATGGGTTGGAAAACAGATTGTGGAACACCCCAAGATGCAAGGGAATGGATTGGCAAAGCTTCAAGCAAGAGGTCTCTACATTTTATATATGTGAGAAATCACCTTGAGTCCATAGGAAAGCCAATACTATTAAAAGGGGTAAAGTTTTGTTGGTGAACAAAAGCTCATATGTGCACAAGTGATACTCACCAAAGATACCCACAAACTCTCCCACCAAATTCTTCTTTAAGACATACACTCAAATCGGTGCAACCAACATTTCCATCCCGGTGCCACTGAGTTCAAACCCTAGACAGACTCAGCCAAACCCTAACCCTTCGGTACAGCCAATACTACTTTCGGTGCCACCAAGTTGGGCTGCCAACTTTCTATTATGCAAGTTCACATTTTTGGTCCGTCCGAGAATGTTGAATCAGCTTCACCGAGAATGGGCATTCTGACCGTTGGTCACCTTATCGGTGCAACCGAGATTCGTATATCGGTCCCTCCGAGATTCAAAAGTTGCCACCTTTTGGTCACTTCGGTACCACCCAGATTAATACATCGGTGTCACCGAGTTGGTCACTTTGTGTGTAACGGTTGGATTTTTGGGGATGCCCATATATACCCCTTCACCACCACCTACTCGAATGAGAAGCACTCAGAACCATTCCATACCTATCCTATCAGTTGTATGAGATAGAACCACCTACCCTTGTGTTGAGGTTAAGATCTTCCACTTCAACCATATGGATCTTGATTTCTAGCCTTCCCAAGTTGCTTTCCACCAATCCCATCTCTTCTACCAAGCCATACCTATGAGAGAGTGATTGTGTGTTGATGAGTCTATCATCTTGAAGCACAAGAGCAAGGAGTTCATCGACATTACCGAGCCTATTACATTTTTGAAGGGTGGTGCCTCCTAGATTGGTTAGGTGACGCTTGGGAGCCTCCTACTTCATGTTGTGAAGTGAACCAAGAAGCTTGTAAGGGCAAGGAGATCGCCTACTTCGTGAAGATCTACCCCGA
The DNA here is from genome assembly GCA_022496015.1 of Hordeum marinum. Classification (NCBI taxonomy): domain Eukaryota; kingdom Viridiplantae; phylum Streptophyta; class Magnoliopsida; order Poales; family Poaceae; genus Hordeum; species Hordeum marinum. Next base: position 154,285,868 of record CM039678.1, read on the forward strand.
GTAAGGCTAGTCCTCCGTGGACGTACACCGTCATGGTATAGTCAAGGTTGCTTCTTCATGGAACCCTCCATGGGTAGAGCCCTCCATGTACTCTCGCGACCGTTACCCTCCATGGGTTGAAGACTCCATGAACGTGGATGTTCGATAGCACCACCTATCGGAACCACGGTAAATATCATCGTGTCACCAACTGTGTTTGCTTTCCTTACCCTCTCTTTACTTACATGTGTAATGTCTTTACTTTCTGTTGCAATACTCTTAGACATGCATGTGTAGGGTGTACTTGACATACTATGAATTAAAAAACTTTCTAGGAATTAAAATTGGGAAAAAGAAAAGTTTTATTTGGTCAAGTAGTCTAATCACCCCCCCCCCTCTAGACCTACTTTTGATCCTACACGCGGCCCGAGGAGTTGGAGGAAACCAACGGGTGCAGGGACTCGTGCCGATGCGAGCGTGTGTGTGCGTGCAACAAATAGCGGCTTATGCTTAGGAGGGAGAGGGCAGCACAACGAAGGAGCAAGTGACATGTGCATAGAGGTGTCGTCATAGCGGTTGAGGGCAGCGATGAGGTGGCAGCCCAAGGTAGCAGCATGGGGCCGTCGTGGGTGTCGTCCGTGGGGTGCGGCAGTGGCGGCGGCACCATTGACTTTGGGTGGAACAAGCGAGGGGGGCCTGCATGATTGGCGGCCGTCGGGATGCGACTGGCGATGACATGGGCATGCCGGCTAGCAGCAGCGCCAACACGAGGAGTACAATGCCCAACATCAGCAGTGCCAAGGCGGCCAGGACAATGGCCAATCAAGCGGCGACGACCACAGCCGTCGAGATGCGGCCGGCGCCGCAGGCGTCGATGCGAACACGACAGCTAGGAGTAGTGCTAGCACTAGGAGGACGTGGCGGCGGCCCGCCACAGCCGCAAGTTGCTGGTGGCTGCGCGTGCGGGATTGTGAAGTCGGAGTCGACGGTGAAGATGGGTGATGCCGAGGCCTACGGTGAGGACGCGTCCGGCAACGGTGTAGGTGCCTGGGGGTGTGTTAACGTTGGACCCCCGCGCCCTGCTGGAGAGACGACGACAATGTCGCAGCGATGACGACGAAAAAGGTCCCGCCCGGACCGCGGTTCTAGCAGCAGCGAGCCCCACGGTGGGCACCACCTGTGGTCATTTTCTCATAGGGGTGCCCCACGATGGCAGATGCCATGGGATGGTTTGATAGGTGAGAGCAAGGCTACAGTGGAGATCCGGGATGGGACAGGGCAACAACACGTGGTGGTTTACCCAGGTTCGGGGCTCTCCGGAGAGATAGTACCCCTACTCCTGCATGTTTGTATATGAGGCGTATATGTAGTACAGGGTTGATCCTAGAGCTGTATCTGAGGAGGAAGAGGGAGCTTTGAGCTCCTTACCTTGGCCTCATGTGTATGCATGCGTGAGCATGAGTGAGAGGGAGAGGATGAGAGGAGGCCTCCCGTCAGTGTGTGTGAGAGGGAGCTCCCCTGGTGCCTCTTATAAAGGGAGGCCCAAGGGACAATGGGTGGCCCACATGTCCTAATTACACTATTGGAGGTGACATGTGATATGACTCATGATGCAGGCTATAGTGCGTCACTATTGGAGCATAGTGAAGTGACATGTGACGGGTGCACAGCAGGCCAATATTTGCCAATAGTGCCTAATTGTAGCGGGGTGGCAGGCTCTGCTGTCCGTCAGCTACAGTGTCGTTAGCCCGTGTCTAATGGGACGCCTGGAACTAACTTCGTCGGGCCGTAGTTGGCAGCCTCGAGCCGGCCAAGCTCTAGCCGGCCAGGAGTAGCCAGCAGTCTGTAGCCGGCCAGGAGCAGTCGGCCAGGAGCAGCCGGCCAGGAGGAGCCGGACAAGAGGAGCGGGACTAGAGGAGCTGGATAGGAAGAGTCGACCAGGAGGAGCCGGCCAGGAGGAGCCGGATAGGAGGAGCCGGCAAGCCTCCAGCCAGCCCAGAGCAGCCAGCAGCCTGCAGCCGGCCAGGAGTAGCCGACAGTCTATAGCCGGCCAGGAGTAGCCGGCAGTCTTCTGTCTTCACTTCTTCGATTGTCTTGTTGATTCGTGGGGCTTGCCATACTGGGGGTGGCTCCCCCTATGTTTAAAAATATTGAGTTGTCTCCTTGAGCCTACATGGGGGTAATCCCCCTGAAAAATTACTTTGGTTGAATCTGATCCTTTCCATGGTTATGAAACTGAAACTGTAGTGGCACATCTCGCTAAGTCTACTGATATACCCACCCTTTTTGCTCATAATGAGAAGATTCTCTACTATTATATTATCAAATTATTTCCTTTCTCATTAAATGGTGATGCTAAGATATGGTACAATACTCTTGCTCCTAGTTGTGTCTGTAGTCCCCAGGATATGATTTACTACTTCTCTAAAAAATATTTTCCTGCTCATAAGAAACAAGTCACCTTACAGGAAATATTTTACTCTGTGCAAATTGACGAAGAGAGTCTCCCACAAGCTTGGGGTAGGGTTCTCCAATTGCTTAATGCTTTTCCTCATCATCCTCTTAAGAAAAATGAAATACTTGATATCTTCTATAATGGACTAACTGATGCTTCTAGGGACTTTCTAGATAGTGCTAGTTGTGTTTTTAGAGAATGAACTGTTGAGCAAGGTGATGAATTATTGAATATTATATTGAAGAATTATGAGGATTGGATACTTCGTGAACCACCGCTTGAACCCACTCCGAAGAAGAGGGGTATCTTATTTCTCTGTCCTGAAGATATCTAAGAGCCAAAGAAATATATGAAGGAAAAAGATCTTAAAGTTGAAGATGTTAAGAATTTACCACCTATTGAAGAAATACATGGCCTTGACACACCACAACCTCCACAGGTGGTAGAGGTAAATTATTTATTAAAGTTTGATGAAAGTGGCATCCCTTACAATAAACATCCTAGTCAATGCTTATATGAGTTTGACAGCTGCATTAGGAAGCAAGATCACTTCAATGCAAAAGTTCTGACACAGTTGAAATATAATTCTGATGTGATTGCTTGCTCGGGTGACTTGTTATTTAGAAAAAGTAATGATGTTAGAGGTGTAGGAAACATGCCTCTATGGTTCAAACCCAGTTTGAACAAGTTGCTAAATCTCAAAGAGAATTGCTTAATGAAATGAATAATAATATGAATGATCATGTTATTAGAGTAGTGACTAGAGGAGGTAGAATACCCAAGAACCACTTTATTCTGAAGGTCATCTTAAAAAAATTGAACAAGACTCTCAAGGAATTAATGTTGATGCACCTAGTCCTTATAAAAATAAAAAGAAAAAGAAAAAATATAGGACTTTGCATGGCTCTAGTGAACCCGAGATAGAAAAACCTCCTGATAATAATGATGTTTCTATTTCTGATGCTGAAAGTCAATCTAGTAATGAACATCCACCTAGTGATAATGATGATGATAGTGATGTTCATGAATATACCCAACCAAACAGTGATATAGAAAAAGATAATGATGTAGAAATACAGCATGTTGTTGATCCTGATAACCCACAACCTAAAAATAAACGATATGATAAAAAAGACTTTGTCGCTAGAAAACATGGTAAAGAAAGAGAGTCATTGGTTCAGAAACACATGCCTTTCCACCTAAACCATCTAAGAAAAAGGATGGTGAAGAATTTGAATGCTTTGCTGAAATGGTTAGGCCGGTCTTTTTGCATACTTGCTTAACTGATATCTTAAAGATGCCTCCTTATGCTAAATACATGAAAGACATCATTATTAATAAAAGGAAGATACCTAAAGTTGAAATCTCCACCACGCTTGCTAATTATTCTTTTAAGAATGGAGTACCTAAAAAACTTGGAGATCCTGGAATACCAACTATACATTGCTCCATTAAGAGAAGTTATGTCAAAACTGCTTTTTGTGATTTGGGAGCTGGTGTTAGTGTTATGCCTTTCCCTTCATATAAAAGATTTGATTTGAATAAACTCAACCCTACTAAAATATCTTTGCAAATGGCTGACAAATCAATTGCCATACCTATCGGTATCTGTGAGGATGTGCCCGTTGTTGTTGCAAATGTTACTATCTTAACAGACTTTCTTATTCTTGAGATGCCCGAGGAGCACAACATGTTGATTATCCTTGGTAGACCCCTTTTGAAAACTGCGGGGGTTGTTATTGAGTGCAATAAAAGAAAATTCAGTTTTCATATCAATGGTAATGAGCATAAGGTGCACTTCCTGAATAAACAATTCCAAGTGAATGGTGTAAATGTTATAGAAAATTCTCCGACACTCACTATTGGATGTTTTCATCTACCTCTACCTACTCCCAAAAATAAATATAATATAATTATGGTTGGGGATATGCATATCCCCGTTGAGGTAACTTTTGTTTTATGAAAGTTCTTCGGTTTTCATGCTAATCGAAGGTAGTTCTTCATAAGACTTGATCGGCCTTATTAATGATAATTTTTGAGAGGTATGAAGTTCATGGATTTAGTAGGCACAAATATTTGTAACCACTTTTTGTTTTCTGTTTTTCTTAGTTAAATAAAATAAAATGCTATGTTTATCCTATTTTCTAAATTTGCCGTGCAGTAAAATGACCCAAAAACAAAAGTTTCCAGAATGTCCTAAAAATTTAACACGATATTTTCCGAATATTTCTGAATTTTTTGTGCAAATAACATCAAAGGGGGGTGCACTTGGTGCCCACAAGACACCAGGGCACGATAGCAACCCCAGGCAAACAATGTGGTTTGTGGCTCCCATGTGGGTCCCCTCACTTACCTCTTTAGCCAATGTCATCCCCTACCTCCAGAAAAAAATTCACCGTAGCTCTCTCTCTCTCGTGTTCTTGATCACAAACCCGTGGATTTTGATCTCTTTGCTCGAAGCTCAATTTCCAAAAATGTTTGGGGGGATTGCTTCTTGGTATGTGACCCCCCCATTGCCCTAGTTAGTTTTTGATTTACTAGTTTATTTTCTGAATAATTAGCTGCTTTCGGTGCTGCAGTAGATGAGCTTGCATGTTGAATTCTTAGAGTTCTAAGTAGTTTGGATGCTTGATATGGCCTCTAGGCATCCTTATGAGTAGTTTCTATCAATCTTGTGAAGTTTTGTTGACAAAATTTTGTATCACAATTTTTTTCAGAAATTGTTTGCAAATAAAAATGCAATTGTTTAGGAATTCTTCGAGGAGAGATCCTCGGGGAATCTTTACGAGAAAGCTCTGTCCGACAATCTTATGTTCAACAAAGTGCAAGCTCGATGCAGTACGCCGAAACCAAATCGTGCCTTCGGCCGTGTAATACATTCAAGGAAAGTGCAGGTTTTAAAGAAGAATTTGAGCAGTATGTTCACAACGCCGATCTCGCTCCCTTCATCGAACATAAATGTACCCAACACCTCGAACTCATAGAGACATTTACTAAGAAATTTAAATATTTCCCTCGTGAGTCTAGAATTTCATTTAGCCTTAATAATAATGCTTTCACCATGCCTTTAGATGTGTTTTGTGAAGCGTGCAAAATTCAATATTGGGGTTCATTAGACGAACCACCAAAATTGAGTATGAGGCATTTTTGAGTAATCTATGCTACAGTGAAGATAGGGGAGTGACACAAGGTAGAACAAAAAGCATGCATTTCCCATTTATACAGTACTTTGCACTCTTTAATGATAAAAGCATTGTAGGCAAGCAAGATTGCAGCACACTTTGTGCACCTGATTTGAGTCTTATACACATTGTTGTAACACGAATTAAAACCTACAATCTAGGAGCAATTATTGCAGGGAGATTGAATCTCAACGCTGATAACGATTATTTCTATGGTAGGATTTATGCATCCCATCTAGCTACAATGTTGGGAGTGTCTCCTTGGCCTAATGATCATGTCTTACCAAACCAGTACTTCGACTTTGATGCCATGAAATGCCATAAATTCCTTAAGGGCATAGTCAATAATTATAGTTACAACCTGAGGTTCGATAACGTTCCCATTGTTCCTATTGTATTGCCTGCTCCTGCTCTCTTTGATTATCACAGGAAGGGAAGATACTACATCCTCGAGATAAAGGTCCGCACGTCTAATGCGGAGGTCGAAGGGTCGATGAGGATGCATGAAGAGCCTCGTTGGGCTATCACTCTGACTATTATCTGGGCTACAGATGATGATAACCAAACTAGGCCAAAAGCCTAAGCTTGGGGGAGTATGTATTTCCACCGACATTATATTCATGATTCACACATTTCATTCAAGTTGTTGGTGTCCACACTTTTTCATTTTATTATCCATGCTAGATTTATTTTCTCGCTTTCTTCTCGTGTGTTTGAAAAACTTTGAGAAAACCCAAAAATATTTCCTATTTATTTTCGTTTTTTCTTTTAGTTTAGCTTTTTGTAGTATTAAAAGAAAACCCCAAAATATTTCTTGTTTCTTCCTTTGCTTGTTGGGAGTACTCCCGTGTAAATAGTTTTTCTCATTTTTGTTTTTTTCTTTAATTTGCTTTCTTCAAGAAAAACTAAAAAATCCAAAAATATTTTAGTGTGTTTCTATGAAACTCTCTTTATTTTGTTGAGTCATACCAATGAGAATACCACGATGAAAATGATGAGTGGCTGTTGTATGCATTACCGTTGATCTAACAAAGAGCCTATATTACTTTGTCTCCTCCACTTGAATAAAATGTTTGCAGATTCCAGCTTAGTCCATGGCACTCTTGCACTATTATTATTTCCTCATCATGGACTCCGGTGGGGTGATGAAGATGCCTACCGGAGATGATCTACCCTCTCCGGCAGGGTACTATTTTCTCTCCAGATTGGTTTTGTGTCGATACAAAGTCCTTGCAGCAGCGGAACAAGGAGCCTATGGTTACTTATGATGGTTTCTATATTTATAGGAATTTTTGTTGTTGGTTTCACACGAAGATGGGCACGAGTTGAGCATGCTCCACCAGGGCACGGTTTGGGCGCCTAGCATGCCCTGGTGGAGGGTGGCCACCTCGTAACTCTTATGGCCCTCGTACAAAGTGTATGGTGCCTATTTTGTTCCAAAACAATCTCAAAAAGTTTCGGGCTATTCCGAAAACTTTCATTTTCTACGCAAAAACAACACCACGGTAGTTGTGCTAAAAACAACGTCGTTCTGGGTTAGTTCTAAATAAATCATATAAAGAGCATAAAAACCATATGAAAGTATTGTAAACATAGGTGAATATGGCATGAATACTTCATAAATTATCAATACATTGGAGACGTATCAGCATCCCCTAGCTTAATTCCTACTCGTCCTCGAGTAGGTAAATGAGAAAAGAAATAATTTACAAAGTGTCAATGCTAGCATAGTGCAAACGTTTGATCAATGATAATTTCAACCACTTTTCGTAGCATGGTAAAAACAACTCTTTCTCATAAAACTCATCATGATAAAGTAGCAACCCATTCACATGTTATGGTTCAAACAATCAATTCTCTTGAAACTTAACAACCTATGTTCTTTGTCACCAAACAAGTGCGATTCAACTTACGATAAACAAAGTCTAAGTAAGAGCTCCACATACTCAATCATCATATAGTCTTGTATGATTTCTAGTACTCAAAGCATATTTTTAGAACAAATGGCATCCATCGAACACATAGAAAGATAGGGGCTTAATGATTCGCGTCCCAAGATACTTATCATAAAGATAATTGTCAACAATAATAAGTCATGATCAAATATATTTGACTGTCCATATATGCCTAGATCTTTCCCCACCACATGATGATTTCCAACTAATAGAAGTAGGTTGGAATAAGAAGTTGAATCAACATGAAAAGTAAATAACATGAAAGTAAGTAGATTGTCCCTTCGCAGAGGGAAGCAGGGATTCGAATATGTGCGAGAGCTCATTGTTTAAAACAGAGGTGAATATAATTCTGGTAGGTGCACCCTTATTGTCAACGTTACGACCAAGAGTTATCAATATCTTCCATGTTAAACACATTAGCGACAGTTCCCAAGTGGTATAACTAAAGGTTTACTCCCCCTACACCAACAAACACACTCCAGGGCTAGCCGAATCCACGAGTACTGTCCATACCAACAACATTCCTTGGGGAGTTTTGTTTAATTATTTGCATTTTTTATTTCTCGACTGGGAATCCCTATTACCACCCCTCTCGTGAAAGGACGAGTGAATAAACACTCATCATGAGAATAACCCACTTAACATGGAAGATACTGACTGCCCCTTGTCGCTCCATGAGCAGTCCAGGCACACAAAACAGATGTTCATTCAAAATTCTAGAGGTGGCAGATGCAAATTTACATGGAGTGGCATTAAAATACCATATATAGGTAGGTATGGTGGACTCTCATGGAAGAAACTTGGCTCAAGGATTTGGATGCACAAGTAGTATCTCTACTTAGTATGAATTTTTGGCTAGCAAAAGGTTATAAACAAGCACCACATTTTGGAGGATCCATAGCAATATAACTTCTATGCAAATATACACAACCATAACTCATTAAAGTGTCTTCCTTGTCCAACTTCAACTAATTTTCTCAATTTTGAAGTTAATTAATGGGTATTCACAATCATAGAAGATGTCCAAGATAATATATTTATATGTGAAAGTTCTCTTCCTAATACTAATCATTCACGAATTGCTTCTATGACTAATATTGCGTGAAACTGCAATAAATTTTACTTTCTAAACCGGATGTGAAGAGTCTACTAAGCATAAAGCACATTGATAATTTCAGATTTATGATATTCAATTCATTCACAATTTAATCTTAAGATATAAGTGAAGCACAAGAGTAAACATCAAACTACTCTTAAAAGGTATATGTGAAGATTAATGAGTAGTCAAAGGATAAAGTAGCTATGTGAGGACTCTCTCTCAATAAAGATTTTCAGATCTGAGTATTTTATTTAAAATCAAGCAAAATAAAAATAGCACTACAAGAATAGCATATATCATGTGGACAAAGAAAAATTTAGGCTCAACATAGGCTAACCGATATTTGTTGATGAAGAGAGGTGGGATGCATAGCATCCCCAATCTTAAATGCTTGAGAGTTCTTGAAATATATACTTGGGATGCCTTGGGCATCCCCAAGATTGAGCTTTTGTATCTCGTTTAATCCTCTCATATCCCGGTTTCACCTATTCTCAAAAACTTCATCCACACAAAATTTGAAAAGAACTCCTGAGATAGGTTAGTGCACATAATAATCAATCAACTCTTTATGTACTGCCAAGAAAATTTGCATAATAATTTTAAAACATCATCTACTATTTACTAACATTTCCACAATTCGTATCTACCAATAGAAGCTATGGAAACTATAGGATAAGTAGATAACAAAACTATGACAACAATTTGTCCAAACAGAATAGTCTGTAGCAATCTACTAAATAAGTGTACCTCTGAATCTTTAGGATGTGCTAAAGCATTTATATGACAACACTGTGTAATAGTTCAGAAATTTGTCACGTTCGAGTAAAATATGAAATTCAAACACTACAGCAAAAGTTTCTGATTTACACAACACATGTCAAAACATGCAATGCAAGCATCCTAATGCAATTATTGGAACTTTTTATTGAAAAAAAATATTACAAATAAAATCTAATGAAGAACAACAAATTATAATGACTCTCCAAAAAAGCACATATCATGTGACGAATAAAAATATAGCTCCAAGTAAGATGTATCGATAATGTTGGAGACGAAAGAGGGGATGCCTTCTGGGCATCCCCAAGCTTAGACGCTCGAGTCTTCCATGAATATTGCCTTGGGCTGCCTTGGGAAACCACAATATTAGGTCCTTGCTGGCCTTTATTCACCTCATATCAGTATCTCACCCAAAACTTGAAAACTTCAATCACACAAAACTTAAAGGAACTTCGTGAGATGGGTTAGTGTAGTAAATATAGATCATTTACTTAGGTACTGTCAAGAAAAGATTCATAATTGTCTCACATAATACCTAATGTATTCCATCATTACCACAATTTATATCACCAAATATAAGATATGGAAACACTTGAAACAAGAAAACTATGCATGAATAACAGAATCTGTCAAGAACAGAACAGTCTGTAAAGATTTGAATGATCATTTTACTTACCTGACTCCTAAAATTCTAAAAAATTAGGAAAATGCATAGAATTTTCATAGAAAGTTTTTTTAATAATTTCAGAATTTTTTGAAACTCCCATGAAATCAATTAATTCATATACTAGATGCAAAACTCTCTATTTTTGCACATAATCGAACAAGCAAGTATCCACACTATCCCGAAGGCTTTACTTGGCACTTTATTGAAATAAAAGACACAAAGCAGTTTTAATATAGTAGCTTAATCATGTGAACACACAAAAACAGAAAGTAAAAGTTTTGGGTTGTCTCCCAACAAGCGCTTTCCTTTAATGCCTTTTAGCTAGGCGTGATGATTTCAATGATGCTCATGTAAGAACAGTAATTGAAAGTGCTAGTTATCGACTAGAGGGGTGGTGAATAGGCGATTTTAATGAAAGGCTTCAAAAAAGTGAATGTATTCGAATAATGCAGAAACGTAAACAGGATCAGGTAGGGATTCAATCAAGATTCTAGACAAGGCATGCAAGGCAGAGAAGACTTTCAAGCAGGACAAGCATAATCATCATGACTACTAAGATGTGTCGAAGACAAACTTAGATGGTATGAAGATAAATAGATGATATGAACGTCTTCGATGAAAGTCTTCACAAGATGTACAAGCAATGTCTTCATAGTTTAGAGTAGGAATATAAGAGAGTGAAGGATAGAACCAGTAGCTTGACGAAATAACATGATTTGTTGGACCAGTTCCAGTTGTTGTGACAACTATACGTCTGGTTAGGGAGGCTGAGATTGAACTCAGAAGACCTCGTCTTCACCTTATTCCCCTTGAGCCAAAGTCACTTAGACAACGCCCAATCACTCAGGTAAGTATTTAGGGGAGACTTCTGAAATCCGTACAAACTTGGTCACCCGGCAGTCCAGAATGACTCTTAGACGCTCTAGACCCAGATGCCTAACTGTTTGGAAGATCACAGTCTTCAAGTGTAATAATTCTTCAGTTCACTCAGAATAGAAAGTGTTCGGTGATGATCAAACACTCTAGCTCTAGGTGTTTATTTGTATCCTCACAGGATGTGTATCTCTGAAAGTCTCCAAGGTGGGTTCCTCCAAAATGACAATAGTTGTATCTCTCTCTAAGCAGACCCCTTCTTTTGGTGGAGGGCGTTGGCTATTTATAGCCAATGGGCAACCCGACCTGATATGACCGAAATGACACTGGGTCACTGGCCAACCGACACGTGTCACAACAGTCGGACTTCAAGCACACACGACAACTTTACTTGGGCTACAAGTAAAGCTGACTCAACCAACTCTAGAAGAGTTTTCCTCTCAATATCTTCGCTCGAAGACATGGGTATGGGTTGAGCATCACATAAGCATATGACTTCTATCACATCAATCCCACTTAACAGAACGGTGGGTCCTATGACTCGAAAAAGAAGAAACAAAACTACCAAAAGACATCGTCTTCGCGTTTCATTGTCTTCGGACGAATGTCTTCATCCACCACCAATTACTTCAGCTGTCACCAATGACTTCGGACATTTTTAGGGGTCCACTTCGACGACTAAACCGAAACTCCAGGGACTTATCTCTGTATCAACCTATGAACTCTCACAAACACATTAGTCCCTCAACCAAACAAGGGTGACACTAGATGCACTTACAATCTCCCCCTTTTTGGTTATTAATGACAAACTGGTTGCAGTTTTCAACGGGGCTAAAAATATGTGAAGATAAGGTTTTGAAGATTTTGATTTCAAGATATAGAGAGCTCCCCCTGAAGGTGTGTATATGAAGATTTTTCTTTGAATGCAAATCCACATGGAAGGTTGTGGTTTGTGGAGAACTGCCCATATACCTTGCAATCCAATCACTATGCATTTAATAGATATAACAAAGATAATGAAATGCATACTGAAAGATGGGCGTCTGCAAAATGGCTTTGGGCGCATATAAAATAACTTGAAGAAGCGCCAAATAGTACAGTAAATCTGAAGTGCAGACGTCCATCAAGACTTAAGTTTTACAACCCAAAACGGCAAATGTTTAGAAACGAGAGTTGTAAACTTAGCAAAACAAATAACACCCAACCCTTATAAGTAGACCCGTTTGAAGACGATCACCCAATGCTTCTCCCCCTTTTATCATTGGGTGACCAAAAAGGTACGAAGACATTGATGACTACGCGTCCCCAGCAGGTGTTGATGAAGACAGTGCAGCAGGGTCTTGAGTTGCTGGTGCAGAGGAGCTCGGTGCAGTGCCGCGATGGCGAGTCGAAGGACGCAAGTAAGTTGCATCATCAGCTTCATCTGCAAGCCTGATGTTGATAGAAGGAGTTGACGAGGAGTAGTCACTGTCTTTGAGAGATGGGGTCTGGCGGCACTTCTCCGCACTAGGAGGTGGTGCACTGAATCGGTAATGAAGGTGAAATCCATCTTCACGAAGCTCATGCTCAGGTGCTAGCATAGTCAGAGTCCTCCATGAGCGATGACTTGTTTCATAAGAAACAAGGGCATTTTTGGTTGCCAAGTTGCGAACATGGTTGAGATCTTGCACAATTGAGAGCATCTAACGTCGAGTCCACTCATGATGCCTATCTTGCTTTTGGATCAGTGAGACTAGAAGTTCACGATCAGTTAGTGCACACTCTCTTCTGGGCAGGCATTGACGAAGCAAAGTGGTGTTAGTGGCTTCGGAGTTGGTTACATCAGATCTTGGTTGGCGAAGTGCACCAATGAGTCCTGCTCTTGATTGATCAGAAGGAATAAGAAGACCTTCAACATCAGAAGTTCCACTGGTGCCTTCGACAATTGGGTTCTTGCTCTTGGATGGATACAAGTCTGCTTGCACAACTTCAATATCGGGAAGATAAATGCCTTGGTTGCGAGCAGAGGGAAGGAACCTGGTGTTGGTTCTGTACTTGACGAAGTGCATGATCCATGGAGCGTAGATCTTCGGCTCGAGGACATTGACACCATTGGCAGTAAGTTATGAAGGAATAAGTCTTGAAGATTGAACCTGATGCCATATAAAATGTTGTATAACAATGTCTTCAAAGGTCCTTCAATCTTGCGTGAGGAGTTGTGCCATTTGATCGGCCAAATTGTATGCCGAAGAATATGGTAGAGTGTCCTGGACAGGTATTGAAGATCATCCACACACAATTAAGTGGGAAATTCTGCATCTTGAGCCAAAGGCTGCATCAATGTCAACATCTTTGTCATATTCGGTTCTCACATATGGAATAGGCTTCGAGTTGTAGCCGCATCGGCTTCAGAGCGAGGATCCAAGTCTTCACCAGAGGCAGCAAGAGATGTTGCAGGAAAGAAATCCAGTGGCAAAGCAGTGATGTGTTCATCCCTTATAATGAATTCCATCTGCCAGGTGTTCAAGTCACGACCGAATCCTAAGATGTGATGGGTTGCATAGAACTAGAAGATGAGTTCTTCATTCCAGACTTCATGATCTGTGCATAAAGGTATCAAACCTACATCTCGAAGACAATCCAATGCCTGGTCAAAACAAGGAAGATCTTTCATAGCTTAAAACCTGAGATGCTTGTGGGGAAAGATCCTATTCTAGCCATGGAGCACGCACATATAGTACTGACATTGTGGAGCACTCCAGAACCTGTCAGAATGTATCTTTGCTCTCTTGTATGGATTGCGGTCGGAGTTGAAGAAAGTGTTGTTCTGCCTGAAGCTTTCCAACTTGAAGACCAAAGGTCTTGTTGGGCCTGCCTATCGAAGACTTGGAAGTCGAGGAATAGGATTCTTGAAAGAGGGGTGGCAATTCAGGTTGACCTCATAATGAGGGCCCATCCTTGGCAGTGCAACAAGGCGAGGCCATCTTTTAGGGAGCATCGCTTGTTCCGTATTCTGGGCCAGCACAATGTTGTCTTCATTGTCTTCAGTAGATGGTGTGGCAGGAACAAGAGATCCATCAAGGGATGGGGCATTGGCTTCACCCATGGTGATATCGGCAGCATTGTCTTCGGTTGTCGTGACTTCAGTGGCAGGTTGGCTAGGAGGAACATCTTCAGTTGGAAGCACATCATCAACTGCTGCAGTCGGAGAAACATGCACTTCGTCTTCAGGAATTGGAGACATGAGAGCTCGGGGTCCTCTACGAAGACGTTTGAGTGGTGAAGTGCGGTTGATAGGTTCAATCTCCTCTGGTGCAAACGGAGATTCTAGCGAAGCTGACACAGGCGGGAAGACTGGAGGTGATGGTGTACCAGGGTTAGCTTCAGGCACATCTGGACATAGAGGAGTTCTAGTGTCCACAAACTCGCTGGTTGGTTGTGCAGAGTAGATCATTGGGGCATCCACTTGCAGAAGAGGTTTTTGCTCGACATTGTCTTCGGGACCAATGTCTTTATGAGCAGTGTATGTGGCAGCTAGAATCTCTTCAGGTTTCTGAGTCTCTGTGGAAGCGGACTCGTGCAGTACAACTTTTGTTTCCAAGTTTTCTGATGCAGGGGGCGCCATAGAAATTGGCATAATGAGCAAAGGCTCTTGAGGAGCATGGGTTGATGATGGAGCAGAGGGTGGTGCTGGTGCTGGGGCTTGCGCTCGTTATGATGTCTTGATTTTTGTTGTCTTCAACCTCTTCGGAGGTTGGGCTTCAGAGGCAGACGCCTTGCACTTCTTGGCTTCAGCTTCATCTTGCTTGGTCTTCTTGCTAGACGAAGCAGTGGTTGTGGGGCGTGGCCGTGGGTTGGCAAATCCGGTGGGGAAGACTATGCCATGCTCCTCAGATTATGCAAGAGCAGGTTGTTCAAAAGACAGTGAAGCTTGATATGAGTGAGCAATGACTTCAGGCGCAAGGGTAGGCTGACCGAGCACCTTCCTCTTCAACATATCATTGTGAGCTAGTACCATCATGGTGGTCTTCCTCTTGATGCGTACAAGAGCACCCTTTATTGCTTCAGACCTTTTCTCCAACATAGCTTTGAGATCTGCCATCATAAGTTTGTAGCCTTTCATCTTCTCAACATCAAGTCTATTCACATTTTTCTTGAAGAGTACTTTCTCATGGCTGATCTTGGCCTTGGTATGCTTGGCCTTCTGAGCCATAGTCAGTTCCTCATTCACAAGTCCTTGGAATGTGACACTCAGGCAAACTGGGAGCTGAATAGCATCAATGCTGATGGAGGGGTCAACAAACCATTCATCAATGGAATGTTCTAATAAAACCGGATCAATTAGAGGTAAGTCTTCAATCTGCTTGGCTTCCTCTTCTTTCCGCTAAATAAGCCTAGCCAAGGCTTCATCATCAAACTCGTCATCTGACAGCTCAATCATGTTGGCTGCATCCATCAAAGACAGGTTAGGCTTCGGGCCACGAGAAGCAACAACCTTTCTCTTCATATGCCTGTGCAAGCGACCTTCAGATTCTGGTTCCTGAGGGTTTGCAGAAGGGGCCCGAGAAGCTTGTGGATAAGACTCTGCAGGAGAAGGAGCCTTGGAAGACATAGGCTTCAAAGACTTCCACTTGGAAGACTTTAGCTTCGAAGACTTTGTTTTTTCCAAAGTCTTCGGTGGCGGTTCAGGAGCATTTTGTTACTCAACTTCCTCCTCATACGACTCTGTGGGCTCTGGGATGCCAAGTATGCTTGATGGATCGGGATTCTATGGCATTGGTGGCCTGAACATACAGGGGTAGAATCCCATGTTGATGGTGTCAGCCTTGGACTTTGGATGAAGATTTCTGTATATGATGTCCGTCCAAGGTGCATTCTCAACACACTTTTCAGCATACTAATTAGTGAAGAAGCTGTAGTAAAATCACTCCACACTCCAATATCTTCAGATCCATTGGAGACGATTCTTGCGTTTGGTGTATGTCTCCCCCTTATCAGACTTGTACATATCATAAAGATCTGGGGGAAGATCCTTAGCAGTGTTCTTGCGTCTCTACTTTCCTCCCTTCTTGACTGGTTTGTCGTCTGCCACTGGCTTCCGCAAAGGATTTGGCAATGGCTTCATAGGAGTGCATAAATAGGAACACACACCAACAGATTCTAGATGTATCTACAAGTCGTCATGATGAGGAATGAGACGAACTACCCGACGAGGTGGAGAAGCCGAGCAGTTCAATCTGCCTCACTCTAACTTGGTGTAGGTACTTGACTACAGCGGCGACGAGCGGAGGATGAACATGGCCGGCATGAGTATGTCTTCGGAGAAGTCAACGCAGCTAAGCACTTCATCTTCGACAACGATGGATTCCAGCGACGCCGCTAGGGTTACGAGCACGTGGGGTGGCGGAGGAACGGGAAAGTAATAATGGAATGGGGTAACTCGTATTTATAAGGGTGGAGGAGTTCGAGCCGAAAAGACGAATTTACCCCTGACTCTTCGGCTAAAGTGGGACACGTGGCATGCATGCAAACCACCTGACAACTCACTACCATAATCGAAGCGGTGACGCGGAAGTTGTTGCTAAAAACATAGAGACAGTTTAGATTTGCAAAGTAAATATGTGGATTATTTGTCTTCGACCAACAAGGACGCAATGAAGACAGTCAACATGTGTCAACATAGAATGCATATGACTGGATTAGAACAGATTGGACGAGGTAAGAATAGAGGAGAATGTCGGGTCTGATCACATTTTCCTAGGAAAAACTTGAAGACAAATCAATAAGACAAAAGTTGTATAGGACAAAGCTCTAATCCAAATTTAGATCTTCAAATAGTTTTCAACTGAAACACACGTGCAAACAACAAGGTTTTGTTCCAAAGACATTCAGCTCTTGAAGACATATGAAAAGGTTGAGATAAAATCAATGTCTTCGAGATTGGTTGGTGGCATTACCCACCGTATAAGAATGTTTGAGCCAGACACGGTGCACAATTATCATGGTGCTCTGAAGTCATATTCTTCGTTAATGTATTCACATTCAGCTTGTAAGTCTTCATGAGTTGAAGACATACGGTACATCATGTGTGGTGCATCAAAGTTGTGAACATGCATAAGCATTAGGATGTATTCCCATTTCAAAGGACATTTGAGGATTCTAAGATATTTAGCTCACACCACAACTTGCAAAACCTCTTCTCAGCGAAGGCTTCGTGAAGATATCTGACAGTTGATCTTTAGTTTCTGCATGCATGATGTTTTTTGACCGGCTACTATAGAGAAAAACACCCCACTATTTTTCTTTTATTCCTGAACATAGATTACAATTTATAGAATCTAAGATAAAGGAGGGGAAGGGGGTGACTAAAACACTAACCTCAGGGGGTAGAAAGGATACCCACTTTAACAGATCATCCATAAAGCTATCTTTAATTCTATGGGCTAGTAAAGAAATGTCATGCTTAAAATTACACTTCCACCTATTGAAACTTGGGTGCTTATTTCAAAAAACATTAGCATTCCTAGTAGTCCAGATGTTCCAACATGCAGTGAAGACCACCTCATCAAGGAAGGGCTGATGAAAATCTCGACGGGCCCTTATAGAACTGTCACACATGGAGTCCCCCTTCCATTCAATTTGGAGATAATTCCAAACTCTGTTGCCGAACATGCATGTGAAAAACAGATGAACTCTATCCTCCTTGACTCTTGCATGGCATAGGACACACAGATTAGATTCAGAAACATTCCAGTGTCTGCGCCCTAGCATATCTTGCGTATTCAGTCTATCCATGATTAACATCCATGCAAACACTTTGATTTTCATGGTACATCAACTCTTCCAGACCCGATTAAGCAGGGGGTTACTTGGGATTGGTTTGTGAACATGCAAGTAAATTTTCATGGCTGAATACCCTTTGCCATCATCTTGCCATAACCAAACATCATTGACTGACTCATAACCAAACATCATTGACTGACTCATCCCTCGGGAGATGCTGGAGTAGGCTCTGAACAGCATATAACTCAGTGAACAATGATAGATGAAATAATCTAGTGAGTTCATTGTCATTAGAGGCCTTGAAAACCTCCTAAGCTGTGGCAAAAGGGTCAACAACAAAGGAGAACAACCGTTGAAACCTGGTAGCCAAAGGACTCATGGAGTTGTCTAACATCCAAGAATCATACCAAAAGAGGAAAGTGTCCCCTTTGTTTGGTTGAATGTATGTGACTGCTCTAAAGTTGTCCAACTTCTTGCAAATATCTTTCCACCAAAAGGACCCACACAAAGTTGTACCTCGTGGCACCCTATCATGATAGTATGTGACTATGTGGCACCCTAGCAGCAGTGCATCATTTTGCACAGCCAAGTTTAAAATTCCAAGTCCACCTTTTGTCTTTGGCCTATACACTAATTTCCAGGCAGCAAGGGAAGGAGCATGGTCCTAGCCATTTTTCCTCCATAAGCACTATCTCTGGATTCTCTCTAGCTGCTTCAGAATTCCTGGTGGTATGTCCAAACTATAGAGGAAAAAGATTGGGACTGAGGACAGGGTAGAATTAAGGTATTGCAATCTACCAATTTGAGCCAGGAAAGAGGAGCTTGCAGAAAGTATCCATTCCATATTGTCCACCAAAGGCATTAAATCAACAATTCTTGGCTTAGTGGTACCAAAAGGCAAACCCAAGTAGGTAAAGGGTAGAGTACCAACTTTGCATCCAACAGAAGCAGCCAACCTCTGCAACTCCTCATGGTTCACATTGATGGGGATCATACTAGATTTGTGGTAATTGATGTAAAGACTAGTTGATTGAGAGAACATGAGGAGCATGACCTTTAGTTCCAGCAGTTGTGACTCCACAACAGGCATGATAATAAGAGTGTCATCTGCATACTGCACAATTGGGAACTCCTGATAATGGCAGGGGATTGGGAGCTCAATCTTACCTTTCAAAGCATATCATTAACTAGAGTCTGGAGAAAATATGCAGCAATGGCAAAGAGAAGCGGGGACATAGGATCACCCTGTCTAACCCCCTTCTTACACATAAATTTCTTGCCACGGACTCCATTTAGTAGAACATAGGAGGAGCTAGTGGATTAAAATTCTTTGACCCAAAGAATCCATTTATCATTTTTTAATTGAAACCCTTGTGCCTTAAGACTTGGTAAAGAAATTCATGCTCTTGGATTGATGACATTGGTGCAGGTACTCCAAATTCCAAACCACACAGTCTTGAATTATCCTGGTTTTAATGAAACCACATTAGTTATTGTGGATGAATTTCATGATTTGTAACTGAAACCTATTAGGAGTCATCTTGGAAAGAAACTTCAAGCCCATCCCAATCAATGAGATTGGTCTGAAATGACCAACCTGCTCAGGTGATCTCTTCTTGGGAACCAGTGTGATATAGGAGGAATTCATGTTTTCAAGCAGGGCAGAGCCATCATGAAAGGCAGTTGCGAGTGCATAGAAATCGTCACAGATGATATGCCAACATTTTTTTAAATAAACTATTAAAACCATCAGGTCCTGGAGCCTTATCAATGGGCATTTTCTTGATAGTCCTATCCATCTCTCCTTTTGTGAAAGGAACAGTAAGGTCTTCCAGACCCTCAACCTTGTCTAGCAAAGATGGCAGGTCAAAAACAAGATTGATACACTATAAATGGCCTATCCTTCCTTTCAAAGTTCTCCAACAAGCTCCAGCAATTTGGTCATGATGAGTAGTAACAGAACCATCATGTAACTTAAGAGAGGAAATAGAATTCCTTCTGTACCTCTCAGTGGCCATAGCATGGAAAAATTTAGTGTTCTCCTCTCCCACTTTAATTTTCCTGATGGTAGAACGTTTCCACCAGTATAAATAAAGCATGTGAAGTAGGTGTTCCAAATGTAGTTTGAAAATCACCCTGAAATTACCCTCATGCCTAAACAGAGGTCTTAACTCGTCAAGGTTATCTAGCAGTAAAATCACCTGATTGCATTTAGCTATGAGTATCCTGATTCTTGATAATCCTGTTTGCCATTTCTTGAGTGCCTGCCTGAAGAACTTGAACTTGTCCATAATGACTTCAGTTATGTGTCCCTTACAGGAGGGGACCTTCCAAGAATTCTCCACACACCGAAGAAAACCAGTGAGCTCAACCCAATAGTTTTCAAAATGGTAGAGATTGCACTTAGGGATGATGGTGTTGATGGACACTCGCGACAGAGGATACCCAGAAATCCAATAGGAGAGGTGAAGAACCAGTCTAACTTCTCTAGTAGTGGTGTAACCTGCATGTTGGACTATGTGAAAGATCTTCCTGTAAGAGGAAACTCAAGGAGACCCAAGTGGCCAATTATCTCATTGAAAATGAACATGTCATTAAAATTGGCTCCCGGTAGATACCTGTTTGATGTGGACCGAATAAAATTGAAATCCCCAAGCAGTAACCATTTCTCTTCAATTGGAATATTCATATTATATAACCAACTCACAAAAAGGTCTCTAGCTTCCCCTTGGCAGGGACCATACACATTCACCAAAGACCACTTTTCTGAATTATGCTTCGAAGTGAAGGAAATAATTAGGCCAAAATGATGTGAGTCTAGCAATACTCCATAAAAAAAAGAATTCCATAACACAGTGAGGCCACCCGAGGCTCCTACTGAGGGAGAGTAAGCAAAACAATCAAAACGTTTGGGGCAGAAATTGCAAATACATCTGTGATCAATATTCTGCATTTTTATTTCTTGGAGGCATACAACCGAGGCTAAACTTTCATCAATTTTGTTGTGAACAGCTCTCTGACATGCATCCAAATTGGGTCCCTGCACATTCCAACATAGAATGTGCCAACTTCTAGTACATCTATAATCCATAAAAACTTAGGGAAAATATAGCAAAAGCACAGCCACACAGTGACTGGCACAAGACAAGTCTTGAATGTACGAGTACATCAGACCCAAAGCAAAAGTAAGCACCAAAAGTTTTCGAATTAAAACTACCAGGAACAAGGCCCAACATAGAAGCCCCCCAAAATGAAATAAAAACGTTCATGTTAATTATCATTGTCCTTCTTGGATGAGGCAGCTGGATCTTCCATAAGAAGCTCCACCGTTAGCTTTTCCAGTGCAATGCCCAGACTCTGACCAACAGATTGGATCACTCTGATGGGCGTGGCAGGAGGAGTCTCCACAGGAGCGAGATCCGCCTGGGATGGTTCGTCCTCCCTACATCTTTTCTCTGGCTCCACCATTGGCTTAGCTCTCGACCTCCTCTTCTTAGGCATCGGGAGCGGCAGCTCCTGTAAGATTGGCTTAAAACCATCCCGTTTGACAGAGCTATAGGTACACCTGCGAACAGAAGTATCCACAATAGGGGTCGCCTTCTTCTGCAAGGTTTTCTTTTGAATGCACTACGCAGAGAACGAAAACTGATCATGAGGGGCTACAACTGGAGCCACACTCCTCGCATGAGAGTCATTAGCATAAGAGAAGAGGACTCGAGCTACAGGTCGAGGCTTTAGCGGTGACACAGGAACAGAGTTGCCTACAGACAGAAAGACCATCTTGGACACCCAGTTGACCTCATCAAAAGCAATAGTCCATGATTTCTTTGAGAGCACTAGTGGCTCAACAGATACCAGATGCAGAGGCCTTGGAATCCCTGGAGGGGAGAGGATATCCATGAATGTCTCAAAAGTCCTCTTCCAAGCCATGACAGGGGGTAATGGAGGCCCATAGACAACCCTCACCATGCTAATCATCAGGTTCACCAGCTGAATGATGGGTTGCTGATATGGGACAATAGCTAGTGGGTTTTGTTCTGGAAGAGGGTGATGTTCCACTTGCACTTCATTGGGAGCATGCTGATTCTGAACTCCTCAAATTTGCACTGAACCAGAAGAGCTTGGTTGATCAATGACCATCGATTCTTGATCTTGGGCTGGTGCCTCCTGTTGGACAGCACACTCCTCAGCATTCTAACCCTAGCCATTGCCATCATGTTGATCTTGCGGGTCCTGGTGATCAGGAATCGGCAGCAGCAGTACATCGTTCTAGGCCAAAGACGGATAGGGAGGAAGCGCAAACAGTAAGTTGTCAGGGACCAATTGCCCTGGCAGTGGATGCAAGTTACCATTAAGTGGCATGGGTTCTTCATCTTGGGGAGGCTGTTCTATGAAAGTAGCTCCAAGAATGTACATCGGTGCTATCCAAGGGACCCTCGCTCCACCCCATGCAGCATATTCAGAGAAAACCACACTTTGGGGAACTAGAGCATCCTTTGGAAAAGAAGCGAAAACCACTTATCAAACTAGATAGGGATCATCACTGACCCAGTCATGAAACTCTCCAAAGATGTTAACAGCAGATCTCAAATCGTTAGTGTTTCGTAAATCAAGAGGAACCCCCTAGAATATGATAAATCCCTAGCGAAAACCAGCAGCAACACGAAAACCCTCTCCTTCATTATGCTTCATAAAATTAACAAAAGAATCGTTCCCGAGGTCTAATGAAACCATCTGAACCACAGAAAATTGCTCGCCAGCATCCCGCAGCTCAATTAATCCCACTCCCACAATCCATGGCTACGCCGAGCACACATGAAAACCCTGATTGTTAAGCAACTCAACAACTTGCTGTTGTACCTATCCAATCTGATTAACCGGTAGCGCAGGCATGACTTCCACCATTAGATATTGCTCATGGCCACGAGCAATGGGCGTCGCCAGAGTGACAAAGGTCCGAGGAAGACGATGAGGGCGGCCGTCGATGATTTGGTACCAGCAGGGACGTAGCGCTCCGGGTCAAGCTCGAAGTTAGCCATCGGAGGTGGAGATGATGGTGGTGGAGGCATCCGTGGAGGTGGCTCCAATGGCAGAGGAGGGCTTGGAGAGATTGAATGCGATGGGACAAGATAGGGCGGCTCTGGGACTTGCGTGTTCTCGTCAAGGCAAGAGGTAGTTCCCGAAATATACAAAATTGAGGTGGGACTCTTCCGTTTCCAAACGAGGTTATTCTCCGAGGCAAAAGAGGCACACCCAGATTTGCTGTAGCTGTCACACCCTGTGATTTGCCTCATGACTAAGTTAACTTGACTAAAAAATTCGGGCCAATTAAATCTTTTTGAGTGCATATGAATGCTTGACTTGCGTGTTATTTGCTTGCTTGTCTGATTGCTTGCTAGTGCTTTATAATTCATAAAACATCCTCCTACCCTAAATAACTCTTTTCCTTGATCCCAACTCTTGTCCAATGATCATGCCATGTGAATAGGACTTCAAAGTATTTTTTACAAAATATTATCTTGGCCGAAAACCATTTATTTAAATTAGGTTTTCAAAACCCCTTGAATTGAGATTTCCACCGCAAATCCCCAAATTGGGTGGATCCTTTTTCCTCAAATGATTTATTTGAAGCCCACTATATATAAGACTTCCCCAAACCATCGAATATTAATTTTAAAGAATATTTTACTATTTTATTTAAAGGCTTTTTCTTCAGGCCAGAAATGGTATTTTGTAGGAAAATTAATTTAAATGCTTTAAAAATATTTCAAAAAATTAGGAAAACTCAGTGGACATATATTGTCCATATATAAGAGTTTAAACACAGGGTCATGTTAAAAATATTGGACAAAACCCTTCAAAACCATTTCTACCTATTTTGACCATTTGAAATATTTCTATAAGAAATATTCTCAAATAAATCTAGGAAAATTTTAGCATGTCATATATGATATATGTAGTCATCTTGCCAAGTTTCATCTGAATGCCAATTGTTTTGGTTCACCAAAATATGCCAAAATCCTCTCTGTCCAGATGCAAATTTGAGCAACTCTACATTGCCAACTGTCTCCTATCGATCGCAAACTTTGTGGACATGTTTTAATCATCCAATAATGCATCCAAACCAAGTGGTGCAATAAGGAGAATATATTAACTTGTCCCAATCCCCTCAAACCACTTTGTGTTGATTTCAGGAATTGGGAATGTTTGCATTGTCAAGTTTCCCCATTTGGTCCCAAAGTATTCGGGCATGCTCTAGTAACCAAATTATGCCACCACAGCAAGTGGAGCATCAAGGAGAAGGCCTTAGCATGATCAGATCTATAGAAACCCATTTTTGTCCAATTATAGGGTTTACCAAGTTTACATTGGCAACCTTCTTCAAATGAGCCCCAATTGGTGACAAAGCCCAATTCCATCTATCATTTAATCCTGTTAAGTTTCATAGCAAGGAGAACCAATTTGCTTGCTCAAACTTGCATCAAACACCTTCTGATGAATTACAAAAAGGTACTGTTTTGACCACTTCTACTCTTCTCCTTGAGCTCAAAATTTTACCAGATCCCTTAGTAGTCACCCTTTACCTTCAGTAAGCTCTGCATGGCCATATCCCAATTATTGGTGGGGTAAAAACCTCACATTTCCTCCCTGGGCAGCAGGATTTCCAACTCTTTTTACCTTTCCTCTTGCTTCTACCCCACCCCTCCTCTACCAGAGCATCCGAGGAGAATCCCTACATCCCCCAAGAGCAAGTGGACAAGGTGGGCACGTCTGGATCACATGCTACATGCCATGGCATGCAATAAGCACGCTTTGGAGCATGCTATAGTGCGCCCCCGCACTGTAGCCACCGCCCAATGCATGGTCGTGACCACCTCGGGATCCCCCCTTTTGCCACTTGGATGGCCTTGGCGTACGGGACACGCTGGACGGTCGTCCCCTCCTCTCTCTCCCTCCTCTGGCCTCCTACGCACGCGCGCTATGCCGCCTGAGCACCCCTATGGGGGAGCTCCCAGCTCCCTCTCTCCTTGTCCCTTGGCATGGAACTCATCCACGAAGACCGTAGACATGTTCCCGCGACCACCCCGATCCTTCCAACAGCGGCAATGTCCGAGCCGGCGCACGAGCATAATGTGCACCACGCCCCCGCCTATAAGAACCCTCCCGAGCTCACCTCTTCCCTCCTCTTGCCCCCTATCCCCCCTAGGAACCTCCCAGACTAGCCACTCATCCTCCCATGGACTCCGTCGACGTCCATGGCTGAAGCCCCGCTGGCGGCTTCTGCTCAAATTCAAGCATGATGGGCAACCTCTCCCTCTCTAAGCCTCACCAAATCACACCCTCTGCCGCATTAACCTCCTCCGTACTCTAGTTCTTCCTCTCGCTGGCCATAGCTCCGCATCCATCTTGACCGTCGCTGTCTTCCGCCATGGTGGACGCTGCGCGAGGCCATGACTCCCCCAGGGCTGAAAACATCCCACACGCATGAGGCTCAGCACCCTGAACACCCTGGTGGCCGGAATGCCGCCGGAGGTGGCCGGATCCACCGAGACGAGCGTCGGCACGTGACCGGCCATGGCCTCCCCTGTCTCTCCTCCGCCCGAGCGGGAGGAAGGAGACAACCCTGGTAGGTGGCGCCCACCTACCAGCGACAGCAGCTGGCGACCGAGCCCGCCTGTCCGGTTAAGTGGACACGTCTCTCGCGCGCTTCCGCTTCCCTGCGACGAAAGTGCTCCACCAGGAAGGCACCTTCGATGTCTCCCCGGGCCCCCGTGTGAATGGACTACTAGGCCGGCCCAGTCATTGCCTATCCGGAGCGTTGTGTGGCCCAGAGGTTTTAGCCCATTTAGGTATAGGTCCTTTTTCCTTTTTCCTTTCTATGATAGACAAACAGTTCACAAGTAATTCGTTTGACCTCCAAATTTGATGATTCAAATTTCTATAGACTCCTAAATTCATGACCAATCCAAATATGTGCATTGCACAATTTTTCCATATAGCATATTAGGATCCACCCATGTTTTCGTTATAACTTGTATTATGGAGCCACCTTGCAAAAATCCTAGAGCCTTCTTATCAACTCCGAATGGATTTTTTCAAAATTCCTAGCTGTATCTAGATTCATGCTCTAATTGATGAGCATTTTTCCTTGCACCCCATCTGCAATCTAGATTATTGAGATAATTCTTCATATATGGTCCTCTTGTTAAATCGCTAGAATAATCATGCTAAATCCAAATCCAGTGAAACCACTTCCTGCATGTTTCTAAAATCAGGCCCTATTTGTTGGTTATATCCACCCATTTTTATGAAAAAAATCTATAGACTTCTAGTAGGACCACAAATTCCCCTATTTCCATGATTCAAAACTCCCTCTTGACCCACAACCAATAAAACCTCCTTGGTTATTTTTCTCATGACGAGAGGTGTCCAAGAAAAATAAAATTCCTATTAATAGAGCACTTTTATTTCCTCCTTGTTGTGTTGCTTATTGCGGTTGTTTCCGGTGATAGTTGACAAAATAGACAGAGTGCTCGGAGTGGACGAGAAGAGCATGAAGACCTCGAAGACTTTGCTAAGCTAGGCAAGCAGCCCTTTGCCCATGCTAAGAGACCTTTCATGAATGTCATATAGCACTTGTTGATTCAATGATTTGATCATGTTGATGTGGTGTTTCCCCTTCGGTGGGATGTCTCCAAAACTTTTACCGTTG
This sequence comes from Hordeum marinum, assembly GCA_022496015.1. NCBI lineage: Eukaryota > Viridiplantae > Streptophyta > Magnoliopsida > Poales > Poaceae > Hordeum > Hordeum marinum. The sequence continues at coordinate 154,312,330 of CM039678.1, forward strand.
ATACTTGCATCGTGCATGAACCTACCTCCTTATGATGGTCATGCGGGTGGAAGTAGTTAGGTTGCTAGGAGTCGCTACGCAAGTGGGATGGGATATGCAAGGTGATGGAAATAAAGAAATGATTTCAAAGACTTTTCGAAAACTCCGTCGGGTGCCACTAATGCCCGAGGGAGATGATGTTGAGTTGGGTAACCACTTGAGAATGAAGTGGTGTACCGGAGCAAGTTGTGTGAGTGTGTGTGTTTTCAAAAAGGATTAGATTTAAGGTCTATAGACCGTCCCAACCTTACATGTGCGACCACTCTGCCCCTATATGGAAACGGGCTCTATTGATTACTTTGGTGGGTACTAGCATGGAGCCCGCATTACTAGTGGAGGGAGTGACGTGGTCACTCTCGATACGGGGTCGTGCCGATATGGACGATCATGCGCTGTCTTCACATGCACCGGGCACACCGTTGGTCCCTGCATGGATGCTACATGTGATGTACATCATGTGCGCTATGTACCAATCGAGTGGATTTTTTGTTTAGTATCGCCAGGGGAAAGACAATGTTTGGGTCCTTACCTCGGGTATGTTAAATACTGCGAGTCATGGATGACATGGAAGTTCCCCAAGTCATATGGGTAAAGTGTGCAACCTCTGCAGAGTGTAAAATTATTCGAATAGCCGTGTCCATGGTCATGGACAGTCGGAGGTCCTTCTTAAACTATGTCCCGAATTTTTCGCAAACCATGTGTGTGTGTGTGTGGTTGATACAGAGATGACACTTGAGATAAGTCAGATGACTTGATGACATGAATGAACATGAGATGTTCAACCCCTTCTTATGATGATATCTATAACTTCATCATATGGATATCTACCAACTGTTGATGCATGCTTACATATGTTAGTTGATCATGTCACTGCACTCAAAATTAACTTTCGGCAAAATTACCTACTTAGTGCTATATCATGCTCTGTTGAACCTCTTTCCGAAGATGGCTTGCTTGCGAGTACATTCCAGGAACTCATTTGCTTGCCATTGGTTATTTTATCAGACGGGCATGAAAGAACATGATACGATGAAGAATACCTTGGTGACGAACATGCGAGCTAGGACGCTTCCCAGTCAGAATGCCTGTAGGGTGAAGGTAGATGGCATGGGTTCACGCTATCGTTGAAGATTCCACTTCAAGTTTATGAAGACTAGGCCTTAAGGGCCAGATTCGAGTAAAACGGTATGTAATGGATGAAAGACTCTTGTTATTCAGTTTTTGCGTGTTCAGTGAGCATTGATATCTGGGATTAGTGTGCACGTACATTCGGCGATCGCGACTTATGAGTCAGGGTCCCCACAGAGCTGGTATCAGAGCCATCCTGATTATAGAAGCCCTTAGTTAGCATGGACATTAGTTAGGACAAAACCATTTTTCAGACCCTTCAAAATCACCTACAAAGCCTCTATATATCTCGCTTCTCCTAAAATTCCAAGGGAGGCAAAGGTTTTTTTCTTAGCACTTCCACCACTTTTCTCTTAGTCTCCTTGTCTGCTTTTAAAAAACATTGCAAATGGTCACTGCTACCCTTGTGCCCCTAACCACGGAATTCCTCGTAATCCTCGTGGGTAACCTGTAAGGAAGCCACCTTGCCATACGATTGTCGACATATCTTGGACCCAAGTTGGAGACACTACACAAGGAGATACCAATAGAAGTTACCTTCTCGATGGATGAGCATGTCAAGACTTTGATGATAGTGACACCCTCGACACGGCCTTAGGATGATGCCACCCTTGACTTCGATGACTAGGGCACAATACATGCAATGTCATGATATGCATCGCTAATAGAACAACCCTGTCCTTTGAGGTGTTATATCGGTAACCACCGGTGGATGAGAACCTCGCCATTTTGTCCGCCTCACTATAGTGAGCAGGAAAACGGTTCTCATCATCCCCTGCTCTTGGTGCCGATGATATCGTCAATGTGACCGATAGGAGACAACTCTGTCATACCTTGTTAATGTCAGTGCATAAAATATTGCCTACCTAGAATGCTTGACGTCTCAGAAGACAAGAAGGCATTGTCACGATCACGAGGACGCCAGAAGACCCTATCAACCACAGTCATGAAGAATCACCTTCGTCGTCAACTCAACAGACCCGAAGTCATCAAGGACTCTTCAAGTGCAACCAGGATCGTTTTGATGAACAATAACCAAAGACATAGAGACACCTGAAGAATACCCCAAAGGCTAAGCGCACTCCTATCCAAGACACGAAGCAAGCACGACTACTGAGTCCAAGAACACCTAGGGTAGGATAGGTCGTGTGTCCCCTATGCAAAGTTGAGTCCGTATGATGGTTCTGATGGAACCATGATGTGTTGCTTGTTTTGCTTGTTTGTGCTTTGGTGTAAGTAACACTTTTATCCTAGGCAAAAAGTGTGTGATATATCACCTACCTTACCTTGATGTGTGTGTTTGGCCTTTTCAACACTTGCTTGATTTTACTTGCACTATACCAACCCCTTAACTACTCCTCTCAATGCTGCTTTCTCTCCCCCATATCGTCAACTGAAGACCAGGAAGACAAGATGCACCAAGGATCCACCTCGACGAACAGCTAGCGTTGAAGACTTTGATCGAAACGTACTCAACCAAACACAAACCCGTAGGTTTAGGCTTTTCCCTCAAGATTGGAAACCCATCCCCAGACCAACCTAGACCTCACAAGCTCACCCATCACAAGCCTCTGACCACGTGTTTAAAACATGGAATTGCCAGAGAACTTATTGAGCTTCAATAACCCCTGCTTTGACTAGGTTCATTATGGAGCTAGTGATCACAGTGAACAAACATTCTCCATTCTTACGCTAACACTAGAACCTTGATGCCATAGGAAGGACCATTGTAAAGGTATATGATTTGTGGACAATGATTTGACAAGGTTATAATGGATATCTTGAGGAAGCAGTTGAGACCCTTTGGTGGATTACGATGCTTAATGTTGGTAGACGAACTTGGTGGATCAAGATTGATAGAGTAGCATAACTTACTTGTCCCTTGAGAAAATTGGATTTGTAGGACAAATATGATCACATGCTGAAATTCTTGGTTGATTAATGACTTGCCTTTGGCCAGTAATGTAGATAGTGGAGTAATGGTGATATGATGGTGAATGGAGTAACTAGTAGGAAGCTCATACTAGATGTAAAACTGGGATTTAAATAGGTGATCCTACTAGGTGCTCGAGATCAATTAAACCACATGGAGTAATGGTGATATGATGGTGACTGGAGTAACTAGTAGGAAGCTCTTACTAGATGTAAAACTTGGATTTAAATAGGTGATCCTACTAGGTGCTTGAGATCAATTAAACCACATGGTTCAGAGTAATTTGGATTTAGTCCAATGAACTTGATAATGATACCATATTTCTCGATGGATAATAGTTGAAGGAATCAAATGATGTTAGGGGTAATTTAGGGATCTATATAAGCTCGACCTTGGAGTGTAGTTGGCCATTAGATTGGAAGTTCATGATAATAATCCTTGCAATGATATGTGGATTATATGAACTCGAGGAGATTATGTTGGACACCATCGATACTGGATTTGTAGCAGTAGTGGATCATGTATTAGTGGATGATATTTGAGGATCGATTAAGTTGCATTTGTAGGAAGGAAACAAGATCTTGGATTGGTAGTGTCATGATCAAGCTTAGCGGCTTGTAAATTATCCCTAGGATTTTTATATAGGGATATATGTGAGTTAGCTATAGTATACATATGAGATTTTCTGTATAGTCATTCTCTCAAAACATTGGAGATATGAGTAGCATGTGTAATATTGGAGTTGACTTATATGAGATGATGTTGGAGAACGTCGCATGGGAAACAAAAAATTTCCTATGCACACGCAAACCTATCCATGGTGATGAGCATCTACGAGAGGGAGAGTGGATCTACATACCCTTGTAGATCGCTGAGAGGGAAGCGTTAAGAAACGCGGTTGGTGTAGTCGAACATCTTCGCGATCCAAATCGCCGAGCGTCCCGCGATCTCATCACAATCCGTCCCGCGATCCAATCACGATCCGTCTCGTGAACTCATCACGATCCGTCCCGCGATCTCATCACGATCCGTCTCACGATCTTGATCACGATCTATCCCGCGAACTTATCACGATCTGTTCCGCGATCTCATCACGAACTGTCTCGCGATCTCGATCACGGTCCTTCCGATCTAGCGCCGAACGGACGGCACCTCCGCGTTCAGCACACGTGCAGCTTGATGAAGATCTCCACCGTCTTGATCCAGCAAGAGGAGGTGGAGAGGAGAGAGTTCACCGGCAGCGTGACGGTGCTCCGGTGATGGTGGTGGAGTGATTCCGGCAGGGCTTCGCCTAAGCGCTGCGGAAAACCGATCTAGAGGAGAAACTGTGCACCGGTGAAACGGGTAGCACGTGGCCGGAAATTCTGTCCAAAAACCACCCAATACACTAGTATATATAGGAGGAGAGGAGAGGAGAGGCAGCCAAGGCCTTTGGGTCGGCCGAAATAGGAGGTGGGAGCAATCCTACTTCACCTCCAATCCTAGTTGGAGTAGGATTGCCTCCTATTGGCTGATTTTCCACTTTTTGCTTTAGGACTTTCTCTCCTGCGCCATGGGCCTTTGTGGCTGTTTTCCCAGCCCACTAAGGGCTGGTTATTATTATCCCACAGCCCATGGACCTCTTGGGGTCGAAATACCCCTCCCGGAGGTCCTCCGGTACACTACCGGCACTCCCGGTACAATACCGATACTCCCGGTACACTACCGATGAGCCCGAAACTTTTCCGGAAACCAAACTGGGACTTCCTATATATGAATCTTTACCTCCGGACCATTCCGGAGCTCCTCGTGACGTCCGGGATCTCATCCGGGACTCCAAACAACCTTCGGTCACCACCATACATAACTCTACACTACCGAAACGTCACCGAACCTTAAGTGTGCAGACCCTGCGGGTTCGAGAACTATGTAGACATGACCGAGACACCTCTACGGTCAATAACCAATGGAGGGACCTGGACGTCAAGATCTTTATCGGTCGAACCTCTATGTCAAGGATTCAGTTAATCCCGTATAACGTTCCCTTTGTTCTTCGGTATGTTACTTGCCCGAGATTCGATCGTCGGTATCTCCATACCTAGTTCAACCTCGTTACCGGCAAGTCTCTTTACTCGTTCCGTAATACAAGATCCCGCAACTAACAATTAGTCACATTGCTTGCAAGGCTTATTGTGATGTTGCATTACCGAATGGGCCCCGAGATACCTCTCCGTTACACGGAGTAACAAATCCCAGTCTCGATCCATGCCAACTCAACAGACACCATCGGAGATACCTGTAGATCACCTTTATAGTCACCCAGTTACGTTGCGACGTTTGATACACACAAGGCACTCCTCCGATATCCGCTAGTTGCATGATCTCATGGTCAAAGGAACATATACTTGACATGCAGAAAACAGTAGCAATAAACTGACACGATCATATGCTATGTTTGTAGTTTGGGTCTTATCCATCACATCATTCTCCTAATGATGTGATCCCGTTATCAAATGACATCTCATGTCCATGTCTAGGAAACCTTAACCATCCTTTGATCAACGAGCTAGTCCATTAGAGGCATACTAGGGACATGGTTTTGTCTATGTATCCACACATGCATTTAAGTCTCCGATCAATACAATTATAGCATGGATAATAAACGATTATCATGAACAAGGAAATATAATTACTAATTTATTATTGCCTCTAGGGCATATTTCCAACAGTCTCCCACTTGCACCAGAGTCAATAATGTAGTTCACATCACCATGTGATTCGCATTGTTATGAATCTAACACCCAATGAGTTCTGGGGCTCGATCATGCTTTGCATGTGAGAGAGGTCTTATAGTCAACGGGTCTGCGATATTCAGATCCGTGTGTACTTTGCAAATCTCTATGTCAAACCGTAAACACTGCTACCACACTCCACTTCGTACTATTTCCAAATGGCTGCTCCACTATACGTATCCAGATTGCTACTACTAGTCATCCGGATAGGTGTTAAAGCTTGCATCGACGTAACTCTTTACGACGAACTCTTTATCACCTCCATAATCAAGAAACATTTCCTTAGTCCTCTGGTTACTAAGGATAATTCCGACCGCTGTCCAGTGATCCACCAAGGCACACACAGGTGCGGTACACAGCATGGCATACTATACAGAGCCTATGGCTAAGGCATAGGGGACGACGTTCGTCATTTCTCTTCCTTCTGTCGTGGTCGAGCTTTGAGTCTCACTCAACTTCACACCTTACAAATCAGACGAGAACTATTTCTCTGGCTGATCCATTTTGAACTCTTTCAAAATCTTGTCAAGGTATGCACTCATTGAAAGTCTCATCAAGCATCTTCATCTATCTCTATAGATTTTGATGCTCAACAATTAGGTAGCTTTATCCAGGTCTTCCTTTGAAAATCACTTTTCAAACAACCATTTATGCTTTCCAAAAATTCTACATTATTTCCGATCAACAATATGTCATCCACATATACTTATCAGAAATTCTATAGTGCTTCCACTCACTTTATTGTAAATACAAGTTTCTCGTAAACTTTGTATAAACATTAAAACTTTGATCACCTCATCAAAGCGTATATTCCAACTCTGAGATGCTTGCTTCAGTCCATAGAAGGATCACTAAAGCTTGCAAACCTTTTAGCATCCTTAGGACTAACAAAACCATCCGGTTGTATCACATACAACCTTTCCTCAAGTTAACCGTTAAGGAAACGATGTTTTGACATCCATCTGCCACATTTCATAATTGAAAATGCAGGAATTGCTAACATAATTCCAACAGACTTTAGCATCGCTACGAATGAGAAAGTCTCATCACAGTCAACTCCTTGAACTTGTCACAAACATCTTTGCAACAAGTCGAGCTTTACAAATGGTGACAATTACCATCAGCGTCTGTCTTCATTTTAAGATCCATTTGCACACAACGACCTGCCGTCCAACGAGCAAGTCTACCAAAGTCTATACTTGGTTTTCATACATGGATCCTATCTCGGATTTCATGGCCTCCAACCATTTGTCGGAATCCGGGCCCATCATCGCTTCTCCATAGCTCGTAGGTTCATCGTTGTCCAACAACATGACTTCCAAGACAGAGTTGTCGTACCACTTAGGAGAAGTACACATCCTTGTCGACCTACGAAGTTCGATAGTAACTTGATCCTGAAGCTTCATGATCATCATCATTAACTTCCTCTTCAACTAACGTAGGCTTCACACAAACATCTTTCTGCGCTGCGCTACTCTCTGGTTGAACAAAGGTTCAACAACCTCATCAAGTTCTATCTTCCTCCCACTCAATTCTTTCGAGAGAAACTTTTTCTCGAGAAAGGACCCAGTTCTAGCAACACGCACTTTGCACTCGGATCTGAGATAGAAGGCATACCCATCTGTTCTTAGGGTATTCTATGAAGATACATTTGTCCGCTTTGGGTTCTAGCTTATTATGTGAAAACATTTTCCACACAAGCATTGCAGCCCCAAACATTAAGAAATGACAGCTTAGGTTTCTATCAAACCATAATTCACACGGTGTCATCTCAACGGATTTAGATGATGCCCCATTTAAAGTGAATGTAGTTGTCTCTAATGCATAACCCCAAAAATTATAGTAGTAAAACGATAAGAGACATCACAGTATGCACTATATCAATAGAGCATGACTATGATGTTCGGACACACCATCACACCATGGTGTTCCAGGTGGCGTTAGTTGTGAAACAAATTTCACGTTGTCTTAAGTTGTATGCCAAACTCGTAACTCAGATATTCACCTCCACGATCATATCGCGGTCATTTTTATCTTCTTGTCACGATGATCTTTAAACTTCACTCTGAATTTGCTTGAACCTTTTAAACGATTTAGACTTGTGTTTCATTAAGTAAATATACACTATATCTACTCAAATCATCAGTGAAGGTAAGAAAATAACGATATCCACTGCACGCTACAAGACTCACTAGATTGCATACATCAACATGTATCATTTCCAATGAATCACTTGCCCGCTCCATCCAACGGGGTCCTTTAGTCATCTTGCCCAAGAGGCATGGTTCGCATGTCTCAACCGATTCGAAATCGATGAGTCCAAATATCCATCAGCATGGAGTTTCTACATGCGCTTTATACCAATATGACATTTAGCGGCAGTGCCACAAGTATGTGGTACTATCATTATTAACTTTGTATCTTTTGACATCAATGTTATGAACATGTGTACTACTACGATCAAGATTTCAACAAACCATTCTTACTGGGTGCATGACCATTGAAGGTATTATTCATGTAACCAGAATAACTATTATTCTCTGACTTAAATGAATAACTGTATTGCAACAAACATGATCTAATCATGTTCATGCTCAACGCAAAACACCAAATAACATTTATTTAGGTTCGTCACTAATCCTGAAGGTAGAGAGAGCGTGCGATGTTGATCACATCAACCTTGGAAACATTTCCAACACACATCGTCACCTCACCCTTAGCTAGTTCTCCGTTTATTCCGTAGCTTTTATTTCGAGTTACTAACATTTAGCAACCGAACCGGTATCCAATACCCAGGTGCTACTAGGAGTACTAGCAAGGTACACATCAATAACTCGTATATCAAATATACTTCTGTCGATGTTGCCAGCCTTCTTATCTACCAAGTATCTAGGGTTGTTCCGCTTCAGCGACCTCTCACCTCATAATAGAAGCACTTAGTCTCGGGTTTGAGTTCAACTTTGGGTTGCTTCACTGGAGCAGCAACTGACTTGCTATCCATGAAGTTTCCCTCCTTGCTCTTGCCCTTTTCAAAACTAGTGGTTTGATTAACCATCAACACTTGACGCTCCTTCTTGATTTCTACCTTCGCGGTGTCAAACATCGCGAACAACTCAGGGATCAATACTTCTATCCCTGGTGTATTATAGTTCATCACTAAGTTCTAGTAGCTTTAGTGACAGTGACTTGGAGAACTATATCAATCACTATCTTATCTGGAAGATCAACTCCCACTTGATTCAAGCGATTATAGTACCCAGACAATCTGAGTACATGCTCAACGATTGAGCTATTCTCCTTCATCTTACAAGCAAAGAATCTTGTTGGAGATCTCATATCTCGCAACAAAGGCACGAGCCTGAGATCACAATCTCTGCTCCTAGAACATCTCATATGTTCTGTGACATTCAAAACGTTTTGGAGCCTCAATTCTAAGCCGTAATGCATGACGCACTAAACTATCAAGTAGTCATCGAAACGTGCCTGTTAGATGTTCACAACATCTATAGACGACACTAGAGGGGGTGGCGCACCGAGCGGTGCATTAAGGACATAAGCCTTCTGTGCAGCAATGAGGACAATCCTCAGATCACGGACCCAGTCCGCAATTTTGCTACCAACATCTTTCAATTCTATTTCTCTAGGAACATATAAAAATACAAGGGAGCTACAGCGCGAGCTAGTAATCTACAACATAATTTGCAAAGACACTTTGACTATGTTCATGATAATGAGTTCAATCAATCATATTACTTAAGAACTCCCACTCAAATTGACATCCCTCCGATCATTCGAGTGATACATGATCCAAATTCACCAACTCAAGTCCGATCATCACGTGAGTTGAGGTGGCTGCAATGGTGAACATCATTATGTTGATCATATCTACTATATGACTCATGTTCGACCTTTCGGTCTCTCGTGTTCCGAGGCCATGTCTGTACATGCTAGGCTCGTCAAGTTTAACCCGAGTGTTCTGCGCGTGCAAATCTGGCTTGCACCCGTTGTATGTTAACGTAGAGTCTATCACACCCGATCATCACGTGGTGTCTCAACACGACGAACTTTCGCAACGCTGCACACTCGGGGAGAACACAATTTATCTTGAAATTAAGTGAGGGATCACCTTATAATGCTACCGTCGTCCTAAGCAAAACAAGGTGCATAAAAAGGATTAACATCACATGCAAATCATAAGTGACATGATATGGCCATGAACTTGTGCTTTTGATCTCCATCTAGAAAGCACCGACATGATCTCCATCGTCACCGGCATGACACCATGATCTCCATCATCTTGATCTCCATCAACGTGTCTCCATCGGGGTTGTCACGCCCTGCATGCTTCTACTACTATTGCTACCGTAGCGATAAAGTAAAGCATTACATAGCGCTTAATGATTGACACGCAGGTCATACAATAATTAAAGACAACCCTATGGCTCCTGCCGGTTGCCGTATTCATCGACATGCAAGTCGTGATAATCTATACATCACATGATCATCTCATACATCACATATATCACCTCATGTAATTGGCCATACCACATCACAACATACCCTGCAAAAACAAGTTAGACGTCCTCTAATTGTTGTTGCATATTTTACGTGGCTGCTACGGGTATCTAGCAAGAACGATTCTCACCTACGCATAAACCACAACGGTGATACACTAGTTTGCTTTTCAACCTTCTCAAGGACCGCCTTTGTCGAATCCGATCCAACTAAAGTGAGAGAAACTGTCACCCGCAAGCCATCTAGGCAACAAGTTGCGTCGAGGGAACCGGTCTCTCGTAAGCGTACGAGTAATGTTGGTCCGGGCCGCTTCATCTCACAATCCCGCTGAACCAAAATACGACCAAGGGAGGAAGCAATCTAAGCAACAACGCCCACAAACCTTTTGTGTTCTACTCGAGATCTCATCGAACCAACAACCTAGCTCATGATGCCACTGTTGGAGAACGTCGCATGGGAAACAAAAATTTTCCTACGCACACGCAAACCTATCCATGGTGATGAGCATCTACGAGAGGGAGAGTGGATCTACATACCCTTGTAGATCGCTGAGCGGGAAGCGTTAAGAAACGCGGTTGGTGTAGTCGAACATCTTCGCGATCCAAATCGCCGAGCGTCCCGCGATCTCATCACGATCCGTCCCGCGATCCAATCACGATCCGTCTCGTGAACTCATCACGATCCGTCCCGCGATCTCATCACGATCCGTCTCACGATCTTGATCACAATCTATCCCGCGAACTTATCACGATCTGTTCCGCGATCTCATCACGAACTGTCTCGCGATCTCGATCACGGTCCTTCCGATCTAGCGCCGAACGGACGGCACCTCCGCGTTCAGCACACGTGCAGCTTGATGAAGATCTCCACCGTCTTGATCCAGCAAGAGGAGGTGGAGAGGAGAGAGTTCACCGGCAGCGTGACGGCGCTCCGGTGATGGTGGTGGAGTGATTCCGGCAGGGCTTCGCCTAAGCGCTGCGGAAAACCGATCTAGAGGAGAAACTGTGCACCGGTGAAACGGGTAGCACGTGGCCGGAAATTCTGTCCAAAAACCACCCAATCCACTAGTATATATAGGAGGAGAGGAGAGGAGAGGCAGCCAAGGCCTTTGGGTCGGCCGAAATAGGAGGTGGGAGCAATCCTACTTCACCTCCAATCCTAGTTGGAGTAGGATTGCCTCCTATTGGCTGATTTTCCACTTTTTGCTTTAGGACATTCTCTCCTGCGCCATGGGCCTTTGTGGCTGTTTTCCCAGCCCACTAAGGGCTGGTTATTATTATCCCACAGCCCATGGACCTCTTGGGGTCGAAATACCCCTCCCGGAGGTCCTCCGGTACACTACCGGCACTCCCGGTACAATACCGATACTCCCGGTACACTACCGATGAGCCCGAAACTTTTCCGGAAACCAAACTGGGACTTCCTATATATGAATCTTTACCTCCGGACCATTCCGGAGCTCCTCGTGACGTCCGGGATCTCATCCGGGACTCCGAACAACCTTCGGTCACCACCATACATAACTCTACACTACCGAAACGTCACCGAACCTTAAGTGTGCAGACCCTGCGGGTTCGAGAACTATGTAGACATGACCGAGACACCTCTACGGTCAATAACCAATGGCGGGACCTGGATGTCCACATTGGTTCCTACATATTCTACGAAGATCTTTATCGGTCGAACCTCTATGTCAAGGATTCAGTTAATCCCGTATAACGTTCCCTTTGTTCTTCGGTATGTTACTTGCCCGAGATTCGATCGTCGGTATCTCCATACCTAGTTCAACCTCGTTACCGGCAAGTCTCTTTACTCGTTCCGTAATACAAGATCCCGCAACTAACAATTAGTCACATTGCTTGCAAGGCTTATTGTGATGTTGCATTACCGAATGGGCCCCGAGATACCTCTCCGTTACACGGAGTAACAAATCCCAGTCTCGATCCATGCCAACTCAACAGACACCATCGGAGATACCTGTAGAGCACCTTTATAGTCACCCAGTTACGTTGCGACGTTTGATACACACAAGGCACTCCTCCGATATCCGCGAGTTGCATGATCTCATGGTCATAGGAACATATACTTGACATGCAGAAAACAGTAGCAATAAACTGACACGATCATATGCTATGTTTGTAGTTTGGGTCTTATCCATCACATCATTCTCCTAATGATGTGATCCCGTTATCAAATGACATCTCATGTCCATGGCTAGGAAACCTTAACCATCCTTTGATCAATGAGCTAGTCCATTAGAGGCATACTAGGGACATGGTTTTGTCTATGTATCCACACATGCATTTAAGTCTCCGATCAATACAATTATAGCATGGATAATAAACGATTATCATGAACAAGGAAATATAATAACTAATTTATTATTGCCTCTAGGGCATATTTGCAACAGATGATACCTTCGATTATATAGAGTGATTTTGTTTGGACTAATAGGCAGTACTATTGGCATCTAAGAATTGTGCTCAAGGATAAGATGGTAGACGTTCACTCACATCCTAAGATCCTAGAAACCTCTAAGCTTTACTGAGTCACAATATGATCAGGTTATGACCATAGGTCTTGGTTTTAAATCATTGTCTATGACTGATACTCCACCCCGACCTCCACCAGACATGTTCATATGAAAGATGGCCACTACGACCTATAGTAGGTTGGACCACAAACCCTTGATACTAGTGACCACCCGGAACAAATAGCCGCCTCTCTCACACATCCCATGAGCAATGTGTTTATGTGGTATTTGGAGGAATATGTTATTATCCTCACAGATTCCATACTTATTTACCCAATGAGAGGAAGGAACACCTTAGTCATGTTGGAACAATCCCTAGGAACACCCATTACCATGACTCTCGAGTATAAGGACTCACCTTGAAGGAGTTGGACTCCGCGAAGCACCCTCCCTACAGAAGAAGACTTTCTTGCCCAAGCAAGATGAAGAACCACTACGATTGTGAAGCCACGACAACGACAAAGAAGAAGCAAAAGAAATCAACCACCACTCCTCCGCCGGCTACATCAACTAGGCTATATCAAGAAGCACCGACGTCCAAGCAAGATGAAGCCCTTGCACTTCAAGAGAATTATAGAGCCCCTTGTCTTATCAATCACCTATTAGTTCCTGACTAGGAAGGAACCGAGGAGTGGATAACACCCCTCACTCCAACACTTTGATAGTGCATGGTGATCATGACGTCCCTACTCCCTTCAGATGCCTGGATTAGAGTGGACGACTGTCATTACTTTGTTATCAGCCCCGTTTAGACAATCTAGGGCAACTTACTCAAGCAGAAGATCTCGAAGAGAAGCCCGTGATGACGTGCTTCAGCACTCTCAAGGATGAAGACCACAAGCATCGGAAGATCCAATGTTCCAACAGAGTCAGCAATTTCCCGTCAAGGGAAGCTACAACCTTGACCCCTTGTATTCTAACATGAGACATCTAGATGTCACTAGCGACCCCAGGACCGGCACACAGACACCTTGCTTTGCCAGGTGTTCTAACTTTGGGTTACACACGCAAACCAGGCCCTTGCCAAAACCCTTTTCACCCTCAGATAAAGGCAATGATGCACTCGAAGATATATCTTCAGGAAATTCAAGATCCAGAAGGACAACCACGCCGGAGCAGAAACAACATGGAACGTGAAGACTACCTCACCTCTGAATTTCCACATCTTTCCCGTACCTAGCCGAGGAATCTCGGGTACGAGATTCATACAAGGGGGTAGGTCTATCACACCCTGTTATTTGCCTCATGACTAAGTTAACATGACTAAAAAATTAGGGCCAATTAAAACATTCTGAGTGCATATTAATGCTTGAGTTGTGTGTTATTTGCTTGCTTGTCTGATTGCTTGCTAGTGCTCTATAATTCATAAAACATCCTCCTACCCTCAAGAACACTTTTACTTGATCCCAACTCTTGTCCAATCATCATGCCATGTGAATAGGGCTTAAAAGTATTATTTTTACAAAATATTATCTTGGCCAAAAAGCATTTTTTTAAATTAGGTTTTCAAAACCCCTTGATTTGAGATTTGCAATTCAAGTCCCAAAATTGGGTGGATCCTTTTTCCCCAAATGATTTATTTGAAGCCCACTGTATATAAGACTTCACATAAACACCAAATATTAATTTTAAAGATTATTTCAATATTTTATTTCAAGGCTTTTTCTTAAGGACAAAAATGGTCTTTTATAGGAAAAAAATTATTTAAATGCTTTAAAAATATTTGAGAAATTTTAGGAAAACTCAGTGGACATATATTGTCCATACATAATAGTTTCAACACATGGTCATGTTCAAAATATTGGACAACCCTTCAAAACAATTTCTGCCTATTCCAACCATTTGAAATATTTCTATAAGAAATATTCTCAAATAAATCTAGGAAAATTCTAGCATGTCACATATGACATATGTGGTAATCTTGTCAAGTTTCATCTCAATCCCAATTGTTTTGATTCACTAAACTATCCCAAAATCCTCTCTGTCCAGATGCAAATTTGAGCAACTCTATATTGCCAACTGTCTCCTATTGATCTCAAACTTCGTGGACATGTTTTAATCATCCAATAATGGATCCAAACGAAGTGGTGCATCAAGGAGAACAGATTAACTTGTCCCAATCCTCTCATACCCCTTTCTGTTGATTTAAGGAATTGGGAATGTTTGCATTGTCAAGTTTGCCCACTGGGTCCCAAACTTTTTGGGCATGCTCTAGTCACCAATTTCTGCCACCACAGCAAGTGGAGCATCAAGGAGAATGCCTTAGCATGATCAGATCTATAGAAACCATTTCTATCCATTTCTAGGGTTTACCAAGTTTATATTGGCAACCTTATTCAAATGAGCCCAAAATTGGTGATAAAGCCCAATTCCATCTATCATTTAATCCTGTTAAGTTTCATAGCAAGGAGAACCAATTTGCGTGCTGAGACTTGCATCAAACACCTTCTATTGAATTACAAAAGGTACTATTTTGACCACTTGTACTCTTCTCCTTGAGCTCAAAATTTACCAGAGACCTTAATAATCAAACTTTACCTTCAGTAAGCTCTACATGGCCATATCCCAATTATTGGTGGGGTAAAAACCTCACATTTCCTCCCTGGACAGCAGGATTTCCAGCTCTTTTTACCTCTCCTCTAACTTCTACCCCACCCCTCCTCTACCAGAGCATCCTAGGAGCATCCCTACATCCCCCGAGAGCAAGTGGACAAGGTGGGAACATCCAGATCATGTGTTCCACGCATGGCATGCAATAAGCACGCTCTGGAGCATGCTACAGTGTGCCCCCGCACTGTACCTGCTGCCCAATGCATGGCCTTGACCACCTCGGGCAGCCCCCCCTTTCGCCACTGGGATGGCCTCGCCGTACGGGACACGCCGAACGGTCGCCCCCCTCCTCTCTCTCCCTCCTCTGGCCTCCCTCACACGCGTGCTACGCTGCCCGAGCTTCCCTATGGGCGAGCTCACACGCGCGAGCCCTGTCGGCTCCCCGCTCCCTCTCTCTTCCTCCCTGGGCATGGACCTCATCCACGAAGCCCATAGACATGTACCCGCGAACCCCAAGCCCTCCAGCAACGGCAGTGTTCGAGCCGGCGCACGAGCCTATGGTGCACCATGCTCCCGCCTATAAGAACCCTCTCGAGCTCCCGTCTGCCCTCCTCTTGCCCCCTATCCCCCCTGTGAACCTCCCAGACCAGCCACTCATCCTCCCCTCGCCTCCGTCGACGTCCATGGCCGAAGCCCCGCCGGCGGCTTCTGCTCAAATTCGAACACGATGGGCATCCTCTCCGTCTCTAAGCCTCACAAATCACCTCCTCTGTCGCGTTAACCTCCCCCATGCTCCAATTCTTCCTCTCGATGGCCATAGCTCTGGATCCATCTTGACCTTGGCCATCTTGCGGAGTGGTGGACGCTGCACTCGGCCATGACTCCCCTCGGGCCTGAAAACATACCAGACGCGTGAGCCTCAGCACCCTAAACATGTCGGTGGTCCGAGCGCCGCCGTAGGTGGCCGGAGCCACCGGGACACGCATCGGCACGCGACCCTGGCTTGTGGCGCCCACCTACCAGCGGCAGCAACTGGCGATCGGACCCGCCTGTCGGGTTAAGTGGACACATCTCCCACACGCTTCCGGTTCCCTATGGCGAAAGTGCCCCACCAGGAATGCGCGTCGACATCGCCCCAGACCCCCGTGCGAATGGACTGTTGGATCGGCCCAGTCACTGCCGAGCCGGTCCGCTGTGCGGCCCAGAGGTTTTAGCCCATTTAGGTATAGGTCCTTTTTCCTTTCTCATTTCTCTCATAGACAAACAATTCACAAGTAATTCATTTGACCTCCAAATTTGATGATTCAAATTCCTACAGATTCCTAAATTCATGACCAATCCAAATATGTGCATTGCACAATTTTTCCGTATAGCATACTCTGATCCACCCATATTTTTGTTATAACTTGTATTATGGATCCACCTTGCAAAAATCCTAGAGCCTTCTTATCAACTCCAAATGGAGTGTTTCAAAATTCCTAGGTGTATCTAGATTCATGCTCTAATTGATGAGCATTTTTCCTTGCACCCCATGTGTAATCTAGATTATTGAGATAACTCTTCATATATGAACCACTTGTTAAATCTCTAGAATATTCATGATAACTCCAAATCCGGTGAAACCACTTCCTGCATGTTTCTAAAATCAGGCCCTATTTTGTTGGGTATATCCACCGATTTTTATAAAATCGTTTTCTATAGACTTCTTGTAGGACCACCAATTCCCCTATTTGCACCATTCACAGTCCCTCTTGACCCAAAACCAATAAAACCTCCTTGGTTATTTTTCTCATGACCAGAGGTGTCCAAGAAAAATATAACTCCTATTTATGGAACAATTTATTTTTTCCTTGTTGTGTTGCTTATTGAGGTTGTCTCTGGTGATAGTTGATGAAATCGACAGAGTGCTCGGAGTGGACGAGAAGCGTGTGAAGACCTCGAAGACTTTGCAAGGCCAGGCACTCAGCCCTTTGACCATGCTAATATACCTTTCATGCATGTCATATAGCACATGTTGATTGAATGATTTGATCATGTTGATGTGGTGTTTCCCCTTCGGTGGGATGCC
Source organism: Hordeum marinum (assembly GCA_022496015.1). NCBI lineage: Eukaryota > Viridiplantae > Streptophyta > Magnoliopsida > Poales > Poaceae > Hordeum > Hordeum marinum. The sequence continues at coordinate 154,329,867 of CM039678.1, forward strand.
TCCAATACTTTTACCGTTGATACTTGTATCTTGCATGACCCTACCTCCTTATGAGCGTTGTGCGAGTGCGAGTAGTTGGTTTGTAGGAGTTTCTACGCAAGTGGGATAGGATATACATGGTCATGGAAATAAAGAATTGATTTGAAAGACTTTTCGAAAACCCTGTCGGTGCCACTAATGCCCGAGGGTGATGATGTTCAGTTGGGTAACCACTTGAGAAAAGAGTGGTGTATCGGAGCGAGTTGTGTGAGTGTGTGTGTTTTCGAGAACGGATTAGATTTAAGGTCTGCTGACCGTCCCAGCCTTACATGTCCAACCACTCTACCCCTATATGGGAAGGGGCTCTGTTGATTACTTTGGTGGGTACTAGCATGGAGCCCGCATTACTAGTGGTGGGGGTGGCCTGGTCACTCTTGATACAGGGTCGTGATGGTATGGACGATCATGCGCTTCTTCACAGGCACCGGGCACACCGTTGGTCCCTGCATGGATGCTACGTGTGATGTACATCATGTAGGCTGTGTACCAATCGAGTGGACTCTTTGTTTAGTATCGCTAGGGAAAGACAATGTCCGGGTGCTTACCTCGGGTATGTTAAATACCGCGAGTCGTGGATGACACGGAAGGTCCTCGAGTCTTGTGGGTAACGTGTGCAACCTCTCCAAAGTGTTAAACTATTTGAATAGCCATGTCGACGGTCATGGATAGTTGGAGGTTCTTCTTAAACTATGTCCAGATGTTTTCGTAAACTTGGTGTGTGTGTGTGTGCGTCTGTGTGTTGTTGACATAGAGATGACACTTGCGATAAGTCAGATGACTTGATGACATGACTGAACATGAGATGCTCAACCCCTGCTTATGATGATATCTATAACTTGATAATATGGATATCTGCCAACTGTTGATGCATGCTAACATATGTTAGTTGATCATGTCATTACACTCAAAATTAGCTTTCTACTACTTAGTGCTATATCATGCTCTGTTGAACCTTGTTCCGAACATGGGTTGCTTGGGAGTACATTCAAAGTACTCATTCTCTTGCCACTGGTTATTATATTGGCCAGGCATGAAAGAAATGGATATGATGAAGAATACCTTGGTGACGAACATGCGAGCTAGGATGCTTCCCAGTCAGAATGCCTGTAGGGTGAAGGCAGATGGCATGGGTTCATGCTATCATTGAAGACTCCACTGCAAGTTTATGAAGACTAGGCCTTGAGGGCTAGATTGGAGTAAAACGATATGTAATGGATGAAATACTCTTGTTATTCAGTATCTATGTCTTCAGTGAGCATTGATCTCTGGGATCACTGTGCACGTACATTCGGCGATCACGACTTATGAGTTGGGGTCCCCGCAGTGGCCTACCCGGTAGCATGAGGAGTATGTCTCCAAAGATGGACAGTTAGCAGATAAATGACAATGACAGCTGCAAAAAGTACAAGTCAAGACCCTGGTAACCATACAATTGACCATGCACTCAAAATCACCCCGGGCTTCCTGGGAGGAGGGAAAGAGAGGCCCATCTTCAGTACCTAGCTCTACAGGCCCAGCAGGGAGAGAAAAGTCTGAGGACGGCCCATGAGGTTGTGCCGCCGCATTCTGAGGAATAGCAGAAATATGAATATTTGAAGATCCTTAATTCCCGCTCGATTGGCCCTCCAATCTGGAACAAATCAACGGAGCTGGAAGAGATCGAGGAACTGTCCCGAAAGTGATATGTGGCAAAGTCACAGTCCACCGGAGTTCTGCCGGTGGTGAAGGATGGATGACAACCCGCTCGTGCAGTGGCAGATTACACCCAGTAAATTGGAGAGCGGCGATCTCATCCTCAGAAGCAGGACAGTGATACCATTTGCAGACATCCTACTGTTGTAGGGTTGCAAATGATAGTTTCTTACGAACTAAAGAACTAGTTTTAATGGAAGATTTGAGGGGTCCGGGATGCATTGCCATCAAACCTCAAGAAGAACGTTTCTTTGATGGACTAACTAAAATCAATTTAGCATCACACATTCTTCTTCCACAACCTTAACTGTCGCCACCAATTTGTACCACCATTGCCCCAGAGATGAAAATAACATTTAAAACCAGAGCATGCGTAAGAACGCAGATCAAGAATATGAAACCGAACTCGCTTGCAAGAAACCCTAAAGGAGAAAATATTATCCTTAATACATTCCACCATAAAATCCATTCCTGATCCACCGATCGCTGATTCCAAGGAGGGAGCAATAGAATCCTGAGTCAAGCAAAAAGCATGTCGACTAAAAGATACCACGATGATGAAAGGCCTCCAATGACCCAGAGGATGCACGAAGAGGCCAAATTGCTGAAATACATCATCCGCAAAAGCCGCACCATGAGAAAAATCCAGATCCAGGGTGGAACCTGAACCAGAACCCATTGATAGGGATATCACCGGAGCCAGGAGAGGTCACCTGAATTGATGAGCGGAAGGGAGGGACATAAGCTTGGTTAGAAATCTAGATCGCCATGGAGTCGTCAGAGGGGCCCGTTAGCCATTACTAGCAATGACCGAGTCTCGTGCAAAAGTTACCTCTTGATAACGCGAGGTATGGAAGCAACATTAGAGGAAGCCACACAAGAGCACGATTACTCACTACAGGAACATAGCTTTCAAAACCTGCATGCATGATGTTGATGTCACCCTTCATGACATGATCCTGAAGAAAATTATGTCGTATATGAATGTGCCTCGTCTTCGAGTGTTGTACTGGATTGTAGGAGATCTTGATTGCCCTCTCATTGTCGCAGTAGAGGGGTACATCCTTTAGGTTGATGTCGTAGTCCTTGAGGGTTTGCTTCATCCAGAGAAGCCGAGTGCAGCATGCTCCAGTAGCAATGTATTCGGCTTCGGCGGTGGAGAATGAAACATAGTTCTACTTCTTTGAAGATCAACACACAAGGGATCGTCCAAGAAAGTGACAAGTGCCTGATGTGGACTTGTGATCAACTCTGTCGCGCTGAAGTCAGAATCTGAGTAGCTAATCAGCTCGAACTTTGAACCCTTATGATACCACAATCCAAGCGTTGGGGTGTGAGCCAGATATCTAAGTATTCGTTTCACAACAAGGTGATGCGATTCCTTTGGTGCCACTTGAAATCGGGTGCACATGGAGATGCTAAGCATTATATCTGGCCTAGATGCACATAGGTACAACAAAGATCCAATCATGGAGCGATATGCCTTCTCATTGAAATCTCTACCATTTTTCTCAGCACAGAGGTGTCTGTTGGTAGGCATTGGCGTCTTGAAGCCTTTGGCTTCATTCATGCCAAACTTCCTTAGGCACTCCTTGATGTACTTCTCGTGAGATATGAAGATGACATTTGCTTGTTGTCGAATTTTAAGCCCTAAGAAGAACTTCAGCGCTACCATCATCGACATTTGATACTTCTCTTGCATCATTGACGGGGTTATTAACCCCAGGTAGGCCAAAGCTACGGGGTTCTCTCCCCCGCTTCAAGAAAAATTACATCGTCGGCTCGTCCTTGTTCGGCGGGCACATTGTCGGATGCTTCGCGGTTGGCTGGCGCAGTTCGGGCAGGCTCGTTGTCGGCTGGCTCATGCCCGGCTATTCGAGGAGCCGGTTCGGGCCTGGGCCAGCCCTTTCCGTTGACCATCGAGTGATCAGGCTCTCGTCCCAACTCTCTGCGCGTGGGTACGGCAACAAGACAAGACCCCCACTATGGCCCCGACATAGCCACAGTGACCGCAGACACGTGGGCACACATGGCTACAGTCCAGCCTATCGTACCGCTGATCTTGGCTGACCACGACCGGGTGGGGCAACAGTGCCGGCACACCTCGGCCGACTCCATTACCTGCCCCCGCGTGGCTACAGGGCCGCCGGCCGTACCGGAGACTTTGGCTGGCTAGAGCAAGGCGACACCGCTTGGGCGGCCAATGCCGTGACAGGTGGGCGATGGCCAATCGCGGAGTCGGCTGGCGGGCCCCAGTGGGCGATCGGACCGCGTAGCCAGCGGGCCTTACGAGCGATAAGACGGCACAGCGAGTGGGCCCCTTGGCCAGCCAGAGAGGCTGCTAGCCGGGTCCCCACACTTAGTACTTTAGGGACATTGTAAGCCGGGGGGTTGGCCTATAAAAATCCTAGAGCCCTCCATGCACGAAAGGGACAGATTCACACACACACACACACGAAGGAACACCTTATCCCATATTCACCCACGTATTAGGGGAAGAGGAGTCGGCTGCTCCTTCTTCCACCTCTAGAGAACATCTCTAGGAGCACCATTGTAACCACCCTCGTCTATCAACCTAGACCAAGCAGGACTAGGGGTATTACCTCCCATGGAGGGCCCTGAACCTGGGTACATCATGTGTCCCTCGCCACTTGTGCCTAATCCAGTTGCTAAAGTCCGTCAGCATCCTCCGGCCCCAACCACTTTCGATAAGCCTACCCATGGCATCTGTCGTGAGAAAACAACAATAGTTGGCGCCCATCATGGGGCCATACGCGGCGTCGGCCGGAGTCATGCTCCAGGCGAGACCCTTCACCACCTCCTCCAGCCGCTCCGTGTCCGGATGGAACAGCAGGCGCACGAGGCTTGCTCCGGCAGGCCCTACGGGCAATGATGTTGGTTTCCCCAGGAAATGCCTTGGCGGTGACCTCGCGTGCGACATCGCCGCGCTCACCGAGCGCTTCGTCAAGCTGACCCTCGCCGACGAGCCAGCAGCCCACGAGTACCCTTGCCAGGTGCTCTGCTGCACCGATCTGCCATAATCCGTTGGGGCTCTCCCCCCGGAAGAGCCTAGCAGCTCCCACGTCCGTGTGGGGGTGATGGTCACTGCTTCATCCACCTCTTCCGACCATGCGCGGGCCGAGGCCAATGTGGCTGCTGCCCACACCGGCACCTCGGATCCGCTCGGTGCTACCCTCAAGGGGCTGAGCACCCCCATTGCCCCAATGGCGAACCCAGACGCCACCGCGAACGAGCTGGAGGCAGCTCGCCGCCTGCTGTTCAAGGACGCCAGCGCCCTCATGGCAGAGCGGCGCCGTCTGGAGGCTGCTAAGTGGGAATACGCATCTTCTTACGGTCTCACCCCGGCTGGCACCAAGCCCAGCCAGCACGGGGTTGTGCACAACAGCGGCCGCGTGGTCATAGAAATCCTTGGCGGCAACTTGCCCATCTACGACACCCCCACGGCCAACCTGCGGGCCGCCAAGGTAGCCTACGAGGACTTGGTTACCTTGGTAGGTGAAGAGCGTGCCTCGCGCGAGCGGCACATCAAACATCTCATCGATACCGCTAACGAGCAGCAGCTTTTGCTCACCCCCGGTGGAGCTTCCTGCGAAGGTCCCCGTCCCGAGGGCAAGGGCATTGGGACTACTGGCCGTCAGCCGGCTCAGCACTCCTGCTCCCCTTGCGCCTCCGGCCAGCAGGCCAAGGCAAGCAACCCCCGGTGCTCCTAGCTGCCGGGGAACGAGCACCCAACCGTGAACAGCCGGCACAACAACAATCTGGCTCGCAGCAACCACCGGAACGAGGCACCGGCAAGTTGTAGCCGACGCAGCCACGGGCACACGCCGCCACTGCGGCACGAGCCGGTGCGGTCAGTCTCGCCTGCGGTCCGCCCAGAGCTCGCGGCCCGGCGTGCTTTGGCCCACGGATACGCAACGAGCCATTCCCGACCTGCTTTACCCTTCCCCGACACACCCCGAAGTACAACAGGGCTGCCAAGACCAAGGACTGGCTGATCGACTACACCACTGCGGTCAGCATCACCAGGGGGAACAAGCGCGTAGCTGTCCACTAGGCTCCCCTCATGTTGATCGGCTTGGCACGCACCTGGCTCAACAGCCTCGCAGCCGGCAGCATCAACACCTGTAACGACTTCAAAGAAGCGTTCATCCGCAACTTCACCGACGCCTACAAGCGGTCGGATCGTCCCCGTGAACTAGCCATGTGCATTCAAGGGCCGAACGAGGCCCTCCATGACTACCTCACCCGATGGATCGAGCATCACAACTCCTGCGAAGGGGTGCATGAGATGCAGGCCATCTAGTACTTCATCGAAGGCTCCCGTGACGGCACCTACCTCAAGCACAAGCTCCTATGCTCTCAGCCGGCTACGCTTGAAGAACTCAATGCCAAGGCGGACAAGTACGCCACGGCTGACTCCGCAATTCGGATCAAGACAACCCCGCCTGCCAAGGTGACACGGAAGCTGGCTGTATCGCGACCGGCTGCCAATAATTGGCAGCCGTAGAACAACAAGCGCAAGACCGACCAGCCGGTCTCCCGCTACGGGAGCCGGCAGGTCACCACCATCAAGGAAGAGGAGCTAGTTGCCTAGCCTGTCGGCTAGCATCAGCACACCGGCAAGGCTGCCTGGTAGCCTAACCTCACGTTCAAGCAAATGCTCGACCTCCCCTACAAGAATCACTCTGGTGCCAAGCCTTACACGCACACGCTCTGGCAGTGCAGCTTCTCATAGCGACTAGCCCGGGGGCGGCCTTCTAGCTCCCCCTGTGCCGCCTACCCGAGCCCCGGCGCCGGTTCTGGCTCCCGCTCCGGCACCAGCACTGGCTCCAGCCCAAAACGACGGTTGCCTGCTCGACTAGTTCCCCAACCGAGATGGTTCCTATGTCGTCTTCACCAGCAACGAGACAGACAAGCACGCTCAGCGCCGGCTCCACCGCGAGGTGAATGCCACCATGCCTGCGACTCCCTAGTTCATGCACTGGTCGGAGAAGCCGGTCACTTGCAGTCGGCTGACAACCCGACCATGATGCCAAATCCCGGGAGCTATGCCCTGGTCCTTGACCCCACCATCGCCTCCGAGAGGCGCACCTGCCGCTTCTCGCAGGTGTTAATCAATGGCGACAACAACATCAACATCCTCTACCTCGACACGATGCGAAAGTTGGGGCTCGAGGCAGAAGAACTATAGGTGAGCCGGATGGTTTTCCACGGCATTATGCTGAGAATGTCCTGCTACCCCATTGGCAAGATCAAGCTCGACGTCCACTTCGGCGGTCCCAGCCACTTCTGCCGCAAGCCGATATGGTTTGAGGTGGTCGACCTGGCCAGTCCCTACCATGCGTTGCCGGGCCAGCTGGCCCTCGTCATGTTCATGGCAGTCCCCCACTACGCCTACCTCAAGCTCAAGATGCCTGGTCCTAAGGGGATCATCGCTATCGCCGGTGACTAGAAGATATACATCTAGTGCGTGCGAGACAGCAGCCGGCTGGCCGAGGCCCTGGAGATAACGGAGGAGAAGCGGCAGCTTGACCGGCTCGTGGCCCTCGCCACCACCCTGCCAGCCATGCCAGTCCCTCCCGCGTAGTCAGTCGGCAAGGCTTTGTTCCAGCCATCCAAGGATACCAGACGGATCCAGCTCGACCCGGCCAACCCCTAGAAGTGCGTCACCATCGGCTCCCGCCTCGATAGCAAATAGGAAGGCGGGCTTGTCGACTTCCTCCATGATAATCGAGACATCTTTGTGTGGTCCCCCAAGGACATCTCGGGTGTTCCGACAAAGTTCGCCGAGCACAAGCTTCACGTATGACCAGACATGAAATCGGTCAAAGAACCCTACGCCGTTTCTCTGAGGAGAAGTGGCGTACTATAGGAGAAGAGATCGCCCGGCTGCTCGCAGCCGGATTTATCATGGAAGTTTTCCACCCGGGATGGCTGGCCAACCCAGTCCTGGTGTTGAAGGAGAACAAGACCTAGCGCATGTGCATCGACTACACCAGCCTGAACAAGGCGTGCCCAAGGACCCGTTCGCCCTGCTGCGGATCAATCAGTTCATTGACTCCACGGCCGGTTGTGACCTGTTGTCTTTCTTGGAAGCCTACTCTGGCTACCACCAGATCAAGCTGGACCCGAAGGACCGTCTTAAGACCTCCTTCATTACCCCTTTCGGTGCCTACTGGTACATCACCATGTCCTTCGACCTGAAGAATGCAGGAGCTAACTTCCAGTGTTGCATGCAGAAGTGTCTCCTGCCTCAGATAGGCAGGAACGTCCATGTCTACGTTGGCGACATCATCATCAAAACCAAGATGCACTTCAGCCTCCTCGGTGACCTCCAGGAGACGTTCGCGAACTTGCGCGAGTACAAGATCAAGCTCAACCCGTAGAAAGTGTGTCTTCAGCATCCCAACCGGCCAGCTCCTGGATTTCTTCGTGTCTGCACAAGGTATCGAAGCTAACCCCGAGAAGATCAAGACAATCGAGCGTATGCCCAGGCCGACCCGGCTCCGCAAGGTCCAGAAGTTCACCGGCTGCCTCGCCTCGCTCAACCTGTTCATCAACCGGCTGGGAGAGAAGGATCTGCACCTCTACAGGCTACTACGAAAGACGGCTCTGGTCGAGCTGGGCCGCACCCTCATGAAGAAGCCGGGCATGTTTGACTGGCCCGACGAGGCGAACAAGGCCTTCCATGGCCTCAAGCGGGCCCTCACCAGCGCGCCCATCCTGGCTGCACCGGTTGAGAAGGAGCCCTTTCTTGCATACATTGCGGCAACCACACGCGTCATCAACGTTTTCCTGGTGGTCGAGCAGCCAGAGGAGGGCAAGACGTTGCTGGTCCAGCGCCCCGTCTACTACCTCAACGAGGTCCTCTCCGCCTCCAAGCAGAACTACCGCCACTACCAGAAGATGTGCTAAGACATATACTTTCCCGCTAAGAAGGTCAAGCAGTACTTCCAAGAGCACACCATCACCGTGGTGAGCACGGCCCCGCTCAGCAAGATCATGAGTGGCCGGGACTCCACCCGTGGGATCGCCAAATGGGTGATCGCCTTCGCTGACCATGAGTTCCGATATGAACCACGTGCCGCCATCAAGTCACAGGCGATGGCCGACTTCCTTGACTGGGCGGAGAATAAGTTTGTGCTGCCTCCCCTAGACTCTACACACAAGCGCATGCACTTCGACGGCTCGAAGATGCGGACCGGCCTGGGAGCCGACATAGTCCTCTCCTCCCCGAAGGGATACCAACTGAAGTACACCCTCCAGATCCACATCGCCACCTCCAACAACATGGCCGAGTATGAGGCCCTCGTCCACGGCCTCTGGCTCGCCAAGGAGATTGGCATCAGGCGCATCCTGTGCTCCGACAACACCGACCTCATGGTGCAGCAGATTTCTGGCGAATGGGACGCCAGAGATGCCAACATGGCCAGCTATCGCTTCCTCGTCCAACAGCTCACCGACTCCTTCGAAGGCTGTGAGTACTACCATGTCCCCTGGGTGGACAACGAGGCGGCCGATATGTTGGCGAAAATCGGCTCCACCCGGCAAGCCATCCCAGCCGGTGTCTCCCTCGAATGGCTGCTCAAGCCGTCCATCAAGCCCTCCCCCGAATCGGAGTCCATTTTCATGCTGGCCAATGCTGCCTGCACGTCGGTGGCTCTGGCTGCTCCATCGGCACCATCACTACTAGTTGCACCATCGGCTCGGATTTCCGTGCCGCCATCTTCGGTGTCGGCTGTCTAGCCGGCGTCATCGGCCCCAACCGTCGAGTCGGCTGCATCCAAAGCCGACGGCTCCGATGATCCAGCAGTCATGATGGCGATCGAAGCTCCTCCCGCCGCCTAGGCCCCGAGGGCTAGCGAGCTGGCCCTGGGGGCTGGCGAGCCGGTCCTAGGGACTGATCACCTAGGCCCGAGGGCTCCCAAGACGGCCCCGTCTTGGCTCCCTCGTGGGCCCATCCCATTCTGGCGTTCCTCCTCTGAGGCGAGCTCCCCCTGACGAGGCCATTACGAGGCATATCCAACACCGATCTCTGGCCTACAGCATCATCAACCGCAAGCCGGTTCACCGTAGCACCATCGGCGTTTTCCAACGATGCGTTGAGCTGGAGAAAGGATGGGAGATCCTCCTCGACATCCACCAGGGCGAGTCCGAGCACCATGCCACCTACAGGACCCTGGTGGCCAAGGCATTCCGCCATGGCTTCTACTGGCTGACTACTTTGAAGGAGGCCAACCGGTTGGTCGACAAGTGCGAAAGCTGCGAGTGTGTCAGCACACAAAGCCACCTACCGGCTACGACTATCCAGACCATCCCCCTCTCATGGCCCTTTTTCGTCTGGGCCTGGAGATGGTGGGCCCCTTCAAGAATGCACAAGGCGGCATGACACATTTGTTGGTAGCCGTCGAAAGGTTCACCAAGTGGATCGAGGCTAGGCCAATCAAGAAGCTGGACGACCCCACAGCCGTCCGGTTCATCGAAGACATCACAATTCGCTATGGCGTGCCCCACAGCATCATCACCGACAATGGCAAAAACTTCGCCAAGGGCATGCTAGCGCGTTTCTGCACCAAGCAGGGCATCCGGCTCGACCTGGATTCCGTCACTCATCCTCAATCGAACGGCCAGGTCGAGAGGGCGAACGGCCTGATCCTGTCTAGCATCAAGCCCCGGCTCATGGCACCGCTGGTCAGGTCAGCCGGCTACTGGGTCGAAAAGTTGTCAGCTGTCCTCTGGAGCCTCAGGACCACGCCCAACCGGTCGACCGGCTACACCCCTTTCTTCCTCGTATACGGGTCCAAGGCAATCATACCCACCGACATAATATTCGATTTGCCTCGGGTCGCCCTATATACAGAGAAGGATGCGAAGGAGGCAAGGGAAGATGGCATTGACCTACTCGAAGAAGCGCCCGATCTGGCCCTGAGACGGATGGCCATCTACCTGTAGAAGCTTCGGGACTACCACAGCAAGCGGATTCGGCCGGTCTCTTTCCACGAAGGCCCGTGCATCATCAGCAGAGCACAAGCTGGCTCAGGCGGATCCAACGGACTACCGGCCAGCACAAGTTGTCCTCCCCATGGGAGGGCCCGTGCATCATCAGCAGAGCACTGCACAACAATGCGTACTACTTGATAGATGCCCAGAGGCTGTAGAAGCGCAAGAGAGACGCCTTCAGCGAGGAGACGGAGCGTCCGTGGAACGCGGCGCTCCTCCACCCGTTTTACTGCTAAGGACCAGTGTATGTATGTACCCCTCCCCTTTTGGGCTCATGAATGCAACGGGTGCCCCAAGCCGGCTCTTGGGACACACCCCTTTTGTTTCCTTCCAAAGTTTGCTCGATTCACCGGCTCTCGGTCCCGAGGGCTCATCGGTTGGTCCTAGACATCTTTTCCCAAAACCAATCAAGTAATGTGAGCTAAACAAAGCCTCCCACCCCTCCCAGCTATAGACTGGTTCCCGACTTTCCGGCTAACGAGTCCTCAGGGCGGCAAAACTTAGTGCACACGAAAATCGATGGCAAGGGAATCGCCAGCTAGGACTAGCCAGAGCACTCTCTTGCCTCAGTCACTTGCCTTACCCAAAAAACTCTTGCGGTTTCCAAACTCAGAACCAACTCCCTCTAGGCGGACGCCCTGTCCCAGCTATAGACCGGCTCCCGACTGTCGGGCTAGCGGGGGCGAAACCGAGGGGGGCATGGGGTTGAGCAGACGGAACCAAGATGGCAAAAAAGGGATAGGGTCAGCCGGCATGCATAAACCAACATAGCAATAACCAAAAGCAAAAGTTGAAATGATAAAGGCCACTTGCCATATGTTCATTACAATACACCCCTAGTGGGTGGAAAATGTGTCTTCAGAACAACACTGTAGTTAAGGAAGAAACAAGAAAAGCGCGCAGGGCGACTTAGGCGGTCAGCGCGGCGCCAACCGGCTCGACGTTTTGCCCTGAAGAACCCGCGGCCATCGGTTCCGCCTCCGTTGTCTTTGTGGCCTCACTACTGCCACCGGTGCTTGAGGTGGTGCTCTCGTCTATGACCTCCTCGTCCTCTGGGCCTTGGGGGTTGCCTAAGGAGTCCTCAGCAACCGGCTCGCCATCCTCGCCAAGAACCGGCAGGAGTGCGTCCGAGTCGACGTACGTGCCAAGCTCATTGGCCTGGCAGACAAGGGCGCCTTCACGAGCCGCTCGCTCATCCTCCGGCACATTATGCATGGTGGCCAGCCGGTCCATGTTGATGCCGCAGTACCATGACATGATGAACCGGAGCACCATCTGTGCGCTGCCTCGAGCCGCCGACGCCTTCCAGGTTTTGATCCGGGCTATGTCGTTCTCCAGCCACAGCGCCACACGGTTGTTCGGAGCCCCACGACCCAGCCACAAGGCGGCGATCACCTCCTTGCCGGCTGTCTTCAGCCGCTCCATGCTGCGCTAAAGGTGGATGAGCCAGTTCTCCATGGCCAGCCCAAGCTCCACCATGTCCCAGCCGGTGTTCTCCACGAGCTCACGCCCGCGCTCCCATAGATACTCCTAGTGTTCTGCCATGGCGCGCTCAGCGTGGTGTTGGGTTTCCGGGAAGCGCTCTGGAAAAGAGAAGATGAATCAGAAAAAACAACTCAAGGGCAAGAAAAACTCAGTCGGCTGAAAAGGAAAATCGAGAATTACACTGGAACGAGTCATCCAGTTCGATGGCGAAGTGCAGCGACGAGTCCTGCTACCTCTCCAGCGTTGCCTCCGCTTGGGCTAGCTCAGCCGTGCGCGCCTCGAGCGTCTTCTCGAGGCGGGTCACCTCGCCCTGGAGAACGGCGGTCCGCTGAGAAGCGTCAGCCACCTTCTTGGTAGCGTCCTCCTTGGCCGCCACCTCCCGGTGCACGTCCGCCTTCAGATGCTCTTGGGCCGCCTACCCATCCACGAGCAGGCCGCCTAGCCGGCCCCTCTCCGAGGTGATCTCCTGGATGCTCTGCGCCAGCCGGTCCTGCTCGGAGACCAGCCCGTCCTTCTACTCCCGGAGGGCGTTCAACTCTGCTGCAAAACAAAAACTAGCGTCGGTTACTAAAAACACACAAGACCTAGCCCGGCTATGAAGCATTCGACCCGACTCCCGGGGGCTACACGCCCCCACCAGACCAAGCATACCTTGGACCCTCTTCAGCTCCTCTTCCAACCAGTAGAAGTCATGCTTGCTGTGGTTGTGGATGTTGACCGCTTCGTCAAAAAGTTCCTGCCACCGGGCATTCCCCGCCTGCCCCAGGAAGCCAGAGTTAAAAGAATGCAAGCAAAGGAAGACCAAACAAAGAAAGATCCAACCTGGCTACCACGCAGTTGGTCAGCCATCCTGCATCTCGGGGGCTACAACCAATGGGTGCGCTCGCGCGCCCCCACTGGAAAACGAAAGCAAGCAAAAGAAGATCAAGTGAAATGCAAGTGAAAGAAGATTCGGCCTGGCTGACCTGCAGCCGGTCAGCCAGCCAGCATCTCAGGGGCGACACCCAGTGGGTGCACTCATGCGCCCCCACTGATAAATACAACAAACATGAACAAAGTTTACCTCGGCATGCTACAGGGCACCATCGGCCACCTCCGCAAGCCTGGCCAGCTTCTCACGACATCGTGCCAGGACGCCGCCCAGCTCCCCAAATGCCTGGATCGGGCCGCCGGCAGGTGGAGGTGGGACGGTGGGGACGCGGGCCAGTCCCTCCCAGTCCCGGATCACTTCCAGCATGGACCTCCAGGACCGGCTCTCCTCGCCACCCATTCCGGCACCCGCCGCGGCACTGGCTGCCGGGGGGCGGTTGAGAATGACGAGGCCGCGAGAACCGGCTCCCGATTATCCCGTGTTCGGTGTCGTCGCCGCCTCCTCCCCCAGCCGGCTCGGCGCGATGATCGCGGCAGCCAGCACCTCTGTCTCCACGGCTGGCACCTCCGGTGCCGTCTCCGGTGCCACCGAGGCCTTCGGCACGCCGACCGGGGCTTGCTCGGCGTCTGGTGGCGCCACCGCCGGCTCCACCTGCCAAGGCTCCTCATGGGCCGGCTCGGGGGTCGTTCCTGCCACGGACGGCGGCGCGACCACCGCTGTAGACGGTCCTCGCGGCTCGCTCGACATAGGTCTCGACATGAGAGTCGACTCCGCCGCCGAGTACGACACCCGCGCGGGGTCCACCGACCTCCTCCGCCTCCCACCGCTCGAAGCCCCAGAGCGAGAGGGTCTGCCCTGTGTTCTAGATTTCGAGGCTCGCAGTTCCGCAAGCCTCCTCTTCTCCTCACTCAGTGTGTCCACGTGCTCCTCCGCCAGTCGGCTGGCCACCTTCACTAGGCTGGCTGGCGACTACACGTCATGGATCTCGATGGGGGCCCTGGAGCAAGCAAACACTCAAATGCCTGACGACACATGACTCGTAGAGAGTACTCCACAAGAAACAAAACACTTACTCGGCGACAACGGGCAGGACCCGCTTGGCGCGCGCCGGCGTCTTTGACGCGACCGCCTTCACTCGCTTGCGAGACATTGGCTGGGCCACCGGCTCATCTTGAGCCGGCCTCTTCCCCCGGCTGGAGGTCCCAATCGCCCGGGCGTGCGCCAGCTACTCCTCGTTCCGACCGCGGGAGACCTACTAAACTGTGGGGGAGGCGCATTCAGGATTCGGACATCGTCATCATCGTCGTCATCATCTGTCCAATCTTTGATCATGGGTCCAGAGGGGAACTCACCAGCAACTCTGGACCCGCCAGCTCCCGGGTCACCTGCCGCCTCGGCCTCCCCCCGAAGAGTCGCCCCCCGCTTTGGGTCCGGCTCCCAGTTCGTAGTCCTCGTAGTCTGATTCGGTGCACTCCCATCTGGCGTGTTCTATCAAACGAAAAGCTGTCGTCACCACAACCAGTGAGATCGGGGGCCGGCCGGAAGCATTCGAAGAGAAAGAAAAATCACCTGGGCGGGGCGTACCAGGGGTGCCGGGCTGTGCTGGAATTGAACTAAGAAGACCTCGTCTTCACCTTATTCCCCTTGAGCAAAGTCACTTAGACAATGCCCAATCACTCAGGTAGGTCTTTACAGGAGACGTCCAAAACCCGTACAAACTTGGTCACCTGGCAGTCCACAATGACCCTTAGACGCTCTAGACCCAGACGCCTAACCGTCTGGAAGATCATAGTCTTTAGTTCACTCAGAACAGAAAGTCTTTGATGATGCTCAAACACACTAGCTCTAGGTGTTTAGGTGTATCCACATAGGATGTGTATCTGTCAAAGTCTTTGAGGTGGGTTGCTCCAAAACGACAACAGTCGTATCTCTCTCTGAGCAGCCCGCTTCTTATGGTGGAGGGGGTGGGCTATTTATAGCCAGCGGGCAACCCGACCTGATATGATCGAAATGACCCTGGGTCACCAGCCACCCGCCACATATCACAACGGCCGGGTTTCAAACACACGCGGCAACTTTCCTTGGGCTACAAGTAAAGCTCACTCAACCAGCTATGGAAGAGTTCCTCTCAATGTTTAATTGTCTTCGGACGAATGCCTTCGTCCACCACCAATGGCTTCAGCCGTCATCAATGTCTTCGTCTATTTTTGGGGGTCATCTTCGATGGCTAAACCAAAACTTCAGGGACTTCTCTCTGTGTTAACCTGTGAGCTCTCACAAACACATTAGTCCGTCAACCACATTTGTCTTCAGTACTCCAAAACCAAACAAGGGTGGCACTAGATGCCCTTACCGTAATTGAAACATGCAAGGGAGCATCATGAATCACATGACAAGCACATTTAAGTCTAACCCACTTCCTATGCATAGGGATTTTGTGAGCAAACAATTTATGGGAGCAAGAATCAACTAGCATAGGAAGGTGTTGGTGTCAAAAACGGAGGATCTAGGGTAGGGGGTCCCAAATTGTGAGACTAGAATCGGCGGTAATAGGAGACGAAGGGGACATGGATTTACCTAGGTTCGGGCCTCCTATGTAGGTAATACCCTATGTCCTTCTTGGTTGTATTGATGATGTGAGGGGTTACAGAGTTGATCTACCTCGAGATCAAATAGCTAACCCTAGATGAGTTGTCCTCCCTATACCCCTAAACCCTCCGGCTTATATAGGCGCCGAGGCTGCCCTGGATTTGCACATGGTCGGTTACATGCCGAAGAGATAAACATGCCTAACTATAGCTAATAACTTGGAGAAAACTTCATGGCTCCTCGAAGCTTCCATCTGGCATAGGTGGTCTTTCATCATCCGATGCTCACTTTGCAGCCCATACAGTCTGGCCCATAAAGAATGGGTCGGCTATTCGAGGACCGCCTAATCCAGGACTCCCTCAATAGCCCCCAGACTAGCCTTCAATGCCGATATATATCCGGTCGATCTCCTCATGTCCTCGTCTTCGGCTTGCGAGGCGAGTCCCTCATCCTTATTTGTTCGGCAACCGACCAGTCTTCGGTAAGATCTCAAGCGTCGCGGGCGCATGTTCATTATAATAACTGCGCATGTTCCTTGATTTTTGCGCATCGTGGGGAGGCGAGTGGTCAGTGATTTTTACAATATTACCCCTCCGTAATAGGGGCACCAACCCATTTAATCAAACAAAATTGTGACTCACACCACATTCTCTTCCTCCTCATCGAAAGAAACTCCTAGCGAAAGCTCCACACAAAACATGGCTAATGCCCCTATCCCCTCCGGTCATCCCTACGACTCACGCCTAGGGGACTCGACCAGCTGTTCCATTACACTCCTGCGGCTTCACAATCTGGAGACCCAGGGGTATCTTCCTTCATCAGATCTGGCGGCAACCCGCGCACGTCTGCTCTCTTATGGCGACGAAGTATTCGATGAGCGTTTCCCCAATTCTAACTAGGGGGAGCGCGTATGCTTCATCCCCTTCCTCCTCTGGGGCCTTGTGTTTCCAATCCATCAAATCCTTAGGGGGCTGCTAGAGTTCTACGGGATGCAACTCCACCACGTTACTCCTGGGTCCATTTTACACATCTCGGGCTTCGTCGCTCTCTATGATATGTTCTTGGGGTGCGAAGCACATTTTTATTTGTGGAGGAAATACTTCTGTCTCATCCCGTGAACTCAGGACAAGACAATTTTGGAGGTCAGCGGACCGAAGTGTGCCGCATAGCAGGGACGGTGTATCCGGCAAGCACACCGAAGAAATCCGAAGAATAGACCTTGGAATGGTTCTGTATTGAAGATGTACCCCTGTTCGAGCCAACTCGGACAGGTCTTCCCGAATACTCTGTCGTCCTCCCGAAGAAGAGGTACAACTGGCGTCCAAGGAGCTCGCCCCAGGAGGAAAGCGTCGAAGTGCGGCGCCTAGCCACGCAGGTGCGAATGCTTGTCCACCACCAACTGACCATGATCGACGTCAAGGCCGCCGCCTTCTCCCGGTGTGTGTAGCCCCTCCAACAGATGGTACACCCCCTATGGCAATACAACAGGACAAGCGACACCACGCGCTCCTAAAAGCATGGGCCCACCAATCCGACGGTGTTGGCCGCCGCACTTGCCGACCTGTACAAAGGAGAGCAAGAAGACTTTTTTCGGTGGGCAACCATGGAAGGATATCCGTCCCACACTCCTATAGAATGGGCAAGCCTTTCTCTTTCAAACACGAAAATAGTTCGGGGTTTCTGTTCTGCACTTTATCTGACTGAGGCCTGGCATGAACAAGAATGGAGGAGTTTCATCGAGACTATCAACTGTCCAGCTCCTCAGCACGAGAACCATTCACGCGACAATGATCCGGGTTTCAACGAGGACCCGAATCTTCTTCTTGCCTTTGAAAACGGAGTCTACTTCCAGGACATCATCGTCCAAACCCCGGTGGCTATCATAGTTTATTACCCCGGGTCATTCTCCATCCCTGCTGCGGGCAAGAAGCAAAACTCCTCCCAAAAGAGGCCAGCTACCAAGAGAGCCCCGGACATGCCGGTCCCGACTCCCAAATGCCACTGATCCGTGTGCCATACACCGGCAGCCTAAGCTGCGGCCGAATCGGAGGCCAACAGGAATCCTGCAAAGGAGCCGGTTATGGGGATGAATCCACCTGCCCGCTCATCCCGAAGGTGCATTGTTCGGTTATCCGCTAATCGGTGCAATCAAAAGAGTCTTAAAGCAGTTTGTTTAATTGAAATATTTAGGAGAAATGCACAATCCTCTCCTACCGAAGGGGTTACCCAGGCATCTGGAGATGCCCGACGTTCCCGAGCTACGACCGATGCTGCTTCTGTTACAGAAGCCCCCATGCCCAATCCGGCGCCCGCCGATTCTGCTGGTGGTTGTGTATCCGTCACCAAATCGGACATGAAGAGTGCCATGCATCATCGGCAATGATGGGCAGCCATACGACATCCAATTTTCTCTGAACAAGAGTTCAACGCCCTATGCTCGGTGGATGCGCACCTTGGTGCCACCCGAGCTAGGTTCGGCGAAGCTATGAAGTTGATAACAACCAGCATGCATGTAAGTGATCGGTTTTTATAGAATCCAAACATTTGTGTAAGCCCAGTAGCCCCCGAGCCTTAATTTGGTTTGAAACAAACGAATTAAGGATCTCCGCACTGTTTGACTGCTGATGTAGGCCTTAAATCAATAGTCTGAGCAATTGGCCAAGGAGCTCGAGGAGAGCCCCACGAAAGTACAATCCGGGAAGGCCGAACTGGCACAAGAAAAGAGCTTCACGTGGGAAGCCCATGGTGAGTGTGCATTTACTGTTAATCTTAATGCATCATAGTGCCTGACACATGGATTCCATGTAGCAACCTAATCAATAGCTAGGGCACATGGTAAGGCAGTTGGAAGAAGCCCAGGACTCTCAGAGGTATGTCGAGTCCTAGCACCAGGCTAGCTGCCTTGTTATAGAAAAGCAGGCCGAAGAAATAAAGAGCTTGAAGATTCAATTGGCCCAAGCTCAAGAAGAGAATCGAAAGCTTCAGAGGGGCGTGTTCGGTAAGTATAATTCTATTATCAGCAAATATTTCTGATGTAGGGAATAATGGTAAGCATGTTCTTGCCTTATGTACAGGCCTCCTATCCGGGCATCCTAAAGAGGAGATCAAATCATACCAGGGGGACCTGTTGAAGGAGCTGACCTCTCTTCACGGGCGCGTGCGGAAAGCAATGAAAGGAATGGTGAAGGCACTATGGCCTGCCGAACAGCCACCTGAAGGGCTAGCCGCACTCGTCGATCGATTCAAGGGGGCTCGAAATAGCTTCAAGATGTGGAAGACTTCGACTTGCCGTGAGGGAGCACGGGAAGCCTGGCCCATGATCAAGACCCGTTTCACCAGACTTAACCCCGAACATATAGCGCGGGTTGGTCCCGTGGGATGGGATGGAAAAGAAGTGCCACCCTACTTGGTGTATGACCAGGTGATGCCTACCGCTCGTCTTTCAAAAGCGGACTGCCCCCTGAACACCATAATTGATAATCTTGATCAGCAACCACACATGTAATTTATATGTACATGTTTATAAACAATTTGTGTTGGAAACTTTGTCTTAGCCGGCCATCGGCTTCTCCCCCCCCCCCCCCGTGCGAAGAGCTCGGGAGTGTTCCTCCTTTATTTTTCCTCCAAAAGAGCAAACTGTATTCGGGGAACCAGGCAATCCGGCCATGTGGTGCGAACAGACAGAAAGCACACAGAAAGATATGTTATATTACTACTTAGCATAAGAAACATCTTCCGAGGAAAATTGTGCCTTTATCGATACCTTTCGTCGGGGCTCTACGAAGATCGTAGATAGAAATCTACATACTTTTAGTACGCGATTAATTGTTCTTTGGGAAGATAAGACCCAAACAACGGTGATAACGACCGGAGCCGTATAAGGTGTTTCCAACATAGCCAACCAATTGTTTACATAAGATAGCTAGCTTTCGGCGTCACCCGTCTGAGGTACGTGTCCAGATGACTCGGTCGTAACAATCGCAGAGGTGCTCCCTTTACTCTCTAGCCAAACAATCGGGAATGTAGAGAGTAATCCTAGGAGCGAGGCAACCTAGCTTGGCAAAGTCTTAGTTCGAATTGATGCATTTGATGGCTAGAACATGACAAAAGAAACATGTGCGCCTGGTAAGTGTGAGCAAATACTTGTAATGAAAAAGGTTGGTACTAGAAGAAGCCCCCAGTGTTGTCTTCGGATTTAACACTTTATGGTGTATGCCGATAATCTTTAGTACAAGATTGGTTCAGCCGAACATAGGGTAAGAAAAGAAATTGGCCCTGTCAAACAAAAAATTGGGAAGGGAAGAAGAAAAAAGGGAAAAATAACAAGGGAAAAAGGAAAAAATGTGGGGGAGTTTAGACGACACCGGTTTATCCGTAGGAGATCCGAAGACAAGTTGCGTTCCATGGGTTTGGTTCAAGGTGGTTATCGGATGGACTCCGCAGACGATAGGAACCTCCCACGAGTACTTCATCGATGATGAAAGGATCCTCCCATTTGTGGTTGAGTTTATGCTTCTGTTTCTTCGGGAGCCGTAGGACGAGTTCGCCTATGTTGTATGCTTTTGCTTTGACCTCCCTATTTTGGTAATGTCGAGCTTGCTGTTGGTAGAGACTGGAACGAGCCAAAGCTATGTCACGCTCTCCCTCCAAGGCGTCTAAGTCATCATGCCGATCCAACTCAGCCTCCTTTTCCTTGTACATGCACACTCTTGGTGCGTCGTGGATAATATCACAAGGGAGGACTGCCTCTGCCCCATAGACCATAAATAACGATGTGTAACCCGTTGATCCGTTTGGGTTGGTACGCATGCCCCATAGAATGGAGTAGAGTTCCTCCACCCAATGACAGTCAGACTCGTGAAGAGATCAGACCAAACGTAGCTTGATGCCGCTCATAATGAGACCGTTTGCTCGCTCGACCTTTGTATCGGTCTGCGGATGATAGACCGACGCATAATCAAGCTTTATACCCATTTTTGCGCACCAGTCCTTAACCTCTTGGGCCGTGTGTTGGGTTCTACCGTAGGTGCACCACATGCAAATTAAAAATTTCCTATGCGGAGAACATCCAAGAACATGCTACGGAGATGGATCACAGTTCGTTACCACTAGACGCGTAGTGCCGTGCAGAGGAAGTAGAGTTTGGGCAGTGTGTTCGTGTGGTGTGTCTCCTCCTTGTCCGATCTCCCTCGAATAGCCTGCCTGATCTCCCTCGAACAGGTTTGCCGGAGTGGCGCAAGTGCACCGCCTCTAATGGTATCCTCGCGTGCAGGAGGAACACCGTGCGGCGGACTGCTAGGTCCGATCACACAGTCGGTGGCGGCAAGTGGAGGTGGCTAGTGGCAACACATGCAAATCCCTAATGACGACACCGAAGCGACCAACCGGGTGGGTGTGCCGCACCTCCACTATATATATAGGCATCCGGCGCGGGCTCAACTCTTGGGCCTCGCACGGATCCTAAATCCCACATGTTCCTTCCCTTAAGCGCGCGACCCTTTAGGTTCTCATCCATTTGGTCACGATTCAGATCACATCCGACTCGACCGGTCGGTAGTGGCCTCTAGCAAGAGGTGCCGACTCCAAGTGTTCGATGAAGCTAGTTAGGCGAACCTGTACTTCACACTTCTATTCCCTTTGCCACACGATATATGTTGTCATGCAGAAGGCGATATGGTCATCTTTGTTGCAGCACGACCTCTTTCTCATTCCGGTGAATCCAACCAACACTTTGGATTATCTCATAATCCTCATCGCATGGCCATGCTTATCCAGGTTCGATCACCCGAGGGGCCCAGAGTGTATCTCTCCTGATCGGAGGGGCAAATCCCATCTTGCTCGACCATGTCTCACAGCATGGGTCTGGACAAGCCTAAAACATACCTTTGTAACTACCCAGTCACGGAGTAGCGTTTGGTCGGCCCAAAGCAAGTCTTTCACCATCCCGAGTACATGCGCCAGCTCAGATCCTAGGACATAGAACGTATGTTGTACTAGAGACTCATAGATGACCTATCACTTCGTCTCATAGTTGGGTCTATCCAACTCAGACCTTATCTCGACTCGGATCCGACTATGTCGAATCCGACTAGAGCTTTCCGAGTCCATATTTTCCGGCTAGCATCCAATGCTACATGGTCAGTGAGACCGGACCATCCACCATGTCATATGCTAGTCTAACTGGCTGTACGTCCACACAACCCTTTCAACTTGGGACCATTTAGGACAGTCATCATAAAATGCATAGTCTCACAAACAAGGCACATACTTGTTATTACACATCAATGATAGTGTCCAAAGACTATCTTTATTCATAAACACATAGGAAATATCATCATACATGATTTCCTCTAGGGCATATCTCCAACAGTCTCCCACTTGCACTAGAGTCAATCAAATAGACATCGAATGACCATAGCTCTCATATGCCCCTCATGCTTGGGTTGTGGAAGCAGCTTAGTCAACGGATCCACAACATTTGCATCTGTATGAATCTTGCACAAATGTGTATCACCTTTCTCTACGAGCTTTCCTATAAAGTGATATTTTTGGTCAATGTGCCTGGTCTTGTGGGGTTGTCTCAGCTCCTTGGTATGTGCGATGGCACCTGAATTATAGCAATAAAGGTCCAATGGTTTTGACCAGCCTAGGAACACACCAACATCTTCCAGGAACTTCAAAATCCAAACACCTTCCTTTGCGGCTTCACAAGCCGCAATGTATTCGGCCTCTGTTGTGGATTCGGCCACCGTATCTTGCTTGGAAATCGTCCAACTCACTGATCCTCCAATCATGACATACACGAATCCAGTTTGCGGTCGACAATCATCCCTATCGGTTTGGAAACTAGCATCAGTGTAGCTCTTTACGCAGAGCTCCTCCTCACCTCCATAAACTAGGAACATCTCTTTAGTCCTTTTGAGGTACTTCAAGATAGTTTTCACAGCTGCCCAGTGACTCTCACCTAGGTCGGCCTGGTATCTGCTTGTTAAGCTTATTGCATAGGCAGCATTAGGTCATGTACATAGCATGGCATACATGATGGATCCAACTGCCGAGGCATAAGGAATCCTACTCATCCAGTTTCGCTCATCAGAAGTCATAGGACTCTGAGTCTTGCTTAGCCTTATACCATGTGAGACGGGTAAGAACCCTTTCTTGGCCTCACTCATGTTGAACCTCTACAACACTTTGTCTATGTACGTGCTCTGGCTTAAGCCGAGCAGCCTCCTCGATCTATCTCTATAGATCTTGATGCCTAAAATGTACACTGCCTCTCCAAGGTCTTTCATCGAAAACTTTCCATTCAATGATTCCTTGACTGAGTTTAGCATCGAAACATCATTTCCAATCAGCAGTATGTCATCCACATACAATATCAAAAATACTATCGAGCTCCCACTAGACTTTTTGTATAAACAATAGTCCTCTTCATTCTTGATGAAATAAGGTCAACTATGACTTCATCAAAACAAATGTTCCAACTCCGAGCTGCTTGCCTCAATCCATAAATGGACCTCTTAAGCTTGCATATTTTACCATTGTTAGTTGGATCGACAAAACCTTTGGGTTGTATCATGTATACATCGTCTTTTAAATTTCCATGAAGGAATGGTGTTTTGACATCCATCTGCCATATCTCATAATCGAAATGTGCAGCTATAGCTAGTATGATCCTCACCGACTTTAGCATCGCTACCGACGAGTAGGTATCGTCGTTGTCAATTCCTTGAACTTGTCCATAACCTTTAGCGACAAGCCGAGATTTGTGGATCTAAACATTTCCATCCACATCGGTTTTCTTCTTAAAGACCCATTTTCAACCAATGACAACTATGTCAGGTGGCGGTTCAACCAAGTCCCAGAATTGATTGTCATCCATGGACTTTAACTCGGATCTCATGGCCTCTAGACATGCCTCGGAATCTGGGCTCACCATCGCTTCTGCATACGTGGCAATCTCGTCACTTTCAACCAACAAAATGTCACGCACTCTGCACAAATTTTCCGACCTTCATGGCTCTAGTGTCGATTTCACTATAGGTGCTTCGACCGACTCCAGTGTGATCTCATCACCAACCGAGTTGTCCTCGAGTGGCTCTCGAATTTCTTCGAGTCGCACCATTCTCCCACTGGCCTCCCGACTGAGAAACTCTTTCTCTAGGAAAACCCCATTCCGAGCAACAAACACTTTGTTCTCTTCTCTGTTGTAGAAGTTATATCCCAAGGTTCCCCTTGGATATCCCACGAATATGCATTTATCCGACTTGGGTGTAAGCTTGTCCGACATGAGTCGCTTGGCAAATGCTTCACAACCCCAAATCTTTAGAAAAGACAAACTAGGACTCTTCCTAGTCCACATCTCATGTGGTGTCTTGTCTACGGATTTAGATGGTACCCTATTAAGTGTGAAAGCCGCAGCTTCTAGAGCGTATCCCCAGAATGACAAGGGTAAATCCGATTTGCTCATCATCAACCGGACCAAGTCCAAGAAGGTTCGATTTCTCCGTTCTGACACACCGTCTCTCTATGGTATACCAGGAGGTGTGAGTTGAGGTACTATACCTCGGCTTTTTAGATGATTACCAAACTCCTGGCTCATGTACTCACCTCCACGATCTGATCATAGAAGTTTTATCATCTTGCCAAGCTGATTTTCAACCTCATTCTGAAACTCTTTGAACTTTTCAAAATTTCTGACTTGTGCCTCATCAAATAGATATATCCATATCTACTCAAGTCATCGGTAAAAGTCACGAAGTACTGATAGCCACCTCTGGCCGTTGTGCTCATTGGACCACACACCTCATTATGTATAAGCTCCAATAGCTCGGACGCCCCCTCGCAACTCTTTAGAAAAGGAGACTTAGTCATCTTGCGTAGGAAGCATGATTCGCATGTCTCGAACGACCCAAAGTCGGACGAAGTTAGGAGTCCATCATCATGGAGCTTCTTCATGCGTTTCAAACTAATGTGTCCATGCCGGCAAAGCCAGTAGTATGTCGGATTATCTCATTAGGCTTATGCCTCTTGACATTCACGTTATAGACTGGTTCTGTTTCTAGATTTAAAATAAATAGCCCATCTACTATGGGTGCATAGCCATGGAACATTCCAATCAAATAAAATGAATAACCATTGTCCTTTATATTGAATTCATAACCTTGACTCATCAAGCATGACGTAGAAATAATGTTCCGACTAAGTGCGGGAATGTAATAAGAATTATTCAATTCCAAAATAAATCCAGAAGGAAGCTTGAGCTCCATCATTCCGACAGATAACCCACAAGTATAGGGGATACCAACAGTTTTCGAGGGTAGAGTATTCAACCCAGATTTATTGATTCGACATAAGGGGAGCCAAAGAATATTCTCGAGTATTAGCAGCTGAGTTGTCAATTTAACCACACCCGAAAGACTTAATATTTGCAGAAAAGTATTCGGTAGCAAAGGAATATGGAAGTAATGGTAATGGTGGCAAAGAGATAGTAGAAGTTTGTAGTGTTTGTAATAGTAGCAACGGAAAAGTAACTGAGCAAAGAGCAATATATGGGAAGTTCGTAGGCAATAGATCAGTGATGGCTAATTATGTCGGATGGCATTCATCATGCAACAGTTATAACATAGGGTGACAAAGAACTAGCTCCAATTCATCAATGTAATGTAGGCATGTATTCCATATATAGTCGTACATACCTATGGAAAAGAACTTGCATGACATCTTTTGTCCTACCCTCCCGTGGCAGCGGGGTCCTATTGGAAACTAAGGAATATTAAGGCCTCCTTTTAATAGAGAACCGGACCAAAGCATTAGCACTTAGTGAATACAAAACTCCTCAAACTACGGTAATCACCGGAAAGAATCCTAGTTATTGTCACCCTAGGGGATGCGGATCATAACTCATAATAGGTGTCTAGAACTTGCAAGATAGGATCAAGAACAAACATATATTCATGAAAACATAATAGGTTCATATTTGAAATAAATTGCACTCGGGCCCTAGTGACAAGCATTAAACATAGCCAAGTCATAGCAACATCAATCTCAGAACATAGTGGATACTAGGGATCAAACCCTAACAAAACTAACTCGATTACATGATAAATCTCATCCAACCCATCACCGTCCAACAAGCCTACAATGAGATTACTCACGAAAGCGGGAGAGCATCATGGAATTAGTGATGAAGGACGGTTGATGATGACGAAGCCGTCGATTTCCCCTCTCCGGAGCCCAAAACGGACTTCAGATCTGGTCTCTCGAGGAAGAACAGGAGGTGGCGGTGGCTTCGTATCGTGAAAAGCGATGAAATCTTCTCTCTAAATTTTTCTCCCCAAATAGGAATATATAGGAGTGAAAACGAGGTCGGTGGAGAAGCAGGGGGCCTACAAGCCTGCCCGACGTGGCCTAGGGGGATGGTCGGGCCCACCAGGCATGTGGCCAGGTGGTGGGCCCCCAGCAGTTGATTCTTTCGCCAGTGTTTTTATTAATTCCAAAAATATTCTCTGTAAATTGTCATGATGATCCAAGAACTTTTATTTTTGCACAAAAATAATACCAAGGCAATTCTGCTTAAAATAGCGTCAGTCCGGGTTAGTTCCATTCAAATCATGCAAATTAGAGTCCAAAACAAGGGCAAAAGAGTTTGGAAAAGTAGATACGTTAGAGATGTATCAACTCCACCAAGCTTAAACATTTGCTTGTCCTCAAGCAGTTCAGTTGATAAACTGAAAATGATAAAGAAAAACTTTTACAAGCTCTGTTTGATCTTGCTGTTGTAAATATGTCTAAGGTATGTTCAGATGTGCAGCAAAGATTATACACTAACCACTGGTGCAGCCCCTTTATGCATTCTCAGTGCCAAAAATTCTTAAATATTCCAAAAAAATCATACTAAATTTCCAAGGAATTCTGGGAACTTTTATTTTCAGGTCATTTTTCTGTTGCACGGAAAACTCAGAAAACAGAAAAATAATAGCATTTTTACTTAATTTCATCTAGGTAACAGAAAGTAAAAGTTAGGTATAGGAAGTTGTGCTTTCTAAATTCATCCATCTCATGCTCGTCAAAAGGAATCCACCAATAAGGTTGATCAAGTCTTATTAACAATCTTCTTTCGAATATCGTGAACCGAAGAATTTTCGAATAACACTAAGTAACCTCGATGGGGACATGCATTTCCCCAACAATAAGTATATCATATTTCTTCTTCACAGTAGGAAGAGGGAACTCAAAGTCTCCAATAATAATTGTTGGAATTTTCTGAATAGAGTTGATACTATGAACTTGAGTTTGTTTCTTCGGAAAGTGTACCGTATGTTCATTACCATTAATATGAAAAGTGATATTGCCCTTGTTGCAATCAATAACCGCCCCTGCAATATTCAAGAAGGGTCTACCAAGGATGATCGACATACTATCGTCCTCGAGAATATCAAGAATAAGAAAGTCCATCATTAAAGTAGCATTTGCAACTACGATAGATACATCCTCAAAAATACCGATAGGTAGAGCAGTTGATTTATCAGCCATTTGCAAAGAGATTTCAGTAGGTGTCAACTTATTCAAATCAAGTCTACGGTATAAATAGAAAGGCATAACACTAACACCAGCTCCAAGATCACATAAAGCGGTTTTAACATAATTTCCTTTAATAGAGCATGGTATAGTAGGTACTCCGGGATCTCCTAGTTTCTTAGGTATTCGACCTTTAAAAGTATAACTAGCTAGCATGGTGGAAATCTCAGCTTGCGGTATCTTTATTGTATTTGTCACAATAAATTTCATATACTTAGCATAAGGAGACATTTTCAAAATATCAGTCAAGCGCATACGTAAAAAGACCGGTCTAAGCATTTTAGCAAAGCGCTCAAAGTCCTCATCATCCTTTGTCTTGGATGGTTTAGGAGGAAAGGGCATGAGTTTCTGAACCCATGGTTCTCTTTCTCTACTATGTTTCCTAGAAACGAAGTCCCTTTTATCGTATCTTTTATTCTTAGGTTGTGGGTTATCAAGATCATTAGCAGGTTTAATGTGCACATCATTATCATTACTAGGTTGAGCATCAACATGAACATCATTATTAATGTTATCACTAGGCTCATGTTCATCACCAGATTGTGTCTCAGCATCAGTAATATAAATATCATTTGGATTCTTAGACGTATCTATAATAGGTTCACTAGAAGCATGGAAAGTAGTACCATCATTCTTTTTCCTACTCTTATTGGAAGGAATAGGTGCATCAGTATTAACTCTCTAAAAATCTTGCTCAATTCTCCTAGGATGGCCTTCGGGATACAAAGGTTCCCGAGTCATTCTACCACCTCTAGTCACAACTTTAACAAAATGATCATTGTCATTACTATTCATCTCATTAAGCAAATCATTTTGAGCCTTAAGTACTTGTTCTACTTGAGTGGTTACCATGGAAGCATGTTTACTAATAAGCTTAACATCATTGATAGTCCTACTCCAATTATCACCCAAGCGATCAAGCATAGAAGCATTATGTTTCCATTGTCTACTAGCATAGGCATTGAAATTTTCTTGCTTCATAATAAAATTATCAAATTCATCCAAGCATTGGCTAGCAGAGTTATTATAAGGGATATCTCCTTCATCAAATCTACTGAGAGAATTTACCTTTGCTACCTGTGTCGGGTTACCAAGACCATGTATTTCTTCAATAGGTGGTAGATTCTTAACATCTTCAGCTTTAATACCTTTTTGTTTCATAGATTTCTTTGCCACTTGCATATCTTCAGGACTGAGGAATAGAATACCTCTTTTCTTCGGAGTTGGCTATGGAGGTGGTTCGGGAATAGTCCAATCATTATCATTGCTCAATATATTATTCAATAGTAATTCAGCTTGTTCAACAGTTTGTTCCCTGAATACACAACCAACACAACTATCTAGGTAGTCCCTAGAATCATCGGTTAGTCCATTATAAAAAATATCAAGTATTTCATTTTTCTTGAGAGGACGATCAGGCAAAGCATTAAGTAATTGAAAATGCCTCCCCCAAGCTTGTGGGAGACTCTCTTCTTCAATTTGCTCAAATTTAAATATTTCCTGCAAGGCAGCTTGTTTCTTATGGGGAGGAAAATATTTTTCAGAGAAGTAATAAATCATATCCTGGGGACTATGCACACAACCAGGAGCAAGAGAATTGAACCATATCTTAGCATCACCCTTTAATGAGAAAGGAAACAACTTAAGAGTACAGTAATAGCGAATTTTTTCCTCGTGAGTAAATAGGGTGGCTATATAATTCAATTTGGTAAGATGTGCCACAACAGTTTCAGATTCATAACCATGGAAAGGATCAGATTCAACCAAAGTAATTAACTCAGGATCGATAGAGAATTCATAATCCTTATTAGTAACAAAGATAGGTGAAGTAGCAAACTTAGGATCGTATTGCATTCTAGCATTGAGAGATTTTTCCTTCCACTTGTGAAGCAATTTCTTAAGATCATCTCTATCCTGACAAGCAAGAAAGTCCCTAGCTACCTCTCCTTCCATAACATAACCCTCAGGAATATCAAGCAATTTATATCTAGGAGAGCTAGGTTTAGCAAGTGAATCATAGTGTTCAGTTTCAATATTTTCATCAGATTCAGAAATATTATCAGTTTCGGCATTGGCTCTAGCAATTTGTTTATCAAGAAATTCACCCAGTGGCATAGTATCATCAACCAAAGTATTATCATAAGCATCATGCATAGCATAAGTAGCATCATCAGTTACTTGCGACATATCATAATTACTAGCAGGTGGTGGTGTCGCGAACTTACTCATAACAGAAGGTGAATCAAGTGCAGAGCTAGGTGGCAGTTCCTGACCTCCCCTCGTAGTAGAGGGATAGATCTTGGTTTTTGAATCTTTTAGATTCTTCATAGTGATCAACAGATATATATCCCAAGTGACTCAGAGAATAAACCTATGCTCCCCAGCAACGACGCCAGAAAAAAGGTCCTGATAACCCACAAGTATAGGGGATCGCAATAGTTTTCGAGGGTAGAGTATTCAACCCAAATTTATTGATTCAACACAAGCAGATCCAAAGAATATTCTCGAGTATTAGCAGCTGAGTTGTCAATTCAACCACACCTGAAAGACTTAATATCTGCAGCAAAGTATTCAGTAGCAAAGTAATATGGAAGTAACAGTAACGGTGGCAAAGTAATAGTAGCAGTTCGTAGTGTTTGTAACAGTAGCAACGAAAAAGTAACTGAGCAATATATGAAAAGCTCGTAGGTAATGGATCAGTGATGGATAATTATGTCGGATGGCATTTATCATGCAACAGTTATAACATAGGGTGACACAGAACTAGCTCCAATTCATCAATGTAATGTTGGCATGTATTCCATATATAGTCATACGTGCTTATGGAAAAGAACTTGCATGACATCTTTTGTCCTACCCTCCCATGGCAGTTGGGTCCTATTGGAAACTAAGGGATATTAAGGCCTCATTTTAATAGAGAACCAGACCAAAGCATTAGCACTTAGTGAATACTTGAACTCCTCAAACTACGGTAATCACCGGAAAGAATCCCAGTTATTGTCACCCTGGGGTATGCGGATCATAACTCGTAATAGGTGTCTAGAACTTGCAAGATAGGATCAAGAACACACATAAATTCATGAAAACATAATAGGTTCAGATTTGAAATCATGGCACTCGGGCCCTAGTGACAAGCATTAAGCATAGCAAAGTCATAGCAACATCAATCTCAGAACATAGTGGATACTAGGGATCAAACCCTAACAAAACTAACTCGATTACATGATAAATCTCATCCAACCCATCACCGTCCAGAAAGCCTACGATGAGATTACTCACAAACGGTGGAGAGCATCATGGAATTGGTGATGAAGGATGGTTGGTGATGACGAAGGCATCGATTTCCCCTCTCCAGAGCCCAAAACGGACTCCAGATATGGTCTCCCGAGGAAGAACAGGAGGTGGCGGCGGCTCCGTATCGTGAAACGCGATGAACTCTTCTCTATGATTTTTTGTCTCCCTGAATAGGAATATATATAGGAGTGATAATGAGGTCGGTGGAGCAGCAGGGGGCCCACAAGCCTGCCCGGTGCGGCCTAGGGGTGGCTACGGCCACCAAGCTTGTGGCCAAGTGGTGGGCCCCCTGCAGTTGATTCTTTTGCCAGTATTTTTTTTAATTCAAAAAATATTCTTCGTAAATTTTTAGGACGATTCGAGAACTTTTATTTCTGCACAAAAATAACACCAAGGCAATTCTGCTGAAAACATCGTTAGTCCGGGTTAGTTTCATTCAAATCATGCAAATTAGAGTCCAAAACAAGGGCAAAAGAGTTTGGAAATGTAGATATGTTGGAGACGTATCATCAACCTCCAGCGAAGCAACTCTTGCTTTGTTGCCGACCCTGATGTCAATCTCCCATTCAGCCACCCGCCTAGTTCTTACCAGCCCCTGCATCGAGATGCAAATATGAACAACCGATCCGGTATCAAATACCCAAAAGCTACTAGGTATGTCAGCAAGGTAAATGTCTATAACATATGTAACAAGTGTACCTTTGCCTGAAGAAGCATCTCCGGTCTTCTTGCCACATTCTATAGTTCCTCTTCTAGTGACCAGGTTCCTTGCAGTGAAAGCAAATGGTCTTTGAGTTCTGTCTGGACTTTGGCTCAGCGACGGAGAGAGCCTTCTCCGTGCCCTTTGCCTTACCCTTTTTCTTGGACCAACTCTTGTTGAACTTAGCCGAGTTTTGCACCACCAACACTTGATGAGTGCCTTTCTTAATATCTTGCTCTGCCACCATTAGCATCACATGCAATTCAGTGAGCTTCTAATCCATGCCATGCATATGGTAGTTCAAGACGAACGTCCCATAGCTAGGTGGAAGAGAACCCAAAATTGCATCCGTGGACAGCTCGTCCCCAAGTCGGAAGCCTAACCGATCGAAAGCTTGCACGTACCCGACCATCTTGATCACATGCGGGCTCAGTGGATCACCCTCCTTCAGCTTGCAATCCGTCAAGGACTGCCAGTTGTTGAACCTTTCGGTCCTAGCCTGCACCTGAAACATGCTCTTCAAACTCTCGATCATATCGAAAGCCTGAATGTTTTTGAAATGTTGTTGCAAATCAAGCTCCATCCAAGCCAGCATGAGGCAGCTGATCTCGTTTGATTCATCAATGAGTTTCTGGTGGGCATTCTTGGTTGTGGCGTTAGCATTCTCGGCAGGTTCCTCTGGAAGTGGATCCTCTAGAACATGTTCCTTTTTATCGTGTTTGCGAAAAATTCTCAGATTTCCATACAAGGTGGTAAAGTTCATTCCATTCAGTTTATCCTTTTGTAGAATTGATTTCAATGCAAAGTTGGGTTGAGCCGGTGGTGCCATTGATCTACAACATAAAATATGCAATCACTAAGCAATGTGTTTATGTAGAGTAATTCAAGCCTTAAACAGAACTACTCCCACTGAAGTCAGCATCCCTCCGCAAACTATCAGTAATTCAGGACCCATCTAGCGCGAGCGGTTAGTGAGCTTTAGCATCACTGCTAGCCAACTTGCCTATTCAGTAAGCAACATCTTGCTAATCGTATATCTATACGACTCCTATCGGTTGGGTAGGTTTCTCATACCCCGGCTCCCAACCTTCTCTTCCACAAGGCCCAAAACCATTTTCATAGCCTAGTCAAGTTAACCCAACGCAGTGCATATCCGTGTCCGACACAAACCCTCCAGTTCAAGGACACCTAGTAGCACCTCAATTTTGTGAGCCCACTACCAGATGTACTTGACATGCAAAGGTGCAACATCCGGAATGGCGGTATGCTTGATATTAATGAGGGATCTTTCTACCATACTAACATGCATAGAAATAAGAAGCAATATCCATCACATATAAACAAAAATATGTGAAATAGTATGGCTCCTTTATGGGCGTCCTTCCATGGTTGGCTCCTACTCAGATGACCAAGGAGGAACTCATTCTTGTTCATCACGCCGGGACACCAAAGCTTTGAAATTGATCTCTGTCCTCCAACTACTACAACTAGTAATGAATTTACAGAGAATCACAAGTCGACACGCAGGTCATTATACAATATAATGACATCACTTTGGCTCCTGCCGGCTGACAATCATGACACGCAGGTGATGTTAAGTTACACACATGCATCACATACATATGAGCCATATTATTCATATCAAACCTGCAAAACAAACTCATCCACAGAATCGCATTCTATCGATTTGTGTGATCGTGTACCAAATACAAGGCGCTACGCACATGGCGGTCCCGCCATTTTCGGAAATCACAGATCGCATATGCACTCCGCTTTTTTCTGATCTAACCGATCTCATCGATCATTGCAAACCCGATTCGGATTTACGTTTCATGGCTAACCCCGATGGTGCATACCGACCTATAGGGGTAGGTTGTCTCACGACCTCATCGATTCCGATTGACAGAAAACATAGCCTCAATCTATCCCATGTGTAGTTGATCTTATCAACCATGCACATAGCCGATGTCATGAACGACAACGAATCTCATCCGCCACCTCCACATATCAAATATGCATCCGATCTGAATCCAAATCCTATAATAGAGGCTCTGATACCACTGTTGGGTTCTACCATAGGTGCATCACATGCAAATTCAAATTTTCCTACGCGTAGAACATCCAAGAACATGCTACGGAGATGGATCACAATTCGTTACCACTAGACGCGTAGTGTTGTGCAGCGGAAGTAGAGTTGGGGCAGAGTGTTCGTGTGGTGCATGTCCTCCTTGTCGATCTCCCTCGAACAGTCGGCCCGACCTCCCTCGAACAGGTTTGTCGGAGTGGCGCAAGTGCACCGCCTCTATCGGTATCCGCGCGTGTAGGAGGAACACAGTGCGACGAACTTCTAGGTCCGATCACACAGTTGGCAGCGGCAAGTGGACGTAGCTAGTTGCAACACATGCAAAGCCCTAATGATGGCGCTGAAGCGATCAACCGGATGGGTGTGCCGCACCTCCACCATATATATAGGCATCCAACGCGGGCTCAACTCTTGGGCCTCGCACGGATCCTAAAGCCCACGTGTTCCTTCCCTTAAGCACCTGACCCTTTATGTTCTCGTCCATTTGGTCGCGGGTCAGATGAAATCCAACTCAACCGGTCGTTAGTGGCCTCTAGCAAGACGTGCCTACCCCAAGTGTCCGATGAAGCTGGTTCGGTGAACCTGTACTTCACACTTATGTTCCCTTTGCCACACGATATATGCTGTCGTGCACAAGGCGATATGGTCATCCTTGTTGCAGCCCAACCTCTTTCTCGTTCCGGTGAATCCGACCAACTCTTCGGATTATCTCATAATCCTCATCGCATGGCCATGCTTATCCAGGTCGGATCACCTGAGGGGCCCGTTCTATATCTCTCCTGATCGTAGGGGCAAATCCCATCTTGCTCGACCATGTCTCGCAGCATGGGTCTGGACAAGCCCGAAACCTATCTTTGTAACTACCTAGTCACGGAGTAGCATTTGGTCGGCCCAAAGCAAGTCTTTCACCATCCCGAGTACATGCGCCAGCTCAGGTCTTAGGACATAGAATGTATGTTGTACTAGAGACTCACAAATGACCTATCACTGCGTCTCATAGTTGGGTCTATCCAACTCAGACCTTATCTCGACTCGGATCCGACTATGTCGAATCCGACCAGACCTTTTTGAGTCCATATTATACGGCTAGCATACAATGCTACATGGTCAATGAGACTAGACCATCCACCGTGTCATATGCTAGTCGAGCTGGCTGAGCGTCCACACAACCCTTTCAACTAGGGACCATTTAGGACAATCATCGTATAATGTATAGTCTCACAAACAAGTCACATACCTTCTAATACGCATCAATGATCATGTCCAAGGACTATTTTTATTTAGAAACACATAGGCAATATCATCATACATGATTGCCTCTAGGGCATATCTCCAACACCGTGAAGTTGAATCCATTATCCGTTATTATACTATACGGGACGCCGTAACGGTGTACTAAGCTAGATATAAAATCAATCACTGGTACGGATTTAGCCGACTTGACGGGCTTTGCTTCTATCCATTTGGTGAACTTGTCAACCATGACTAGTAGGTATTTATTTTCCTTGGTTCCCCCTTTAAGGGGTCTGACCATGTCCATTCCCCAGACCGCGAAAGGCCAGGTGATCGGAATAGTTCAAAGAGCTGTTGGGGGCATGTGACTTTTATTTGAGAATAATTGACACCCTATGCAATGTTGAACAAGTGACTCGGCGTGCGTCCGAGCTGTAGGCCAGAAGAAACCAGCTTGGAAGGCCTTGCTGACAAGAGATCTGGACGCGGCATGATGCCCGCCCATGCCTGCATTGATTTCGGCGAGGAGCTCTTGTCCTTCTTCCTCGGATATACACCGCTACAATATTCTAGTTGTGATTTTCTTGTATAATTCACCCTTGTGTACTTTGTAGGCCTTGGATCGCCAAAATATGCGCCATGCCTCGGTTTGATCGTTGGGGAGTTCCCTCTGAAGAAGATAAGCGAGGAAGGGCTCTGTCCATGGCGCTATTACTGCCATTACCTCGTGAGCCGAGGGCGTTTCATTCATCGCGGAGCCGCCGATAATGCCATCGCCTGGCTCGTTTATGGGGGGAACAACTTCGTTCGCCATATTCGGACTAGCACCATTGTCAGCGTCCTGCCACACTCCGGACTGCTTAAAGAGCTCCTCCAGGAAAGTGTTTCTCAAGACGAGATCGCGCTTGGCTCCCATATGGGCCAGTATGTCGACGGCTTAGTTGTTGGCGCGAGTGACGTGGTGGAATTCCAACACCTCAAACCGAGCAGATATCTTGAGGACAGCGTTTCTATATGCCGCCATCTTTAGAATTTTGGCGTCGAACTCGCCGTTAATTTGGGATATGGCCAAGTTTGAGTCTCCCCATACCTCTAGCCGTCATATGCCCATTGATACCGCCATTCGAAGACCATGAAGGAGAGCTTCGTATTCGGCTGCATTGTTAGAGTCGGCATAAATGATTTGCAACACGTATCGCACATTGTTGCTTGTGGGGGATGTGAGGATAAATCTAGCCCCCAGACCGGCCAAGATCTTGGATCCATCAAACTACATTGTCCAATGGGAGTATGCACTGTATTCCTTTGGGAGCTCAGCCTCTGTCCCTTCAGCCAGGAAGTCCGCTAGTACCTGAGATTTAATGGCGCAGCATGGCTTGTAGGTTATTTCAAAGGGAAGGAACTCAATGGCCCATTTGGCTATGCGGTCAGTGGTGTCCCTGTTGCTGATTATATCATTCAGGGGGACCTCCGATGCCACTGTTACCACACACTCCTGGAAGTAGTGTCTGAGTTTCCTCGACGCCATGAATATTGTACAGGCTATTTTCTGGTAATGTGGGTATATGGACTTGCACTGCGTTAGCACTTCTGACACGTAATATACTAGTTTCTGAGTCTGGAATTTATGTCCTTCCTCATCTCGTTCGATGATGAGCATTCCACTAATGACTTTGTTGGTGGTCGATATGTATAATAACATGGGCTCACCGGCGCCCGGGGCCTTGAGTATGGGATTGGGTGCCAGTAGTGTTTTGTTTTCTTCTAACACAGCCGCTACCTCATCGGTCCATTCGAAATTGTTTGTCCGCTTCAGAAGCTTATAGAGCGGCAAAGCCTTTTCCCCTAGGCGGGAGATAAAGAGGCTTAATGCCTCTACGCACCCAGCTAGCCTCTGGACATGCTTCAGCTCTATGGGAATTGCAAGTTCTAATAGAGGACGGATTTTAGCTGGATTTTCCTCTATTCCTATTTGGGAGATGATGAATCCAAGCAGCTTAGAAGAGGGAACTCCGAATACACATTTTTCCGGATTGAGCCATATATCATATTCGTGTAGACTAGAGAAGGTTTGTCGTAGGTTGTCAATCAACTGGCCGACGTGTTTGGTTTTGATTACCACATCATCCATGTATGCCTCGACAGTCTTACCAACCTGTGTCGCGAGACACGTTTGGATCATGTGCTGGTATGTGGCCCGGCGTTTTTTAGCCCAAAAGGCATCGTGTTGAAGAAAAATGGCCCATAGGAGGTAATGAATGCAGTAGCCGCTTGATCGGATTCCTTCATTTTAATTTGATGGTATCTGGAGTAAGTGTCAAGAAAACACAACAAATCGTGCCCGGCTGTGGCGTCAATGATCTGGTCTATGCATGGTAAAGGGAAAGGGTCCTTGGGGCAAACTTTGCTGAGGTCTTTGAAGCCGACACACAGCCGCCAAGACTTGTCTTTCTTAGGTACCATCACTAGGTTTTCTAGCCACTCAGGGTGTTTCATATCTTGAATAAATCCGGCATCAAGCAGAAGCGGCGCAGAGTCTGTTTCACGGGCTTAAAGCCTGGGATAAAGTTTAAGCTGTCTTCGGCGAGCTGATGTGGGATTCGAGGCATATCGTAAGGTTTCTAGGAAAAAATGTCCCAATTCTCATGGAGGAAATTCCGCAGTGCTTCGTCCATGGGGGATCGAGCTGGGCTCCGATGGACGCTGTCTTATTGGGGTCCGTTGGATGTACCTGAAATTTAACGATTTCCTCTACAGGTTTGAAGGACGTGGACTTGGGCCTTTTTCTAAGAATCACATCATCCTTATTAACTATTGACCATAAGGCGGTTAACTCTTCGTTAGCGAAAGTTTCCGCTAATGCCTCAAGGGCGAGCGCTGCCGTTTTGTTTTCAGCCCGAAGGGCTATGTTGGGATCACTAGCGATCGTGATCACTCCGTTTGGTCCTGGCATTTTGAGTTTCATGTACCCGTAATGGGGTATAGCCTGGAACTTTGTAAAGGCATAACGTCCCAATAGGGCGTGATAGCCACTTGGTAAGGGGACGATGCAGAAGAGAAGTTCTTCAAATCGGTAGTTTTCAGGCGTGTTGAACACCACATCCCGGATTATACATCCGGAACAATGTGCCTCTTTCCCTGGGATAATGCCCCGGAAGGTTGTGTTGCTATGTTCAATGCGGGATTGGTCGAACTGCATTTTTTCTAGGGTGGCCTCGTATATGAGGTTAAGACCACTGTGTCGCCATCCATTAGCACTTTATGTAGCCTATATCCAACGATGATGGGGTTCAAGACTAGTGCAGCCGGTGAGTCACCGGGAAGAATGGGCGACTGATCAGTGTCTCCGAAAGTAATCAGTGTGTCTGTCCATGGGCTAGTGGCTTCCATATGGTAGACTTGCTCGAACTCCCTAAGAGCTCTTTTACGCTTGTTCCTCAAGGGGTAGGTCTCATAGACCGTCGGGACTTCGGCATTGAATCCGGGCGGCGAAGGATAGCGCCTACTCGACGGAGGTGTGCCAAGGATTTCCTTGCCGCTTTTTCCGACTTGCCTCATGACCCACCAAGCTCCAAGGCTATGGGCTGGGTTCGTGTTTAACAACACAAAATGTATGGGGCAAGGTTTATCCAATAGTCCGTCGAGGACCGTGTCGGTCCCTAAAAAAGGCTTGTTTCTCTTTTCGACGGGTTCGTACCTGGCTAGACGATTTGGAGGTATCCTCTTTTTCCAAGCTCCTCTAGGGTGTTCGAGAAAAATTAGTTCCGAGAACTACTATGATTGCCAGACGCTCTCATGGCACAGTACTTTTGTACCAATTCGGATAACTCCGAAAAGTCACTTATGCGTTGGCGAGCCAGGGCATTGAGAATCCCTTCATCATGACAATTGCGAATGAAATTTTCCGTTATATCTTGGTCACTAAGACCTTTTACTCTGCTCCTAGTATGTAGGAGTCTGGCCCAAAAGTGTTGGACCAATTCTCCTTGTAGTTGCTTGATATCTCGAAAGTCCGAAGACATGGGCTTTGGTGCGGTACTTGGATGATTGTCTTGGGTGGTGGGTGGGAAAAATTCGATTCCATGCCACAACGAGTATTTGGGGCTATAGTTTCCAAATCATCCGAAGGATTCCGGACCAGTGACGGTCCGGCTTTAGAATGATTCCTTGCCTCTGGTTCACCGACAGAGTCTTGGTAATCGAGGACTGAAGAATAGACGGTTTTCAATTCCGGCTAACGGGCAGAATCCGCAGCCGGACACTCGATGGTAGCAACGAGGTGGGTGACCGGAGGGACATGAATCTCCCTGTCATCGGGTCTGATCCCGAGCCAATCTTAGATCGGAACCTGGTCATCCGATATACGCATAGCTTCAATCCGACCCAACAAGTCATTTAAGAACGAAGCGATGGAAGGGTGCGTGTCACTGATACGACTGCATTCATCGAGTGTCGTGACGGTTCTAGAGTTATGCCAAAGCGGATCTGCATTCCATCCCACCATGGGACCTGATGTCTTCAGCATCAAAGCGTCCCGACCTATAGGTTTTTGTTCGAAGGTTGAGGGTTCTATTAGAACAAGGGTTCCCCTTAAATTACCCAAAACTCTAAAGTTCTGAACTTGATACTCTGATTGGGGGGAAAGCTTCCGGTCCATCCGTGACGGCTGATCGGGCTAGCATGCAACAAGATGTCGTTGCTAGTGAGACTCTGGGGGGGGCGAGAGTCCCCTCGATGCGGATCTCGCTACTTGTGACGAGCTGAGCCATCGATTCCTTCGGCGCTCACAGAGGAACTGTCAATGAAAGCACCAATGTCAGTGTCAAAACCGGCGGATCTCGGGTAGGGGGCCCCAAACTGGGAGACTACAATCAATGATAACATGAGACGAAGGCGACATGGATTTACCCAGGTTCGGGCCCTCCTATGAAGGTAATACCCTACGTCCTGCTTGGTTGTATTGATGATGTGGTGGGTTATGGAGTTGATCTACCTTGATATTGAATAGCTAACCCTAGATGAGTTGTCCTCCGTATACCCCTAAACCCTCTGGCTTATATAGACGCCGAGGGTGCCCTAGGTTTACACATGGTCGGTTACATGTTGAAGAGATAAACATGCCTAACTACAGCTAATAACTTGGAGAGTATGTCATGGCTCCTCAAAGCTTCCATCTGGCATAGGTGGTCTTTGATCATCCGATGCTCGCTTTGCGGCCCATATAGTCCGGCCCATAAAAATGGGTCGGCTCTCCGAGGACCCCCTAATCAAGGACTCCCTCAGAAGGCAAAACAAATGCAACTTCAAAGCTTTGAACACATAGAGAGGAAACTTGATATTATTGCAATACCTACAAGCATATGTACCTCCCTCATAATAATTTTCAGTAGAATCATGAAGGAATTCAACAATATAACTATCACATAAAGCATTCTTTTCATGATCTATAAGCATAAATTTCTTATCACTCTCCACATAAGCAAACTTCTTCTCATTCATAATAGTGGGAGCAAACTCAATGAAACAACTAACATCAGGTACTTGATTGACATAACCACTTTGACTATTAAAATCCTAATAACCAATTTCATGGTTGACATTACTCCTTATAGCATACATGTCATCATAATAATCATCATACATAGTAGGCATGCTATGATCATAATAGTTTTGCTCATCAAAACTTGGGGCGCTAAAAATATCATCTTCGTCAAACATAGCATCCCCAAGCTTGTGGCTTTGCATATCATTAGCATCATGGATATTCAGAAAATTCATACTAACAGTATTGCTATCATCATCATCATTCAGGCAATTCTCATTAAGTATTTTCATAAATTTTTCCTCTACCAATTGAGCACAATTTTTCGAGCCATCATTTTCACGAAAGACACTAAAAAGACGAAGCAATTGATGCAACCTAAACTCCATTTTTTGTATTTTTTTATACACCAAACTAGTGATAAAACAAGAAACTAAAATATTTGATTGCAAGATCTAAGCATATACCTTCAAGCACTCACCTCCCCGGCAACGGTGCCAGAATAGAGCTTGATGTCTACTACGCTACTTTATTCTTGTAGACTCGTGTTGGGCCTCCAATCGTAGAGTTTTGTAGGATAGTAGCAATTTTCCCTCAAGTGGATGACCAAAGGTTTATAAACCCGTGGGAGCTGTAGGATGAAGATGGTCTCTCCCAAAGAACCCTGCAATCAAATACAAGAAATCTCTTGTGTCCCCCTACACACCCAATACAGTGGCAAATTGTATAGGTGCACTAATTCCGTGCAGAGATGGTGATACAAGTGTAGTAATGATAGTAGATATTGATTTTTGTAACCTGAAAATATATAAACAGCAAGGTAACAAGTGACAAAAGTGATCACAAACGGTATTGCAATGCTTGAAAACAATGCCTACTGTCCGTACTTTTGCTAGTGCAATCTCTCAACAATGCTAATATAGTTGGATCACATAACCATCCCTTAACATGCAACGAATAAACACTCCAAGTTTTTTATCTAGCGGAGAGCATAAGAAGAAATTGTTTGTAGGGTACGAAACCACCTTCAGTTTATCCTTTTCGATCGATCTATCCAAGAGTTTGTACTAAATAACCAAGGTATCCTTTACGGTCGATCTATCTAGGAGTTCATACTAGAATAACACCATATGATACACATCAACCAACTCTAATGTGACCTAGATACTCCAATGACACCACAAGTATCCATGAGTTAATTATAAGATACGCATCAAACAATTTCAGATTCATAATACTCAATCCAACACAAAGAACCTCAAACAGTGCCCCAAGATTTCTACCGGAGAAGCTAGGACAAGAACGTGTATCAACCCCTGTGCATACATTACCCCAATGTCACCTCGGGAATCCCCAAGTTGAGTACCAAGACATAGATGTAGAGAATCACTTGAATACCCCAATATCACTATGGGTATCCGCATGCAATACATATATCAAGTGTTCTCAAATCCAATATTCAATCCAACATAACAATTATCAAAGGGAAAACTCAATTCATCACAACAAGATAGATAGGGAAACACACCATATGCTCCAACTATATTAAGAAAGCCCGTGATACATGAAGATCATGCCATCTCAAGAACATGAGAGAGAGAGATATTGAACACATAGCTACTGGTACAAATCATCAGCCCCGAGGGTGGACTACTCCCTCCTCATCATGGACTCCGTCGGGGTGATGAAAATGGCCAGCGGAGATGATCTACCCTCTCCGGCAGGGTACTATTTTCTATCTAGATTGATTTTTTGATGATAGAGAGCCCTTCTGGCCCTCCCACGAAGTGTCTAGTGCCTCTTTTGTTCCAAAAAAATGTCAAAAAGTTTTGGGCGATTCCGAGAACTTTCATTTTCTACGCAAAAACAACACGACTGTTGTTCTGCTAGAAACAACGTTAGTCTGGGCTAGTTCTAAATAAATCATATAAAGTGCATCAAAATAATATAAAAGTATTGTAAACATAGGTGAATATGGCATGAATAATTCATAAATTATCGGTACGTTGGAGACGTATCAGCCGCCACCTCTTGTTCTTCATCAGGAGGCCAGATCTGGAGTCCGTTTGGGGCTCTGGAGAAGGGAATCTTTGGTCTTCGTCATGATCAACCCTCCTTCATCACCAATTCCATGATGCTCCCCACCGAGAGTGAGTAATTCCTTTGTAGGCTTGCTAGTCGGGGAGGAGTTTGTCAGCGTTCTAGAACTAGGGGTACCTAGAACCGCCTGCCTGCGGCCCAGCGCATGGTCCTCCTCGATGGCCCTGTACGGCCGAGTGGCAAGCCCCCCAAGTCAAGGCCCTCGCGAAAAATGCCAAGACCTCGAGAGGATTCGCATCCCCCAGGCGACCTCCCCAGGAGCGGAGATTTCTATGCAGGTACCCGACCTTGTGAGCCCGGGATGACATGGGCCATGACGACTGAAGCCAGGCAGGTGCCAGCGGGCACAGAGGAGGACAGTTTCCTCTTTCGTGCTAAGGAGGCAAGGACGTAGGCGGGTTCCCAAGAAATCCCCCAAAGGTTTCCCTTCCAGTGCAACTTGACCAAGAGAACAAGCTCGGCAGGATGAATGTCATCGTCGAGCCCACCGCTGCATCACACCTGGAAGCTTTGTAGGTGAAGACCACCTTTAGCCGGGACAGGATGTACCTCCTATCCCCTTTCAAATATGGCCGTTGTGGGATCCCTTCCCGCCAGTGCTATAATGGAAGAGGACCGAGGCCACTTAAAATAGGGACTAGCTTCCACCGTAGTGGGGGGGCTTGGCAAGAATTCAATTCATCCCCACCAAGAGCCCTCGCGAGGTCGCTCAACCACTGTACTCGGCCTCCTCGTGAGGACAATCCACCAACAGAAGTAGTAGGGTTTTACAATGCAAGGTGGCCCGAACCTGGGTAAAAAATCGCGTGTCTTCATTTTTTTCCCTTGTGAGAATCTCCGGAGAGTCGCTGAAAAGTTGTGAGGTTGAGTGGAATTGGAGAGCAAGCGAACCCTAGAGTTCGAACCTTATTGGGTCCATGGAGTAGTGATTCTGACATTTGGCGTGTCAGGTAGGGGTGCGCCAACGTCCGTCAATTCTATCGACTCCCGCTTCATCAACACCATGGCCGGTTCCCGACGCGCGCGCCCTGAGGGTTCGGTGTCGGACGGCCGTTACCAGGCCACTAGCATTGTCTCCACCATCGCCACTCCTCGTGCCACCCGTGTGTAGCAGGGCTCGTCGTGCGCCCAGCTGCGGCAGAGCGGCCGCTCCACCGCGCCTGCCACATGACCCTCCACGGCCCATGTCCACGTGGGAGACCTGAACGCGTAGGATGCGCTGCTCATGGCAAACGAGCTCCTTCGCCATCTCCCGACGGACGGGGTCTACGACGCCTGGGCCGACCACATGGTCAAGCTTGTCATTGTCGCAAAGAGGGCCCTAGCTCCTTACCTCCCTATCTGACCCCCGACGCAAGGAGAGGGGGGCTTGACCAGTGAACCGCCTCAACTGTCGTGCGACAATGCGCTCGGCCCCCAACCCGAGGAGCCCGAGCAGGGTCCGCCCCATGATGTACTCCTTATCCTTTGGGTCCCGGTGATCGGCTATGGACTGTCGCCCTAGCCTAGCGGTAGCATGCCCGAGAGAAATGATGGAATGTTCTGCGCTTGCCACAACGCGCGAACCTGCAACATGGAGGACCACCAACCGCTCGGTCCTCCTCGACATCAGTGCACCAACCAGCATAGGGATCGGGAAGCCCGGGCCGCCGAACATGGAGGAAATTATGGTGGAGGCACGGAGGATGACCAAGGTAGCAACCCTTGCTAATACGGACGCAACCAACCTCATGGTAGCGGCGGAGGCAGCCAACTTCGGGAAGATGCTCGGCGCAGGCGGGTTCGCGGGACACGTGCCCAGGACAGCATCGCCCTGCTACCTAGGGATGTCAGCTACGGGGCACACAATGGAGGCCAGGGGAAATCCAAACCCTCGCGCGACAGCCTACGTTCAGGGCGGTGCCATGTCATACGCAAGCATCACGGGTCTTGCACCCGTAGCTGCCACCAGCGCCCTCCCGGCGTATGAGGGTGCACTCGACACCCCTCGTCAAACCAAGCCCGGGGCTTCCAATGTGGAAGCACCTGGTCAGGTCGGTGCAATGAAGAGGGTGGACGGGGTTGTGTGGGGGCATGCCCCAACGGGCACCCTCACGAGCAGGGAACAAGGCACCGAGCGATGAGGCCACAGCGGTATGCCACCCAAGAGATCGGCAGGGCGTGAGAGCCATAGGCCACGCACAGCAGGAGCCGCCTGGACACCGCGTCGACCGAGTCACGCTCCAAG
Source organism: Hordeum marinum (assembly GCA_022496015.1). Classification (NCBI taxonomy): domain Eukaryota; kingdom Viridiplantae; phylum Streptophyta; class Magnoliopsida; order Poales; family Poaceae; genus Hordeum; species Hordeum marinum. The sequence goes on from CM039678.1 coordinate 154,374,323, forward strand.
GGGACTCATGCACCCCACGGCTTGAGGAGTGTCGGCACCATCCCTAGGAGGCTGGTGATACCTCGTAAGGTGATTGGGTCCTCGCGAGGCCTCACGGATACAGCTTGGCTAGCGCCTCGGCGCCTCCCGAGACGACTACTTCTGCATAATACTCCTACGGTCGCGCGGGGTGCGTTGAACTCATGATTGGACCGAGGGAGTGCAATCCAGCGGGAGCGTCGGGAGCAATGCACTCATGTTTGGGCCATAGGAGTGCGCAACCGCGCCAAAATGCGAGGGGTGACTCAAGAACCGGGCTGGGAACTCCTAAGCCTTGCGCCTGGGGTGCCCGCCCAACTATCTCCAACCGTGACACTCTCACGTAAGAATGAGTGGGGCTGTACACGCCCCGGAGTCTCCCGCCGCACCGCTCCTCGGCCCCACGGGGGATCCCACCCACGCCCAAGTGGAAGCCCCATGCTCCGTGCTGGCAGACGACATTGTCTTTCAACGACTATGCACATGCCCAATTGAGGCCCCATTCTCCGCGCTAGGGGAAGATTAGCTTAGGTGCCGTACGCGGCTATTCTTTGCTCTTTTTGGTAACCGAATTTGCCACTTTTTGGAATGAAGTTTGAATTCACGTATTTATTAGAAAAGGAAGGGAGGGATTTTTCTCCATCACGCGTTTTCGTCTTGAGTATTGTTTTTAAGAGGTTTGTGTAGGATCGAAAGTAGTGCTAGAGGGGGGTGATTAGACTACTTGACCAAATAAAAATCTACTTTTTCCCCTTTTTAATTCTTGGCCGATTTTAGCATTCATAGTATGTCAAGTACACCCTACACATGCATGTCTAAGAGTATAGTAGCGGAAAGTAAAGACAAGCATGTAAGTAACGGAAGGTAGGAAGATCAAATGCAATTGGTGACACGATGATTTTTCCCGTGGTTCTAATAGGTGGTGCTATCGTACATCCATGTTCATGGAGTCTTCAACCCACGGAGGGTAACAGTCGCGAGAGTCCATGGAGGGTTCCATGAAGAAGCAACCTTGACTATACCATGACGACCTACGGCCACGGAAGACTAGCCTAACTCGGGGTAGATCTTCACTAAGTAGGCGATCTCCTTGCCCTTATAAACTTCTTGGTTCACTCCACAACATGAAGTAGGAGGCTCCCAAGAGACACCTAACAAATCTAGCAGGATCCGCCCTCCAAAAGATAATAGGCTCGATTTTTGTCGATGAACTCCTTGCTCTTGTGCTTCAATATGATAGACTACTCAACACACAATCACTCTCTCACAGATTTGGCTTGGTAGAAGAGATTGATTGCGCGGAAAGCAACTTGGGGAGGCTAGAGGTCAAGATTCATATGGTAGGAATGGAATGTCATGATCGTCACACATGAGTAGTTGGCTCTCTCTAAGAAAATCAATAGGTATGAGTGGGCAACTGTTCTGAGTGCTTCTCTTGCGATTGAGTGGTGTTCGAGGGGTATATATAGGCATCTCCAAAAATCCAACCATTACACACAATAAGTCAGACTCGGTGACACCGATGTGTTAATCTCGGTGGTACCGAGTTGTCTCAAAGGTAGAAACTTTTGTATCTCGGTGAGACCGATATATAAAAGTCGGTTGCACTGATAAGGTGACCAACGGTCAGATTGCCAATATTGGTGATGCCGATTCACAAAACTTGGAGGGACCGGTTTTGTAAACTTGCGTAACAGGAAGTTGGCAGCCTAACTCAGAGGCACCAAACCAGAATCTGTTGCACCAAAAAGCTAGGGTTTTGGCTGAGTCTGTCTAGGGTTTGGAATCGGTGGCACCGAGTGGAATGTGTTGGTTGCACCGATTTTGAGTATTTGGCTTTGGGCAAACTTTTATGGAAGAGCTTGTGGGTGTATGTGGTGACTATCACTTGTGGACGTATCAGCATATTGTTCACCAACAAAACCTTACCCCCTTTTAATAGTATTGGCTTTCCTATGGACTCAAAGTGATTTCTCACAAATGTAAAATGTAGAGTCCTTTGCTTGAAACTTTGCCAAACTATTTCCTTGCATTTGGGGTGCTCCACAATCCTTATGCCAACCCATCATTGAACTTTTCCTGAAACATACTTAGTGGAAAAATTATTTCAATGACATATATGTCGTTATTAATTACCAAAACCACCAAACGAGCAAATGTTCTTTCAATTTGGTAGCTGCCAGCTCTCTCGCGCATGCACCCCACGAGAGGGGGATGGACACGATGCGCACGCTTAAGCTAGCCCCAGCAGCATTGAGGGGGCCCCGAGGGCCTAGGTCACGATAGTTGCGGGCCTGCCCGTGCGCACACCTCGCCAAGGCTTTGACATTTGAGTCTCGCGTGACGCTCTCAAGTGAGCCAGCACGTGCATGCGGCCTGGGGGCTCCGTCGAATATCCGCCTCCCGGTCATGGCTGGATGCCGTGATCCAGCATATCGGTAATGATTCGCCCCTCTTCAGGTCCCGCGAGCACACGATAAGAAAAGGGAAGGTGGCGCAAGGGAATACAATGTTACTTGATACATCATAAAGGAGTTCCTTCCAAGGTACATTCACATCCCCACGGGGTCATATTCAAAATCTTTATAGGTAAACAGGGAGGGATCGTCTACGGAGATGCACTTTCACCGTCGCCACTATTGTCGTCACTACCACCGCCGTCAGACTCGTGCTGCTCGACTGCGGGCTGGCCCTTGCCTTCAGCGGGGGTAAACTCCATGATCAAGTGGTCCATGTGATCCTCCACCCTGTCCCCCAGGGCACCTTGAATCACCTCTAGCACAGGGTTTATGACAGCCTCAAAGTCGCAGTCAGGTTCGAAGCGAAGAAGGTGGCTGAAGGCACATGAACACGCTCGCGCGAGGAGGTCACGACTCTTGGAACACCAAGACAAACAATCTTATTTTGTAGCGACCCGACCTGAAAGGTCGAATCTCCGGGGTTTTCGTACCATCCCAAGATCATGCTGGTACACACACGGTACATCAATGTATATATCAATGGGAAATCACACAGCTTTATTAATCGAAAATCTCATATCGAGTCATTTATTACAATAAGAATTACAATAAAGTGGTTGAAGGACAACTCATGAGAATAACTAATCTTGCGAAAGCTTCAAAGGTAGTTGAGTCCATCTGACTCCAAGGGCATCTCACCGAGCATAGAGCGTTTCCTCACTCCTGGTCGGAAAAGTACTCTGCAACGTGATACGTTGCAGCCGTGTAGGTCCGCATATTGAATATGCTGGCAATGTCACAAAAGAGGGGTGTAAATTAATCATCTATTCTATATGCATATTTAGCAGGTGGGGTAATGAGTTCTGCATAAAGCCAATTTTTCCTACAACAAGAGAGGGCAGAAAGTTATTACTACAATGTTGGTTGATTAATGCGATGGTTCCACCAACCAATTCTCATACCCAAGTTGTCATTAATACCCACATCAATATAATTATTTGTGTTGAGAATTCCAGATAGTTTCAGTTCCTTTGGCTCAAGTTGTCCATGACCGTGGACACGGCTAATCGATTAGGTTTGGGTACTCTACAGAGTTTTGCACACGTTCCCCACAAGATTTGATCGCCTTTGTTTGAATTCCTCGAACTTCAGGGTGTTTGAGGAACGGATGATCAAAACATGGTCTCTAAGGGGTTCCTTTGAGACTCTGTCGCTGCCCATCCTTTCCTACTGTTCTTCTACATCTCGTAGCACCGCCTGTCCAGGGTCACCACAATATCCAACCAAGCCAGAGCCCATAATGGCTTGTGGCTGTGCAGGTAAGCCTTGGGTCTTGAAGCATCCATCCATCTCTTTGTGCCTGGGTGGACCTCTCCGCGTGAATACTGGCACTTCTCCAGCAACACCTAGGCTAACTACTGGTTTCTCCAGGGCGTCGTTCAACCATCATCCACCCAGAGGTATGTTGAAAAGTCGGAGTCTTGAAGTCTTGATCATCTTGCAGGTCTTTAAATTATTACCTCACTACACTCATGAATCACACAACCAACCCCGTCTACTAATAGCATAGCAAAATCTAAAACAACGTTTCCCAGGGCCAAGGTGTGAAGGGTTGAGGGGGACCTACCACATGATACTACATCAAGTAACCAAGTTTCCAAATTACCTACTTTGCATGCAATTGGGAAGATGGTAGAACTAATGCAATAAAAACATAGGTAAACATTATCAAAGTGACTTGCCTTGCTGACGATCATCGTACTCAAGTGACTCTAGATAACAAGCTTCGCACTCTGGATGATCTAACGAATCAAACAAGAGCACACAATAAGCATACAGCTAAAATACAACTCACACAATCAGCAAGATTAAACTAAAACAATACTAAAACCATTCAATAGTAACAATCAAGAGAAAAAAATCAAAAGCAATATTTGACTCACAAATTTTTTTGTGTCAAAACTACTACTAATATGAAATAAGACAAACAACTATATTAATAACAAAACAATGGTTAACATAAAAGAAAGAATAAAATCTATATTAGCAAACAGAATTAAATCCACTAAGACTTTTGTGAAAAGAAATGCTACTAAAATTATAATTTATAAAAACACCACTTAATGAAGATAACTAAAGTTTCCTATAACATTAGAGTATGAATAATCAAATTATTATCATCATTAATATTATTATCATCTTATTACTTAACAGATAAGAATTACTAAAATTATTTATTAGAAAACCTATTTTAATCATCTAAATAGTTTGTGAAAGTAAAACTAAATTGTTTTACAAAACTATACCTAATGAAAAAGATTCCTATAACAACATGATATAAAACTAAAAAATTATTCTAAATAATATCAAGAAATGTTACCTAAAGGTTTGGACCAACATATCCTAATGAAAACTACTAACAAAATTTAAACTAATTCAGGTTCAAAATAAATTAAAATCAAACTAATTAAACTCTATTAAGAACTAAACAGATTCTGTTTTTGTTAAAATCACTCATCAAATTTATCCTAAAAATTCTCAAACTATGTTGGATGATAGGTCTAACTATTACTAATCAGTGGCAAAAAGATTCATTCAAAAATAAATTTTGAAACACATGTTATACAGATTTTAGTAATTTGAACAAATTTGATTAGATTCAAAATTTAAAGTTCAAATTTGAAATCTAAGTATATATACATAAACTACAACAAATTTTTGAACTAATGCAAAAAGAATCAACTAAAAACACCAAATAGTTTAAAAGATATAACAAAAACAAAATCAGAATACATTCTGTTTTCTAAAACAGAAAAGAAAAAGAAAAACATCCTAACAATCGGAGAGGGTCTACGTGGCATGCTGTGGTTGGCCGAGGCCGTGTACGTGCGGGCGTTTGCGGGCAGGTGATCGAAGCCTAGCGAGTACCGGTTGGGGTTTTAAGTGATCTAATCTCGATCGTTGACTACGGATCCGACGGCTACGGGTGGGGGTGGCGGCTTACAGAGAGGGGGTCGAGGTTTTCCGGCTAGGTCGACGGCGGCTGGTGGTCGGAGGTGGTCGGGGTGATGGTGCGGTGGTCGGGGGAGACATCCGAGGTGCTCAGGCAACGGCGGTGAGTCTCCGGCGTCGATTAGTGGTGTCGAAGGGGACTGGGGGTGAGTGTGGCGACGGGCACGAGCTCGGGAAGGTTCGGTTCGAGTTAGAACTCTGGCGAGGTGTGGGGGCAGCGTTCTGGTGAGGGAAGAGGGGGTTTCGGGTGGGGAATGGAGAGCGAAGGGTCGGGGGGTTCTTATAGGGGCGGTCCGGTGGTCGGGGAGGGAAAGAGGAGGGAGATCCGGTGCGGTGATCTCACTAGCGTGAAGAGGGGAGCGGGAGGAGGAAGGTGACCGCGGGGTTATCGGGATCGGGCGGTGGGGCCGGGGCGCCAGAGAGAGAGAGGGCGGGGTTAGTGCGTCGGTTGACCGATCCGGAGGGATCTCGGGGTTTAAAGGTTGTGGGCCGGGCCGATTTCAAATTAATTTGTTTCCTTTTCTATTTCAGGGCATTTAAAACTCTTTTAATGCATTCAAAATATTTCCAAACATAGAAAATGTATATATCAAAATGATCAGGAGAATTAATGCCATTAAATGAACATTTTTCCTCTGTCATACTGAATACGTTTAAAAAAATTATTTTCAGGAAATGCCTATTTGATTTTAAATCCTTTTGCAATAATTTTTCAAATACCTCCTGGTTTTATTGTTCAAATATTTCACCAAGATGCCCCTGGTGTGGAGTGTCATGTTACTGCCCTCGTTTCTTTGAACTTTTCTAGAGGTTTTCAAATATGAGAAACAAGTAAAAGGAAAAGATGAAAGTGGCCTTTCAGAAATTAAATGAAAACATTTCAACCATCCTATTCATTCAAACAATGTGATGATGATGCATAGCTATATTTCATAACATTCCAAAATGAAATTTTTGGGATGTTACATATTTCTAGGAACTTGGCAGCATTTTTGGTTGCGCCGAAAATGAGCACTCGGTTCCACCGAGATGTTCTATGTGTGGCAGAAAAAGAAAATCGGTGACACCAATTTCTTCACATCGGTTCTACCGAGATACAGGAGGCGGACGACAAAACCCTAAAAATTCGCCGTTCTCTATCCTATGGATTTTTCTCTTGTATGGAAAGATCTCAAACTATGGCAAGACTAGGAATAAACCCTAACGAACATGAATCGGACAGTGGAGCACGAGAGGGGGCCGAATACATACCCTAATGTGGTGATGGATACGCTACGGCAGCGATGTTGGGGAGAAAACATTGACGGCGGCGATTCCTAGTGTCGGAGGCGCTCGGGGAAGCAGGGCGATGACCAGGGGCCTTTGAGCGGCAGCTAGGGTTGTGGAGGCATGACGTTTGAAGAATAAATTTCAAAGTGTTGGGGTCCACCGATTATATACCCATCACTGTCGGTGACACCGATTTAATATTTTCGGTGTCACCGAGTTCCACAACTGTCAGCAGACAGGGAAACTCGATGTAATCGAGAATATGAAATAGGAACTACCAAGATTGGAAAACCAGATCAACCTTAGGCATTCGGTGAGACCGGGAATTTGGAGTTGGTTCCACCGAGATGCACTTGGGAGGTTTTAATGGCCAGTCCTTGATGATACGGAACTACGAGTGCTCCTCACACAGAGAAATCGAAAAGTACTTGTTCAAATTTTGTGATGCAGCATGAATAGAATATGAGGTGAGAAAGCATAGATAGCTAAAGAAGTGGTCCTAGGCATTCTTTCATATCCAATTGGCAAGAGTAAAATCAAAAGCCAAATACAACAATTGGATATCCTCGAATGAGTAAATAAATGTATACCAACATGCTCACACAATAAGATGTGAAGTGAAATCGTGGCAAACATGCAGAAACACCATAGCATCTAAAAAGCACTTTGGCGATGACGGAGTCATCTATACTGACTTAGGAGCCAAGTAAGAATACTTGATCATAGGTCATACTCATATTTTAAGCACAAGTGGGGTTACCAATTTTACATAAAGCATTTAAAGATGTCACATTCTATGATATGCTTTGACTCACGTCTTAGAGTAAAGCTCCCCCTTTATGTGACATCCCCTAATAGGAGGGATAAACTAACCTTGGGTTTTGTCGATGAAGACTTCATGTAGGTGAAGTAGTGGTGGATGCTCAAAGTTGATGAAGATCACCATGAGTTGGGAGCATCCTTGTTGTTTCTTACTCTTCTCACCTACATGGGTTAGTTCCAATACACAAGAGACAAATACAAGGATATCTATGGACATGGAGTGCAAAGCATATGTGATGATGTCCATTGATTTGTTGATTACATTGTCCCTTGCTTACCTTTGAGGGAATGTGTTACTCCCTGAACTATTGCATGATGTTAATGTTGATTGCAACTAGTACTTGCCAAAATGAATATGAGTGAACTTCATTGGCGGAGTCACCCCTCAAGAACTTCTCTAGTTCTTCTTCTTGGGTACCCACACCAAGTTGATGGGGATCCTCGGTGTTGAAGTAGCACTTGTAGAAGTTGGGCTTGTAGTAGCCTTGGGATCCCACTTCACAAAATCTCTGGATTCATCTTCAAATGAGTCAATGTCCTCTTGAAGCTTGTTCTTGCCCTTGAGATTGGGCTCTTGTGGTGGAAGGTCATCTTGAGCCTATGTTCCCTTGGCGAGAGTATTTTCATACTTGTCCTTTTGAATAACAAACTTGGGATTAGGGTATTGACCTTCTTCCCATTGTACTCCATTAGCGTTGAAGTAGCCAACACCACGATTCTTCCGGTATCCTCCATGCTTGCGTACAATCTCCTCAAATTGTTTGGAACCTTGAAGACTCTTGTAGATACCTTTCTTTATAATCCCTTTCAAGATTTCATTTTCTTGCTCAAGTGTAACTTGGCTAAGAGAAGAGTTAGTGGGATCAAGAGAACTACTAGAAGCAATATCATTGGATTTATCATTTTTATAGCTACTAGTTGAAGAACCTTTCTTTCCTTTGTTACTAGCTTTCGTAAACTTAACTTGTGGCACGAATGTAGATAAGAGAAGTCGCTTGGCTTGCTAAGAGGAAGTCTTCTTTCTAAGATCGTCATTGATAGCTTTAAGGAACTCATGCTCTTGCTGTAAATTAAGCTTCTCTAAGTGTAGCTTATCAAGTGTCCTTAGAAGCTCTCTATGATCTTCTAGAGTTGACTCGTGATCTAACTTAAGAGTTTTTAGTTCTTGAGTTAGTCTTTATATTTCCAACTTATCATCACCGCACGACTTATCTACACTAGACTGAGTACTAGCAAGTTCATTTTGAGTAACATCACTAGATTTTTCAAATAGCAAGTCATCTTCAATTAACAAATCACCTTCATCACTATTGAAATCAAGATAATCGGGGTGTGATACCTTGGGTCCATTATCCATGAATTAACATCCACTCCCTTCATTTGGTGAATCAAATATTTTGTAGGAGTCGGTTGTCACTAGTGCATGTCCAGCAACACCTTCATCTTGACTATAATCGGAGTTGCAGTGATAGCTTCACTCAGAGTGGTTGTCGAATTCAGAGTCGGAAACCCATTCACCAATATGAGCTTGATGTTTCCTTCTTGAGTCTCTCTTGGTGTACTTGTCCTTCTTCTTCGAGTCCCTACTTCTCCTCGAGGGTCTTCGTTCATAACGATCATCTCTACTCCTTCTCTCTCTTCCAGGTGACTCGTCTCTTGTGCTTCGTCTTCTTCGTGAATCTTCTTTCCTTTTGTAAGGAGTCGTCCACTCCTTGGAGTAGTGTTCGGGCTTCCAACAATTGTAGCAGTTTCGGTCACGACTTGGCGAACGCTTCTCTTCATATCTTGAGTTGGAGCTTCGATCTTTGCTTCTATTCATGTCGAACTTGTTGAATTTCTTGACCATGAGGCTTATCTCTTCATTTGTGACAAGGTTGTCACTTGATGTAGCGGGAGCATCACTTGTGGCTTTGTAAGAACTACAAAACTTGTGGTGAATCTCTTCCTTGTCTTTGAGTGTCATCTCATGAGCAACAATTCTACCAATCACTTCCGTTGGATTGAGATCTTTGTAGTTGGGCATCATTTGGATCAATGTGCATACGGTGTCATATCGATCATACAAAGCTCGAAGTATCTTCTTGATGATGAATTTGCTAGTCATTTCTTCGCTTCCTAAGTCGGCCATCTCATTGGCGGTGAGAGCTAGGCTAGAGTACATCTCAGCGACTCCTACACCATATTTCATCTTGAACTTGTCAAGCTGACTTTGAAGAACATCCAACTTGGATTCTCTCAAATATTATGTGCCTTCATGCATATCAATCAAAGTATCCCAAATCACTTTTGCATTCTCAAGACGGCTGATTTTGTTGAATTCTTTGGGGCATAGATAGTTGAAGAGAATGTCACATGCTTGAGCATTGAGTTAAAACATCTTGAATTCATCCGCAGTCGCTTCGCGATCGGGTTCCCTTCCTTCTGCAAAGAATTCACCTTTCATACTAACACGAACAACAACCCAAATAGATGGGTTATGACCAGGAAAATGCATTTTCATTTTGTGCTTCCAACTAGCAAAATTTGTGCCATCAAAGTACGGACCTCTACGATGATAATTTCCCTCACTAGACGCCATGCTCTCCTAGGTTCTGAGACCCATGCAATGGAGACCAAAGGTCAGATATCACTTGTAGGATCGAAAGTACTGCTAGAGGGGGTGATTAGACTACTTGACCAAATAAAAATCTACCTTTTCCAATTTTAATTCTTGGAAGATTTTAGAATTCATGGTATGTCAAGTACACCCTACGTATGTAAGTAAAGGAAGGGTAGGAAGATCAAACGCAATTGGTGACACGATGACTTTTCCCGTGGCTCCGATAGGTGCCGCCATCGTACATCCACTTTCATGGAGTCTTGAACCCATAGAGGGCAATGGTCGCGAGATTCTACAGAGGGCTCTACCCATGGAGGGTTCCACGAAGAAGCAACCTTGACTATACCATGATGGCCTACGTCCACGGAGGAGTATCCTAACTCGGGGTAGATCTTCACAAAGTAGCCGATCTCCTTGCCCTTACAAACTTATTGGTTCACTCCACAACACGAAGTAGGAGGCTCCCAAGCGACACCTAACCAATCTAGGAGGCACCACCCTCCAAAAGGTAATAGGCTCAATTTGTGTCGATGAACTCCTTGCTCTTGTGCTTCAAGATGATAGACTCCTCAACACACAATCACTCTCTCACAGATTTGGCTTGGTAGAAGAGATTGATTGAGTGGAAAACAACTTGGGGAGGCTAGAGATCAAGATTCATATGGTAGGAATGGAATGGCATGATCTCAACACATGAGTAGGTGGCTCTCTCTCGGAAAATCAGTAGGTATGAGTGGTGGTGGAGGAGTATATATAGGCATCTCCAAAAATCCAACCATTACACACAATAAGTTAGACTCAGTGACACTGATGTGTTAATCTCAGTGGTACCGAGTTGCCTCAAAGGTAGCAACTTTTGAATCTCGGTGAGACCGATATATAAAACTCGGTTGGATCGATAAGGTGACCAACGGTCAGATTGCTAATCTCGGTGACGCCGATTCATAAAACTCGGAGGGACCGGTTTTGTAAACTTGCGTAACAAGAAGTTGGCAGACTAACTCGGAGGCACTGAAGTAGAATTGGTTGCACCAAAAAGCTAGGGTTTTGGCTGATTCTATCTAGGGTTTGGAATCGGTGGTACTGAGTGCAATGTGTTGGTTGCACCGATTTTGAGTATTTGGCTTTGGATAAACTTTTGTGGAAGATGTTGTGGATGTATGTGGTGACTATCACTTGTGCACGTATGAGCGTATTGTTCACCAACAAAACCTTACCCCCTTTTAATACTATTGACTTTCTCGGATGGACCAAAAATATGAACTTGCATAACAAAAAGTTGGCAACCTAACTCGGTGGCACCGAAAGCAATGTCGACTGCACCAAAGTGTTAGGGTTTGGCTGAGTCTGTCTAGGTTTGGAATCGGTGGCACCAGAATATGAATGTTGGTTGCACCGATTTTGAATGTTTGGCTGGAGAGACTTTGGTGGGAGAGCTTGTGGATGTTTTTGGTGACTATCACTTGTGCACATATGAGCATTTTGTTCACCATCAAAAATTCACCCCCTTTTAATAGTATTGGCTTTCCTATGGACTCAAAGTGATTTCTCACAAATGTAAAATGTAGAGTCATTTGCTTGAACCTTTGCCAAACTATTCCCTTGCATCTTGGGGCATTCCACAATCCTTATGGCCCCATCATTGAACTTCTCCTAAAACATACTTAGTGGAAACATTAGTTCAATGACATATATGTTGTTATTAATTAACAAAACCACCAAGGGAGGAAATGTGCTTTCATTTGGCAGCTGCCAGCTCTCTCTCGCATGCGCACCCCGCAAGTAGGGGCTGGACACAATGTGCATGCTTAAGCCATCCCCAGCGGCATCGAGGGCCCCCCGAGGGCCCAGGTCACGACAGCTATGGGCCTGCCCGCGTGCAGACCTCGCCAAAGCTTTGGTATCTAAGTCCTCGCACGATGCTCTCGAGTGAGCCAGCACGTGCACGTGGGCCGGGGGCTCCGTCGAATATCCACCTCCCGGTCTTGGCCGGACACTGCGATCCTGCGTATCGATAATGATCCGCCCCTCTTCAGGGCCTGCGAGCACATGATAAGCAAAGGGAAGGCGGCACAAGGGAATAGAATGTTACTTGATACATCATAAAGGAGTTCCTTCCAAGGTACATTCACATCCCCACAAGGTCATATCTAAAATCTTTACAAGTAAATAAAAAGGATGATCTAGGGAGATGCGATGTCACCGTCGCCACTATCGTCGTCGCTACCACCGCCGTCGGACTCGCGCTCCTCGACTACAGGCTGGCCCTTGCCTTCATCAGGGTAAACTCCATGATCAAGTGGTCCATGTGATCCTCCACCCAGTCCCCCAGAGCACCTTGAATCACCTTGGGCATGGGGGCTATCACGGCCTCGAAGTCAAAGTCGGGGTCAAAGCAAAGAAGGTGGCTGAAGACACGTGAACATGCTTGTGTGAGGAGGTCATGGCTCTTCTCCTCCGCGAGACGGCAAACCTTCTCCGTGCCTCCCTCAAGGCGCTCCACAATCCTAGTGAAAAATCTAAGATAGCTGGCGTCATCAGCAACGAGCGAGCTAGAGACGCACTCGTCACAGATGCTACTCAGGGCCCGGCTGGCCCTCCCCTCAAGAGTCTGGAATAGACGGGAGCGCGTGTGCTACAGCCCCCAGGAGTGGTTTGCCTTCTCTGATGCCCTCGTCGCGCGAGAAGCAACGTCGTCCACCTGCGTGTAGAGGAAGGACAGCTCGGCCTCGACGATGGTCTGGCCGTCCATCTCAGCCTTCTCATGTCGCTCTATCGCGGTTAGTTTCTTCTTGACGCCGTCAGCCTCACCTTTCAGCTCGTCTTGCCGCTTAGTGAAATGGGACTCTGGAAGCTTCAGCCTCTCACGGTAGTCCTTGGTGAGGGTTCTACGGACCCCCGCCACCACCTCGCCGGCCTCTCCCCAGATCAGCGCCTTTCGGGAGGTGAGAGAGTCATCGGCAGAAGCCACCTGGCGTTCCATTACCTCCAGCCACTCGCTCTCCAGGCTCTGCTCGAGTTCCTCCAGCGCTAGCGTGTCTTCAATTGTGTAGAGCCTCGTTTCGCCCATTGACGACCTGCTCGCCAAGGCGGCGAGCCCCGCCATGCGGGCCTAGACTTACCGCTCGAGGGCGGCATTGGAAGCCTGAAGCTCTTCCACAGGCTTCTCCATAGCCTCGCGTCGGCCATCTGCGGCCTGGGCCTCCTCAAGGGCATGATCGCAGGCCTCCCTCGTTGCGGCTAGGGACTCCTCAGCTTCTGCACGAGCGTGCTCGCGTTGCAAACGACTGAAGCTGATGGCGATCCCGAGTCGGAGCCATTCACGCGAAAGGAGCAGGCACTCTGCCTCAAGGTATGAGTCAACGTCGTTGAGCTCAACCCTGAGGCAGCCTAACGCACTCACCGCGCCCTGAAGGAGGATATGCCGGACGGCGCTCACCGCGCCCAGAAGGAGGCCATGCCGGATGGCTCTACCCAGGGGTTCTCCTTCGTCTCGTGGTCGGCAGGAAGGCGCGCAAAGGCCCTCCCATCTCCGGCAAGGATCCGGGGGCTGAAGTTCTGATGTCCCCCCCCATCCCGGTGCTGGGCTTCACGGGAACTCGCCCCACCGCTCGAAGAGAGCGCCAACGCAAGGGGCGCCAAGTCGCTAGGAAGGATTGCCCGGGGATGCCTCATCCCTTCCCCCGCTGGCTGGAGGCTTGTAGGATCGGAAGTATGTCTAGAGGGGCTAATTAGACTACTTGACCAAATAAAAGTTGTACCTTTTCCAAATTTTAAGTGTTGGAATATTTTTGCATTGATAGCAAGTTAAGTACACCCTACACAAGCATGTCTACGAGTATAGCAGTGGTAAGTAAAGACAAGCATAATTAGTAAAGGAAGGGTAGGAAGATCAAACGCAATTTGGAGACACGAAGATTTTTGTCCGTGGTTTCGATAGATGGTGCTATCGTACGTCCACATTTATGGAGACTTCAACCCATGGAGGGTAACAGTCACAAGAGTCCATGGAAGGCTCTACCCATGGAGGGTTCCACGAAGAAGCAACCTTGTCTATACCATGATGGCCTATGTCCATGGAGGACTAGCCTAAATCGAGGTAGATCTTCACAAAGTAGGCGATCTCCTTGCCCTTACAAACTTCTTGGTTCACTCCACATCACAAAGTAGGAGGCTCCCAAGCGACACCTAACCAATCTAGGAGGCACCACCCTCCAGAAGGTACTAAGCTCGATAATGTCGATGAACTCCTTGCTCCTACGCTTCAAGATGATAGACTCCTCAACAGCTAAACACCATCTCACAGATTGGGCTTTTGTGGTTTGATTGGGTGGAATGCAACTTGGGGAGGCTAGAGATCAGGATTCATATGATTGGAATGGAATGGCTTGATCACAACACATGAGTAGGTGGCTCTCTCTCAGAAAAACTGTTGGGATAAGTGGGGATTTGTTTTGAGTGCTTGTCTTGCGAGTGAGTGGTGGTGGGGGTATATATAGGCATCTCAAAAAATCCAACAGTTACACCTAAAGTGACCAACTCGATGACATTGATGTGTGAATCCCAGTGGTACCGAGTTGCTCCAGAGGTAGCAACTTTTGAATCTCGGTGAGACCGAAATAGAAATCTCGGCGGTACCTATAAGGTGTCCAACGGTGAGAATCCAAATCTCTGTTATGCCGATCCAAATACTCGGAACTTCTCATTTTGTGAATCGAGGTAACAGAAAGTTGGCAAGCTGAACTCGGTGGCATCAAGTCAGAATCAGTTGCACCAATGTGGTAGGGTTTGGCAGGGTTCTGTCTGAGGTTCGAAATCGGTGGGACCAAGTAGAAGAAGTTGGTTGCACTGATTTGGTGAAAGGCTTTGGACAGAGATTTGTGGGAGAGTTTGTGGTTGTTTTTGGTTACTATCACTTGTGACGTGGAGCATCTTTGTTCACCAAAAGTACCTTACCCCTTTTAATAGTATTGGCTTTTCCTATGGACTCAAAGTGATTTGTCACAAATTAAAATATAGAGTCCTCTTGCTTGAACCTTTTGTCAATCCAATTCCTTGCTTCTAGGGGATTCTCCACAATACTTTTGCCAACCCATCATTGAACTTTTCCTGAAATATGCTTAGTGGAAATATTAGTTTAATGAGATATATGTTGTTATTAATTACCAAAACCACCAAGGGAGAAAATGTGCTTTCAATCTCCCCCTTTTTGGTAATTGATGACAACATATAGATCAAACTTCGACATAAGATTTAATCAATGAATATAATCATCGCTTTGAGAAGTATGTGATAGGCAAGAGCTCCCCCTAATTTTTTTTCATTATTTTGAATTTGCGTTTGAATGTAAGTGCACAATCGATTAGGTACATGGGTCACTTCTTCCATGTCACATACAACTTGGTGGTGTGTGAGAATAATAAAAATGAATATCGTAGCACAACACAATCAAGCAAAGTGAATGATCATCTCATGAGCATCATAAAGATAGGAAATAGTGGCAACACACATCAAGTGTATGATCAAACACCGACAAAGTTTAACACATCCAAACCAAAAGATATCAAATGTTTTTGAAAAAGCGATAAAAAACAACGCTCTCTCTCTCGAAGCCTTAATGATCTATACAACTTCTCCCCCTTTGGCAAAAAGTTACCAAAAAGTTCAAAGGTATAGAGCTAAACGCTCTTCTGGGGCTGATCTCCTCCAGTAGCTGAAGTAGGAGTCGAGAGAACGGCATCAGCAAAGACTTCTGTAGACGTCATGACCAGAGTTGGTGTAGAAACTTGAGGAACTAGTGGAGCTGATGGAGCTGAGGTAGCTGTAGCTGGTGCTGATGAAGAAGGCCTCATCTCTGGAGCTATCACTATGGGAGTCCTAGCCTGAGTCCTGAATTGAGCGCTTGTCCTGAGAGGTGCACGATCCTCATCATCATCTGTAGTGTGAGGGTTTGGCACAACATCAACTTCCTTCTTGAGCTCATTCACTGTCACTGTGAGCCCATCCACCTTGTTGTTGAGAATATCAAATTTGTTGTCTACAATACTCGCAGGACTATCCTCGTTCTTCAGAATGCTGGTGATGTCCTTCTACATGGTGAGCAATGATCTAAGGAGAAGATCCATCTGCTCACTCCTAGTCATGGGTGCATGAGCACTAGTGTCTCTGGTGCCTCTGCATGTGCCTGTGTTGCAGCTGATGTAGGGTGATCTAGGTTCATCGCCACAAAGTTGTCTTCTAGCTCTGGCAAGAGTGGCAAATGTGGTCGATCAAGTGCAGAGATATGCTTCTCCAACTCAGAGTTGATAAGCATCTGGATATAAGGTGCATACCAACATGATCGCTTTTTGGTCTGCAGCCATCTTCTTCATAGTCTCCATAATCAAGTCCATCACTCTGAATCTCGTATGTTGATCAGGATGGAGCAGCATGTTGATGCACTAGCCTTTGACCATCTTCTCATCTCCAGACTTAGGCAACAAAGTGTGCATCAAGATAGTGTTGATGGTGCATTGACCAGCCTAAAGGAAGTAATGGATCGTAGCTTGTGAGACTTCAGATTTGCAGTAGGTATCTCCTTGTACATGTTCTTAATGGAATTGTGGCTTGCCTTGGGCTCAGAGTAAACATCAAGGTCACCTTCTTCCACCTCTTGGACTCCTAAGATGGCAGCCCACTCATCAACTATTGATTCATACCTGGTGCCTTCATGCATCCACACAATTCTACCATCTCCATAGAAATGACTAGTGGAGTAGAATTGCATGATCATTTCATCATTCCAAGCAGTGAAGTCCTTGCCAACAAACTTATCAAGACCAATGCAATGGAAGTTTTCTTGTACACTTTGGAAGTAGTCTTCATTGTCCTTGATGTACTTCCAGCCCACATACCTCATGTCACTCATAGCAGGGCTCTTGTCAAGCAAAATAGTTCCATATAAGTCTTGATGTTCCTTTGTGTAGAACCTGTAGTCCACAGCAGTCTTCCTCCTAGTCATGGTTGATGCCTTGGGCAGGTCTAAAGAGCCGGAAACATCATCACAAGAAAATGAGCACCTATCTGGACTAGTGCCTGGATTTGTGTCTACACTGAGCTCCTTGAGGTCATTCTGACTGACTACTAACACTGACATCTCTGACCCTGTGAATAGAATATAGAGGAGTATATAGGTTGAGTCATCACAAAATTTCAGACAATTTTCCAAAAGATTTGAAAAAAAATCTCAAGATTTGCATTCCGCCAAGTGAATATCGGTACAACCGAGGCAAACTTTTTGGACCCATCGAGACAAATAACCTGCATTATAGAAACTTGGCACCACTTTCGGTGACACCAAAAATGGGCACTCAGTTTCACCAAGGTTGTTCTCAGTTGATCTAAAAAGGGAATCGGTGTTGCCGAATCATTTGCTTTGGTTTTATCGAGATTCAAGTTGCGGACGACAAACCCTAAAAAAATCTTTTGTTCGCTATTCTATTGCAGATTCTTGTGGATAGATCAATCTCAAAGCTTGTCTTATCGATGGAAAAGTCCTAATGTGCAAGATTTGGAGGGAGGAGTGCACGAAGGGTCGAAACTGTACCCTAATTCCGTGACGATCTCACTATGGCAGCGACGATGGTGAAGAATCTATCAACGGCGTGGACTTCCAATGGTGGAGGCGCTCGGTTAGACGAAGGCGATACCCACGGATGTTTGTTCGGCGGCTAGGGTTTTTGACGGAATGACGTTTGAGAATGTAATTTGAAAAGTCATGTCCACCTCTTTATATACCCGTGGTTGTCGGTGACACCGGTTCTAACTTATCGGTGTCACCAAGTTCCTCGACTATCAGCTAACAAGGAAACTCGGTGTAACCGAGAAGATTGAGTCGGTGATACCAAGTGTGAAAACCAAATCAACCCTAGTCATTCGGTGAGACCAATAATTTTGAGTTGGTTCCACCGAGATGCACTTGGGAGGTTTTAATGGTCAGTCCTTTGTTGATACGGAACTCCGAGTGCTCCTCACACACAGAGATCGAAAAGTACTTGTAAAAACTTTGTGATGCAGCAAGAATGGAATATGAGATGAGAAAGTATAGATAACTAGAGAAGGGTCCTAGGCATTCTTTTCCACCCAATTGGCAAAAACGAAATCAAAGTCCAAATAGAAACAACTGGATGTCTCGAATGGGTACAGAAATGCAGACCAACATGCTCACACAATAAGATGTCAAATGAAATCATGGCAAACATGCACATACATACTAGCATCTATCAAACATTTTGGCGATGACATAGTCAATATATGAGTATATTGACCTAGGAGCCAAGTAA
The DNA here is from genome assembly GCA_022496015.1 of Hordeum marinum. Lineage (NCBI taxonomy): Eukaryota > Viridiplantae > Streptophyta > Magnoliopsida > Poales > Poaceae > Hordeum > Hordeum marinum. Next base: position 154,392,823 of record CM039678.1, read on the forward strand.
GAATACTTGATCATAGGTCATACTCATCGTTTAAGCACGAGTGGGGTTACCGCTTTTACATAAAGCCTGTTAATGTTGTCACATACTATGAGATGGTTTGACTCAAGTCCTAGAGTAACTCCCCCCCTTGATGTGACATCCCCCCTTGAGAGGGATAAACTAACCTTGGGTTTTGTCGATGAAGACTTAAGGTAGGTTAAGTAGTGGTGGCTGCTCAAAGTTGATGAAGATCACCATGAGTTGGGAGCATCCTTGTTGTTTCTTACTCTTCTCACCTACATGGGTTAGTACCAACACACAAGAGACAAACACAAGGATATCTATGGACATGGAGTGCAAAGCATACATGATGATGTCCATGGATTTGTTGATTACCTTGTCCCTTGCTTACCTTTGAGGGAATGTGTGACTCCTTGAACTATCGCATAATGTTGATGTTGATTGCAACTAGTTCTTTCCAATAATGAGTGTGAGTGAATTTCATTGTTGGAGTCACCCCTCAAGAACTTCTCTAGTTCTACTTCTTGGGAACCCACATCAAATTGATGGAGATCCTTGGTGTTGAAGTGGCACTTGTAGAAGTTGAGCTTGAAGTAGCCTTGGGTACCCACTTCACCAAAGCTTGGGATTCATCTTCATATGAGCCAATTTCCTCTTGAAGTCTATTCTTTCCCTTGAGCTTGTGGTCTTGTGGTGGAAGATCATCTTGTTCTTTTGTTCCCTTGAGAAGAGTATGTTCATACTTCTCCCTTTGAGGAACAAACTTGTGCTTGGGTTATTAACCTTCTACCCATTCAACTTCAATAGCATTGAAGTAGCCAATGCTATGGTTCTTCCGGTATCCTCCATGCTTGCGCACAATTTCCTCAAATTGGTTACACCCAGCAAGACTCTTGTAGGTACCTTTCTCTATAATCCCTTTCAAAAGTTCACTTTCTTGCTCAGGTGTAACTTGGCTAAGAGAAGTGTTAGTGGGATCAATAGAACTACTAGAAGCAATATCATTGGATTTACCATTTTTATTGCTACTAGTTTAAGAAACTTTCTTGCCTTTGTTACTAGTTTGCTTAGCCTTAACTTGTGGAATGAATGTAGACAAGAGAAGTCGTTTGGCTAGATAAGAGGAAGCCTTCTTTCGAAGATCGTCTTTGATAGCATCAAGGAATTCATGCTATTTCTCCAAATTGAGCTTATCGAAGCGGAGCTTTTCATGTGTCCTTTCAAGCTCTCTATCATCTTATAGAGTGGACTCGTGATCTAACTTAAGAGTGTTTAGTTCTTGAGTTAGTCGGTCTATTTCCAACTTATCATCATCACACGACCTACTTTGACTAGAGTGATTACTGACAAGTTCATCTTGACTAACATTACTATATTTGTCAAATAGCAAGTCATCATATCCTATCAACTCATCCTCATCACTACTGAAATCAAGATACTAGGGGTGTGATACCTTGGGACCTTTATCCATGAAGCAACTTTCACTCCCTTCATTTGGTGAATCAAATATGTCATAAGAGTTTGTCATCACTAGTGCAAGTCTGGCAACACCTTCATCTTGACTATAGTCGGAGTTGGAGTGATATCTTCTCTTGGAGTGGTTGTCGAATTTGGAGCCATAAACCCATTCACCAACATGAGCTTGATGTCTTATTCTTGAGTAGCTCTTGGTATACTTGCCCTTCTTCTCCGAGTCCCTACTTCTCCTTGAGGGTCTTCGTTCATAACGATCATCTCTACTCCTTGTCTCTCTTCTAGGTGACTCGTCTCTTGAGCTTCATCTTCTTGGTGACTCTTCTTTTCTGTTGTAGGGAGTCGTGAACTCACCGGAGTAGTGTCCAGGCTTCCCACAATTATAGTAGTTTCATTCATGACTTGACGAACGCTTGTCTTCATATCTCGATTTGTAGCTTCGATCTTTGCCTCTATTCTTGTAGAATTTTTTGAATTTCTTGACCATGAGGCTTATCTATTCATTTGTGACAAGGTTGTCGCTTGAAGTTGCGGGAGCATCACTTGTGGCTTTGTAAGAACCGCAAGAATTTTTGTGAAGCTCTTCCTTGTCCTGAAGTGTCATCTCATGAGCAACAATCCTTCCAACCACTTCCATAGGCTTGAGATCTTTGTAGTTGGGCATAATTTGGATCAATGTGCCCATTGTGTCATATCTCTCACCCAAAGGTCGAAGTATCTTCTTGATGATGAATTTGTCGGTCATTTCTTCGCTTCCTAAGCCGGAAATCTCATTGGTGATGAGAGCTAGCCTGGAGTACATATCTGTGACTCCTTCACCATCCTTCTTCTTGAACTTGTCATGCTGACTCTAAAGAACATCCAACTTGGATTCTCTCACATATTTGGTACCTTCATGCATATCAACCTAAGTATCCCGAAATATCTTTTGCATTCTCAAGATGGCTGATTTTCTTGAATTCTTAGGGGCATAGACAATTGAAGAGAATGTCACATGCTTGAGCATTGTATTGCAACATATTCAATTCATCCGCGGTCTCTTCACGATCCAGTTCCCTTCCATCCTCAAAGAATTCACCTTGCAATCCAACACGAACTACAGCCTAAACGGCAGGGTTATGACCAAGAATATGCATTTTCATTTTGTGCTTCCAACTAGCAAAATTTTGTCCCATCAAAGTACGGATCTCTACGGTGATAATTTCTCTCGCTAGACGCCATACTCTCCTAGGTTGTGAAACCAATGCAATGGAGACCAAAGCTCTAATAACACTTGTAGGATCGAAAGTATGTCTACAAGGGGGTCATTAGACTACTTGACCACATAAAAGTTCTACATTTTCCCAATTTTAAGTGTAGGAAGATTTTAGCATTGATAGCAAGTCAAGCACACCCTACACATGCATGTCTACGAGTATAGCAGCAGAAAGTAAAGATAATCATAAGTAGTAAAGGAAGGGTAGGAACATCAAATGCAATTTGGAGACGCGAAGATTTTTCCCGTCGTTCCGATAGGTGGTGCTATCGTATGTCCACATTTATGGAGACTTCAACCCACAGAGGGTAACAGTCGTGAGAGTCCATGGAGGGCTCTACCCATAGAGGGTTCCATGAAGAAGCAACCTTGTCTATACCATGATGGCCTACGTCCAGAGAGGACTGGCCTAACTCGGGGTAGATCTCCATGAACTAGGCGATCTCCTTGCCCTTACAAACTTCTTGGTTCACTCCACAACATGAAGTAGGAGGTTCCCAAGTGACACCTAACCAATCTAGGAGGCACCATCCTCCAAAATGGAATAGGCTCAATAATGTCTATGAACTCCTTGATCTTGTGCTTCAAGATGATAGACTCATCAACACTCAATCACTCTCTCATAGATTTGTCTTTGGTGGAAGAGATTGATTGGGTGGAAAGCAACTTGGGGAGGCTAGAGATCAAGATTCATAAGGTTGGAATGGAATGGCTTGATCTCAACACATGAGTAGGTCTCTCTTAGAAAAACTGATGGGATAAGTGGGGATCTGTTATGAGTGCTTCTCTTGCGAGTGAGTGGTGGTGGAGGGGTATATATCGGCATCTCCAAAATCCAACCGTTACACCTAAAGTGACCAACTCGGTGACACCGATGTGTGAATCTCGGTGGTTACGAGTTGCTACAAAGGTAGCAACTTTTGAATACCGGTGAGATCGATATAGAAATATTGGTGCTATCGATAAGGTGTCAAACGGTCATATTCCAAATCTCAATGACGCCAATCCAAAAACTCGGAGCTTCCGATTTTGTGAATCAAGGTAACATAAAGTTGGCAAGCTGAACTCAGTGGCACTGAATCAGAATTGGTTGCACTGATGATCTAGGGTTTGGCAGGGTTCTGTCTGAGGTTGGAAATCGGTGGGTCCGAGTGGAAGAAGTTGGTTGCGCTGATTTTCATGAAACACCTTGGATAGAGATTTGTGAGAGTGTTTGTGGGTGTTTTTGGTGACTATCACTTGTGCACGTGGAGCATCTTTGTTCACCAATAGTACCTTACCCCCTTTTTATAGTATTGGCTTTTCATATGGACGCAAAGTGATTTCTCACAAATTAAAATGCCGATTCCTCTTGCTTGAAGCTTTTGCCAATCAATTCCTTGCTTCTAGGGGTTTCTCCACAATCCTTTTACCAACCCATCATTGAACTTTTCCTGAAATATGCTTAGTGTAAATATTAGTTCAATGAGATATATGTTGTTATTAATTACCAAAACCACCAACAGAGTAAACGTTCTTTCAAGTCCATGCCTAAAGAAAGATGGGGGAAGACCGGACCCGAGGCCCCCTAGGGGTGGCTTGGACCCGGGTACGGGTGTCTCCTCGCACTCAACCGCGTGGCTTGCGAGGCACTGGGCCGCTACGGGCCTAGCACCCTCAGGAGGCGGCGGCAAAGGTGCACTCATTCCTTCATCAGGAGGGGACCTAAGGAGCAAATATTCAGAGATGTGCATCGTGCAGAAACCAAGGAAGGAAAAGTGCTTACTCATCCACGGCGATCCACTTGCCCTTCCTCAGGGGCCACGTTGTCGGGCTGCTGCGGCCCCCGGACTCCTTCCTCCATCGACACGTGTGGGGACCCAGGAATGGTCTACCAACGTCGAATGACACCCTGCAGCAGGGGCTGCAGCCATGCCTCTGGGCAAGGCGTCTCCTTCACCACTTGGAAGGTCATAGGCAGACGCTTGAGGGGCATGCGGCTCGGGGCGCTCTTCCACAGTTGATCAAGGGGCACTAAACTCGGGATCACCAGGGCATGGGGCCACCAGGAGAGTGTTGTCGTGAGGCCCCACATGGCCCTGGGGAAGCAAGGGCCACTCATCGAAGCATGGAATCTTCTGGGCAATGGCTCTCCCGTTCGTATAGTTGTACAAGGGGAGCCCCTCCGATGGAAGTGCGGTAGGTTCTCTACCAGTCAGGAGGTGGAGCGCCTCGCGCAATGCGCTGGAGGAAAGAGAAGACACATAAAGCCTCATTGAGGGACTCCTGGTTTAAGTGGTCCTTAGATAGCCGACCTGTTTCTCATGGGCCGGAGTATGTGGGCCGTTGGATGAGCATTGAATGATCGAAGGCCCCGTCGCCATGGTGGAAGTATGAAGGAGTCATGACGTGTCCTCCAAGTTGTCGATAGTAGATAGGCATGTTTTTTCCTTCGATGTGCAATTGACCATGTGTAAACCCTAGGTACCCTCGGCATCTATATAAGCCAGGAGGTTTTAGGTTATAGGAGAGAAGACAACTCATCTAGGGTTTCAATATTCGATCTTGATGTAGATCAACTCTGTAACCCACATATCATTAATACAATCAAGTAGGACATAGGGTATTACCTCCATAGGAGGGCCCGAACCTGGGTAAACATCGTCTCCTTCGTCTCCTGTTACCATCTATTCTAGTCTCATAGCTCGAGACCCCCTACCCGAGATGCGCCGGTTTTGACATCAACATTGGTGCTTTCATTGAGAGTTCCACTGTGATCGCCAAATAAATCGATGGCTCCCCTTGTCACAAGCAACGAGATCTGCAGCCAGGGGATTCTCACCTCGGATCAGATTCTTAGAAGCGGAGACATCTTGTCACACACCGACCCGATCGGCAATCTTGGCCAGATCAGAAACTTTTCCCCCGATCAAATAATAAAGTTTGGAACCCTAGAGTTTGTCGCTGATTCACGGGAAGAACTTGTTTTGATAGAACCCTCGAATCTTATGAAGCAGCCCTTAGGTATCGATGCCTCTACGCCGAAGACATTGGGCCCCGCTTCTGATGAAGTCGTCACCCCCAAACAGTCTATAACGCCCAATCCGGCCGATGTGACCGGATCCACCACGGCAAAATAGGATCCAGAGCCTCTTTCGTGCACTTCCGGAACCGCGACGCTGCATATCAACTCCACTCACTTCAGCGACACGCATCCTAGCATCGCCTCGTTTTTAAACAAGCTATTCGACCAGATTGACACCAGGTGTATGTCCGATGACCAGGTTCCGGTCTATGACTGGCTCGGGTTTAAACCCGACGGTAGGGAGATTCACGTCCCCATGGTCACCCACCTAGTCGCCACCATCGAGTGTCTGGCTGGGGGCTCGTCCCTCCAACGACCGGAAATAAAAACGGTTTATACCCCAGTCTCCGATCACCAAGACTTCGCTTGCAAACAAGAGCCGGAGTTCGCTCCAGAGACAGACCGGTAACGGTCCCCGATCTAACAGACAATTCGGAGTCTGTGATTCTGAACACACAACCTAGCGTGGAGTCAAAAAAATTCCCACCCACCACCCAAGACGATCACTCGGGCATCTCAGCAGAGCCCATGTCTTTGGACTTACGGGATGTTAAGTAGTTACCAGGAGAGTTGATTCACCATTATTTGGCCAGACTCCTCCTCGCTAGAGATAAAATACAGGGCCTCAGTGATCAAGAGATACTGGCAACCTTCAATCGCAATTGCCATGACGAAGGGATTCTCAACGCCCTGGCTCGCTGACACATTCGTGACTTCATGGGGCTGTCAGACTTGGTGCAAAAATATTGTGCCATGGGAAGCGCTTGGCAAGCCGAATGGTTAGTATCGGAACCAACCTTCACGAAGCACCCTAGAGGAGATCAAAAAAAGAGGATACCTCCAAAGCGGCCAGCCAGATTCGAAACTGCCGAAAAGAGAAACAGGCCCCTCTCAGGGGTCAGTACTATCCTTGATGGACTATTGGACAAACCATGCCCTATACATTCCGTATTGCTGAACACAAGCCCGACTCACAGCCTTAGAGCTTGCTGGGTTGTCAGGCAGGTCGCAAAAAGCGGTGAGGCCATTCGTGAGGCGCTACCGCCGAATAGGCGCTCCACATCCTCACCCAAATACAATGTCGAGGTCATGACAATCTACAAAATGTTACCCTCAAGGAACAGGAGGAAAAGAGCTCTTGAAGAACTCAAACAGGTCTACCATGTGACAGCAACAAGTGCATGGGTAGACATACCCATTACCTTCTGAGATACTGACCGACCAGCCATTCTTCCCGGTCATTCACCGGCCGCACTAGTCCTGAACCCCATCATCGATGGCTATAGGTCACAAGGTGTTAATGGAGGGTGAAAGTGGTTTAAACCTGATCTACGAAGACACCCTAGAAAAAATGCAGTTCGACCGATCTCCCATCGAGCATAGCAACACGACTTTACATGGAATCATTCTGGGGAAAGAGGCACGTTGTTCTAGACGCATCATCCTAAACGTAGTGTTCAACACTTTAACACCCAAGATGCGATCCTATCCTTATTTTGGCACGAGGGCCTCGATAGGGATAGAAGCGCATCTCGTCGTTTTGCAAGAATGGATATCCAAGTACATTTACTGAAGAGATGAGTTTATGGAATTGTCTTACACTTGCCACAAGCTACATCAAGATCATATCAATACAACAGCATATTCAAACATCATATAGAAGAGCAGGGCCCGACTATGGATGAAAACAAATGACAAAATTACATCCATCCTTGCTATCCCAGGCTGTCGCCTGGAACCCATCCTAGATCGATGAAGAAGAAGAAGAAGAACTCCAAATCAAAACAAGCATCGCGCTCACATCAAATCATCACATTACATGTACCTGCAACTGTTGTTGTAGTAATCAGTGAGCCACAGGGACTCAACAATCTCGTTTTCAAGGGTATCAAGACTATCAAAGCTTAATGGGTGAGGTATGATTAAGTTGTGAGGCTGTAGCAAGCACTAAGCATTTATTTGAGTGGCTAAATTACGAATACAGAAAGTAAAGTATGGTGGTCTACGCATAACGGATGTGAGCAAGTAATAATCACTAAGTGATCCTGAACACCTACTTACGTCAAACATAACCCAACCATGTTCTCTCTTGGATAAGGACTCGCGAGAAGAGACAGTCACGGTTACGCACACAGTTGGTGTATTTTATTAGAGTTTACTTCAAGTTCGCCATGACCGAGTGTTAAACAAAGTTTCCAGGTTGCCACATAACCGCGGGCACGGCTTTCCGAAAGATTTAACCCTGCAGCGGTGCTCCAAATCATCCATCAGATATTAACCACTCTCAGCAGGAATAACCTCGACCACGAATCCTATGATTTCATAGGCAATTCCATTAGAAAACCTCAACCTCAAGATTGTTGGAAATATGCCCTAGAGGCAATAATAAAATAGTTATTATTATATTTCCTTGTTCATGATAATCGTTTATTATCCATGCTATAATTGTATTGATTGGAACATGTTGCATGTGTGGATACATAGACACAACTATGTCCCTAGTATGCCTCTAGTAAACTAGCTTGTTGATCAAAGATGGTCAAGGTTTCCTAGCCATTGGAATGAGATGTCATTTGATAACGGGATCACATCATTAGGACAATGATGGGATGGACAAGACCCAAACTATAAACGTAGCATATGATCATGTCAGTTTATTGCTACAGTTTTTCTGCATGTCAAGTATATGTTCCTATGACCATGAGATCATGCAACTCACGAACCCCGGAGGAGTGCCTTGTGTAACTGGGTGACTATAAAGGTACTCTACAGGTATCTCCGAGGGTGTCTACTGGGTTGGCATGGATCAACACTGGGATTTGTTACTCGGTAATACAACATCACAATAAGCCTTGCAAGCAATGTTACTAAGTTTTAGTCACGGAATCTTGTATTATGGAATGAGTAAAGAGACTTGTCGGTAATGAGGTTGAACTAGGTATGGTGATACCGACGATCGAATCTCAGGCAAGTAACATACCGAAGAACAAAGGGAACATCATACGGGATTAACTAAATCCTTGACATAGAGGTTCGACCGATAAAGATCTTCATAGAATATGTTGGAACCAATATGGGCATCCAGGTCCCGCTATTGGTTATTTACCGTAGAGGTGTCTCGGTCATGTCTACATAGTTCTCGAACCCGCAGGGTCTTCACACTTAAGGTTCGGTGACGTTTGGGTGGTATAGAGTTACGTATGGTGGTGACCGAAGGTTGTTCAGAGTCCCATATGAGATCCCAGACGTCATGAGGAGCTGGAGAATGGTCCGGAGGTAAAGATTGATATATAGGAAGTCCTATTTTGGTCGCCAGAAAAGTTTCGGGCTCATCGGTAGGTTACCGGGAGTGCCGGTAGTGTACCAGGAGACCATCGGGAGGGGTATTTCGACCCAAGAGGCTACATGGGCTGTGGTAGAGTGAATACCAGCCCTTAGTGGGATGGTGGAAGTCCCACACAAGGCCCATGCAGCTGGGAAAGAAAAGCCCAAAGAGAAAAGGTGGAAAATAGGCAAAAAGGCAAAAAAGGAAGAGTCCTAGTCCTACTAGGATTGGAGGAGGAGGAGGACTCTCCTCCCTAGCTTCGGCCGAAGCCTCCTAGTGGGCTTGGCCCTTGTGCTAAGCCTCCTCCCTTCCTCTTATATATACTAGAGGTTTTAGGGGTTTTGCACATAGATTTCAACCACGTGCTACCCTCTCCTCTAGATCGTAGTTTCTCCTCTAGATCAATTTTAGCGGTGCTTAGGCGAAGCCCTGCTGGAATAGCTCCACCACCATCGCCGCAATGCCGTCGAGCTACCGGAGAACTCTTCTACCTCTCCGCTCCCTCTTGCTGGATCAAGAAGGCGGAGACCGTCATCAAGTCGTATGTGTGCTGAAGGCGGAGGTGCCGTCCGTTCGGTGCTAGATCACGACGGATCGTGTGTCGGGACCCCGATCCTAACTCATATGAATCCAGACTGTAACATATCACATCACTTTGCAGCCTCATGCACAGTAAGCTCCACGGCTGCAGCTTTACCTTAGCCGGGACCATTTGTGTCTTTTTGCTCACGTATGTGAACATGTCGCTGGCAATCAAACGACAGAGAACCCGGGCCGACATAACTAGTCATAGAACCCAAGCAGCACATCCGTACGGAAACAGGCATACGTAGCCCAGCAATGTAGGTGTCGACCTCAAGCGTGTGTAGACGAGTCGTAGCAGGCTACAGGGACTCCATTACACCGCGAGGCATTTCCCCGAAGGGACAGACACAACAGTAGAGAAGGATACATGTCGATCAATCAATGTGTCCGGAGAAATAGCAAGCTACCATGGCTCGATGGAAACACAAAGAGGCAGTTTCCCATAAAGAGTACTACTAAAGGCTCACAACTAGGTGTCAGATCCCATACATACCATTGCATGTCACACGTATGCACGACATGCCCGATATGCATAGATATAACCATGGCATCAGAACATAACCATACAACAACATGACTTCTATTTAAGAGGCTCAGACGAGCCTTGCATAATATGTTCTTACAGATAGGGGTCACATGACCCAAGACTCAAGTCATACAAACAAGTTCATACAAACCAAGCGGAAGCTTAAGCTATCTGAGTAAAGACAGATGAAAGGGGTAAAAAGGCACATGGCCTGACTATCTACAGCCCGCCACAGGGCATAAGGTCGTAGCTGGGACACCAGCTATTCGGCATCGTCGACATCTAGAAAGAACCCACCTGATGTGTCCTGGGTCTCATCTGCAACGTTTATTAAGCAAACGTGAGTACAAACGTACTCAGCAAGTCTTTAAAACAAACCTAGTCTAATCATGCTCATGTATCAACAAGGGAACTGGTGGAGTTTATGCAGCAATGCCAGCTTTGACTCATGGCTAACCTGCACTACTCAAATTTTAACTCATTGTTACAATTTTAGATATCGCACACGAGTCCACCAACTTCATAGTAATACACCACCATGGATTCACTTCCCTCTCCTGAGAGAGTGCCATCCACGGTACTCACACTTGTCTTCATATTTTTATGAGTATCCATTTGATTATCTATGAACAACAAAGTTCTCCAAGTAGTCCATATCCAAGGACGCGTCTATTCGAATAGTTTCATACCCTGCAGGGGTGTACTTCTTCCGACACGCTCTCGCCACTTATCGTTGTGTGCTCATAAAACCATGCACCTCGGCAACCTTCAAGCGGATGCCAGCGAGAGAGTCGGCCATGACTGTCAATCACATAAGACCTCTAGTCCAGGCTATCGCCTATTTGAGACTGAACCCACACAGAAGTCCGGCCGAAGTTTGCGCTACGGCCCCAAACGATGTGCGCAGGGTTCCCAAGCCCACCATTTGGGTGACCCTTGGTACACCGTGCCACTGCCTACCGTGTCATAACCCACCCCTAGGGTCAGCGCTACGCACGGCCTCCGGCATGCTATAAACACCAGAAACTACTTGCAACTCTTGGACCAAGGAATAAGCAACTGATAAGTCAAGAAGGGTCGAGTTACCGGAACCCAATGTGTGGTAGTAACTAGTCTTGGATCACAACACGGAACTCAGTTCCTAAGAACGGTGCCAATGAGACAACCCGCTATGCAGTCCTACATAGCCTCTCATCGCTACCTTTACCAAATTGGGTTCATCATAAGTAATCACATTAGAACAACATTGCTTCACTCAGTTCATCACCAAGATGAATAAGACTTGACACAACTCTAAGCATAGCAAGCATAGCAAGCAAAGAAAGCTAAGCACATCATGGCACAAGCATCTACCAGGTATGCTAGGTTGCAAGGTTTAGCTATTTACTATGACAATGACAGGTCATGCAGTAGATTAGGATCATCTACCGTGTATAACTAACATGGGGACGGCTCTCTGAGCTTATCCCTGTCGCGCCGGAGAGGGGGAGGCAGGCAGGCAGCTGCCGGCGTGGAGGCACGCCTGCGCGCGTGCTCCGGCCGCACGCCCGTCCTCCTGGCCGCCAGGAGGACGACAACCTCCCTGGGCCAGGTAGGCCGTCCTGGCCTGGGCCTAGGTAAGTTTCCTTTCCCCTTTTTTTCTTTTACTTTCTGTTTTCTAATTCTGACATTTGTTTTATTTTCTTTTCAGGTACAAATACTTTTATAAAATATCCCAAATATTTTGTAATATCAAGTTTGAATATTTCAAACTCCAATAAAAAGTTTCAGGATATTTTGAAATATCAAATAATGATAATGCTTTATTTGGAATTTTTAGAGGCTTTATCATTTAGTTTTATATTGCTATAGTTGTTCAAATATTTAAAATGGCCCCTGTTATAATCATGTCCATAATTATCAGACATAGGGAACATTTTGTAAGGGCATATTGAATTTGTTGAGTTTTCACAACTTTGAATTAATTTGATTCAAATATGAGCTTGGGGTTTCTTTTAGCCCCCATTTCATGTTGATGCAAAATTGAAACATGATGCACACACATGCTATCCTATGACATCTAGCTAGGGATGTGACAACTCACCCCCACTCAAAAGAATCTCGTCCCAAGATTTCGAAGTCGTCGAGAAGAGTGCGGGCTACTCTAGTCAAAGATGATCTTCTCTTTCCTATGTGGCCTCCTTTTCAGAATGGTGTGACCACTGAACCTTGAGAAACTTGATGTTCCGTCGCCGACTGGTACGCTCAGCTTGATTAAGAATACGAACAGGGTATTCTCGATATGTAAGGTTATCTTGGAGATCAAGCGCTTCGTGGTCTACCTCCTTGACGGGGTCCGAGAAGCAACGCCTGAGTTGCGAGACGTGGAAGACATCATGAACCTTGGAAAGATGCGACGGAAGTTCCAATTGGTAGGCAACCTCTCCTCATTTAGCAAGATTGCGCAAGGGTCCAATGTAACGAGGAGCCAACTTGCCCTTGATACCGAATCGATGGGTACCCTTCAAAGGTGTAACCCAAAGGTAAGCCTTCTCGTCAACTTCATAGGTCACGGCCTTATGATGGCGATCATATTGGCTCTTTTGACGAGATTGGGCTGTTTTGAACTTTTCACGAATAATGCGAACTTGCTCCTCTGCATCCTGGATCATATCCGGGCCAAAGAGTTGCCTCTCTCCGGTTTCCGACCAGTTAAGAGGTGTTCGACACCTTCGTCCATACAGAACTTCAAAAGGGGCTTTGCCCAAGCTTGATTGATAACTATTGTTATAAGAAAATTCGGCAAATGGAAGACATTTCTCCCAGTTCATACCGAAAGATATAACACAAGCTCGGAGCATGTCTTCGAGGATTTGATTGACTTGCTCAACTTGAGCACTTGATTGCGTGTGGAAAGCGGTGCTAAAGGATAGATGAGTCCGCATAGTGGTTTGAAAACTTTCCCAGAATCGGGAAGTAAAGATACTTCCGCGGTCTGAGTTAATCTCCAATGGAACACCATGAAGAGAGACTATTCGAGAAACATATAACTCCGCTAGCTGGCCAGCAGTTATACTCTCGCGAATAGGAAGAAAATGAGCCACTTTGGAAAGGCGGTCAATGACCACAAAGATAGCATTATTCCCTCTCTTGGTCCTAGGAAATCCGGTAACGAAATCCATACCGACCTTATCCCATTTCCATTCGGGAATAGCTAAAGGTTGAAGGGTGCATGATCATGGCATGATAGCATGTGTGTATGAGCTAATGCAACTAGTGTTCATGTTGATTTGAAATGAATTTGAATATAGGTTCAAAATCGTTCTTCATTTCAAATTCCATATACTAACCTATTAGTAATTGTCCATGTTCATATGTTTAGATTGCTTTAACATGCATGACAATAGCACCATTGGATTCATTGGATTTTTTTGATAAATTTTCATATATACATTATTTTCATCTGATTTACAGATTAATTTATATGAATTTTTGAATTTTTGAATAAAATCTGGAACTATTTTTAAACTAGAAAATAGAATTATGACATCATCCTGACGTCACAGTGACGTCAGTTGGTCGGCTGACCAGGCCAGAGTCAAACCTGACATGTGCGGACCACATGTCAGTGGCTCAATAATTTAACTAAATAATTAAAACTAATCCTAGTTAATTAGTATTTATAGGCCCACTGGTCAGTGACTAATTAGGTTAATTAACTTAATTAATTAATTTTTGTTAATCTAACTTAATTAGAGGGTCGGGCCCACTTGCCAGTTGACCTGGGGTCAAACCCCCGTGGTCAACTCCGGCAAGACCCACCGGCGTTGAGCTGCCGGTCGCTCCAGAGACGGCGGAGGGGCTCGGGATCCCTCCTCCGACGACCAAAAGGGCGGCGAAGGGCACCAAACGGACCTACACACACGCGTGCGCCCATTCCGACCCCTCCCAAGAGCTGAGATGGTCGGAATCGACGCCGGCGGCGAGCTTGGCGGCTGCCGGAGCTCGGGCGAGCACGATCCCTTCAAACCAGGGCACAACACAACCTCTACTTGGCACCTACGTCCTCTACGTAGCCTCACGAACACGACGGTGGCCTCTGATGGACCAGCTGGTAACCGGAGCATGGCCAGCATCGAGCTCGAGCGGTGAGGCACCTCGGACCTCGATGGAATCCGGCGCTAGAGCACACAAACGAAGGGGGAAAGAAGGGGAAATATCCAGGGGCTCACGACGGTTGCAAAGACGTCGAGAGCAGGCTCGGGGAGGGCCTGGAGCAGCGGCGAGCTTCACTTGCTTGCCGGCGGCCGGAGGTTGAAGACGACGGCGATGCAGCGATAGGGAGCTCCCGGTGGTGTGTGGCTTGGCGAGAAGGAAGAAGGGATCTAGGCGAAGCCTTTGGTGGGCTCAGAAGGGCGCGGGGGCGGCTAGAACAGCGGTGCTACAGCGGTGAGCAGCTCGGCCATGGTGAAGTAGAGGAGGGGAGAAAGAGAGGCGGGCGAGAGAGAGAGATAGAGAGAGGGGGCGATGGGGATGGTTCTGGGAGCTTATCCCTGTCGCGCTGGCGAGGAGGAAGCAGGCAGGCAGCTGCCGGTGTGGAGGCACGGCAGCGCGCGCACGCCGGCCACACTCCCGTCCTCCTGGCCGCCAGGAGGACGATGACCTCCCTGGGCCAGGTGGGCCGGCCTGGCCTGGGCTTCTTTCTCCTTTTTTTCTTTTTTCATTTCTTTTCTAGTTTCTGACATTTGTTTAATTCTTTTTCAGGTACAAAATGACTTTGCAAAATATCCCAAGTATTTTCTATAATGGAGTTTGAATATTTCAAACTTATCTAAAAAGTTTCAGGATATTTTGAAAACAAAAGTAATGATAATGCTTTATTTGGCATTTTCAGGAGCTTTAACATTTATTTTTAAATTATTTTGGATGTTAAAATATGTAAAATGGTCCCTGTTATAATAATGTCCAAATTTATCAGACATAGGAAACATTTTTAAAGAGCATTTTGGATTTGATGAATTTTCATCAACTTTGAATTGTTTTGATTCAATGTGAGCTTGGGGTTTCTTCAACTTCCCATTCAAGTTGATGCCAAATTGAAACATGATGCAAACATATGTTGTTCCTATGAATTCTAGCTAGGGATGTGACAACTCACCCCCACTCAAAAGAATCTCGTCCCGAGATTTTGATGTTGTCGGGAAGAGCGCGGGGTACTCTAGTCGAAGACGATCTTCTCTTTCCCATGTGGCCTCCTTTTCAGAATGGTGTGACCACTGAACCTTGAGAAACTTGATGTTCCGATGCCGAGTGGTACGCTCAGCTTCATCAAGAATACGAACAGGGTATTCTCGATATGTAAGGTTATCTTGGAGATCAAGCGCTTCGTGGTCTACTTCACGGACAGGGTCCGAGAAGCAACGCCAGAGTTGCGAGATGTGGAAGACATCATGAACCTTGGAAAGATGCGGTGTAAGTTCCAATTGGTAGGCAACCTCTCCTCGTTTAGCAAGAATGCGAAAAGGTCCAATGTAACGAGGAGCCAAATTTCCCTTGATACCGAATCAATGGGTACCCTTCAGAGGTGTAACCCGAAGGTAAGCCTGCTCGTCAACTTCATAGGTCACGACCTTATGATGGCGGTCATATTGGCTCTTTTGACGAGATTGGGCTGTTTTCAACTTTTCACGAATAATGCGAACTTGCTCCTCTGCATCCTGGATCATACCCGGGCCAAAGAGTTGCCTCTCTCCGATTTCCGACCAGTTAAGAGGTGTTCGACACCTTCATCCATAGAGAACTTCAAAAGGTGCTTTGCCCAAGCTTGATTGATAAGTATTGTTATAAGCAAATTCGGCAAATGGAAGATATTTCTCCCAGTTCATACCGAAAGATATAACACAAGCTCTCAACATGTCTTCGAGGATTTGATTGACTCGCTCAACTTGACCACTTGATTGCAGGTGGAAAGCAGTGCTAAAGGATAGATGAGTCCCCATAGCAGTTTGAAAACTTTCCCAAAATCGGGAAGTAAAGATACTTCCACGGTCTGAGTTAATCTCCAAAGGAACACCATGAAGAGAAACTATTCAAGAAACATACAACTCCGCTAGCTGGCTAGCAGTTATACTCTCACGAACAGGAAGAAAATGAGCCACTTTGGAAAGGCGGTCGATGACCACAAAGATAGCATTATTCCCTCTCTTAGTTTTGGGAAATTCGGTAATAAAATCCATACCGACTTTATCCCATTTCCATTCAAGAATAGCTAAAGGTTGAAGGGTGCCAGCAGGCCTTTGATGTTCTGCTTTCACGCGACAACAAACGTCGCAGTTAGCAACGAACTGAGCAATTTCTCTCTTCATCCTAGTCCACCAGAACCTCTGGCATAGGTCCTGATACATCTTGGTACTACCCAGATGAATTGAGAGGGGAGAATCAGGAGCCTCCTTAAGGATCAACTGTCTTAGATGTTGCTTCTTCAGGATCACCAAACGGTTCTCAAAGAAGACAACACCCCGATCATCTTCCGAGAAGCATCTAACATTACCCTACTTAATGTTTTTCTTGATCCGAGATATCCCGGCATCATGCTTCTTGGCTTCTATAATTTGATCTGTAAGTGTAGGTCTCGTCACCAAGTTGGATAGGAATCCTTGAGGAACAAGGTGAAGGTTCAACTTCCGAAATTCCTCATGGAGAAGTGGTTGACCTTGTTGTAACATCAGATTGTTGCAATAAGACATATGACTTAGTGCATCAGCCATAACATTGGCTTTCCCCGGGGTGTAAGTTATCCCTAAGTCATAATCTGTAATCAGCTCAACCCATCGTCTTTTCCTGAGATTCAAATCCGGCTAGGTATATTTTAGACTTTGGTGATCAGTTTAAATTTCACAACGATTACCCAGAAGGTAATGTCGCCATGTTTTCAGGGCATGGACTACAGCTGCAAGCTCAAGATCATGTGTTGGAGAATTATCCTCATGTGGACGCAACTGTCGAGAAGCGTATGCAATCACATGATGATCTTGCATGAGAATGCAACCTAATCCTTGTCGTGAGGCGTTACAGTAGATAACAAAGTCCTTAGAGAAGTCTGGTGGCACCAGAACGGGAGCAGAGGTTAGTCGTATTTTCAACTCCTAAAAACTGTGCTCGCATTGTGGGGTCCACTCGAACTTTTTATCTTTCTTGAGGAGTTCAATCAGAGATTTCGCAACCTTGGAGAAGTTCTCGACAAAGCGGCGACAATAGCTTGCTAAGCCAAGGAAACTCCGAACTTGCTTAACCGATTCAAGTTGAGTCCAATCAAGGATGGCCTGAACTCTCTTGGGATTGATAGCAATACCTTTACCAGATATCACGTGGCCCAGATAGGTCACTTATGGCAACCAAATTCACACTTGGAGAATTTGGCGTACAGACGGTGCTCTTAAAGTTTCATCAATACCAGCCTTAGATGCTTGCAATGTTCTTGTTTGTTCCTCAAGTAGATGAGTATATCGTCGAGGTAAACCACGACGAATTTATCTAAATACTCCATGAAGATCAAGTTCATCAAACGAGAGAAGGTGGCTGGGGCATTGGTTAAACCGAAGGACATAACGGTGTGCTCGTATTGGCCATAACGAGTCATAAAGGCCGTTTTTGGAATGTCCCCGTTCTTAATTCTGATTTGATGGTATCCCAACCTCAAACCCATTTTGGAAAAGACAGAGGATCCGGCGAGTTGACCATACAAATCGTTGATCCTGGGAAGCAGATACTTGTTCTTTATGGTGACCAGATTCATTGGCCGATAATCCATAACCATCCGATCCGATCCATCCTTCTTCTTGACGAAGAGAACAGGACAAGCCCAAGGAGAAGAGCTGGGACGGATGAAACCTTTCTTCAAAGCCTCATCGAGTTGGATCTTAAGTTCGGCTAGTTCTAAGGGTGCCATCTTATAGGGTCTTCTGGCTATTGGGACAGTCCCTGGAACGAGCTCTATCACAAACTCAACATCTCTGACAGGAGGAATTCCTGGCAGTTCTTCTGGAAAGACATCCGGAAAGTCACGGACTACCGGAATATCTTCTAACTCTGGAAAGGGGCTAGCATTGCGGGAGTAGAGTTGGCGCTTGGTTGTTCGAGTGGAGACATTAACTATCTCACCCGATGGATGTGTAAGTTGAACATTCCAAGTGTGAGTATCAATCTTAGCATAGTGGGCTTTCATCCAATCCATGCCTAGAATGATACTGATGTCCGAAGACTTGAGGGCTATCAAAGATGCTAGGAAGACTAGCCTATCCACCAGAATCTCATTATCATGGCTCACTATAGAAGTTTGCCATTTTGAACCAGGAGTTTGAACTACTAAAGGAGTAGGCATATCACAAAAAGACATGTTATGCAACTGTGCATAACTTTCTGAAATGAAAGAATGAGATGCCCAGTATCAAATAGAACAAAAGTTGGATGACTATTGACAAGGAGCGTACCTAGGATAACATCAGGATCCTCAAGGGCTTCCTCAGCAAACACATAGTTCACTCGTCCACGAACAGGAGCTGGTTTCACATAAAAGGCTTTTCCTGGCTTTCCACGTCCAGCGGGCTTACCATTATTCTGGGGACACTCACGGGAGTAGTGTCCCGGTTCTCCGCATTTGTAGAAAACCACGGTGGCACAGGGCGCAACATTTGTAGGCAGTCCTCCAAATGGCCTGACTGGAGGATTGGGCTGAGCTGGGCAAGGCGCCTGGAAGGATGGCCTTGCATTGTATCTTGGCGGCAGGGCGGCATTGGGCACCCAGACCCGGCGTTTATTGGGGCTCGAGCCAGATGCGGGGCTGAAGTCATGGTTGTGCTTTCTTGTGGCCTGATAATCAGTCTGTCCAGTCTCGACATTGATAGCCTTGTTGACGAGAGCCTGGAAAGTGGTGCAATCATGCAGGCGCAGGTCTCGACGGAGCTCAGGATTAAGTCCCTTGCGGTACCTAGCCTGCTTCTTGGCATCAGTAGAAACTTCCTAAGGAGCATAGCGAGCAAGGTTTCCAAACTCATGACTATAGGCATCCACTGACAGTCTGCCCTGGGTGAAGGCACAGAATTCCTCTCTCTTATGATCCATCAGCCCTTCCGGGATGTGATGGGTACGAAATGCAGCACTGAATTCTGTCCAAGTTGGTGCGGGGCCTGCGGGACGCATGGCTTGAAAATTTTCCCACCACGGATTGGCGGGTCCTTCTAAAAAGTAAGTTGCAAAGGTCACCTTGTTGTCCTCGAACACATTGGCAGCCCGGATCTTGTGGTACATGCTAGTCAGCCAGTCATCTGCGTCGAGTGGGTTGACAGAATGATGATACTTGGGTGGGCACATTCTGATGAAATCATCGAGTGACACGCCATCATTGAAATCATTGCGGGGAGCACGTGCTGTTTTCTGCTCAATTCGCTCCAATAGCATGTTGGTCTCTCTCTTGTTCCTTTCGGCTTCAAGCGTCACTTCTGCCAGAGAAGGTGCATGTGGCAGATCCTCTTGCCTTGGCTGGCTTCCCTCGCCCTGCTCAAGGGCAGGCACGGGGTTATTCCTAGTTGCCACCATCCTGGCAAAACAAAGCCACAGCTTAATCATAGGGGACAACAACTCTAAGACATGAGATAAGGAATGTACTGGACAACATGGCATGCAGGGTAAACATCAATCAACATGGTAAAACAACTGCCATATGAACACCATGATTCGTACACACCATGACATAGTTCAGTACCAGCCAACTAAAATACAACTATGGAGAGATGACACAACTCATCAGAGGCATTACAAGCTTCCTATACATTATCTATCAACACCTTCGGAACTCAACTCTCAACCTCATCATATCCCACAAGACACGCAGGACTGTGGCGATACGATTACTACCATACTAGAACTAACATCCACGTACTCAAGCATCACCGTAGAATGCCTCATACAGGTTACCCCCATGACCCGGGAGCTGGATCTAAGGATCTGGGAACACTCTAGCCTATGATCCTTGGGAACCGTAAGGACACGGATGTGGCCTTGGTCCCCTTGTTGGTGGCAACAGCGGTCCTCGAAGAGGGGTGATGCCTCCAACATCGGGCCAGTCTACGTGTGCTGGCGGATGAGTCTGCGATGGGGTCAGCATCTCCAAATCTCCATAGCTTGTCTACACGACAGGTGCCAACTGCGTCAGGGCTATCCAAAGACGTGCACGGGTGGCATAAAGCTCCATGCGAAGGGCACGTGCATCACGATCCCTATTCTCCAACATCTGAGCGGTCACCTGTAGCCTAGGATCCTCATGGGAATGATCATAGTAGGCTGCACTAAGATAACCATCCTCTCCTCCCATAGAAGCAGGAACATAACAAAACTCTGTGTTCTGAAGCAGACCATGGCGAAACCTCATGATAGTCAGCATGGTGTAAGCGGCCTCCTGAACTGCCATATCTATGGTGACACCTAATCCATAAGTCCAGTGAAGCGGCTCTACAGCTCCAGGATATGAAGGATAAATCTCGATGGTACACAGATACTTACTCTAGTTGAAATCTCGATACTGTTCCTCCACTGTGTACTCTGGGTACCAACGGTAACCAGCCTCCATCATAACTCTAACCAACATGGCCGTGTGACCCGGTACATCGATGCACCTGGTCAGACGGACCACCTGATGGAAGGACGAGGGGGCATCTGAAACAGAGAATGATGCAAAGACATTAGAGACTGTAGCAAAAATTGGACAGCATAACGGCTGTAATTGCTCAAAAATGATTTTGAGACAACTGCAAAAGATTGGAAAAGCATAACCACTTGACTTTCTAGACTCAAATCTCTTCTCCATCTGTTTGTCACACCAACAATACTTAAGTACCCACATTCACTTGTAAACAAGCTAGCTAGTGGTCCATGGTTAGTAACTCGGCATCCTAAGCAATGGATGAGAAGCCTAGTTCTTATCCCCATAGAAAAGATGTGAATGACTCAGAATAGAATAACTTGGGAATAGGAGTAAAAAGAGCCTTACGTTCCCTTCCACAATCAATTCCCCTACTTTTCTATAGTGTTTCTAGACTCAACTTGGACCGGTTTGGCTTGGTAGTCCTACAGTCAGTCAGGCTCTGATACCAACGCTATCGGGACCCCGATCCTAAGTCATATGAATCCAGACTGTAACATATCACATCACTTTGCGGCCTCAAGCACGGTAAGCTCCATGGCTGCAGCCTTACCTTAGCCGGGACCGTTTGCGTCTTTTTGCTCACGTATGTGAACATGTCGCTGGCAATCAAACGATAGAGAACCCGGGCCGACATAACTAGTCAGAGAACCCAAGAAGCTCATTCGTACGGAAACAGGCATAAGTTACCCAGCAATGTCGGTGTCGACTTCAAGCGTGTGTAGATGAGTCGTAGCAGGCTACAGGGACTCCATTACACCACGAGGCATTTCCCCGAAGGGACAGACACAGGAGCAGAGAAGGATACATGCCGATCAATCAATGTGTCCGGAGCAGTAGCAAGCTACCATGGCTCATTGGAAGCACAAAGAGGCAGTTTCCCGTAAAGGGTACTACTAAAGGCGCACAACTAGGTGTCGGATCCCATACATACCGTTGCACGTCACACGTACGCACGACATGCCCTATATGCATAGATACAACCATGGCATCACAACATAACCATACAACAACATGACTTCTATTTAAGAGGCTCAGACGAGCCTTGCATAATATGTTCTTACAGATAGGGGTCACAGGACCCGACACTCAAGTCATACAAACAAGTTCATACAAACCAAGCGGAAGCTTAAGCTATCTGAGTACAGACAGATGAAAGGGGTAAAAAGGCACATGGCCTGACTATCTATAGCCCGCCACAGGGCATAAGGTCGTAGCTGGGACACCAGCTATTCGGCATCATCGACATCTAGAAAGAACCCACTTCATGGGTCCTGGGTCTCATCTGCAACGTTTATTAAGCAAACGTGAGTACAAACGTACTTAGCAAGTCTTTAAAACAGACCTAGTCTAATCACGCTCATGTATCAACAAGGGAAGTGGTGGAGTTTATGCATCAATGCCAGCTTTGACTCATGGCTAACCTGCACTACTCAAATTTTAACTCATTGTTACAATTTTACATATCGCACACGAGTCCACCAACTTCATAGTAATACACCACGATGGATTCACTTCCCTCTCCTGAGAGAGTGCCATCCACGGTACTCACACTTGTCTTGATATTTTTATGAGTATCCATTTGATTATCTATGAACAGCATTGTTCTCCAAGTATTCCATATCCGAGGACGCGGCTATTTGAATAGTTTCATACCCTGCAGGGGTGTGCTTCCTCACACACGCTCTCGCCACATATCGTTGTGTGCTCATAAAACCATGCACCTCGGCAACCTTCAAGCGGATGCCCAGCAAGGGAGTCGGCCATGACCGTCAATCACATAAGACCTCTAGTCCAGGCTATTGCTTATTTGAGACTGAGCCCGCACGAAAGTCCGGCCGAAGTATCCGCTATGGCCCCAAACGATGTGTGCAGGGTTCCCAAGCCCATCATTTGGGTGACCCTTTGTACACCATGCCACTGCCTACCATGTCGTAACCCACCCCTAGGATAAGCGCTATGTACAGCCTCTAGCATGCTATAAACACCAGAAACTACTTGCAACTCCTGGACCAAGGACTAAGCGACTGATAAGTCGAGAGGGGTCAAGTTACCGGAACCCAATGTGTGGTAGTAACTAGTCTTGGATCACAATACGGAACTCAGTTCTTAAGAATGGTCCCAATGAGACAACCCGCTATGTACTCTTACATAGCCTCTCATCGCTACCTTTACCAAATCGGGTTCATCATAAGTCATCACATTAGAACAACATTGCTTCACTTAGTTCATCACCCAGATGAATCAGACCTGACACAACTCTAAGCATAGCAAGCATAGCAGGCAAAGAAAGCTAAGCACATCATGGCACAAGCATCTACCAGGTATGCTAGGTTGCAAGGTTTAGCTATTTATTGTGACAATGACAGGTCATGCAGCAGATTAGGGTCATCTACCGTGTATAACTGACATGTGGTCGAATGTCCTAATGCAATAAACAAGAGCAGGAGCAAGAGAGTGGGGGGTTGCTTGCCTTGCTGGGTAGCGGGAAGGTTCTCTCCTTCGTTGGAATACTCGGGGGTATCCTCGAAAGCAGGGCCTACCGCAATGCGGATAAGAAACAATCAATACGCGCAAGTGCAACAATATGATGCATGATCATGGCATGATAGCATGTGTGGATGAGCTAATGCAACTAGTGTCCATGTTGATTTCAAATGAATTTCAATATAGGTTCAAAATCGTTCTACATTTCAAATTCGATATACTAACCTATTAGTAATTGTCCATGTTCATCTATTTAGATTGCTCTAACATGCATGACAATAGCACCATTGGATTCATTGGATTTTTCTGATAAATTTTCATATATAAATTATTTTCATCTAATTTACAGATTTATTTATATGAATTTTTGAAGTTTTGAATAATTTTTGGAATTATTTTTAAACTAGAAAATAGAATTATGACATCAGCCTGACATCACAGTGACGTCAGCTGGTCGGCTGACTAGGCCAGAGTCAAACCTGACATGTGGGGACCACATGTCAGTGGTTCAATCATTTAACTAAATAATTAAAACTAATCCTGGTTAATTAGTATTTCTGGGCCCACTGGTCAGTGGCTAATTAGGTTAATTAACTTAATTAATTAATTTTTGTTAATCTAACTTAATTAGAGGGTCCGGCCCACTTGCCAGTTGACCTAGGATCAAACCCCCGTGGTCAACTCCGGCAAGACCCACCGGCGTTGAGCCGCCGGTGGCTCCAGAGACGGTGGAGGGGCTCGGGATCCCTCCTCCGGTGACCAAAAGGGCGGCGGAGGGCACCAAATAGACCTAAACACATGCGCGCGTCCATTCCGACCCCTCCCGGGACCTGAGATGGTCGGAATCAACGTCGGCGGCGAGCTTGGCGTAGTCGTGCTCGCAACTGAGCACATAGTCATGCTTAGGATCATCCCAGGCAGCTCTAGGAACCCTCAGGTGGCTCGTTCAAGCTCCGTCTCGATGAGCCCGTGCTCGCCCGAGCTCCGGCGGCCGCCGTGCTCATCGCCTGCGCTAATTCCGGTCATCCGAGCCCCTGGGAGGTGTCGGGCTCGACGCGCGCGAGCGAGCAGAGTAGATCGGTGCCCTCCGCTGTCCGTTTGGTCGCCGGAGGACGAATCCCGACCCCCTCTGCCGTCCCTGACGTCGCTGGTGGCTCAACGCCGGCGAGTCAACTAGTTTGACCACCAGGGGTTTAACCCCTGGGTCACTGGCAAGTGGGGTCAGGCTTTGTTAATCAAATCCCGATTAGCAATTTAATTAATTAATATAATTAACCTAATTAGTCACTAACAAGTGGGCCCAGTGTTGATTAAGTAATTAGGATTATTTTTAATTCTCTAATTAAGTAATTGAGTCACTAACATGGGGGCCCCACCCTGTCAGGTTTGACCTGGCCCGATCAGCTGACCTGCTGACGCCATGATGACGTCAGGCTGATGAAATAAAAGGAATTTCTAGTTTTAAAATAATTCCAAAAAATGTTTAAAACTTCAAAAATTCATATCAATTAATCTGTAACTCAGATTGAAATAATTTATATATGAACATTTATCAAAAAAATCAAATGAATCTAATGGTGCTATTATCATGCATGTTAGAGCAACGTATGTAGAAGAACATTGACATTTGCTAATAGGTTAATATATGGAATTTGAAATGAAGAACAATTTTGAACCTATATTGAAACTCACTTCAAATTAACTTGGACATTAACTGCATCAGATCATCCATACATGCTGCCATGTCATGATGGTAGGCCCTGCTTCTGAGGATACCCCCGATTATTCCAACGTAGGAGAGAACCTTCCCGCTACCCAGCAAGGCAAGCAACCCCCTTGATCATTCCGATAACATCCCACTCTCTCGCTCCTGCTCTTGTTTATTGCATTAGGACAAACATTCACTTGTCTGTCATACACAGTAGATGAACCTATTGTTTTGCATGACCTGTCATTGTCACAGTAAATAGCTAAACCTTGCAACCTAGCATACCTGGTAGATGCTTGTGCCATGATGTGCTTAGCTTACTTTGCTTGCTATGCTTGCTATGCCTAGAGTTGTGTCAGGTTTGTTTCATCTGTGTGATGAACTGGAGTGAAACCATGTTGTTCTGATGTGATAAGCTTATGATGAACTCGATTTGGTAAAGGTAGCGATGAGAGGCTATGTAGGAGTACATAGCGGGTTGTCTCATTGGGACCGTTCTTAGGAACTGACTTCCGTGTTTGTGATCCAAGACTAGATACTACCACACGCTTGGGATACTTAATTGACCCTCTCGACTTATCAGTCCCTTAGTCCTTAGTCCAGGAGTTGCAAGTACTTTCTAGTGTTTATAGCATGCTGGAGGCCATGCATAGCGCTGACCCTAGGGGTGGGTTACGATGTGGTAGGCAGTGGCACGGTGTACCAAGGGTCACCCGAATGGTGGGCTTGGGAACCCTGCACACATCGTTTGGGGCCGTACCGGGAACTTCGGCCAGACTTCCGTGCGGGTTCAGTCTCAAATAGGTGATAGTCTGGACTAGAGGTTTTATGTGATTGACGGTCGTGGCCGACTCCCTCGCTGGGCGTCCGCTTGAAGGTTGCCGAGGTGCATGGTTTTATGAGCACACAGCGATAGGTGGTGAGAGTGTGTGTGAATAAGTACACCCCTGCAGGGTATGAAACTATTCAAATAGCCGCATCCTCGGATATGGACTACTTGGAAAGCTTATGTTGTTCATAGATAATCAAATGGATACTCATAAAAATATCAAGACAAGAGTGAGTACCGTGGATGGCACTCTTCCAGGAGAGGGAAGTGAATCCATGGTGGTGTATTATCATGGAGTTAGTGGACTCATGTGCGATATCTAAAATTTAAACAAAGAGTTAAAATTTTGTAGTGTAGGTTAGCCATGAGTCAGAGCTGGCATTGCTGCATAAACTCCACCCCCCCTTTGTTGATACATGAGCATGAATAGACTAGGTCTGCTTTAAAGACTCGTTGAGTATGTTTGTACTCATGTTTGCTTAATAAATGTTGCAGATGAGACCCAGGACCCATCAGGTGGGTTCTTTCAAGATGTCGACGATGCCGAATAGCTGGTGTCCCAGCTACGACCCTATGCCCTGTGGCGGGCTGTAGATAGTTAGGCCATGTGTCTTTTTACCCTTTCATCTATCTGTACCCAGACAGTTTACGCTTCCGCTTGGTTTGTAAGAACTTGTTTGTATGACCTGAGTGTCGGGTCATGTGACCCCTATCTGTAAGAACATCTTATGCAAGGCTCGTCTGAGCCCCTTAAATAAAAGTTGTTGTATCGTTATGTTGTGATGCCATGGTTGTATCTATGCATATCGGGCATGTCGTGCGTACGTGTGATGTGCAATGGTATTTATGGGATCCGACACCTAGTCATGTGCCTTTAGTAGTACTCTTTACGGGAAGCTGCCTCTTTGTGCTTCCACCGAGCCATGGTAGCTTTCTACTGCTCCAAACACATTGATTGACCGACATGCCTCCTTCTTTGTTGTTGTGTCTGTCCCTTCGGGGAAATGTCTCGCATTGTAATGGAGTCCCTATAGCCTGCTACGACTCGTCTACATGAAGTGGTGGCATTTATGTCTCACGGCGTAATGGAGTCCTTGTACCTTGCTATGACTCGTCTACACACGCTTGAGGCCGACATGTGCATTGCTGGGTTACGTATGCTTGTTTCCGTACGGATGTGCCACTTGGGTTCTATGACTAGTCATGTCGGCCCGAGTTCTCTGTCGTTTGATTGCCAGCGACATGTTCACATACGTGAGCCAAAAGACGCAAACGGTCTCGGCTAAGGTAAGGCTGCAGCCGTGGAGCTTACCATGCGTGAGGCTGCAAAGTGATGTGATATGTTATAGTCTGGATTCATATGACTTAGGATCGGGGTCCCGACAGCGTTGGTATCAGAGCCTGACTGACTCTACGATTACCAAGCCAAACCGGTCGAAGTTGAGTCTAGAAACACTATAGAAAAGTAGGGGAATTGATTGTGGAAGGAAACATAAGGCTCTTTTTACTCCTATTCCCAAGTTATTCTATTCCGAGTCATTCTCATCTTTTCTACAGGGATAAGAACTAGGCTTCTCATCTATTGCTTAGGATGACGAGTTACTAACCATGGACCACTAGCTAGCTTGTCTGCAAGAGAATGTAGGTACTCAAGTATTGTTGGTGTGACAAACAGATGGAGAAGAGATTTGAGTCTAGGAAGTCGAGTGGTTATGCTTTTCGATTCTTTTGCAGTTGTCTCAAAATCCTTTTTGAGCAATTACAGCCATTATGCTATCCAATTTCTGCTAGTCTCTAATGTCTTTGCATCATTCTCTGTTTCAGATGCCTCCTCGTCCTTCCTGTTAGGTGGTCCGTCTGATCAGGTGCATCGATGTACTGGGTCACACGGCCTTGTTTGTTAGAGTTATGATGGAGGATGGTTACAATTGGTACCCAGAGTACACAGTGAAGGAACAGTATTGAGATTTCAACCAGAGCCAGTATATGTGTACTGTTAAGATATATCCTTCATATTTTGGAGCTGCAGAGCCGCTTCACCGGACTTATGGATTAGGTGTCACCATAGATATGGCGGTTCAGGAGGCCGCCTACACCATGCTGACTATCATAAGGTTTCACCATGGTCTGCTTCAGAACACAGAGTTTTGTTATGTTCCTGCTTCTATGGGACGAGAGGATGGTTATCTTAGCGCAGCTTACTATGATCATTCCCATGAGGATCCTAGGCTGTAGGTGACCGCTCAGATGTTGGAGAACAAGGATCGTGATGCACGTGCCCTTCGCATGGAGCTTTATGCTACCCGTACACGTCTTTGGACAGCCCTGACGTTGTTGGCACCTATCGTGCAGACAGGCTATGGAGATTTGGAGATGCTGAACCCATCGCGGACTCATCTGCCGGCATGCGTAGACTGGCCCGATGTTGGAGGCATCACCCCTCTTCGAGGACTGTTGTTGCCGCTAGCAAGGGGACCAAGGCCACATCCGTGTCCTTACGGTTTCCAGGGATCACAGGCTAGAGTGTTTCCAAATCCTCAGGTTCAGCTCTCGGATCACGGGGGTAACCTGTATGAGGCATTCTACGGTGATGCTTGAGTACGTGGATGTTAGTACTGGTATGCTAGTAGTCGTATCGCCTCAATCCTGCGTGTCTTGTGGGATATGACCAAGGTTGAGAGTTGAGTTCCGGAGGTGTAGATAGATAATGTATAGCACGCTTGTAATGCCTCCAATGAGTTCTGTCATCTCTCTGTAGTTTGTTTTCAGCTTGGGCTTGTACTGAACTATGTCATGGTGTGTATGAATCATGGTGTTCATATGGCAGTTGTTATTACCATGTTGTTTGGATGTTTACCCTGCATGCCGTGTTGTCCAGTACATTCCTTATCTCATGTCTTAGAGTTGTTGTCCTCTATGGCTAAGCTATGGGTTTGTTTTCCCAGGATGGTGGCAACTAGGAATAACCCCGTGCCTGCCCCTGAGCAGGGCGAGGGAAGCCAGCCAAGGCAAGAGGACATGCCACATGCGCCTTCTTTGGCAGAAGTGATTCTTGAAGCTGAAAGGAACAAGAGAGAGACCAACAAGCTATTGGAACGAATTGAGTAGAACACAACGCGTGCTCCTCGCAATGATCACAATGATGGCATGTCACTCGGTGATTTCATCAAGCTGTGCCCACATAAGTATCATCATTCGGTCGACCCACTCGACGCGGATGACTGGCTGTCCAGCATGTTCTACAAGATCCGGGCTGCCAATGTGTCCGAGGCCAACAAGGTGACCTTTGCTACTTACTTTCTGGAAGGACCCGCAGATCTGTGGTGGGAAAATTATGAAGCCATTCGTCCAGCAGGCCCCGCACCAACTCGGACAGAATTCAGTGCAACATTTCATACCCATCACATCCTGGAAGGGCTGATGTATCGCAAGAGAGAGGAATTTTGTGCTTTCACCCAGGGCGGACTGTCCGTGGATGTCTATAGCCGTGAGTTCGGCAATCTTGCTCACTATGATGCGGAGGAAGTTTCAACTGATGCCAAGAAACAGGCTAGGTTCCGCAAGGGACTTAACCTCGAGCTCCGTCAAGATCTGCGCCTGCATGAGTGCACAACCTTCCAGGCTCTCGTCAACAAAGCTATCAATGTCGAGTCTGGACAGACTGACTATGAGGCGACAAGGAAGAACAACCATGACTTCAGCCCTGCATCTGGCTCGGGCTCCACCAAACGCCGGGTCTGGGTGCCCAACGCAGCTCTGCTGCCAAGATACACTGCGAGGCCATCCTTCCAGGCGCCTCGCCCAGCTCAGCCCAATCCTCCAGCCACGCCATTTGGAGGTCCGTCTGCCAATGTTGCTCCCCGTGCCACTGTGGTCTGCTACAAATGTGGACAACTAGGACACTACTCTCGTGATTGTCCTCAGAACAATGCTAAGCCCGCTGGATGTCAGAAGCCGAGAAAAGCTTTCTATGTGAAGCCAGCTCCTGCTCGTGGAAGAGTGAACTATGTTTCTGCTGAGGAAGCCATCGAGGATCCTGATGTTATCCTTGGTACGCTCCTTGTCAATAGTCGTCTAGCATCTGTTTTATTTGATACTTGGGCATCTCATTCTTTCATCTCAGAAAGTTATGCATAGTTTCATAACATGTCTTTTTGTGATATGCCTACTCCTTTAGTAGTTCAGACTCCTGGTTCGAAGTGGCAAACTTCTAGAGTGAGCCATGATAATGAGATTCTGGTGGATAGGCTAGTCTTCCTAGCATCTTGGGTAGCCCTCAAGTCTTCGGACATCAATATCATTCTAGGCATGGATTGGATGAAAGCCCACTATGCTAAGATTGATACTCATACTAGGAATGTTCAACTTACACA
Organism: Hordeum marinum; assembly: GCA_022496015.1. NCBI lineage: Eukaryota > Viridiplantae > Streptophyta > Magnoliopsida > Poales > Poaceae > Hordeum > Hordeum marinum. The sequence continues at coordinate 154,423,123 of CM039678.1, forward strand.
TCCATCGGGTGAGATAGTTAATGTCTCCACTCGAACAGCCAAGCGCCAACTCTATTCCCTCAATGCTTGCCCTCTTCCAGAGTTAGAAGATATTCCGTAGTCTGTGACTTTCCGGATCTCTTTCCAGAAGAACTGCCAGGAATTCCTCCTGTTAGAGATGTTGAGTTTGTGATAGAGCTCATTCCAGGGACTGTCCCAATAGCCAGAAGAACCTATAAGATGGCACCCTTAGAACTAGCCGAACTTAAGATCCAACTCGATGAGGCTTTGAAGAAAGGTTTCATCCGTCCTAGTTCTTCTCCTTGGGATTGTCCCGTCCTCTTCGTCAAGAAGAAGGATGGATCAGATCGGATGGTTGTGGATTATCGGCCAGTGAATCTGGTCACCATTAAGAACAAGTATCTGCTCCCCAGGATCAATGATTAGTATGATCAACTCATTGGATCCTCTATCTTTTCCAAAATGGATTTGAGGTTGGGATACCATCAAATCAGAATTAGGAACGGGGACATTCCAAAAACGCCTTTTGTTACTCGTTATGGCCAATACGAGTACACCGTTATGTCCTTCGATTTAACCAATGCCCCAACCACCTTCTCTCGCTTGATGAATTTGATCTTCATGGAGTATTTGGATAAATTCTCCGTGGTTTACCTCGACGACATACTCATCTACTCGAAGAACGAACAGGAACATGCCGAGCATCTAAGGCTAGTATTGATGAAACTTCGAGAGCACCGTCTATATGCCAAATTCTCCAAGTGTTTTTGGTTGCCAGAAGTGACCTATCTAGGCCACGTGATCTCTGGTAAAGGTATTGCTATCAATCCCAAGAGAGTTCAGGTCATCCTTGATTGGACTCAACCTGAATCGGTTAAGAAAGTTTGGAGTTTCCTTGGCTTAGCGAGCTATTGTCGCCGCTTTGTCGAGAAATTCTCCAAGGTTGTGAAACCTCTGACTGAACTCCTCAAGAAAGATAAAAGGTTCGAGTGGACTCCACAATGCGAGCACAGTTTTCAAGAGTTGAAAATACGACTGACCTCTGCTCCCGTTATAGTGCTACCAGACTTCTCTAAGGACTTTGTTATCTATTGCGACGCCTCGCGACAAGGTTTTGGTTGCATTCTCATGCAAGATTGTCATGTGATTGCATACGCATCTCGACAGTTGCGTCCACATGAGGATAATTATCCAACACATGATCTTGAGTTTGCAGTTGTGGTCCAACACTGAAAACCTAGCGACATTACCTTCTGGGTAATCGTTGCGAAATTTACACTGATCACCAAAGTCAGAAATATATTTTCACCCAGCCGGATTTGAATCTCAGGCAAAAACGATGGGTTGAGTTGATTACAGATTATGACTTAGGGATAAATTACACCCCGGGGAAAGCCAACGTTATGGCTGATGCACTAAGTAGTAAGTCTTATTGTAATAACCTGATGCTACAACAAGGTCAACCACTTCTTCACGAGGAATTTCAAAAGTTAAACCTTCACATTGTTCCTCAAGGATTCCTATCCAACTTGGTGGCGAAACCTAATCTTAACGACCAAATAGTAGTTGTCCCAAAATATGATAAGGGTATATCCCAGAACAAGGAGAATATTGCTAGCGGAAATGCTAAACATTTCTCCAAGGACGATGAAGGTGTTGTGTTCTTCCAGAACCGGTTGGTGGTTCACAAGAGCACACGCTTAAGATAGTTGATCCTTAAGGAGGCTCATGATTCTCCTCTCTCAATTCATCCGGGTAGTACCAAGATGTATCAGGACCTACGCCAGAGGTTCTGGTGGACTAGGATGAAGAGAGAAATTGCCTAGTTCGTTGCTAATTGTGACGTTTGTCGTCGCGTGAAAGCAGAACATCAAAGGCCTGCTGGCACCCTTCAACCGTTAGCTATTCTTGAATGGAAATGGGATAAAGTCGGTATGGATTTTATTACCGAATTTCCCAAAACTAAGAGAGGGAATAATGCTATCTTTGTGGTCATCGACCGCCTTTCCAAAGTGGCTCATTTTCTTCCTGTTCGCGAGAGTATAACTGCTAGCCAGCTAGCGGAGTTGTATGTTTCTCGAATAGTTTCTCTTCATGGTGTTCCTTTGGAGATTAACTCAGACTGTGGAAGTATCTTTACTTCCTGATTTTGGGAAAGTTTTCAAACCGCTATGGGGACTCATCTATCCTTTAGCACTGCTTTCCACCCGCAATGAAGTGGTCAAGTTGAGCGAGTCAATCAAATCCTCGAAGACATGTTGCGAGCTTGTGTTATATCTTTTGGTATGAACTGGGAGAAATGTCTTCCATTTGCCGAATTTGCTTATAACAATAGTTATCAATCAAGATTGGGCAAAGCACCTTTTGAAGTTCTCTATGGATGAAGGTGTCGAACACCTCTTAACTGGTCGGAAACCGGAGAGAGGCAACTCTTTGGCCCGGGTATGATCCAGGATGCAGAGGAGCAAGTTGGCATTATTCATGAAAAGTTGAAAACAGCCCAATCTCGTCAAAAGAGCCAATATGATCGCCATCATAAGGTCGTGACCTATGAAGTTGACGAGCAGGCTTACCTTCGGGTTACACCTCAGAAGGGTACCCATCAATTCGGTATCAAGGGCAAGTTGGCTCCTCGTTACATTGGACCTTTTCGCATTCTTGCTAAACGAGGAGAGGTTGCCTACCAATTGGAACTTCCGTCGCATATTTCCAAGGTTCATGATGTCTTCCACGTCTCGCAACTCAGGCGTTGCTTCTCGGACCCTGTCCGTGAAGTAGACCACGAAGCGCTTGATCTCCAAGATAACCTTACATATCGAGAATACCCTGTTCGTATTCTTGATCAAGCTGAGCGTACCACTCGGCGTCGGAACATCAAGTTTCTCAAGGTTCAGTGGTCACACCATTCTGAAAAGGAGGCCACATGGGAAAGAGAAGATCGTCTTCGACTAGAGTACCTCGCGCTCTTCCCGACGACATCAAAATCTCGGGACGAGATTCTTTTGAGTGGGGGTGAGTTGTCACATCCCTAGCTAGAAGTCATAGGAACAACATATGTTTGCATCATGTTTAAATTTGGCATCAACTTGAAATGGGAAGTTGAAGAAACCCCAAGCTCACATTGAATCAAAACAATTCAAAGTTGATGAAAATTCATCAAATCCAAAATGCTCTTGAAAAATGTTTCCTATGTCTGATAAATTTGGACATTATTATAACAGGGACCATTTTACATATTTGAACATCCAAAATAATTTAAAAATAAATGTTAAAGCTCCTGAAAATGCCAAATAAAGCATTATCATTACTTTTGTTTTCAAAATATCCTGAAACTTTTTAGATAAGTTTGAAATATTCAAACTCCATTATAGAAAATACTTGGGATATTTTGCAAAGCCATTTTGTACCTGAAAAAGAATTAAACAAATGTCAGAAACTAGAAAAGAAATGAAAAAAGAAAAAAAAGGAGAAAGAAGCCTAGGCCAGGCCGGCCCACCTGGCCCAGGGAGGTCATCGTCCTCCTGGCGGCCAGGAGGACGGGAGTGTGGCCGGCGTGCGCGCGCTGCCATGCCTCCACGCCGACAGCTGCCTGCCTGCTTCCTCCTCGCCAGCGCGACAGGGATAAGCTCCCAGAGCCATCCCCATCGCCCCCTCTCTCGCGCGCGCGCCCGCCTCTCTTTCTCCTCTCCTCTGCTCCACCATGGCCGAGCTTCTCGCCGTTGTAGCGCCGCCGTTCTAGCCGCCCCCGCGCCCTTCTGAGCCCACCAAAGGCTCCGCATAGACCCCTTCTTCCTTCTCGCCAAGCCACGCACCGCCGGGAGCTCCCTATCGCTGCATTGCCGTCGTCTTCAACCTCCGGCCGCCGGCAAGCAAGTGAAGCTCGCCGCTGCTCCAGGCCCTCCCCGAGCCTGCTCTCGACATCTCTGCAACCGTCGTGAGCCCCTGGATAATTCCCCCTTCGTTTGTGTGCTCTAGCGCCGGATTCCATTGTGGTCCGAGGTGCCTTGCCGCTCGAGCTCGACGCCGGCCATGCTCCGGTTACCAGCTGGTCCATCAGAGGCCACCGTCGTGTTCGTGAGGCTACGTATAGGACGTAGGTGCCAAGTAGAGGTCGTGTTGTGCCCTGGTTCGACGGGCTCGTGCTCGCCCGAGCTCCGGTAGCCACCAAGCTCGCCGTCGGCGTCGATTCCGACCATCTTAGCTCTTGGGAGGGGTCAGAATGGATGCGCGCGTGTGTGTAGGTCCGTTTGGTGCCCTCCGCCGCCCTTTTGGTCGCCGGAGGAGGGATCCCGAGCCCCTCCGCCGTCTCTGGAGCGACCGGCGGCTCAACGCCGGTGGGTCTTGCCAGAGTTGACCACGGGGGTTTGACCCCAGGTCAACTGGCAAGTGGGCCCGACCCTCTAATTAAGTTAGATTAACAAAAATTAATTAATTAAGTTAATTAACCTAATTAGTCACTGACCAGTGGGCCTATACATGTTCAGGTTTGACTCTCGCCTGGTCAGCCGACCAGCTGACGTCACTGTGACGTCAGGATGATGTCATAATTCTATTTTCTAGTTTAAAAATAATTCCAGATTTTATTCAAAACTTCAAAAATTCATATAAATTAATCTGTAAATCAGATGAAAATAATGTATATATGAAAATTTATCAAAAAAATCCAATGAATCCAATGGTGCTATTGTCATGCATGTTAGAGCAATCTAAACAGATGAACATGGACAATTACTAATAGGTTAGTATATGGAATTTGAAATGAAGAACGATTTTGAACCTATATTCAAATTCATTTCAAATCAATATGAACACTACTTGCATTAGCTCATACACACATGATATCATGCCATGATCATGCACCCTTCAACCTTTAGCTATTCCCGAATGGAAATGGGATAAGGTCGGTATGGATTTCATTACCGGATTTCCTAGGACCAAGAGAGGGAATAATGCTATCTTTGTGGTCATTGACCGCCTTTCCAAAGTGGCTCATTTTCTTCCTGTTAGCGAGAGTATAACTGCTAGCCAGCTAGCAGAGTTATATGTTTCTCGAATAGTCTCTCTTCATGGTGTTCCATTGGAGATTAACTCAGACCGCGGAAGTATCTTTACTTCCTGATTTTGTGAAAGTTTTCAAACCGCTATGCGGACTCATCTATCCTTTAGCACCGCTTTCCACACGCAATCAAGTGGTCAAGTTGAGCGAGTCAATCAACTCCTCGAAGACATGCTCTGAGCTTGTGTTATATCTTTCGGTATGAACTGGGAGAAATGTCTTCCATTTGCCGAATTTGCTTATAACAATAGTTATCAATCAAGCTTGGGCAAAGCCCCTTTTGAAGTTCTCTATGGACGAAGGTGTCGAACACCTCTTAACTGGTCGGAAACCGGTGAGAAGCAACTCTTTGGCCCGGATATGATCCAAGATGCAGAGGAGCAAGTTCGCATTATTCGTGAAAAGTTGAAAACAGCCCAATCTCGTCAACAGAGCCAATATGATCGCCATCATAAGGCCGTGACCTATGAAGTTGACGAGAAGGCTTACCTTTGGGTTACACCTCTGAAGGGTACCCATCGATTCGGTATCAAGGGCAAGTTGGCTCCTCGTTACATTGGACTCTTTCGCAATCTTCTAAATGAGGAGAGGTTGCCTACCAATTGGAACTTCCGTCGCATCTTTCCAAGGTTCATGATGTCTTCCACGTCTCGCAACTCAGGCGTTGCTTCTCGGACCCCGTCAGGGAGGTAGACCACGAAGCGCTTGATCTCTAAGATAACCTTACATATCGAGAATACCCTGTTCATATTCTTGATCAAGCTGAGCGTACCACTCGGCGACGGAACATCAAGTTTCTCAAGGTTCAGTGGTCACACCATTCTGAAAAGGAGGCCACATGGGAAAGAGAAGATCATCTTCGATTAGAGTACCTCGCGCTCTTCCCGACGACTTCGAAATCTCAGGACGAGATTCTTTTGAGTGGGGGTGAGTTGTCACATCCCTAGCTAGATGTCATAGGATAGCATGTGTGTGCATCATGTTTCAATTTTGCATCAACATGAAATGGGTGAAAAAAGAAACCCCAAGCTCATTTTTCAATCAAATTAATTCAAAGTTGTGAAAACTCAACAAATTCAATATGCCCTTACAAAATGTTCCCTATGTCTGATAATTATGGACATGATTATAACAGGGGCCATTTTAAATATTTGAACAACTATAGCAATATAAAACTAAATGATAAAGCCTCTAAAAATGCCAAATAAAGCATTATCATTATTTTATATTTCAAAATATCCTGAAACTTTTTATTGGAGTTTGAATTACTCAAACTTGATATTACAAAATATTTGGGATATTTATAAAAGTATTTGTACTTGAAAATAAAATAAAACAAATATCAGAATTAGAAAACAGAAAGTAAAAGAAAAAAAGATGAAAGGAAACCTACCTAGGCACATGGCCAGGCTGGCCCACCTGGCCCAGGGAGGTTGTCGTCCTCCTGGCGGCCAGGAGGACAGGCGTGCGGCCAGAGCACGCGCGCGGGCGTGCCTCCACGCCGGCAGCTGCCTGCCTGCCTCCCCCTCGCCAGCACGACGGGGATAAGCTCAGAGAGTCGTCCCCATCGCCTCTCCCTCTCAATCTCGCTCGCCTCTCTTCCTCTCCCCCTCTGTTGCCATGGCCGCCAAAGCTCCGCCGCGTAGCGCCGTCCCTCCAGCCGCTCCCTTGCCTCACTAGGTAGCTCCAGAGCTCGGCCTCGTCGCCCTCTTCCTTCTTGCCAAGCCGCGCATCGCCGGGAGCTCCCCATTGCCGTATTGCCGTCGTCTTCAACCTCCGGCCACCAGCGAAGAAGTGCAACTCGCAGTTGCTCCAGGCCTTCCCCGATCCCGCTCTCGATGCCGCTGCAACTGTCGTGAGCCTATGGTCCTTTTTCCCCCTTTTCCCCTTCGATAGGTCGTCCTAGCGCCGGATCCTCTCGAGTTCTAGAGCTCCTCGCCGCCGGCGAGGACGTGGCCATCGCTGCAGCGGCCCAAGCTCACAACTGAGCAGGTAGTCATGCTTAGGATGATCCCAGGCAGCTCTAGGAACCCTCAGGTGGCTTCGTTCGAGCTCCGGCTCGACGAGCCCGTGCTCGCCCGAGCTCCGGCAGCTGTCGTGCTCATCGCCGGCGCCGATTCTGGCCATCCCAGCCTCTGGGAGGTGTCGGGCTCGACGCGAGCGAGCAGAGTAGATCGGTGCCCTCGGCCGTCTGTTTGGTCGCCGGAGGAGGAATCCCGACCCCCTTCCCGTCCCTAACGTCGCCGGCGGCTCAACGTCGGCGAGTCAACCAGTTTGACTACCAGGGGTTTGACCCCTGGGTCACTGGCAAGTGGGGTCGGGCTCTGTTAGTCAAATCCTGATTAGCAATTTAATTAATTAATATAATTAACCTAATTAGTCACTGATTAGTGGGCCCAGTGTTGATTAACTAATTAGGATTAGTTTTAATTCTTTAATTAAGTAATTGAGTCACTGACATGGGGGGCCCACCCTGTCAGGTTTGACCTAGCCTGGTCAGCTGACCTGCTAACGCCATGATGACGTCAGGTTGATTAACTAAAAGGAATTTCTAGTTTTAAAATAATTCCAGAAAATGTTTAAAACTTCAAAATTTCATATAAATTAATCTATAACTCAGATGAAAATAATTTATATATGAAAATTTATCAAAAAAATCAAATGAATCTAATGGTGCTATTATCATGCATGTTAGAGCAACCTATGTAGAAGAACATTGCCATTTGCTAATAGGTTAATATATGGAATTTGAAATGAAGAATGATTTTGAACCTATATTCAAACTCACTTCAAATTAACTTTGACATTAGCTGCATCAGATCATCCATACATGCTACCATGTCATGATCAGGCATCATATTGTTGCACTTGCATGTAGTGATTGCTATTTATCTGCATTACGGTAGGCCCTGCTTCTGAGGATACCCCCGAGTATTCCAACGAAGGAGAGAACCTTCCCGCTACCCAGCAAGGCAAGCAACCCCCTTGATCATTTCGATAATATCCCACTCTCTCGCTCCTGCTCTTATTTATTGCATTAGGACAAATGTTCACTTGTCTGTCCTACATGGTAGATGAACCTATTCTTTTGCATGACCTGTCATTGTCACAGTAAATAGCTAAACCTTGCAACCTAGCATACCTGGTAGATGCTTGTGACATGATGTGATTAGATTAGTTTGCCTGCTATGCTTGCTATGCCTAGAGTTTTGTCAGGTCTGTTTCATCTGGGTGATGAACTGGAGTGAAACCATGTTGTTCTGATGTGATAAGCTCACGATGAACTCGATTTGGTAAAGGTAGCGATGAGAGGCTATGTAGGAGTACATAGCAGGTTGTCTCATTGGGACCGTTCTTAGGAACTAAGTTCCGCGTTTGTGATCCAAGACTAGATACTACCACAGGTTGGGATACTTATTTGACACGCTCGACTTATCAGTCGCTTAGTCCTTAGTCCAGGAGTTGCAAGTAGTTTCTGGTGTTTATAGCATGCTAGAGGCCGTGCGTAGCACTGACCCTAGGGGTGGGTTACGACGCGGTACACAGTGGCATGGTGTACCAAGGGTCACCCGAATGGTGGGCTTGGGAAACCTGCGCACATCGTTTGAGGCCGTAGCGGGAACTTCGGCCAGACATCCGTGCCAGTTTAGTCTCAAATAGGCGATAGCCTGGACTAGAGGTGTTATGTGATTGACGGTCGTGGCCAACTCCCTCGCTGGGCTTCCGCTTGAAGGTTGCCAGGTGCATAGTTTTATGAGCACACATTGATAAGTGGCGAGAGCGTGTGTGAAGAAGTACACCACTGCAGGGTATGAAACTATTCGAATAGCCGTGTCCTCGGATATGTACTACTTGGAAAGCTTATGCTGTTCATAGATAATCAAATGTATACTTATAAAAATATCAAGACAAGTGTGAGTACCGTGGATGGCACTCTTCCAGAAGAGGGAAGTGAATCCATGGTGGTGTATTATCATGGAGTTAGTGGACTCGTGTGCGATATCTAAAATTTAAACAAAGAGTTAAAATTGTGTAGTGTAGGTTAGCCATGAGTCAGAGCTGATATTGCTGCATAAACTCCACCGCCGCCCTTTGTTGATACATGAGCATGAATAGACTAGGTCTGCTTTAAAGACTTGCTGAGTATGTTTGTACTCACGTTTGCTTAATAAATGTTGCAGATGAGACCCAGGACCCATCAGGTGGGTTCTTTCTAGATGTCGACGATGCTGAATAGCTGGTGTCCCAGCTACGACCCTATGCCCTGTGGCGGGCTGTAGATAGTTAGGCCATGTGTCTTTTTACCCTTTCATCTGTCTGTACTCAGACAGTTTATGCTTCCGCTTGGTTTGTCAGAACTTGTTTGTATGACTTGAGTGTTGGGTCATGTGACCCCTATCTGTAAGAACATATTATGCAAGGTTTGTCTGAATCTCTTAAATAAAAGTTATGGTATGGTTATGTTGTGATGCCATGGTTGTATCTATTCATATCGGGCATGTCGTGCATATGTGTGACATGCAACGGTATGTATGGTATCCGACACCTAGTCGTGTGCCTTTAGTAGTACTCTTTATGGGAAACTGCCTCTTTGTGCTTCCACCGAGCCATGGTAGCTTGCTACTGCTCCGGACACATTGATTGACTGGCATGTATCCTTCTTTGCTGTTGTGTCTGTCCCTTCAGGGAAGTGTCTCGAAGTGTGATGGAGTCCCTGTAGCCTGCTACGACTCGTCTACATGCAGTGATGGCATTTGTGTCTCATGGCCTAATGGAGTCCTTGTAGCTTGCTATGACTCGTCTACACACGCTTGAGGACGACACCTGCATTGCTGGGTTACGTATGCCTGTTTCCGTATGGATGTGCCACTTGGGTTCTATGACTAGTCATGTCAGCCCGGGTTCTCTGTCGTTTGATTACCAGCGACATGTTCACATACGTGAGCTACAAGACACAAATGGTCCCGACTAAGGTAAGGCTGCAGCCGTGGAGCTTACCGTACGTGAGGCCATAAAGTGATGTGATATGTTATAGTCTGGATTCTTATGACTTAGGATCGGGGTCCCGATAAATAGTCTAAATAACCTTTGCATATTTATGTTGTAGATCAATGGCTCGTGCAATAGCACCCCTGAATTTTAATGCGTTCCTAGAGAAAGCTAAGTTGAAAGATGATGGAAGTAACTTTGTGGACTGGGCCCGTAACCTAAGGATTATCCTCACGGCTTTCACAGAAGGCATATGTCCTTTATGCACCGCTTGGTGACCAACCCACTCACCTGTCATCCGAAGACGTTAAGAACGCTTGGGAGACACGTTCTGGAGATTGCTCAATAGTTCAATGTGCAATGTTGTATGGCTTAGAACTGGGACTTCAAAGACGTTTTGAACGTCATGGATCATATGAGATGTTCCAAGAGTTGGAGTTTATCTTTAATAAGAAAACCCGAATCGAGAGGTATGAGACCTCCGATAAATTCTATGCTTGCAAAATGGAGGTGCACGGGTCTGTCAGTGAACATATACTCAGAATGTCTGGGTATTCGACCCATCTGGCAGAGTTAGGGATGCCCCTTCCGCCGGAGGCGGTCACTGACAGAGTTCTTCAATCATTGCCACCTAGATACAAGAGCTTTGTGATGAACTATAACATGCACGGGATGAACAAGCTAGTCGCCGAGCTGTTTGCGATGCCGAAAGTCGTTGAGTCTGAAATTCAGAAAGAACATCAAGTGTTGATGGTCAATAAAACCACTAGTTTCAAGAAGAATGGCAAGGGCAAGAAGGGTAAATCTAAGAAGGGTGGCAAAGAAGTTGCTACTCCAGTGAAGAAACCCAAGGCTAGACCCAAGCCAGAAACTAAGTGCTTTCATTGCAAGAGAACTATTCACTGGAAGCGGAACTGCCCCAAGTATCTGGCTAACAAGAAGGCGGCCAACAACAAACAAGGTATATATGATATACATGTTATTGATGTGTTCCTTACCAACTCTCGTTGTAGTGCCTGGGTATTTGATACCGGTTCGGTTGCTTACATTAGCAACTCAAAGTAGGAACTACGGAATAGACGAAGGCTCGCAAAGGACGAAGTGACGATGCACGTGGGAAATGGTTCCAAGGTTGATGTGATCGCCGTCGGCACGCTCTCTCTTCGATTACCATCAGGATTAGTAATGAACCTGAATAATTGTTATTTAGTGCCTGCGTTAAGCATGAACATTATATCTGGATCTTGTTTATTGCGAGACGGTTACTCATTTAAATCTGAAAATAATGGTTGTTCTATTTATATGAGTGATATCTTTTATGGTCATGCACCCAATGTGAGGGGTTTATTCATGCTGAATCTTGATAGTGATGATACACATGTTCATAACATTGACGCCAAAAGATGTAGAGTTGATAGTGATAGTACCAGTTTCTTGTGGCACATCCGTTTGGGTCATATTGGTGTAAAATGCATGAGGAAGCTCCATGCTGGACATTTAGAGTCACTTGGTTTTGAATCACTTGACACATGTGAACCATGCCTCATGGGCAAGATGACTAAAAGACCATTCTTTAGAACAATGGAACGGGCGAGTGACTTATTGGAAATCATACATACTGATGTGTGCGGTCCGATGTGCATTGAGGCGCGCCGTGGATATCGTTATTTTCTCACCTTCACTGATGACTTAAGTAGATATGGATATATTTACTTAATGAAGCACAAATTTGAAACATTTGAAAAGTTCAAACAATTTCAGAGTGAAGTTGAGAGTCATCATAACAAGAAGATTAAATTCCCGTGATCTAATCGAGGAGGTGAATATCTGAGTTATGAGTTTGGCAGTCACTTAAGACAGTGTGGAATTGTTTCATAGTTGACACTACCTGGAACACCACAGCATAATGGTGTGTCTGAATGTCATAATCAAACCTTATTAGATATGGTGCGTTCTATGATGTCGCTTACCGATCTGCTACTATCGTTTTGGGGTTACGCATTAGAGATAGCCGCATTCCCTTTAAATAGGGCACCATCGAAATCCATTGAGACGACACCATATGAACTGTCGTTTGGCAAGAAGCCAAAGTTTTCATTTCATAATGCTTGGGGATGTGATGCTTATGTCAAAAAGCTTCAACCTGAAAAGCTGGAACCTAAAGCGGAGAAATGTGTCTTCATAGGATACCCAAAAGAGACAGTTGAGTATACCTTCTATCTTAGATCCGAAGGCAAAGTGTTTGTCGCAAAGAATGGAACATTTCTTGAGAACGAGTTTCTCTCGAAAGAATTGAGTGAGAGCAAAATAGAACTTGATGAGGTTATTGAACCTTTACTTCAAACTAAAAGTAGCGCAGCGCATAAAGATGTTTCTATGGAGCCTACGACAGTTGAGGAGGAAGTTAATGATGATGATCATGAAACTTCGGACCAAGTTATTATTGAACCTCGTAGGTCGACAAGGGCGCGTATAGCTCCTGAGTGGTACGGCAACCCTATCTTGGAGGTCATGTTGTTAGACAACGATGAACCTACGAGCTATGAAGAAGCAATGATGGGCCCGGATTCTGAGAAATGGTTAGAGGCCATGAAATCCGAGATGGGATCCATGTATGAAAACAAAGTGTGGACTTTGGAAGTATTACCTAAAGGGCGAAAGGCCATTCGGAACAAATGGATCTTTAAGAGGAAGACGGACGTGGACGGTAATGTCACCGTCTATGAAGCTCGACTTGTGGCAAAGGGTTTTTCACAAGTTCAAGGAGTTGACTATGATGAGACCTTCTCACCTGTAGTGATGCTTAAGTCCGTCAGAATCATGTTGGCAATAGCTGCATATTTCGACTATGAAATTTGGCAGATGGATGTCAAAAAAGCGTTCCTTAATGGTTTTCTTAAGGAAGACTTGTATATGATACAACCAGAAGGTTTTGTCGATCTAGAAAATGCTGACAAAGTTTGCAAGCTCCAGCGATCCATTTATGGACTGGTGCAAGCATCTCGGAGTTGGAATCTGCATTTTGATGAGGTGATCAAAGCGTTCGGGTTTATACAAGTTTAGGGAGAAGCTTGTATTTACAAGAAAGTGAGTGGGAGCTCTATAACGTTTCTAATATTATATGTGGATGACATATTGCTGACTGGAAACAATATAGAAATGCTGGAAAGTGTGGAGGAATATTTGAACAAGAGTTTTTCAATGAAGGACCTGGGTGAAGCTGCTTTCATATTAGGCATTAAGATCTATAGAGATAGATCAAGACGCTTAATAGGACTTTCACAAAGCACATACCTTGATAAAGTTTTGAAGAAGTTCAAAATGGATCAGTCCAAGAAGGGATTCTTGCCTGTGTTACAAGGTGTGAAGTTGACTAAGACTCAATGCCTAGTGACTGCACAAGATAGAGAGATGATGAGTGTCATCCCCTATGCTTCAGCCATAGGCTCTATCATGTATGCAATGATGTGCACAAGACCCGATGTCAGCCTTGCCATAAGTATGGCCGGATGGTTTCAAAGTAATCCTGGAATGGAGCACTGGACAACGGTCAAGAATATCCTTAAGTACCTAAAAAGGACTAAGGAAATGTTTCTCTATTATGTAGGTGATCAAGAGCTCGTCGTAAAGGGTTACGTCGATGCAAGCTTTCACACTGATCCGGATGACTCTAAGTCGCAAACCGGATACGTATTTATTCTTAATGGGGGTGCGGTAAGCTGGTGCAGTTCCAAGCAGAGTGTAGTAGCCGATTCTACATGCGAAGCGGAGTACATCGCAGCCTCGGAGGAAGCGAAGGAAGGTGTCTGGATGAAGGAGTTCATGATAGATCTTGGAGTAGTGCCTAGTGCACTAAACCCAGTGGATTTGTTCTATGATAACACTGGTGCCATTGCACAGGCCAAGGAACCAAGGTTTCACAAGAAGACCAGACACATAAAGCCACGCTTCAATTTCATCCGCGAGTACATAGAGGAGGAGGACATAAATATTTGCAAAGTGCACACGAAATTGAATGTTGCAGACCCGTTGACTAAACATCTTCCAAGGGCTAAACATGATCAACACCAGAACTGTATGGGTGTTCGATTCATTACAATGTAAATCACATAGTGATGTGAGCTAGATTATTGACTCTAGTGCAAGTGGGATATTGTTGGAAATATGCCCTAGAGGCAATAAGAAAATATTTATTATTATATTTCCTTGTTCATGATAATCATTTATTATCCATGCTATAATTGTATTGATTGGAAACACGTTGCATGTGTGGATACATAGACACAACTATGTCCCTACTATGCCTCTAGTAAACTAGCTTGTTGATCAAAGATGGTCAAGGTTTCCTAGCCATTGGCATGAGATTTCATTTGATAACGGGATCACATCATTAGGAGAATGATGGGATGGACAAGACCCAAACTATAAATGTAGCATATGATCGTGTCAGTTTATTGCTACAGTTTTTCTGCATGTCAAGTATATGTTCCTTTGACCATGAGATCATGCAACTCACGAACCCCGGAGGAGTGCCTTGCATAACTGGGTGACTATAAAGGTACTCTATAGGTATCTTCGAGGGTGTCTACTGGGTTGGCATGGATCAACACCGGGATTTGTTACTCCATGTAACAGAGAGGTATCTCAGGGCCCACTCGGTAATACAACATCAAAATAAGCCTTGCAAGCAATGTTACTAAGTTTTAGTCACGGGATCTTGTATTACGGAACAAGTAAAGAGACTTGCCGGTAACGAGGTTGAACTAGGTATGGTGATACCGACGATCGAATCTCGGGCAAGTAACATATCGAAGAACAAAGGGAACATCATACGGGATTAACTGAATCCTTGACATAGAGGTTTGACCGATAAAGATCTTCATAGAATATGTAGGAACCAATATGCGTATCCAGGTCCCGCTGTTGGTTATTGACCGTAGAGGTGTCTCGGTCATGTCTACATAGTTCTCGAACCCGCAGGTCTGCACACTGAAGATTTGGTGGCGTTTCGGTAGTATAGAGTTATGCATGGTGGTGACCGAAGGTTGTTCGGAGTCCTAGATGAGATCCTGTACGTCACGAGGAGCTCCGGAATGGTCCGGAGGTAAAGATTGATATATAGGAAGTCCTGTTTTGGTCACTGGAAAAGTTTCGGGCTCATCGGTAGTGTACCGGGAATGCCGATAGTGTATCGGGGGACCATCGAGAGGGGTATTTCGACCCAAGAGGCTACATGGGCTGTGGGAGGATGAATACCAGCCCTTAGTGGTCTGGTGGAAGTCCCGTAAAGGGCCCATACAGCTGGAAAGAAAAGCCCAAAGAGAAAAAGATGGAAAAAGGCAAAAAGGCTAAATAAGGAAGGAGTCCTAGTCCTACTAGGATTGGAGGATTCCTCCTCTCCTCCCACTTTGGCCGAAGCCTAGAGGGATTGGCCCTTGGGCCAAGCCTCCTCCTCTCCTCCTCTTATATATACTAGAGGTTTTAGGGGTTTTGCACATAGATTTCAGCCATGTACTACCCTCTCCTCTAGATCGTAGTTTCTCCTCTAGATTAGTTTTAGCAGTGCTTAGGCGAAGCCCTACTGGAACAGCTCCACCACCATCGCCGCAACGCCATCACACTGCCAGAGAAATCTTCTACCTCTCTTCTCCCTCTTGCTGGATCAAGAAGGCAGAGATCGTCATCAAGTCGTACGTGTGCTGAACGCGGAGGTGCCGTCCGTTCGGTGCTAGATCCACTCTCCCTCTCGTAGATGCTCATCTCCTAGATTGATGTTGGTGAAAGCGTAGGAAAATTCTTGTTTCCCATGTAATGTTCCCCAACAGAGATAGCCCGAAGTATTTCGGAATTCCTCACACAAGACGTTCGAGAAAGGTAAAACAAATCCAGCAAGGCTGCCCGACGTGTCGACGAACCCGAGAAGAGCCGCGTATCTCATTCTCAAGACATGATGGATGAGCGATGGTTACCACGCCAATCACCGAGTTCCCCCGGGCAGCGTTAATAAGATGCTCTGGGTTGGACCAAAACTCATGAGGAGCACTGGCCAGGGTTATTGATTAATTATCCACTGGGTCCAGAAAGTCCCTATGCAAGTTCTTATTAGTTATTAGGCAAATGTAGTACTAATGTCGGGCCTTGACAGACAAGCTTTAGCCTAAAATGAAAATCAAGGGGGTCTCCATAACAACCCCGAGCATGTTAGGAGCGCTCAATATGGAACATAACACCGGTACACAAGTAACTGGGCGGCAAAAGTGGAACAAAACACCGAGCAAAAGGCCAAGCCTTGCACCTTTTACCAAGTATATATGTGCATTAAATTAAATAGCAATAATATTGTGATAACAAAAGAATGTCCATGTTGACACGTGGAAGCAATTGCACCTGCAGCTAGAAACGCTATAAGAAGGGCTGAGCAAGCGGTAACATAGCCAAACAAGGGTTTGCTGGGAAGGTGGAGGTTTAGAGGCTTTTCATGGCAATGTTCAGAGGCTTGACATACAAGTGGTAGGTAGCGTGACATAGTGATAGAAATCAAGACAACTAGCATGGCAATGATAGTAGTGGTATCCAGGGAAATCTGTCATCTTGCCTGTTGGGCCTTCAGGGGATACAGAGTTGGGTCCGCATAGTCGTTCTCTCCGGGACCCTCGTACTCAGTCTCGACAGCCGGGTCTACCCAAAGACACTATATCAAATAAGCATACAAACCAATATGCAATGCACAAACAAGATGATGCATGTCCAAATTAGTGCATATGGCATGGCAACCTAAGCTAGTCATGTTCCACATGCAAATATTAAGTTGTTTAGTATTCAGGACACAACCACATGTTTAGTTGTATGAACATGCATGAACATGGAAAATATGGATGCATCATGCAAAATCGATGCAAATGCATATGTAGAACGTAGTAAACGGAGTAACGTAGCTCACGGTACTCTCACGAGAAGTTATGAACGTTAGTGGGGACAAATGCAAAGATGGAGAAGGTCTTGGGCTATTCCTAGGTATTCCAAGAATGCCACTGGATAGTAAATGAAAAACCAACAAGAATGGCCCCAACAATCACTCAAAAAATGGAGTGTATCTCCCACAACTCACAAAACAACTCCACACACAATCTGTCCACAAACAAAAACATGTCATCTTGTAACACATGTATCAAGAGCTACATCAAGCTATAAACCACAACGATAGCATGTACAGGAAGTATACAACAAGATTGACAAATCATCTATCTATAGAAACTTCAAAGGAAGCATGGATCAATAGCAATGAAGCCCACAAGATGGCATGTTGAAACAGATTTCAGGGGCTTAGTGAAAATTCCAGTTTTTAATAGATTCTGAGTTAGAACATAGGCATATTAACAGCAAGTCTAAAATATTATATATGCATTTTTATGACAAGATAATGAACAGGATGGTAGAGGGAAACATCCACTACAATTCATTAGCACTGAGCATGAGCTAGAACACAACGTATCACTTGGTAGCATCCCCTAAACAGGCCATGAAAATAACTACAGAGTTTCAGACTTCGAAATATTTAGCATGTGAAACCAGCAACTTATCTTACCCACTTTGGAGCAACAAACCCACTAATATACAAGCTTAGCATGGAAAAATAAAATACTTGGGCCTAGTGTCCACAAAACACTACCACATTCATGTTGAGAAGATCGTCATAGCATGCAAGTATTAATTCATACAAAAATAACAAAAGGCCACCCCAACACAAAATGGCATTTTTTGTAAACTTGCTCAAAAGTAAAATACAACACCACCATTGGATTCCTTGGGAAATTCTAGCCCAAAACCATATATCACACTCATATGTTGTTGTAGATAAATTGCCAAAATATTTCCAAAATTGGATAGAATCTAGAAACAATAAAATAAAAACACCAAAATATATTAAAAAAACAAAACAGAGGGGAGTCCCACTGGTAGTGACACCAGGGCCCCTCCTGAGGTTGACAAGTGGGACCACGGCCCACTGTTAGGGCCTCACACGAAATGAACATAAAGGAAAAATAAAAGGGGCCGCGGGGGTTCGAACCCACGACACCCTGGGTGGTAACGCGAGGTGGCTACCACTGGGCTAGCCAGGCGGAACTCGACAGTGAGGGGGTCCAAATTCACTAATACAAATTAGGATGGGGGATTCTTCTTCCCCGCGCCAGGGAAGGAAGCAGTGGCGGTGCTGGCTACAGTAGCGACCTCCGGCAAGGAGGACCACCGGCAGTGACTACGGGATCAAGCAGGGACCCATTTCCTAGACTACGATGCAGCAAAGGCACCTGCTTGGCCACCTCTCCTGGTATGCCATGGAGGACATACGCGGATCCACGCGGATCTGCTATGCTAGCAAGGACAAGAACGAGGAGGGGATGGGGAGGACCGATGGCTCACCCCAAGGCTACTGAAGAAGTCGAACAAGGCCGCGGAGGTTACATGATGATGCCATGATGCATGATGAAAGACATGAAGCACAAATATATTACTCAAATACCACGACGGCATTACATAGAAGGTTCACACATGCATATAATACAAATAAGTCTAGGGGTGCACTTGGGCTGTTACAGGCACGCCCGAAAACTACCGATCCGAAGAACTCCTCATCCATATCGTGCCCTTCCCCGGTGTCTACGATGCCCTGTCGGGACATGACGCCTTCAAAAAATTCCAGGCTATACCACATTACGGGCATATGAAACTCAAGATGCTAGGACCAAATGGACTAATCACAATCGCCAGTGATCCGAATATAGCCCTTTGGGCCAAAAACAAAATAGTAGCACTCGCCCTCGAGGCACTAGATGAAACCTTCGCTGTAGAAGAACTGACCGCACTTCGGTCAACAGTTGACAAGGACGACGTGATCCTTAGCAAAAGTCCCAAGCCCACGTCCTTTAGATTTGAAGTGCACCTCATGGACCCCAACAAGACAGCATCCATCGGAGCTCAACTCGATCCCATAGTGGACGAAGCACTACGGACATTTTTATGGGAAAACTAGGACATATTCGCGTGGCATCCTTCAGATATGCCCGGAATCCCATGACGGCTAGCAAAACATAGTCTGAACATCATTGTAGGCTTCAAGCCCATTAAGCAGACTCTGCGGCGATTTTCCGAACCCAAACAACAATCTTTGGGTGAAGAATTAGCTAAACTGCTAGAGGCCAGATTTATTCGGGAGATTAAGCACCCCGAATGTTTGGCAAACCTGGTGATGGTACCAAAGAATGACAAATCCTAGCGGTTGTGCGTCGATTTCAAAGACCTCAACAAGGCTTGCCCTTTGCACCCTTTCCCCTTACCACACATAGACCAGATCATTGACGCTGCAGCCGGATACCATCGGATTAAAATGAAGGAATCCGACCTAGCTGCAACCGCATACATCGCCCCCTACGGGCCATTCTGCTTCAACACAATGCCCTCTGGGCTAAAAATACTGGGGCTACGTACGTACCAGCGCATGATCCAGACTTGTCTCACGAAACAAGTTGGTAAGACAGACGAGGCATACGTGGACATCGTGGTAATCAAAACCAAACATGTCAACCAGTTGATTGACGACCTACGGCAAACCTTTGCCAGCCTATGTGAGTATGACATACGTCAATCCAGAAAAATGTGTATTCGGAGTTCCCGCTGGTAAACTGCTCAGATTCATCGTCTCCCATAGAGGAATAGAAGAGAATCCGGCTAAGATCCGTGCTCTATCAGAACTTGCAATTCCCACATAGCTAAAGAATGTCCAGAGGTTGGCCGGTTGCGTAGCGGCGTTAAGCCACTTTATCTCCTGCCTCGACAAAAAGGCTTTACTGCTCTATATGCTGATGAAACGGACCAACGATTTCGAGTGGACCAATGAAGCAGCGACTGCGTTAAAGGAAATTAAAACACTGCTGGCAAGTAATCCCATACTCACAGCACCAGGCGCTCGTGAACCCATGTTATTACACATATCGGCTACCAACCAAGTCGTTAGCGCAGTGCTCGTCATCGAACGAGAGGAGTAGGGACACAAATTTCGGACACAGAAGTCGTCTATTACTTGTCAGAAGTACTAACGCAGTGCAAGTCCAAATACCCGCACTACCAGAAGATATCCTACACAGTATTTATGGTATCATGGAAAATCAGACACTACTTCCAAGAGTGTTTGGTAACGGTGGCATCCAAAGTACCCCTAAACCATATAATCAACAACAGGGACGCCACCGGATGCTTATCCAAGTGGGCTATTGAGCTCCTTCCCTTTGAAATCACCTACAAGCCACGACAAGCCATAAAATCTCAAGTACTGGTAGATTTTCTGGCTGAGTGGACAGAGGCCGAGCTCCCCAGGGAATATAGTACATACTCCCATTGGACGATGTACTTTGATGGATCCAAAACTTTGGATGGACTAGGGGCTAGAGTTAACCTCACATCCCCCACAGGCGACAATGTGCGATACGTATTGCAGACAAAGTTGTCAGAATTGCAACTCAAGTCTTAGAGTCTTATGATCCAAAATGGCCCCTTCGATTCTACGATTTTCCTCATAGAATCTAAGTTTCTACGATCTTGATAGTTAAGATTCTACGATTGACGATCCTAGCAACGGAGCTCCGATCCGATTCAGAATCGCGATTCTGACAACCTTGGTTGCATATTATGTTTGCCGACTCCAACAATGCAGCCAAATACGAAGCACTCTTGCATGGTCTTCGGATGGCAGTATTAATGGGCATACGACGGCTGGAGGTAGGGGAGACTCCAACTTGGCCATCTCCCAAATCAATGGCAAGTTTGACGCCGAAAACCTGAAGATGGCGGCATACAGAAACACTGTCCTAAAGATATCTGCACGGTTCGAAGAGTTGGAATTTCACCACGTTGCTCACGACAACAACCAAGACGCCGACGTACTGGCCCGCATGGGAGCTAAATGCGACCCTGTCCCAAAAAACACTTTCCTGGAGCGGCTCTTTAAGCCATCCGTGGTTTGGCAGCATGATCATAAGGGCGCCAGTCTAAATACTGCAGAAGAGGTTGTTCCCTATATAAACGAACCAGACAACCAAATCATCGACGGCTCCATAATAGATGAAACGCCTTCGGCTCATGAGGTCATGGCAGTAATCGCACCATGGGCCGAGCCCTTCCTCGCCTACCTTCTTTGCAAGGAACTCCCCGATGATCAGACAGAGGCGCGACGCATAGTTCGGAGATCCAAGGCCTACAAAGTACACGAGGGTCAGTTATACAAGAAAAGCACCACCTGAATATTAGAGTGGTGCATATCTTAGGAAGAAGGACGGAAGCTCCTAGCCGAAGTCCACACAGGGATGGGTGGCCACCATGCTGCAGCAAGAGCCTTAGTTAGCAAGGCCTTCCGAGCTGGTTTCTTTTGGCCCACTGCTCGGGCGGACACCCACACACTTGTCAAATACTGCATGGGGTGTCAACTTTTTGATAATCAAAGTCCCATGCCCCCAACAGTTCTTCCGACTATTCCGATTACCTGGCTTTTTGTGGTCTGGGGGCTGGACATGGTCGGACCCCATAAAAGGGGAACCAAGAAAAATAAATACCTACTAGCCATGGTTGACAAATTCACCAAATGGATAGAGGCAAAACCTGTCAAATCAGCCAAGTTCGGACCAGTAATCGACTTTATATCCGGCATGGTACACCATTACGCTGTCCTGCATAGTATAATAACGGATAATGGATCCAACTTCATGGCCCAAGAGCTCAAAGACTGGTGCGCAAAAATGGGCATCACGCTCGATTACGCATCAGTGTATCATCCACAAACCAACTGACAAGTCGAATGAGCGAACGGCCTCATCATGAGCGGCATTAAGCCATGTTTGGTCTGATCTCTTCATGAGTCCGACTGTCATTGTGTGGAGTACCTCGACTCCGTTCTATGGTACCTGCGCACCACCCCGAATAGATCAACGGGATACACGTCAGTCTTCATGGTCTATGGGGCAGAAGCAGTCCTCCCCTTCGATATTATTCACGACGCACCAAGGGTGCGCATGTACGAGGAAAAGGAGGCAGAGTTTGATCGGCAAAATGACCTTGACGCCTTAGAAGGAGAACGCAACATAGCTCGGGCCCGCTCTACCTTTTACCAATAGCAGGCCCGACGTTACCACAGGAGGGAGGTCAGGGCAAAAGCGTATAACGTGGGTGAACTCGTCTTACGGCTCCCGGAGAAGCAGAAGCATAAACTCAATCCCAAATGGGAGGGACCCTTCATAATCGACGAAGTACTCGCGGGAGGAGCTTACTGTCTTCGGAACCCGTCGGACAACCACCTTGAACCAAACCCATGGAATGCAGCTCGTCTTCAGCACTTCTATAGATACCGGTGTCGTCACATTCTTTACCCTTTTTCTTTATTTTCCTTCTCTTTTTCCTTCCCCTCCCACTTTGTTGTTTGGTAGGATTGAATTTTTTTCCTTTTCTTCCTATGTTCGGTTCAACCAATCTTGTACTAAGATTTTCGTCTTACACCCTTAAGTGTTAAATCCGAACATGGCACCTGGGGCTTCTTTTCGGAGCCAGCACTTTTATATTATAAGAGGTTATCCACATTTTTTGTGTACGCATGTTTCCCTTGTTGTGTTTAAGCCATCATATGCATCAATTCAAACTAAGACTTTGCCAAGCTAGGTTGCCTCACTCCTGTGCTTACCCTCTACATTCCTGATTGTTCGGCTAGAGGGTAAAGGGAGAACTTCTGCGATTGTTATGACCTGGTCATCGGGATACGTACCTCTGACAGGTGAAGCCAAAATCTAGCTATCTTAAGCATAACATTGATCCGCTGCGATGGAATCACCTAATAATACTATGGTCATTGTCACCATTACTCGGGCTTCTTTTCTCAGAAAAGCCATTAGCCACATGCTGGCAGTATAAGGCCTTACTACCTACGGTTTGCGTAGCATCCTGAAGAAAGGTATCGATAGAGGTACTATTTTCTTTGAAAGACGTTTCTTACGTTAAGCGCTAATATAACATATCTCCCTATGTGATTTCTATCTGTTCGCACCAAATGGCCAGATTGCCTGGTTTCCCGAATATAATTCTCTCTTCTAGGGTGATAATTTACGAGGAACACTCTCGATCTCTTAGCGCGGGTGGTAGAAGCCGATGGCCGGTTAAGACAAAGTTTACAACACAGATGGAGGAATTACTAGATTATTCCTACATAGTTACATATAATCATACATTTGGCTACTAATCGAGATTGTCGATTATTGTGCCAAGGAGCAGTCTTCTTGTGAGAGATGGGCGGCAGGCATCACTTGGTTGTACACCAGGTGGAGCGGCACTTCTTGTCCATCTGACCCTACTGGCCCAACCCGAGCCATATGCTCGGGGTTAAGTCCCATATAGCAGGTCTTGATCATCGCACATGCCTCTCGTGCTCCCTCCTGGCAAGTTGATGTCTTCCACAACTCAAACCTACTTCGAGCTTGCTTGAATCGATCGACTAGTTTGGCCATCTCCTTCGGAGGTTGCTTGATGGGCCATAGCGTCTTTACCATGCCTTTCATGGCCTTGCAAGCCCGCTCATGAACGGAGTAAAGCTCCTTTAGAAGGCTCCCCTGGTAGGATCCGATCTCTTCTTCGGGTCGCCCAAACAGGAGACCTACACATGGGTCAAAGGCATATGCCTATTATGCTTCATTTATAAGAAGTACTTCCTGACGGTAGCATCATACTTACCGAACATGCCCCTCTGTAGTTTCTGGTTTTCTTCTTGGGCTTGTGCCAATTGAGTTCTTAAGCTCTCAATTTCTTTGGCCTATTATATATTCTCTGCCTGGAAACATTTCAAAACACGACAGTCGGCCTCGTGCTGGGACTCGGCGTATCGCTGAGATTCTCGGGCTGCATCCAAATCTGTTTTGCATTTTCCCTATTGATTCAGCTGCTAAAGAGTACCCTTGCGTTAGCATGGGAATATACTAAGATTAGTAGTGCGGATATACTCACCATGTGCCTCCCGAGTAAAGCTCTTTACGTGCTCCAATTCGGCCTTCACAGATTCCACCTGTGTTCGGCTGTCTTCTAGTTCCTTGGCTAGTTTCTCGCTCTGCTGCTTCGAGGCCTGCATTAGCAATAAAACAACACAAGGGCCCTTAATTCGGTCGTTCCGACCAATTTAAGGCTTGGGGGCTACTGGGTTTACATGAGTGTTCGGACTCTACAAAACCGATCATTTACCTACAGGCTGGACAATATCGATTTCATGGCCTCTCCGAACAGCTCGGGCAGCACTGATGCGCGCGTCCTCCATGCGTAGAGCACATAACTCTTTTTTGGAGAATACTGGGTGACGCAGGGCCTCTCGTCACCGCCGATGATTCATGGCGCTTCCTACTTCCGTTTTTGTAACTGACACAGCACACCGGAATTAGCAGGGGCCGGATTGACCATGGGAAACTCCGTAGCAGGTTCGGCATGAGCCGAAGCTCTAGAATTTTGAGCATCACCGTACCCCCTGGCGACCTCCTCGACGTACGAAGGCTGGGCTTTACGCCTAAGAATTTTTATGTAAAATCTGCTGTAAGGCTCTATCAGTTGTGATAATAAATAAACGGCCGAAAAAAATACCTTTGGGTTGAACGAGTGGACGGACTCGTCCCCACAACCGGCTCATTTGTCAGATCCCTTTTGCTTTCCGGTCTGGGCATTGTCTCCATTGCCGATGTATGATGTGCGGATCAACGACGCTTGGGAGTAGGAGCTAGCACATTTGGGGCATTGGAGGATACTTGCCTTTTGCGGGATGAGCTTTTCTTCTTCTTGCTTATTGTAGGAGAACGGTACGATCCAGGGTAATCGGTTATGATAGCCACCTTGGAGCATGCAAGACTCTCTTGGTAGAAAACCTCGTCTTCAAGCACAATTGACAGATCTGGTTCCTCATGAAAGCCTGGATCATCGTCGCGAGAATAGTCTTCAGGCTGGGTGGCCGAACTGTTAACTGTCTCAATGATGCTTCTCAAGTCTTGTTCACACAAATTTAAAGGCTTCGGTCAAAATAAAAGGGACAAATTGGAAACCCGAATTGTGGTCACGGAGGCGAAAGTCTTACCCATTCGATGGTATTGTGGCTTGAGTATCCTACCTTGGTCGACTGCCGAATAAAATCTTCTTGCTCCATTTTGAATAGGTCGGCAAGTGCGGCGGCCAATGCTGTCTGATTAGCGGGGCCCAGCCTTGGGAGCGAGTGATGTTGCTTGTCCCGTTGTAATGCCACAAGGGGTGTATATTCTCCCAAAGAGGCTGAACACACCGGGTGATGGCGGTGGCCATGACATCAAACGTGGTAACTTGTGGTGGACTAGTACCCTCACCTGGGCTGCCAAGCGTTGTACTTCAATACTGTCCTCTTGGGACGAACTCTTCGGCCGCCAGTTGTACCTTTTATTTAAGCGGGCATCGGAGTATTCGGACAGACCCCTCCGATCTGGATCGAATAGGGGGACGTCCTCGATATAAACCATTTCGATGTCCATTCTATGAACTCCTTCGGTGTTCCCACCGGATACCCAGTACCTGCTATGCGGCATATTTCGGCTCCTCCGAACTCCAAAATTGTCTAGTCCCGGGTACGAGGGACGAGGCAGAAGTACTTCCTCCACAATTCGAAATGTGCCTCGCAGCCTAGGAACATCTCACAAAGGGTGACGGAGCCCGAGATGTGAAGGATAGACCCTGGAGTGAGGTGGTGGAGCTGGATCCCATAAAATTCCAGTAACCCTCTCAAGAATGGGTGAATAGGAAACTGGAGACACCGCAGAAGAAAGGGCATAAAGCATACGCGTTCTCCACTTTGTGGATTTGGGAAAATCTCTGTGAAGACTTCTCCATTGAATGAAGATAAACCTGCTCGGGTAACTGCCCGATCCGAGGAAGGAAGGTACCCCTGGGTCTCAAAATTATGTAGCCGAAGGAGCTATAGGGAGCAGCTGATCCAATCCCTAGGACGGGAGCCGTAGGGGCGCGAGGATGAGCTGGGGGCGCTCGACATGTTTTTCATGGTGATCTTTCGTTGAAAGTTTTTGTCGATGAGGAGGAAGAAGAGGGTGTGGCTTAGACCACGGTTCGATTTGTTTAAATGGGTGGTGCCTACTCCGTGGAGAGGCAGGCTTGTAAAAAACCGTTGAACCGCTCATCTCCCCATGACGCGCAAAAATCGAGAAGCACTAACAACTGTTAGAAGGACCTAGCAAGCTCGTGACACTTGGGATTTCCCCGATAATGGAATGGTTGCCGAACAAGAAGGGATGAGGGACTCGCCTCGCAAGCTAAAGACCTCGACACACAAAGATTGTCCGGACATAACTCGGCGTTGGAGGCCAGTCTGGGGGCTACTGAGGGAGTCCTGGTTTAAGGGGTCCTCGGATAGCCGACCTGTTTCTCATGGGCCGTACTATGTGGGCTGTTGGATGAGCATTGAATGATCGAAGGCCCTGTCACTAGGGTGGAAGCTTCAAGGATCCATGGCGTGTCCTTCAAGTTGTCGACAGTAGATAGGCATGTTTTTTTCTTCGATGAGCAACCGACCATGTGTAAACCCTAGGTACCCTCGGCATCTATATAAGCCGGAGGTTTTAGGTTGTAGGACAGAAGACAACTCATCTAGGGTTTAGCTATTCGATCTCAAGGTAGATCAACTTTGTAACCCACATATCATCAATACAATCAAGCAGGACGTAGCGTATTACCTCCATAGGAGGGCCCGAACCCGGGTAAACATCGTCTCCTTCGTCTCCGGTTACCATCAATTCTAGTCTCACAGCTCGGGACCCTACCCAAGATCTATCGGTTTTGACACCGACACTCATTGCATCGCCAAGGCCAGTAAAGTCCCACATGGGGCGGGAGTGGCGCTGGAGGGGAGCAATTTGCCGATGGACGACCTCCCTCACCACCATCGCCATCGTCACACCCGCCTTCTTCAGGCTGGCCAACCTGGTCGTAACCTGCATGAGCCGTTGGTCGACAAGCTTCAAGTGGTCCCAACCATAATTTGGCTTCGAGGGGCCACCGGGACTTGGATCAGGGGGTTGTACACGGTGGCGTCAATGAACACCCACTGCCTCCGGAAGCCCTCCGCATTCGAACGACGCTCAATGTCGAGGATCGCACCTGCCTTCGCGTCCACCAGTTGGAGCAACATGCACCCTAAAAATTGTCCGCTGGTGACAATTTGGAGGTAGAAGAAGTGGCAAAGCAGGGCCACGGACGGGGAGATGCACATGAAGGCCTCAGACAAGAATGCGAATAGGAGGACGATGGACCTAGGATCGAGATGCAATGTGTTGACCTAGTGGTGCCTGAGCACCACATTGAAGGGATTTGAAAATGGCGGCAGCAAGCCGGAGAAGAGGGTGTGGAGATGAAGGGGATGTCGGTGGCCTCTAGATCAACTGAAGACCGAGAGCCGGGCCAAACCTTCATCGCCCTCCACTCATTGGTATTGGCGGCGATTGCTCGCAAGACCTTGTCCAGCCCCTCCAGATTGAGCACGATGGACTGACCCAGCGCAGGCTCTGGGCCCTGGCTGGGGCACTGACATCATCAAAGTCCGGCCCCTCTTCTTCTTGGAAGCTATGGTGGAGGGGCAGATTGGAGCAAGGACGAGACCTGGCGGAGAAGGCATGAGCCCGCGGAGGAAGGGGCAAAAGAAGGAAGGCGCACAGTGGGGCAATGATTGTTCTGCCATGCGCGCCAGGCTTTTGTTAGGAAGGGTAGTTGCCAAGGCGACATGGGGAAGTGGAGGCGTTCGCGTCTTGTTGTGCACCACGCGTTAAGCCTGGCCTGCAGGCGGTTGGTGCCCACGGTGCTTTGGCCATCCTTCCTTGGCTTTGCCCTACTACCTCTTGATCATGTGGTAGTTTTCCCTTGAAGAGGAAAGGGTGATGCAGTGAAGTAGATAAGTATTTCCCTCAGTTGTTGAGAACCAAGGTATCAATATAGTAGGAGGAAAAAGCAAGTTACCAAATGTTGCACCTACACAAACAATCAAACTCTCGCACCCAACACTATAAAGGGGTTGTCAATCCCTTCGCGGTTATTTGCAAGGATTATATCCGATGGAGATAGATGTAAACAAGTACGGAAAGTAAAGGATAAATAAATTGCAGCAAGGTATAGATCTGAAAATATATGATGGAAAGTAGACCCGGGGGGCATAGGTTTCACTAGAGGCTTCTCTCTTGAAGGCAAATATCATGGTGGGTAAACAAATTACTGTCAAGCAATTGATAAAAAAGCGAATAATCATGTAGTTATCCAAGGCAATGATCATGCATATAGGCATCACGTCCATGACAAGTAGACCGAAACGATTCTGCATCTACTACTATTACTCCACACGTCAACCGACTCCTGCCTGCATCTAGAGTATTAAGTTCATGAAGAACAGAGTAATGCATTAAGAAAGATGACATGATGTAGAGGGATAAACTTATGAGTTTGATGAAACCCCCATCTTGTTACCCTTGATGGCAACAATACAATACATGCCTCGCTACCCCTACTATGTCACTGGGTGAGGACACCGCAAGATTGAACCCAAAACCAAGCATGTTTCCCATTGCAAGAATTACCAATCTAGTTGGCCAAACCAAACAAATAACTCGAAGAGACTTGCAAGGATATGAAATCATGCAAATAACAATTCAGAGGAGATTCGAATAAGCTTCATGGATAATCTGAACATGAACTCACAATTCATCAGATCTTGACAAAAACACCACAAAAGAGGATTACATTGGATAGATCTCCATGAAGATCATGAAGAACATGGTATTGAAGATCAAAGAGAGAGAAGAAGCCATCTAGCTACTAGCTATGGACCCATAGGTCTGTGGTGGAATACTCACACATCATTGGAGGGGTAATGGAGTTGATGTAGATGCCCTCCGTGATCGAAACCCCCTCCGGCAGATTACCGGAAAAGGCTCCAAGGATGGATCTTTCGGGAATGGAGGCTTCCGGCGGCGGAAAAGTATTTGCGTGGCTCTTTTTGATGTTCGGGGAATATTTGGGTATTTATAGGCCAAGAATTAGGGTTAGGAGACCTGCCAGGAGGCGACAAGCCTACTAGGCACGACCAGGGGCTATGAAAAAATTAGATAATTCCTGGACTGAGCGCAAAAGTTTCTGTTTTTTAGCAAGGTCAAATGAACAACTACCATAGTTCACCCAAAGGTTTTACTTGACTCAAACACTAATTAAAACACCAAAACACAATTACTATAGAAGTAATAATGTGGGAAACACTCAAAAACAGAATCAAAAAACAGAACACAAAAATAAAATTGGGTTGCCTCCCAACAAGCGCTATTGTTTAACGCCCCTAGCCAGGCAAAACGCAATAGATCTAGGTATTGTCATCTTTGGTATGCAATCCAAAAGTAGCTCTCATAATAGATTCATTAGGTAATCTTATTTTCTTTCTAGGAAAGTGTGACATGCCTTTCCTTAATAGAAATTGGAATCTAATGTTCCCTTCTTTCATGTAAATAATTGCACCAATCATTCGAAGGAAAGGTCTACCAAGAATAATAGGGCATGTAGGATTGCAATCAATATCAAGAACAATGAAATTACGGGCACATAATTCCTATTTTCAATAATAAGAACATCATTAATCCATCCCATAGGTTTCTTAATAGTGGAATCCGCAAGATGCAAATTTAAAGAGCAATCATCAAGATCATGGTAACCTAGCACATCACATAAAGTTTCTGGAATCGTGGAAACACTAGCACCCAAATCACACAAAGCATGGCACTCATAATATTTGATTTTAATCTTAATAGTAGGTTCCCACTCATTGTGAAGCATCCTATGAATAGAAACTTCTAACTCAAGTTTTTCTTCAAAAGATTTCATCATAACATCAACTATATGTTTAGTAAAAGCCTTATTTTGACTATAAACATCAGGTGAATTCAGCATGGATTGAAGCAAGGAAATACAATCAATCAAAGAGCATCTATCATAGTTAAAGTCCTTCAATCCCACTTTTATCAATCTTAGCATTAAGATCTATAAACTCTGAATCATTGGGGCGCCTTTTAACTAAAGTTGACTCATCTACAGTCCCATCATTATCAAGATTTATATTGGAAAACAAAAATTTAATAGGAGTCGCACCAATCACTTTAAGATCTTCATCATTATTATCGTGAGAAAAAACCTTTTCAAGCCATCACGCTTAGCAGGAATTCTAGCGGTTCTTTCCTTACTTTCATAAATATAAATTATCTTAGCCTTTAAAGACTCATTAATATCATACTTGTGTGGAGTAGATCTAACTTTCAAAGAATCAATCTCAACAGAAAATTCTATCAACATTCCTAGCCAAATCATCAATCTTAAGCACTTTTTCTTCAATAGCAGCATTAAATAAATTTGTGAACCAATAAAACATTTAACAATATTCTCAAGATCATAGGGCATATTATTATAACTTCCATAGGAATTGTTCTAGGAATTAACATAATTATTAGAGGGATTACTAGGAAACGGCCTAGGGTTGAAATTACCTCTATACGTGTTATTACCAAAATTGTTCCTACCAACAAAATTCAGATCCATAGATTCATTATTATTTACAATCAAAGAATACAAAGGCATATCATTAGGATCAATAGGCGCAATCTTACTAGCAAACAATTTCATCAATTCATCCATCTTTTCACTCAAAGTATTTATTTCATCAATGCATGTTTTTACTAGTAGGAGAACTTTCGGTATGCCATTGAGAGTAGTTTCTCATGATACTATCTACGAGTTTAGTAGCTTCTCCTAACGTGATTTCCATAAAGGTGCCACCCGCGGCTGAATCAAAAAGATTTCTAGATGCAAAGTTCAATCCCGCATAAAAAATTGTATAATCATCCATAAACTCAAACCATGTGCGGGACATTTCCTAATCATTAATTTCATCCTCTACCAAGATTGTGCAACATGCTCATGATCAATATGCTTAAAATTCATTATATCATTCCTAAGGGAGATGATCTTAGCGGGCGGAAAGTACTTTGAGATAAAAGCATCTTTACACTTATTCCATGAATCAATACTATTTCTAGGCAAAGCTGAAAACCAAGTTTTGGCATGATCTCGTAGCGAGAATGGAAATAGCTTCAATTTTACAATATCATTATCCACATCTTTCTTATTTTGCATACCACACAACTCAATGACAGTATTTAGATGGGATGCGGCATCTTCACTGGGAAGGCCAGAAAATTGTTCTTTCATAACAAGATTAGGCAAGGCAGCATTGATATCATAAGATTCCGCACTAGTGGTGGGAGCAAACGGAGTACTAATAAAATCATTATTATTAGTATTGGAAAAATCACACAACTTGGTATTCTCAGACATCATGACAAGGCAAGCAATCAAGCACACAAGCAAACGAAAGGCAAGCGAAAGAACGGCAAACAAAAAGGAAAATCTTTTTGGTATTTTCTGAAAATCGTTTTAGAAGTGGGGAGAATAAAACGAGAGGAAATGGCAAATCAAGTAAATGCAAGATATGAGTTCGTGATAGGTACTTGGTAGGCTTGATGTGTATTCTCCCCGGTAATGGCGCCAGAAATCCT
Source organism: Hordeum marinum (assembly GCA_022496015.1). Lineage (NCBI taxonomy): Eukaryota > Viridiplantae > Streptophyta > Magnoliopsida > Poales > Poaceae > Hordeum > Hordeum marinum. The sequence goes on from CM039678.1 coordinate 154,454,842, forward strand.
TCTAGCTACCTCTTGAGCATGCGTTGGTTTTCCCTTGAAGAGGAAAGGGTGATGCAGCGAACTAGATAAGCAGTTACCTTAGTTGTTGAGAACCAAGGTATCAATCTAGTAGGAGGAACAAGCAAGTCAACAATGGTTGCACCTACACAAACAATCAAACTCTTGCACCCAACGCTATAAAGTGGTTGTCAATCCCTTCACGGTTATTTCCAAGGATTAAATCCGATAGAGATAGATGTAAAAAAGTACAAAAAGTAAAGGATAAATAAATTGCAGCAAGGTATAGATCTGAAAATATATGATGGAAAATAGACCCGGTGGCCATAGGTTTCACTAGAGGCTTCTCTCTTGAAGGCAAATATCATGGTGGGTAAACAAATTACTGTCAAGCAATTGATAGGAAAGCGAATAATCATGTAGTTATCCAAGGAAATGATCATCCATATGGGCATCACGTCTGTAACAAGTAGACCAAAGCAATTCTGCATCTACTACTATTACTCCACACATCGACCAACTCATGCCTGCAGCTAGAGTATTAAGTTCATGAAGAACAGAGTAACGCATTAAGAAAGTTGACATGATGTAGAGGGATAAACTCAAGCAATATGATGAAAACCCCATCTTGTTACCCTTGATGGCAACATTACAATACGTGCCTCGCTACCCCTACTATGTCACTGGGTGAGGACACCGCAAGAGTGAACCAAAAACCAAGCACTTCTCCCATGCAAGAATTACCAATCTAGTTGGCCAAACCAAAAAATAACTCGAAGAGACTTGCAAGTCTATGAAATCATGCAAATAAGAATTAGGAGGAGATTCAAATAAGATTCATGGATAATCTGAACATGAACTCACAATTCATCGGATCTTGACAAACACACCACAAAAGAGGATTACATCGAATAGATCTCCATGAAGATCATGAAGAACATGGTATTGAAGATCAAAGAGAGAGAAGAAACCATCTAGATACTAGCTATGGACCCGTACGTCTGTGGTGGACTATCCACGCATCATCGGAGGGGCAATGGAGTTGATGTAGATGCCCGCCGTGATCGAAACCCCCTCCGGCAGATTACTAGAAAAGGCTTCAAGATTGGATCTCTCGGGCACGGAGGCTTGCGGCGGCGCAAAAGTATTTGCGTTGCTTTATTTGATGTTGGGGGAATATTTGGGTATTTATAGGCCAAGACTTAGGGTTAGGAGACCTGCCAGGAGGCAACAAGCCTGCTAGGCACGGCAAGGGGGGCGCACCTACCAGGCTTGTGGTGCCCTGGCACCTCCCTTGACATGCACTCCAAGCTTGGATGACTTGTTTCCTTCCAGAGAAATTCCTTCCAGAGGTTTTATTCCATTTGGACTCCATTTAATATTCCATATCTGCAAAACTCAAAACAAGGAAAAAACAGAAATTGGCACTTGGCTCTAGATTAATATGTTAGTCCCAAAAATAATATAAAATAGCATATTAATGCATATAAAACATCCAAAACAGATAATATAATAGCAAGCCATCATCAAAAATTATAGATGCGTTGGAGACGGATCACGCCTGAAGCCAACCTGAGTGCGCCTCTGGCCCGGGGGGCTATTGTCAGCCTTCTCGGACAGGGGGTACCCATACCCGCCTGCCTACGGCCCAGCGTGTGGCCCTCCTCGACGGTCCGGTATGGCCCAGCGACAAGCCCCCCAAGTCAAGGCCCTCGCGAACAATGCGAAGACCTCCAAAGGAGTGGCATCCCCCAGGCTGCCTACTGAGGAGCGGAGATTTCTATGTAGGTACCTGGCCTCGTGAGGCCGGGATAACGTGGGCCATGATGACTGAAGCCAAGTGGGTGCCAGCGGGCGCAGAGGAGGACAGTTTCCTCTTTTGTGCAAAGGAGGAAAGGACGTACGCGGGTTCCCAATGAATCCCCCAAAGGTTTCCCTTCCAATGCAGCAAGATGAAGACCACGAGGTCGGCAGGACAGATGTCGTCGCCAAGCCCTCCGCTGCGTCACGCCCGGAAGCTTTGTAGGTGAAGACCACCTTTAGTCAGGATAGGATGTACCTCTTCTCCCCTTTCAAATTTGGCCGTTGTGGGATCCCTTCCTGCATGTGCGATAAGGGAAGAGGATCGAGGCCACTATAAATAGGGAGTAGATTCCACCATAGAGGGGGAGGGAGGCTTGACGAGAGTTTATTTCATCCCCACCAAGAGCCCTTGCGAGGTCGCTCAACCACTGCACTAGTTCATCCTCAGCCTCCTTGTGAGGCCAATCTACCAAAAGCAGGATTAAGGTTTTACACTGCAAGGTGGCCCAAACCTGGCTAAAAACGTGTGTCTTTGTTTGTTTTCCCTTGTGAGAATCTTCGGAGAGTCGCTGAGAAGTTGTGAGGTCGAGCGAGATTGGAGAGCGAGTGCACCCCAGAGTTCGAAGCTTATTGGGTTCACAGAGCCCTAATTCTTACAGAATTGAATGAGATTCATCATGTAATCGAGTTAGTTTTGTTCGGGCTTGATCCCTAGTATCCACTATGTTCTAAGATTGATGTTGCTATGACTTTGCCATGCTTAATTCTTGTCACTAGGGCCCGAGTGCCATGATTTCATATCTGAACCATTTATGTTATCATCATTATATATATGTTCTTGATCCAATATTTCCTAGTCATATGCACCTATTACGTGTTATGATCCGTAAACCTCGGGGTGACAGAAATCGCGATACTTTCCAGTGATCACCGTAGTTTGAGAAGTTCATGTATTCACTATGTGCTAATGCTTTGTTATGGTCTCTATTAAAAGGAGGCCTTAATATCACTTAGTTTCCTTATGGACCCCGGTGCCATCAGAGGGTAGGACAAAAGATGTCATGCAAGTTCTTTTCCATAAGCACATATGACTATTTACGGAACAGATGCCTACAATACATAGATGAACTAGAGCTAGTTCTGTGTCGCCCTAGGTTATGACTTTTATATGATGAATATCATACAACGAATACACTGATCTAGTGCCTATGAGTTTTCCACTTATTGTTCTTGCTAAGTTACTACCGATGTTTTTATTGTTGCACTTGCTACAAAACTATTACTCCTACTGCTATCGCTTATGTTACTGTTACCACTGCTATCAAACTATCATATTACTGTGCTATTGCTAACTTTGTTGTAGATACTTATCTCCAGGTGTGGTTGAATTGACAACTGAACTGCTAATACTCTCAAATATTTTTTGGCTCCCCTTGTGTTGAATCTACAAATTTGGATTGAATAATCTACCCTCGAAAACTGTTGCGATCCCCAATACTTGTGGGTTATCAAAAACCCACTAGTGAAACCTACGGCCCCTGGGTCTATCATCCAACATGTTGCTTACCGATCTATCTTTTCGCCGCCTTTGTTTTCAGATCTATTGTTCCAAAATCCCAAAAATACTTTGCTACATTTTTTATTTGCTTCATTTATTTTAGGTTCTTGTGCGATCTATCCATCGGATCTACTACAAAACAATCTATCTTTTTACCGTGGAGAGATTGAAAACCTCTCTTACACATCGAGTTGCAAGTATTTGTTCTTTGTGTGCAGGTATCGTTTACATAGTGTTGCGTGGTTCTCCTACTGGTTCGAGAACCTTGGTTTCATAATTGAGGGAAATACTTATCATCACTATGCTGCATCATCCCTTCCTTTTTGGGGAAATATCGACGGAGTCTGAAGCCACATCAAAATGTACAATCTATAATGAGGTAGATCACAAATATTTTGGTTGTGTTAATTGGAAAGGATTGACCAAAGCTTACGGATTTGAGCCTAATATGAAAATAACATTTGATATCGGCACCTATTCTCTAAGTGATGGAGACATATGAGTGGATTTAGACTGGATGCACATTCTTCCTCTGTATAAGTTTCGTAAATAGACTTGTTAAATAACATTTAGATTACACTCCCATATAGATGTTATTCAACAATAACTTAAATTATGTATTTAAATTTGGCAGCTTATTCTCTATCTTCAAGAAACATACGGAACATAGTAGATGATATGTACTACACTGCCCGCGGTATATTTACTTGGCAGGAAATTTTTAGCTTGTGTTGTTTGTTGCTAACATTAAATCCCTTAAGGGAATTTATGAAGCTGGTCCAAATGATGCATGATACCTGCCACTTTTCCATACCTTCAACAAAGGCAACATTTGTAGAAAATGCATGGTAAGAGTTTCGACTATAGCATATCTTTCACATATATACATTCCTCTTACACAAGTCAAGTGTGGGCTACTACATTTCTTACTATGTTACTATTTTGTTCAAGGACAGAAGCTCCCAAGATGTGTTGTGCCTCCGGTGATGCATGACCACCAAAGTGATATGACAATTATTTCTACCGACAAGATCTATTTCAGAGGTACATACTTGATTGCACCAGACAGACAACTCAAAATAAATGAATGAAGGCAACTACCAAGTGACTGCAACATGAATATTGGATATCGGTGAATCTCTGAGCTCCACCATTCTAACATCCTGACTCAAAACGAGTCAAGGTGTGTGTGTTCTATGCCATCCCTGGGTCAGTATGCTGGCACACACATCACATCAATGTATATATCAAAGTTCAATCACATGTAATAATGTAAATCTGATATATATACCTCAAAATCTCAGCAAAAACAGTCAACGGGATTGGAGTCCCAATAAACACCAACGGCAGGTTGAGTGCAGATCGTAACCCTCAATCGTACTCTTACTCGTCGTAGAAAAGTATCTACAACATGAGATGTTGCAGCCGTGTAGGTCAACATATTGAATATGTCGGCAAGTCACAAAAGAGAGGGGCAAAAAATATCATCTATACTATATGCATATATGGTAGGTGGGGTTGTAAATTTAAGTTCTATGTAATGCAAATTTTTCCTACAACAACAGAGGGGGCAATACCAAAACTGTTACTACAAAGTTGGTTGTTTAATGAGATGGTTCCACCAACCAATTCTCATACCCAAGTTAACAATAACTCCCACATCATTAATTCTAGTTGTGTTGAGACTTCCTAATAGTTTCAGTTCCTTCAGCTCAAGTTGTCCATGATCGTGGACACGGCTAATCGATTAGGTTTAGTACTCAGCAGAGTTTTGCACACATTCCCCACAAGATTTGATCGCCTCCGTTGAAGTCCTTGCACTTCAGGGTGTTCGAGAACCGAATGATCAAAACATGGTCTTCCAAAGGGTTCCTTTGAGCCACTGTCGGTGCCCATCCATTCCTACCATTCTTCTCCATCTGCTAGCACAGCCCGTCTAGAGTCGCCATGATGTCTAACCAAGCCAGAGCCCATAATGTCTTGTGGCTGTGTAGGTAAGCCTCGGGTCTTGAAGTATCCAGCCGGCACTTCGTGCCTAGGTGGATCTTTCCGCGTGAATACTAGTGCTTCTCCAGCATCACCTAGGCTACCATTGGTTCCTCCAGGTTGTCGTACTACCATCATCCACCCAGAGATATATTGCATCATGAGGTCTTGAAAATAATTCCTGAAGTCTTGAGGTTTTGATCATCAATTAATTTATCACAACTCTCATGATAAACACTCAACCAAACCCCGTCTACCAAAATCATAGCAAAATAAAAATAACGTTTCCCTAGGGCCAAAGTAACAAGGGTTTATTGGTGCCTACCACACGATACTACTCAAGAGCCAAAATTTCCAAGTACCTACTTTGCATGCAATGGTGGACAAGGTTGAACCGATGCATATAAAACCATAGCTAAAAACATGATCAATGTGAACTAGCTTGGTGAGGTTGATGAAGACAATATCGATGTTAGAAAATAACTTGATAGAACTATTCGTCACTCTCCAATGAAATCTATATAATCAAACATTGCACTCATAAGCAAACATTCTAGCAATCAATACTATCAAACAAGAAGCAATCCAAAACTAAATACAATAGGATTGTGATGAAGGAAATACTTAAGACAAAAGTTAAAACAACAAAACTTCATCAAAATAACCAAGTGTAGTTTTCCCTACAAGTAACCTATTTTTAATAGCAACAAAATATTACAAAGTAAACTCTAACAAAAGTATTTTAGTAAATATTTTTACTAGCAAAAGAATTACTTTTGAAGAACAACTAAAGAACGATGAAAACAACACCCTAAACAATATAAGGTTTCTAGCTAATAGAACATAACAGCAAAGAAAACACTAAGATACTACAATAACAAAAAACAAAAATACAAAACAAAGAAATAACAGAAATTATTTTTCTCATAAATGTTTATTTAACAAAAGGAACTAATTGACAAGCTTTTCTTAAACACTTCTTACGACCTAAACAAAGACAACCTTGAACTAAACCAAAAACAACTTATTGGAAGTATTTTCAAATAGGAAATCAACTAGCAATGGAAATCAATTGCAAGTTACAATTGAACTAGCATTGATTTCATGCAATCAACTAATAATAAATAAAATAAAAATAATCTTTGTTGAACTACTATTGTTAACTAACACAAAAAAACTTGTCAACTATTATAAGAGTAAACCAACTAAAAATAAATAAAACAAAATAAATAGCAAAACAGCTAAATGAACTAAAATAGATTATGTTTTGTTTAAAACCATACTTTTAATACTTCTAAAAATTCTCAAATTGAATAGGGTGATAAAATATCTAATACAAACTAGTAGCAAAAAGAATCACTCAAAAATATGTTTTTAAAAATCAAGTTATTCTAGTATTTTGAGAAAATTTCAATAAATTCAAATTTAAATTTTTCAAAATGGTCCAACCTTTATATCTATATAAACTAGACAAAATTTGTGACATAGTGCAAAAAGAATCAACTAAAAACTCTAAAAATCCTAAGAGATGTTAAGAAAACAAAAACAGAAACTATTCTGTTATTTGAAATTAAGCAAAAAAACTGAATCTAACGGAGAGGAGCTACACGTGGCAGAATCCTAGTGGTACGAGGGGTGGGCGTGCGATGGCAAGAGGGCGAATGATCGGCTATTAGAAGAAAACGGTTCGAAATAATAAAAACAAAACCAATCTAATCCAAGCCCTAGATCTATGATCAAACGGATGAGTGAGTCGGTGGCTTACAGAGGGCGGTTGCTGGTGTCGGAGCTAAAGAAGACGACGGCATTGGAGTCGGGTGTGGAGGAGGGAGGTCGCTTGGTCCTATGACAAAGGTGAGGGCCCTAGGAGATGGAGGCGAGGACGGTGGCTCTATAGGTGGCGTCAGATAGCATCGAGGGCGACAGTGGGGAGCGAGACGTCGACGATGGCGGCTAGGTGCTCGGGTGATCGATGGGGAGCTCGCTTTGCTGGCTCTGGAGCTCGGGCGAGTGCACAGGGAGTCGCGGATGGTGACGATGCTAGCGATGGTGGTCACGGCGACAGTTGGGGACGCCGGAGGTGAGTGGGGAAGCGAGAATGTCGTGGCGGCTTCGGACTCAGGCGAGCGATTGCGAGGGCGAGAGGGGCTTTTATGCAGAACGGAGCGAGTGCATTGCGGCTTTTATAGCAAGGGGGTCGGGGTGCTCAGATGGCAGGGAATCGGCAAGGGAATCAGATGCCGATGCGGGCTCCGGTGACCTAAGGAAAGAGGAAGAAGAAGAGCAGGTGGAGATCCGGTCGGACGATTGGGTCCACGGGTCAGGGAGCCAAACAGAATGGGAAGGGATCGGTCCGGCAATCCAATGCCGATACAGCGCACGAAAGAGCCAGGTGGGCGGTGGTGCTAGGTGGGCCGGTGAGGGGGCTGTTGGTTCGGCCGTTTTAAAAAACTTTTCCTTTTATAATAAAACAGAGAAAGAAAACAAGAAAAGAAAAAATATAACTCCAATTATAGGAGTATAATATATCAAAAATTTCAGAAAAGAAAATATACAACATGAACATATTTTCATGCTCAAATAAAATTCACACAAATTCAAATAATCCAGACAGTGCTACTGTTTTAAATAAAATGCAGAGAAAACATTTTGAAAATACCAAGATGATTTCAAATTCATTTTTCTCCATTTTTATATTGAAGGGAATCATGTATTTTTATTTTGAAAATACCAAAAAAAATCAAAACAATTTACCCTATTTTCCATGTATTTTATGTTTTGGAGAAAAATAAATTTTAAAAACCACTTCAAAATGGCTTTGAAACCTATTATGAAATATTTTCCAAATATTTTTCTGAGTTTTATAATTTCAAGTATAATTCAAACTTGCCCCTGTTTTGGAGTGTCATATTGCTCCTCTCAAGATTTTGAATTTAGGCAAGGGAGTTTTGAATTCATTCAACTTTGAAATAGCAATAGGATCAAATATGAAAATGAATTCCAAATAGGGAATTTTCAGTAGTTTTCAAATCCACTTTTCAAATTCTTTATTTTGAAGAAATCATGTCATCTTCCCTCACTGATTTGAATTAGATGAATTGAATTCAAAAGCAAAGGGGAAAGTCATTTTATTTCCTCTTATTTAAAAGTTTCAATAAGTATTCAATTTTTTACTCAAATTTCAATTACTCACTCAAACAATCAATCATTCAATTTATTAATATAAAATTCCAAAGTTTGGGATGTTACAAACATGGAGATGCAGGGGTTTCCCTATTCGTCAGGATTGTTCCTAAAGGAGAGAAGTACCGTAATAGTAGTTACAATGGTTAATGTATCCATATATAAAAATGATGTGTGCCACAAGATGAATTATGTTGTATGTGTTGTCATATCTTATCGGAATCAATGTGGGATGCAAACATCATTATGTATATACTGATAAAAAATTGCGCTATCCTGACAACGTTTTTCACTACCGCAACAATGATTTTTGCTGCATATTGTCAATTAGTACTCGTGCGCAGAAAAAAGGTATGACGCCGGTAATGATCTCTCTAATTTATGGCGTCGGGAAAGATCGCACACCGTAGATATGTATGATATTTCCGTCATGGATATATAACAAACGCCATAGGTAAGAAATATTGTTGGCATCGGCTCCAACACCATCACTATTTTTAACTGTGATGCCATATTAGTGGTGTCGCGTGTCCACGCTAGCAAGGCCGTTTTTCCCATGCCATAACTTGGCTTTTCTACACTAGTGTGATGTGTGCCTTTCCATGAGTCTGGCATGGGATACAAGAGTGATCCAGGAGTGGATCATTGGACAGCGGTCAAAATTATTAGGTACCTAAAGAGGTCTAAGGAAATGTTTCTCGGTTAGGAAGGTGATAAAGAGTCTGTCGTAAAGGGTTACGCCCATGCAAGCTTTGACAACGATCCATATGACTCTCAGTCGCAAATCGGATATGTATAGTGGAGCAGCCATTTGGAATAGCTCTAGGTGGAGCGTGGTACAACATCTAAAGTATGACATAGAGATTTGCAAAGTACACACGGATTTGAATGGTGTAGCCCCATTGACTAAAACCTCTCCCACAAGCAAAACATGATCAAACCCCATAACTCATTGGGTGTTAATCACATGGCGATGTGAACTAGGTTATTGACTCTAGTGCAAGTGGGAGGCTATTGGAAATATGCCCTAAAGGCAATAATAAGTTGGTTGTTATCATATTTCCCTATTAACGTTTATTATCCATGCTAGAATTGTATTGAGTGGAAACTTAAATACATTTGTGGATATATAAACAACATTGTGTCCTTAGTGAGCCTCTACTAGACTAGCTCATTAGTCAAAGATGGTTAAGGTTTCCTGACCATAGACATGAGTTGCCATTCGATGACGGGATCACATCATTAGAAAAATGATGTGATGGACAAGACCCAACCGTAAGCTTAGCATATGATCATATCACTTGACTTTATTGCTACTGCTTTTATCATGTCAAAGTATATATTCCTAAGACCATGAGATCATGCAATTCCCTAACATCGAATGAATGCCTTGTGTTCTATCAAACATGACTTTGCAACTGGTGATTATAAATTTGCTCTATAGGCATCTTCGAGGGTGTATGTTGGCTTGGCGTGGATCGAGACTAGGATTTGTCAATCCATATGGCGGCGAGGCTCGGCCCTCTCGAAAATAGAACGTCACAAGAAGCTTGAAAGCAATGTGGATAATGGGTTAGTCACGTGATCTTGTATTGCAGAACGAGTAAAGAGACTTGTCAGTAACAAGATTGAAATAGGTATGGTAATACCAACGATCGAATCTCGGGCAAGTAACATATCGTTGGACAAACCTAATTGCATATGGGATTGACCGAATCCTTGACATTGTGGTTCCACTGATAAAGATATTCGTTGAATATGTATGAACCAATATGGGCATCCATGTCCCGCTATTGGTTATTGAACGGCAAGGTGTCTCGGTCATGTCTACATGATTCCTGAACCTGCAGGGTCCGCACGCTTAAGGTTCGATAACGCTAGAGTAGTATTGGGATATGTACGTTGGTGACTAAAGGCTTTTAAAATTTTCGTATGAGATCTCAGACTTCACGAGGACCTCCGAAATGATATGGAGGTAAATATTTATATATGTGAAGTCATATTAATGGTTCCAGAATATGTTCGGGATTTTTCGGTATTGTATCGGGAAGGTTTTAGAAGTTTCCAGAGTGGGTCCCACCTGCATGGGAGGAACTCACATGGATGTGGGTAGTGGGGATGGCCCCACCCTTGTTCTATGTGCACTAAGATCCCCCGCTAAAAGGAATAGAATCCTAACCCGGGTGGATAAGATCAAGATCCTAAAAAGTGGGATAGCGGTTGGTGGGGAAGGAAAGGAGAGATCCTCCCCCCCCCCTTGGCCAACGTCCTTAGGCCCTTGGAGGGCAAGCCACCATCACCTCCCATACCTCTACAAAGGTGGGGAGGCACAAGGGGGTAGCAGACCCTTCCCACGGCCACAACCCCTCTCCCGTCTCTCCCGTTCCTCGTCTCGGCGGTGCTTAGCAAAGCCCTGCCAATGCTGCACCACCACCATCACCAACACATCGTCGTATTGGTGATACCATCTAGTTCTCCCTCTTCTCTTGTTGTATCAAGGAGGAGGATACGTCATCAAGCCACACATGTGATGAACTCGAAGGTGTCGTTCGTTCGATGCTAGATCAGTTTGGATCGTGATTGGATCGCGAAGAGTACAATTACATAAACCATCCCATATACGCTTCCGCTTTCAGACTACATGGGTATGTAGACACACTTGTTGTAAATGTGCCCTAGAGACAATAATAAATTGGTTATTATCATATTTCCATGTTCATGATAAATGTTTATTATCCATGCTAGTAGTGTATTGACCGGAAACTTAAATACATGTGTGGATATATAAACAACACCATGTCCCTAGTGAGCCTCTACTAGACTAGATCGTTGATCAAAGATGGTTAAGGTTTCCTAACCATACACATGTGTTGCCATTCGATGACATGATCACATCATTAGTAGAATGATGTGATGGACAAGACCCAACCGTAAACATATCATTTAATCATATCACTTAGTTTACTGTTACTGCTTTCTTCATGTCAAGTTTTGTTCCTAAGACCATGAGATCATGCAACTGCCTGACACCGGAGGAATAACTTGTGTGCTATCAAACGTCAGTTCATAACTACATCATCATAAAGGTGCTCTACAGGTATCTCCAAGGGTGTTTGTTGGGTTGGCATGAATCAAGACTGGGATTTGTCACTCAGTATGACGGAGAGGTATCTCTGGGCCTTGTTGGTAATAAAACATCACAAGAAACTTGTAAGCAATTTGACTAATGAGTTGGTCATGGGATCTTGTATTATGGGACGAGTGAAGAGACTTGACGGTAAAGAGATTGCACTATGTATAGAGATACTGACGATTGAATCTTGGGCAAGTAACATACCACTAGACAAAGTAAACTAGATATGGGATTAACTGACTACTTAACATCGTGGTTCGGTCGATAATGATCTTCATGGAATATGTAGGAACCAATATGGGCATCTAGGTCCCGCTATTGGTTATTGACTAGAGAGGTGTCTCGGTAATGTCTACATGATTCACGAACCCGTAGGGTCCAAATGCTTAATGTTTGATGATGCTAGAGTAGTATTGGGATATGTATGTTGGTGACCGAATGTTGTTCACGGTCATGGGTGATATCAAGGACATCACGAGGAGCTCTGAAATGGTCTGGAGGTAAAGATTTATATATGTGAAGTCATCTTCAGGCTTCCAGAAAATGATCGAGATTTTCAATATTATATTGGGAAGGTTCTAGAAGGTTCCGGAGTGGGGCCCACCTGCATGGGGGACCGACATGGATGTGGGTACTGGGGCAAGGCCCCAAACCCCTGGTCTAGGTGGACCAAGATCCCCCTAAAAGGAATAGGATCATATCCCGAAGGGATAAGATCAAGATCCCTAAAAAGGGGGATAGCAATCGGTGTGGAAGGAAAGGAGGGATTTCCTTCCTCCCCCTTGACCATCGATCCTAGGGGCTTTGTCGGTGCACTGGAGTTTTGGGCTCTCCAGCGCCCCGTACTCGTGCATGGGCAGTAGTAGCCACCCTGGCAGCAAGGCCTAGCAGGGACTTGCCAGATACCAACACAGGAGAATCAAGACCACCGGCAAGGTCTTGCCGGGAGGGATATTGAACCCCCAGGCAAAGCAAGACCCCAACAAGGCAAGGCCCCGACAAGGCAAAGCCCTGGCAAGGCACCGCCAGCGTACGGGCCAGGTGTCAATCCACCTGGACCCGTGTCACGGCACCGACGTTGGAGGGGGCTAAGCGGCACCGATGGGACGGGCTCCCGTCCCGTCTCACTGATGGACAGAGATGCCTGACGGCGCATTAAATGTGCATGTCTGCTCCGTCAGTATTAGGTATGATAGCACTGTAGCTCTGTACACCCCGTGTACACACTATACGCCACTGTTGGGATCCCCTTGGAGTATAAAAGGAGGCCCAGGGTGATACGAGAGAGGACTTTTGACCTTTCAACTTTTGGGACTTTCTAACTCACACGCGTGGCAGCTGCTCATAGCACTCCTATAGCTAGAACTCTAAGAACACTCTCAATACAACCAAGCAGGAGTAGGGTTTTGCGCATCCGTGTGGCCTGAACCTGGGTAAAGATCCCCACGTGTTGTTCATCAGACCGGCTCTTTGTATGAGCCTTTCCCCCGCAGAACCAAAAGGGGTCTCCATCATCCCATAGGTGTTCGTTCCCACGACATCTTTGGCGCGCCAAGTAGGGGGAAGAAGGGTCGTGCGAACCCGTTCTGGTAATCAGCGTGCCAGTTTCTTCACGCTCATCATCGCCATGGCCCCCAAGAAGAAGGGCCTGACAGCAGTTGGCCCATCCACGTCCGTCGTCCATGTATTTGCGCAAACAGGACACGGCGTAGACGCGGGTGGAGGAGGAGGAGGCGGAGGTCAGAACTTCCGCGACGCTCCGGTGACCAAGGTCAAGCAAGCGGCAACGCTCGTTGCGGAGACGTCCATGGCGACAGTGGCAACCCCTGCACCCCTGGGTCTCAGGACAGAGCGGTACCGCTTGCGGGTGGTACGGCGAACTCCGGGGGCGGAAAGGTATCTTCTAGGGCACCCACGCCGGCGCCTACGCCGCAACCTTCTCAGGACGCACGCGGAGAGTCGTGCCACGGCGCCCTCGGTACCCAACGTCCCCACAGGAAAGCTCATGCGCATCATTCCCAAGATGCGCAGGACCAGCATGCTCACCAGCATGCAAGCGGGAGTGTCATGCCGACGCGGGACCGCGGCGGTGCTCTTTCTAACACGGTTAGGAGTCAGAGCACCTCGTGTTCCTCACGAGTTCGCTACCGACCACGTCGGAGGAAGCGATGGCATGGGCGCAGCTACTCCTAAACTTCCCTCCTGCTGCGGAGAAGCTCAACGAATGGAGAGCCACCATTCAGAGCCTCCTCAGCCTCGCAGATAAGTTTTGGTCCATCGAGACGGCTCATGCCAGTGGTGAGAGGTCCAGAGGCGGCGCGGCTTCAGCACACTCTCCTCCACAGCAGCATCGCCGGTCACCGACCCGACGGACCGACGCTTACGATGGTTACTCGACGACGTCATCTGACCCACGGAGACGCCACGTTCAGCGCCAAGTTCTTCGAGAACGTGGCAAAGAAGACGCTCGAAATGCAATCGAGCAGCGACAGGAAGCGCGCCTCCAGTATGATAGGTGTGTGGGGCCCACTGTAGACAAGTCTGCGCCAGGGTATCCTGTCAGCCTACCTTATGAGGTGGGTTGTCTAGCGTTTACCCGTGAGTTCCGGCAAGTCCAGTGGCCCAACTCCCGCAAGTTCAAGCCAGAAGTCCCTGAGAAGTATGACGGCAAGACTCATCCATCGGAGTTCCTGAGCATCTACACCATTGCAGTGCAAGCTGTCGAGGGTCACGACGACAAGATACTCGCCAACTACTTCCCGTTGGTGCTTAAGCCCAACGTCAGGTCGTGGTTGATGCACTTGCCAGAGGGGTCCATCGCCTCCTGGGCAGACTTATGCCACGAGTTTGTTGGCGCCTTCACAAGAGGTCATCAAGCTCCTGGCCAGGAAAATGATCTACACATCATCCCTGAGAAGGAGGGTGAAACTTTATGCAAGTACATACAAAGGTTCAGCCACGTACATCACAACATCCCAGACGTTCATCATGTCGTTGTTATTAGCGCGTTCCATCAGAACATGCGCATCCGTAGGATGCGGAAGAGCTGGCAATGAACATAGTCAGGGACGTCGCCGAGCTTTATGCTTTGGCGGACAAATGTTCTCGGGCTGAAGAAGGGAGGAGACTCCCCGGCGAAGACGTCGGCGCAGGGTTCGACCCTGAAGATGAAGACACCGCTACCCCGACAAATAAGGGCCGGCGGCGGAACAAGAAGCATAAGGGCAAGACCGTACTTGCCGTCGACGGATTCGGCAACCCCAGCGGCGCCAAGAAGGGCAAGGTTGAGGACCCCGGGAACGATATTGCCGGGTGTGCCTCATGCCACACCCTGGCGGCTGCCGACAAGCGAGAAGACTCCGACAAGCGGTATTGCAAGATCCATCGCACCAAAGGCCACAATCTCCAAGACTATACGAGAGGCGAGACAAGGAGATGGGCTAGGATGGTGCCGAGGGGTCCGGCAAAAAGCGTGTCGGACGAGGGGATCGCCGCGGCAAGCCCAAGCAACAAAAAGAGCGGCCCGCCCGTGGCCGCAACAAAAAAGAGGGAGATGATGATGATGTCGAACAGGATGACGAGTCCAGTGAGCATCAGTTTCAGAAGGCTAAAGAGATGATGTGCATAGAGGGAGGTGCCTCGTCGCATTCCTCTCACCGCCAACTCAAACAGTGGGCGCGCGAGGTTAACGCGGCAGAGCCCTCTATCGGTGCACAGAGACCTCTGAAATGGTCCAACACTCCTATCATCTTCGACGTCGAGGATCACCTTGATCGCGTAACTGCAGTTGGGTGCTTGTTGTTGTTGGTTTCGCCAACAACCGCAACCTCAAGGTGATGAAGATGTTAGGCGAGAGTGGGGCCAGCGTGAACCTGATCTCACCTGATGTCATCCAGAGGCTGCAAATTCTTGATGAAGATCTCGAGCCGACAGGAACTTTCCAAGGGGTCAATTCAGGAAGAACTCATCCACACTGCAAGGTCACGCTACCGGTGACGTTTGGCAGCGATATCAATTTCAGAATGGAGAAGATCGTTTTTTACGTCGCCAAGATCTTATTGCCGTACAACGGCATTCCTTGTCGCCCAGCACTGGCCAAGTTCATGGCGGCCACCCACTTTGCTTACAACGTGCTGAAGATGCCTGGGCCAATGAGCGTCATCACCATCAACTCCGACAAGAAAAGCACACTTATCTGCGCCGACCAACTCTACTAGGGTGCAGTCACAGCACCTGCCGCCAAGGCACTTGCTCCTGCCGCTAAAGCTCCCGGGGGGAGAAGACCAGCAAGGCCTCTAGCGCACATGCCGGCAAGCGCACCTCCATGGAGTGTTGCGCTCACATTGACGATGTCCCAGAGAACTCCACCGGCAAGAGCAAAAAGTCCAAGGCTGCTCCTCTAGAGACCAAGCAGGTGCCCGCCAAGGAGGATGGCATGGGGGCAACTTTCACCATAAGTTCCACCCTTGACGACAAATAGGAAAGCATGCTCATCGCCTTCCTACGCACGAATGTCGATGTGTTTGCATGGCAACCATCCGAAATCCCCGGTGTTCCTAGGGAGGTGATTGAGCAACACCTTGTCGTCTACCCACATGCGCGGCCCGCCAAGCAGAAGGTCCGGAAGCAAGCTTTGGAGCGGCAACAGTTTATATCCGAAGAGATTAAGAAGCTAGAGGCAGCTGGCTTGACCACAGGAGTACTCCATCCAACATGGTTGGCCAACCTAGTTGTAGTGCACAAGGCGAATGGAAAATGGAGGTTGTGGCTTGATGTCACAGACATCAACAAAGCCTGCCCGAAAGATCCTTTTCCCTTGCCGCACATCAACCAAATTGTGGACTCCACCGCCGGTTGCGATCTGTCTTTCCTTGACGCTTATTCCAGTTATCATTAGATTTTTATGGCTAAGGAAGATGAGGAGAAGACCGCATTTATCACCCCATGTGGTATGAATTGCTTTTTGCGTATGCCTTTCGGGTTGAAAAGTGCTAGTTCTACTTTTGCAAGAGCGGTCCAGATTGGTTTTGAGCCCCAACTAAATAGAAATATGGAGGCTTATATGGATGACATAGTGGTCAAAACCAAGGACAAGGCTACGCTCATATCAGACCTAGAAGAAACGTTTGCCAACCTGCGCAAGATCAACATGAAGCTCAACCCTGAGTACTGTGTCTTCGGTGTCCCATCCGGAAATCTTCTTGGGTTCTTTGTATCTAGTGAGGAATCGAAGCGACTCCAAACAAGATCAAAGCAATTGAGCAAATTGAAGCACCAAGACGAGTCAAAGACGTGCGACGTCTTGCCAGCTACGTTGCTGCTCTGAGTAGGTTTATCTCAAAATCTGGTGAGCGTGCCCTGCCCTTTTACAAAATCTTCAGGAAGGCAAGTCCAATGAAATAGACTCCAAAGGCGGAGGCAGCACTGCAGGATCTAAAGAAGTACCTCTCCTCTCCACCAGTCCTAGTCGCGCCAAAACCACAAGAGTCGTTGCTGCTATATCTGGCAGTGAAAAATCAAGTGGTGAGTGTTGCACTAGTGGCTGAAAGAGAAGTTGATGAATAAGCAGCGGCAACAGCAGGGCCGCCAAGCAACGAGCGAGGACATTCCCCGGCAAGGTCTGGTGCCGGCAAGGAAGGATTTGTGCAGTTAAATGAGACAATTCATAAGAAGAAGGTCGTGCAGCGACCAGTCTATTTTGTCACCTCCTTGTTGTAGGGGGCTAGGTCAAGATATTCTGGCATGCAAAAATTGCTCTTCGGCCTTCTTATGGCCTATAGGAAGCTGCGCCATTACTTCCAAGCACATGAGATCACCGTCGTCACCCGCTTCCCACTATAACGGATCTTGCGGAACCCGGAAGCTACCGGCAGGATTGTGGAGTGGGCTTTGGAACTATCAAGCTTTGGTCTTAAACTTGAAAGCACTTCGACCATTCAGAGCAGGGTCTTGGCGGAGTTTATTGCAGAATGGACCCCAACACCCGGTGAAGAGGTTTCAGAGTCAACTCTCCCTAGCAAGGAAACCGATTGAGAATGGATCGTGTATTTTGATGGAGCTTTCTCGCTGCAAGGCGCCAGTGTTGAAGTGCTGCTTGTCGCACCCACCGAAGAGCACCTCAGATATGTGGTTCAGATGCATTTTCCCCGCGAGAGATCAACGAACAACACTGCTGAGTACGAAGGGCTACTTGCCGGTCTTAGGATTGCAGAGACCTTGGGATCAAGAAACTTATTGTCAGGGGTGATTCTCAACTTGTCATCAGGCAGGTGCACAAAAATTATGAGAGCCCGTTGATGGAAGCTTATGCAGATGAAGTGAGGAAGTTGGAAGAACGTTTTGACAGCCTGCAAATGGAGCACGTTCCACGTTCGGAGAACAGCGTTGCTGATGGCCTGTCAAAGTGTTCTTCCCTTAAGTTGCCTGTGGAACTAGTAAATTTCGTGCTCCAACTAACTCAACCCTCCGTGACACCATCAACTAGACAAGAGAATACAAGGAAGTTAAGTTCTGGCAAGTATTTCTCGGCAGAGCTCTCGGAATTCGCCGGCAAGAAGGTTGCCAGAGAGAACGGCAGGCTTGTCGATGAGAATTGTTCTCCGGTAGGGCCCCCGGCTCTTGTCGTGGAAGTGCATGCTCCTGCCAGGCTTGCCGGGGTGCAACAGGCTCCGGCAGGTCCTCAGGCCCTTGCTGTTGAGACAAATGCTACCCTGGCAGAGGATATGCCTTTAGTACTTGCTATCGAGCCCCAGGCTCCAGCATGGGCACGGCACATTGTTGTTTCCTTCAGATGGGAGAACTTCTTGGGGAACAAGAAGAAGCAGAGAAAGTAGCCCGCCGGTCTAATATTTACCAGTTCATGGACAACGTCCTGTACAGCAAGAGGCCGAATGGTGTGAAACTCAAATGTATTTCCCGGGAAGATGGACTGGTATTGTTGGCAGAGATACATGGAGGCATATGTGGCTCCCACATAGGTTCAAGAGCCCTTGCCGGAAAGGCCTTCCGGAAAGGCCTTCCGGCAAGGCTTCTTTTGGCCCAATGCTCTCCAGGATGCAACGGCATTAGTAACCAAGTGTGAAGCATACCAGTTTCATTCGAAGAGATTACATCAACCAGCTCAAGCACTTCAAACGATCCCTCTCTCCTGGCCATTTTTGGTCTGGGGGCTCGACATCTTGGGCTCCTTTCCCCGTGTTGCCGGGGGCTTTGAGTACTTGTACGTTGCAATCGACAAGTTCACAAAGTGGCCAAAAGTGGAAGCAGTGAGAAAGGTGAGAGCATAGTGGGTCGTCAAGTTCTTCAAGGGACTAGTTTGCCTCTTTGGTGTTCCCAACAGGATCATCACTGACAACGGCACACAGTTCACGAGCCGCACCTTCATGCAGTATGTTCAAGTGGTAGCGGAATTTTTTTTGCTTCCGTTGCCCACCAGAGGAGCAACGGCCAAGCGGAGAGGGCTAATGCTGAAGTGTTGCGAGGCCTCAAGACAAGAACTTTTGACAGGCTGCACAAGTGCGGAAGGAACAGGCTTGATGAGTTTCCGGTGGTTCTTTGGTCAATCAGAACGACAACAAATTGAGATACCGGTCAGACACCCTTCTCCCTTATCTATGGGGGGAGGCAGTTCTCCCCACGGAACTCATATACGGGTCGCCTCGAGTGCTCGCTTATGATGAGCTAGAGCAAGAGCAGTTGCGGCAAGACGACGCGACGCTCCTTGAGGAAGACCGTCTTTAGGCTGCTATGAGAGCTGCACGCTACCAGCAAGCATTGCGCCACCACCATAGCCGCAAATTTAATGCCAGAAGTATTGAGGAAGAGGACCTTGTTCTTCGGCGAGTTTAGTCCGCCAAGAATTCCAACAAGTTGACGCTGAAGTGGGAAGGCCCTTATCGGGTAGTACGAGTCACCAGGCCTGGCGCAGTCCGCCTGGAGACTAAAGATGGCATCCCAGTGCGCAACTCCTAGAATATCGAACACCTTCACAATTTCTACCCATAAGGCGCAGTTGTCGGGCCTCCCGGCAACCACCTTTTGTACAAGTCTTGCCGCTGAAGCATGTAATCCTTGGTACAAAGTGAGGCTCATACCCTGTGCATAGTTGAATAAAGATAAGTGTTCTGCAATCCTGATCGATTCTCATTTTTACTTATGTGCATGTTTATATGAAGTATTGCATAGCACTTAATCCCGTCAATGGCTAACAAACCGCCAAGGTTCCATACCCATATTTTCTCTTCTTTCTTTTTCTCAGAGAACAGAAGGACACCTCACGTGTAGCTTTACCGGGGGGATGGTGGTACGGATACCTATGAGTGACGTCCCAAAAAAACTTGCTGGAGGGAGCACGGCAACAAAAAAATAGAAGTTGCAAAAACCCCAAGTAAATTCTTGTCATAAGGTTATTTTCCTTGGGTGATCTCGACTTCTGTATGGAAAACTTGCATGCGGAGGAACCTTGTTGCGATTGGTCGTGCCCCTATTCTGTTTCGATACCGCTCAACAGTCTAGGTGACGGCACTGGAAGTACCAGGGTCTCTTGCCAGCGGAAATTTCGCCACCAGGCTGCTAAAGTCCCACACCTGGCGCTCGCGGCAGAGATATGCGCGCCGCCAAGTTTCCAATTGAGCGTAGGGTGAACAAATACAGAGAGAAATCAAGCAATGGAGATAAAATAATGGTTTTCTAGAGCATAACAAGAAATATTACATCGGCCTTGCCGAGTTTCTAACATAAAATAAATTGTTTTTGACATATGCGGCAGCGAGGAGTGAGGCAGCTAATCCCGGCGATCGCCTTCGACCCGCTTTACTTGGCTTACCCTCTCAACGATGGGCGCGATGAGTTCCTCGAGCGCCTTGATGTCTGCGTCCTTCGGCAAGTGGTCGAGGACGTTGGTGAGGTTGAGGTTGGGGTTCTTATACGCCACCTTGACGAGCACCTTGCAAATGATGGCTTGGCAGAGCTTACGCGATTCGCTGGCCAAGTGGGACGCCCGGTCCGAGTGAAGTTGGTCCAAGGCTCCAAGCAGGCTTTCAAAGAACATGGTCATGTTGGCGCTCGTGGACACCCTGTCGTCGGGAGAATATGTGGGGCCTTCTAGGCCCATGGAGGTCAGTTGCTCGGCAAGCCTCTCTGTGACATCGACGAGCTTTTTGGCTCAGATCTCCACTCCGTGCATCTAACCATTATGGGCGGTGGCAGCGCTTTGGACCCGCTCCCTCTCGGTGAGGAGATCCTTGACCAGAGCTTTCTCTTGGGTCCTGGCGGCCTCGAGAGTCTCGGTCATTGTGTCCACCTTCAGGTTCAGGTCATTGATGGACTCATTGGCCGAAGAGAGCTACTTGGTCCTGTCAGAAATGGTGACCTGCGTCTCCATCAAGCTGGCGACGGCCTTGTCCCTTTTAGCCTCAAGCGATGAGACCTCCTTGCCGAGATCCTCAAGATCGTCCTCCAGTTTCTTCACTCACTCCTCCTATAAGTTCTTGGTGGCCTCGGCAGCTTCAGCTGCGTCGACAGCCCCTTTCAGCTTGACGGCGTGGTCCGCTGTTAGAGCCTCGAGCACCTCCTTATGCTTCCGCTCCAGCTCCTGGGTCCGCCACGCGACGAGATCCTCGAGCTCCACTTACTTGCCATGGAGATTTTCGGCAAGCATCTTATCACGAGCGGCGAGGTCCTCCTCATAGGCATCGAGCAACACACGACGCTCCGTCCAGCGAGCATCCTCTACGGCGGTCAGTTGTTTGGCCTCTTCATGTGCCTGCTCGGCATCGGACTGCTGCATGAAGAGTTGGCTCTAGCCCTGGCTCAACTGTGTGTGTCCAGTCTTCAGATCATGGGAAGCTTGGGCGAACCAGGCCTGGGTTTCCTCGATGCGCTCCTGAAAGTTGGCCTCGACCACTTCCATGACTGTTGACCTAGAGTCTAGTTTCTCCTTCTAGCACGGTGGAGCGCTCGAAGCTTTCGGAAGCTGTCGCCCATTGTTTGGAGGAGCTGCTCCTCTTGGGATTTGCTGCCGGAGCTTGGCTCTTCAATGATGTCGAGCCCGGTAGCAGTGATGGCTTCCTAAACAAGAACTCCCCCTTCGGGTGGCACCCCAGTGCTTGCCGTGCCGGGGATGCTGACGAACAGGTTGTCGCCGACCTTGAAGTATCTGCTCGACGTAGGGGCTTTAGAAGGGGGCGGCTGGTCCTCGACAACCGCCTCCCCGGCGGCTGGGGGCTCAGTGGTCGGCGTAGCGCCTGGTGCTCCTGTGGCAGGGATGCCATCAGTGCGACCACTAGCCTCCTCACCGACCTTCTCGACATATTTTTTGGCGGCCTCCTCTTTCTACGCAACCCTGGGGGCCTCAGCGCTGGCAGCCTCAGTGGCAGCATTCTTGGCGGCTTCGATGGCCTTAGCGGCAGCACTCTTGGTGGCCTCCTCGGCAGTGATCCTGCTAGCCTTGTCGGCGACGTCCCTGGCAGTCTCTTCAATGACGGTGTCGACGTACATGCCCTCCATCGAGGGAACATCTCGAGGCCAAGGGAACAAGCCAAACAGAGCCTAGGTGGAAGTTCAAGAAAAAAAAGAGCATGGGCGTGTATGGGAGGAAGGGGCTCTATTGCGGGCTCGAGGAAGAAGACGACGGTGGTTTTTAGATTGGGAAAGATGAGAGGTAAATGAGAAGCGCCTCTGCAATTTCCTCTTTTATGGGGAAGGCGTGGGGCGGTCTCTTTACTAAAATAAGCTAACATAGAAACGTTTTGCGGGCGCACTGCTGTAACGGCTACGCCGCGCATGTATCCCACGTCCCGAATTCAATGGGCATCGTGGGGAAGCACAACGAGCGCAATGATCACAACCACAAGGCCCTGCCACGTGTGCCCGTACAATGATTGGGCCTCGCCCAACAGCGTCTCGCGATGTGTGTGGCCTGGGCCCGGGGGCTCTTGTCGGGGCACTAGAGTTTTGGGCTCTCCAGTGCCCCGTACTCATGCACGGGCAGTAGTACCCACCCTGGCAGCAAGGCCTAGCAGGGACTTGCAAGATACAAACACCGGAGAATCAAGACCATCGGCAAGGTCTTGACGGGAGGGCTATTGAACCCCCAGGCAAAGCAAGACCCCGGCAAGGTAAGGCCCCGGCAAGGTGAAGCCCCGGCAAGGCCTCACCAGCGCACGGGCCAGGTGTCAATCCACTTGGATGCGTGTCGCGACGTCGACATTGGAGGGGGCTAAGTGGCACCGATGGGACGGGCTCCCGTCCCATCCCACTGACGGACAGAGATGCCCGACGGTGCATTAAATGCGCATGTCCTACTCTGTCAGTATTAGGTATGATAGCACTATAGCTTTGTACACCCCAGGTACACACAGTATGCCACTATTGGGATCCCCTTCAAAGTATAAAAGGAGGCCGAGGGCGATACGGGAGAGGACTTTTGACCTTTCGACTTTTGGGACTTTCTAGCTCACACGCGTGGCAGCTGCTCATAGCGTTGTTGTAGCTAGAACCCTAAGAATACTCTCAATACAACCAAGCAGGAGTAGGGTTTTACGCATCCGTGCGGCCCGAACCTAGGTAAAGATCCCCGTGTGCTGTTCATCAGACCGGCTCTTTGTACGAGCCTTTCCCCAGCCGAACCGAAAGGGGTCTCTATGATCCCATAGGTGTTCATTCCCATGACAGGCTTGAAGGTCAATCTACCGGCCCCTCCCACGCCTATATAATGGTGGGGAGGCACATGCGGACAGTACACCAATTCCCATGCTCTGGCGCCAGCCTCCCCTCCTGTTGCTCCCATTTCTCCTCGGACTCGTTTCAACAACGTTTGGCGAAGCCCTGCCGGATTGCACCACCACCATATCCACCACACTGTCATGCTTGTCGAGATCTCATCCACTTCTCCCCCTCGCTTTCTGGATCAAGGAGGATGAGACGCCACCGAGCTCCATGTGTTTTGAACGCGAAGGTGTCGTTCGTTCGACGCTAGATCGGATTGGATCACAACTGGATCTTGACGAGTACGACTACATCAACCGCGTAATATATGCTTATGCTTAACCGTCTATGAGTGTACGTAGCCACACTTCCCTCTCATTGCTATGCTCTCCATAGATAGACCTTGAGTGTTCGTAGGAAAAAAAATATGTGCTTCATTCTTTGCTATGCATCTCCATAGATAGATCTTGAGTGTTCGTAGGAATTTTTGGTTTTCCGTGCTTCGTTCCCCAACAACACTCTCCCCCTTATTTTTATGCATCTCCATAGATAGATCTTTGGTGTTCATAGTATTTTTTTGATGCTTCGTTTCCCAAGAGAAATTTTATCACATAACATAAAAACATGTGTGTGTTATATTTGAGAGCTTAACGAGCTACTCGTGAAACTCGTTAGCTCTCTCATTTAGCTCGTTTAGTTTAACGAGCTTCGCCCTGTTCAATAGGAAGCGAGCTACGAGCTTAAAAAGCCGAACTACTGAGTGTTCATTAAGCTTGTAAGCGAGATTTTGGTACATCCCTTCCCTCCGAACCAGGTACGCTCCGCGCCTTGTTGCCGATGTCTATTACAGACATCACGGTTTGCAAGTGTTCGTTCAAACGTCATTGAGCCTTTTTGTAGAATTTATTGTTGATTTCTAGAGTAAAGCATGAGGGCAGGGTTCGTTGATCGAGGATGAGTGGTTGTGTGATACGTAGTTGACCGTATCTGCAGACTTTGTAGGCAGGAACTCAAGAGGCTCGATCCTTTAGCGGCATGTGCATGCTTCGTTTCGTGCACGAAAGAACTTCACGTCCTATGACAAGCACATCATTTATCAACGCGATGTGAATTCGATATTGCATCGATTGTACACCATCTGCAAATCGTCATGAAGTTTTCTGGTGTGGTTGCATGAGGGAGACCATGCGGGTATCAAGCTTGTAAACCAAGAGATCGTAAGTTTTGCTTCATGCTGCTCTACATGCCGATTAATTCATTTATTCACTCAATGTTGCTCTGTGTGTTGTATAGCATGAACGTGTTGTCATGACGTGGTAGAGGACACAGGACATGCCATTCACACACATACATTGTTGGATGGAACTTAAGGGGCAAGATGTGTGAGACGGCATATGTCGGCTCTCATTCTAGTATCGCTGAATTTAGAATAGGTGAATTCGAACAACTTCCTAAACATACGGTTATCTGAGATGTAATACTTACATATTTCTTTGTACTAGCGACATTTACATGTTATTTATGAATAAATCATGCTTACTTTCTATAATTATTTTGAGTGTTGTGATTAAAAAATAGAGTTGCAGGTAAGAGGGGAAAGGGTTGGATAGTCGGCTTCTACATCACTATCCGCATACAGATACCGCGTCCATTTTAAAGGTCAGCGTTCGAGCTGCCTCACAATGTGAATGATACCAAATTGCACTTCAGCTTGCTGGGTCTTAGCGACCCTGGATTAAGCTAATATGAGCAGATAATTAGGAATTACTCCCTCTGTTCCTTTATATAAGGTGTACTTTTTTTATAAAATTTGAGAATATAAGGTGTATTTCTTCTAATTCCTCATAATTTCTTGTTATCCCTCCTGAAAAAGGAAAGTATCTCTCTTCTGATTATCTGTATCTCTCCTCATTGCAAAAGAAGGAAAATCTCTGTCGATTCCATGTACTCCTGGACTAGCTGATTCACTTTCCACTAACTAATAAATTTTCCAAGGGTAATTTAGTCTTTACATGGCTATAGTTATGTGTACCTTGGTCACCTTACCGAAAATAATATGCCTTACATAAAGGAACGAAGGTTACTACTAATAGAATATTTTGCCACCTTTGCTACATATTGGCAATTATTTAGTTCTAGTAAAAGCATTTTTTAAAGAAACCAGTGGCAAATTCTTTGCTATCTATTTCCAGTTTTCACATGGAATTTCCGTAACAACCAGCAATTGAGACTAACTCCAACGCGATAGTGACCCATTTCGTCTGACCACGTCCGTTTGGTTCTGCGCAAACCAAAAAATGGTCAAACTCAGTGACCCATTCCCATTTTGCGTCTGGTTTGTGTTCTATTAGATCCATTTCAGGACCAAATTTGGGTCCGAGGCGGATACAAAGCGGACGTTCACGTGGCTTTAGACTACGCCGGTATTTCCCCAAAGAGGAAGGAATGATGTAGCACAGCGACGGTAAGTATTCCCCTCGGTTATGAAACAAAGGTGATCAAACCAGTAGGAGAACCACGCAATACTATGTAAAGAGTACCTGCACACAAAGAGCAAATACTTGCAAGCCGACGCGTAAGATAGGTTTTCAAGCTCTCCACGGTAAAAGGATAGATTGGTTTGTTGTATATTGGATAAATAGATCGCATAAGAACACAAAATAAAACATGAAAATAAAAAGTGCAGCAAAGTATTTTTGGGTTTCTGGAATAATAGATATGAAAACAACAGGGACAAAAAGATAGATCAAAATGCAACATTTTGAAAGATAGACCCGGGGCCGCAGGTTTCACTAGTGGCTTCTCTCATGAGTATAGCACACGGTGGGTAAACAAATTACGTTTGGGTAGTTGATAGAAGATCAAATAATCATTATATAGGCATCACGTCCAAGATTAGTAGACTGAAACGATACTGCATCTACTACTATTACTACACACGTCGACCGCTATCCAGCATGCATCTAGTGTTGGAAATATGCCCTAGAGGCAATAATAAATTATTTATTATCATATTTCCTTGTTCATGGTAATCGTTTATTATCCATGCTAGAATTGTATCGATTGGAAACTCAGATACATGTGTGGATACATAGACAACACCATGTCCCTAGTATGCCTCTGATGGACTAGCTCGTTGATCAAACATGGTCCAAGTTTCCTGGCCATGGACATGTGATGTCATTTGATAACGAGATCAGATCATTAGGAGAATGATTTGATGGACAAGACCAAAACTATAAACATAGCATATGATCGTGTCAGTTTATTGCTACAGTTTTCTGCATGTCAAGTATATGTTCCTATGACCATGAGATAATGCAACTCACTGACACCGGAGGAGTGCCTTGTGTGTATCAAACGTCCCAATGTAATTGGGTGACTATAAAGGTGCTCTACAGGTACCTCCGAGGGTGTCTGTTGGGTTGGCATGGATCAAGACTGGGAATTGTTACTCCGTGTGACGGAGAGGTATCTCAGGGCCCACTCGATAATACAACATCACAACAAGCATTTCAAGCAATGTGACTAAGTGTTAGCCACGGGATCTTGTATTACGGAACGAGTAAAGAGACTTGCCAGTAACGAGACTGAACTAGCTATAGAGATACCAACGATCGAATCTCGGGCAAGTAACATACCGAAGAACAAAGGGAATAGCATACAGGATTAACTAAATCCTTGACATAGAGGTTCAACCGATAAAGATCTTCGTAGAATATGTAGGAACCAATATGGGCATCTAGGTCCCACTATTGGTTATTGACCGTAGAGGTGTCTCGGTCATGTCTACATAGTTCTCGAACCCGCAGGGTCTACACACTTAAGGTTCGGTGACGTTTCGGTAGTATAAAGTTATGTATGGTGGTGACCGAAGGTTGTTCGATGTCCCAGATGAGATGATGGACATCACGAGGAGATCCGGAATGTCCGGAGGTAAATATTGATATATAGGAAGTCCTGTTTTGGTCAACAGAAAAGTTTCGGGCTCATCGATAGTGTACCGAGAGTGCCGGGAGGGTACCGGAGGACCATCAGGAGGGGTGTCACGCCCCGAGGGGCCTCATGGGCTGTGGGAGGAGACAAACCAGCCCCTGGTGGGCTTGCCGAAACCTCCACTAAAGCCCATGAGGTTTGAGAAGGAAAAAATCCAAAGGTGGAGAGGTGGAAAGAGTTTCCAAGTGGAAAGGAGGAATCCTACTCCTAATAGGATTGGAGTAGGACTCCTCCACCTCCAATTTCGGCCAGATCTTGAGGGTTTGAGGCTGCCTCCTCCCCTCCCTCCGTCCTATATATACTAGAGTATTTAGAGGGGAAAGATAACCCTAATTGCCACGTGTTGCCCTCTTCTTCCTCTAGATCTGTTTGTCCTCTAGATTAGTTCTGCGGTGCTTAGGCAAAGCCCTACAGGATTAGTTCACCAGCACTGCCACCATGTCGTTGTGCTACCGGAGAACTCTTCTACCTCTCCGCTCCCTCTTGCTGGATCAAGAAGGCGAAGATCGTCATCGAGTTGTACGTGTGCTGAACGCGGACGTGACATCCGTTCGGTGCTAGATTGGAAGGACCATGATCAAGATCGCGAGATGATTCATGATTGGATCGCGGGACGGATCGTGATTGTATTGCGGGACGGATCGTGATTGTATTGCGGGACGGATCGTGATGGGATCGTGGCATGCTCGGTGATTTGGATCGCGAAGACGTTCGACTACATCAACCGCGTTTCTTAACGCTTCCCGCTTAGCGATCTACAAGGGTATGTAGATCCACTCTCCCTCTCGTACATGCTCATCACCATGGATAGATATTGCGTGTGCGTCGGAAAAATATTGTTTCCCATGCAACGTTACCCAACAGTGGCATCATGAGCTAGGTCTATGTGTAGATGAGATCTCGAGTAGAACACAAAGAGTTTGTGGGCGTTGACGCTTAGATTGCTTCCTCCCTTGGTCGTGTTTTGGTTCAGTGGTATTGTGGGATGAAGCAGCCCGGACCAACCTTACTCGTACACTTACGAGAGACCGGTTCCATCGACTGACGTGTAACCTCGTTGCACAAAGATGGTTGGCGGGTGTCTGTTTCTCCTACTTTAGTTGGATCGGATTCGACAAAGGCGGTCCTTGAGAAGGTTGAAAAGCAACTTATGTATCACCGTTGTGGTTTTTGCGTAGGTGAGAATTGTTCTTGCTAGATACCCGTAGAAGCCACGTAAAACATGCAACAACAATTAGAGGACGTCTAACTTGTTTTTGCAGGGTATGTTGTGATGTGATATGGCCAATTACATGATGAGATATATGTGATGTATGAGATGATCATGTGTTGTATAGAATATCACGACTTGCGTGTCGATGGTTACATTACATCAAATAGATCTCCAAGAGACCATTGTATTGGGAATCAAAAGGGAGAGAGATGAATCCATCTAGCTACTGCCCACGGACCCGTAGGTCTATGGTGGACTACTCACGCATCATCAGAGAGGCACCCATGAACAAGATGCACCCCTCCATGATGGTGTTATATTGGATCTCGCGGTTCCCGAACTTGCGACGGATGGAATTGTGTTTCATAGACTTGCCTAGGGGTTTTGGAATATTTGGGTATTTATAGAGATGATAGGCGGTGGAGAGGCGTCCTAAGGAGGGCACAACCCACCAGGCCACGTCAGGGGCCTCTAGCATGCCCTAGTGTCTTGTGGCCTCCTCGACCCTCCTCTTCAGTACTTCTTTGGTCCTCCGGGTGTCTTCTGGCCCAAAATAATATCCAAAAAGTTTCACTGTGTTTGAGATTCGTTTGGTACTGATATTCCACGAAGTAAAAAAACAAGGAAAAAAACAGCAACTGGCACTTGGAACTATGTCCATAGGTTAGTCCCGAAAAATGATATAAAGTTGCTATAAAATTATTGTAAAACATCCTAGATTGATAATATAATAGCATGGAGCAATCGAAAATTATAGATACGTTGGAGACGTATCAGCATCCCCAAGCTTAATTCATGCTCGTCCTCGAGTAGGTAAATGATAAAAACAGAATTTTTGATGTGCAATGTTGCCTAACATGTTCATAACATATTCTTTTCTTTTGTAGCATGGACATTTGGACTTTTAGATGGTTTAAAGCAATAGTCTAGTTTTGACCTGAAGACTTTAATACTCAAGCATACCAACAAGCAACCATGGCTTTCAAAATATAGCTCCAAGAAAAACTCATAATATTGTGACGAATAAAAATATAGCTCCAAGTAAAATACCGATGGTCGTTAGAAGAAAGAGGTGATGCCGCTCGGGGCATCCCAAAGCTTAGTTGCTTGTTCCTATTTGGATACTATATTGGAGTGTTGTATCATACCCAATCTTAGGCTCTTTTCACTCCTTATTCCTTCATCGTGATCTCACCCAAAACTTGAAAACTTCAATCACACAAAACTTAGCAAAATCTTTGTGAGATCTGTTAGTATAATAAAGCAAATCCCCACTCTAAGTATTGTTGAAAAATCATTCATATTTTACTATGGAATTATATATATTGTATTATAACTTTACCATGGCTTATAACCTCCAATACAAGCCATAGATTCATCAAAACAAGCACATAATGCAACGAAACCAGAATCTGTCAAAAACAGAATAGTTTGTAGTAATGTGTACTCTAACCATACTTGTATAACTCAAAAAATTCTGAAACATTAGGACAACGTGAGAAATTTGTATATCAATCCTGTGTAAAAAAGTCAGAATTTTTCGTTGCTTTTGTGATTTTTAAGAATTCTTTTACTGGACGCAAAAGTTTCTATTTTTCAACAAGATCAAATCAACTATCACTCAACATGATCCTAAAGGCTTTACTTGGCACAAACACTAATTAAAACATAAAAAACACAATCATAACAGTATAATAATTCTGTAAACAATAAATAACAGAATAAAAATGCAAAAATAAATTTTATTAATTGGGTTGCCCCCAACAAGCTCATTCTTTATAGCCATTAAGATAGGCTTGAGATTTCAATGATGCATTCATGAAAGATAATAATAGCAATAAGAGAGAGCATCATGAAGCACATGGAAACAAACTTAAGTCTAACATACTTCCTATGCATAGGAATTTTATAAGCAAACAAATTATCAAGGCAAGCAGAAACTAGCATTTGGAAGGAAGAAGAAAGAGACAATAGCAATCTCAATATGAAGAGAGGTAATTTAGTATTATGAAAATTTCTACAACCATAATCTCCTCTGTCATAATAATTACATGTAGGATCATAATCAAATTCAACAATATCGCTATGATAAACAATACTCTCTTTATTATCAACATGCATAAAGTTATCATCATCTTCCAAAATGGTGGGATTATCATAACTAAAGTTATGACCTCTACAAACCCACTTTTATCATAAAATTCATAAGATTCAACACTCTCCAAATATGTGGAATTCTTTTTACCTAAAGTTGATTCTCTCCCAAACCCACTTTCGATACTATTACAAACATTATTATCAGTAACATATTCAACATGAGGCTTAAATAATTTTCAAGATCGTCAAAAGCATTATCACCCCAATCATGATCATTGCAATAAGAAGCGGACATGAAAAAATTATAATCCCCAAGCTTGTAATTTTGCATATCATTAACATAATTGACATTAATAGAGTTTATAGTAACATCATTCCAATCATGCTTTTCAATCAAGGGACTATCATGAGTCACCTTACAAATTTCTTCTTTCAACACTTCATCAAAATTTTCAGATTCATGATTTTCAAAATAAACTTCATAGAGATAATCAAGTGCACTCAACTCACTAGCAATTGGTTCATAATAATTTGGTTTTTTGAAAATATTAGCAAGTGGATGAGGATACATATAAATAGATTTTTAGCAAGCAAAGATGCAAGAAAATAGAAGGCACATGGCAACACAAGCAAAGAAAGCAAACAAGCAAAAAGGCAAATAGAAAAGAGGGCGAATAAAATGGAAAAAATTTGTAAAGTGGGGGAGATGAAAATGAGAGGTAAAAGGTAAATGGTGTAAATTGAAAGGAGATGAAATTTGTGATTAGGAACCTCATAGATGTTGATGATGTCTCCTCAGCAACGGCGCCAGAAATTCCTTTGACGTGGCTTGAGACTGCGTCAGTATTTCCCCAAAGAGGAAGGGATGATGCAGCATAGCGACAGTAAGTATCTCTCTCAGTTATGAAACCAAGGTTATCGAACCAGTAGGAGAATCACAGAACACTATGTAAACGGTACCTGCACACAAAGAACAAATACTTGCAACCCGACGCATAAGACACGTTGTCAAGCTCTCCACGGTAAAAAGATAGATTGGTTTGTTGTAGATTGGATAAATAGATCGCACAAGAACAAAAAATAAAAGATGTAAATAAAATGTGAAGCAAAGTATTTTTTGGTTTTTTGAATAATAAATCTGAATACAAAAGAGGCAAAAAGATAGATCGGAAAGCAATATGTTGAAAGATAGACTCGGGGGTGTAGGTTTCACTAGTGGCTTCTCTCATGAGTATAGCACGCGATGAGTAAACAAATTACTGTTGGGTAATTGATAGAAGATCAACTAATTATGAAGACATCCAAGGCAATGATCATTATATAGGAATCACATCCAAGATTAGTAGACCGAAATGATTCTGCATCTACTACTATTACTCCACACATCGACAGTTATCCAGCATGCATCTAGTGTATTAAGTTCATGGAGAAATGGAGTAATGCAATAAGAATGATGACATGATGTAGACAAGATATATTAATGTAGTAATAGACCCCATATTGTTATCCTTAATAGCAATGATACATGTGTGCCTCGCTGCCCCTTCTATCACTGGGAGAGGACACCACAAGATCAAACCCATCACAAAGCACCTCTGCCCATGGCAGGAAAAATAGATCCAGTTGGCATAACTAAACCAAAGATTCGAATAAGAAATATGAGGCTATAAGAAATCATGCATATAAGAGATCAAAGAAGACTCAAATAATATCCATGGATAGAAACTGATCATGAACTCAAACTTCATTGGATCCCAACAAACACACCGCAAAAATTCATTACATCAAATAGATCTCCAAGAGACCATTGTATTGAGAATCAAAAGAGAGAGAGAGGGAGACAGAGGAAGCTATCTATATATGGCCTACGGACCCGTAGGTCTATGCTGGCCTACTCACGTATAATCGGAGAGGCACCCATCAAGAAGATGCACCCATCTGTGATGATGTTAGATTGGATCTGGCGATTCTGGAATTTGCGGCGGCTGGAATTATGTTTCGTCGAATCCCCTCGGATTTTTGGAATATTTGGATATTTATAGAGCTGATAGGCGGTGGAGAGGTGTCCCGAGGAGTGCATAACCCACCAGGCCGCGCCAGGGGCCTCTGGCGCACCTTGGTGTCTAGTGGCCTCCTCGGCCCTCCTCTCTCGTACTTCTTTGGTCCTCCAGGTGTCTTCTGGCCCAAAAAATCTCCAAAAAATTTCATGGTATTTGGGCTTCGTTTGGTACTGATATTCTACAAAGTAAAAAACAACAGCTGGCACTTGGCACTATTTCAATAGGTTAGTCCCAAAAATGATATAAAGTTTCTATAAAATGATTTTAAAACATCCAAGATTGATAATATAATAGCATGGATCAATCAAAAATTATAGATATGTTAGAGACGTATCGGACGTTTTCTTCACCCGCCTCATTCGTTTGTGTCCTGGCCTGGCCCATCTGTCACCCAGCCCTCTCCTTAAATTATTCGTTGGTCCACCCCCACCCCACCACTATCCTCCTCTACATTCGATGCCAGTGTGGCCGCGTGCAATGAGGAGAAGAAGGAACTGACAAGCATATTGAATATTGAATATGTAGCCGTGTAGGTCAGCATATTGAATATGCCGGCAATGTCACAAAAGAGGGGTGTAGAGTAATCATCTATTCTATATGCATATTTGGCAGGTGGGGTAATGAGTTTTTGCATAAAGCCAATTTTTCCTACAACAAGAGAGGGCATAGAGTTATTACTACAATGTTGGTTGATTAATGAGATGGTTCCACCAACCAATTCTCATACCCAAGTTATCGTTAATACCCACATCAATATAATTATTTGTGTTGAGAATTCCAGATAGTTTCAGTTCCTTTGGCTCAAGTTGTCCATAACCGTGGACACGGCTAATCGATTAGGTTTGTGTACTCTGCAGAGTTTTGCACACGTTCCCCACAAGATTTGATCGCCTCCGTTGGATTTCCTCGCACTTCAGGTTGTTTGAGGAACGGATGACCAAAACATGGTCTTCCAAAGGGTTTCCCTGAGACTCTGTCGGTGCCCATCCTTTCCTACCGTTCTTCTACATCTCGTAGCACCGCCTGTCCAGGGTCACCACGATATCCAACCAAGCCAGAGCCCATAATGACTTGTGGCTGTGCAGGTAAGCCTTGGGTCTTGAAGCATCCATCCATCTCTTTGTGCCTGGGTGGACCTTTCCACATGAATACTGGCACATCTCCAGCATCATCTAGGCTAACCACTGGTTTCTCCAGGGCGTCGTTCAACCATCATCCACCCAGAGGCATATTGAAAACTTGAAGTCTTGAAGACTTGATCATCATGTAGGTCTTGAAATTATTAACTCACAACTCTCATGAATCACACAACCAACCTCGTCTACTAGTAGCATAGCAAAATGTAAAACAACGTTTCCCAGGGCCAATGTGTCAAAGGGTTGAGGGGGGGGGTACCTACCTCATGATACTACAACAAGTAACCAAGTTTCCAATTTACCTACTTTGCGTGCAATTGGCGTGATGGAAGAACTAATGCAATAAAACATAGGTATACATGGTCAAAGTGACTTGCCTTGCTGACGATCCTCGTAATCAAGTGACTCTAGATAACAAGCTTCGCACTCCGGATGATCTAACGAATCAAACAAGAGCACACAATAAGCATACAATTAAAATACAACTCACACAATCAGCAACATTAAAGTAAAACAATACTAAAATCATTCACTAGTAACAATCAAGAGAAAGAAATCAAAACCAATATTTGGCTCACAAAAATTTTAGTGTCAAAACTACTACCAATATAAAATAAGACAAACAACTATATTAATAACAAAACAATGGTTAACAGAAAAAGAAAGAATAAAATCTATATTAGTAAACAGAATTAAATCCACTAAAAGTTTTGTGAAAAGGAATACTACTAAATTTATTTTAATTTGTAAAACACTACTAGATGAAAATAACTAGAATTTTCCTATAACTTTAGAATAGGAAACCAAAACAACATTATTCTTAACACTAATATTATTATCATCATATTACTTAACAAAATAGAATTACTAAAATTATCTATTAGAAAACCTAATTTAATCATCTAAACAGTTTGTGAAAGTAAAACTAAATTGTTTTATAAAACTATACCTAATGCAAAAGATTCCTATAACCACATGGTATAAAACTAAACAATTCATCCTAAATATTTTCAAGTAATGTTACCAAAATGTTTGGAACAACAGAACCTAATGAAAACTAAAACAAAAGATAAACTAACTCAGATTCAAGTTAAATTAAAATCAAACTAATTAAACTATATTAAGAACTAAACAGATTCTGTTTTTGTTAAAAACAGTAACTAAATTTATTCAAAAAATACTCAAATCATGTATAATGATAGGTTTAACTAATATCAAACTATGGCAAAAAGATTCATTCAAAAATAATTTTTTAAACTCATGTTATACAGATTTTAGTAATTTGAACAAATTTGATTAGATTCAAAATTTAAAGTTCAAATTTGAAATATAAGCATACAGACATAAACTACATCAAATATGTGAACTAATGCAAAAATAATCAACTAAAAACACCAAACAGTTTAAAAGATATGATAAAAACAAAATTTGAATACATTCTGTTTTCTAAAACAGAAACAGAAAAAGAGAAAACTAATAACGATCGGACAGGGGCTACGTGTCGACTTCCTATTGGTCGAAGGAGCGTGCGTGCGGGTGTTTGCGGGCGGGTGACCGAAGCCTAGTGCGTACCGGTTCAACTATTAAGTGATCTAATCTAGGGCGTTGACTGCGCATCCGACGGCTACGGGTGGAGACGGCGACTTACAGAGAGAAGGTCGGGGTCTTCCGACGAGCTCGACGGTGGCCGGTGGTCGGAAGTGGTCGGGGAGGATGCTGCGGTGGTCGAGGGCGATGTCCGAGGTGCTCAGGCGACGACGGCGAGTCTCCGGCGTCGAATGGTGGTGTCGGAGGGGGCTGGGGGTGAGGGTGGCGACGGGCAGGTGCTTGGGGAGTTTCGGTTGGGATCCGAACTCCGGCGAGCTCGTGGGGTAGCGTTCCGGAGAGGTAGAGGGTGGGCTCGGGGTGGAATGGAGCGCGGAGGGACAGGGGCTACTTATAGGGCCGGTGCGGTGGTCGGGGAGGGAAAGAAGAGGGAGATCCGGGAGAGAGATCTCCGGCGACGGCGGCGCGCGCGCGAGGAAGGAGACGGGTGCGGTGTTTTCGGGGTCGGACGGTGGGGCCGGGGCGTCAGAGAGAGAAAGGGTGGTGTCAGCGCGTCGGTTGTCCGATCTAGAGTGATTTCAGGAATTGAAGACGGTGGGCCGTCCCGATTCGAATTAAATCGTTTCCTTTTTAATATCCAGAGCAGTAAAACTCCTTTAAAAGCATTCAAAACATTTCCAAATATAGGAAATATGTATATCAAAATGATCAGGAGAATTTATGCTATTAAATGAACATTTCTCCTCTATCATACTGAATACTTTAAAAAATAATTATTTTCAGAAAATGCCTAATTGATTTTAAATCCTTTTGAGAAAAAAAATCAAATAACCCCCTGGTTTAATTTGCTCAAATATCTCACCAAGATACCCCTGGTGTGGAGTGTCATGTTACTCCTCTCTTTCTTTGAACATTTCCAAAGGTTTTCAAATAGGAGAAACAAGTAAAAGGAAAAGATGAAAGTGGCCTTTCAGAAATTCAATGAACACACTTCAACCATACCATTCATTCAAACAATGTGATGATGATGCATAGCTATATTTCATAACATTCCAAAATGAAATTTTGGGATGTTACATTTGTTCAAAATTTCAAAAACCTGTTGATATTTTTTGTGATGACTTATCTACTTCTGCTCATCTATACTCTATTCACAGGGTCAGTATGTCACGCTCAGAGGACAGTCAGAATGTGCCAGAGCAGGGAGTTGATATGAGTTCTGGAACAAGCCCGGAAGCCAGTTCTTTCTCAGATCCAGGCACCCCCAGCTCACATGGGTTGCCCAAGGCTGCCACCAGAACCAAGAAGAGGTTGAACTCAGATGAAGAGGATTCAGACTTTGTACCTGAAGAGATTCTTGCTAAGAAGCAAGAGAAGGCTGCCAAGAAAGCTGCAACTGAAGCCACTTCCTCTCAAAGAGTTGTCAGCAAAATATATGCTCCTGCTTCCACCTTCAAGGCTCATGAGACTGCCAGAGCAACAATGTCTGTTGAGATCCCCAAGAAAGCTATGCCTAAGAAGGCAGGGGAGAAGAAAGCAAGAAAGAGGGTTATTCATGTTATTGGCAGAAAAACCTCCATGTATGAGGATCCTGAAGAAGTTGTTGATGCTAATGTTGAAGAGGAGGAAGAGCATGTTGAGAAGGCCCCTCCCAAGAAAAAGCAAAAGAAGTTGATGTCTGATGCTATGCCTAAGTCCAGCACATCCAAGAAGGCTGCTGAGAAGCCCAAGAGGACAACCAGGCAGATCCCAACTTCTGAGAAGAACAAAGGGACTGCTTCCAGAGTTGAAGAGGATGATGACCTGACAACTTTAATGAAGCTTAGACCACATCTTCCAGTTCATAATGCTAGCTACCCACTAGATGAGGACATGAAGAAGAGGAAGGATTCATGACTGAGGGCATGGAGAGCTATAGATCCTTATGCCCAGAGAAAGAAAACAGCTGTGGACTACAGATTCTATACCAAGGAGCAGCAGGACTTCTATGAGACTGTGCTCTTTGACAAGAGTCTAGCTGTCAGTGATATGCGCTACGTGGATTGGAAGTTCATCAAAGAAAATGAGGACTACTTTCCAAGTGTCCAAGACAACTTCCACTGCATAGGTCTTGATGAGTTCGTTGGCAGAGAATTCACAGCGTGGAACGATGAAATGATCATGCAATTCTACTCCACTACACACTTCTACGGAGATGGTAGAATTGTGTGGATGACTGAAGGTGTGAGATACGAATCAACTATTGAGGAATGGGCAGATATCTTAGGATTTCCTGAAGCATAGGATGGTGACTTGGATGTATACTCAGAATCCAAGGCGAGCCACGATGCTATGGCAAATATGTACAAGGAGATCCCTGCTGCCAATGTGAAGTATCACAGGCTAGGATCTATCTACTTTCTTTAGGCTGGCCTACGCACTATCAACACCATTCTGAGGCATACTTTAATGCCCAAGGCACTAGCAAAGATATTGAGCAAGCACCACATGTTGAAGGATCTATGACAATATAACTTCTATGTGAATATGAACAAGCATAAATCATTACGTTGTCATCCTCGTCCAATGTCAACATAATATTTAATGGGGGTTCACAGTCATAAAAATGTCCAATATAGTGTATTTGCATGTGAATCTTCTCTTCCCTAATTAATTCTTTCATGAGTTACATCATTGACCAATTCTATGTTTGTCAATCTCCAATAAATTTTACCACTTATACTATTCCTTATGTGATGTCATTACTCACCATAATATTAGCATATGATATTTCTCATTTATTTTCCTTTATTATGATTGCAACAAGAAACTAAAGAAGCAAGAGCTCAAACTAAACTTTATTATATAACTCTCACTCGATTACATAGATAGATAGATCATGAAACTAGCACTCGTAAATAGATCATATTAAACTTTTATTCAACTAAATCACGAAAAAGTAAAGGATCAAAATAAAATAAGTAAAGGTAAAAAGTGCTGGTGATACGATACTAGGGCATCTCCCCCAAGCTTAGCTCAAGCCAAGGGGAGTGCCCATCTCGTGTACTCAAGTCTCCTTTCGTGGTGAATATGATGAAGGTGGTGGTACTGATGTAACCTTCTTTAGTTTATACTTCATCATAAAACCTCCCTCCCTTAGATCGTCATTTTCTAACTCGAGCTTTAATATCTTTTTGCATAATGCTGCCTTGCTCTCCTGCAGAAAATGAGATGGAATAAATCGAACCTCAGGTTTGTATCCTTTAGGTAGGCTTGACTTCTTGAATTCCACATGCATGTCTCTGGGCTAAGGTAGTGGGTCATTGATACGTCTCCAACGTATCTATAATTTTTTATTGTTCCATGCTATTATATTATCTGTTTTGGATGTTTTATATGCATTAATATGCTATTTTATATTATTTTTGGGACTAACCTATTAACCTAGAGCCTAATGCCAGTTTATGTTTTTTCCTTGTTTTTAAGTATTGTAGATAAGGAATATTAAATGGAGTCCAAAGGGAATAAAATCTTCGCGGTGATTTTTCTCTGACCAGAAGACATCTACCAGACTTGGAGAGGAAGGCTGGAGACCTGCCAGGAGCTCACTAGCCACCCTGGCGCAGCCAGGGGGCGCGCCCCCTCGCTTGTGGCCCCCAACAGCTCTCCTAACCCAAATATTCGGCCTATAAATTCCCAAATATTCCCCAAATACCAAAAAAGAGTGACGCAAATACTTTTCCGACGCTAGAAGCCTCCGTTCTTGAGAGATCCAATCTTGGAGCCTTTTCCAGTAATCTGCCGGAGGGGGATTCGATCATGGAGGGCATCTACATCAACTCCATTGCCCCTCCGATGATGCGTGAGTAGTCCACCACAGACCTACGGGTCCATAGCTAGTATCTAGATGGCTTCTTCTCTCTCTTTGTGCTTCAATACCATGATCTCCATGATCTTCATGAGGATCTATCTGATGTAATACTCTTTTGCAGTGTGTTTTTCGAGATCCAATGGATTGTGGGTTTATGATAAGCTTATCTATGAATATTATTTGGTTCTTATGTGAATTCTTATATGCATGATTTCATATATTTGCAAGTCTCTTCGAATTATTGGTTTGGTTTGGCCAACTAGATTTGTAATTCTTGCAATGATAGAAGTGCTTAGTTTTGGTTTCAATCTTGCGGTGTCCTCACCCAGTGACAAAGTAGGGGTAGCGAGGCACGTATTGTATTGTTGCCATCAAGGGTAAAAAGATGGGCTTTTCATCATATTGCTTGAGTTTATCCCTCTACATCGTGTCATCTTACTTAATGCGTTACTCTGTTCTTCATAAACATAATACTCTAGATGCAGGCGGGAGTCGATCAATGTGTGGAGTAATAGTAGTAGATGCAGGATCGTTTCGGTCTACTTGACATGGACGTTATGCCTATATGCATTATCATTGCCTTGGATATCATCATAACTATGTGCTTTTCTATCAATTGCTCGACGGTAATTTGTTCACCCACCGTGTTATTTTCCTTCAAGAGAGAAGCCTCTAGTGAAACCTATGGCCCCCAGGTCTATTTTCCATATTATATTTTCAGATCTATATACCAAAAATACCTTGCTTCAATTTATTTACTTTTTACTTTCCGCAATCTTTTACATCTATCTCTATCAGATCTAATCCTTGCAAGTAACCGTGAAGGGATTGACAACCCCTTTATAGCGTTGGGTGCAAGAGTTTGATTGTTTGTGTAGGTGCATCCATTAGTGACTTTCTTGTTCCTCCTACTGGATTGGTACCTTGGTTCTCAACAACTGAGGGAAATACGTATCTACTTCGTTGCATCACCCTTTCCTCAAGGGAAAACCAACGCAAGCTCAAGAAGTAGCAAGAAGGATTTCTAGCGCCGTTGCGGGGGAGGATACACATCAAGCCTACCAAGTACCCATCACAAACTCATCTCCTGCATTTACATTATTTGCCTTTTCCCTCTCGTTTTCCTCTCCCCCACTTCACCAATTTGACGTTTTATTCGCCCTCTCTTTTGCGTTTGCCACTTTGCTTGTTTACTACCTTTGCTTGTGTTGCCATGTGCCTTCTATTTGCTTGCATCTTTGCTTGTTAAAAATCTATTGATATGGATCCTCATCCACTTGCTAATTTTTTCAAACGGCCAAATTATGATGAACCAATTGCTAGTGAGTTGAGTGCACTTGATTATCTCTATGATGTTTTGTTTGAAAATCATGAATCTGAAGATTGTATGACTTTTATGTTGGAAATATGCCCTAGAGGCAATAAATAAAGTGTTTATTATTATATTTCCTTTTTCATGATAATCGTTTATTGTCCATGCTATAATTGTGTTGATTGGAAACTAAATAAATGTGTGGGCATATAGACAACACTATGTCTCTAGTATGCCTCTAGCAGACTAGCTCGTTGATCAAAGATGGTTAAGGTTTCCTAGCCATGGACATGAGATGTCATTTGATAACGGGATCACATCATTAGGAGAATGATGTGATGGACAAGACCCAAACTACAAACGTAGCATATGATCGTGTCAGTTTATTGCTATGGGTTTATGCATGTCAAGTATTTATTCCTATGACCATGAGATCATGCAACTCACTGACACCGGAGGAGTACCTTGTGTGTATCAAACGTCGCAACGTAACTGGGTGACTATAAAGATGCTCTACAGGTATCTCTGAGGGTGTCTGTTGAGTTGACATGGATCAACACTGGGATTTGTTGCTCCGTGTGACGGAGAGGTATCTCAGGGCCCACTCGGTAATACAACATCACAATGAGCCTTGCAAGCAATGTGACTAAGTGTTAGCCGCGGGATCTTGTATTACGGAACGAGTAAAGGAGACTTGCCGGTAACGAGACTGAACTAGGTATGAAGATACCGACGATCGAGTCTCGGGTAAGTAACACACCGAAGAACAAAGGGAACAACATACGGGATTGTCTGAATCCTTGACATAGAGGTTCGACCGATAAAGATCTTGGTAGAACATGTAAGAACCAATATGGGCATCCAGGTCCCGCTATTGGTTATTGATCGTAGAGGTGTCTCGGTCATGTCTACATGGTTCTCGAACCCGCAGGGTCTGCACACTTAAGGTTCGGTGATGTTTCGGTATAGATGAGTTATGTGTGTTGGTGATCGAAGGTTGTTCGGAGTCCCGGATGAGATCCCAGGCGTGACGAGGAGCTTCGGAATGGTTCGAAGGTAAAGATTCATATATAGGATGTTCCGTGTTGGTCATCGAGAAAAGTCCGGGCGTCACCGGTAACGTACCGGGGGTGCCGAGAGGGTCCCAGGGGTCCATCGGAACGGGCCACCAGCCCCAAAGGGCCACATGGGCTGTGAGAGAAGGCGCACCAGCCCTTGGTGGGCTGGCCGCCCCTCCCACAAGGGCCCATGCGCCAAAGGGTGGAGGGGGAAACCCTAAGGGGGTCTGCCACCCTGCTTTGGGGGCCAAGCCACCCCTTGGCCGCCCCCCCTCCTCTTGGCCACCACCCCTAGGGGTGGGAACCCTAGGGCGCATCCCCTTTCCCCTTCCCCCTATATATATGAGAGAGGGAGGAGGGCTGCCACACCTTAAGCCATGACGCAGCCCTTCCTCCCTCTCCGATAGCCTCCTCTAGTAGATTGATTCGGCGACGCTTAGCGAAGCTCTGCTGGATCAGCTTCAACACCACCGCCGCCACGCCATCGTGATGCCGGCGAACCTATCTACCTCTTCGCTCCCTCTTTCTGTATCAAGAAAATGGAGATCATCATCGAGCTGCACGTGTGCTGAACGCGGAGGTGTCGTCCGTTCGGCACTTGATTGGGAGTTCGTGGGACGGCTTGCGATTTGGATCGCGGAGATGTATGACTACATCAACCGCGTTCTTTAACGCTTCCGCTTAACGATCTGCAAGGGTATGTGGATCCAATATCTCCTCTCATAGATGCTCATCTTCTAGATTGATCTTGGTGAAGCATAGGAAAATTTTGTTTCTCATTCAACGTTCCCCAACATTTTATGCATGTGGATCATGAAAAGAATGCTTTGTGTGATAGTTATATTGTTGAATTTATTCATGATTATACTAAAAATTACTATGAGAGAGGAACATAGGCTTTTACTTATTACAATAATATCAAGTTTCTTTCCTAGTTGATTCTTGCTCCCATAGATTGTTTGCTTACAAAATCTTAAGTGTGTTTTTCATATGCTTCATGATGCTTTCTTTGTGTTGTTATTATCTTTACCTAATAATAAATCACCGATAGCTTCTGGTCGTACGTCATGCCCATTTTGCAAAAAAAGCCCCTGCATTTAATCGAATTCAACCCGCAGTTCATCACTAAGTGGAAAAAACGTTTCGTCTTTACATAAAACCCCCTGTCCTCCACCAGCAGGTTATCCGTTCACATTCTCCACCACCGAGCTTACGCGCTGGCGGCAGGCGAGGCGTCGCGGCGGGCGTGAGCGAGGCGAGGGACTGCGGCGCCGGTTGCAGGGGAGGACGGGGGTGCCGTCTCGTTCACCACCGGGCACCAAAGCAGCTTATCCATTCCCCTCCTCCACCACCGGACACTAGAGCAGCTTATCCATTCCCCTCCTCCACCACCAGGCACGCGTCGCCACGCGCCGCCGCCGGCCGGAAGGCTTCCGGCGAGGAGGCGAGGGATCAAGGGGAGATCCGGCGTGAGCTGATCACCGGAGAGGCGAGACCGAGGGGGCAGCAAGGCGGGGGTCGCCGGTGAAGACGACGAAGGCCGGAGCGCGGCTTCCCGGGCGGATCCGGCCATGGCATCTGCAGCTCCCTGGCAGAAAGGAGACGGGAAGGTGATGGGAAGAAAGGAGTGGCGGTGCGGCCACCTAGGCAGGAGCTCGCTGGAGCCGGGCGATGGCGAACGGGCGCGGTTGGCTTGGTATGGCAGTACCCATCTTTCCAGTCGATTCGTCACTACTATTCTACGACCACCAGTGGCGCATGTCCCTTTCCTCCTCAATCCTCATACGCTTGCTCAAGGTGCTCCGCTCCTCAGCCCGTGAGCACCTGTCTCGGTAGCGACACATGCCGCATGTTCAGCCCCCATCTCTTCCACAGCGAGCAACACAAGCATCATGTTTTCTGTAATTTTGTTTTCGCCGCCCCCATCTCTTCCATGGTAAGCATGACAAGTTTCTTTGTTTTAAAATTAAGCACTCTGGTAGATTGGAAAACAAATGAACTGCAGATTTGGAAAGGAGGATCAGGGTACTGAACTTTTATACATCTGCATAAGGTACATCCCAATTTAGCAGATTTTTTTTCTGTTCTGAACAAGGTACTGAGCTTGAGAAATTTACCTTTCTGTTCTAATGAATTGCAGATTTGGAAAGGATGAATAGGTTACTGGACTTTTTTATATCTGCATAATCCACATCGGAAGTTAAGCAGTACCCAAATTACTATGCAATGGAGGAACATGGCAATTTTAACCGTACTACATGCGGAACTATGTCGTTGTAGGTTCCACCAAAAATATTTGTAATATTTTATTTGTAAATATCACGCTGCCACCAGCATGCCGCTCTATTGTGTTTCAGGAGATGCTTGATATTTTTGGACAGTCATTGCGACCAACTTTATGAAGGAGTATAAAAAACAATCCTACGATATTGCGAGCGGTTATATTCCCCTTTGATGAGAGTTCAACATATGGGCTACTCGAAGCTGGATGCTAAATTATTGTTGGTATCA
Organism: Hordeum marinum; assembly: GCA_022496015.1. NCBI lineage: Eukaryota > Viridiplantae > Streptophyta > Magnoliopsida > Poales > Poaceae > Hordeum > Hordeum marinum. The sequence goes on from CM039678.1 coordinate 154,498,986, forward strand.
ACTTTATTATTAGTTAGTGATGATTACAAGCATCACTTTTTTTCTAATGTCAACTCCACCGAGTTCGCTCGTGGAAGAAGAACATCCGTCTAGTCATCCATTCTCGTCTGAGGTGTGGCTACACCACAGGTATGTATCCCCTGAAAGCTAATCGGCGATACAAGCCCCGGTTTCAATTTATTGTTTCTGATTGGTGCTATTTCCGATTGCTCACAAATTCAGTTTGGCTGATATGAACTGAAGGCATTAAACCAACTTTGATTCTTTTTGTGCTCTTCTCTGATTTTGACTGGGTGTATAAGTATAAACAGGCACGCACCCACACTGGATTCAGATTTCTGTGTAAACTGAAACAGGGGATTAATCGTTGTGCCATGTTCCAAACTAAACAGAGAGAAGGGGACAGGCAAATCTATTTTTTGTTGCTAATTGCACAGTCTGAAAAATAGTACACTCTTGCTCTTGAAAGTTCAGAGCTGTTGTAGCATTGCTATATAAATAGATGTCCTACTCACTTGATTGTGTAATACATATGTGTGGGTGAGAGTTCAAACTGAACCATAATATCAGGTTCAGAGATACAGATGCACATGGCCAATGATCTTAAACGTGTATGTCCTGTAGTATATATGCAGTTCTGGTCATTGACTGACAAACTGGTAGAAATATAAAACCAGTACATACCATCAGAACAACCGTGCTACTAGCTAGATCACTGTAACATATATACAGTTCTGGTCATTATTTGACAAACTTTAGTATGTAAATGTTGTGCCACTGGAACCAGGTCAGAGTACTATGTAGCACCTCCTATTTAGTCAGGCTACTCCGACAACATATATTGATCATTTTGCATGATGACACGCTGTCAAAAGGGCATTGGTTTCCTGGATATTGAACAGGGGGTATATTGCTAGCTGTCCCTGACTACAGGTTACAGACATGGTTTCTGACTCATCTTATCATTCAGTTTGTAGAAACACTTGTGCATTCAGTTTACTGTTCAGTTTACACGTGGAGAACGAGCGGGGTGGCGGTGGATGTAGGTCTCCTGCTCTGCAGTTTGCTCTCTGTTCTCCCCGCACTCAATTCTACGAGTAGCTCCTCTCCGTAAACATGCACCACCATCACATTTGACCGTCGCCGGCCATCCTGTGCATCACTGGCCATAATGTTTTATATTATTTATGGTTATTTCCTGAATCTGTGATATAATATGTAATGCATTCTGTAGAAACCAAAATGATGTTCATAGAGATCCGTTTTACTGTGTTTCTTCCATTCATTTCTGATTTGAGCAAATTGCTCAGAATTAGGCGAATAGCATTTATTGTTGTGCTATCTCTATCATTTTATGGTTTAGCAGCAGTCACAAACTGTGGTTACGGTGTGTAGCTTGAATCAAGTAGCATGTGACTGAGCAAATGAACGAAATATAGGTGAAATAATTACATCTCAGGGTCAACATGAGTTCTCTGTCTGTGCAAACTTTTAGAGATTCGTAACGTTCAGACGAGTAAGACTAAATTGCTATAAATTTTTGATTTGTGATAGTGACCTCCTGCGCATCATCTGTGTCAGCCGTGTGCTGCTGATACTGGTAGTGTGATTGGTATTTTGTGGGAGCACAAAGTAGGCTTTGGGGAACTTTTTAGGTATCGGGGTCGAATTGGTAGTCTCTCAGAGATGCTGCATTTTTCACAATACTACACTATATACAGTTTGATCGCTGTTTTCTCCCTGTTTGATATAATTAATTCCATGCTGATTGTATCTTTGTGCAGTCTGAAATATTTTTTGATCAAACTAATAGTTGGAGGCTTACCTTCTATTTTTGTTGTAACTGCATAAAAATAGATGTGACCACTGAACTGAACATTGCAGAGAAGCATCTCTGTTGACTGGCATCCAGGATGGTAGTTTAGATATGTAGCAAAAGTAACGGCACCTCATAATTCATTGGATGTAGAACAGTAGGGTCAATTACACATTGTTGGCTGTCAGTTTCTAAGTTTCGTAAAATTTAGACATGTACTCTTTAACAGTATGATGTGGCTGATGGTACTCCTATGTGCTGGTTGTAATTACCATGTTGGATAATATTGCTTTTGCTAGCAGTTGTATTGCTCTTATTATTTTATTTCCACAAATATCATCACGTTTTGCTATTGATGTAATGCTATATTCCTTGACTGAAAGCAAACCCTTTAGTTGCTGTTGTGGTGCTCTTATTATTGTTATTTTCCAGATTTTTTGTGATTTTCACATATGGTGTCCCTTCGCAGAAAGCAGACCATTAGGTTTGGTCCTGTCCCCCCCCCCCCCCCCTCCTATAAAGTAGGGTTTGCTGTTGTTTGTGTCCTTCACCAAATTCTAACCGTGATTTGATAAGGAATATACTAAGAATTTTTGTTGGGTTCACTTAAATCCAATGTCAATGAGCTGGATCTTCCCCTTAAGCCAGCTTAGTATAAATGGTAAATTGTTGCTATCTTACCAAGCCTAGAGTGTCCCTTACAATCACTACGTTTGTGAGTTGATTCGGATTCAGAAAGGTGCGTCGGGTTCTACTAATTATTAATATGCACAGTTTGAAAGATAGATCCATTTAAAAATAGATATAGGGAAACAATCATGCTTTATGAGAGCACACAACAAGTTTCTTTGGAAGCTTCACATATGAATGTTACAATAATGCATCAATCAGGTCTAATAGAAAAGCCACTCAGCCCTCCCAGCACTCCTCCCTATTTGACCACAATTCTTCCAACCAAGTGTAGTAGCTGAAGGCGTCGTCGCTTCTTGACCATATATGTCCAATGGTTCAGGTGGCTAACTATGTGTGATTCTAGCGGCCGGAAATCCTTCAAGAAATTACACAAAATAAAAAAAATAAAAAGGGATAAAAAAGAAAAAGGGAAGAAATCGGAGATTGAATTTTCCGACAGAGCCACCACACGGTAGGATTTCTTGAGATCCAGCAGTACCTGAAGCTGCTGCTCTCGCAATTCTTCAACGGGGCAGTCACAAGGAGGGGAGAAACAATGCTACATGGGCAGCAGCGGGGCAGAGCACTTTGGCAAGGGAGACTTGAGAATGGGAAATGATAAATAAGATGACTTTGTGCGAAAATTTCTAACATTTATAAAAAAAAGGTTTATAAAAACGATGCTCAATGATACATTAATCAGGATATGCTCTTTTTATCCGCTCGATGCAACGCACGGGCATTTGTACTAGTTATCTTTCATGAGTGCGTCATTCAAATCTCAAACCTATCTCAATGGCTATAAAGAAAGAGCTTGTTGGGAGGCAACCCAATTTTATTTTTATGTTTTTGTTTTTGCTTCTGTTTTTGAGTGTTTCACATATTATTACCTCTGTAGTAATTGTGTTTTTGTGTTTTAATTAGTGTTTGAACCAAGTAAGACCTTTTGGGATGGTCTATGGTGATTATTGATTTGATCTTGCTGAAAAACAGAAACGTTTTCGTCAAGTCCAGAAATTTAATAAATTTATCAGAGCGACGAATGAGTCTGAAATTTTTACACAAGATTGATATACAAGTTTCCCAGCTTGTCCTAATTTTTCAGAATTTTTGGAGTTACAGAAGTATACGAAGTTTCCAGACTGCTACAAATTGTTCTGTTTTTGACAGATTATGTTTTCTTTGTGTTGTTTACCTATTTTGATGTATCTATAGGTCGTATCGGGGGTATGAACCATGGATAAGTTGTAATACAGTAGATATTACACTAATATAAATAAATAATGAGTTCACAACAATACCTAAAGTGATGATTTATTTTCTTATACTAACGGATCTCACGAGTTTTCTATTAAGTTTTGTGTTGTGAAGTTTTCATGTTTTGGGTAAAGATTTGATGAACTATGGAATAAGGAGTGGCAAGAGCCTAAGCTTGAGGATGCCCAAGGCACCCCAAGGAATCAATTATGCCAAAAACACTAAGCTTGGGGATGCCTCGAAAGGCATCCCCTCTTTGGTCTTCAATCCATCGATAAATTTACTTGAGGCTATATTTTTATTCATCACATGATATGTGTTTTGCTTGGAGTGTCTTGTATGATATGAGTCTTTGATTTTTAGTTTGCCACAATCATCCTTGCTGCACACATCTTTTGAGAGGGACACGCATGAATCGTGAATTTATTAGAATGTTCTATGTGCTTCACTTATATCTTTTGAGCTAGGCAATTTTGCTCTAGTGCTTCACTTATATCTTTTTAGAGCACGGTGGTATTTTGTTTTATAAAAATAATTGAAATCTCGTACCTCACTTATATTATTTTGAGAGTCTTTAAACAGCATGGTAACTGGTTTAGGTTATGAATTTAGTCCTGATATAATAGGCATCCAAGAGGGATATAAAAAAACTTTCATATAAAGTGTATTGAATATTATGAGAAGTTTGATTCCTTGCATAAAGTTTTGAGATATAAAGATGGTAATATTAAGTCATGTTAGGAAGTAATTGTGAATTGGTAAAAATACTTATGCAAAGGTTTGTGATTCCCCTAGCATGCACGTATGGTGAACCGTTATGTAAGGAAGTCGAAGCATGATTTGTTTATTGATTGCCAGCCTTTGTGTGAGGGTCGGGAGCGCACGATGGTTTACTCCTACCAACATCTCCCCTAGGGGCATGCGTCTAATACTTTGCTTCGATGACTAATAGACTTTTGCAATGATTATGTGAGTTCTTTATGACTAATGTGCGTCCATGGATTATACGCACTCTCACCCTTCCACTTTTGCTAGCCTCTCTAGTACCGCGCAACTTTCGTCGGTGCATTAAACCCACCGTATATCCTTCCTCAAAATAGCCACCATACCTACCTATTATGGCATTTTCATAGCCATTCCGAGATATATTTCCATGCAACCTTCATCGTTCCGTTTATTATGGCATGCACCATCATTTTCATATTGCTTTGCATGATCATAAGATAGCTAGCGTGATGTTTTCATGGCTTGTTCGTTTTTTTATGTCATTTGCTATGCTAGATCATTGTGTATCCCGATGCACCACCGGAAGCATTCATATAGAGTCATATTTTGTTCTAGATATCGAGTTGTAATTCTTGAGTTGTAAGTAAAATAAAAGTGTGATGACCATCATTATTAGAGCATTGTCCCATGTGAGGAAATGATGATCGAAGCTATGATTCTCTCACAAGTTAGGATGAGACTCCAGACTTTATGAAAAATAAAAGAGGCCAGCGAAGCCCAAATAAAAAATAAGAGGCCAAATATGCCCACCAAAATAAAATAAAATATAGAAGAGAGAGAAAAGAGAGAAGGGACAATGCTACTATCTTTTTTCCCACACTTGTGCCTCAAAGTAGCATCATGATCTTCATAATAGATAGTCTCCTATTTTGTCACTTCCATATACTAGTGGGTATTTTTCATTATATAACTTGGCTTGTATATCCCAATGATGGGCTTCCTCAAATTGCCCTAGGTCTTCCTGAGCAAGCGAGTTGGATGCACACCCACTTAGTTTCTTTTTGAGCTTTCATACACTTATAGATCTAGTGCATCCGTTGCATGGGAATCCCTACTCACTCACATTGATATCTATTAATGGGCATCTCCATAGCCCGTTGATACGCCTAGTTGATGTGAGACTATCTTCTCTTTTTCTTCACAACCTCCACCATATTCTGTTCCACCTATAGTGATATATCCATGGCTCATGCTCATGTATTGTGTGAGAGTTGAAAAAGTTTGAGAACATAAAAGGTGTGAAACAATTGCTTGACTTGTCATCGGGGTTGTGCATGATATAAATACTTTGTGTGGGGAAGATGGAGCATAGCCAGAATATTTGATTTTGTAGGAATAACTTTCTTTTGCCATTATACTTTGAAGAGATACAATTGCTTTGATAGTATGCTTGAAATATTATTGTTTTTATGTCAACATTAAGCTTTTGTTGAGTCTTATGGATCTGAACATTCATGCCACAATAAAGGATATTACAGGGATAAATATGTTAGGTAGCATTGCACATCAAAAATTCTGTTTTTATCATTTACTTACTGTAATACGAGTAGGAATTAAGCTTGGGGATGCTGATATGTCTCCAATGTATCTATAATTTTTTATTGTTCCATGCTATAATATTATCTGTTTTGGATGTTTTGTATGCATTAATATGCTATTTTATATTATTGTTGGGACTAACCTATTAACCTAGAGCCTAGTATCAGTTTTTGTTTTTTCCTTGTTTCTGAGTGTTGTAGATAAATAATATTAAACAGAGTCCAAACGGAATAAAATCTTCGCGATAATTTTTCTTGGACCAGAAGACATCTACCAGACTTGGAGAGGAAGGCTAGAGACCTTCCAGGAGGTCACATGCCACCCTGGCGCGGCCAGGGGGCGCACGGCCATGGCGGCTGCGCCCCCTGGCTTGTGGCCCCCCAGCAGCTCTCCAAACTTTAATCTTCGGCCTATAAATGTTGTAGTATTCCCCCAATACCAAAAAAGAGCGACACAAATACTTTTCCGCCGCCAAAAGCCTCCGTTCCTGAGAGATCCAATCTTGGAGCCTTTTCCGGTAATCTGCTGGAGGGGGATTCGATCACGGAGGACATCTACAGCAACTCCATTGTCCCTCTGATGATGCGTGAGTAGTACACCATAGACTTACGGGTCATGCCCCTGGCTTCTTCTCTCTTTGTGCTTCAATACCATGTTCTCCATGATCTTCATGCGGATTGCTGGGGATATAACCCCACGGTGAGACCCGCCCAGATGAGGCTGGGTCATACCGGGCGGTTCATCAGTGGGACTGAGAGTCGGCCTGGGGGACTCAAGCCCTCAAGGAGTTGGGCGGCTCACCAGATGGGCCGCGGTGAGGCCCAGATAAAGAAAGCATAAAGACCCGGGCGGATAAGCCGCCCGGAGACAGCTTGTCCAAGGAAGGAAAGGCAACATAGAGATAGACTCACACACGTTGTAAGAGTCGGTATGGGACTCGTGTAACACGTGGTCTTGACCTCCTATATAAAGGGCAAGATCCAGGGCGACTTGGGCAGAGACTAATCGATCGAGAGCTAGGTCAAGTGAATCCGCTCTCTTGTAATCGATATTCCCATCAATACAACACCAGCAGGACGTAAGCCTTTACCTCTTCGAGAGGGGCTGAGCCTGGGTATACTCGTGTCCTTCATCCCAACCAACCCCTTTGAGTCCATCACCTTAGCGATGGCCTCGAACCTAAGTCCTCGGACATCTGCCGTGACAAACCCACGACAGGGATCTATCCGATGTAATACTCTTTTGCAGTGTGTTTGTCGAGATCCGATGAATTGTGGGTTTATGATCAGCTTATCTATGGATATTATTTGGTTCTTATCTGAATTCTTATATGCATGATTTCATATCTTTGCAAATCTCTTCGAGTTATTGGTTTGGTTTGGCCAACTAGGTTGGTAATTCTTACAATGGGAGAAGTGCTTAGTTTTGGGTTCAATCTTGCGGTGTCCTCACCGAGTGACAAAGTATGAGTAGCGAGGCACATATTGTATTGTTGCCATCAAGGGTAAAAATATGGGGTTTTCATCATATTGCTTGAGTGTATCCCTCTACATCATGTCATCTTACTTAATACGTTACTCTGTTCTTCATGAACTTAATACTCTAGATGCAGGTAGGAGTCGGCCGATGTGTGGAGTAATGGTAGTAGATGCAGAATCGTTTTGGTATACTTGACACGGACGTGATGCCTATATGCATAATCATTGCCTTGGATATCGTCATAACTATGCGCTTTTCAATTGCTCGACAATAATTTGTTCACCCACCGTGTTATTTTCCTTCAAGACAAAAACCTCTAGGGAAACCTATGGCCCCCGAGTCTATTTTCCATATTATATTTTCATATCTATATACCAAAAATACCTTGCTTTAATTTTTTTTACTTTTTACTTTCTATAATCTTTTACATCTATCTCTATCAGGTATAATCCTTGCAAGTAACCGTGAAGGGATTGACAACCCCTTTATAGTGTTGGGTGCAAGAGTTTGATTGTTTGTGTAGGTGCATCCATTGGTGACTTGCTTGTTCCTCCTATTGGATTGATACCTTGGTTCTCAACAACTGGGGGAAATACTTATCTACTTCGCTGCATCACCCTTTCCTCTTCAAGGGAAAACCAACGCAAGCTCAAGAGATAGCAGTCATCCTCTTCCCCAGAGCTACAATCATTTGTTTCCCTCATGTTGTCGTATTCCTCCTCATCCGAGGTCCATCCATAATGATCCACCTCTCCATAGACTTTAGGGTTTGCAATATAGTCAGCAACATAGCTCTCCGCCTCTGAATCTTGAGACGACATATTTTCAGATCTGTCAAGAAAATAGCATGAAACAAGAATATAGAATATTTCTGTGATGCGGTGGTAAAAACAATCGAGAGTATATAGAGAGATTTTTTATCTTGGGAAACAAGAATATGGAAGGAAAACGGAGTCGAGAAGGTGCCCGAGGAGGGCACAACCCACCAGGGCGCGCCTGGGAGGGCAGGTGCGCCCGGGTGTATCGTGCTCACCTCGGTTGCTTTCTTGTTTATTTCTTATTTTCCTATTTTTTTTAATATTCCAAAACTGTCAGAAAATATTTTTGCGCATTTTTCGGAGCCTGTATACTTACCGTATCATGTACCTCTTCTTTTTCATGATTCTGGAGTGTTCCGGAAGGTTTCTCTTATGTGTTCCTCCGGTGTCATGGTTTTGATAACATTGCTTTAAACATTAATAGGCATACTTGAGATATAATGTTTAATTCTTTGTCCATTGACCACCTACGGGTTAGTACCTTCAACATTATTAATCTTGATAGCTCCAGAGCGATAAACGTCTTCGATATCGTATGGTCCTTCCCATTTGGAAAGAAGTTTTCCTACAAAATATATAAAACAAGAGTTGTACAAAAGATTCCCGCTTTTGGATTATTTTGTCATGCCATCTTTTAACTTTTTCTGTGAATAGTTTGGCATTTTCATAAGCTTGGGTTCTCCATTCATCTAGTGAGCCAATATCGAATACCATGTTTTCACCGACAAGTTTGTAGTCATAGTTGAGTTCTTTAATTACCCCAAAAAACGTGTTCTAACTCTAGAGGCAAGTGACAAGCTTTCCCATATACCATTTTGTATGGAGACATACCCATAGGATTTTTATAAGCTGTTCTATAGGCCCAAAGTGCATCATCTAGTTTCTTAGACCAATTCTTTTAGGACCTATTGACAGTTTTTTGCAATATTAATTTTATTTCTCTATTGCTAAGTTCAACTTGACCACTAGATTGAGGATGATAGGGTGATGCAATTCTATGGTTAACATCATATTTAGCAAGCATTTTACGGAAAGCACCATGAATAAAGTGTGAACCACCATCAGTCATTAGATATCTAGGGGCTCCAAACTTCGGGAAGATAACTTCTTTAAGCATTTTAATGGAGATGTTATGATCGACACTACTAATTGGAATAGCTTCTACCCACTTAGTAACGTAATCACTAGTAACCAAAATATGAGTATACCCATTAGAGGAAGGAAAAGGTTCCATATAATCAAATCACGAAACATCAAATGGTTCAACAACAAGTGAATAATTCATAGGCATTTCCTGACACTTACCGATATTACCAATTCTTTGACATTCATCACAAGACAAGACAAACTTACGGGCATCCTTAAAGAGAGTAGGCCAATAAAAAACCAGATTTTAATACCTTATGAGCAGTTCTATCTCCCGCTTGATGTCCTCCATAAGCTTCGGAATGACATTTCCGTAGGATTTGTTCTTGTTCATGCTCAGGTACACAACGTCTAATAATAGCATCTACTCCTTCTTTATAAATATGTGGGTCATACCAAAAGTAATGTCTTAAATCATAGAAGAATTTTTTTTCTTTTGTTGGTATGTGAAACTAGGTGGTATATATTTGGCAACAATGTAGTTAGCATAATCAGCATACCAAGGAGTGTTTTGAGAAAAAATTATTGCAGCTAACTGTTAATCAGGAAAACTATCATCAATATGTATTGGGTCATCAAGAATATTTTCTAACCTAGACAAGTTATCAGCTAAGGGATTCTCAGCTCCTTTCCTATCAGTAATATGTAAATCAAATTCTTGAAGTAAGAGAACCCACCTAATGAGTCTAGGTTTAGCATCTTTCTTTTCCATAATATATTTTACAACAACATGATCGGTGTGAACAATAACTTTGGAGTCAACGATGTAAGATCTAAATTTATCACAAGGAAACATAACTGCTAAAAATCATTTTCAGTAGTAGCATAATCTATTTGGGCATTGTCTAGAGTTTTGCTAGCATAATGGATACCATTTAATTTCTTACCAACTCTTTGTCCTAGAATAGCACCAACAGCATAATCACTAGCATCACACATAATTTCAAAAGGGAAGTTCCAATCAGGTGGTTGAACAATAGGTGCAGAAGTTAAAGCTTTCTTAAGTGTTTCAAAGGCTTCTACACAATCATCATCAAAAACAAAGGGAATATCCTTTTGTAAAAGTTAGTAAGAGGCCTAGAAATTTTGGAGAAGTCTTTAATAAACCTCCTATAGAAACCAGCATGACCAAGGAAACTCCAAATACCTTTAATATCTTTAGGACATAGCATTTTCTCAATTGCATCAAGTTTAGCTTGATCCACCTCAATACCTCATTCGGATATTTTATGCCCCAAGACAATTCCTTCATTAACCATAAAGTGTCACTTCTCCCAATTCAAGACGAGATTAGTTTGTTCACATCTCTGCAAAACTCGATCAAGGTTGCTTAAGCAATCATCAAAAGTTCCATAAACAGAAAAATCATCCATGAAAACCTCCACAATCTTTTCACAAAAATCAGAGAATATAGTAGTCATACATCTTTGAAAGGTAGCAAGGTGCATTGCATAAACCAAAAGGCATACGTCTATAAGCATAGGTTCCAAAAGGACAAGTAAAGGTGGTTTTCTCTTGATCAGATTGTGACATAGGTATTTGAGAAAAACTGGAATATCCATCCAGGAAACAGAAGTGTGTGTGCTTAGATAATCTTTCTAGCATTTGATCAATGAAAGGAAGAGGGTAATGATCTTTTCTATTAGCTTTATGTGGTTTTCTAAAATTAATTACCATTCCATAGCTAGTGAAAATTCTTTGTGGGATAAGTTCATTTTTATCATCAGGAACAAGACTAATACCTCCCTTCTTAGGGGCACAGTGAATGGGACTTACCCGTCTACTATCAGCTATGGGATAGATTATACCTGCTTCCAGAAGCTTTAATATTTCAGTTCTTACCACTTCTTTCATCTTAGGATTCAATCGTCGTTGGTGATCAACAACGGTTTTAGCATCAGGTTCCATATTAATCTTGTGCTGACATATAGTGAAACTAATGACCTTAAGATCATCAAGAGTATATCCAATAGAAGCTCAGTGCTTCCTCAGAATTTTTAATAATTTTTCTTCTTCATGTTCTGAAAGGTTAGCACTAATAACAACAGGATATATCTTTTTCTCATCAAGATAAACATACTTCAAAGTGTTAGGAAATTGTTTTAATTCAAACACGGGATCACCTTTAGGTGGAGTAGGACCTCCTAAAGTTTCAATAGGTAAATTTTGTTTTAGTAGAGGTTCTTGTTCAAAGAAAATTTTATCTATTTCTTTTCTTTCACGATGCATGTCATTTTCATGGTCTAGCAGATATTGTGCTAGTGGATCAGTAGGAGGAACTGCAATAGAAACATGACCACTTGTTTCATCCTTACTAGATAATTTTTTATTACGGGGTTGTCTACTAAACTTAGAAAAGTTAAACACATGAGACACATCACCAAACTCAACACTGACGGTTTCTTTTTGGCAATCTATCTTAGCATTAACAGTGTTCAAGAAAGGTCTACCAAAGATAATGGGACAAAAATCATCTTGTGGGGAACGAAGAACTAGAAAATCTGTAGGATTTTTTTTATTTTCCCACACAAGACTTCAACATCTCTAACAATCCGAAGTGGTGTGATGGTGTATCTATTGGCAAGTTTAATAGTAACATCAATGTCTTCTATTTCAGCAGGTGCTATATCATTCATAATTTTTTGGTATAAAGTAAAAGGAATAGCACTCACACTAGAACCCATATCACATAAGCCGTGATAGCAATGATCTCCTATTCTAACTGAGATAGCAGGCATGCCAACTACGAGTCTATGTTTATCCTTTTCATCGGGTTAGGCAGTTCTAGCAGCTTCATCACAGAAGTAAATAACATGCCCATCAATATTTTCTACCAAGAGATATTTAACCATAGCAACACTAGGTTCTACTTTAATTTGTTCAGAGGGATTGGGTGTTTTAATATTACTTTTGTGAACCAGAGTTGATACCTTGGCATGTTCCTTTATCCTAACAGGGAAACGTGGTTTTCCAATATAAGCAGTAGGCACAACTGGATCAACATTGTAAATGATAGTTTCTTCTTTAGCTAGGACTGGTTCTTTGATTTCCTTTTTAATAGGGGGTGATATTTAAACCACTTCTCCTTAGGGAGATCAACATGAATAGCAAATGATTCACAAGAAGAGGCCACTATCTCAGAGTCAGGTCCATATTTAGTGCTAAACTTGTGAAAAGCATCGGTATTCATAAAAGATTTAACACAATCAAATTCAAGCTTAATACCTGACTCATTACCTTCGTCGAGTTCCCAATCTTCAGAGTTGCGTTTAGTTCTTTATAATAGATCCCACTTGAATTCAATAGTCTTCTTCATAAAAGAACCAGTATAAGAAGTATCGAGCATGGATCGATCATTATGAGAAAGCTGAGCATAAAAGTTTTGAATAATAATTTCTCTCGAAAGATCATGATTGGGGCATGAATATAACAGTGACTTATGCCTCCCCCAAGCTAGAGCAATGCTTTCTCCTTCACGGGGCCAAAAATTATATATATAATTACGATCACGATGAACTAGTTGCATAGGATAAAACTTTTGGTGGAATTCCAATTTCAATTGATTCCAGTTCCATGATCCAATATCATCACATAGCCTATACCATGTCAATTATTTTTACCTTCAAAGATAAAGGGAAAACCTTCTTCTTAACTTCATCTCCGGATAAACCTGCAAGCTTAAATAAACCCCAAATTTGATCAACATGTATTAGGTGCATATCAGGATGTTTAGTTCCGTCTCCTGCATAAGGATTAGCTAGCAGTTGTTGTATTATACCCAAAGGAATTTATAACCAATGTTTTTAGTAGGTGTAGTAGGTTGAGGGGCAACTAATTGTAGTTTCGGTCGAGGTGAAGATACCCCGAACAAACCCCTCAAAGAATTATTCTCCATAGTAACAAGTGACAATAAATTTCAGCATGTAGTATAGGTTTTTCCTTACCGAATTCCACTTACCAAGAGCGCTTCACTCCCCGGCAACGGCGCCAGAAAAGAGTCTTGATGACCCACAAGTTTAGGGGGTCAATCGTAGTCCTTTTAATAAGTAAGAGTGTCGAACCCAATGAGGAGCAGAAGGAAATGACAAGCGATTTTCAGCAAGGTAATTTCTGCAAACATTGAAATTGTATGTAACGGGTAGTTTGATAGTAAGATAATTGGTAACGAGCTAGTAACGGTAATGGTAAATAAAGTGCAGAAATGTAGACCAATCCTTTTCTGGCAAAGGGCAGGCCAAAACGGTCTCTTATAATAAGCAAAGTGTTCTTGAGGGTACACGAGAATTTCACCTAGTCACTTTCATCATGTTGGTTTAATTCGTGTTCGCTACTTTGATAATTTGATATGTGGGTGGACCGGTGCTTGGGTGTTGTTCTTACTTGAACAACCTCCCACTTATGATTAACCCCCTCGCAAGCATCAACAACTACAAGAAAAGTATTAAGATAAAATCTAACCCTGGCATTAAACATGTGGATCCAAATCAGCCCTTACGAAGTAGCACATAAACTAGGGTTTAAGCTTATGTCACTCTAGCAACCCATCATCTAATAACTACTTTACAATCCATTCCCTTAGGCCCAAGGATGGTGAAGTGTCATGTATTTGACGTTCACATGACACCACTAAGGGAATCACAACATACATATCATCAAAATATCGAACACATATCAAATTCACATGATTACTTGCAACATAACTTCTCCCATGACCTAAAAAACAAAGGTAACTACTCACAAATAATATTCATGCTCAAGATCAGAGGGGTATTAAATAGCATAATGGATCTGAACATATAATCTTCCACCAAATAAATCATATTGTAATCAACTACGTAATGTAATCAACACTACTAGTCCCTCATAGGTACCAATCTGAGGTTCTGGTACAAAGATTGAACACAAGATATGAACTAGGATTTGAGAGGAGATGGTATTGTTGAATATGTTGATGAAGAATGGCCTCCCAAAGATGATGGGTTTGTTGGTGATGATGATGGCTTCGATTTTCCCCTCCGAGAGGGAAGTTCCCCTAGTGGAATTGCTCCGCGAGAGGAAAAACGTGCTCCTGCCCAAGTTCCGCCTCGAGACAGCGGCGTTCCGTCCCGAAAGTCATCTCCTTATTTTTTCTAGGTCAAAACTCTTTAAATACCAGAAGATGGGCACCGGAGGTGGGCCGGGCTGAGCACAACCCACCAGGGCACGCCGGGGGGCCTGATGCACCCTGGTGTCATGTGCTCATTAGGTAGCCCCCTCCGGTAGTTATTTGCTCCATCATTTTCTATATATTCCAAAATAATTCTCCGGAAAGTTTCAGCTCATTTGAAAATGTGCAGAATAGCTAGGCGCGCCCTGGTGTCTTGTTCTCACCAGGTAGGCACCCTCCGGTAGTTATTTAATCCATTATTTTCTATATATTCCAAAATAATTCTCCGGAAGGTTTCAGCTCATTTGAAGATGTGCAGAATAGGTATCTCTGATATGCTTTTTTAGGTCCAGAATTCCAGCTGCCGCCATTCTTCCTCTTTGTGCAAACCTTGCATATTACGAGAGAAAATGCATTAGAATTACTCCATAAACCATTATTACGCATAAAAACATTATAGATATCAGTAGGGAATCATGATGCAAAATGGTCGATCAAGGGCGGGGCGAGCTAGCGCGACGAGGCGAGCGGCACGACGTGTGAGGTTGGGCAAGCTGGCGCGCGAGGCGGGTGTGGTTGGTGCGGCGAGCTGCGGGGCGAGGTCAGGCAAGCGAGCGTGCAAGGTGGGTGTAGTCGACGTGACGACATGCGAGGCGAGTGGGTGTGGCCAGAGCTACGGGGCGTGAGAGGCGGGGCGAGTTGGCATGTGAGACGGGCACGGCGAGCATGCACGGGCGAGCTCGCGTGCATGCATGGGCGCGGTGCGCGTGGCGAGCCACGCGGCGGGTAGCACGGTAACCTACGAGGCGAGCGGGCATGGCTAGAGCGGGTGCGGCGGGCGGTGCGGCGACCGGCGAGGCGAGCGGGTGCAGTGTGGCGCGTTAGGCGGCAAGCAGAGCGGGTGCGGTGAGGCAAGCCGGTGCTCCTGCGGACGCCGGCCTCACCTCTGTGCGCCCAGCTGCAACAAGCAACCTTGCATGTTACGATGTTTGAAAAAATGCCTGAACAAACATATAAAAACGGGTCTGCTACTGGTTAGTCACATCGGCTGACCAAATGAAAAAGCGGACCAAATCGTCCGCTCGGCTGATCCAAATGAACAAAATTAAGAGTAACTCCAACCGCGACTCAAACGGACACGCGCTTCATCCGCGTTTTGTCCCTCTGGGTCGGCATGTCCGTCCCTTTTTGTAAATGGGTCGACCGTGCGCCTAACGCGTCGACCCATTTTTTGTCCGCACGAAAAGCTTGCGGGTCAAGCTTTGATCGCTTTGATAAAAATATCACAGAAACTAAATTTTATTTCTAGATGAAACGTTCAATGCAAAACATTTACATAGTTTGAGAAGTATAAAAAATATCTCATAGTTTAACATTAAATTGTTTCAAATACATTTAAAAAAAAGCTTGGCAATACATCTGTTAGTTGCCGACATGCATGCACATATGCTCAACCAAATCATTTTCCAGCTGCATGTGAGTATTCCAATCCCTCACCTTATGATGAAACTCAACGTACTCTGCAAACTTTGCCCCTCCTCCATGCTCAGGCACAACATTGTCGCCCTGAAACTCAAACCCATGATCATAGAGACATTCTAGGCACTCATCCTCTACGATCATGTTGTGCATGATCACACAATATGTCATCACCTCCCATAACGTTTTGGTGCTCCAAGTTCTAGCAGGACAGCAAACGATGCCCCATCGAGATTGAAGAATGCCAAAGGCACGCTCTACATCTTTTCTAACACTCTCTTGCTCTTGGGACAATCTTTTTCTCTTCTCTCCTACAGGATTGGAGATTTTATTCACAAGGGTAGACCACTATGGATAGATGCCGTCAGCTAGATAGTATCCATTGGTGTATTGGTGGCTATTGATCTCAACATTGACCTCTGGGCAATTGCCTTCTGCCATCCTAGTAAACACCGAAGATCATTGGAGCACATTGATATCATTGTGAGATTAGGCCATGCCAAAGAAAGCATGCCAAATCCAGAGATCTTGGGAAGCCACGGCCCCAAGTATGACAGGGCAAGCTCGGACATGGCCCTTATACTTCCCTTGCCAAGCAGAAGGGCAGTTTTTCCACTTCCAATGCATAGAATCTATGCTACCAAGTATCCACGGGAAACCCCTACTGGCATTCATCAACAACGATCGTGTTGTATCGGCAGTTGTTGGCTCTCTCAAGTACTCCGGACCAAACACAATTATGATAGCCCTACAGAATCTATACATGGACTCAAGGCAGGTGGACTCACTCATTCGTACATACTCATCAATGAGATCGCCTTGGACTCCATATGCAAGCATCCGGATGGCAGCAGTGCATTTCTGATAAGAGGAGAAGTCAATCTTTCCAAGGGCATCCGGCTTGCACTCGAACTACCTATCGTACGCAACCACTCCCTCTCGAATACGGTTGAAAACATGTCTAGCCATCCAAAAACGGCGACAAAAGATGTTTGAAGAGATGACTTCGGGTATCGAAGTAGTCTTTCTAGAGTAGGAAATCACCACTCTCCCGATTACGATTCAGTGCTGGCGTGTGGCCCGGTATGGAGCCCCTAAACTGCGGCCGCTCCATATTTGTGTGGTCATTGATGACCAACGCAGCCGCCACCATCTCCTCATCGCCAAATGAAGAATCATCTGAATCCAAAAGAACGTTGTAGAAAAAATACTCATCGTCGGAGTCCATTGGTACCTTGGGCAAACCGTCGAACACCTTGCGGGCGTTTGTGGAAGACTCCGGCCAGAGAGGAGATTGAGGAACTGGCGAAGCTGGGCGGTGGCAGCAGGTGAGGAGGATGAGTACGCGGGCGGATGGACGAGGCGACGGTGGAAGCGTACGGATGGCCAGCAGGGACGATGGAAGGGGGTGGTGGGGGTAGCAGACGGGAGGCGGGCGGGCAGGTGATTTGGAGGCGAGGACGAAGAGACGACTAGCGTAGGGGCCACCGACTAACGGGACAAAGGGAAGAGAAGGCGGGCGTCACGCGTGTTCGCTTCGTGTCCGTGCCGACGCAAAAACGACCCAAAAATAGGTCTGGAATGGGTCACCGGCGGACAAAAATGGATGCACGCCCGTTTGGGTCGGCGCATTGAACCATGTTTTATGTCCATTGCGACCCAAACGGACGCGGGCGGACGAAATGGGTCATCCAGTTGCAGTTGCTCTAAAAGCATCTCCACCCACGCCCCCAACAGGCCTCCCCGGGCGTCTTTTTTTACCGTCGACGCCGAAAAATCGGCCCAGTCACGCCCCCAGGACCCCGTTTTTCGCCGGTTAGAGCCCTTTTTGGGCCGGCGAACCCAGGCCGAACCCAGCACGCTGGGGGGCTCTTGGGAGCTCCGACGGTAACAAATCGGCGTGTGGGACACCACTGTCAGGCGAATCTCGGCCTTTTCCTCGCCCGAGCCACGTTGTCCCCAATGCCGATCCCGGCGCCCCTCGCCTGTTCACGGCCATGCGTCGCCGCTAGAAGGCCTCCTTTGACCGCCCCTTCATCCCCCTTCGCTGGATTTCGCTTCCCCGACCCTCGCCCATCGACGTCCTCCGGCCCACACCACGCCGGCAGGGCACCGGCGGCTGCTCGCTCGTCACGCCAACAAGGTGTTCGTCATTTTGCCTCCTCGGCCATGGACTCGGATGACAAGGAGGCATTCGCGGCCCTGTTGGAGGAAGAAGCCGAGGCCGACATCGTCGACGAGGAGCACCTCATGATACTCGCACATTGGTCGGCATGTTCGTCAACAATGACAAGCCCCGGGGAGGTGGCTTCGCGTCGGGCCGCCACAAGAGCAAACAGAGGCATCGGATGGAGGGGTATTGCATGCTCTACGCTGACTACTTCGTCGACTCTCTATTGCACTGTGAGAAAGTATTTCGGCGTTGTTACCTGATGAACCGGAAGCTATTCCTGAGGATTGTTAATTCGTTCGGGAGTTCCATGGCTATTTCGTTTGCAAGAAGGATTGCAAGGGCACAGTTGGATTCTCCTCACTCCAGAAATGCACCTAGGCTATGAGGATGCTTGCATACGAAGCTCCCGCGGACATACAAGAAGACTATGGGAGAATGGCCGAGTCCACCACCATTGAGTGTTTATACAAGTTCTGCAGGGCAATGGTGGCAATGTTTGGACCACAATATTTGCGATCACCAAATGCTGAAGACACTGCTCGAATCCTAGCACAAAATGCAGCAAGAGGATTTCCAGGGATGCTTGGAAGCATCGACTGTATGCATTGATCATGGAAAAACTGCCCATTTGCTTGGCAGGGGATGTACAAAGGCGCCAAAGGTGGTTGAAGTGTGATACTTGAGGCAGTAGCCACACATGACCTATGGATTTGGTACTCCTTCTTTTGTATGTCAAGAACTCACAATGATATCAACGTCTTGCAGTGCTCGAATGTCTTCGCCAAGCTTGTTGAAGGTCATGCTCCTCCGGTGAACTTTGAGGTCAATGGGCGCCACTACAACAAGGGATACTATCTAGCAGATGGTATCTATCTGAGATGGTCCACATTTGTGAAGACTATCTCAATACTTGTGGCGCCAAAGAAGGCACACTTTGCTAAGTGTTAGGAGGCTTGCAGGAAAGATGTCGAGCGAGCATTTGGTGTGCTCCAATCGTGATTTGCTGTTGTCCGGTACCCTGCTATGACCTGGTTGAAAACACAGATGTGGAAGATCATGAATTGTTGTGTCTGCTTGCACAACATGATCATTGAGAGCGAGCAGGAAGAGCCAGCGTTTGACACTGAACCATATCACAGGAAGGGACCTCTTGCGGTTGTTGATCACCAGATACCAGCAACATGGGCTGCCTACCTTAATATGCGCTAAGAGATCCAAGACCCAGAAGTGCATCAAGAACTGCAGGACGATCTGGTGGAGCCAAAGTTGTCAGAATTGAGATTCTGAATCGGATTAGAACTCCGTTGGTAGGATCGTGAATCATACTCATAACTACCAGAATCATAGAATCTTAGATTTTGTGAGCAAGATCTTAGAATCGGATTGGCTAGTTTGGATCGTAAGGTCGTAAAATTCTAAGACTTAAGTCGCGATTCTAACAACTTTGGGTGGAGCACCTATGAAGGCTCAAGGGCAACGCCTAGCTTAATTTGTTTTAATTTATGTTGGAACTTACTTCATTGAACTATTTGATTTTGTATTAATTTGTATGATGAACGTTGGTGCGAAACATTTAGTTCTTTGTTGAATTTATGTCGAAAGAGCGTCGATTTTGTTAATTTTAAACCGAAAGAGCGTTGAGTTTATCAAAGTAATGCCAAAATAACACCAAATCAGGACCCAATATGCGTCCATATTGGGCTGAAATTGCCTGTTGGGGGGCGACCGCGGGACGACGGCTGGGAAAACGAGTCCTCCCAGACTGATTTTAGCGCCGGCTTAGCGTCACTCGGCGCTATTTCGATTCCTTGAGGGGCCAACCGCTGCAGATGTTTTAAAAGTACGTTTAGGTCGATGTGAACGGCAACCAACCACATTGGACACATGCCAACATGCCAGCCACGGTGCATCAGGCCATCAGGGCAGTACCTTCTGGAGCAGCATCTCGTTCCACGCGTCTATCGGGCCCGGCAGGCACCAGTGCACGCAGTCCTTGTACAGGGTCACGTTCTCGTGCGCCCAGTGCCCGTACCGGCTCGGGTGCCCGTCCGGCCGGAGCAGCATCGCCGCCGTGGTGTCCATCAGCACCAGCCTCGCGCCGCCCCCTCCTCTCCTCATGGACTCCTCCTCCGCCTCCGCGAACTCCTCCACCTGCGCCGTGTGGAAGTCGAGGCTCAGCCCGGCCAAGCGCGTCTCGTTCGCCGCGTACGGCCGCGTCCGCCGGCAGTCGCCGCCCTTGTTCCACTCCCCGCCCTCGAAGTGCGTCGGCGACACCGTCCGCACGATCGCCGTCCCGTTGAAGCCCGGGTGGCTCGTGACCGCCCGCAGCACCGTGCGGAACGCCACGCGCTGCGAGTGCCGCAGCGTGAGGTCCGGCACGCCCGGGATGAGGCAGTAGTGGCAGGCGATGAGGCGGCCGGACTCGTAGAACAGGGACGGCCGCGTGAACCAGTTCGCCGCCGACAGGACGAGGTAGTCGGCGCCCGCCACGCCCGGCAGCCAGGCGTCGTCCGGCTCGTCGAGGTAGATGTTCCACAGCCGGCCGCTGCCGTAGTCGGAGTCGGACTGGTTCGCCTTGACGAGGAACGGCGACCAGAAGGTGGAGATGGTGAAGTTGTAAGACTCGTAGTACAGTGTCCTAAATTCTTGGTTTTTCGTCGTGGAAATGTCTTTGGGGTACTCCAGCTGCAGTTAAAAAAATTGAATCAGAATCAAGTCCGTCCCTCTCCAATCATCGAAAATGTAGATCAGTGATTTCTTGCAACAAATTAGTGGACAGCAATTTTTATCAGCTAAATATAGTGACGATTATTACCTTGGACAAGAGGCACATTAGGGACTGCATGTGGTTCCTGGCGAGCGAGTCCCCGACGAAGGCCATGGAGCGGCCCCTGACGGCGTCGAAGAAGGCCGCCGCGTCGAACCGCGGCAGCTCGCACTGCGCCGGCCGCCACCGCCACCTAAGGAACCCGAGGTCGGGGCGGCCGTACTTCATGCAGTTCTGGTGCTCCTGGATCAGCGGGCAGGTCCGGTTCGTGTAGTACGGCTCGCCGCCGTCGTCCGGCACCCATTCGCCCCGGAAAATGTCGCATCCCTTGGGCACCCGGGCGGCAGCAGGACGCCCGGGCTCGAGCCGAGGCGAGCCTGACGAGGAAATGGCGGCGAACCCGGACCTGTAGGTGTCGAGGAACGAGCGTTGCTGGCGCGCGGCGAGGAGGAAGAGGACGAAGAGGCAGAGAGCCGGGAGGGACACCGCGGTCGGGCTGGCGAGCTGGAGCTTCTGCATCAGCTGGTTGTTCAGGGCTACAATGCCCAGAAGCAACCGCGGCTGGCTGCGGGGAGAGCGGGTGCTCGGAGGGGGTGACGAGCTTGCTTGCTAGCTAGCGACTAAACAATGGTGAAACGCGGTACCTGCTCGCCTTGTCGTGTGGCAGGTCCAGTCCAGGTCGCGTAAATTTTTATGGTTGTGTGGCGAGTTGTAATAATTTCTTAATCCAGGACAGCGTCGCAGCGATGGCACTGCACGTGGGGACGAGGGTTAATTGTCTGTGGCGCGCATGTGACGGTACGTCAGCTTTGGTTTGATGATGGGAAAGGGCCGGGCCGGGCCGGGCCCCCGCCCGCGCTTTATTTTGAACCGCGCGTACTGGGCCCGGTGAGCGGTCGGGTAAATCACGTGACGCTTTTTGTCGAGCGGATACTGCTGTCACTTGGGCAAAACAGCCAAACCATTCCTTCACTGTGGGTCTGTGGCCGTGAGAGCACTCGAGAAATGAAGTAGTAGCACCAAAAGGGCGCGCGTGCATTTGTTATGGCTCCGTGGTATCAATGTGTCACGTAAAGGGGAGCAGCCCCACCGCCGTCTTCCAGCAGGCCGCAGGCACAATGAGAGACCAAGCACCGCAGGCACAATGAGAGCACTCGAGAAATGTTGTGCGCGAAGCGCCAAATCCGTGGGATGTCCCTTGACCTTCTGCTTAAACCAAGCTTTATTGATCAAAATCCGTTGACCTTGCGCTACAAGATGAAGAACGAACCTGACCTCCATCTCTACTTGTACCTTCTCTTTTGTAAAGACCCACATGTTACAGAAACATCAGAACGGGTGTTCAAAAAAGAAAACGTCAGAATAGGAGGGGCGGCTACTTGCCACCCGCAGTTTTGCCTGTAGCGAGCCGCTGCTGGGCTGACCCAGTGACTGCGTCTGTTGACGTTACACCGAAGTTATCGTGTGTGTTTTTGTTCTCAAAAGGGTCACCGTTTTTTCATCTGTTTTTCGTTTTTTATTTTATTTATACTGTTTATTTATTCTAAATATTATATGTATATCTATGTATATTACAACAAAAAACTTTACGTAAAATTATAAAAATGTTAAACATGCATTTGAAAAATTGTAAATGTGTGTATAAAAATATTAGTCATGCGTACAAAAATCATTTGCGACCTTAAAAAAATCACATGTTTGAAAAATAATAATTGGCATTTATTAAATGCTTACAAAATATGAAACTACACATAATTCAAAACAAAAATGTTTGATACATTCAAAAATAATTATGTTATTACATTTAAAAATTGTTCACGAGTTTTAATAAAGTTTTTCAGGCACTTTAAGAAGAATATACAATGTAAAAAAGTAAATGTTTCTGTATTGTAGAAATATTCTGTACTTTTTTTGAAATGAACGTGACATTTGAAAGAAAAAGCACGGCGATTAAAACATGTTTGTAGAATTTATAAAAAATGTCTGATAGATTACATGTGAAATTTTAAGAAAATATCCATGTTTTCCAAGATAATAGCCGTGTAAAATAAAAAATGTGTACAGTGCAAGGGGAGGGATCTCGACGGTGGCGCGCTCATCCTTGACATCCCAGCACGCCACGAGGACCATGACCACGACCCTAGGAATGTCTGGCTCATCGTCGTCGGCGGGACCTCTGTTCCTGTCGGGGTTTTCTCCGGGACCGCCCTTCTCTACAGCGACAGCGGCTCCGGTAACCGTCGTTTGTTCCCCGTGCTCAAATTCGTAGTTAGCTTTTCTTTTGCTTCCCCGTGCTCCGATTAACTATATGAGGTGGGTGTTGGGAGATGTAGTAGTAAATCAAAAAAATTCCTACGTGTCACCAAGATCAATCTATGGAGAAACCAACAACGAGTGGGGTGAGTGCATCTTCATACCTTTGAAGATCACAAAGCGAAAGCGTTAATAGAACGCGGTTGGTGGAGTCGTACTCGTAGCGATTTAGATCGCGGTGGATTCTGATCTAAGCGTCGAACAACGGCGTCTCCGCGTTCAACACACGTGCAGCCCGGTGACGTCTCCTACGCCTTGATCCAGCAAGAAGGAAGGAGAGGTTGAGGGATAGCTCCGACAGCACGACGGCGTGGTGACGGTGGAGCTGTGTGGTACTCCGGCAGGGCTTCGCCAAGCACTACGGAGGACGAGGAGGACGAGGGGTAGGGCTGCGCCGAGAGAGAGAGATGCGTGTGTATGGCAGCCCCCCAAACCCCACTATATATAGGAGGAGGAGGAGGAGGGAGGGCACAGCCCTAGGGTTCCCACCCTAGGGGCCGGCGGCAGCCCCAGATGGCATCTGGTGCAGCGGCCAGAGGGAGAGAGGAAGGGGCGGCGCCCTAGGTGGGCCTAAGGCCCATCTGCCCCTAGGGTTTGCCCCCCTCCCACCTTGTGCTGCGCCTTGGGGCCTTGTGGGGGATGCACCAGCCCACCTAGGGGCTGGTTCCCTCCCACATGTGGCCCATGCAGCCCTCTGGTGTCGGTGGCCCACATGATGGACCCCCGGAACCCTTCCGGTGCTCCCGGTACGTTACCGGTGATGCCCGAAACACTTTCGGTGACCAAAACCTCACTTCCATTATATTAATCTTTACCTCCGGACCATTCCGGAACTTCTCGTGATGTCCGGGATCTCATCCGGGACTCCGAACAACCTTCGGTAACCACGTACACTATTTCCCTATAACCCCACCGTCATCGAACCTTAAGTGTGTAGACCCTACGGGTTCGGGAGGCATGTAGACATGACCGAGACACCTCTCCGGTCAATAACTAACAGCGGGATCTGGATACCCATGTTGGCTCCCACATGCTCCACGATGATCTCATCGGATGAACCATGATGTTGGGGATTCAATCAAGCCCGTATACAATTCCCTTTGTCTACCGGTATGATACTTGCCCGAGATTCGGTCGTCGGTATCCCTATACCTTGTTCAATCTTGTTACCGGCAAGTCTCTTTACTCGTTCCGTAACACATCATCCCGTGGCTAACTCCTTAGTCACATTGAGCTCATTATGATCATGTCTTACCGAGTGGGCCCAGAGATACCTCTCCGTTACACGGAGTGACAAATCCCAGTCTCGATTCGTGCCAACCCAACAGATACTTTCGGGGATACCCGTAGTATACCTTTATAGCCACCCAGTTACGTTGTGATGTTTGGCACACCCAAAGTATTCCTACAGTATCCGGGAGTTGCACAATCTCATGGTCTAAGGAAACGATACTTGACATTAGAAAAGCTTTAGCAAACGAACTACACGATCTTGTGCTATGCTTAGGATTGGGTCTTGTCCATCACATCATTCTCCTAATGATGTGATCCCGTTATCAACGACATCCGATTTCCATGGTCATGAAACAGTGACCATCCATTGATCAACGAGCTGGCCAACTAGAGGCTCACTAGGGACATGTTGTGGTCTATGTGTTCACACGTGTATTATGGTTTCCGGTTAACACAATTATAGCATGAACAAGAGACAATTATCATGAACAAGGAAATATAATAATAACCATTTTATTATTGCCTCTAGGGCATATTTCTAACAGTCTCCCACTTGCACTAGAGTCAATAATCTAGTTCACATCGCCATGTGATTAACACTTACATCACCATGTGATCATATCATCATGTGATTAACACCCAACCAGTTCTGGGGTTTGATCATGTTTTGCTCGTGAAAGAGGTTTTAGTCAACGGATCTACGACATTCGGATCCGTGTGTACTTTACAAATCTCTATGTCATACTGTAAACACTACTCCCATGCTCCATTTGGAGCTATTCCAAATGGCTACTCCACTATACGTATCCGGATTGCTACCAAGAGTCATCCGGATTGGTGTTAAAACTTGCATCGTCGTAACCCTTTACGAAGAACTCTTTATCACCTCCATAATCGAGAAATATTTCCTTAGTCCTCTAGTTACTAAGGACAATTTCGACCGTTGTCCAGTGATCCACTCCTGGATCACTCTTGTACCCCTTTACAGACTCATGGCAAGGCACACACAGGTGCGGTACATAGCATGGCACACTATATAGAGCCTATGGCTGAAGCATAGGGGATGACACTCATCTTTTCTCTATCTTCTACCATGGTCGGGCATTAAGCTGTGATCAATATCACACCTTGTAATACAGACAAGAACCCTTTCTCAGACTGATCCATATTGAACTTCTTCAATATCTTGTCAAGGTATGCACGTATTGAAAGTATTATCAAGCATCTTGATATATCTTTATAATCTTGATGCCCAACAATTAGGTAGATTTATCCAGGTCTTCCTTTGAAAAACTCTCTTCAAACAACCGTTTATGTTTTCCAGAAATTCTACATCATTTCCGATCAACAATATGTCAACTACATATTCTTATCAGAAATTCTATAGTGCTCCCACTCACTTTCTTGTAAATACAAGTTTCTCATAAACTTTGTATAAACTCAAAAACTTTGATCACTTCATCAAAGCGTATATTCCAACTCCCAGATGCTTGCTCCAGTCCATAGAAGGATCGCTGGAGTTTGCATACCTTTTAGCATCCTTAGGATTGACAAAACCTTCTGGTTGTACCACATACAACTCTTCCTCACGGAAAATGTTAAGGAAACCTTGTTTTGATATCCATCTGCCAGATTTCATAATCAAAAAATGTAGCAACTGCCAACATAATTTCAACATACTTTTAGCATCACTACGGATGAGAAAATCTCATCACCATCAACTCCTTGAACTTGGCAGAAACTTCTTTGTGACAAGTCGAGCTTTATAAACGGTGACATTCACCATGAGCGTCCGTCTTCATCTCAAAGGTCCATTTCTATTCAACGACCTGCTGTTCAACGGGAAAGTCTACCAAAGTCCATACTTGGTTTCCATACATGGATCCTTTCTAGGATTTCATGGCTCCTAGCCATTCGTTGGAATCAGGGCCCACCATCGCTTCTCCATAGTTCGTAGGTTCATCGTTGTCCAACAACATGACCTCCTAGACAGGGTTGATGTACTACTCAGGAGCAGTAAGCGTCCTTGTCGACCTACGAGGTTTGATAGTAACTTGATTTGAAGCTTCATGAACATCATCATTAACTTCCTCTTCAACTGACGTAGGCTCCACAGAAACATCTTTCTGTGTTGCGCTACTCTTTGGTTGAAACAAAGGTTCAACAACCTCATCAAGTTCTATCTTCCTCC
Organism: Hordeum marinum; assembly: GCA_022496015.1. Lineage (NCBI taxonomy): Eukaryota > Viridiplantae > Streptophyta > Magnoliopsida > Poales > Poaceae > Hordeum > Hordeum marinum. Next base: position 154,525,801 of record CM039678.1, read on the forward strand.
CACTCAATTCTTTCGAGAGAAAATCTTTCTCGAGAAAGGACCCGTTCTTAGCCACAAACACTTTTGCGCTTGGACCTGAGATAGAAGGTATACCCAATGTCTCCTTAGGGTATTCTATGAAGATGCATTTGTCTGCTTTGGGTTCGAGCTCACTAGGTGAAAACCCTTTTCACATAAGCGTCGCAGCCCCAAACATTAAGAAATGACAGCTTAGGCTTCTATCAAACCATAATTCACACGGTGTCATCTCAACAGACTTAGATGGTGCCCTATTAAAGTGAATGGATTTGTCTTTAATGGATAACCCCATAACAATAGTGGCAAAACAATAAGAGACATCATAGTGCTCACTATATCCAATAGAGCACGACTACGACGTTCGGACACACCACCACACTATGGTGTTCCAGGAGGCGTGAGCTGTGAAACAATTTCCACATTGTCTAAAATTGCGTACCAAAATCTTAACTCAGATATTCACGCCCATGATCATATCGTAGACATTTTATCTTCTTGTCACGATGATCTTTAACTTCACTCTGAAACTCCTTGAACCTTTCAAACATTTCAGACTCGTGTTTCATTAAGTAAATATCCCCATATTCACTCAAATCACTAGTGAAGGTAAAGAAAATAACGATATCCACTACGTGTTTCAACACTCATTGGACCACATACATCAACATGTATCAATTCCAATAAGCCACTAGCCCGCTCCATCATACCGGAAGACGGGGTCTTAGTTATCTTGCCCAAGAGGCATGGTATGCATGTCTCAAACGATTCGAAATCGAATGAGTCCAAAGATCCATTAGCATGGTGTTTCTTCATGCGCTTTACACCAATATGACGTTTGTGGCAGTGCCATGAGAATGTGGTACTGTCATTATTAACTTTGTATCTTTGGTACCAACGTTATGAGCATATGTATTACTATGATCAAGATTCAATAAACCATTCCCATTGGGTGCATGACCATTGAATGCATTATTCATGTAAACAGAATAACCATTATTCTCTAACTTAAATGAATAACCGTATTGCACTTAACACGATCCAATCATGTTCATGCTCAACGCAAACACCAAATAACATTTATTTAGGTTCATTACTGATCCTGAAGGTAGATAAAGCGTGCGATGGTGATCACATCAACCTTGGAAACACTTCCAACACACATCGTCACCTTTCACTTAGCTAGCCTCCATTTATTCCGTAGATTTTATTTTGGGTTGCTAACACTTAGCAACTGAACCAGTATCTTATACCCAAGTGCTACTAGGAGTACTAGCAAGGTACACATCAATAACACGTATATCAAATATACTTTTGTCGACATTGCCAGCCTTCTTATCTACCAAGTATCTAGGGTTGTTCCGTTTCAGCTACCGTTCTCCTCATAATAGAAGCACATAATCTCGGGTTTGGGCTCAACCTTGGGTTTCTTCACGAGAGCGGCAACTGGCCTGTTATTCCTGAAGTTTTCCCCTTCTTGCCCTTGCCCTTCTTGAAACTAGTGGTTTTCACTTAACCATCAATACTTGATGCTCCTTCTTGATTTCTACCTTCGTGGTGTCAAACAACGCGAATAGCTCAGGGAGCATTATCTCCATCCCTGGCATTTTATAGTTCATCACGAAGCTCCAATAGCTTGGTGGCAGTGACTTGGAGAACTGTATTAATCACTATCTTATTTCGAAGATTAACTCCCACTCGATTCAAGTGATTGTAGCACCCAGACAATCTGAGCACATGCTCATCGATTGAGATATTCTCTTTTATCCTGTCGGCAAAGAATCTTGTTGGAGGTCACATACCTCTCAACACAGGCATGAACCTGAGATCCCAATCTCAGCTCTTAGAACATCTCATATGTTTTGTGACGTTCAAAACGTTTTGAAGCCTCAATTCTAAGCCGTAATGCATGCTACACTGAACTATCAAGTAGACATCATAAAGTGCATGTCAGATGTTCATAACATCTATAGACAACGCTTGAGGGAGTGGTGCACTGAGGGGTGCATCAAGGACACAAGCCTTCTGTGCAGCAATGAGGACAATGCTCAGATCACGGACCCAGTCCACATTATTGCTACCATCATCTTTCAACTTACTTTTCTCTAGGAACGTATCAATAAGACAGGGGAGCTATAGCATGAGCTATCTACAACATAATTTGCAAAGACACTTTTAGACTAAGTTCATGATAATTAAGTTCACACAATAAAATTATTTAATGAACTCCCACTTAGATAGACATCTCTCTAGTCATCCAAGTGACACATGATCCACGTCAACTAGCCCGTGCCCAATCATCACGTGAGACGGACTAGTCATCAATGGTGAACATCTCCATGTTGATCGTATCTTCTATACGACTCATGTTCGACCTTTCGGTCTCCCGTGTTCCGAGGCCATGTATGTACATGCTAGGCTCGTCAAGTCAACCTAAGTGTTTCGCGTGTGTAAATCTGGCTTACACCCGTTGTATGCGAATGTTAGACCTATCACACCCGATCATCACGTGGTGCTTCGAAACAACGAACCTTAGCAACGGTGCATAGTTAGGGGGAACACATTTCTTGAAATTTTAGTGAGAGATCATCTTATTTAAGTTACCGTCGTTCTAAGCAAATAAGATGTAAAACATGATAAACATCACATGCAATCAATTATAGTGACATGATATGGCCAATATCATCTTGCTCCTTTGATCTCCATCTTCGGGGCACCATGATCATCATTGTCACCGGCACGACACCATGATATCCATCATGGTGTCTTCATGAAGTTGTCTCGCCAACTATTACTTCTACTACGGAGGACGAGGACGAGGAGGGGTAGGGCTGCGCCGAGAGAGAGAGAAAGATGTGTGTGTATGGCAGCCCCAAAATCCCCGTTATATATAGGAGGAGGAGGAGGGAGGGAACAGCCCTAGGGTTCCCACCCCAGGGGCCGGCTGCAGCCCCAGATGGCTTCTGGTGCGGCGGCCAGAGGGATAGAGGGAGGGGCGGCGCCCTAGGTGGGCCTAAGGCCCATCTGCCTCTAGGGTTTGCCCTCCTCCCACCTTGTGATGTGCCTTGGGACCTTGTGGGGGACGCACCAGCCCACCTAGGGGCTGGTTCCCTCCCACCCGCAGCCCATGCAGCCCTCTGGTGCCGGTGGCCCACATGGTGGACCCCTGGAACCCTTCCGGTGGTCCCGGTACGTTACCGGTGATGCCCGAAACACTTCCGGTGACCAAAACCTCACTTCCTATATATTAATATTTACCTACGGACCATTCCGGAACTCCTTGTGACGTCCGGGATCTCATCCGGGACTCCGAACAACCTTCGATAACCACGTACACTATTTCCCTATAACCCTAGCGTCATCAAACCTTAAGTGTGTAGACCCTACGGGTTCGAGAGGCATGTAGGCATGACCGAGACACCTCTCCGGTCAATAACTAACAGCGGGATCTGGATACCCATGTTGGCTCCCACATGCTCCACGATGATCTCATCGGATGAACCACGATGTCGGGGATTCAATCAATCCCGTATACAATTCCCTTTGTCTACCGGTATGATACTTGCCCGAGATTCAATCGTCAATATCCCTATACCTTGTTCAATCTCGTTATCGGCAAGTCTCTTTACTCGTTTCGTAACACATCATCCCGTGGCTAACTCCTTAGTCACATTGAGCTCATTATGATGATGTCTTACCGAGTGGGCCCAAAGATACCTCTCCGTCACACGGAGTGACAAATCCCAGTTCGATTCGTGCCAACCCAATAGATACTTTCGGGGATACCCGTAGTATACCTTTATAGCCACCCAGTTACGTTGTGACGTTTGGCACACCCAAAGTATTCCTATGGTATCCGGGAGTTGCACAATATCATGGTCTAAGGAAACGATACTTGACATTAGAAAAGCGTTAGCAAACGAACTACACGATCTTGTGCTATGCTTAGGATTGGGTCTTGTCCATCACATCATTCTCCTAATGATGTGATCCCGTTATCAACGACAACTAATGTCCATGGTCATGAAACAGTGACCATCCATTGATCAACGAGCTGGCCAACTAGAGGCTCACTAGGGACATGTTGTGGTCTATGTGTTCACACATGTATTACGGTTTCCGGTTAACACAATTATAGCATGAACAAGAGACAATTATCATGAACAAGGTCTCATTCATATCCTCGCGTGAGACCGTGTTCACTCCCATGGCCTCGGGAAGTTCTCCCACACGCTCCTCTTCGCCAGCCATACTCTTCGGGTGGTGAAACCCTTAATAAAGAGACGTGGCTCTGATACCAATTAAAAGGATCGATATGGGTGACTAGAGGGGGGGTGAATAGGCAACTAACACTTTTTAACTTTTCTTTAACAATTTAAGCTTAGCATCAAATAAGTTGGCTCGATGTGCAACTAGATGAATAACCTATATGATGCTAACCACAACAAGTAAGCGAGCAAGCAAGGGATATATCACAATAAAAGCTTGCAAGAAGTAAAGGTGCGAGATAACCAAAAGTGGAGCCGGTGGAGACGAGGATGTGTTTCCGGAGTTCCTTCCCTTGTGAGGAAGTACGTCTCCGTTGGAGCGGTGTGGAGGCACAATGCTCCCCAAGAAGTCACTAGGGCCACCGTATTCTCGTCACGCCCTCACACAATGCGAGATGTCGTGATTCCACTATTGGTGCCCTTGAAGGTTGTCGGGACCCCGATCCTAGGCCATAACAATCCAGCATGTAACACATCACATCACTTTGCGGCCTCACGCATGGTTAACTCCACGACTGCCACCTTACCTGGGCCCGGACCGTTTGCGTCTTTTGGCTCACGTATGTAATATGTCTCTAGCATTCAAACGACAAAGAACGCGGGTGGACAGGGCTAGTCGTAGAACCCAAGTGGCACATCCGTACAGGAACATGCATAGGTAACCCAACAATGCAGGTGTCGGCCTCTAGCGTGTGTAGACGAGTCATAGCAAGCTACAAGGACTCCATTACGCCGTGGGACATAAATGTCATCACTGCATGTAGACGAGTCGTAGCAGGCTACAGGGACTCCATTACACTGCGAGACATTTCCCCGAAGGAACAAACACAATAGCAAAGAAGGATACATGCCAGTCAATCAATGTGTCCGGAGCAGTAACGAGCTACCAAGGCTTGATGGAAGCACAAAGAGGCAGTTCCCTATAAAGAGTACTACTAAAGGCACACAACTAGGTGTCGAATCCCATACATATCATTGCACGTTCCATGTACGCACGACATGCCCGATATGCATAGATACAACTATGGTATCACAACATAACCATACAACAACACAACATTTATTTAGGAGGCTCATAAGAGCCAACATAGAGTGATATTACAAACAGGGGTCACATGACCCAACACAGAAATCATACAAACAACAAGCGGAAGCTTAACATGTCTGGGTACAGACATCTAGAAAAGAAGAAGGCTGAGGAAGCATGTCTATCTACAAGGCCCTCCACAGGAACCAGACCTCTGGCTGGGATTCCCAAGCTAAATGACCAACATCGATCTTATCGTAGAAACCACTAGCGAGACTGGAGTCTCCTCTGCAAAAACATAATTAAGCAACAGTGAGTACTGGGTACTCAGCAAGACTTACATCAGAACTAACTACATATGCATCGGTATCAACAAGGAAGTTGTGGGGTTTAATGCAGCAAGCCAACTTTGACTCGGTGGCTATCCTGTACTATGACTTTCATAACTTTGAAAAGTTTTGTGAAGCGTACACGAGTCCACTAACAGCACAACAATACACCACCATGGATCCTCTCCCGTCTTCCTACGAGAGTGCCATCCACGGTACTCACACTTGTCTTGAAGCTTTTATGAGTAACCTTTTAAATTTTCTATGAACCATATAAGTATCCAAGTAGTCCATATCCGCGGACGCGACTATTCGAATAGATTGATTACCCTGTAGGGGTGTACTTCGTCACACATGCTCCCGCCACTTATCGCCATGTGCTCGTAAAAGGCACCTCGGCAACCTTCAGACAGAAGCCTAGCGAGGGAGTCAGCCATGACCTGACTAACCACACAAGACTCTAGTCCAGGTTTATCGGCTATTCGGGACTGAACCCGCAAGGAAGTCCGGTCAAAGTTTCCTTAACGGCCCCAAACGATGTGTACAGGGTTCCCAACCCCACCTCGACGGATGGTACTACGCTTGGTAGACCGGGCCACAATACCTAGTCTGTCCCAAGCCCACCTGTAGGGGGTGCCACTCGGTAGACTACTAGCATGTCCTACAAACACCAGAAACTAGTTGCAACTCTTGGACAGAGATCAAGTTGGTTAATAAGTCGAGAGAGTCAATTAAGGATCCCAATGTGCGGTAGTAGCTAGTCTTGGACAACATACACAGGACTCAGTTCTTAGGGACGGTCCCAATGAGACAACCCGCCATGTACTCCTACATGGCCTCTCATCGCTACCTTTACCAAATCGTGTTCACAACTTAACTCTCATCATCAGAACAAGTTCAGTTCACTCCGGTTCATCATCCAGATGAAACATACCTGACACAACTCTAAGCATAGCAAGCATAGCAGGTTAAAGGCACAACATAGCTCAAGCATCTACCAGGTATGCTAGGTTGGATGGTTCAGCTATTTACTGTGACAAAGACAGGTCATGCAGAGGAATGGGTTCAACTACCGAAACATGCAACGTTGAAACGTTTTGTCCTAATGCAATAAGTGAGAGCAAGAGCGAGAGAGTGGGATTGTATCGGATATGTTCAAGGGGGGTTGCTTGCCTGATAAGACGATCACACGTTACTGCTCCTCAGATGGATACTCGACCGTATCCTCCGAAACAGTGCCTAACATGAAGAACAAACATTGAAGGGGAACAAATCAATACACACCAAATGCAAAAATATGATGCATGAATATGACAAGGAAACATGATGTGTTTGAGCTAATGCATCTAGCAACAGATTTAAATGAAGTGGGTTTGAACTCAAGGTTCAAATTCAACTTCATATATGGATTCCATAATGTGTTGGAACTAAAATGTCCAATTTCACCTATTTAGGATGCTCTATCAAGCATGAAAATGGTACAAATGGATTCATTGAATTTTTTTGATCAATTTTCATATATAAATTATTTTCATCTGATTTACAGATTATTTTCTATGAATTTTAGAAGTTTTTATTAATTTCTCGAATTTATTTAAATCCAAAATTGAATTATTATGTCAGCCTGACGTCACCGTGACGTCAGCCTGGTCAAAGTTGCCAGCCCAGGTCAAACCTGGCGGCTGGGCCCCACCTGTCATTGACTTACTCTTCTAACAGATTTTTTAATTAACCTAACTAATGATTAACAGGGCCGGGCCCACATGTCTGTGACCCAGGGGTCAACTAACTAGTGATTAGCCTTAAGCTAATCACCTGATAATGGGGCCCCACCTGTCAGGGCCCAGGCGACGGGGCTCGTCGCCGGCGACCTTTGGACGCGGCGACGTTCACGCTTCTGGCCACGGGAGCGGCGGCTAGGGGCACTAGGGCGGAGCCCTCGCTCGCCCGCTCCCGGAGAAGCTAGCCAGAGCCGCGGGGGTCACCGGAGCTCGCGGCTATGACGCCGGAGGTGGCGGCCGGAGCTCGACCGAGGACGGTTGCGGCGCTAGGGCCTACGAGAAGGGGCGCCGGGGGTTGGGGCGGCACCTACGGGCCCGCGCAAGCACGCCAGAGTGCTCAGCTGAGCACGGCGGGTGCTCTGGCCGCGGTGGCCATTTACGCCGACGGCGAGGAGCTCGGGCACGACAGGAAAGCGACGGCTACGGCGGCTAGACAGCAAGATAGAGGGGGGAATGGACGGAGGGGCTCACGACGCTTCCGGTCGACGGCTCGACGGGCTCGGGGAGGCGCCAGGGGCGGCAAATCGATGGTGAGGGGCTTCGGTGGCCGACGGTAGAGGAGAGCAGAGAGGGGGGAAGAACGAGAGGGAGAGCGGCGGCGAGAGAGAGAGAGAGAGGGGAAGAGCAACACGACGAGGAAGGGAAGAGCACTGGCGGCCCCGGAGGCCGTCACAACAGGCAGCCAGGCAAGAGCTGGACATGGCGCGTGCCGGCGCGCCCCTGCCACACGCCCAATCCTCCTGGCGGGAGGTTGGGGGTGAGTGGCAGCTGGGCCGGCTAGGCCAGCTCCTCCTGGGCCTCCTCTTTCCTTCCTCTCTTTTTTACTTTCTGTTTTCTATTTTTTAGTTAGTTTTGATTTGATTTCAAAACCAAACCATTTTGTAATATTCTAAAAATTAATATGTGGCCTATAAAATTATAACCAAAGGCACTCACAGACTTTCGAGAATTTTTGGAGCTTTAAAAATATTTATAGTATTTTAAAACTCTAATCTAAATAGCTATTGATTTATTTCAATACCCAAAATGACATTTTAAAATATGCACCATCCCTGGTTTATGTTGCCACAATATTCCACAGAAGATGAACATTTTTCATAGCCACTTTGGATCATTAAAAAACATTTTGGTTGAGCCTATTTGAATTCAAATGGTGCTAGGGTTTTGAACACCCCAATTTCAAGTTTAAAAGAAATTAAATCATGATGCAATCACAACATGGATCCTAATGCATGCTAAAGCTAGGGATGTGACAATATGATGCTAACTACAACAAGTACGCGAGCAAGCAAGGGATATATCACAATAAAAGCTTGCAAGAAGTAAAGGTGCGAGATAACCAAAAGTGGAGCCGGTGGAGACGAGGATGTGTTACCAAAGTTCCTTCCCTTGTGAGGCAGTACGTCTCCGTTGGAGCGGTGTGGAGGCACAATGCTCCCCAAGAAGCCACTAGGGCCACCATATTCTCCTCACACCCTCACACAATGCGAGATGCCGTGATTCCACTATTGGTGCCCTTGAAGGTGGCGACCGAACCTTTACAAACAAGGTTGGGGCAATCTCCACAACTGTATTGGAGGCTCCCAACGACACCACGAAGCTTCACCACAATGGAATGTGGCCTCGAGGTGACCTCAACCATCTAGGGTGCTCAAACACCCAAGAGTAACAAGATCCGCAAGGGATTAGTGGGGGGAATCAAATTTCTCTTGGTGGAAGTGTATATCGAGGCCTTCTCAACCAATCCCTAGGAAATCAACAAGTTTTATTTGCTAGGGAGAGAGATCAGGCTAAAATGGAGCTTAGAGGAACAATGGAGTTTTGGGAAGGAAGAGGTAAACTTCTTGGGGAAGAAGACCTCCCTTTTATAGTGGGGGACAAGTTCTAACCGTTATCCACACCCTCATCCCCACGCGTTGTGGTACTACCGCAAAACCCATGGTACTACCGTGAGCGCTTGCAGTACTACCGCTGCCTCATGCGGTACTACCGCTTGCACGGGAGTAACAGGCTCTAGCCGATTGCACTAGGAAACAAGCGGTAGAACCGCTGGAGCGGTACTATTGCGAGCCCATGCGGTACTACCGCATGGTCGGCAGAGGCTGGCACTAGAGATGCATGGAAGTAAAAAATTACTTCCGTGCCTACCTCCGCAGAAGGCGAAACTGCAAAAAAGTCTGGCACGGTAGTACCGGACGTGAATCACAGTACTACCGTAATAGGGCGGGTGTAAAAAATTACATCCGCGCCTACTACCGCAGGCGTAAGTTCCGGGGCAGGAGATAGTGGTACTACCGCTCCACCGAGCGGTACTACCGCTGGCACATGCGGTACTACCGCTCCATTGAGCGGTACTACCACTAACCACTGAAAACAAACACCCCGCAGGCTTTCAGTTTGCACAGGGAAGAAAAACGAATTGGAGCTCCATTGAAGAGAGGGAAAGGTGGTGTAAAGGAATAGATGTGTACGTGTTGATTCCACCCAAACCTTTCCGAAGCGGATCCCCTCTTAATGGTACAACTTTCCTACGACTCAAATCCACCGAAAGGAAACGTAGAGAACAACCGTCTTCGGGAGGCTCCGAGGGGCACTAAATTGTCTTGTGCCTAGACATGAGATATTTGAAATGCGCAATGCACACGATTAGTCCGCAAAGGCATTGTCATCAATCACCAAAACCACTTAGGGATAAATATGCCCTTACAATCTCCCCCTTTTTGGTGGATTGATAACAATACAAGATTTGCACATAAGGATATAAAATGAGCATATGCAAACCCAAGACCTATAAAATATAGACGAGCTCCCCCTAGATGTGTGCATACTCTAGATATGCTTTGGACTGCAAGGCACACACACTAGGATCAACACTCCCCCTATATTTTATAAGCAATGCAATCCTTGCAATAGAATGAACAAAACTAAGTATGAAAACTAGGCATAGCATGTGAGCATGAAGATAAGGGTACGTAAGAGATGGACTCACAAGCTATGAATCATACTAGACAATAATAAGGTAGGAGTGATAGCATATGTCTCACACCATATGATAGAGGAAGTCTTCTGGTCACACACACAAATGACATAAACCAAAGTTCAACGAAAGCAAAGAGACGACGAAAAAACAATCACAAATACGTGCAAATCCTACACTCTCTCCCCCTTTGGCATCGAGACGCTAAAAGGCAGAGAGGACACCTAACACATAGGTGGTAGCTCCCGTGCAAAAATATCAGTCATCTAGCTCCTCCTCTGATGCGTCCGGGATGGACTCTGCATCTGAATCAGCCCACTGGAACTGCTGCTTCGCCATCCAAGTGGCCTCAGGAGTGATGTCCTTCTCAGACCCACTTGAGATGGTCTCGCCAAGCTTCCTCGGAATCCGCTTGTCACGCTGGCGACTCTCCTTCTGAGCAACGTGAGCCTGATACTGACCCTTGGCCTGCATGCAGAACAAGGTCCTCATCTTGCGAGAGAGCTTCTTGGCCCAAGATGGCTCGGAAGACGGTGGCACATAGGACTCAGAACTATCATCTTGCTCCGCTTCGATCTCATCATCATCAACCTCCATACGAGCAGGAGCTGGCTGAGTGGTGGTGTTGGCCCACTTGTCCTTCATACATAGATGAATGGGTGTGGGATACTTCCTACCCTTTAAGGAACCCCTTGTGTCTAAAGGAGAAGGATAATGTTCCACTCAAGTGGAACCATCACCGATGCAAGACCCACACGCTTCCGAAGAACAAAATGAAGGTCCTCTACCACATGGACAAGATCAAGGGCAAGATCAATCTATTGATGATGGTGTTTCACCAAGTGATGCCCAAGATCAAGTTCCCATCTCCGTCATCATCATCATCATCCGAGGCATAGTCTTCTTGAGTCACCAATACTTTGTGAGGAGCCTTCTTGATAAAGTTGGTTTTGTTGGGGAATGACTTGGCTTTATCTTTGCGAATGAGCTTGCCACCATTGTCTTCCCTCTTCTCATATGGACAGTCCACCACAAAGTGACTTACATTACCACAATTGTAGCATGTTCTCACACGTTGCTTGCCCTTTGACCCATTTGAGTTGTTCTTGGAGAAGTTGGGCCTTGTTTTTCTTTTCTTGCCCCAAAATTGTCTGGATGCAAGAGCCATGTGCTCATGATAAGCATATTTGGTGTCCTCAGGGCAACCCTCTTCTTCTTCTTCTTCTTCTTCCTCTTGACTGACCTTGGCCTTAAATGCAAGATTGGGAGAGGACTTCTTTGACCATTGAACGCGAGCGAGATCATTGTCAACTGTCGTGTTCAGGATGTTCATTACAATAAATTCATCCAACACATCACCAGAGGATAAGGTGTGAAAGTCCAGCCTTTGACGGATGACAGCGGACATGGCCTTGTTGTAGGGCATGATGGCCTTCAGGAACTTACTCTTGATCCAAGTATCATCCACATCCTTGCTGCCATGATCCTTGAGGGAAACAGCGAGAGCAGTCACCCTTCTATAGAGCTCACGCGGTTCCTCATCCTCTATCATCACAAACTCATCTGACTGATCAAGGACAACTTCATAGTTTGACCGTTGAATGCTTGAGCTTCCCTTGTACATGGAGATGATGTGTTCCCAACACTCTTTAGCAACAGTGAAGGGCCGCAGGTGAGGAAGGTCTTCAGTAGGAATAGCAGCTTGGAGTATGAACAAGGCAGAAGAATTTAGCTATTTATCTGCTTGTTCTCTTGGAGTAAGATTGCGTGGATCATGAGGATAGTATACTTCTTCAATAACTCTCATGAGATGAATTGAGCTATGATCTAAATGAGACTTGATACTAAAAACCCAGTTAGCAAAATCATTCTTAACAAGTTTAGGAGGAGGACCAAGATTAACTATATGAGGTGGGTGCACCGGTCCTCCATAGACCACGGGAGGGGGAACAGAGGCAAAGCTCCCCGACCCATTCACTCCTTGAGAATGATTATCTTTGTCGGCACTAGCCCCCTCCTTACCGAAGTTGACATCCGAAGTCAAGTTAGTGGGTTTGACCACTTGCACCGCATCGGTAGACATTTTAAGAGTATTAAGGAAATCTTTGAACATGGATTGAACCTCGGTCGCCATGGAGGATTTGAGTAAGGACAAGGCCTCATTCAAATCCTCGCGTGAGACCGTGTTCACTCCCATGGCCTCAGGAAGTTCTCCCATACGCTCCTCTTCGCCAGCCATACTCTTCGGGTGGTGAAACCCTTAATAAAGAGACGTGGCTCTGATACCAATTAAAAGGATCGATATGGTTGACTAGAGGGGGGTGAATAGGCAACTAACACTTTTTAACTTTTCTTTAACAATTTAAGCTTAGCATCAAATAAGTTGGCTAGATGTGCAACTAGATGAATAACCTATATGATGCTAACCACAACAAGTACGCGAGCAAGCAAGGGATATATCACAATAAAATCTTGCAAGAAGTAAAGGTGCGAGATAACCAAAAGTGGAGCCGGTGGAGACGAGGATGTGTTACCAAACTTCCTTCCCTTGTGAGGAAGTACGTCTCCGTTGGAGCGGTGTGGAGGCACAATGCTCCCCAAGAAGCCACTAGGGCCACCGTATTATCCTCACGCCCGCACACAATGCGAGATGCCGTGATTCCACTATTGGTGCCCTTGAAGGCGGCGACCGAACCTTTACAAACAAGGTTGGGGCAATCTCCACAACTGAATTGGAGGCTCCCAATGACACCATGAAGCTTCACCACGATGGAATGTTGCCTCGAGGTGACCTCAACCGTCTAGGGTGCTCAAACACCCAAGAGTAACAAGATCCGCAAGGGATTAGTGGGGGGAATCAAATTTCTCTTGGTGGAAGTGTAGATCGAGGCCTTCTCAACCAATCCCTAGGAAATCAACAAGTTTCATTGGCTAGGGAGAGAGATCGGGCTAAAATGGATCTTAGAGCAACAATGGAGTTTTGGGAAGGAAGAGGTAAACTTCTTGGGAAAGAAGACCTCCCTTTTATAGTGGGGGACAAGTTCCAACCGTTATCCACACCCTCATCCCCGCGCATGGCAGTACTACCGCAAAACCCACGGTACTACCGTGAGGGCTTGCGGTACTACCGCTACCTCATGCGGTACTACCGCTTGCACGGGAGTAACATGCTCTGGCCGATTGCACTAGGAAACAAGCGGTAGAACCGCCGAAGCGGTACTACCGCGAGCCCATGCGGTACTACCGCATGGTCAGCAGAGGCTGGCACTGGAGATGCACGGAAGTAAAAAATTACTTCCATGCCTACCTCCGCAGAAGGCGAAACTGCAAAAAAGTCCGGCATGGTAGTACCGGACGTGAATCACAGTACTACCGTAATAGGGTGGATGTAAAAAATTACATCCGCGCCTACTACCGTAGGCATAAGTTCCAGGGCAGGAGACAGCGGTACTACCGCTCCACCAAGCGGTACTACCGTTGGCACCTGCGGTACTACCGCTGACCACTGAAAACAAACACCCCGCAGGCTTTCACTTTGCACAGGGAAGAAAAATGAGTTGGAGCTCCATTGAAGAGAGGGAAAGGTGGTGCAAAGGAATAGATGTGTACGTGTTGATTCCACCCAAACCTTTCCGAAGTGGACCCCCTCTTAATAGTACGGCTTTCCTACGACTCAAATCCACGAAAGGAAATGTAGAGAACAACTGTCTTCGAGAGGCTCCGAGGGGCACTGAATCGTCTTGTGCCTAGACATGAGATATCTGAAATGCTGAATGCACACGTTTAGTCCACAAAGGCATTGCAATCAATCACCAAAACCACTTAGGGAGAAATATGCCCTTACACATGTTGTTTTGCTAGTGTTACTTGTGTAGTTGCTAGATTGGTGTGTGTGTGTGTGTGTGCGTGCATGCTCGTGTGATCATCTAGTAGGTGGCACGTGAGTGCATGATTGTAGTAGCCTAGTAGGACAATGCATGTACATGCTAGTAGCACAAAGGTGAATGCCAAATATAGTAGTAGTAGGACAAATTTGAAAGTTGCACTTGGATTTGGCAGGTTGTCGTGATATTATGGTAGCCCTGATCATTGGCAGTTGCATTAGGGTAGTGCTATGATCTGATCATAGAACCACCCAAATGCAACTACCCTAAAGCATCCCTAGTTGCAAATGATCACTCCAACTACCAATGATCAGTGCAACTGCCACTAAATTTTTTTTGCTTACTCTAGGCCACTTAACTAGCAAGGTTATGAAGACAGACCGGGACAGAGTCGACAGAGGGGCGGAAATCGTCGCCGTCGTCGAGGACATCATTCCCTCCAACCACTAGCTTAAGAGGCTCGATAGGGCAGACGCTATGAAACTGAGTAGCGCGCTGGCAGGAGGCCGAGGATCGGCCATCAGGAGTGTGCACGGGAGCCAAACAAGTTCTACGTGCAGATCAAGGACAAGGAGGACTCGCCATGATGGTCATCCCGGTTGCCTTCAGTCCGGCTATGAAGCAATATTTGGTCGTCAACCCTCCTTGCTTCGTCAACCTCTCTACCAACAAGCGTTGTGAGTTCTGGATGTAGGTGGAGATGTTCAATGGTCATATGGTTCTTGGGAGGGGCTGGGAGTACTTCTGTCGGCGTCACACACTCGTCCCCGACGACCTGATCGTCTTGCGCCTCTACAGGCTTGACTTGAAGGTGCAAATCTACAACGCCGACACCTCCAATATTTGCAAGATCAGGTGCTCGAGGCACAATTACGTTGGCAACATCTGCCATGTCCTCTAATTTGTATGTCTAGCTTGTCGGAAATTGTTTGGTTTGTCTCGCATTTTGCTGCAAAAACTTGTGGGATCAACACCCTGGGTCCAGCAGGGGCATGGGATGACGTGACGTTTACAATCATGCCTACTACTACTATGCATTGCTAGTTCTTATGTGATGTGTTTTGTTGTTCTTGTGTGATGTCTTGTTCTTATGTGATGTGGTGTTATTGTGTGTTGTCTGCAATGAAGTGCTAAAACTTGAGTGGTAAGTCCACCACTTTTGAAAAGAGGTGAGCAAAACAACTACTTGCACGCAGCCAAACAACTATGCATTGTATCTGCTCATGTATGAAGCACAAACACAAGAAACCAAACAGTAAGTCCTCCTATGGGCTTTGATGCAATGCAGACAGCCAATCAACATGAAGATGGTTGTTTTTTTACCTACATTTGTTCAAATAGGTCCAACTGAAACAAGTATGCAAAGTGCTAAACAATGATGTAGCTAACCAAACGTGTCGTATGTTTTTCCCCGTCTAGTATGAACAACATACCTAGCCGCTACCACGTGCATATCTACTGTTTAACACCTAGTAGAAACTTACTTGGGTCATCTACTATGATCATCCGAGAGATCCAGTCAAGGCAGCGACACTCAACTAGTTCTGAGCCGGTGCAGGACGGAAGAGAGGCGAACTTTGAAGCTGATGAGTTCGCAACTGCAAAGTACTCCCTCCGTTTCTAAATATAAACCTTTTTTAGAGATTTGATTACATGCTACATACGAAGCAAAATGAGTGAATTTATACTTTAAAACGTGTCTATATACATTCGTATATAGTTCATAATAAAATCTCTAGAAAGACTTATATTTAGAAACGGATGAAGTAGTTTCTAATGGAACCGTTAGCTAGCAGTGAAGCATCCGCCGTCCATTTGCTATGAGATGCATATGTATGATACATTTTACGTGTATTCTCGTTGTATCCTTCTGTTTCTTTCTTACTCGTGTTAACTCAGTTGTCTTGTTTGCGGCCTCACGGGACTACTTTTTACATAAAGGACTACATACAGTTTAATTTCATTTTGATATTTTAGACCACTCATATCTTTCAAACCGAAATATACCTTTTAAAAAAACTATATATTTGAATTCCTAGCAACGAAACCTTCAAAATAAGACCATTTTGATACATTTCAAAGTAGTCTAAATTTCACTATTTCTATCATATTTTAATTAACTAGAATAAGCGGGGGAAATTCAACATGTGTACATGTTTCAGCTATGTGAAGATGTGAATGAAATATATTTATGAACCGCGAGAAAATCGCTCTTTTTAAGTGAAATTGGACTTTTCAAATAAGTGAAATCAGTTGTTAAACATGCATGATTTTATTAAAACAAATGGAGTCTGTTATATGAAATGAGTGACATCATTTTCAAATGAATGTAGTCGGGTTTTACAATTAGTTAAATACGGTTAAATCTTTTTTAAACAAGTGGAATCAGGGTTTTAAATGAGTGAATTTTTAAGGAAGCAAAATCATTTTTTAAAGCTAACTGAACTCGGGTTTTTTAATGAATCAAATCAAAGTTTAGAAATGAGTGAAATCAGTTGTTGAACACATGTAAAATCTATTTTTACAAAGAGTGAAATTTCTTATATGAAACTAGTGAAATCGGTTTTATAAATGAATGTAATCGGATTCTAAAATTAGTGAAATATAGTTAAATCCATTTTTTGGATCGAGTGAAATTGGGTTTTGCAAATGAGTGCATTTTTTTAGTCAAACGAAATTAATTTTTTTACTGACTGAACTGGGTTTTTAAAAATAAGTGAGTGAAATCATGCTTTTCAAATGAGTGAAATCTGTTATATGAAATGATTTAAATCAGTTTTCAAACAAATGGAATCAGTTTTTAAAAATGGGCGAAATTTATTTTTGAAACGAGCGAAATTATTTTTTAGTGCAGCAAAATCTAAATTTCAATGCGTGCAATGTGTCATTTGAAATGAGTGAATATTTGTTTATTTAAATGAGTGAATTGGTATTTTCAATCGATTGGAATCATTTTTGAAGATGAGTGAAAATTGTTTTTTTAATTGAGTGAAATGTGTTTTTTTAACCAGTGAAATTTAGTTCAAATGTATCCATAATTGATCGTATTCTGAAGCTCTTCTCATAGTGAATTCAAATATATTATTATTATTATTGAAGTTTTCATTCAAAAACATATGTATCATCAAAAAGTTTCCAATGAAAGTATTTTGTTGGAGAGAGAGAGAGAGTATTTTATCATGCATGCAACGGTCTTCCCTGCATATTTGTTCTCTAGCAGTAGTATGCAAAGGGCCACATGAATGTGTATTCCATTCCTACAGACACGAAGTATCTGAGGTCGAGCTCATATGAGCTTAGATGAACAGTAAAAATAAAAAAAATAGCATTATTTTTTTGGTAAATTTTTATAAATGATCGAAGTGCTTGTAAATTTTCATCACAAGATCACATTCATGGAGGGTGTGACAAAACAAATAAAATCGATGCTCTGAAAATGCTACTTTCGAAAGCATTTTGGAGCACTCATTTTTTTGCCACGCATTCCAAGAATGTGATCTCATTATGAAATTTTGCTAACACTTCGAACATTTGTCAAAGTTTACAATAAGAAAATTGAGACTTTTGAACATTTGTTTATTTTTATTTTATTTTGCATCCGAGATCATTTGAGCTCGAGCTCAGAAGGGCATTTTCATCATCCCTACCCATTACACATTAAAAAAGGTTGAATCTCCAAAACTACACCAATGCTGGATGTTTCACCGCCAGGTAATAGTCCTGCTGGAAAAACTATTTATACTATGCAGCGGTGATTGCTTGTGGACATCATGCTTGGTTAGCCACCATTCCAGATTTAATAAAGTTTGTGTGGATAAACGAGTGACAGTCTACCTGCTTCGGTCAAATTCCATTCACTTTAGTGTAATCTTAGAAGTATATCTTGTCTTACAAAGATTGATACCATATAAAAGATATTTCCAAGGGATTTAATTGTAATTCTTAGTTGTAGAAAATACTTTGTAATCCAATACACCTAAAAGAGTAATCCCAATCACTCTATTTATCTTGACATGTAGCCTATTCATTTAAGTTCATATGCCATCCAACCCATGCGGTCGACATATGATTAAAATCACAATTACCAAAAAGTTGTATCATATTACCGATTTTCTTCTCATCTACAGTAAAGCCACTTCATCAGGTACCCAGGATTTGGTGAAGATGAGAAAAAACTCCTGCATCGCTCCCGCGGGTGACGTGGAAGGAACCCTAGCTGTCGCTGACAACCCCCTTCTTCTCGTCCCTTCTCATCCCTGCCGCTAGAAGGTATGGTCGAGCAAAGCCAAACCGACGTCGACTGGTACATAAGTAGTTGGAGGTATTGGCTACTTGGGAGGCCCCTCGTCTAGATCTAGAGCGGCCAAATCTGACGGGTCACTAGTCGATGTTCCCTCATGTGATGCATACCCATGGACGGTCGGTAATGCGCGCTTAGTGGTTGGTGTGGGGGCAGGACGTTACCCCCTACCTGAGGCTGGATCTCCCCATGTGTGATCCGATGTCTCTCTGTTGGGTGGTTGTTGTCGAGGTTTTGGCCTCCCTTCGCCTTCTATCCTGGTGGAGTCTCGTGGGTTGGATGGGAGGTTCTAGTTTCCCCTTTTTGGTAGGTGGCATCAACGTGTTTTGGCATCAATTACTAGTTCGACATTGGATGTCGGGGCGATGGTCGCGAATTGCGGGCTACCCGGTCGGCTCTTCGGCGGGATCCATGGTGGTGATGGTTGCACTAGATCATGTGGGAGACAAGGGGTATAGTGGTGGGTAGCTCTCTCTCTCTCTCTCTTCCAGCTGAATCGGTGGTGCCTAGATCAAGTGTGGGTGGGCTGGACTTCGTCGCGATGATGACCTTGGTGACTCGTGGTAGTGTAGATGAGGGTCTGAGTGAAGCTTTGTGCTTTAGCCTCGACAAATCCCGATGTCGCTTTCCTCTTGAGGACGTTGTCGTGGTTCCCTCCCGTTGGCCAAGGCTTCAAGTGAAACCTATGTTCGTTCGGCCCGGACGGTGATGATGCTACATCGCGTTACCCTCTCGGGGTTGATGTCGTCAGGCTTAGGTGTCGTCTGTTGGGGCCATGGTGATGTGTTTAGGCCGTCCCTTGCTCTTGGTCAACAACTTCTTCGTGTCATTTTTGTTACTTTGTGCATCCTTTTTGGTTCGACTTCTATTTCCCAATTATCTTTTGATATGCTTTGTTTTAGTGCTTCCTCGTTACCTTATAGTGTTCGGCCATATACTATGATTCTTGATTTATATATAAAGCAAGGCGAAATCCTAGTTCGAGTAAAGTCACGTCATCATCATTAATTATTCTCTATTTTTTAGGGCATGAGTAATCGCACAATACTATTCTTCTTCGGCTGTCATTTACATACTAATAGGGGAGAGACAATAATTCATAACCTGTAAAACAATATTTCGTTTCCTCTTTCATTAATTTCCTCTGATTTTTGCTATTCTGCAAACTGGCGGGAGAGGGAGACAACCGGTTCATCACCTCCACCCATACTTCATTCTCCGTTCAATGCATGTCGGTCTTTTGTTGTGCAGTTTTGTATTTACCCCGAGTTGGTTGTGTTATGATTTTTATGGTAATACACTCCTTGGTTACGATACAAGGAGGATTGTATAGATGAAGTGGTCACTATTCTAGTATACTTTGTTGAGGGAATAACTAGAATTGTTGGGGAACGTTGCAAGGGAAACAAAAAAAATTCCTATGCACACGCAGGATATATCCATGGTGATGAGCATCTACGACAGAGAGAGTGGATCTACATACCCTTGTAGATCGCTAAGCGGGAAGCATTAAGAAATGCGGTTGATGTAGTCGAACGTCTTCGCGATCCAAATCGCAAGCCGTCTCGCGATGCCATCACGATCCATCCCGCGATCCAATCACGGTCCTTCCGATCTAGCACCGAACGGACGACACCTTCGCCCTCAGCACACGTACAACTCGATGACGATCTCCACCTCCTTAATCCAGCAAGCGAGGGAGGAGAGGTAGATGAGTTCTCCGGCAGCACAACGGCGTGGTGGCGGTGGTGGTGGAGCTGATCCGGCAAAGTTTCGCTAAGCTATACCGAACAGATCTAGAGGAGAAGCAATCTAGAGGGAGAGAGGGCAGGACATGGCTTTTCATGTTGGACTGCCCTCTCTATCCCTCTACTATATATAGGAGGAGAGGAGGAGGTGGGGCGCCCTAGATCCCATCTAAGGAGTGGCGGCCAAAGCAGAGGGGGGGGCTAGGGAAACCCTATGGTGGCTTGGCCCCCAAGTTACCTAGTGGCATCCCCTTAGATGGGCTCCCCCACCCTTGGACGAAGTGGGCTAGGGTTTGGGTGGCGCCCAGCCCCCTTGTGGGCTGGTGTGCCCCCTCCCCTTGGCCCATGAGGCTCCCCAACACTTACCGGGGGCCCCCGAAACACCTTTCGATACTCCAGGTCATAACCCGGTACCCCCAAAATGCTTCTGGACTCCGATTCCCTTCGTCCTATATATCGATATTCACCTCCGTACCATTCCGAAGTTCCTCATCACGTCCGGGATCTCATTCGTGACTCCGAACAACCTTCGGTCACCAACACATATAACTCAGTACTACCAAAACGTCACCCAACGTTAAGTGTGTAGACCCTGCGGGTTCGAGAACTATGTAGACATGACCGAGACACCTCTACGGTCAATAACCAATAGCGGTACCTGGATTCCCATATTAGTTCCTACATATTCTACGAAGATCTTTATCGGTTGAACCTCTATGTCAAGGATTCAGTTAATCCCATATGATGTTCCCTTTGTTCTTCGGTATGCTACTTGCCCGAGATTCGATCGTCGATATCTCTATACCTAGTTCAATCTCATTACTGGAAAGTCTCTTTACTCATTCTGTAATACAAGATCCCGTGGCTAACTCTTTAGTCACATTACTTGCAAGGCTTATAGTGATGTTGTATTACCGAGTGGGCCCTGAGATACCTCTCCGTCACACGGAGTAACAAATCCCACTCTTGATCCATGCTAACCGAACAGACACCCTCGGAGATACCTATAGAGCACCTTTATAGTCACCCACTTACGTTGCGATGTTTGATATGTACAAGGTACTCCTATGATGTTAGTGAGTTGCATGATCTCATGGTCATAGGAACAGATACTTGACATGTAGAAAACTATAGCAATAAACTGACACGATCATATGCTATGTTTATAGTTTGGGTCTTGTCCATCACATCATTCTCCTAATGATGTGATCCCGTTATCAAATGACATATCATGTCCATGGCCAGGAAACTTTTACCATCTTTGATTAACGAGCTAGTCTATGGCATACTAGGGACATGGTGTTTTCTATGTATCCATACATGTGTCTGAGTTTCCGATCAATACAATTCTAGCATGGATAATAAACGTTTATCATGAACAAGGAAATATGATAATAACTAATTTATTATTGCCTCTAGGGCATATTTCCAACAGTCTCCCACTTGCACTAGAGTCAATAATCTAGCTCACATCGCTATGTGATTTGTTATGAATCTCACACCCAATGAGTTATGGGGTTCGATCATGTTTTGCATGTGAAAGAGGTTTTAGTCAACGGGTCTGCGACATTCAGATCCGTGTGTACTTTGCAAATCTCTAGATCATACTGTATACACTTCCACCACGTTTCACTTGGAGCTATTCCAAATGGCTACTCAACTATACATATCTAGATTGCTACTAAGAGTCATCCGGATTGGTTTTAAAGCTCGCATCGACGTAACCCTTTACGACGAACTCTTTATCATTTCCATAATCGAGAAATATTTACTTAGTCCTCTAGTTATTAAGGATAACTTTGACCGCTGTCCGGTGATCCACTCCTGGACCCTCTTGTACCCCTTGACATACTCATGGCAAGGCACACATAGGTGTAGTACACAGCATGGCATACTGTATAGAGCCTATGGCTAAGGCATAGGGGACGACCTTCGTCCTTTCTCTTTCTTCTGCCATGGTCGAGCTTTGAGTTTTACTCAACTTCACACCTTACAAATCAAGCAAGAACTCTTTCTTTGACTGATCCATTTTGAACTCTTTCAAAATCTTATCAAGGTATGTACTCATTGAAAGCTTTATCACATGTCTTGATCTACCTCTATAGGTAAATATGCCCAATATTTAAGTAGCTTCATTCCAGGTTTTCCTTTGAAAAACTCCTTTTCAAACAACCCTTTATGCTTTACAGAAATTCTACATCATTTCCGATCAACAATATGTCATCCACATATACTTATCAGAAATTCTATAGTGCTCCCACTCACTTTATTGTAAATACAAGTTTCTCATAAACTTTGTATAGACTCAAAAACTTTGATCACCTCATCAAAGCGTATATTCCAACTCCGAGATGCTTGCTCCAGCCCATAGAATGATCGCTAGAGCTTGCATATATTTTAGCATCCTTAGAACTGACAAAACCTTCTGGTTGTATCACATACAACCTTTCCTCACGGATACCGTTAAGGAAACGATGTTTTGACATCCATCTGCCATATTTCATAATCAAAAAATGCAGCAATTGCTAACATAATTCCAACAGACTTCAACATCGCTACGGGTGTGAAAGTCTCATCGTAGTCAACTCCTTGAACTTGTGAAAAACTCTTTTCCACAAGTCAAGCTTTATAGATGGTGACATTCACCATCAGCTTCTGTCTTCATCTTAAAGGTCCATTTGTACTCAACAACCTATCGTTCAACAGGCAAGTCTACCAAAGTCCATACTTGGTTTTCATATGTGGATCATTTATCGGATTTCATGGCCTCTAACCATTTGTTGGAATCCGGGCCCATAATCGCTTCTTCATAGCTCGTAGGTTCATCGTTGTCCAACAACATGACCTCTAAGACAGGGTTGTCATACCACTC
Source organism: Hordeum marinum (assembly GCA_022496015.1). NCBI lineage: Eukaryota > Viridiplantae > Streptophyta > Magnoliopsida > Poales > Poaceae > Hordeum > Hordeum marinum. Next base: position 154,549,002 of record CM039678.1, read on the forward strand.
AGGAGCAGTGTGTGTCCTTGTCGACCTACGAGGTTTGATAGTAACTTGATCTTAAGCTTCATGATCATCATCGTTAACTTCCTCTTCAACTAACGTATGCTCCAGAGAAACAACTTTCTGTGTTGTGCTACTCTCTGGTTGAAACAAAGGTTCAACAACCTCATCAAGTTATATCTTCCTCCCACTCAATTCTTTTGAGAGAAACTCTTTCTCGAGAAAGGACCCGTTTTAGCAACAAACACTTTGTACTTGGATCTAAGATAGAAGGTTTACCCAACTATTACATTAGGATATTCTATGAAGATGCATTTGTCTGCTTTGGGTTCGAGCTCATTAGGTGACAACCCTTTTTCACATAAGCGTCGCAGCCCCAAACATTAAGAAATGATAGCTTAGGTTTCCACCAAACCAAAATTCATACGGTGTCATCTCAATGGACTTAGATGGTGCCCCTTTTAAAGTGAATGTAGTTGTCTATAATGCATAACCCCAAAACGATAGTGGCAAATCGATAAGAGACATCATAGTTCGCAACATATCCAATAGAGCACGACTACGACGTTCAGACACACCATCACACTATGGTGTTCCAGGTGGCATGAGTTGTGAAACAACTTCCACTTTGTCTTAAGTTTATACCAAACTCGTAACTCAGATATTCACCTCCACGATCATATCGTAGACATTTTATCTTCTTGTCCCAATGATCTCAGACTTCACTCTGATTTTCCTTGAACCTTTCAAACGATTCAGACTTGTGTTTCACTAAGTAAATATACACTATATCTACTCAAATCATCAGTGAAGTTAAGAAAATAGCAATATCCACCGCACACTACAACACTCATTGGACTGTATACATCAACATGTATCATTTCCAATAAGTCACTTGCCCGTTCCATCAAGCCAGAAAACGGGGTTTTAGTCATCTTCCCCATGACGCATGCTCTGCATGTCTCAACCGATTCAAAATCGAAAGAGTCCAAAAATCCATCAACATGGAGTTTCTTCATGCGTTTTACACCAATATGACATTTAGCGGCAGTGCCACAAGTATGTGGTACTATCATTATTAACTTTGTATCTTTTGGCATCAATATTATGAACATGTGTATCACTATGATCAAGATTCAATAAACCGTTCTCATTGGGTGCATGACCATTGAAGGTATTATTCATATAAACAGAATAACCATTATTCTCTAACTTAAATGAACAACCATGTTCCAATAAACACGACCTAATCACGTTCATGCTCAACGTTGTAGGATCGAAAGTAGGTCTAGAGGGGGGTGATTAGACTAGACCAAATAAAAGTTTTGCCTTTTTCCAATTTTAATTCTTGGCAAGTTTTAGCATTCATAGCATATCAAGTAACACCCTACACATGCATGTCTAAGAGTGTAGCAGCAGAAAATAAAGATATTGCACATCTAAGTAAAGAGAGGGTTAGGAATGCAAACACAAGTGATGACACAATGATTTTTCCCGTGGTTCCGATAGGTGGTGCTATCGCACGTCCACGTTCATGGAGTCTTCAACCCATGGAGGGTAACGGTCGCGAGAGTCCACGGAGGACTCTACCCACAGAGGGTTCCATGAAGAAGCAACCTTGACTATTCCATGCAGCTTCTGTCCACAAAGGACTAGCCTCACTATGGGTAGATCTTCACCAAGTAGGCGATCTCCTTGCCCTTACAAACTTCTTGGTTCACTCCACAACACGAAGTAGGAGGCTCCCAAGCGACACCTAACCAATCTAGGAGGCACCACCCTCCAAAAGGTAATAGGCTCGGTAATGACGATGAACTCCTTGCTCTTGTGCTTCAAGATGATAGACTCCTCAACACACAATCTCTCTCACACATATTTGGCTTGGTAGAAGAGATGGGATTGGTGGAAAGAAAATTGGGGAGGCTAGAAATCAAGATCCATATGGTTGGAGTGGAAGATCTTGACCTCAACACAAGGGTAGGTGGTTCTCTCTAGGAAAACTGAGTAGGATAGGTATAGAATAGTTCTGAGTGCTTCTCTTTCGAGTGGGTGGTGGTGAAGGGGTATATATAGGCATCCCCAAAAATCCAACCGTTACACACAATAAGTCACGTGACACCGAAGTGTAAAACTCGGTGGTACCCAAGTGAAAAAAAGGGGCAACTTTTGAATCTCGGATGGACCGATATACAATTCTCGGTTGCACCGAAAAGGTGACCAACGGTCAGATTTACCAGTCTCGGTGATGCCGAATCACCATTCTCGGTCGGACAGAAAATGAGAACTTGCATAACAGAATCTTGGCAACCCAACTCGATTGCACCGAGTGTAGTGTCGGCTGCACCGAAGTGTTAGGGTTTGGCTGAGTCTGTCTAGGGTTTGGAACTCGGTGGCACCGGGATAGGGAAGTTCGTTGCACGGATTTGACATGTTCAGCTTAGGACAAACTTTGGTGGGTGAGTATGTGGATGTTTTGGTGACTGTCACTTGTGCACGTTTGAGCATATTGTTCACCATCGAAACTTTACCCCCTTTTAATAGTATTGGCTTTCCTATAGACTCAAAGTGATTTCTCACACATGTAAAATGTAGAGTCCTCTTGTTTGAAGCTTGGCCAACCTATTTCCTTGCATCTTGGGGTAATTCCACAACCCTTTTGCCATGCCCTTCATTGAACTTTTCTGAAATATACTTGTTGAAGATATTAGTTCAATGACTTTTATGTTGTTATTAATTACCAAAACCACCAAGGGAGCAAATGTGATTTCAATCTCCCCCTTTTTGGTAATTGATGACAACATATAGATCAAAGCGTCGACAAAGATATAATCATGGAATATAGTCATTGCTTTGAGAAGTATGTGATAAGTAAGAGCTCCCCCTAAATTTGCGCATTATTCTAAATTTGCGTTTGAATGCAAATGCACAATCGATTAGGTACATGGGTCACTTCTCACGTGTCACATACCACTTGGTGGTGTACGAGAGTAATTAGAATGAATATCATAGCACAACACAATCAACCAGAGATGAATGATCATCACATAAGCATTTAAGATGATAGGAAATAGTAGCATCACACATCAAAGCGTATGATCAAACATCATCAAGCGTGTATCACAAGCAAAACAAAAGAGTATCACGGCAACCAAAAGCAATTGTTTTTGAAAAAACAGAAAACACCAAACACTCTCTCTCTCTCGAAGCCTAATGATCTATACACTTATCCTCCTTTGGCAACAAGTTACCAAAAAGTTCAAAGGTATCTATCTAAGAATTCTTCGGCTGATCTCCTCTGGTTGTCGATGAAGGACTCGAGATCACGGCATCGGCGAAGATCTCTATAGATGTCATGGATGGAGCTAGAGTAGACATTGGTGGAACTGGAGCTAATGAAGCAGGAGCTGATGAAGAGGGCCTCGAGTCTAGAGCAGGCACTGTAGTTGATCTAGCCTGAGTAAAGAACTAGGTGCCCGGCCTGAGAGGTGATCCTTCCTCCTCCTCCTCATCATCAGAAGAGGTAGAAGAGACCCGGGGAATGTGCATGGAGTCAAAATCCTTCTAGAGCTCTATCACTGTCTTGGACAACTTGTCCACCTTGTCACCAAGAACCTTGATTCTAGTCTCGAAGATCCTCACAAGGTTGTTCTGGTTCTCCAGAATCCCTTTGATATCCTTCTGCATGCCCTGGACGGCTATGATCAGAAGATTCATTTTCTCGTTCCTGGATCAAGGGGCTTGAGCACTAGCGTCTCGAACAGCTTCTACCTCTGCTTGTGTTGTAGCAGATGTGGGATGATCTGGGTTCATCACCACAATGTTATCCTCAAACTCTGGCCGTAGGGGCAGATGTGGGCGATCAAGAGCAAAAATGTGCTTCTCCAACTGTGAGTTGATAAGCAACTGGATGTAGGGTGCATAGCAGCATGAGCGCTTCTGGTCAACAACAACCCTCTTGACTGTCTCAACAATCAGATCCATGACTCTAATCCGGGTGTTCCTGTCAAGGTGGATCAGCATATTGATTGAGTAGCCTCGGATCATCTTGTCATCTCCTGACTTGGGATCAAGGTATGCATGAGTATAGTGTTTATAGTCCGGAGGCCTGCTTGCAGATAATAGATGGATCCTAGCTTGTGTGATTGCACCTTGTCTGCGGGGATAGGAGTATACATGTCTTTCATGGCATTGTGACTTGCCTTGGGTTCAGAGTACACATCCAAATCTCCTTCCTGAGCTTCTGGAACTTCCAGTAGAGCAGCCCATTCCTCAATAGTGGATTCATATCTAGCACCTTCAGTCATCCATACAATTCTACCATCTCCGTAGAAGTGAGCGGTGGAGTAGAATTGCATGATCATCTCGTCGTTCCATATTGTAAGCTCTCTGCCAATGAACTTGTCCAGACCAATGCAATGGAAGTTGTCTTGGACACTTGGAAAGTAGTCCACATTGTCTTTGACGAACTTCCAATCGACATACCTCATGTCGCTAACAGCTGGCCTCTTGTCAAGCAGTACGGTCTCATAGAAATCTTGTTGCTCTCTGGTATAGAACATGTAGTCAACAACGGTCTTTCTTTGCCGAGCATAAGGATCTATGGCTCTCCAGGCTCTCAAGCTTGAGTCTTTCCGCTTCTTCATGTCCTCAGCAACTAAGTGGCTGGCATCATGCACTGGAAGATGTGGTCTGAGATTCATCAAAGTAGTCAAGTCATCATCATCTTCCACTCCGGAGGCAGTACCTTTGTTGTTCTCTGAAGCAGGAATGTCTCTGGTGGTCCTCTTGGACTTATGTGCAGCAGCCTTCTTAGATGTAGGCTTGGTGCTCTTGGAGGTGCCAGTCTTTGGCATAGCATCAGACATGAGCTTCTTGGCTTTCTTCTTGGGAGGGACTATCTTAGCATGCTCTTCCTCCTCCTCCTCAGCAGCAGCACTTGCAGCCTCCTCTGGATCTTCAAACATAGAGGTAGGCCTATCAGTAACACGGACAATCCTCTGCCTGGACTTTTTCTCCCCTGCCTTCTTAGTCATAGCTTGCTTGGGGACCTCAACTGATATAGTTGCTCTGGCAATCTCATGTGCTTTGAAGGTTGAAGCACGTGCATAGACTTTGCTGACAACTTTTCAAGAAGAAGTAGCTTCAGTTGCTGACTTCTTGGCAGCCTTTTCTTGCTTCTTAGCAAGTATCTCCTCAGGAATGAAATCTCAATCTTCTTCATTAGAGTTGAGCTTCTTCCTGGTTCTAGTGGCAGCCTTGGGCAACCCATGAGAGCTAGGGCTGCCTGGATCTGAGGAAGAACTGGCTTCTGGGCTTGTTCCAGAACTCATATCAACTCCCTGCTCTGGCAAATTCTTACTGTCCTTTGAGCCTGACATTCTGACCCCGTGAATAGAGTATAGGAGAATAGAAGAAGATGAGTCATCACAAAATGAGGCTGATGTTTGAAATTTGAGCAATGAATTTTCAAGAGTTTTGCATTCCGTCAAATAGATATCGGTGCAGCCGAAACAGAATTTTCGGTGGGGTCGAGACTGACTGACTCTCTAGCCGAAACTTGGCAGGCTTTTCGGTCAGACCGAAAAGAGCAACTCGGTTCCACCGAGTCAGTTCTCAACCACACAGAAAAGCATATCGGTGAGACCGATATTTCCGTTTCGGTTCCACCGAGATTTATTGGGCGGACGACAAAACCCTGGAAAATCCATCTATCACGAGATTTCGGTGTTTTGAGAGGATGGAAACATGTGCAAAGGGTGCAATGATGATAAACAAGGATCTAATGCACAAGAATCGGACAAGGAGCACACTAGAGATCGAATCCGTACCCTAGCATGGCGCGGATCCTCTACGACGACGACGAGGGAGTGAATTTCATCGGCGACGGCGATTCCCAGCGGCGGAGCAGCACGGGAGACAAGGGAGACGACACAGAGGGATCGAAAAGCACTTGTTCAAATTTTGTGATGTAGCATGAATAGAGTATGAGGTGAGAAAGCATAGATAGATAAAGAAGTGGTCTAAGGCATTCTTGTATATCCAATTGGCAAAAGATAAATCAAAAGCCAAATAGCAACAATTGGATATCCTCGAATGAGAAAATAAATGAAGACCAACATGCTCACACAATAAGATGTCAAATGAAATCATGGCAAACATGCACATATACTCTAGCATCTAACAAACACTTGGGCGATGACGAGTCATCTATATATGAGTATTTGACTTAGGAGCCAAGTAAGAGTACTTGATCATATGTCATACTCATCGTTTAAGCACAAGTGGGGTTACCACTTTTACATAAAGCATTTAATGTTTGTCACATACTATGAGATGCTTTGACTCAAGTATTAGAGTAAATCTCACCCTTGATGTGACATCCCCCCATAAGAGGGATAAACTAACCTTGGGTTTTGTCGATAAAGACTTCATGTTGGTGAGGTAGTGGTGGATTCTCAAGGTTGATGAAGATCACCAAGATTGGGGAGCATCCTTGTTGTTTCCTTACTCTTCTCACCTACATGGGTTAGTCCCAACACACAAGAGACAAATACAAGGATATCTACGGACATGGAGTGCAAAGCATGTGATGATGTCCATTGATTTTTTTGATTACCTTGTCCCTTGCTTACCTTTGAGGGAATGTGTGACTCCTTGATCTATTGCATAGGGTTGATGTTGATTGCAAATAGATGTTGCCAATAATGAATGTGAGTGAATTTCATTGGCGGAGTCACCCCTCAAGAACTCTCTAGTTCTTCTTCTTGGGAATACACATCAAGTTGATGGGGATCCTTGGTGTTGAAGTAGCACTTGTAGAAGTTGAGCTTGTAGTAGCCTTGGGAACCCACTTCACCAAAGCTTGGTATTCATCTTCATAAGAGTCAAAGTCCTCTTGGAGCTTGTTCTTGCCCTTGAGCTTGGTGTCTTGTGGTGGAAGGTCATCTTGAGTGTTTGCCCCCTTGGGAAGAGTATTTTCATACTTCTCCTTTTGAGTAACAAACTTGGGATTGGGATATTGACCTTCTTTCCATTCAACTCCATTAGCATTGAAGTAGCCAACACCGCGATTCTTCCAGTATCCTCCGTGCTTGCGTACAATCTCATCAATGTGTTTGTACCCTTCAAGACTCATGTACATACCTTTCTCTATAATTCCTTTCAATAAACAATTTTCTTGCTCAAGTGTAACTTGGCTAAGAGAATCATCATTAGTGGAATCAATAGAACTACTAGGAGCAACATCATTGGGTTTAGCATTTTTATTGTTGCTACTAGATGAAGAACCTTTCTTTCCTTTGTTACTAGATTGCTTAGATTTGACTTGTGGCATGAATGTAGACAAGAGTAGTCGTTTGGCAATATAAGAGGAAGTCTTCTTTCGGAGATCGTCATTGATAGCTTTAAGAAATTCATGTTCTTGCTCCAAATTGAGCTTCTTGAAGCGTAGCTTCTCATGAGATCTTACAAGCTCTCTATGATCTTCAAGAGCAGATTCATGAGATAACTTAAGAGTGTTGAGTTCTTTAGTCAGTTCTTCTATTTTCATCTTATCATCATCAATTGACTTATCTTGACTAGCATGAGAATTATCAAGTTCATTATGATTAACATCACTAGTTTTATCACATAGCAAGTCATCATTGTAAAGAAAATCATCTTCATCATTATCTTAATCAAGATATTCGGGGTGTGATACCTTGGGGCCTTTAGCCATGAAGCAACTTCCACCTCCTTCATTTGGAGAATCAAATAGATCATAGGAGTTGGTTGTCACTAGTGCAATTCCGGCAACACCATCATCTTGACTACAGTTGGAGTTGGAGTGATAGCTTCTCTCGGAGTGGTTGTCGGAGTCGGAGCCGGAAACCCATTCACCAACATGAGCTTGATGCTTTCTTCTTGAGTAGCTCTTGGTGTGCTTGTCCTTCTTCTCCTATTCCCTACTTCTCCTTGAAGGTCTTCGTTCATAACGATCATCTCTACTCTGTCTCTCCCTTCGAGGTGATTCATCTCTTGAGCTTCGTCTTTCTTGGTGACTCTTCTCTTCGTTTGTACGGAGCCGAGCACTCATTGGAGTAGTGCTCGTGCTTCCCACAATTGTAGCAGTTTTGATCACGACTTGACAAGCGCTTCTCTTCATATCTAGAGTTGGAGCTGTGATCTTTGCTTCTATTCTTGTAGAACTTGTTGAATTTCTTGACCATAAGGCTTATCTCTTCATTTGTGACAAGGTTGTCGCTTGAGGTAGCGGGAGCATCACTTGTGGCTTTGTAAGCACCGCTAGACTTGTGATGAAGGTCTTCTTTATCTTTGAGTGTCATCTCATGAGCAACAATTCTACCAATCACTTTCGTTGGTTTGAGATATTTGTAGTTGGACGTCATTTGGATCAATTTGCACACGGTGTCATATCTCTCATCCAAAGCTCGAAGTATCTTCTTGATGATGAACTTGTCAGTCATTTCTTCGCTTCCTAAGCCGGAAATCTCATTGGTGATGAGAGCTAGCCTAGAGTACATTTCAGCAACTCCTTCACCATCCTTCATCTTGAACTTGTCAAGTTTACCTTGAAGAACATCTAACTTGGATTCTCTCACGGACTCAGTTCCTTCGTGCATATCAACCAAAGTATCCCAAATTTCTTTTGCATGTTCAAGGCGGATGATTTTGTTGAATTCTTCAGGACATAGACAGTTGAAGAGTATGTCACATGCTTGAGCATTGAGTTGCAACATCTTCAATTCATCCGCAGATGCTTCACGATCCGGTTCCTTTCGATCCGCAAAGAATTCACCTTGCAAGCCAACACGAACAACAGCCTAAACGACAGGATTATGACCAAGCAAATGCATTTTCATTTTATGCTTCCAACTAGCAAAATTAGTGCCATCAAAGTACGGACCTCTACGGTGATAATTTCCCTCGCTAGATGCCATATTTCTCCTAGGTTGTGAAACCAATGCAATGGAGCCAAAGCTCTGATACCACTTGTAGGATCGAAAGTAGGTCTAGAGGGGGGTGATTAGACTACTTGACCAAAATAAAAGTTTTGCCTTTTTCCAATTTTATTTCTTGGCAAGTTTTAGCATTCATAGCATATCAAGTAACACCCTACACATGCATGTCTAAGAGTGTAGCAGCGGAAAATAAAGACATTGCACATGTAAGTAAAGAGAGGGTTAGGAATGCAAACACAAGTGATGACACGATGGTTTTTCTCGTGGTTACGATAGGTGGTGCTATCGTACATCCACGTTCATGGAGTCTTCAACCCACGGAGGGTAACGGTCGCGAGAGTCCATGGAGGGCTCTACCCACGGAGGGTTCCACGAAGAAGCAACCTTGACTATTCCATGCGGCTTCCGCCCACGAAGGACTAGCCTCACTATGGGTAGATCGTCATGAAGTAGGCGAACGCCTTGGCCTTACAAACTTCTTGGTTCACTCCACAACACGAAGTAGGAGGCTCCCAAGCGACACCTAACCAATCTAGGAGGCACCACCCTCCAAAAGGTAATAGGCTCGGTAATGACGATGAACTCCTTGCTCTTGTGCTTCAAGATGATAGACTCCTCAACACACAATCTCTCTCACACAGATTTGGCTTGGTAGAAGAGATGGGATTGGTGGAAAGCAACTTGGGGAGGCTAGAAATCAAGATCCATATGGTTGGAATGGAAGATCTTGACCTCAACACAAGGGTAGATGGTTCTCTCTTAGAAAACTGAGTAGGATAGGTATGGAATAGTTCTGAGTGCTTCTCTTTCGAGTGGGTGGTGGTGAAGGGGTATATATAGGCATCCCCAAAAATCCAACCGTTACACACAATAATTCAGACTCGGTGACACCAAAGTGTAAAACTCGGTGGTACTAAAGTGACAAAAAGTGGCAACTTTTGAATCTCGGATGGACCGATATACAATTCTCGGTTGCACCGACAAGGTGACCAACGGTCAGATTTACCAGTCTCGGTGACGCCGATTCACCATTCTCGGTCGGACCGAAAATGAGAACTTGCATAACAAAATCTTGGCAACCCAACTCGGTGGCACCGAGTGTAGTGTCGACTGCACCGAAGTGTTAGGGTTTGGCTGGGTCTGTCTAGGGTTTGGAACTCGGTGGCATCGGGATAGGGAAGTTGGTTGCACCGATTTGACATGTTCGGCTTAGGACAGACTTTGGTGGGAGAGTATGTGGATGTTTTGGTGACTGTCACTTGTGCACATTTGAGCATATTGTTCACCATCAAAACTTTACCCCCTTTTAATATTATTGGCTTTCCTATAGATTCAAAGTGATTTCTCACAAATCTAAAATGTAGAGTCCTCTTGCTTGAAGCTTGGCTAGCCAATTTCCTTGCATCTTGGGGTAATTCCACAATCCTTTTGCCATTCCCTTCATTGAACTTTTGTGAAATATACTTGGTGAAGATATTAGTTCAATGACTTATATGTTGTTATTAATTACCAAAACCACCAAGGGAGCAAATGTGCTTTCAAACGTAAACACCAAATAACATTTATTTAGGTTCATCACTAATCCCGAAGGTAGAGAGAGCGTGTGATGGTGATCACATCAACCTTGGAAACACTTCCAACACTCATCGTCACCTGACCCTTATCTAGCCTACGTTTATTCCGTTGCTTTTATTTCAAGTTACTAACATTTAGCAACCGAACTGGTATCTAATACCCATGTGCTACTAGGAGTAATAGCAAGGTACACATCAATAACACGTATGTCAAATATACTTCTGTTGGCGTTGCTAGCCTTCTTATCTACCAAGTATCTATGGTTGTTCCACTTCAGCGAACATTCTCCTCATAATAGAAGCACTTAGTCTCAGGTTTGGGTTCAACCTTGGGTTTCTTCACTAGAGAGGCAACTGGCTTGCCATTCCTAAAGTGTTTCCCTTCTTGCCCTTGCCCTTCTTGAAACTAGTGGTTTTACTTAACCATCAACACTTGATGCTCCCTCTTGATTTCTACCTTCGCGGTGTCAAACATCGCGAACAGCTCAGGGATCATCTTATCCACCCCTGGCATGTTATAGTTCATCATGAAGCTCTAGTAGCATGATGGCAGTGACTTGGAGAACTATATTAATCACTATCTTATGTGGAAGATTAACTCCCACTCGATTTAAATGATTTTAGCACCCAGACAATCTAAGCACATGCTCACAGATTGAGCTATTCTCCTTCATCTTGCAGGCACAGAATCTTGTTGGAGGTCTCATACCTCTCAACACGGGCACGAGCTTGAGATCCCAATTTCAGCTCTTAGAACATCTCATATGTACTGTGACGTTCAAAAATTTTTGGAGCCTCAATTCTAAGCCGTAATGCATGATGCACTAAACTATCAAGTAGTCATCAGAACATGCCTGTTAGATGTTCACAACATCTACAGACGACGCTTGAGGGGGTGGTGCACTGAGCGATTCATAAAGGACATAAGCCTTCTGTGCAGCAACTGAGGACAATCCTCTGATCACGAACCTAGTCCGCATAATTGCTACCATTATCTTTCAACTCTATCTTCTCTAGGAACGTATTTAAAAACACAGGGGAGCTATAGTGCAAGCTATCGATCTACAACATAACTTTGCAAAGACAACTTTACATTATGTTCATGAAAAATGAGTTCAATTAATCGTATTACTTAAGAACTCCCACTCAAATTGACATCCCTCTGGTCATTCGAGTGATACATGATCCAAATTCACCAACTCAAGTCCGATCATCACGTGAGTTGAGGTGGTTTTAATGGTGAACATCATCATGTTGATCATATCTACTATATGACTCATGTTCGACCTTTCGGTCTCTTGTGTTCCGAGGCCATGTCTATACATGCTAGGCTCGTCAAGTTTAACCCGAGTGTTTTGCACGTCCAACACGGGCTTGCACCCGTTGTATGTGAACGTAGAGTCTATCACACCCGGTCATCACGTGGTGTCTCGACATGACGAACTTTCGCAACGGTGCACACTCGGGGAGAACACAATTTATCTTGAAATTTAAGTGGGGGATCACCTTATAATGCTACCATCGTCCTAAGCAAAACAAGGTGCATAAAAGGATTAACATCACATGCAAATCATAAGTGACATGATATGGCCATGAACTTGTGCTTTTGATCTCCATCTATAAAGCACCAGCATGATATCCATCGTCACCGGCATGACACCATGATCTCCATCATCTTGATCTCCATCAACATGTCGCCATCGGGGTTGTCGCGCCCACCATGCTTCTACCAGTATTGCTACCTGTTGGGGATATAACCTCGTGGTGAGACCCACCCAGGTGGGGTCGGGTCATACCTGGCAGCTCATAGGCCAGACCAAGGATGGGCCTGGAGACATAAGCCTAGACGCCTGGCGGCTGACCAAGATAGGCCAAGGTGAGGCCCGGACGAAGAAGGCATGAAGACCCGGGCGGATAAGCCGCCCGGAGACGGCTTGCTCAGGAAGGCAGGGCGACATAGAGATAGAATCAGACACATTGTAAGAGTCGGTATGAGACTTGTGTAACCCATGGTCTTGACCTCCTATATAAGGGCGAGACCCGGGGCGACTTAGACAAAAACCAACTAATCGAGAGCTAGGTCAAGCGAATCTGCTCCCTTGTAATTGATACTCCAATCAATACAACACAAGCAAGACGTAGGCTTTTACCTCTTCTCGAGGGGCCGAACCTGTGTAAACTCGTGTCCTTCGTCCCAACCAACCCCTTTGAGTCCATTACCTTAGCGATGGCCTTGAATCTAAGTCCTCGCACATCTGTCGTGACAAAATCACGATAGTTGGCGCCCATAGTGGGGCTCGAGCTCGATGGTGTTGAGTTCTCAAAGGGCTCTCTTCCAGGGATCGAAGGATACGTGGTCGGAAGGATGAACAAAAGTCGCCGCGGCCGGCTCTACATCGACGACGCCGGCTGGGGCCCCGAGGCCGACTCTGTCGAGTACGGGTTCCAGGTTCCCTTCGGCGGAATCCACGTCTTCATCGGCAAAGTCAGCGGATCTACACCCGGGCTGGACGTTTGCACCAATATCGTCAAGTCGGCTCGGCGCGCGCAACCCGCCCGACACGTGCCACCCGCCCATGTTGACCCGGGCAGGAAGCATGTCTTATTTGGCTTCACTCAAGGTATGGATCTTGAGGCTTCTATGTCGCAGGAGACTCTCGTCTGTTCGGAGGATGGGTCTTCGAGCGGAGAGGCGGAATCAATCTACCAGCTTCATGATGGCAGGCTCGGGGGCTACGACGACCTTTACCCCGAGTCGGAGCGTTTTGAGTCGGACGGTCATGGGTCGTCGACTCATGTGGCTGTGTTCATGGCGGAGTCAGCGCCGGGCCCAAGCAGTACAGCCGCCGGGGCGGCAGACACGGGGGCTGACCCGCCGCCGGCTCAGGTTCTTCTGGATCTGATGAACGAGCTCACAACCTTGATGGCGACTGAAGTCACGTCTGAGAATCAAGCCGCATGGAACCTGGAGATCACAAGACTGAAGGACCAGATGGCGGAGGCCCAACAAAGGGTCGGCGCGTTAAAAGCTCAGATGGATGCGGAGGCAGAGAGCCTTAGGGCGGATGCTTTCCGCTTTGAGCTGGAGCAGCAATCGGCAGCCGCGGTACGGTGGATGAGGTATCAGTCCCGCCAACCCGAACAGTATGAGGCTAGAAACCTTTTTAACACGCCAGGAACGAGATGGATAGTGGAAGCACCTAAAAGTCGATCGGCGGCTCGACAGCAGCTAAACCCGCCCCGACGGAACCAGACCTCACCAATGGCTTTTCCAACGTCGGTGGGTCATTATTCGAACCCTGCGGAGAACATGGTGGCAGCGGCAACCCAGCTTGGAACAATCCCTATTCCTGATGAGGTGCCTTTTGTGGAAGAGATGCGGAACGCTATTGGATACCTACAAATGGCGATGGCCCAACAAGAGAAGTATACCTACAACCGGAGTCACGTGCATTCAACCCCCATCCCCAGCCGCAGCTTCAGCCGACGCTATGAGTCGCCGGCGGTTTCTAGCAGTGATCGACACCAGGGCCCGCCGCGAGGTGATCTGACGGCTTTGGATGCTTAGGCGTTCATAGACCGAGTGAGAGCACAACGAGAGGTGGCGGCTCTGGTAGCGGCGGCTCATCAAGAGCCCGCGCCTTCCGTCTCAGTTGGAGCAGGAGTAACCACCAAAGCCGTGGGTGTACCATGCTTGGTGCCGGCTCTACGGAACGAGCATCTGCCGAAAGATTTCAAAGGCCCTCGCAAGGTCCCGAATTACACCGCAGACCTACCCCCGGAGGCCTGGATTGAAAGCTACGATCTGGCCATGGAGATGTTGGACGTCAATGACACGGTATGCGCGAAGTATTTTATCATGATGCTAGAAGGGACGGCTCGCATGTGGTTGAAGGGTTTGCCGCCCAACACCATCAATTCCTGGGCTGAGTTAAAGGCGAAGTTCATCAAAAACTTTCAAGGAACATGCAAGCATCCCATGACGATTGTGGATTTGGATCACTATGTGTAGCAGGAGAATGAGTCGAGTCATCATTGAGTCCGGCGGGTCTCGACTATCATCCACTCATCTGAGCAGATCACGGCGGCTCAAGCAGTTTTGATTCTGGAAAAAGAATTGCCGCTTTACGCCTCTGAAGCAGAAGCTCAGTCGGCTCAAGCGCACGTGTCAAGACATGGGGGTGCTCATGGAGGCTCTCACGAAGTACGCCGACTCTGATAATACGAAGGATCCGGGCTCCGATGAGGAGAAGCCTGGCCAAAGTAAAAAAGAATAGCCATGGTAAGGGTGCGGCAGGCAATAGAAACCAAAGCAAGAGGAAGAATCCAGATGACGGGTCAGAATTGGTATCCAATGCTAGCACCGGCAACAATTGTGCTAAGGGCAACGAGAAATTCAGACAACCTTTTAGTAAGGGTAAGATTCCTTTCAATTTGGAGGGGATGCTCAATAAACCTTGTTCGGAGCACAGTCGGCCTGATAGAGCGGCGGGTCACACGTGGGGTAATTGCCACATTATGCAAAAGTTCAAGGATTACAGCTTACGACAGCATAATGACGATGGTGGCTTGCCTGGCGGCTGAGGACCGGGCGGGTCAGGAGCCAGGTTTGGGTTCGGCGGCACTGGATCCAGTCATCAGGGCTAGGGCAACCAAGGAGGGCATCATCAGCACTCTGGTGGTAACAATCAGCAACAGAATAACCAATCTGGATATCAAAGTAATCCAAAGCAGCTCAGCTCGGGTCAGTATCATGTTTTTACCAGCCTCGACGGGCGAGATCAGAAGTTGTGCAAGCGTGCGGTTAAGGCGATCACACCGGCTTTACCACAATATCTGAAGTGGTCTAAGTATGACATAACTTGGAGCAGGGAGGATCAACCGTCGCGTATTGATGACCCGGGGTGGCTGTCTATGGTGGTTGCCCCCAAGTGGGAGGATATGTGTTTACTAAGGTACTTATGGATGGTGGTAGCAGCATCAATATCTTGTACTATGACACTTTCCGACGGATGAAGTTGCTTGATAAGGATCTTAGGCCCTCCTCGACGGTCTTTCATGGTATGGTGTCTAGCAAGTCGTCCTACCCAGTGGGTAAGATCTATCTTGAAGTTGCCTTTGGTGACGAGCATAACTACAGGGCGGAGTCCTTGTGGTTTGAGGTAGTAAAAATCAAGAGCCCCTATCATGCTTTGTTCGGGTGGCTAGCTTACACCAAGTTCATGGCTAGGCCTTGGTATGTCTACTTACAGCTCAAGATGCCCAGGTTGAACAGGACGATTACTGTTCATGGTGATCGGAAGAAGGCTATTGGGTGTGAGGAAGGACGCGGCTTATGCTGAATCCACTTGTGTTGAGGCGGAGCTCAAGTTTTACAAAGAAAATGTTGACCCGGAGGACATGAGTCCGCTCAAAAAGCCCACCACAGAGTCTGAGCCGCCCCTCAAATTTTTAGCGGATGATACCAAATTGGTGGACTTCAATCCGGGCGACTCATCTTAGCAGTTCACTATTGGGGCCAATATGGATCCCAAATAGGAAAGCACGCTCATCGAATTCATTCATGAGAATCGATACATCTTCGCGTGGAAGCCTTCTGACATGCCGGGTGTACCGAGAGAGTTCGCTAAGCACCACCTTAATGTGGATCCTAAGTTTAAACCAGTCAAGCAGTTACTACAGCGGTTCAACGAGGAGAGACGCAAGGCCATTGGGGAAGAGGTAGTCCGGCTTCTGGCGGTGGGTTTCATCGTCGAGGTCTTTCACCCGGAGTGGCTTGCTAACCCGGTGCTGGTACTCAAGAAGAACAACACGTGGCGCATGTGTGTGGACTACACGGACCTTAACAAGGCATGTCCGACTGACCCGTTTGCTCTCCCTCGTATTGACTAGATCGTCGATGCGACGGCGGGTTATGAGAGTTTATGCTTCCTGGATGCTTATTCTGGTTATCGTCAGATCAAGATGGCAGTCAAAGACCAAGAGAAGACGGCTCTCATCACGCCTTTTGGTGCTTTCTGCTATGTGTCTATGCCTTTTGGGCTCAAGAGTGCCCAGGCGACTTACCAACGTTGTGTACAAAACTGTCTTCACAGCCAAATCGGGCACAACATTCATGCATATGTGGATGATATTGTGATCAAGTCAAGGAAGAAGGAGACTCTGCTTGATGACCTGAAGGAGACTTTCGACAATTTACGGGTCTACAAGATGATGCTTAACTTGGCTAAGTGTGTCTTTGGCGTTCCGGCAAGCAAGCTCTTGGGATTTCTAGTCTCTGAGTGTGGCATTGAAGCTAACCCGGATAAGATCAAGGCTATCACCTCCCTGTCTGGGCCGGTTTATAAGCCGCCTTGGTGAGAAGGCCATCCCTTTATACCAGATGATGAAAAAGACGGACAACTTTGTTTGGAGTGCGGCAGCGGGTGAAGAATTTGAGGCGCTCAAGAGACAACTTACTGAGCCGCCGGTCTTAGCCGCTCCGGTTGAGAAAGAACCCTTGCTCTTATACGTGGCGGCTAATAATAGGGCTGTCAGCACCACAATCATTGTCGAACGTAAGGAGGCAGGGAAGGAATATCCGGTTCAAAGGATGATTTACTATATCAGTGAGGTCCTGACAGAATCCAAGCAGAGGTATCCACATTGGTAGAAGCTGGTGTATGGGGTGTTCATGGCCAATTGCAAGCTAAAGAACTATTTCCTAGGGCACCAGATTACAGTGGTTAGCTCTGCCCCATTGGGAGACATAATTCAAAATAGAGAAGCCACTGGCAGGATTGCTAAGTGGGCATTGGAGCTTGGACCTCTCAATTTGAAATATGTGCCTCGCACGGCGGTCAAGTCCCAAGCCTTAGTGGATTTCATAAATGACTGGACAGAGTGTCAGGCGCCCGAAGAAAAGCCGGATAACACATATTGGACAATCCACTTTGATGGATCCAGGCAGCTGGAAGGGTCAGGGGCAGGGGTTGTCTTAACTTCCCCCAAAGGTGATAAGTTCTGTTATGTGCTAAGGTTGATGTTTCCTTGTACTAACAATGCAGCTGAGTATGAAGCCTTGCTTCATGGCCTCATGGTGGCTAAGGAGATGAACCTGAGCTAGGTTAGATGCTTCGGCGACTCAGATCTCGTAGCCCAGCAAGTTCCAGGCACTTGGGACTCCAAGGACCCACAGATGGCGGCTTATCGCCAAGCGATGGATATCATCGTTGGTTACTTCAAGGGTTATCGGGTGGATCATATTGATCGTCGCAGGAACAAGACGGCTGATGCCCTGTCGAGGCTGGGTTCTCAACGTAAGCCGGTGCCACGTAACGTTTTCTTAGATGTACTACATCACCCGTCAGTTAAGTTACCTTCAGAGGAAGACTTGGCTATCCCTGACCCGGAGGGACAGCTGGTGGCGGCTCTACATGCTATTCCTGACTAAACTCTGGCTTATTTGGCATACCTGACTCGCGACAAGTTACCTGATTCAAAATCTCGCCAGACAGATCACCAGGCGGTCTAAGTCTATGACAATAATCAATGGTGAGTTACATAAGTGCAGCGTCACTGGCGTGTTTCAACGTTGTGTCTCACCTGAAGAGGGCAAGGAAATCTTGAATGAAATCCATGCTGGCGATTGTGGTCATCACGCCGGCTCAAAATCTCTGGTGGCCAAGGCCTTTCGACACGGCTTCTTCTGGCTGACGGCTCATAAGGATGCGGAAGACTTGGTCTGCAAGTGCGATGGATGTCAAAAGTTTGGCCGATGTGCTCATGTCCCGGCTCAAGAGTTACGCATGATTCCGATTACTTGGCCATTTGCAGTTTGGGGGCTTGATATGGTCGGGCCTTTCAAAAGATCCAAGGACAAGAAGACCCACCTCTTGGTGGCGGTTGACAAATTTACCAAGTGGGTAGAAGCTGAGCCAGTCAGCAAGTGTGACGCGGCTATGGCGGTTTAGTTTGTTAAAAAGCTGATCTACCGTTTTGGTTACCCTCACAGTATCATCACAGATAATGGTACGAACCTCTCCAAGGGGGCTATGCGAGCGTTCTGTGAAAGTGAACACATCCGGCTTGATGTTTCTATGGTTGCTCATCCACAGTCAAACGGTCAGGCAGAGCACGCTAACCAAGAAATCTTGAGAGGCATCAAGCCCCGGCTTATGGTTCCTTTGCGGCGAACGCCGGGTTGTTGGGTGGAGGAGTTGACATCCGTCTTATGGAGCATTAGAACCACTCCCAACAGATCAACAGGTTATACACCTTTCTTCATGGTTTACGGTGCAGAAGCCATGTTACCAAGCGATATTCGTCATGACTCGCCACGAGTGGTGGATTACATTGAGGCGGACAACAAAACAGCACTTCAAGACGTGTTGGATGCCTTGGAGGAAAAACGTGATCTGGCAGCGGCTTGATCGGCGATTTATCAGCAAGACCTGCGTCGTTATCATAGCCACACAGTCAAGACCCGGATGTTTCAAGAAGGCGATTTAGTGTTGCGGTTGATTCAAGATCAGACAGATGCACACAAGTTGTCCCCTCCGTGGGAAGGGCCTTTCGTGGTCAGCAGAAATCTCAACAACGGGTCGTATTACCTCATTGACATCCGAGACGACTCAAGCACTTCTGGGCAGGAGACCCGCTTGCCGTGGAACATAGCGCATCTACGGCCTTACTATACTTAAGTTGTCAAGACTTGACATTGTACACCATCATTGTACATATCATACATATAAAGTTGGCATCCCTGCAATCCGGGGCCTATGTCGTTTCGCATATCTCAGTCTGTAGAACAAAGGTCAATCAGGGGGCTTCCAACCCGCCCGGTTTAGATTATCAGACCCTATTGATCGGCTCTTAAGCCAAATAGTTGACTTCGTCAACATGATTGTTCAGGGGGCTTCCAACCCACCGGGTTTAGCTTATCACACCCTATTGATCGGCTCTTAAGCCAAATAGTTGACTCCGTCAACATGATCGTCCAAGGGGCTTCCAACCCACCGGGTTTAGCTTATCACACCCTATCGATCGGCTCTTAAGCCAAATAGTTGACTCCGTCAACATGATCGTCCAGGGGGCTTCCAACCCACTGGGTTTAGCTTATCACACCCTATCGATCGGCTCTTAAGCCAAATAGTTGACTCCGTCAACATGATCGTCCAGGGGGCTTCCAACCCACCGGGTTTAGCTTATCACACCATATCGATCCGCTCTTAAGCCAAACAGTTGACTCCGTCAACAAAGGTCATTTGGAGGCTTCCAACCCATCGGGTTTAGCTTACACACCCTCTTGATCGGCTCTTAAGCCAAATAGGGTTAAACCTACCTGTAAGCTGATGCTGCTCCGCTAGGTGACCCGCCGAACTCTTACCAGTTAATCTCGCTTAGAGACCCTGAGACGGCTCAAAGAAATTGACGGCCAATCTCGATAGAGACCCTGTATTAGTTAAAGGTTAAAACGGCGGCTCTTGTCATGCAAGGGTGTAACATCCCAAAATTCCATTTTGGAATGTTATGAATATAGCTATGCATCTATCATCACCATTGCTTGATTGTATGTGTTAGTTGAAATGCCATTTCTGATTTTTTCTGAAAGTCCTTTCTACTTTTCCCTATGTTGTTTCCCCTATTTGAAATTTTGGTTAAAAGTTCAAATAAGAGAGGAGGAACATGACACTCCACACCAGGGTCAAATTGGTGAATTATTTGAACAAAATAACCAGGGGTTATTTTGAAAATATTTGCAAAAAAAGGATCTAAAAACAATTAGGCAATTTCTGAAAAAAATATTTTTTTCAAAGTGTTCAAATGACAGAATAGAAATGTTCATTAAATAGCATTTATTATTCTGTTAATTTTGATATATAATACCCCTATATTTAGAGACGATTTGAATGCTTTAAATGTTTTTGAATGTCTCTGAAAAAAATATTAAAGAAAAACGGTAACGGCTTTTCGATTAAACGGGCCGGCCCACCTGTTTATTTCGCGCATTTACTACAGACCGGTCACCCGCCGCGCCGTTACTTCTTTTCCCTCACCGACAGGCGGACCCCACCCATCCGACCGTTTCCCTCGCTCGGTCGTCGTCTTCTCCCTCCCCCGCGCGCGCCGGACCCGACGCCGGTCGCTCCCCCCCCTCACCGGATCTCTCCCCTCTCTCCTCCCCGCACCCCCCGAGCGCCTATATAAGAGCCCCACTGCCCCGCATCCATTTCCCCCCCGATCCCCCTTCTCTCTCTCGCCGAAACGCCGTCGATTGCTCGTCGGAGCTCCACCACCACCGGACGTCGCCGTCGAGCGTAGCCACCACACCCGACCACCGTTCGCCTCGCCGTCGCCACCAATCGCCTCCGGAGGACCGTCCCCGTCGCCCGGACCACTTCCCCTTCTTCCCCGACCACCGGAATACCTCGCCGACGCCGTCGCCGCTACCGGACTCGCCGGAGTACCCCGACGCCGGCAACCTCCTCCCTGTAAGCCCCCTCGACCGTCGGATCCCGAATCAACGGTCCCGATTAGAAATCACTTAAAACCGAACCGGTATCCTCCTAGCATCGGTCGCCCGCTCTAAATCTTCTAACGCGCGCGCTAGCCAACCAATAGGATTGCGCCACGTAGCCCCCTGACCGACGCAATCTTTTTTTTAATTTCTGTTTTGTTTTAATTAACAGAGTGTTTTCCAATTTTGTTTTGCTTATATCTTTTAATCTGTTTAGAGTTTTGAGTTGATTCTTTTTGCAATAGCTCACATTTTTCATGTAGTTTCACCCTGTACTTTTAAATTTCAAATTTGAACTATAAAATTTGAATTGAATCAAATTTTCTTAAAATCTTCAAATCTGAATAACTAGAGTTTAAAAATAGATTTTTATATGATTCTTTTTGCTACTGTTTGATATTAGTTAGGACTATCTTCATGTTTAGTTTGAGGATTTTTAGGACGATTTTTAATAGTGTTTTAGCTATAACAGAATCTGCTTATTATTATAATATAGTTTTATAAACTTAATTTTGATTAGTTTGATTTAGAATTTGGTTTTATTTGTTTATTAGGTTCTGTTAGTAAACATTTAGTGTTTTCACTTACTGTTAATAAAAATATAAATTTGCCTAGTTTAATTTCATTTAACATAGGAATCACAACTTCTTTTCAAATAGGCATAATTTGATTAAAACAACTAACTAGTAATAGTTTTGTTTTCAAATAAGTTTTGTATAATTAATTCTGTTTTCTAAGACAAATTTATTTGTAAGTTATTTTCTGTAAGAACATGTTTTGTCAACAAAATAATAAGTTTAGTTTTCATTCTTTTTTGTTAATATAACTATAGTTGATTCATATAGTGTTTATCACAAACTTGTATAAACTCTACTAAAGTTTTCCCAACAAACTTAAATTGATTATATTCTGTTTATTAATAAAATATTCTATTGTTTCCCTTGCTGTCAACAATTGTTTTGCTATTTCAAAATAGTTTTATTATGTAGTAGTGTTTTCATCATCCCCTTTGGAAAAACCAAACTTTGTGTGTTTTACTTGCTAGAGACTTTTGTGCATTGTTTGCCTTGTTTGTTTAGTACTTCTTTGCTGAATGTTATGAGTACTTATTTTGGTTGTATGCTTATTTGAGTGCATTGTTTGTTTCGTTAGATTATCTGGAGTGCGAAGCTTGTTACTTAGAGTCACTCACGTACGAAGATCATCAATCAGGCAAGTCACTTTGATCATGTTTTACCCATGTTTTATATGCATTAGTTCTACCATCTCCCCAGTTGCATGCAAGATAGGTTAGTTGGAAACTTGGTTACATTGTAGTAGTATCATGTGGTAGATACCTCTCTCAACCCCCTTTGACAACATTGGCCCCGGGAAACGTTGTTTTACCTTTTGCTATGCTAATAGTAGACGGGGTTGGTTGTGTGATTCATGGGAGTTGAGAGAGTTAATAATTTCAAGACCTACATAATGATCAAGATTTCAATACTCCAAGTTTTCAACATACCTCTGGGTGGATGATGGTTGAACGGCACCTTGGAGAAACCAGTGGTTAGCCTAGGTGATGCTGGAGATGGCCAGTATTCACGCGGAAAGGTCCACCCAGGCACAAAGAGATGGATGGATGCTTTAAAACCCAAGGCTTACCTGCACAGCCACAAGTCATTATGGGCTCTGGCTTGGTTGGATATCGTGGTGACCCTGGACAGGCGGTGCTACGAGAGGTAGAAGAACGGTAGGAAAGGATGGGCACCGTCAGAGTCGCAGGGAAACCCTTTGGAAGACCATGTTTTGGTCATCCGTTTCTCAAACACCTTGAAGTGCGAGAAATCAAACGGAGGCGACCAAATCTTGTGGGGAACATGTGCAAAACTCTGCAGAGTACTTAAACCTAATCGATTAGCCGTGTCCACGGTTATGGACGACTTGAGCCAAAGGATTTGGAACTTCCGGAACTCTCAACACAATTAATATGATGATGTGGGTATTTAATAATTTTGGGTATGAGAATTGGTTGGTGGAACCATCTCATTAATCAACCAACTTAGTAATGTTTTGCTTAGCCCCTTTTCTTGATGTAGGAAAAATTGGCTTTACGCAAAACTTACCACCCCACCTGCCATATATGCATATAGACTAGCTGATTATTTTCACACCTCTACTGTGACTTTGCCGGCATATTCCATATGCTGACCTACACGGCTGCAACGTATCATGTTGCAGAGTATTTTTCCGACCAGGAGTGAGGACGCGTTCTATGCTCAGTGAGATGCCCTTGGAGTCAGATGGACTCATCTACCTTCGACGCTTCCGCAAGATTTAGATATTCTCATGAGTTGGCCTTTAGCCACTTTATTGTAATTTTTATTGTAATAAAGGACTCTATATGAGATTACGATTAATATAATGCTGTGTGATTTCCCTTTGATATATACATTGATGTACCGTGTGTGTACCAGCATGATCTTGGGATGGTACGGAAAACACCGGAGACTTGGCCTTTCAGGTCGGGTCGCTACAGAAATGGTATCAGAGCACACGCTGACCGTAGGACATAACCTCTAGGATTGGAAAGCCTTAGGATTGTTTCTCTTTGTCTTTAAATATCTTATACTCTCATCTATTCATTTCTGACTCCTCTCCGATTATTTCAAAATTTATAGATGGCCACCTTCATCCCAGTGTTGATCACGGAGTTTTGCCAGCCTGACGCAACGATGCCCTTTGGTAAGGAGCTGATGAGGATCGTCAAGGACGTAAGGATTGCTTTGCCGAGCATCACCGGGACTCCTATCATGTCATTTCCCCAAGATGGACGCTACAGGATCGAGGTGCATATTCCAGGGAAGACCTTTGGGAATCGGAAGGAACCCATAGATCTCAAGTTCGTGGCACCCAGTTGGATACTTGGAAGAGACATGGCCATTCATCGTGCCCTTGGACGTATTCAGGAGGAATACAGAGGTGGAACCATTTCACCAGGACTCAGCATGGTTTGCCGCAGAGATGCCCATGGCAACATCATCACCAATCCCACTGCAGACACCACTATCTCCTATATCCAGACCCTGGAGACTCACATCAGGACTCTGGAGCTTCGAGTTCGTGCTGACATGAAGACTATCAAGAATCTGATGAATCGCGAGCTGGACCTTGAAGCTGATCTGCGAGAGGCCAACTATGAACACGAGCATGAAGTGAAGGACTTCCTAGAGAGGATTGATGAGCAGAATGCACGCATGCAACTCTGGAGGAGCAGCTAGACATGGGGGAAAACCTTCACCCCGAAGGAGACATGGCACCCTTCATCAGCGACGATGAAGACTATGAGGAAAGCACCACCGGAGGACCTACGACTATGCACTTTTGAGGAGAACATTAGTTATGCCCTCCAATGTATCTTTATTTTAGTCGTTAAAGCGTAGGTCGATGCTTAGTTGTCTGAGATTTGTATTCCCGATGTTTGACATTGATTGAATAAATGAATGAGTGTTTGGTGTGATATGTTTGTTGCATTGCATATGGGTAGTGAATTTCTTCTAGACCCTTGTTCTATTCTAATTCTCATCCCTCTGAAAACAGCAAGATGCCTCCACGACGTGAGACTGATTTCACTTTTCCGCCGGAACTCACTCAACTCCTTCAGCAGCAGAATGCACTGATGCAACTATTGATTCAGAATCAGACCAACAACCAGAACAACAACAACAACCACCATCCACCCCAGACTGACAATCTCACCCGTTTTCTGAGGTTGAACCCTCCAACTTTCTCCAGCAGCACTGAGCCCATTGTGGCAGATGACTGGCTCCGCAAGATGGAGAGAGAACTTGTCACCGCTGGATGCACTGACGCTGAGAAAGTGCGATTTGCCGCACATCAACTGGAAGGACCAGCAGCATCATGGTGGGAGAATTACACCACCACTTATCCTATTGCAGATGTGACTTGGGAGCAGTTCAAGCTTGCTTTCCGCACCGCTCATGTTTCAGCTGGAGCCATGAGTCTAAAGAAGCGCGAGTTTCGCAACTTGCGCCAGGGTAATCGTTCCGTGGCCCAATATGTGGACGACTTCAACACATTGTCACGTTATGCCCCAGGAGATGTGGCCGATGATGCGGCCAAGCAAGAAAAGTTTCTGGAAGGACTCAATGATGAGTTGAGCATACAGCTGGTAGTGGCTAATTTCAACAACTACCAAGAGCTGGTGGACAAGGCACTTATTCTGGAAGGTAAACAGCAGCAGATTGAGAACCGCAAGCGGAAGTACACTCAGGGGAAGTTCAACTCTGGAGCTCATCAGAAGCCTCGTTACTCCCCATACTCCGGGAATACCGGATCAGGAAACAGTAAGTTTGGAAAGCACACTCATGCTGTGCACAACCATGGAGGCCACCATCATGGAGGAAATGGAAACAACCGTCCCAACCATGGTAACTTCAAGACTGACAGTGGGAATGGGAACAACAACCAGCACCGTCACGTTCCTGCTCAGAAGGATCTGAGTCACATTACCTGTTTCAAGTGTCAGAAGACAGGGCACTATGCTACTGAGTGTCCCCAGAGCAAGCAAGGCAATGGAAACGGCACTAACAACGGCAACTCCGCAGCCAAGAAGCCCAATCCGTTTCCCCGTGCTCAAGTGAATCACATCGATGTGGAAGAAGTCTATGATCAGCCCGAGACTGTGGTTGGTAAGTTTTTATTGCATTCACGTCCTGTTACAGTACTTTTTGATTCTGGTGCAACTCATTCATTCATATCAAGGGTAGTTGTGGATAAGTATGGTTTGCCCACCAAAACCCTTAGTCAGCCCATTAAGGTTAGTTCTCCAGGAGGTATGATGATGGCAGGGATGGGATGCCATGCCTTGAAACTCAATATAGGGAACCATGTTTTTCCCATCGACCTCATCGTCTTAGAGTCACAAGGATTGGATGTAATCCTAGGCATGGATTGGATGACCAAGTATGAAGGAAATCTTGATTGCCCTAGCAAGTCTGTTTCACTCACCACCCCGGAGAACAAGAGGATTAAGTATGTATCCCGACGCACACGTATGAGTGCTCGGTTAAATGCCCTCACGGGAGTTGTTCAGGAGGAAGTACCTGTGGTAAAAGAATTTCCAGATGTATTTCCGGAAGAATTACCAGGAATGCCACCAGATAGGGAAATTGAGTTCTTAATAGAGCTACAGCCAGGGACAGCTCCAATTTCCAAGAGACCCTATCGGATGCCCGCAAATGATCTGTTGGAAATCAAGAAGCAAATCAAGGAGTTATTGGACAAGGGGTATATTCGCCCAAGTTCTTCACCTTGGGGAGCCCCAGTACTTTTGGTGGAGAAGAAGGATAAATCTTTGAGAATGGTAGTGGACTATCGTGCCTTGAACGAGGTGACTATCAAGAACAAGTACCCTCTACCGATGATTAATGATTTGTTTGATCAGCTCGTAGGAGCCAAAGTATTCTCCAAGATCGATCTTCGATCAGGGTATCACCAGTTGAAAATTCGTGAACAGGATATACCCAAAACAGCTTTCACCACGAGGTATGGCTTGTATGAGTATACGGTCATGTCTTTTGGATTGACTAATGCTCCTGCCTACTTCATGAATTTGATGAACAAAGTATTCATGGAATACCTAGACAAGTTTGTTGTGGTGTTCATCGATGCCATTCTGATATTCTCCAAGAACGAGGAAGAGCATAAGGAACATTTGCGTTTAGTTCTGGAGAAGCTAAGAGAGCATCAGTTATATGCCAAGTTCAGCAAATGTGAATTTTGGTTGACGGAAGTCGGATTCCTTGGACATGTTATTTCCGGAGAAGGAATAGCCGTAGACCCCGCTAAGGTTGAAGCCGTCACCGAGTGGAAGTCACCCACTTCAGTTAAGGAGATCCGCAGTTTCCTTGGACTTGCCGGATATTACCGGAGATTCATTGAGAATTTCTCCAAGGTTGCCAAGCCCATGACAGAGTTGTTGAAGAAAGAATCCAAGTATGTTTGGACTGTGGAATGTGAAGCCAGTTTCCAGGAGTTAAAGGAACGTTTGGTCACAGCCCCAGTGTTGATCTTGCCCGATATTCGGAAGGATTTCCAGGTTTATTGTGATGCTTCACGTCAAGGACTTGGAGGAGTACTTATGCAGGATGGAAAAGTTGTAGCCTATGCTTCCAGACAGCTACGACCTCATGAGTTGAATTATGCCACTCATGATTTGGAACTAGCAGCCGTAGTGCACGCACTCAAGACCTGGAGACATTTCCTTATCGGAAATAGTTGTGATGTTTACACCGACCATAAGAGCCTGAAGTATATCTTCACGCAGAAAGAGTTGAACCTCAGACAGAGGAGATGGTTAGAGTTAATCAAGGACTATGACATGAGATTACACTACCATCCAGGTAAGGCTAATGTTGTAGCCGATGCCTTGAGTCGGAAAACTTATGTGAACACACTCACAGCTGGAGGATTACCTCAAGAGTTAGTCGATGATCTCAGAGAGCTCAAGCTAGAGATAGTTCCAAGAGGATATGTTGCTACACTGGAAATTCAGTCCACCTTGACCGAAAGAATTCGAGAAGCCCAGAAATCGGACAAGGAGATAGCTGAGATTAAACAGAGAATGAAAGATGGTAAAGCTAAAGGTTTTCGTGAGGATGAACACGGAACTTTGTGGTTTGAGAACCGAATCTATGTGCCCAATGAACCAGAGCTCAGGAAGTTGATACTTCAGGAAGCCCACGATTCACCTTACTCGATACACCCAGGCAACACCAAGATGTATCTGGATTTAAAGGAAAGTTATTGGTGGACAGGTATGAAGAAAGATATTGCAGAGCATGTTGCGATATGTGATGTTTGTCAGCGAGTAAAGGCAGAACATCAGAAACCAGCAGGGTTACTCCAACCTTTGCCGATACCCGAGTGGAAATGGGAAAAGCTTGGTATGGATTTCATCACAGGATTACCCAGGACCCGTTCAGGTTATGATTCCATCTGGGTAGTGGTTGATCGCTTGACCAAGGTAGCACATTTCATTCCAGTGAAAACCACCTATACCAGTGCTAAGCTAGCCAAGATATATATGACCAGGATTGTATGTCTGCATGGAGTTCCGAGGAGTATCGTGTCAGATAGAGGAACACAATTTACCTCAAAGTTTTGGCATCAGTTACATGAAACTTTGGGTACAAGGCTAGAGTTTAGTACAGCCTTTCATCCGCAGACAGATGGACAGACTGAGAGAGTCAATCAGATTCTGGAGGACATGTTGAGAGCTTGTGCACTAGACTATGGATCTAGTTGGGACGATAACTTGCCTTACACAGAATTCTCGTACAACAACAGTTACCAGACCAGTCTAAAGATGGCTCCTTTCGAAGCTTTATACGGAAGAAGATGTAGAACACCACTGACATGGGATGGTGTTGGAGACCGACAACTTTTTGGTCCCGACCTTATCCGAGATTCTGAAGAGAAAGTCAGGTTGATTCGTGACAGACTCAAGATAGCTCAATCTCGACAGAAGAGTTATGCTGACAGCAAACGTAAAGAAGTGACATATGAAGTGGGAGACAGAGCATATCTTCGTGTATCCCCGCTTCGAGGAACCAAGAGATTTGGTGTTAAAGGAAAATTAGCACCCAGATTCATAGGCCCCTACAAAATTCTTGAACGTAGAGGTGAAGTTGCATACAAACTGGAATTGCCGGAAGGATTATCCGAAGTTCATAATGTGTTCCATGTGTCCCAGCTGAAGAAATGTCATGCTGAGATGGCCGACATCCCTTTGAGAGATACAGTGCCCCTAGAGGCCATACAGCTTGAAAGTGATCTGACTTATGAGGAGAAGCCTGTCAGAATCCTCGAGACATCCAACAGAGTTACCCGCAGCAAGATTATCAAGTTCTGCAAAGTTTTGTGGAGTCACCATACTGAGGAAGAAGCCACCTGGGAACGCGAAGAAGATCTTCGTAGAGACCATCCGCACCTATTTTCTAGCCAACCCGAATCTCGAGGGCGAGATTCATCTTAAGGTGGGTAGGTTTGTAACATCCCAAAATTCCATTTTGGAATGTTATGAATATAGCTATGCATCTATCATCACCATTGCTTGATTGTATGTGTTAGTTGAAATGCCATTTCTGATTTTTCTGAAAGTCCTTTCTACTTTTCCCTATGTTGTTTCCCCTATTTCAAATTTTGGTTAAAAGTTCAAATAAGAGAGGAGGAACATGACACTCCACACCAGGGTCAAATTGGTGAATTATTTGAACAAAATAACCAGGGGTTATTTTGAAAATATTTGCAAAAAAAGGATCTAAAAACAATTAGGCAATTTCTGAAAATAATATTTTTTTCAAAGTGTTCAAATGACAGAATAGAAATGTTCATTAAATAGCATTTATTATTCTGTTAATTTTGATATATAATACCCCTATATTTAGAGACGATTTGAATGCTTTAAATGTTTTTGAATGTCTCTGAAAAAAATATTAAAGAAAAACGGTAACGGCTTTTCGATTAAACGGGCCGGCCCACCTGTTTATTTCGCGCATTTACTACAGACCGGTCACCCGCCGCGCCGTTACTTCTTTTCCCTCACCGCCAGGCGGACCCCACCCATCCGACCGTTTCCCTCGCTCGGTCGTCGTCTTCTCCCTCCCCCGCGCGCGCCGGACCCGACGCCGGTCGCTCCCCCCCTCACCGGATCTCTCCCCTCTCTCCTCCCCGCACCCCCCGAGCGCCTATATAAGAGCCCCACTGCCCCGCATCCATTTCCCCCCCGATCCCCCTTCTCTCTCTCGCCGAAACGCCGTCGATTGCTCGTCGGAGCTCCACCACCACCGGACGTCGCCGTCGAGCGTAGCCACCACACCCGACCACCGTTCGCCTCGCCGTCGCCACCAATCGCCTCCGGAGGACCGTCCCCGTCGCCCGGACCACTTCCCCTTCTTCCCCGACCACCGGAATACCTCGCCGACGCCGTCGCCGCTACCGGACTCGCCGGAGTACCCCGACGCCGGCAACCTCCTCCCTGTAAGCCCCCTCGACCGTCGGATCCCGAATCAACGGTCCCGATTAGAAATCACTTAAAACCGAACCGGTATCCTCCTAGCATCGGTCGCCCGCTCTAAATCTTCTAACGCGCGCGCTAGCCAACCAATAGGATTGCGCCACGTAGCCCCCTGACCGACGCAATCTTTTTTTTAATTTCTGTTTTGTTTTAATTAACAGAGTGTTTTCCAATTTTGTTTTGCTTATATCTTTTAATCTGTTTAGAGTTTTGAGTTGATTCTTTTTGCAATAGCTCACATTTTTCATGTAGTTTCACCCTGTACTTTTAAATTTCAAATTTGAACTATAAAATTTGAATTGAATCAAATTTTCTTAAAATCTTCAAATCTGAATAACTAGAGTTTAAAAATAGATTTTTATATGATTCTTTTTGCTACTGTTTGATATTAGTTAGGACTATCTTCATGTTTAGTTTGAGGATTTTTAGGATGATTTTTAATAGTGTTTTAGCTATAACAGAATCTGCTTATTATTATAATATAGTTTTATAAACTTAATTTTGATTAGTTTGATTTAGAATTTGGTTTTATTTGTTTATTAGGTTCTGTTAGTAAACATTTAGTGTTTTCACTTACTGTTAATAAAAATATAAATTTGCCTAGTTTAATTTCATTTAACATAGGAATCACAACTTCTTTTCAAATAGGCATAATTTGATTAAAACAACTAACTAGTAATAGTTTTGTTTTCAAATAAGTTTTGTATAATTAATTCTGTTTTCTAAGACAAATTTATTTGTAAGTTATTTTCTGTAAGAACATGTTTTGTCAACAAAATAATAAGTTTAGTTTTCATTCTTTTTTGTTAATATAACTATAGTTGATTCATATAGTGTTTATCACAAACTTGTATAAACTCTACTAAAGTTTTCCCAACAAACTTAAATTGATTATATTCTGTTTATTAATAAAATATTCTATTGTTTCCCTTGCTGTCAACAATTGTTTTGCTATTTCAAAATAGTTTTATTATGTAGTAGTGTTTTCATCATCCCCTTTGGAAAAACCAAACTTTGTGTGTTTTACTTGCTAGAGACTTTTGTGCATTGTTTGCCTTGTTTGTTTAGTACTTCTTTGCTGAATGTTATGAGTACTTATTTTGGTTGTATGCTTATTTGAGTGCATTGTTTGTTTCGTTAGATTATCCGGAGTGCGAAGCTTGTTACTTAGAGTCACTCACGTACGAAGATCATCAATCAGGCAAGTCACTTTGATCATGTTTTACCCATGTTTTATATGCATTAGTTCTACCATCTCCCCAGTTGCATGCAAGATAGGTTAGTTGGAAACTTGGTTACATTGTAGTAGTATCATGTGGTAGATACCTCTCTCAACCCCCTTTGACAACATTGGCCCCGGGAAACGTTGTTTTACCTTTTGCTATGCTAATAGTAGACGGGGTTGGTTGTGTGATTCATGGGAGTTGAGAGAGTTAATAATTTC
Source organism: Hordeum marinum (assembly GCA_022496015.1). NCBI lineage: Eukaryota > Viridiplantae > Streptophyta > Magnoliopsida > Poales > Poaceae > Hordeum > Hordeum marinum. The sequence continues at coordinate 154,580,551 of CM039678.1, forward strand.
AAGACCTACATAATGATCAAGATTTCAATACTCCAAGTTTTCAACATACCTCTGGGTGGATGATGGTTGAACGGCACCTTGGAGAAACCAGTGGTTAGCCTAGGTGATGCTGGAGATGGCCAGTATTCACGCGGAAAGGTCCACCCAGGCACAAAGAGATGGATGGATGCTTTAAAACCCAAGGCTTACCTGCACAGCCACAAGTCATTATGGGCTCTGGCTTGGTTGGATATCGTGGTGACCCTGGACAGGCGGTGCTACGAGAGGTAGAAGAACGGTAGGAAAGGATGGGCACCGTCAGAGTCGCAGGGAAACCCTTTGGAAGACCATGTTTTGGTCATCCGTTTCTCAAACACCTTGAAGTGCGAGAAATCAAACGGAGGCGACCAAATCTTGTGGGGAACGTGTGCAAAACTCTGCAGAGTACTTAAACCTAATCGATTAGCCGTGTCCACGGTTATGGACGACTTGAGCCAAAGGATTTGGAACTTCCGGAACTCTCAACACAATTAATATGATGATGTGGGTATTTAATAATTTTGGGTATGAGAATTGGTTGGTGGAACCATCTCATTAATCAACCAACTTAGTAATGTTTTGCTTAGCCCCTTTTCTTGATGTAGGAAAAATTGGCTTTACGCAAAACTTACCACCCCACCTGCCATATATGCATATAGACTAGCTGATTATTTTCACACCTCTACTGTGACTTTGCCGGCATATTCCATATGCTGACCTACACGGCTGCAACGTATCATGTTGCAGAGTATTTTTCCGACCAGGAGTGAGGACGCGTTCTATGCTCAGTGAGATGCCCTTGGAGTCAGATGGACTCATCTACCTTCGACGCTTCCGCAAGATTTAGATATTCTCATGAGTTGGCCTTTAGCCACTTTATTGTAATTTTTATTGTAATAAAGGACTCTATATGAGATTACGATTAATATAATGCTGTGTGATTTCCCTTTGATATATACATTGATGTACCGTGTGTGTACCAGCATGATCTTGGGATGGTACGGAAAACACCGGAGACTTGGCCTTTCAGGTCGGGTCGCTACAAAGGGCCGGCTTATGGAAAGCAAGGATAAACTCTCCCATCTACGGCCGACTCTCCGCTATGTGGCCCGTTTGTACTCTTAGACAGTTAAGCTTTTAAAATACCCTGCACTTTTTAAGGTTAAAACGACAAATTTATGTCACGTGAGAGGCAGTTTATGGGTTACCATGTTATTCATGCCCTGTTGTGTCTCTTTTGGGACATCACACTTCCTGTCAGTTAATCTCGCTTAGAGACCCTGAGCCACTCAAAGAAATTGATGACCAATATCTATAGAGACCCTGTACTGCTAAGGAGTTTTAAGTGGCGAGTCAACCCAAAAGAACCGGCACATGAGTTAAAAAAGAAAACAAGTCAGGAAAGATATAGCATCTTTGGGTTGCGCTATCCTAATCCACCCTCCGAACAAATGCTAAGATTATTCTATTCTCGCAGGTTGGTTAACTACCAAGAGCCGCCACAACATCTGGTATGAGTTGAAAGCACAAGACAGATGTAATAAGTTAAGCCGGACGATTTCATATGTGCACGATGGCACAGTTCAGGCAAGACAAAGTTTAATAAAAGCCTATTATAATGCTCTCCACGGAGCTTCAAAGTGATGACTCAAAGTTTTTTACACTCCCTATGGCGGGTCACAAGGCTGGATTATCCACGGCGCTACCAAGGTCGTCAGTTGGACGGCGGGTCACTTTGCGGCGGGTATTCGACCTCCATGATCTGGAGATTGTCCACGTCCCAGTTGCAGTTGGTTAAAGCCGCAAAGGTTGCCTCTTAAAAGAGGGGGGCGGGTCAAGATCAGGAGCAAAGAGGTGCTTACGACGTACAGGAGTTAAGTTCTTGGCCTCAAAGGTTGGGTCACGTACTCTCTTCTTCTCGACATTGTAAGCCGCTTGGTATGTTGACAGGTCCACTTCTTTTGCTAACGCTGATGCGAGGACTCTGGAAGCCTTCATGCAACGAGCGTAGTCAGCCTCCGTGAACTCTGAGCCGTCATCCTTCTTTGATGGAAACCCGTGCATCATCTCTTCGGGAGTCAACTCTAGGGCGAAAGCCAAAGCCTGGCTTATGGCTGCGATGGCTCCTTTCCTGGCGGCTGATTTCTTGAGCTCCTGGATTTGTTTTGGTAGGGTGGATAGCACTTCAATGATTCCCTTCATAGTCTAGGGGATACTATCTTTATGGAGCATTGCCTTGATTGTGCAGAGAGCTCCGCAATACAGTTGCTCTGTTTAGGTGTAGACGGCTTTCAGTGGCAACAAGCTATTAGTAGCAAGTTGCCAGCTCCTTTGACCTGCATAAGACGGATTTTCGGCTATAAATTGCCAGTATAAGTATTTACATAAGAGTATTGTGTACTTACCAAAGATGGCGGCAGACATCTTCGCAATATGGCGCTTCAAGGCGTGTAGCTCATCAGACACAACAATGAGCCGCTGGTCAGCATCGTCTGCTCGTTGAGCCAGAGCAGTTTGTTCCGTCTTAGCAGATTTTTTGAAAGTGGTGAAGTCAGCTTTAACTTTTGTAAGTTCTTCAGCGATGAGCCAACACTTCTCGTCTGCTTCGCTTCGGGCGGCTTCCTGAGTGGCCAGATTGCTCCTTAAGTCGTTCAACTCAGACTCGGCCTCGTTTGAAGCTTCATGTGACATATAAAAGCAAATTAAGGGCTAAGTCGCTGGGATGGTATATTACCAGATGTTGAAGAGTAAAACAATATAATGCAAGTTTCAAGCAGATTGCAAGCAATATGCTCGACACTTGGGGGCTAATGTTTGTTTGTTCTCCAAGACTACAATGAAGTTCTGGCTCATCTTCATCAAGTTAAGCTGGCTGCTACAGATGGCTCTTCAATCTATCTACAATGAAGTTCTAGCTCATCTTCATCAAGTTAAGCCGACACTTGGGGGATACATATGGCTCTTTGATCTATCTACAACGAAGCTCCGGTTCAACTTCATCAAGTTAAGCCGGCCCTTGGGGGCTATAGATGGATCTTCGAACAACTACTTCTAAGATAATAGTTGAGGGCTACTGGCTAAGTGTTTCTACTTCTAACAAGATACGAAGACCCGGTTTACCATTAGCAAATACTAAACCAGCTCTTGGGGGCTACGTAAGGGTATAAGGAGAAGAGAGCATGAGTACCTCATATTTTTTCTTCATCAAGCTAACAAGCTTGAGCTCCATGTTTTGGCTGATGGAGAGGCGGTTCAAATAACCAGCGTGCAGCTCATCAGCGGTTAACTTCTCCAGCGCAGGGAGCTCAAAGTCCAATTTCTCAAAGGCTTCAGGCTTCTTAGTGTGCTTTGTCAACACATGAGATTGAGGAGTGTGGAAGCCGGCACCAGTAATGAAGACGTCCGGGGTAACCGAATCATCAACAGCCGTCAAAGGGCTCGGCAGCTTAGAATTGGTCCTCGGAGGACTCTCAGGAATCATGTCATGGGCCGCCGGCTTGGCAGAACGACGAGCTTCTTCAGGCGCATCCTTGGAGGCTGTAGAGGGATCAGCGTGTGGTGCAGGAGAATCCAGCTTGGCAGGCCCAGGCTCTCGAGCCTTGGGAGCAGGGGTAGACCCGCTGGTCTTCCTTCGTTTTGCTTGAGCCCTGGAGAACATAGAAGGTCATGGTCTAAACTTTACAGATAACAAAGGCTCGGACATAAGCATGAAAGGCACGTACTCTGGGTTGATCTTCATAGGCGGCAGAGCAGTTGTTGTAGAGTCGCCAAATGAAGGAGGTGAATCCTGAAAACAATTCAGACAATATAAGACAGAGTCAAAGTATAAAGGCAAGGTGGATAAAACTAAGCCAAGTTGAGTAGATACCTCAGCCGGCCATTTCCGTTGAACCGGAGAGTTGGACAACCCGGCCATAAGGTCTTCGGAGCCGGTGCTCCGGGTTTGGCATCGAGAGAGGTGTTGTTGCTTTTTCAAAAGAAAGTAGGGGTCTAAATAAGCAAGAGGATGAGAAAATGGGAATTTTCGGACAACCAGCCGTATCTTCTCTGCTGGAAGAGATTCTAAGTCGGATGAAACATAAGTTACCTCAGGAACGTTGGCGTGGCTTGTATCCGTCTCGTCCTGTGAAATATCACAGCCAATAAGGCGTATGAAGAGACGACCTAGAGAGTCAAGTTCTACCTCAGACTCGTCAGCTTCAGGCTGCTCTTGAGGTGTGGTTTTCTTCTTTCTTCGGTGACTTTCTCCTTTGACCTCTTTGGAGGAGGAACGTGCTTCTTTTTCCAGAAGCCGGAATTGGCCTGAGAGTAAAAGTTGTCGAAAGAGGTCAAGAGATTGCAAAATATATATGGACAGCTAACACGGGAGTAAGGAGATCGAGAGTCTCCCTTACATCTGGGGCCGGGTTTGCGGCACAGAAAGGTGTTAACCCGGTGGCGTGACAAGAGCTTTGAGACTCATGAATGAGGCTTTTGATGGCGGCCACGATGTTATCTTCTGACAACGTGGTAGGATTAAAGCATAGGGGGTCGTCAGCATTACCTGTATACTCACACATGAGACGGCTTTGCCGGCTCAGAGGCATGACTCTCCAAGAAATCCACGGGTTAGATCAATCCCCGTCACTCCATTGGCTATAAGGGCTTTAATCTTTGGGTGAGCCAGAGCATACTTCGCCCGCTCAGAGGCTGACAGTCGGTCAAGGAGTTCAGTTGTGGTCTAGAGCCGGCTCGAATGATAACCCGACAAGGAAGGCTCTCCCTCTGGAGAGGTGTCTTTGCAGTAAAACCAGGCCTTATTCCAGTCCTTGGGATAACTTGGCATCCGAACAGCCGGAAAGGTCACGTCCCGTCTTCTCTGAATTGAGATTCCGCCAAGTTCTAAGCTTGGACCAGCTGCCACCTCTGTCTGGCGGTTTGCGTAGAAGAACTCACGAAAGAGACCAATGGACGGCTCTTCTTGTAAGTAAACTTCACAGAGTATTTGGAAGTTGCACATGTTTGAGATGGAATTTGGCGCGATGTCTTGAGGGCGTAGCTTGAAGAAATGAAGGACATCTCAGAAAATTTGGAGCCAGGTGGGCCGAAACCGCATACAAGGTGATCCGCAAATACAACTACTTCGCCCTCTTTGGGAGTGGGCTTCGTTTCATTGCCTGGAACCCGCCAATGGATGACATCTTTGGCTGGTAAGGTCCCTGCGTCTATGATATCCTTCAGAAACTCTTCTGTCATGGCAAAGCCGACCCAGTTACAAGTATTGGACGCACGAGGCATGGTGGCGTCTCAAACTGTGTAAGGTAACAATGTGTGGCGAGTTAGAAGGTGACAGACAACTAAGGGCGGCTGAAGAAATCCAAGTTCTATAAAGCTAAGTCGCTAGAGCGGCTTAGGCGAGAGTCAGAAGTACAACGGCGAGTTCAGTTTGCAAGGAAGCAAAGCAAATGTTACTAAGTCTGGAAAACAGGTTTCACAGACTATCCATATAGTTATGGATCTACAAAACAGAAAAAAACGGGTTTATTCTAACCTAACGATGAACAGAGGAACTAGCGGCCTTTGAAGACAGTGAGAAGGGCAACTACAGATCTGTGTTGTGCTATTGTTGACTTCCTACGATCTACCACAATGGAAAAAAGGGCATTGTCAAGTTTACTGATCTATATCCTATCTGACATTGCAAAAAGCTCATGTTCTAGCAGGCGGAGGAACTCCATGAATACCCTACCGAAGGCTACAGATCTAGGGGTGGAGAAGAACTTATCGGAGATGATGCGACAGGCGCGGGCGGTGATCTAGTCTGATCAGGTTTATGCAGCGGCCTGGTGTGACGACGGCGTGGAATCCTCACCGGAGCAAGAGACTCTGGAGCGATGGCATCGGAAGGAGGAATAAGAAGCGCAAGCAGAGAAAGAAATGAAGACCACCCTTCGTGGTCCTATTTAACACGCAAAAGGTGGAAACGGGCATGAGAATCAAGGCGACAGAAGTTGATTGACCGAGACGGACGCCTCGATTTTCGGGTTGTCAGTTTAATAGTGAAAAGATCCGTTGGGTCGTCAGGGAATCTTTTTGATATATCCGGTATGACGTCACGGCGGGTCATTTTATCTTACTTTCAGGTGATAATGAGCGAGACTCGCCGCCAAGTGAGATGGAAGGTGAAATGAGCAAGCTCAAATCAACCTAGGGCCTAATGTTGGGGATATAACCCGTGGTGATACCCGCCCAGGTGGGGCCGGGTCATACCTCGCGGCTCATAGGCCAGACCAAGGATGGGCCTGGAGACATAAGCCTAGACATCTGGCGGCTGACCAAGATGGGCCAAGGTGAGGCCCGGACGAAGAAGGCATGAAGACCTGGGCGGACAAGCTGCCCGGAGACGGCTTGCTCAGGAAGGCAGGGCGACATAGAGATAGAATCAAACACGTTGTAAGAGTCGGTATGAGACTTGTGTAACCCGTGGTCTTGACCTTCTATATAAGGGCGAGACCCAGGGCGACTTAGACAGAAACCAACTAATCGAGAGCTAGGTCAAGCGAATCAGCTCCCTTGTAATCGATACTCCAATCAATACAACACAAGCAGGACGTAGGCTTTTACCTCTTCTCGAGGGGCCGAACCTGGGTAAACTCGTGTCCTTCGTCCCAACCAACCCCTTTGAGTCCATTACCTTATCGATGGTCTCGAATCTAAGTCCTCGCACATCTGCCGTGACAAAACCACGACACTACCGCTTAGCGATAAAGTAAAGCATTACAAGGCGCTTAATGATTGACACGCAGGTCATACAATAATTAAAGACAACCCTATGGCTCCTGTCGGTTGTCGTACTCATCGACACGCAAGTCGTGATATTCTATACAAAAGATGATCATCTCATACATCACATATATCTCATCATGTAATTGGCCATATCATATCACAACATACCTGCAAGAACAAGTTAGACGTCCTCTAATTGTTGTTGCATGTTTTACGTGGCTGCTACGGGTATCTAGCAAGAACGATTCTTACCTACGCAAAACCACAACGGTGATACACAAATTGCTTTTCAACCTTCTCAAGGACCGCCTTTGTCGAATCCGATCCAACTAGAGTAGAAGAGATAGACACCCGCCAGCCATCTTTATGCAACAAAGTTACATGTTAGTCGATGGAACTGGTCTCTCGTACGTGGACGGGTAAGGTTGGTGTAGCGACCCGACCTATAAGGTCGAATCTCCGGTGTTTCCGTACATCAAGAGAGGGCTAAGCAAAATTATTACTAAGTTGGTTGATTAATGAGATGGTTCCACCAACCAATTCTCATACCCAAGTTATTAATACCCACATCATCATATTAATTGTGTTGAGGGTTCCGGAAGTTTTAGTTCCTTTGGCTCAAGTCGTCCATGACCGTGGACACAGCTAATCGATTAGGTTTGAGTACTCTGCAGAATTTTGCACACGTTCCCCACAAGATTTGGTCGCCTCCGTTTGATTTTCTCGCACTTCAGGGTGTTTGAGAAACGGATGACCAAAACATGGTCTTCCAAAGGGTTTCCCTGCGACTCTGTCGGTGCCCATCCTTTCCTACTGTTCTTCTACATCTCGTAGCACCGCCTGTCCAGGGTCACCGCGATATCCAACCAAGCCAGAGCCCATAATGACTTGTGGTTGTGCAGGTAAGCCTTGGGTCTTGAAGCATCCATCCATCTCTTTGTGCCTGGGTGGACCTTTCCGCATGAATACTAGCACATCTCCAGCATCATCTAGGCTAACCACTGGTTTCTCCAGGGCGCCGTTCAACCATCTTCCACCCAGAGGTAAGTTGAAAACTTGAAGTCTTGAAGACTTGATCATCATGTAGGTCTTGAAATTATTAACTCTCAACTCTCATGCATCACACAACCAACCCCGTCTACTAATAGCATAGCAAAATGTAAAACAACGTTTCCCGAGGCCAATGTGTCAAAGGGTTGAGGGGTAGCTACCACATGATACTACAACAAGTAACCAAGTTTCCAATTTACCTACTTTGCATGCAATTGGGGAGATGGTAGAACTAATGCAATAACAACATAGGTATACATGGTCAAAGTGACTTGCCTTATTAACGATCTTCGTACTCAAGGGAATCTAGGTAACAAGCTTCGCACTCCGGATGATCTAACGAATCAAACAAGAGCACTCAATAAGCATACAACAAAATATTGTAACTAAAAAAAATCAGGAATGAACTAGTAATCACTCAAGACAAAACAAGGCACAATCAAAAGAAAAGGAGATCAACACATAGTTTGGGTTTTCTAAAGTTGATGGGTAAACTACTACTAATAACATAGAATTATTGGTATTAACAAAACAATAGTTGTCAGAAAAGAAAAATAGAAATATTTTATTAATAAACAGAATTAAATCCATTTAAAGTTTTGTTAAGAAAAATCTTAGTAGGGTTTTAAAAGTTTTGATAAACACTACTACATGAAGTGGGCTAGAGTTTATTAACAATAGAGTGAAATAAACTACAATTTTATTAATAAAACAATTCTCCTAACAGAAAAGAATTTACTAAAACTTTTCTTAGAAAACAGAATTTAATTATCTAAACTTTATATTAAAAAAAACTATTACTAACTAGTGTGTTTTAATCAAATTAAACCTAGTTGAAAAAGAGTAAAGATTCCTATAACGATATAGAAATAAACTAAGCAAATTATATTATTATTATCAGCAAGTAAAACACCTAATGTTTAAACAACAGAACCTACTAAAAACAACATATAACAATTCTGATTTGAACTAACTAAAACTAAATTATTTAAACTATACTAACCACTAGGCAGATTCTGTTTATAGTTAAAACACTAAACAAATCCATCCTAAAAATTCTCAAACTAAGCATGCTTATAGTCCTAACTAATACCAAGCAGTAGCAAAAAGATTCATACAAAAATCTATTTTAAAACTCTAGTTATTCAGATTTTAGTAATTTGAACAAATTTGATTAGATTCAAAATTTAAAGCTCAAATTTGAAATCTAAACATACAGACATAAACTACATCAAAATGTGAACTAATGCAAAAGGAATCAACTAAAAACACTAAATAGTTTAAAAGATATGATAAAAACAAAATCAGGATGCATTCTGTTTTCTAAATCAGAAAAGAAAAAGGGAAAACTAACGATCGGACAGGGGCTACGTGTCAGGTTCCTATTGGTCAAAAGAGCGTGCGTGCGGGTGTTTACTAACGGTTGACCGAACGTTAGAGGATACCGGTTCGGATTTAAATGGATCTAATCTCGTGCGTTGATCTACGATCGAATGGCTACGGAGTGGGAGGGAGAGCTCACAGAGAAGAGGTCGCCGGCGAGGGGGTTCTCCGGCGAGGCCGAGGCGACGAGGTTGTCGGGGGCGATGTTCCGATGGTCGGGGGCGGTGTCCGAGGTGCTCAGGTGACGGCGGCGAGGCTCCAGAGTAGTCAGGTGGTGTCGGAGAGGGCTGGGGGTGACAAAGACGACGGGCACGAGCTCGGGAAAGATCCGGTGGGGATCCGAACTCCGGCGAGTTCGTGTGAGGTGGTTCTGGCGAGGGCAGAGTGGGGCTCAGGGTGGAATGGACAGCGGCGAGCCGGAGCTATTTATAGGGCCAGGTGCGGGGTCGGGGGAGGGAGAGAGGAGGGAGATCCGGGAGAGAGATCTCCGGTGACGGCGGCGCGCGCGCGAGGAAGGAGATGACCGCGGCGTCATCGGGATCGGGCGGTGGGGTCCGCGTGCCAGAGGGAGGGAGGGCGGCGTCTGCGCGTCGGTCGGCCGGTGAAAAGGAAAGTCGGAGCGGGCTTTAATAGCAGACGGGCCGGCCGGGCTTTTAAAGCTTTAAAAGCTTTCCTATTTTCAAATATTCAGCGCAGTAAAACTCAATTAATGCCTTTTATGTAATTCCAAATATAGTAAAATTATATATCAAAATTAACAGAAGAATAAATGACATTTATTGAACATTTTTATTTTTTCATTTGAATACTTTGAGAAAAATATTATTTTCAGAAATGGCCTATTTGCTTTTAAATCCTTTTGCAAATATTTTTCAAAATACCCCCTGGTTTTTATAGCTCAAATAAATCACCAAGAAGTCCCTGGTGTGGAGTGTCATGTTCCTCCCTCTTATTTTGAACTTTTTCCAAGGTTTTCAAATAGGTGAAAGCAACATATTGAAAATAGAAAGGGACTTTCAGAAAGTCAGAAGAAGCATTTCAACTATTTCATACATTCAAGCAATGATGATGATGATGCATATCTATATTTCATAACATTCCAAAATGAAATTTTGGGATGTTACAAACCTACCCACCTTAAGATGAATCTCGCCCTCGAGATTCGGGTTGGCTAGAAAATAGGTGCGGGTGGTCTCTACAAAGATCTTCTTCGCGTTACCAGGTGGCTTCTTCCTCGGTGTGGTGACTCCACAGAACCTTACAAAACTTGATGATCTTGCTTCGGGTAATTCTGTTGGCAGTCTCGATGATTCTGACAGGCTTCTCCTCGTAGGTCAGATCACTGTCAAGTTGTATGGCCTCTAGGGGCACGGTGTCTCTCAAAGGAATATCAGCCATGTCAGCATGGCATTTCTTCAGCTGGGACACATGGCAAACATCATGAACTTTGGACAATCCTTCCGGCAATTCTAGCTTGTATGCAACTTCTCCTCTACGTTCCAGAATTTTGTAGGGGCCTATGAATCTGGGTGCTAACTTTCCTTTAACACCAAACCTCTTGATTCCTCGAAGTGGGGACACACGAAGATATGCTTGGTCTCCCACTTCATACGTCACTTCCTTACGTTTGCTGTCAGCATAACTCTTCTGTCGAGATTGAGCTATCTTGAGTCTGTCGCGAATCAACTTGACTTTCTCTTCAGAATCTCGGACAAGGTCGGGACCAAAAAGTTGTCGGTCTCCAACACCATCCCACATCAATGGTGTTATGCACCTCCTTCCGTATAAAGCTTCGAAAGGGGCCATCTTCAGACTGGTTTGATAACTGTTGTTGTACGAGAATTCTGCGTAAGGTAAGTTGTCATCCCAACTGGACCCATAGTCTAGCGCACAGGCTCTCAACATGTCCTCCAGAATCTGGTTGACTCTCTCAGTCTGTCCATCGGTCTGCGGATGAAAAGTTGTACTGAACTCCAGTCTTGTACCCAAAGTTTCATGTAACTGATGCCAAAACTTTGAGGTACATTATGTTCCTCTATCTGACACGATACTCCTCGGAACTCCATGCAGACATACGATCCTGGTCATATATATCTTGGCTAGCTTAGCACTGGTATAGGTGGTCTTCACTGGAATGAAATGAGCCACCTTGGTCAAACGATCGACCACTACCCAGATGGAATCATAACCTGAACGGGTCCTGGGTAGTCCTGTGATGAAGTCCATACCAAGCTTTTCCCATTTCCACTCGGGTATCGGCAAAGGTTGGAGTAACCCTGCTGGCTTCTGATGTTGCGCCTTTACTCGCTGACAAACATCACATATTGCAACATGTTCTGCAATATCCTTCTTCATACCCATCCACCAGTAACTTTCCTTTAAATCCAGATACATCTTGGTGTTGCCTGGGTGTATTGAGTAAGGGGAATTGTGGGCTTCTTGAAGTATCAACTTCCTGAGCTCTGGGTCATTGGGCACATAGATTCGGTTCTCGAACCACAAAGTTCCGTGTTCATCCTCACGAAAACCTTTAGCCTTGCCTTCCTCCATTCTCTGCTTTATCTCAGCTATCTCCTTGTCTGATTTCTGGGCTTCTCAAATTCTTTCGGTCAAGGTGGACTGGATTTCCAGTGTGGCAACATATCCGCTTGGAACTATCTCTAGCCGGAGCTCTCTGAGATCATCGGCTAACTCCTGGGATAATCCTCCCGCGGTGAGTGTGTTTACATAACTCTTCCGACTCAAAGCATCTGCCACAACATTGGCTTTTCCTGGATGGTAATGTAATCTCATGCCATAGTCCTTGATTAACTCTAACCATCTCCTCTGTCTGAGGTTCAACTCTTTCTACATGAAGATATACTTCAGGCTCTTATGATCGGTGTAAACATCACAACTATTTCCGACAAGGAAATGTCTCCAGGTCTTGAGTGCGTGCACTACGGCTGCTAGTTCCAAATCATGGGTGGCATAATTCAACTCATGAGGTCGTAGTTGTCTGGATGCATAAGCTACAACCTTTCCATCTTGCATGAGTACTCCTCCAAGTCCTTGACGTGAAGCATCACAATAAACCTGGAAGTCCTTCCGAATATTGGGCAAAATCAACACTGGGGCTATGACCAAACGTTTCTTCAACTCCTGGAAACTAGCTTCACATTCCTCAGTCCAAATATACTTAGACTCTTTCTTCAGCAACTCCATCATGGGCTTGGCAATCTTTGAGAAATTCTCAATGAACCTCCGGTAATATCCGGCAAGTCCGAGGAAACTACGGATCTCCTTAACTGAGGTGGGTGACTTCCACTCGGTGACGGCTTCAACCTTAGCGGGGTCTACTACTATTCCATCTCCGGAAATAACGTGTCCAAGGAATCCGACTTCCGTCAGCCAGAATTCACACTTGCTGAACTTGGCATATAACTGGTGTTCTCTAAGCTTCTCCAGAACTAAACGCAAGTGTTCCTTGTGTTCTTCCTCTCTCTTGGAGAATATCAGAATGTCATCGATGAACACCATGACAAACTTGTACAAATATTCCATAAACACTTTGTTCATCAAATTCATGAAGTAGGCAGGAGCATTAGTCAAACCAAAGGACATGACTGTATACTCGTATAAGCCATACCTGGTGGTGAAAGCTGTTTTGGTTATATCCTGTTCACAAATCTTCAGTTGGTGATACCCTGATCGAAGATCGATCTTGGAGAATACTTTGGCGCCTACTAGTTGATCAAACAAGTCATTAATCATCGGCAGAGGGTACTTGTTCTTGATAGTCACCTCGTTCAAGGCACGATAATCGACTACCATTCTCAAGGTTTTATCCTTCTTCTCCACCAAAAGAACTGGGGCTCCCCAAGGTGAAGAACTTGGGCAAATATACCCTTTGTCCAATAACTCCTTAATTTGCTTCTTGATTTCCACTAGATCATTTGCGGGCATCCGATAGGGTCTCTTGCAAATTGGGGCTGTCCCTGGTAGTAGCTCTATCAGGAACTCAATCTCTCTATCTGGTGGCATGCCTGGTAATTCTTCCTGGAATACATCCGGAAAGTCTTTTACCACAGGTACTTCCTCTTGAACAACTCCTGTGAGGGAATTTAACCGAGCACTCATACGTGTGCGTCGGGATACATACTTAATCCTCTTGTTCTCCGGGGTGGTGAGCAAGATAGACTTGCTGGGACAGTCAAGGTTTCCTTCATACTTGGTCATCCAATCCATGGCTAGGATTACATCCAATCCCTAGGATTCTAAGACGATGAGGTCGGTGGGAAAAACATGGTTTCCTATATTGAGTTTCAAGGCATGGCATCCTATGCCTACCATCATCATACCTCCTGGAGAACTGACCTTAATGGGCTGACTAAGGGTTTTGGTGGGCAAACCATACTTTTCCACAACTACCCTTGATATGAATGAATGAGTTGCACCGAAATCAAAAAGTACTGTAACTGGACGTGAATGCAATAAAACCTTACCAACCACAGTCTCGGGCTGATCATAGACTTCTTCCACATCGAGGTGGTTCACCTGGGCACGAGGAAACGGATTTGGCTTCTTGGCTGCGGAGTTGCCATTGTTGTTGCCGTTTCCATTTCCTTGCTTGCTCTGGGGACACTCAGTAGCATAGTGCCCTGTCTTCTGGCACTTGAAACAGGTGATGTGGCTTAGATCCTTCTGAGTAGGAGCGTGACGGTGCTGGTTGTTGTTCCCATTCCCATTGTCATTCTTGAAGTTGCCATTGTTGGGACGGGCATTCCCATTTCCTCCATGGTTGTGGCCTCCATGGTTGTGCACGGCATGAGTGTGCCTCCCAAACTTACCGGTCCCTGATCCAGTATTTCCTGAGTACGGGGAGTAGCGGGGCTTCTGATGAGCTCTAGAGTTAAACTTCCCTTGACTATACTTCCTCTTGTGGTTCTCAATTTGCTGCTGCTTTCCCTCCAAGATAGCCACCAGCTCTTAGTAGTTGTTGAAGGTAGCCACTACCAGCTGCATGCTCAACTCATCGTTGAGTCCTTCCAGAAACTTCTCCTGCTTGGCCGCATCATCGGCCACGTCTCCTGGTGCATAACGAGCCAATGTGCTGAAGTCGTCCACGTATTGGGCCACGGAACGGTTCCCCTGGCGTAAGTTGCGAAACTCACGCTTCTTCAGACTCATAGCTCCAGCTGAGACATGAGCGGTGCGGAAAGCAAGCTTGAATTGTTTCCAAGTCACACCAGCAATAGGATATGTGGTGGTGTAGTTCTCCCACCATGAAGCTGCTGGTCCTTCGAGTTGATGTGCGGCAAAGCGCACTTTCTCAGCGTCAGTACATCCAGCGGTGACGAGTTCCCTCTCCATCTTACGGAGCCAGTCATCTGCCACAATGGGCTCAGTGCTGCTGGAGAAGGTTGGAGGGTTCAACCTCAGAAAACGGGTGAGGTTGTCAGCCTGAGGTGGATGGTGGTTATTGTTGTTCTAGTTGTTGGTCTGATTCTGGATCAATAGCTGCATCAGTGCATTCTGCTACTGAAGGAGTTGCGTGAGTTCCGACGGGAAGGTGAAGTCGGACTCACGTCGTGGAGGCATCTTGCTATTTTCAGAGGGGTGAGAATTAGAATAGAACAAGGGCCTAGAAAGAAAATCACTACCCATATGCAATGCACAAACATATCACACCAACACTCATTCATTTATTCAATCAATGTCAACATCGAGATACAAATCTCCATTCAAACCAAGCATCGACCTACGCGTTAACGAAAAAAATGAAGATACATGGGGGCATAACTAAAGTTGTCCTCAGAAATACATGGTGACGGAGCCTCCTCCAGTGGTGCTCTCCTCATAGTCATCATTGTCGCTGATGAAAGGAGCCAAGTCTCCCTCGGGGTGAAGATTTTCCCCCATGTCCATCTGTTCCTCCAGAGTTGCGATGCGAGTGTTTAGCTTGTCGATACTCTCTAAGAAATCCTTCACCTCATACTCATGCTCGTACTCGGCTTCCCGTAAGTTAGCTTCGAGGTCAATCTCACGGTTCATCAGATTCTTGATTGTCTTCGTATCTGCACGTACCCGAAGCTCCAAGGTCCTGACGTGCGTCTCCAAGGTCTGGATATAGGAAATGGTGGTGTCTGCAGTGGGAGTGGTTATGCTATTTCCATTGGCATCCCTGCGACAAACCACGCTGAGTCCTGGTGAAATGGTTCCACCTCTGTATTTCTCCTGAATACGTCCAAGGGCACGATGAATGGCCATGTCTCTTCCAAGTATCCAGTTGGGTGCCACAAACTTGAAGTCGATGGGTTCCTTCCGATTCCCAAAGGTCTTCCCTGGAATGTGCACCTCGATCCTGTAGCGTCTGTCTTGGGGAAAAGACATGTAGGAGTCCCGGTGATGCTCGGCAAAGCAATCCTCACGTCCCTGACGATCCTCATCAGCTCCTTGCCAAAGGTCATCGTTGCGTCAGGCTGGCAAAACTCCGTGATCAACACTGGGATGAAGGTGGCCATCTATAAGTTTTGAAATAATCGGAGGGAAGTCAGAAACGAGTAGATATTGTATAAGAATTTTAAAGACAAAAGGGAAATAAATCCTAAGGCTTTCCAATCCTAGAAGTTACGTCCTACGGTCAGCGTGTGCTCTGATACCATTTCTGTAGCGACCCGACCTGTAAGGTCGAATCTTCGGTGTTTCCGTACCATCCCAAGATCATGCTGGTACACACACGATACATCAATGTATATATCAAAGGGAAATCACACAACATTTATTAATCATAAATCTCATATCGAGTCCTTTATTACAATAAAGATTACAATAAAGTGGCTGAAGGCCAACTCATGAGAATATCTAAATCTTGCGGAAGCATCGAAGGTAGATGAGTCCATCTGACTCCAAGGGCATCTCACCGAGCGTAGAGCGTATCCTCACTCCTGGTTGGAAAAGTACTCTACAACATGATACGTTGCAGCCGTGTAGGTCAGCATATGGAATATGCCGGCAAAGTCACAAGAGAGGGGTGAAAAGATAACCATCTAATCTACATGCATATATGGCAGGTGGGGTAGTAAGTTTTTGCGTAAAGCCAATTTTCCTACATCAAGAGAGGGCTAAGCAAAATTATTACTAAGTTGGTTGATTAATGAGATGGTTCCACCAACCAATTCTCATACCCAAGTTATTAATACCCACATCATCATATTAATTGTGTTGAGGGTTCCGAAAGTTTCAGTTTCTTTGGCTCAAGTCGTCCATGACCGTGGACACGGCTAATCGATTAGGTTTGAGTACTCTGCAGAATTTTGCACACATTCCCCACAAGATTTGGTCGCCTCCGTTTGATTTTCTCGCACTTCAGGGTGTTTGAGAAACGTCTTCCAAAGGGTTTCCCTGCGACTCTGTCGGTGCCCATCCTTTCCTACCGTTCTTCTACATCTCGTAGCACTGCCTGTCAAGGGTCACCACGATATCCAACCAAGCCAGAGCCCATAATGACTTGTGGCTGTGCAGGTAAGCCTTGGGTCTTGAAGCATCCATCCATCTCTTTATGCCTGGGTGGACCTTTTTGTTGGAAATATGCCCTAGAGGCAATAATAAAATGGTTATTATTGTATTTCTTTGTTCATGATAATTTTCTATTGTTCATGCTATAATTGTGTTAACCGGAAACCGTAATACATGTGTGAATACATAGACCACAACATGTCCCTAGTGAGCCTCTAGTTGACTAGCTCGTTGATCAATAGATGGTCACGGTTTCATGACCATGGACATTGGATGTCGTTTATAACGGGATCACATCATTAGGAGAATGATGTGATGGACAAGACCCAATCCTAAGCATAGCACTAGGTCGTGTAGTTCGTTTGCTAAAGCTTTTCAATGTCAAGTATCGTTTCCTTAGACCATGAGATTGTGCAACTCCCGGATACCATAGGAATGCTTTGGGTGTGCCAAACGTCACAACGTAACTGGGTGGCTATAAAGGTGCACTACGGGTATCTCCGAAAGTGTCTATTGGGTTGGCACGAATCGAGACTGGGATTTGTCACTCCGTGTGACGGAGAGGTATCTCTGGGCCCACTCGGTAAGACATCATCATAATGAGCTCAATGTGACTAAGGAGTTAGTCATGGGATGATGTATTATGGAACGAGTAAAGAGACTTGCCGATAACGAGATTGAACAAGGTATAGAGATACCGACGATCGAATCTCGGGCAAGTATCATACCGATAGACAAAGGGAATTGTATACGGGGTTGATTGAATCCCCGACATCGTGGTTCATCTGATGAGATCATCATGGAGCATGTGGGAGCCAACATGGGTATCCAGATCCCGCTGTTGGTTATTGACCAGAGAGGTGTCTCGGTCATGTCTACGTGTCTCCCGAACCCGTAGGGTCTACACACTTAAGGTTCGATGACGCTAGGGTTATAGGGAAATGGTATACATGATTACTGAAGTTTGTTCGGAGTCCCGGATGATATCCCGAACGTCACGAGGAGCTCCAGAATGGTCCGGAGGTAAAGATTGATATATAGGAAGTCCAGTTTTGGTCACCGGAAAGTTTTCGGGCTCATCGGTAGTGTACCGGGAGTGCCGGGAGGGTGCCGGAGAACCCCAGGAGGGGTGTGACGACCAAAGGACCACATGGGCTGTTAGATAAAGTGTGCCAGCCCTTATTGGGCTGGGCAAGACTTTTTCTAAAGGCCCATGCGGCTAGGGATAAGAGATAGGGCCAAATTGGATCTAAAAGGAGGAGATCCACCTCCCTTGTGGGAGGTGGACTCTCCCTTTAAATCGGCCGAACCTCTCCTCTTTGGAGTAGAGGCCAAGCCAGCCCTCCACGTCCCTCCTCCTATATATACTTGAGGTTTTGGCTATTTTGAGACAAGATTTGATCTCTCTCTCTCACGGCGAAGCCCTACCTCTCTTCTTCCTCCTCCGCAGCGCTTAGGCGAAGCCCTGTCGGAATACCTTGCTACTCCACCACCACCACGCCGTCGTGCTGCTGTTGGAGCTCTTCCCCAACCTCTCCTTCCTCCTTGCTGGATCAAGGCGTAGGAGACGTCACCGGGCTGCACGTGTGTTGAACGCGGAGGCGCCGTTGTTCGGCGCTAAGATCGGAATCCACCGCGATCTAAATCGCTGCGAGTACGACTCCATCAACCGCGTTCTTGTAACGCTTCCGCTTAGCGATCTTCAAAGTTATGAAGATGCAATCTCTCCCCTCTCGTTGCTGGTTTCTCCATGGATAGATCTTGGTGATCGTAGAAATTTTTTTGATTTACTACTACGTCTCCCAACAGTGGTATCAGAGCTAGGTCTATGCGTAGAATCTATGCACGAGTATAACACAAAGCAGTTGTGGGCGTCGATTTTGTTAATTTGCTTACCACTACTAGTCTTATCTTGATTCGGCGGTATTGTGGGATGAAGCGGCCCGGACCGACTTTACACGTACGCTTACGTGAGACTGGTTCCACCGCCTGACATGCACTTGTTGCATAAGGTGGCTAGCGGGTGTCTATCTCTCCCACCTTAGTCGGATTGGATTCGATGAAAAGGGTCCTTATGAAGGGTAAATAGCAATTGGCATATCACGTTGTGGTTTTGGCGTAGGTAAGAAACGTTCTTGCTAGAAACCTATAGCAGCCACGTAAAAACTTGCAACTACAAATTAGAGGACGTCTAACTTGTTTTTGCAGCATATGCCTTGTGATGTGATATGGCCAAAGGATGTGATGTGATGCATTGTGATGTATGAGATTGATCATGTTCTTGTAATAGGATTCACGACTTGCATGTCCATGAGTATGACAACCGGCAGGAGCCATAGGAGTTGTCTTATTTTATTGTATGACCTGCGTGTCAATCATAAACGCCATGTAATTACTTTACTTTATTGCTAAACGTTAGACATAGTGATAGAAGTAATAGTTGGTGAGACAACTTCATGAAGACACAATGATGGAGATCATGATGATGGATATCATGGTGTCGTGCCGGTGACAGTGATGATCATGGTGCCCCGAAGATGGAGATCAAAGGAGCAAGATGATAATGGCCATATCATGTCACTATATTGATTGCATGTGATGTTTATCATGTTTACATCTTATTTGCCTAGAACGACGGTAGTAAATAAGATGATCTCTCACTAAAATTTCAAGAAAAGTGTTCACCCTAACTGTGCACCGTTGCTAAGGATCGTTGTTCCGAAGCACCACATGATGATCGGGTGTGATAGGTTCTAACGTTCACATACAACGGGTGTAAGCCAGATTTACACACGCAAAACACTTAGGTTGACTTGACGAGCCTAGTATGTACAGACATGGCCTCAGAACACGGAAGACCGAAAGGTCGAACATGAGTCGTATGGAAGATACGATCAACATGGAGATGTTCACCATGGATGACTAGTCCGTCTCACGTGATGATCGGACACGGGCTAGTTGACATGGATCATGTGTCACTTGGATGACTAGAGAGATGTCTATCTAAGTGGGAGTTCATTAAATAATTTGATTATGTGAACTTAATTATCATGAACTTAGTCTAAAATTATCTTTACAATCTATATTTTAGATCCAATGGCCAATGCGAATGTCACCCTCAATTTCAACGCGTTCCTAGAGAAAACCAAGCTGAAAGATGATGGAAGCAACTATGCGGACTGGGTCCGTGGCTTGAGGATCATCCTCATAGCTTCCAAGAAATTGTATGTCCTTGATGCACCACTAGGTGATCCACCACTTCTCCTAGCAGAGCAAGACGTTGCGAACGCTTGGCATTCTCGCTGCGATGATTACTCCATTGTTCAGTGCGGCATGCTTTACAGTTTAGAACCGGGGCTCCAAAAGCGTTTTGAGCAACACGGAGCATATGAGATGTTCCAAGAGCTGAAAGTGGTTTTCCAAGCTCATGCCCAGGTCGAGAGATATGACGTCTCCGACAAGTTCTTCAGCTCTAAGATGGAGGAGAATAGTTCTGTCAGTGAGCACATCCTCAAGATGTCTGGGCTACACAACCGCTTGACTCAGCTGGGAGTTAATCTTCTGGATGACTCGGTCATTGACAGAATCCTCCAGTCGCTTCCACCTAGCTACAAGAGCTTTGTGATGAACTACAACATGCAAGGGATGGAGAAGTCCATTCCTGAGTTGTACTCGATGCTGAAATCAGCCGAGGTCGAGATCAGAAAGGAGCATCAAGTGTTGATGGTAAATAAGACCACTAGTTTCAAGAAAGGCAAGGGTAAGAAGAACTTCAAGAAGGACAGCAAAGCTATTGTCGCGCCCGGTAAGCAAGTTGCCGGGAAGAAGAAGAACAAGCATGGACCCAAGCCTGAGACTGAGTGCTTTTACTGCAAGGGTACCGGTCACTGGAAGCGGAACTGCCCCAAGTACTTTGCGGATAAGAAGGACAGCAACATTAAAGGTATATGTGATATACTTGTTATTGATGTGTACCTAACCAGCGCTCGTAGTAGCTCCTGGGTATTTGATACCGGTGCAGTTGCTCACATTTGTAACTCCAAGCAGGAGCTGCGGAATAAGCGGAGGCTGACAAAGGACGAGGTGACGATGCGCATCGGGAATGGTTCCAATGTCGATGTGATCGCCGTCGGCACGCTACCTCTACATCTACCTTCGGGATTAGTGTTAAACCTTAATAATTGTTATTTAGTACCAGCTTTGAGCATGAACATTTTATCTGTATCTTGCTTGATGCGAGATGGCTACTCATTTAAATCTGAGAATAATGGTTGTTCATTTATATGAGAGAAATGTTTTATGGTCATGCCCCGTTGGTCAATGGTTTATTTTTGATGAATCTCGAACGTGATGTTACACATGTCCATAGTGTGAGTACCAAAAAGTGTAAGGTTGATAACGATAGTCCCACTTACATGTGGCACTGCCACCTTGGTCATATTGGTGTCAAACGTATGAAGAAGCTCCATACCGATGGACTTTTGGAGTCTCTTGATTTCGAATCATTTGACACGTGCGAACCATGCCTCATGGGCAAGATGACTAAGACTCCGTTCTCCAGAACAATGGAGCGAGCAACTGACTTGTTGGAAATAATACATACCGATGTATGCGGTCCAATGAGTGTCGAGGCTCGTGGTGGCTACCGTTATGTTCTCACCCTCACTAATGACTTGAGTAGATATGGGTATGTCTACTTAATGAAGCATAAGTCTAAAACTTTTGAAAGCTTCAAGGAATTTCAGAGTGAGGTAGAGAATCGATGTGACAGGAAGATAAAGTGCCTACGATCTGATCGTGGCGGAGAATATTTAAGTCACGAGTTTCGCACACACCTAAGGAAATGTGGAATTGTTTCACAACTCACACCGCCTGGCACACCTCAGCGAAATGGTGTGTTTGAACGTCGTAATCGCACTCTATTAGATATGGTATGATCTATGATGTCTCTTACCGACTTACCGCTATCATTTTGGGGATATGCATTAGAGACTGCCGCATTCACTTTAAATAGGGCACCGTCAAAATCCGTTGATACGACACCATATGAATTATGGTTTGGAAAGAAACCTAAGCTGTCGTTTCTAAAAGTTTGGGGATGCGATGCTTATGTGAAGAAAATTCAACCTGAGAAGCTCGAACCCAAAGCGGAAAAGTGCGTCTTCATAGGATATCCCAAAGAGACTATTGGGTATACCTTCTGCCTACGATCCGAGGGCAAAATCTTTGTTGCCAAGAATGGATCCTTTCTCGAGAAAGAGTTTCTCTCGAAAGAAGTAAGTGGGAGGAAAATAGAACTTGATGAGGTAATTGTACCTCCACTCGAACCGGAGAGTAGCGCAGCACAGGAAGTTGTTTCTATGGAGCCTACACCGGCTGGAGAGGAAGTTAATGATCATGAAACTTCAGATCAAGTTACTATTGAACGTCGAAGGTCCATTAGGACACGTTCCGCACCAGAGTGGTATGGCAACCCTGTCCTAGAGATCATGTTGTTAGACAACGGTGAACCTTCGAACTATGAAGAAGCGATGGCGGGCCCGGATTCCAACAAATGGCTTGAAGCCATGAAATCCGAGATAGGATCCATGTATGAGAACAAAGTATGGACTTTGGTGGACTTGCCTGATGATAAGCGAGCCATTGAAAATAAATGGATCTTTAAGAAGAAGACTGACACGGATGGTAATGTGACCGTCTATAAGGCTCGGCTTGTCGCTAAGGGTTATCGACAAGTTCAAGGAGTTGACTACGATGATACTTTCTCACCCGTAGCGATGCTGAAGTCTGTCCGAATCATGTTAGCAATTGCCGCATTTTATGATTATGAGATCTGGCAAATGGACGTCAAAAGGCATTCCTTAATGGCTTCCTCAAGGAAGAACTGTATATGATGCAGCCGGAAGGTTTTGTCGATCCTAAAGATGCTAACAAGGTATGCAAGCTCCAGCGCTCCATCTATGGGCTGGTGCAAGCATCTCGGAGTTGGAACATTCGCTTTAATGAAGTGATTAAAGCGTTTGGGTTTGTACAGGTTTATGGAGAACCCTGTATTTACAAGAAAGTGAGTGGGAGTTCTGTAGCATTTCTCGTATTATATGTGGATGACATACTGATAATGGGAAATGATATAGAACTCTTGGAAAGTGTAAAGGCCTACTTTAATAAGTGTTTTTCAAGGAAGGACCTTGGAGAAGCTGCTTACATATTAGGTATTAAGATCTATAGAGATAGATCGAGACGCCTCATAGGTCTTTCACAAAGCACATACCTTGAAAAGATATTGAAGAAGTTCAATATGGATCAGTCCAAGAAGGGGTTCTTGCCTGTGTTACAAGGTGTGAGATTGAGTACGACTCAATGCCCGACCACGGCAAAGGATAGAGAAGAGATGAGTGTCATCCCCTATGCTTCAGCCATAGGCTCTATTATGTATTCCATGCTGTGTAACAGACCTGATGTGAACCTTGCCATAAGTTTGGTAGGGAGGTACCAAAGTGATCCCGGAGCGGAACACTGGACAGCGGTCAAGAATATCCTGAAGTACCTAAAAAGGACAAAGGACATGTTTCTCGTATATAGAGGTGCCGAAGAGCTTGTCGTAAAGGGTTACGTCGATGCTAGCTTTGACACAGATCCGGACGACTCCAAGTCGCAAACCGGATACGTGTATATTTTGAACGGAGGGGCAGTAAGTTGGTGCAGCAGCAAGCAAAGCGTCATGGCGGCATCTACATGTGAAGCGGAGTACATAGCTGCTTCGGAAGCAGCAAAGGAAGGAGTCTGGATGAAGGAGTTCATCACCGACCTAGGAGTGATTCCAAGTGCGTCGGGCCCGATGACTCTATTCTGTGACAACACTGGAGCTATTGCCCTTGCGAAGGAGCCCAGGTTTCACAAGAAAACAAGACACATCAAGTGTCGCTTCAATTCCAACCGTGATTACATTTAGGAGGGAGATATAGATATTTGTAAAGTGCATACGGATTTGAATGTCGCAGATCCGTTGACTAAACCTCTCTCACGAGCAAAACATGATCAACACCAGAATGCTATGGGTGTTCGATTCATCACAATGTAACTAGATTATTGACTCTAGTGCAAGTGGGAGACTGTTGGAAATATGCCCTAGAGGCAATAATAAAATGGTTATTATTGTATTTCCTTGTTCATGATAATTGTCTATTGTTCATGCTATAATTGTGTTAACCGAAAACCGTAATACATGTGTGAATACATAGACCACAACATGTCCCTACTGAGCCTCTAGTTGACTAGCTCGTTGATCACTAGATGGTCATGCTTTCATGACCATGGACATTGGATGTCGTTGATAACAAGATCACATCATTAGGAGAATTATGTGATGGACAAGACCCAATCCTAAGCATAGCACTAGGTCGTGTAGTTCGTTTGCTAAAGCTTTTCAATTTCAAGTATCGTTTCCTTAGACCATGAGATTGTGCAACTCCCGGATACCATAGGAATGCTTTGGGTGTGCCAAACGTCACAACGTAACAGGGTGGCTATAAAGGTGCACTACGGGTATCTCCGAAAGTGTTTGTTGGGTTGGCACGAATCGAGACTGGGATTTGTCACTCCGTGTGACGGAGAGGTATCTCTGGGCCCACTCGGTAAGACATCATCATAATGAGCTCAATGTGACTAAGGAGTTAGTCACGGGATGATGTATTATGGAACAAGTAAAGAGACTTGCCGGTAACGATATTGAACAAGGTATAGAGATACCGACGATCGAATCTCGGGCAAGTATCACACCGATAGACAAAGGGAATTGTATACGGGATTGATTGAATCCCCGACATCATGGTTCATCCGATGAGATAATCGTGGAGCATGTGGGAGCCAACATGGGTATCCAGATCCTGCTGTTGGTTATTGACCAGAGAGGTGTCTCGGTCATGTCTACGTGTCTCCTGAACCCGTAGGGTCTACACACTTAAGGTTCGATGACGCTAGGGTTATAGGGAAATGGTATACGTGATTACCAAAGGTTGTTCGGAGTCTCGGATGATATCCCGAATGTCACGAGGAGCTCTGGAATGGTCCGGAGGTAAAGATTGATATATAGGAAGTCCAGTTTTGGTCACCGGAAAGTTTTCGGGCTCATCGGTAGTGTACCGGGAGTGTCGGGAGGGTGCCGGAGGACCCCGGGAGGGGTGTGACGACCAAAGGACCACATGGGCTGTTAGATAAAGTGTGCCATCCCTTATTGGGTTGGGAAAGACTTTTGCTAAAGGCCCATGCGGCTAGGGATAAGAGATAGGGCCAAAAAGGATTTAAAAGGAGGAGATCCACCTCCCTTGTGGGAGGTGGACTCTCCCTTTAAATCGACGGAACCTCTCCTCTTTGGAGTAGAGGCCAAGCCAGCCCTCCACATCCCTCCTCCTATATATACTTGAGGTTTTGGCTGTTTTGAGACAAGATTTGATCTCTCTCTCTCACGGCGAAGCCCTACCTCTCTTCTTCCTCCTCCGCAGCGCTTAGGCGAAGCCCTGTCGGAATACCTTGCTACTCCACCACCACCACGCCGTCGTGCTGCTGTTGGATCTCTTCCCCAACCTCTCCTTCCTCCTTGCTGGATCAAGGCGTAGGAGACGTCACCGGGCTACACGTGTGTTGAACGCGGAGGCACCGTTGTTCGGCGCTAAGATCGGAATCCACCGCGATCTGAATCGCTGCGAGTACGACTCCATCAACCGCGTTCTTGTAACGCTTCCGCTTAGCGATCTTCAAAGGTATGAAGATTCAATCTCTCCCCTCTCGTTGCTGGTTTCTCCATGGATAGATCTTGGTGATCGTAGAAATTTTTTTGATTTACTACTACGTCTCCCAACACTTTCTGCATGAATACTGGCACATCTCCAGCATCATCTAGGCTAACCACTGGTTTCTCCAGGGCGTCGTTCAACCATCATCCACCCAGAGGTAAGTTGAAAACTTGAAGTCTTGAAGACTTGATCACCATGTTGGTCTTGAAATTATTAACTCTCAACTCTCATGCATCACACAACCAACCCCGTCTACTAATAGCATAGCAAAATGTAAAACAATGTTTCCCGGGGCCAATGTGTCAAAGAGTTGAGGGGTACCTACCACATGATACTACAACAAGTAACCAAGTTTCCAATTTACCTACTTTGCATGCAATTGGGGAGATGGTAGAACTAATGCAATAAAAACATAGGTATACATGGTCAAAGTGACTTGCGTGATTGACGATCTTCGTACTCAAGGGACTTTAGGTAACTAGCTTCGCACTCCGGATGATCTAACGAATCAAACAAGAGCACTCAATAAGCATACAACAAAATATTGTAACTCACAAAAATCAGGAATGAACTAGTAATCACTCAAGACAAAACAAGGCACAATCAAAAGAAAAGGAGATCAACACATAGTTTGGGTTTTCTAAAGTTGATGGGTAAACTACTACTAATAACATAGAATTATTGGTATTAACAAAACAATAGTTTTCAGAAAAGAACAATAGAAATATTTTATTAATAAACAGAATTAAATCCATTTAAAGTTTTGTTAAGAAAAATCTTAGTAGGGTTTTAAAAGTTTTGATAAACACTACTACATGAAGTGGGCTAGAGTTTATTAACAATAGAGTGAAATAAACTACAATTTTATTAATAAAACAATTCTCCTAACAGAAAAGAATTTACTAAAACTTTTCTTAGAAAACAGAATTTAATTATCTAAAATTTATATAAAAAAATTTATTACTAACTAGTGTGTTTTAATCAAATTAAACCTAGTTGAAAAAGAGTAAAGATTCCTATAACAATATAGAAATAAACTCAGAAAATTATATTATTATTATCAGCAAGTAAAACACCTAATGTTTAAACAACAGAACCTACTAAAAACAACATATAACAATTCTGATTTGAACTAACTAAAACTAAATTATTTAAACTATACTAACCACTAGGAAGATTCTGTTTATAGTTAAAACACTAAACAAATCCATCCTAAAAATTCTCAAACTAAGCATGCTTATAGTCCTAACTAATACCAAGCAGTAGCAAAAAGATTCATACAAAAATCTATTTTAAAACTCTAGTTATTCAGATTTTAGTAATTTGAACAAATTTGATTAGATTCAAAATTTAAAGCTCAAATTTGAAGTCTAAACATACAGACATAAACTACATCAAAAATGTGAACTAATGCAAAAGGAATCAACTAAAAACACTAAATAGTTTAAAAGATATGATAAAAACAAAATCAGGATGCATTCTGTTTTCTAAATCAGAAAAGAAAAAGAAAAAACTAACGATCGGACAGGGGCTACGTGTCAGGTTCCTATTGGTCGAAAGAGCGTGCGTGCGGGTGTTTACTGACGGTTGACCGAACGTTAGAGGATACCGGTTCAGATTTAAATGGATCTAATCTCGTGCGTTGATCTACGATCGAACGGCTACGGAGTGGGAGGGAGAGCTCACAGAGAAGAGGTCGTCGGCGAGGGGGTTCTCCGGTGAGGCCGAGGCGACGAGGTTGTCGAGGGCGACGTTCCGGTGGTCGGGGGCGGTGTCCGAGGTGCTCAGGTGACGGCGGCAAGGCTCAAGAGTAGTCTGGTGGTGTCGGAGAGGGCTGGGGTGACGGAGACGACGGGCACGAGCTCGGGAAAGATCCGGTGGGGATCCGAACTCCGGCGAGTTCGTGTGGGGTGGTTCTGGTGAGGGCAGAGTGGGGCTTGGGGTGGAATGGACAGCGGCGAGCCGGGGCTATGTATAGGGCCAGGTGCGGGGTCGGGGGAGGGAGAGAGGAGGGAGATCCGGGAGAGAGATCTCCGACGACGGCGGCGCGCGCGAGAGGAAGGAGATGACCGCGGCGTCATCGGGATCGGGCGGTGGGGTCCGCTTGCCAGAGAGAGCGAGGGCGGCGTCTGCGCGTCGGTCGGCCGGTGAAAAGGAAAGTCGGAGCGGGCTTTAATAGCAGACGGGCCGGCCGGGCTTTTAAAGCTTTAAAAGCTTTCCTATTTTCAAATATTCAGCACAGTAAAACTCAGTTAATGCCTTTGATATAATTCCAAATATAGTAAAATTATATATCAAAATTAACATAAGAATAAATGACATTTATTGAACATTTTTATTCTGTCATTTGAATACTTTGAAAAAAAATATTTTTAGAAATGGCCTATTTGCTTTTAAATCCTTTTGCAAATATTTTTCAAAATACCCCCTGGTTTTTATAGCTCAAATAAATCACCAAGAAGTCCCTGGTGTGGAGTGTCATGTTCCTCCCTCTTATTTTGAACTTTTTCCAAGGTTTTCAAATAGGTGAAAGCAACATATTGAAAATAGAAAGGGACTTTCAGAAAGTCAGAAGAAGCATTTCAACTATTTCATACCTTCAAGCAATGATGCTGTGATGCATAGCTATATTTCATAACATTCCAAAATGAAATTTTGGGATGTTACAGTTGGTCCGGGCCGCTTCATCCCACAATACAGATGAATCAAGAAAAGACCAAGGGAGGAAGCAATATGAGCATCAACGCCCACAAACTCCTTTGTGTTCTACTCATGATCTCATCTATGCATAGACCTAGCTCTGATACCACTCTTGGGGAACATTGCAAGGGAAACAAAAAATTTGCTACGCACATGCAAGATCTATCCATGGTGATGAGCATCTACGAGAGGGAGAGTGGATCTACATACCCTTATAGATCGCTAAGTGGGAAGCGTTAAGAAACGCGGTTGATGTAGTCAACCGTCTTTGCGGTCCAAATCGCAAGCCGTCCCGCGATCCCATCACGATCCATCTCACGATCCAATCACGGTCCTTCCGATCTAGCGTCGAACGGATGGCACCTCCGCGTTGAGCACACGTACAGCTCGATGACGATCTCCACCTCCTTGATCCAGCAAGCGAGGGTGGAGAGGTAGATGAGTTCTCCGGTAGTACAACGGCATGGTGGCGGTGGTGGTGGAGCTGATCCGGCAGAGCTTCGCTAAGCTATACCGAACAGATCTAGAGGAGAAGCAATCTAGAGGAAGAGAGGGCAGCACGTGTCTTTTCAGGTTGGGCTACCCTCTCTCTACCTCCACTATATATGGGAGGAGAGGAGGAGGTGGGGCGCCCTAGATCCCATCTAGGGAGTGGCAGCCAAGGCAGAGGGGGCGCCCCCTAGGGAAACCCTAGGGTGGCTTGGTCCCCAAGTTACCTAGTGGCAGCCCCTTAGATGGGCTCCCCCACCCTTGGCCGAAGTGTACTAGGGTTTGGGTGGCGCCCAGACCCCTTGTGGGCTGGTGTGCCCCCTCCCCTTGGCCCATGAGGCTCCCCAACACTTTTCGGGGGGCCCCCGAAACACCTTTCGGTACTCCCAATCATAACCCGGTACCCCCAAAACGCTTCCGAGCTCTGATTCCCTTCGTCCTATATATCGATCTTCACCTCTGGACCATTATGGAGTTTCTCGTCACGTTCGGGATCTCATCCGGGACTCCAAACAACCTTTGGTCACCAACACATATAACTCAATACTACCGAAACATCACCGAACGTTAAGTGTGCGGACCCTACGGGTTCGAGGACTATGTAGACATGACCGAGACACCTCTACGATCAATAACCAATAGCGGGACCTGGATGCCCATATTGGTTCCTACATATTCTACGAATATCTTTATCGGTTGAACCTCTATGTCAAGGATCCGGTTAATCCCGTAGGATGTTCCCTTTGTTCTTCGGTATGTTACTTGCCCGAGATTCGATCGCCGGTATCTCTATACCTAGTTCAATCTCGTTACCGGCAAGTCTCTTTACTCGTTCTGTAATACAAGATCCCGTGGCTAACTCTTTAGTCACATTGCTTGCAAGGCTTATAGTGATGTTGTATTACTGAGTGGGCCCTGAGATACCTCTCCGTCACACGGAGTAACAAATCCCGGTCTTGATCCATGCCAACCTAACAGACACCCTCGGAGATACCTATAGAGCACCTTTATAGTCCCCCAATTACGTTGCGACTTTTGATACACACAAGGTACTCCTCCGGTGTCAGTGAGTTGCATGATCTCATGGTCATAGGAACAGATACTTGACATACAGAAAACTATAGCAATAAACTAAGACGATCATATGCTATGTTTATAGTTTGGGTCTTGTCCATCGCATCATTTTCCTAATGATGTGATCTCGTTATCAAATGACCTCTCATGTCCATGGCCAGGAAACTTTGACCATCTTTGATTAACGAGCTAGTCTATTAGAGGCATACTAGGGGTGTGGTGTTGTCTATGTATCCACACATGTATCCGAGTTTCCGATCAATACAATTCTTGCATGAATAATAAACGATTATCATGAACAAGGAAATATGATAAGAACTAATTTATTACTGCCTCTAGGGCATATTTCCAATAAGAAGTACATTGGAGGTCCCATCTAGGTCCTACATGACAATCCAAATAGATGGTCAAGAAAATCAATGACAATAAACACAAATCAAGGAGGTCAATGAAAGTCCAAGAAATTCCCCAAGAGCCCAAGCAAGCCACCTGACCAACAAAAGTTGAAGCGAGCCTTCATGGTCAATAAGTCAAAGGAAGGAGAACACATAAAATAATAAGTTAAAGACGAAGGGAAAGGAGAAAGAAAACCAGAGCCAAGAAAGGTGGAGTGAATCTCCACTTCATGAGCCACAACTCCTAACCTAGCCCAACTAGAGGTCCATGGGCCAAAGGACTAAAGATTACGTGTTCTGTTAGACTCTCCCACCACCTCTTTTCAAGGGTAATCCTTATCATTTGTCAAGGACTCTTAGGCTATATAAGACCCACCTATGCGCATGTAAATTATTCACTTCCTAATTGAGTAAAGTCAAGAGGACAATCATTATCCCCTTCTGTAGAGCTTAGGATCGACCGGGGGTGGGGAATCGATGTCCAAGGGACCTAGTAAGGCTCAGACTGGTGGGGAGTCATAGGTCTTTGAAAGAGGCGAGACTGTATGTGTTTCGTGCATCGAGCACCACTCTTGGGTCTCGGCGACCCTTCCTCATAAGACGTAGGTCGCACTCCGACAAGGTGACTAAACTTATTTAAAAAACATCGTATGACGACGTCGCTTGCAAGCGGTAATACAAATAGAATGATCTATGATGTAGACTCTCCTTTAGTAAAGAGATGTGGTTGTACTTTTACAATTTGTGCTATATTTCAAAACTAATTAGTATTGCAATTTGAAAGAACTGCATATTTCAATATCAAACACATTGCCCTAGTTTAATTTGCAACCCTGAACTTCCAAACCGGTTAGGACACAACCTCCAACTATCAATAATATTTGCTTTTCGCTCAGAGACCATTGTGAGATGGTTTTGACCTATTGATTGAGTTCCACCGTGTAGACCATCCAATCACCAAGCCACATCAACACATTTTTTTCATTTTGGCCAAATTTTGTCAAGAATAATAATCAAAGTTTCCACAAGAAATTCAGTAAAATCAAGCAAACAATACTTAGCATTCTTGGAGAGATTCAATTTTTTAAAAAATAATGCAAATTACCGTCAAATTTCAAAAAATTTGCCCAAAAGTTCCTTAAAAAATTCAAAAATCTTTTATTTCAAATTATTTTGGAAAAACTTATGTAAAATGAAAGAAAAATATTAAACATTCCGGGAAATTTTAAAAATAATTGCTTAGATAATGGAAATTACCGTGAAATTTCTTTTTCTCACCAAATATTTGCCAAATTTTGTGTTTTTTAATGAAAAAAACAGGAAAATAATACTTTTGGAAATGTTTACAAAATTCAATGAGAACTTCTATGTTTTTCAGAAATATTTGTGATTTTTGGTAGAAAAAGCAATTTGACGGTAATTTTCATTATTTGAAGCAAAACATCTTAACCTTTCCCAAAATGCGTAGTATTGTTTTATTGATTTACATAATTTTTTCAATTTTGATACTGCATTCTTGACAAATTTTTGGACAAAAAATAAAATTTGACGTAAGTTTTCATTATTTGAAGCAAATGATCTGAGCTTTCCCAGAATTCTAAGTATTGTTTGCTTGAATCCACAAATTCTTAAAAAACGAATTTTTGAATGGTCACAAAATTTGCCTGAAAATAAAAAAATGTGTTGACGTGGCTTGCTGACTGGACCATGAACGGATCGAAGACACCTCACAATGGCCTCAAGGGGTAAACGGTATTGATAGTTCGAAGTTGTGTCCTATCCGATTTTGATGTTCTAGGTTGTAACTTAAACTAGAGCATGAGCTTGAGACTGAAATATGTACTTTTCTCTTGCAATTTCGACTAATATGCTAACATGCTCTCCTAAACAAAAACTATGTATTAATCGACCGAAACATATACCGCAAGCGGCCACGTTCATGCATGCATATAGGCGCGCCCACATGGGCAGCTGGTCACCACGTCTGCATCACGCACATCTCGTCCGCACGACCACCAATCTTCCATGTTCAGCCCATGGGGCTTGGGTTGACTTGTCGATGTCAATGGAGATGACAACCTCCGACAGCTTGTTTGCTGACTAAAATTACTCCAGATTAGAACCGAGATCATATTATGATATAGTTCAGGTCTAAAGCATCAGGTGCTTCTTACTTTGCTGAGCATTTTAGCATTCTGATTGGATTGCAATAGAGACCCATAAAACACCAGAACCAGTGTACTACTCATGTCATGAAGAGCCTTCCAATGATTCCTCCCCTCGGCACTCTCCTCGCCGGAGTTCGCCGGAGCCGCCATGCCATTGCCAAGACCACACCTGTTTCCGCTCTCGCTGCCCTCCTTTTCCTCGCAGCCGCCACATTCTGGCTCCTCTTCCTCGGGCCTCTCCGTTCCCCGGACACCACCTCGTCGTCCGGCGCCAATACCCACGGCATGGGCGCCACCTCATGCGACACCACGTTGGGCGAGTGGGTCCGCGACACCGCCGGCGCACGGCCGCACTACACCAACGCGACGTGCGCCTTCATCCAGGACTATCAGAACTGCATGAAGCACGGCAGGCCCAGCCTCGATTTCCTGCAGTGGAGGTGGCGCCCCGACGGCGGCCCGGGCTGCGAGCTCGCGCGCTTCGACGCGGCGCGCTTCTTCCGGCTCGTCGGGGGCAAGTCGATCCTGTTCGTCGGGGACTCTCTGGCCAGCAGCCACGTCACCTCCCTCATGTGTACACTCTCGGAGGCGGAGATCCCGACGAGGCGGAGCGCCGATGGGTTCGAGCACTGGCGGTTCCCGGCGCACGACTTCGCCGTCTCCTTCTTCTGGACGCCGTTCCAGGTCCGGTGGCGCCTGACGAGCGGCCCGCCGGCGGCAGTCGGCCCCGACCGGCAGGGGGAGGTGTTCGCCGGCCCAAACGACCTCCACCTCGACGAGCCCGACGAGCGGTGGATGCTCGCGGCCAAGCAGCACGACTACGTGGTCGTGTCCGCGTCGCACTGGTTCGCACGCCCGGCCGTGTACTACCGCCGCGGCCGCGCCGTCGGCTGCCACGGCTGTAGCGCCACGGACGGCAACGTCACCGCGCTCCCGCCGCGGTACGCGCAGCGCGCGGCGTTCCGCACCGTGCTCCGGGCGCTCGCGGGCCTCGACGGATTCAAGGGGACGGCGATCCTGCGGACGGTGGCGCCGACGCACTACGCGAACGGCGGGTGGTTCGATGGCGGGGAGTGCCCGGACACGCAGCCGCTCGACCGGGACGCGACGGCGGACATGGCGGAGCCGGAGGGCGGGTTCTACAGGGCCCAGCTGGAGGAGTTCAGAGCGGCGGAGGAGGAGGCGAGGAAGAACGGCGTGCGGCTCAGGCTCATGGACGTGACCCGCATCATGCTGCGACGTCCGGACGGGCACCCCGACCGGTACGGACATGGCGCCGGCGACCACGGCGGCTTCGACGTCGACTGCCTGCACTGGTGCTTACCCGGGCCGATCGATGTGTGGAACGAGCTGCTGTTTCAGATCATGGCCGGTTAGACTCGTCAGGTTCCTGTCTGTTTTTGCATTGTTGCGCGCGAGTTTCTCGGTAACCTTACACGAGCATGAATTTTCGCCTAGCCTCACATGAACATCTATGTGAAATAGGTTCTTCAATTTTTCTCTCGGCTGTGCTGTGAGGTACAGCAGCCGACCAGTTGTGTCACTGTGTGATTTAACGCCGACTACATCACATTGCATCTATGACACGCTGAAATTTTAATTCAACTAGGCAGATGCCCGCGCATTGAAACGGAGGCATACATATTTTGATGGTTTCAACATTAATTATGTCTACCTTGTATGTTTTATGTTTACGATCCTCATGCACATCAAGCTACATGTTACAATAAATCCAAGGTCACTAGTCGATTATCCAAGAACTAAGCAATCATACGAGGCATGACATCAAGATTTGTTAATGAGGTTCATCGATATGACTATATTTACAGGGCATGACTACGGGCGCTCCTCCGCGTGACACCGTAACAATACCGCATCCCGTTCACCCGGCACACGCCGTCGGCTCCCCCTGCATGTCTGTACTATTGTGTTGACATAGATTACATCGTGTGTCTACCCTCACTATATATCCTGTCTAAACACAATACAACTCAGAGTCCAACTATAACCTACCTTGTACACTATATTTGACACAGCTCTACAAACTTCACCTTGACAAATATTATCCACCACATTGAATCTGTTTGTGTGTCAAACTTTCATGTACACTGGACTTGAGTTTATCCCATGAGTACCGTTGTTACTCTAAAGACTTCCTATGACAACACCTCCAACTTCTAGTCCCTTCTTTTCTTGACCACGGTCAATGCTCGAACGAAATTAAGTTTCACATTACTCTAGTTTGCGCTTTCAACTTTCTGAGTATTCGCTTAACACCATCACACACCGATCACTGACCTGCGTGAAAGTGAATAAACTCACATATTGGGTGTCACACCTAAGAGTTGCCTAAACTCAGCATCAGCGCTCTTCCTTGACCCCCTATCTCGAACTTGAAAGAATTTCACCGTTGCTTGTAGTCATCCCTGTTGCAAATATGCCCTACAGGCAATAAATAAAGTGTTTATTATTATATTTCCTTGTTCATGATAATCGTTTATTATCCATGATATAATTGTATTAATTGGAAACACATTACATGTGTGGGTAAATAGACAACACTCTGTCCCTAGTATACCTCTAGTGAACTAGTTCGTTGATCAAAGATGGTCAAGGTTTCCTGGCCATTGACATGAGATGTCATTTGATAACGGGATCGCATCATTGGGAGAATGATGTGATGGACAAGACCCAAACTACAAACGTAGCATATGATCGTGTCAGTTTATTGCTACTGTTTTCTGCATGTCAAGTATATGTTCCTATGACCATGAGATCATGCAACTCACGAACATCGGAGGAGTGTCTTGTGTGTATCAAACGTCGCAACGTAACTGGGTGACTATAAAGGTGCTCTACAGGTATCTCCGAGGGTGTCTGTTGAGTTGGCATGGATCAAGACTGGGATTTGTTACTCCGTGTGACGGAGAGGTATCACAGGGCCCACTCGGTAATACAACATCACAATAAGCCTTGCAAGCAATGTGACTAAGTGTTAGTTGCGGGATCTTGTATTACGGAACGGGTAAAGAGACTTGCCAATAACGAGGTTGAACTAGGTATGAAGATACCAACGATCGAATCTCGGGCAAGTAACATACCGAAGAACAAAGGGAACATCATACGGGATTAACTGAATCCTTGACATAAAGGTTCGACCGATAAAGATCTTCGTAGAATATGTAGGAACCAATATGGGCATCCAGGTCCTGCTATTGGTTATTGACCGTAGAGGTGTCTCGGTCATGTCTACATAGTTCTCGAACCCGCAGGGTCTGCACACTTAAGGTTTGGTGACATTTCGGTAGTATAGAGTTATGTATGGTGGTGACCGAAGGTTTTTCGGAGTCCCGGATGAGATCCCATACGTCACGAGGAGCCCCGGAATGGTCCGGAGGTAAAGATTCATATATAGGAAGTCCTGTTTTGGTTGCCGGAAAAGTTTCGGTCTCATCGGTAGTGTACCGAGAGTGCCGGTAGTGTACCGGGAGGCCTCCGGGAGGGGTATTTCGACCCAAGAGGCTTCATGGGCTGTGGGAGAGTGAATATCAACCCTTAGTGGGCTGGTGGAAACTCCCACACAAGGCCCATGTGGCTGGAGAAGAAAACCCAATAGGAAAAGATGGAAAAAAGGCAAAAAAAAAGGGAGCAATCCTAGTCCTGTTAGGATTGGAGGAGGAGTCCTCCTCTCCTAGTGGGTTCGGCCGAATCCAAGGAGCCTTGGCCCTTGCGACAAGGCTCTCCTCCTCTCCTCCTATATATACTGGTGGGTTTTAGGGTTTTGCACTAGTTTTTTCAGCCACGTGCTACTCGTTCCTCCAGTGCATAGTTTCTCCTCTAGATCGGATTTCTGCAGTGCTTAGGCGAAGCCCTGTCGGAATTGCTCCACCACCATCGCCGGAGTGCCGTCACGCTGCCGGAGAACTATTCTACCTCTCCGCTCTCTCTTGCTGGATCAAGACGGTGGAGATCGTCATCAAGCTGTACGTGTGCTGAACACGGAGGTGTCATCCGTTCGGCGCTAGATCGGAAGGATCGTGATCAAGCTCATGGGACGGATCGTGATCAAGTTCGTAGGACGGATAATGATCAAGTTCGTGGGACGGATCATGATTAAGTTCGTGGGATGGATCGTGATTAGATCGCGGGACGGATCGTGATTGGATCGCAGGACGCTCGACGATTTGGATCGCGAAGACGTTCGACTACACCAACCGTGTTTCTTAACGCTTCCCGCTTAGCGATCTACAAGGATACGTAGATCCACTCTTCCTCTCGTAGATGCTCATCACCATGGATAGATCTGCATGTGCGTAGGAAATTTTTTGTTTCCCATGCAACGTTCCCCAACAGTGGCATCATGAGCTAGGTCTATGTGTAGATGAGATCTCGAGTAGAACACAAAAGGTTTGTGGGCGTCGATGCTTAGATTGCTTCCTCCCTTGGTCGGATTTTGGTTCAGCGATATTGTGAGATGAAGCGGCCCGGACCAACATTAATCGTACGCTTACGAGAGACCGGTTCCCTCGACCGCAACTTGTTGCATAGATGGCTTGCGGGTGCCAGTTTCTCTCACTTTAGTTGGATCGGATTCGACAAAGGCGGTCCTTGAGAAGGTTGAAAAGCAACTAGTGTATCACCGTTGTGGTTTTGCATAGGTGAGAATGTTGGAAATATGCCCTAGAGGCAATAATAAATTAGTTATTATCATATTTCCTTGTTCATGATAATCATTTATTATCCATGCTATAATTGTATTGAATGGAAACACATTACATTTGTGGGTAAATAGACAACACACTGTCCCTAGTATGCCTCTAGTGAACTAGCTCGTTGATCAAAGATGGTTAAGGTTTCCTATCCATTGACATGTGATGTCATTTGATAACGGGATCACATCATTATGAGAATGATGTGATGGACAAGACCCAAACTACAAACGTAGCATATGATCTTGTCAGTTTATTGCTAATGTTTTCTGCATGTCAAAGTATGTGTTCCTATGTCCATGAGATCATTCAACTCACTGACATCGGAGGAGTACCTTGTGTGTATCAAACGTTGCAACGTAACTGGGTGACTATAAAGGTGCTCTACAGGTATCTCCGAGGGTGTCTATTGAGTTGGCATGGATCAAGACTGGGATTTGTTACTCCGTGTGACGGAGAGGTATCTCAGGGCCCACTCGGTAATACAACATCACAATAAGCCTTGCAAGCAATGTGACTAAGTGTTAGTCACGGGATCTTGTATTACGAAACGAGTAAAGAGACTTGCCGGTAACGAGGTTGAACTAGGTATGGAGATACCGACGATCGAATCTCGGGCAAGTAACATACCGAAGAACAAAGGGAACATCATACGGGATTAACTGAATCCTTGACATAGAGGTTCGACCGATAAAGATCTTCATACAATGTGTAGGAACCAATGTGGACATCCAGGTCCCGCCATTGGTTATTGACCGTAGAGGTGTCTCGGTCATGTCTACATAGTTCTCGAACCCGCAGGGTCTGCACACTTAAGGTTTGGTGACGTTTCGGTAGTATAGAGTTATATATGGTGGTGACCGAAGGTTGTTCGGAGTCCCGGATGAGATCCCGGATGTCACGAGGAGCTCCGGAATGGTCTGGAGGTAAAGATTCATATATAGGAAGTCCCATTTTGGTCGCCGGAAAAGTTTCGGGCTTATCGGTAGTGTACCGGGAGTGCCGGCAGTGTACCGGGAGACCTCCGGGAGGGGTATTTCGACCCAAGAGGCTTCATGGGCTGTGGGAAAGTAATAACCAGCCCTTAGTGGGATGGTGGAACAACCACAATAGGCCCATGAGGCTTGAAGAATGAAACCCAAAGGAAAAAGGTGGAAAAAAGGCAAAAAGGAGGAATCCTAGTCCTACTAGGAGTGGAGGAGGAGAGTCCTCCTCCACCTCCCACTTCGGCCGAAGCCTCCAAGGCTTGGAGGCAAGGCTGCCTCTCCTCCTCCCTCCCTCCTATATATACTAGTGGATTTCTAGGGTTTTGCACTAGTTTTTTCAGCCACGTGCAACCCTAATCTCTAGTGCATACTTTCTCCTCTAGATTGGATTTCTACAGTGCTTAGGCGAAGCCCTGCCGGAATTGCTCCACCACCATCGCCGGAGCGCCGTCAGGCTGCCGGAGAACTCTCCTTCCTCTCCACTCCCTCTTGCTGGATCAAGACGGTGGAGATCGTCATCAAGCTATACGTGTGCTGAACGCGGAGGTGCCGTCCATTCGGTACTAGATCGGAAGAATCGTGATCAAGTTCGTGGGACGGATCGTGATCAAGTTCGTGAAACGGATCATGGGACAGATCGTGATTGGATCGCGGGACGGATCGTGATTGGATCGCAGGACGCACGGCGATTTGGATCGCGAAGACGTTCGACTACACCAACCGCGTTTCTTAATGCTTCCTGCTTAGCGATCTACAAGGGTATGTAGATCCACTCTCCCTCTCGTAGATGCTCATCACCATGGATAGATCTGCGTGTGCGTAGGAAATTTTTTGTTTCCCATGCAACATTCCCCAACAGAGAATTGTTCTTGCTAGATACCCGTAGCATCCACGTAAAACATGCAACAACAATTAGAGGATGTCTAACTTGTTTTTGCAGGGTATGTTGTGATGTGATATGGCCAATTACATGATGTGATATATGTGATGTATGAGATGATCATGTGATGTATAGATTATCACGACTTGCATGTCGATGAGTACGGCAACCGGCAGGAGCCATAGGGTTGTCTTTAATTATTGTATGACCTTCGTGTCAATCATTAAGCGCTATCTAATGCTTTACTTTATCGCTAAATGGTAGCAATAGTAGTAGAAGCATGTTGGGCGCGATGACCCCGATGGCGACACATTGATGGAGATCAAGATGACGAAGATCATGGTGTCATGCCGGTGACGATGGAGATGATGCCGGTGCTTTCTAGATGGAGATCAAAAGCACAAGTTCATGGCCATATCATGTCGCTTATGAATTGCATGTGATGTTAATCCTTTTATGCACCTTGTTTTGCTTAGGACGACGGTAGCATTATAAGGTGATCCCTCACTTAAATTTCAAGATGAACTGTGTTCTCCCCGAGTGTGCACCGTTGCGAAAGTTCGTCGTGTCGAGACACCACGTGATGATCGGGTGTGATAGACTCTACGTTCACATACAACGGGTGCAAGCCAGTGTTGCACACACAGAACACTCGGGTTAAACTTGACGAGCCTAGCATGTACAGACATTGCCTCGGAACACAAGAGACCGAAAGGTCGAACATGAGTCATATAGTAGATATGATCAACATAATGATGTTCACCATTGAAGCCACCTCAACTCACGTGATGATCGGACTTGAGTTGGTGGATTTGAATCATGTGACACTCAGATGACCTGAGGGATGTCAATTTGAGTGGGAGCTTTAGTAATTTGATTAACTAAACTCATTATCTTGAACAATAGTCTAAGTAAACTTTGCATTTTTATGTTGTAGATCAATGGCTCGCGCAGTAGCACCCCTTAATTTGAATGCGTTCCTAGAGAAAGCTAAGTTGAAAGATGATGGAAGTAACTTTGTTGATTGGGCCCGTAATCTGAGGATTATCCTCACGGCTTCATAGAAACCATATGTCCTTGATGCACCGCTTGGTGACCAACCAGAAGACATGACCTCTGAAGACGTTAAGAACGCTTGGGAGGCACGTACTGGAGATTACTCAATAGTTCGGTGTGCAATATTGTATGGCTTAGAACCGGTACTTCAAAGACGTTTTGAACGTCATGGAGCATATGAGATGTTCCAAGAGTTGAAGTTTATCTTTCAGAAGAATGCCCAGATCGAGAGGTATGAAACCTCCGATAAGTTCTATGCTTGCAAGATGGAGGAGAACGGGTCTATCAGTGAACATATACTCAGAATGTCTGGGTATTTAACTCGTCTAGCGGAGTTGGGAATTGCCCTTCCGCCAGAGGCGATCACTGACAGAGTTCTTCAATCACTGCCACCTAGTTACAAGAGCTTTGTGATGAACTATAACATGCACGGGATGAACAAGTCAGTCGTCGAGCTGTTTGTGATGCTAAAAGTCGCTGAGTCTGAAATCTAGAAAGAACATCAAGTGTTGATGGTCAATAAAACCACTAGTTTCAAGAAAAATGGCAAGGTCAAGGTCAAGGGCAAGAAGGGTAAAACCAATAAGGATGGCAAAGCAGTTGCTACTCCTGTAATGAAGCCCAAGCATGGACCCAAGCCAGAAACTGAGTGCTTTCATTGCAAGGGAACTGGTCACTAGAAGCGGAACTGCCCCAAGTACCTGGCTGACAAGAAGGCGGCCAATGATAAACAAGGTATATATGATATACATGTTATTGATGTGTACCTTACTAGCTCTCGTAGTAGTGCTTGGGTATTTGATACCGGTTCGGTTGCTCACATTTGCAACTCAAAGCAGGAACTACGGAATAAACGAAGGCTGGCAAAGGACGAAGTGACGGTGCGCGTGGGAAATGGTTCCAAGGTTGATGTGATCGCCGCCGGCACGCTCTCTCTTCGATTACCATCGGGATTAGTGATGAACCTGAATAATTGTTATTTAGTGCATGCGTTAAGCATGAACATTATATCTGGATCTTGTTTATTGCGAGACAGTTACTCATTTAAATTAGAGAATAAAGGTTGCTCTATTTATATGAGTAATATCTTTTATGGTCATGCACCCAATGTTAGGGGTTTATTCATATTGAATCTTGATAGTGATGACACACATGTTCATAACATTGATGCCAAAAGATGTAGAGTTGACAATGATAGTACCACGTTCTTGTGGCACTGCCGTTTAGGTCATATTGGTGTAAAACGCATGAGGAAGCTCCATGCTGATGGACTTTTGGAGTCACTTGATTTTGAATCACTTGACACATGTGAACCATGCCTCATGGGCAAGATGACTAAAACGCCGTTCTCTGGAACAATGGAAAGGGCGAGTGACTTATTGGAAATCATACATACTGATGTGTGCGGTCCAATGAATGTTACAGCGCATGGTGGATATTGTTATTTTCTCACCTTCACTGATGACTTAAGTAGATATGGGTATATTTACTTGATGAAACACAAGTCTGAAACGTTTGAAAAGTTCAAGCAATTTCAGAGTGAAGTTGAGAATCATCATAACAAGAAGATTAAATTCCTGTGATCTGATCGAGGAGGTGAATATCTGAGTTATGAGTTTGGCAGTCACTTAAGACAGTGTGGAATTGTTTCACAGTTGACACCGCCCGGAACACCACAGCGTAATGGTGTGTCCGAACATCGTAATTGAACCTTATTAGATATGGTGCGTTCTATGATGTCTCTTGCTGATTTGCCACTATCGTTTTGGGGTTATGCATTAGAGATAGCTGCATTCACTTTAAATAGGGCACCATCGAAATCCGTTGAGACAACGCCATATGAACTGTGGTTTGGCAAGAGGCCAAAGTTGTCGTTTCTTAAAGTTTGGGGATGTGATGCTTATGTCAAAAAGCTTCAGCCTGAAAAGCTGGAACCCAAAGCGGAAAAATGCGTCTTCATAGGATACCCGAAAGAGACAGTCGGGTATACCTTCTATCTCAGATCCGAAGGCAAAGTGTTTGTCGCTAAGAACGGAACATTTCTTGAGAAAGAGTTTCTCTCGGAAGAATTGAGTGGGAGGAAAATAGAGCTTGATGAGGTTATTGAACCTTTACTTCAACCAGAAAGTAGCGCAACGCAGAAAGATGTTTCTGTGGAACCTACGACGGTAGAAGAGGAAGTTAATGATGATGATCATGAAGCTTCAGATCAAGCTACTATTGAACCTCGTAGGTCGACAAGGCCGCGTACTACTCCTGAGTGGTACGACAACCCTGTCTTGGAGGTCATGTTGTTGGACAACAATGAACCTACGAGCTATGGAGGAGCAGTGATGGGCCCGGATTCCGAGAAATGGTTAGAGGCCATGAAATCCGAGATGGGATCCATGTATGAAAACAAAGTATGGACTTTGGAAGTATTACCTGAAGGGCGAAAGGCCATTCAGAACAAATGGATCTTTAAGAAGAAGATAGACGCGGACGGTAATGTCACCGTCTATAAAGCTTGACTTATGGCAAAGG
This sequence comes from Hordeum marinum, assembly GCA_022496015.1. NCBI lineage: Eukaryota > Viridiplantae > Streptophyta > Magnoliopsida > Poales > Poaceae > Hordeum > Hordeum marinum. The sequence continues at coordinate 154,623,036 of CM039678.1, forward strand.
ATTTTTCACAGGTTCAAGGAGTTGACTACGATGAGACCTTCTCACCCGTAGCGATGCTTAAGTCTGTCAGAATCATGTTGGCAATAGCTGCTTATTTTGACTATGAAATTTGGCAGATGGATGTCAAAACAGCGTCCTCAACGGTTTCCTTGAGGAAGAGTTGTATATGATGCAACCAGAAGGTTTTGTCGATCAGAAGAATGCTGACAAAGTTTGCAAACTCCAGTGATCCATTTATGGGCTGGTGCAAGCATCTCGGAGTTGGAATAAGTGTTTTGATGAGGTGATCAAAGCGTTTGAGTTTATACAAGTTTATGGAGAAGCTTGTATTTACAAGAAAGTGAGTGGGAGCTCTATAGCGTTTATAATATTATATGTGGATGACATATTGCTGATTGGAAACAATATAGAAATGCTGGAAAGCGTGAAGGAATATTTAAACAAGAGTTTTTCAATGAAGGATCTAGGAGAAGCTGCTTTCATATTAGGCATTAAGATCTATAGAGATAGATCGAGACGCTTAATAGCACTTTCACAGAGCACATACCTTGATAAAGTTTTGAAGAAGTTCAAAATGGATCAGTCCAAGAAGGGGTTCTTGCCTGTGTTACAAGGTGTCAAGTTGAGTAATACTCAATGCCCAATGACTGCAGAAGATAGAGAAAAGATGAGTGTCATCCCCTATGCTTCAGCCATAGGCTCTATCATGTATGCAATACTGTGCACAAGACCGGATGTCAGCCTTGCCATAAGTATGGCCGGAAGGTTTCAAAGTGATCCTGGAATGGAATACTGGGCAGCGGTCAAGAATATCCTTAAGTACTTGAAAAGGACTAAGGAAATGTTTCTCGTTTATGGAGGTGATGAAGAGCTCGTCGTAAAGGGTTACGTCGATGCAAGCTTTGACACTGATCCGGATGACTCTAAGTCACAAACCGGATACGTATTTATTCTTAACGGGGGAGCGGTAAGCTGGTGCAGTTCCAAGCAAAGCGTGGTAGCCGATTCTACATGTGAAGCGGAGTACATCGCAGCCTCGGAGGCGTCGAAGGAAGGTGTCTGGATGAAGCAGTTCATGATAGATCTTGGAGTAGTGCCCAGTGCACTTAATCCAATAAACATGTTCTGTGACAACACTGGTGCCATTACTCTGGCCAAGGAACCAAGGTTTCACAAGAGGACCAGACACATAAACCGATGCTTCAACTACATCCGCGATTACATCGAGGAGAAGGACATGAATATTTGCAAAGTGCACATGGATCTGAATGTTGCAGACCCGTTGACTAAACCTCTTCCAAGGGCTAAACATGATAAACACCAAAACTGCATGGGTGTTCGATCCATTACAATGTAAATCACATAGTGATGTGAGCTAGATTATTGACTCTAGTGCAAGTGGGAGACTGTTGGAAATATGCCCTAGAGGCAATATATTTCCTTGTTCATGATAATTGTTTATTATCCATGCTATAATTGTATTAATTGGAAACACATTACGTGTGTGGGTAAATAGACAACACTCTGTCCCTAGTATGCCTCTAGTGAACTAGTTCGTTGATCAAAGATGGTCAAGGTTTCCTGGCCATTGACATGAGATGTCATTTGATAATGGGATCTCATCATTGGGAGAATGATGTGATGGACAAGACCCAGACTACAAACGTAGCATATGATCGTGTCAGTTTATTGCTACTGTTTTCTGCATGTCAAGTATATGTTCCTATGACCATGAGATCATGCAACTCACGAACATCGGAGGAGTGCCTTGTGTGTATCAAACGTCGCAACGTAACTGGATGACTATAAAGGTGCTCTATAGGTATCTCCGAGGGTGTCTGTTGAGTTGGCATGGATCAAGACTGGGATTTATTACTTCGTGTGACGGAGAGGTATCTCAGGGCCCACTCGGTAATACAACATCACAATAAGCCTTGCAAGCAATGTGACTAAGTGTTAGTTGCGGGATCTTGTATTACGAAATTATTAAAGAGACTTGCCAATAACGAGGTTGAACTAGGTATGGAGATACCGACGATCGAATCTCGAGCAAGTAACATACCGAAGAACAAAGGGAACATCATAGGGGATTAACTGAATCCTTGACATAGAGGTTCGACCGATAAAGATCTTCATAGAATATGTAGGAACCAATATGGGCATCCAGGTCCCGCTATTGGTTATTGACCGTAGAGGTGTCTCGCTCATGTCTACATAGTTCTCGAACCCGCAGGGTCTGCACACTTAAGGTTTGGTGACGTTTCGGTAGTATAGAGTTATGTATGGTGGTGACCGAAGGTTGTTTGGATTCCCGGATGAGATCTCGGACGTCACGAGGAGCTCCGGAATGGTCTGGAGAAGTCCTGTTTTGGTCGTCGGAAAAGTTTCGGGCTCATCGGTAGTGTCCCGGGAGTGCCGGTAGTGTACCGGGAGGCCTCTGGGAGGGGTATTTCGACCCAAAAGGCTTCATAGGCTGTGGGAGAGTGAGTATCAGCCCTTAGTGGGCTGGTGGAAACTCCCACACAAGGCCCATGTGGCTGGAGAAGAAAACCCAATAGGAAAAGGTGGGAAAAAAGGCAAAAAAAAAAGGAGCAATCCCAGTCCTACTAGGATTGGAGTCCTCCTCCTCCTCTCCTAGTGGGTTTGGCCAAATCCGAGGAGCCTTGGCCCTTGCGCCAAGGCTCTCCTCCTCTCCTCCTATATATACTGGTGGGTTTTAGGGTTTTGCACTAGTTTTTTCAGCCACGTGCTACCTGTTCCTCTAGTGCATAGTTTCTCCTCTAGATTGGATTTCTGCAGTGCTTAGGCGAAGCCCTGCCGGAATTGCTCCACCACCATCGTCGGAGCGCCGTCACGCTGCCAGATAACTCTTCTACCTCTCCGCTCTCTCTTGCTAGATCAAGACGGTGGAGATCGTCATCAAGCTATACGTGTGCTGAACGCGGAGGTGTCGTCCGTTCGGCGCTAGATCGGAAGGATCATGATCAAGCTCGTGGGACGGATCGTGATCAAGTTCATGGGACGGATCATGATCAAGTTCGTGGGACAGATCGTGATCAAGTTCGTGGGATGGATCTTGATTAGATCGCGGGATGGATCGTGATTGGATCGCGGGACGCTCGGCGATTTGGAACGCGAAGACGTTCGACTACACCAACCATGTTTCTTAACGCTTCCCGCTTAGCAATCTATAAGGGTACGTAGATCCACTCTCCCTCTCGTAGATGCTCATCACCATGGATAGATCTGCGTGTGCGTAGGATTTTTTTCCCATGCAATGTTCCCCAACAATCCCAAGTCAAATTCGCAGTTGTCTCACCGCATGTATGACCACCAGAGCTCTGGCCCGTCTTCATGACCCGTGCGTACCGCATGCCTCGCCGCTATTATCGCGTCGAGCCTCCGTTGTCCCAGTCGAGTCTCAAGGGTCGCGAACCCACACCACTCAACCCCCTCTGCTGATTACCATCGATCATCGTCGACCGATGACGAGTTTCACGTTTCCATCAGACCACCAGGCTCCAGTCCGAACTATGTGTCACTCGCTTTTTCCCGCTAAATAGGTTGTGATTCTCCGAATCCTTACACCGTAGCCCCTCAATCCAACTCCACCTTCAACATGACTCCATGGTAGATGATCAGTCCACCCTCGCGCCCCATCGACTTCAAGCTCCCATGTGCACCGTCTTGAATCAACTCCGCGCCATAGTCTTGTCGAAGCCACACAAGTCTCGGGCTTGTGCCACGTGTTTCCATGCCCAGAAGTCAATCACCATCAGCATCATGCTCCTATGCCGTCATCGCCGATCCCATCACTGTCTTCTGTATCAACCGACTCACGTCGACCCATCAGATTGTTCAGTCTAACCCAGCCGAACTTGTCCAACTGCATGACACGCTAGAGGCTTCCAAATCGTCTTCTGTGAATTTCCATCTATCACATGATAATTTCATTTTAGCTGGCTTGGCTTCCTGCAATAACACCTTCAAGCATCCTTGTTGTGCTAACAATTTTTTCATCCTTGTGTGCCATAACCCAAAGCTTTCAATTTCGTCGAACTTTTTCACCTCAAACCTGATACCCGTTGACGTCATGGTTCTTTAGGCCATTCCCGGTGCTCCATGTTGAACGGGTGCTAAGCATGCCACATAAGCAAAAAAATGACATGGCATAACAATTAAGGAGAAAAAAGAGCACTTTGGTGACCCTAGAAAGAACCAATGTCATGCACGTGAACCTAGACAAACCACTTAAATGAAAGAAGATGACCAGTATATGAAAGAGTTTAAGTGCTAAATCATTAAATAAAATGAGCTTAGCTACGAAAGTTAAGCACCGATGTATTGAGGAGTTGAGTTGCTAAGCTATTTAATGCTCTTAGCACCATGTCTAAACATCTTTGCATTGGGAGCAGCCTTATATGGCTAACCCTGCAAGAAATTACTAAGCTCACGATGCCCTAAGTACACGTAACAAAGCTCTGAGTACTAGTAATACTCCCTCCGTCTCGGTGTATAAGTCATCTTACGAAAATCAGATTTTCCCAAAACACTAAGGCATGGTGCATTAATTTTCACCTCGTTTCTTGTTTCTTAACATGAATAAATGAATCAACCAATAAAAAAAGTAGGATGTGGATGTTTTTAATGACTTGAGACTAGTTAGCACCGCATGCATTGGTCAATTCATTGCATGTGATGATATTAATTAGCAAATTAACATTAATTTCTCTCGTTTTTCTCTCCATTTTGGTCACGGTGCATAACCTAAGGCTGGTTATAATAAGAGTATCATAGATAGTATCATGCATGTCAACTAGGTAATTCTGATGAGATGACATAGCATTAAATGAAGGAAGAGAGAGTTGCGTATCATATCATGAAACCATATCATATTAAATGTTGTATTACTATGTGTCATGAATAATCTCATGATACTAACATATGATACTATGCATTAAGAATATAATATTATACACTAGTATCATATATATGATAATAGTATATAATACTCCCCATTACAACCAAACCGAAACAAAGGGAGTAGCAAACCAACAAAAGTTACTCTTGACGTTCACGCCGTGTGGCTTCTGTCCTGACTCAACTTCCGATGCTAAACTATTTGCTTTGTCAATGCCCCTGCTAATTCCGATGGATACCAATGTGATGGTTTTTTCTTCTTTCCATGTCGTATATGGGAGGCCGCTGCCTCTTTCCATGTCGTATACGAGAGGCCGCTGTCTCCAGGTATTCGGTCCCGATCTTTTTTATCAAAACAAATTATCCACGGTGTCTGTACGCATACGCCACGAGTCGTCCACGCATGTACCTGCGCGAGACGCGCACTTGCGCCGCCAGATGCTCGCCCGATTGCTCCATCCGATCGGATCGCCGCACGTCCATGCCGTTGCACGCGCATACGAGCCTTCTGTTGATCCGACGCCTTTGCAACTCGCCGTCGCCGACGCACCCATCACGCGACTGTTTCTTCATCCTCTAGACCAACGCTAACATAACTTCCAAACAACCTATCTCATGATACTATTTGTTATAATAAATTCAAGGTCATCGGCCGATTATTCAAGGACCAAACAATCACACGAGACATGACATCAAGATTTGTTAACAAGATTCATCGATATGGCTACATCTACAGGACATGACTACGAGTGTTACTTTTCGTGACACCGTCACAATACCGTATCCCGTCCGCCCTAGGCACCGGCGTACGCCGCCGGCTTCCCTTGCGTGGCTGTGCTATTATGTTGGCATAGGTTACATCATGTGTCTATCCATGTCTAAACACAATACGACAAAGAGTCTAACTATAACCTACCTTGTATACTATGTTCGACGCAACTCTAACACTATATTTCTTCTTCTTCTTTCATTCTTTTTGCTTATCCCTCTCATCCACGTTAAGCAATGCAATCACCAACGCAATATAACAGTTTATGCCCCCATGACCAGGTTGTCATTGTTGGTGATGTTGGCGACAGCGAGGCCCATTAAGGCCAATCGGTTTCCAGTGCTTTGATCTCCAGTAGTGATCATTGTGGCCGCGGCTTGGGTGCATTTCATCAACACCACATTCACCGCCAACTAATTCATGTTCGTCTTATCCTCCTACTCAAGTACTCATCATCAGATCACCGCACTAATTAATCCCAACCCTCCAGTCTGAGAATCTTTATCTTTACCTAATAATAAAGCAATTAATGCTTCTGGTCGTCCGTCATTAATATTACCCTCAAAGTTAACATAAATTACCCACTATGTCACTCATAAGTAAAGAAAACGCTTTGATTTTTTTAAAAGTCGATGTCTTTTACCTTATTTCATAAAGATGATACTATAGTAGAATGGATGGACGAGCATCGTAGTGGCTGAGGCATAGGTCTTCTCCCCAGGAGAGCAGGGTTCGACCCCATCTCTCTCACACACCTTTTCGTTTTCCTTTTCTCACGAAGCGCCCTCCCCCCCCCCCCTTTCTTTGAGCGAACGAAGCGCCCTCTCCTATGTGTGCGTTATGAGCCGGGCAGGCCCATGTGCGGGGCTAAACTCTTCTATTTTTTTTATTTCGTTTTTTTTTGTTTTCTCATTCTGTTCTCTTCCTTATTTATATCAATTTGGGATTACAAATATGGTGATTTTTAAAGAAATGTTTGAGAAATCATAAAATGTACATGATTTTTTAGGAAATTATAAAAGTTTCGTAGATTCAAAATATATTGGTGTATTTGTAAAACTGTCCACAAATTACAAAATAAAATCACAGTTTGAAAAAAAATAGTCAGGAAATAAAATCATGTTCATGATTTTGAGAAAATGATCGTGTGTTCAAAACATATTCGGGAATCTGAAAAATGTGTCCATCAAATTTTAGAAAATGTTCAACAAAAGTAAAAAAACACAAATTTTAAAATTTGTTCCCCAATTTTAAAAAAAAGTTCAACGATCCAAAAAATGTTTGCTGAGTCAAAAAATGCTCATGAATTCAAAAACTTTTCATGCGTTTCAGAAAATGTTCGTACACAAAACTAATGTTTGTGATTTTTTTTGATAAAATCCAAAATTTCAAGAAAAAGGCGTTTCAAAACCTGTTCACCGATTCGGTGTCTTTTATGTCTAGGATTTGATTAGATTTTCAAAAGTCTTTGTATGTCTAGACGTTGGGAGTAGTTCGTGATCGATGACATTTGTTTTTAAAGTTTTAAAATATTCCCTCGCGCAACATAATGACATGTGTGGTGTGCAGTGGCAAGCTCATAGCCTTGGGATTTAGCACTTTGAATGCATTATGATCACATGAACATCGTGACCATCATCAGCGAGGGTGAGAGAGAAAGTTAAGTAGCAACATGATGAGCCACCATGTTAAAATAAAAGATGCTCATATGCGGGGGTATTGAGTCAATCCTCAAAAAAAATGATTACGCTTATTTGGCTAGCCCATAATATATTTTTTCTCCCGGGCATATTTGCTAGTTACTTCATAATTAGGAACAACGTCACACACACCCTCTCCTCCCCACTCCCGTGGTTGTGCCAAAAATGTGAAGTCGTTTTATCAAATTTGATTCCCTTAACAGCCTTAAGCCAGCTTCAGTCACAGCTTATCACCGTCTATAAGGGCTCGAGATTATGAGGATGTTTCTTTACCTTCTAAAATAAATCTAAATTGACGATGGTACTACATATTACTTTTTTGCTATATGGAACTTGGTATTGATATTAGTATTATTACCGCGATGGCATAAGTGCACACCATGTATATTATCAAAATAATCACAAGAAAGGGCATACATGAGTGTCAACCTAAATATAATCATGTACGCAAAAACAATATTTTGGTATGGTCAGACAAACTGACGGAACTAATTTCACATGCAAGAAAATAGGCCTTTGCTGATGTGCACCCGAACAATATGTAAAGAGGACTATTTTCAGAAGAGAAAAATGGCCTAACAATTGTGTGTTGGAAGCAATGTTTGAGGCACCCCCTCCATCTCATAATATAAGATGTTATTACATTCAGTATATGAGTGTATTGGATGCGATAACATCTTATATTATCAGACGGAGGAAGTACCTCCAAGAGGTCGATCTTGATGTCATAAGTCTCCTAGACCTAGAACATGCACTTAGGCATTGATATGCAATCCCGTCCATGCACCCTCAATAGTGACTTGCACAGAGCACCATGGCTAGGAATTATATCTGAACAGATGACCGGTATTACAAAGAAAAAAAAAGCTCCAACAGAAGTGCATGTGCTCGGTAAACAGATCCATACCTTCATGGCATCGTTGCATAGAGACCGAAGTCTATGTACAGCTACGGATGAGGGGCAGTCATGGTGGGCAGGGTCTACTACGAGTGCAGATCTACGTCGTGACCCCGTGTAGGAGACCATGCATGAATTGAATGCATATTCTATTTTATTGAGTTTGTGATTGTTTACAGACCATGGGCTTTTTGAGTTATTATAGTTATTACCATACTTGCATTGATTGTGCTACCAAAGATTTATTGGGTTCCGCAAAAAAAGATTTATTGGGTTTGTATGGTCAAATGAAAATTGTTGTAAATAGAAACCAAGAGGGCAGGAAACCGGTGGAAGGAGGAGGAAATTCGGTGGAGGGGTGAGGATATGATACTGGGAGGGATGGACGATGGGGTGGCACAACGTAAGACGAGAGAGGGAACCTTAGGTATTTTTTCGGTAGTACTAGAATACTCATCATGTTCGTGGCTCAAGCAATTCCTACATATGTGATGAGTGTTTTTAAGCTTTCACTATCCCTTTGTGATGATCTAACCAAAATGTTGAGGTAGTACCGGAGAGGGTGGAAAAGGGAAGAAAGAATATTGCATGGCTTGCTTGGGATAAGATGATTCTCCCAAAACAAAAAGGAGGACTGGGATTCAAAAATATGAGGGCTTTCAATCAGGCTCTTTACTCGATCATCCTGGTAGCCTTTGTGCACATCTTCTAAAAGCAAGGTTACACTAATTAAAACCTCATGGATTCAATGTTCTCTAGGAATCCCTCGGCAATGTGGAAAGGCATTGAACATGACCTAGTTCTTTTGAAGAAAGACCTCATTTGGCGTGTTTGTAATGGCAGCTCCATCCGGACTTGGAGGGACCCATGGATTCCAAAGGGCTCACCGTTTCGTTCTATAACACCTAAGTGTCAATGTAGATTGAATATGGTCTATGATTTTTTAATGTGAATGGTACATGGAACTACATTCTTCTGAATCATTATTTCTACCAAACAAATGTGTTGGTCATCCGTCAAATACGAACATCCCCTAGGCAGCACGAGGACTTTGTGGCATGGCAGCCTGATCCTAAAGGTATTTCAACGTTCCTTCCTCTTATAGACTTGCTATGGAGGATCATGAAGCCTTGTTCGTGCCAAAAGCATCTGGTTCGCTTCATGATGGTCACTGAAAGCTTTGGGATTTAATTTGGCATGCGTTTGTTCCCCGTCGGATGTGTGTCAATGCATGGAAGGTGGTGTCAAGGGCTTTAGCCATGCTAAAGTGCAAGCAAAAGAGGCATATGGTGCAGTGCTCAACATGCAGGATCTACTAAAAGGAAGACAAAGGTGCATGTCATGCTCTTGTTACATGCGATAACACGGTTATTCTTTGGGATCGATACATAAAGTGTGGCATATTCCTAGGAAAGAGCAACGGTTGCACCCATGACATGAATGGTTGTTAAACTCCTTGTCATTATATTCTTTGGATGTCTATGACGTGCTCTTGATGCTTATTTGAAGAATATGGAACATGAAAATGATTTGATGCACGAGAAAGAAGTTTCACGAATTGAAGTGTCAAAGAACTTTCTCTATCAAGGAAATTGTAGAAGCCAAATCTCCTATGGTGGACATAGGCCCGACACAAGTTGCAAGCCTGCCACCGTCGGCTCTCCATTGGCTGACATTGCCGACGGACTGGTTGGCACTTTCGTTTGACGACTTTTTTAACCCCGGAGATGGTTTGGTAGGGGCATGCATGATCTTGAGGAACATCATTGGAGAGGTGGTCTTCACTGCCTGTAAGCGATCTTCTTCTCCAACAATGCCCTGGAAGCTGAAATTCAAGTAATACTGCAAGGGATGAACCTTGGTATCCAATGGTCTAGTTTGCGATTCTGGTGCAATCTGATTCTATGGTAGCTTTTGTGTCCTCTTTGTCACACACTTTGCTCGTCAAGTTGCAATGTGATAATTTAGTTAAGGAAATTAATGGCTTTTTAGTGGTTAGGGCGTTTAAACCTTTGAAGCTAGCAAGAGATCAAAATAGGGACAGCATATTATTTGGCTAATTATGCTTGTACGGCCCGTAGCGCCGCTTGTTGGTCGCAACAGGGTCTGGTCTTCATATTGCAACCCTGTTGAAGTTGAATAAAACGTCCTGATTACACGCAGAAAGGAAGAAAAAACCTCGCAGCTGGGCCGTGGGCTGATGCCAGAGCCAAGTCCGAAACGACCTTAGCCTCGCCCAACCTTTTGCAGGCCGGCCGCGGGCCGAAGCCTTCTCGATCAACCGAGGAAGTCCACTACCTCGCTCTTCGGTCTTCGCCGTAATCCCCACATCCTCAAATCCCAACCCCGACTGACGGCGAGTGGATCTGTTCCGGCGCCTCCTGCCGCCGTCGACCATGGCGTCTTCCAACTCCGGCGGCATCCCCATCAAGGTCAGTGACTCCCCCTTCCTCCCCTCTCACCCACGACCCTCGAGGCCACGAGCGCGGTTTGAGGATTTAGCGGCGAGCCGGGTTGGGTTCCTGTGGATCGCCCGAAGAAGAGACTGGTGTTTGTCATCTCCACCGGTTCTTCCGGGAATCTTCCTGCTTTGAACTCCATGATATCTCTAGCGCTTGCGATTTTGCCGGCCTTCTGGAGCTTCCGCTTCCTGGCCGCTTTGTAGAGATTAAGGGTAATTTTCCATTTGAGAAAAATAGTTGACTTTGGGTCAACAGGTGAAACGGCCCGTCCGTAGTTATCTCGTCGAACAAGGTCCAAATTTGCACGGCGACATGCAGGACAGTTACAATCCCTAGAGATCGAACGCCTCCGAATTTGTGATGCCTGTGGGCTGTGGCAGTATTCCTCTAGTCCATTTCGTGGCCATAGGGTCAAACAGCTTTTTAAAAAGTTTATTCATTCAATATGTTCCTTGTCAATTGCAGGCCGAACAGGATTCGGACGGCTCGGCCCAGAGCACAGCTGACATGACTGCTTTTGTATGTATTTTATCTTCCTTTTGAGTTCATATAGATTGTAAATTTGAGGTGTATTTCTCGCTCATCTTTTGCTTTTGTCCGCTGCTTGCAGGTGCAAAATCTTCTAGTTCAGATGGTAAGCTCTTGCTTTTGTTTGCACTGCACTGTGTGTATAAGTCCACCTACTTTTCTCTTACTGAACCTGATTTCCTTTGCAGCAAACCAGGTTCCAAACCATGTCAGAGAACATCATTACGAAGAATATCCTTATAAATCAGTTCATTTTTGCATTTTATTTTACTTTTCTTTCATTCGGTTTTCTTGTCACATTTTTTTGGGGATAATGAATTTTCAATCACAGGTGAACATTTGACAAATATACTCATGTTCTACTAGATCGTTGATTTATCCATTTTAAGGGAAAATTATAATGCAAATGCATGACCCAGATTCCCATAGTGACTGAGAATCTTTAATATTTGTGAATTTAATTAGGAGGGTAGTCCATGTGCAAACTTTCAAACCCTTGCATACTACAATCTTCTTTCTTTGGCGTTCCTTAACTTCTTAAAATTACAAGCACTCATATCGTTTGCTAACATGTTAAGAGCTGATGTGTGACCATTTCTATAAGTGACACTAGGGACTACTGGTACTGGTTTTGAGTAACCCCATCTTTGTTATCAGCATTCATACCATTTACAACCCTTTGCAATGTTCGCTTTTCGAGCTTTTGCTGAGCAACAGGATATTATTGTCTACATAGGCCTCCTTGCTTTTCTGTATAATCCTTGACCAATACTTACTAGATGATATGGGTGCAAGAATCGATGAATTGGAGCTGAGCATCAATGACCTCAAGGTTGAAATGGGCAGCGATGGTATGACCCCTACTAAAGTGAAGGACGAAGAATCAAAGCCAGCAGACAGCTCTTCCTGAGTTGAGCAGAAGTAGCAGAAGCAAGTCGTATTAGTCTTGGTTCCATGTCCATATCATCAGCCATTCATCACTAACTTGTTATGAGATGTTATTCGCACTGTTATATGCATTTGAGGTATACAGTACCTGTCGTGAGAGATTTCTCTTAATGCGTTCATGCTTGCTGAGTGGTTTGCTATAAATTTTAGTTCCCAGAAATGGTGTGAAAATGTGTTGCTCATTTCTTTCTTGTAAGGACCAAACTAGTGTGGCAATCATTTTGTTTGAAAGAGCCCTATTAACGGCCTTGCAGCAAAATTTAACTATGCCCTGAGCTATGGGGTGCAGAACAAGCCTAGCAGAGTTTAACTGGCATTTATCACACTTTCATGCTGTCCTTAGGGCCATCGTAGGTGTTAGTCTGGTGATATTTTCACATTCTTCAGGTGCCTTATGCACAGAATAAAAAATCCCTGAAAAATTATTATTTATCCAACATTATTGGAGCATTTTTTTGTATAACATGTTGCATCATTTCAACTATACATGCGCAACAACAAATTCTTGGGTATGCAATTCCCATTTGTTGAGATGACTGTCAATATTGTGTAACACACCATGAAAATAACAAAAACAATCATGCAGAGATAGAGACATTAGGAACACAAATTGAAAACTGGATTGTTGCAACAAAGTGCACCTTCACAGACTCGACCACACCATACATATTACCCCCGGTCCTGATGTCAACTCAACTTAATTGGCATTAACAGGAGGGACACGTCAAAATAACATCTTCCCATCATTCTTTCAAGAAGCGAACATGGACATAAATTAAAGTAAACACACCATCCAATACAACGAAGGCATAAATGAATAGCCATATTTTGCACACTAACAAAACCTCACACCACCGACACCAAATAATGTACATACATGCCAAGAGCCTCTTCAGATATGGGGCAGTATTCCTCGGGAGAGTTTTGGTATTTAGTTCAAATGTGGACTAAACACCGAAGCTACCAGAAAAAGTACTCATCCAAACACCCCCAAACCAATGAGCCTAACAAATCACTAGGAGAATTCTGAAGCCCAATAAATAATCTCATGTGAACGGTTCACTTCTGCAAAACCTTCTGTACGGCAACCCTTTGTGGATTTGTTAAGCCCTGCAAATAATAATTCGATTGAGCAATACTGTATACTCTGGACATGAGATGCAGCCAACGGAAAAGTAAAACAGACAAGGCCACCTTACCTGGCAAAGATACTCAAAAAGTGTCCGATCACTGCCCCACAGGTTGACGAAGGTGTTCATTAGGAAGTCCAACAACTTCACCTGCACAACAAAGAGTATTAAATGGTTGAGTTAACATCATACTCCCTCCGATCCATATTACTTGTCGCTGATTTAGTACAACTATGTACTAAATCAGCAATGAATCAGAGAGAGTACTAATTTTAATGGTGGAACATTGCAGCCAAAGGCTGAAAACAAACCTCATTAAGAAAGTCAGTTTTTGCCAGATCATCATCATAACTGTCGTCTTCATCCTATAGTACAAATAGATAAATGAATATGACAAAATTGCATGGTAGCAAGACAATTAACTATCTACTCACGAAAAAACTTCTTACTAATATACCTCATCGAAAACTTTTGCCATTGCATTTAGATGCTCAACTGACGGATTAGCATTCGAAGGAACTGATGCTGAATACATTATATCATGTGGAGTCGCATCACCATTCTGAACCTCTTCCCAGTCACTATCCTGTATAGAAAAACACGCTAAGTGGACCATTCTAGTTTACAGTTTTAAATGATGAGGAAGATGCAAGAAACCTCTTCATCAATATTGTCAGCGTCATCACCAACTTGTTCTTGAATTTCAGCTAAAGTATCTGCTAACAGTGCGAAGATCTGCATAATCCATATTTGGGGATGCTATGAGTAAATGCTAAAAGATATAATGGAAACATAAACTGATGTCTGGCCCAACATTTAAACATTAGATACGAAAAATACTGATCTTGGTGAGAGATTTCTTTATAGATTTGAATATTTGCATGAAATGTTCCTTCAACAGTAAAACTGCTGGGAGAGAAGCTATGGTTGTGAAATCAATAGTTACCTTAGATGGGAGTGGAATCTTGGTCCAGTTATCTGGAGTTACCCGAGCTTTTGACCGTGTGGTTATACCTGCACTAGTCTGAACTTTTCTAGGTAAGACTCATGAAACTCTATTAGACAAGTCATGAACTATTGAGCACCAAATAAACTTGCAATGGTAGTACCTTAACAAGATGTCCGTTAACTTCAATCCTAGATAGCTCAGGATGACGCGTAGATAGGAGCAGAGCTAATGCAGTAGTTGTTACCTTTATCTGGTAGGCTCCCTGAATTTCACCTATATTTATATTTACCAGGAAACCTCTTATTAAGGGGGGGAAAGAAAGAAGACACGTTATCCCCCCTATGTTGTTATGTTGCACATGTACTCACCTTGTAGCTGTGACCATTCTGACATAATATAAGCCAATGAATTTCCATAGCCCTGGGCAGGAATTGCAAGTAGAAGGTTGATAAACTGATCAACGTTTGGCGCACTTAGATGTACCTGCAACAGGTGGTAAAATTTCAAAAAATCCTGTATGGAACACTCGAGGCACTACAAGAAAAGATGTGATGATAGGGTTCAAAAAAATTGCGGGAAGTGTTATCCATAATGGTACAGGATAAATAATAACAGAAACACTAAGAACTATGTGATATCTGGATCCTCGATTACTATGTGAAACATAAATGGCATGTTGCTCTCCCGGAGGTGCAATGGCATCCATAGAACATGATCAAAAGGTGAGCTAGCTAAGTTAAGTAGGGAATGGCAAATTTTAAGGTGGAACAACAAAAAAAACTAAGGACCCAAAAAAATAACTCGAATTGTTTCCACATAAAAGGCTCAAAAAACAAATATATTGCTAAATGGAGATTGATCGTGGCAGAAAAGAAACAAGAGCAGTAAACCAAATAAACATTAAATTAACCGAGTAAGATACCAGATGCATATGTTAAACTTTTGCTTATGCTGGTTTCTCTTCAAGGTTGAATGCAGAGTCAGAGATATGTTAGGTAGAGATCCAAATGCAGAGAGAGAGAGAGAGAGAGAGAGAGAGAGAGATGCAACTCACTAGTCTGGCTATTATAACAACAAGAGAGCTCTTCAATCCTGCAATGTCGCTCGTTTGCATACGCCTCACAATGGCAGCAATGAGCTCCGGAATGTGGGGAGATAGGTGTGAAGGTAGATGTAAAATAAGTTGTAAAATGTAACTCCCAACGAAAAGTGACACTGAACTTTCCAATTCTGGATCTAAAAGCCTGTTAAGACAGTGAAGAACCACGGCATAAGCATGCAGATAAATATCAAAACAAACACTGCATCGAGAATATGCAAGAAGCAGTTTACTATAACATCGCACTTCAGCAAGGCTAAGTGGCTAACGGTTAGTTGTTCGCTTTTATCAAATTCCTTTTAATTGCTGGTGAAGTATGTGCAATAAATTAACTATGTAACTGATTTTTCCACATCCTGTAAGAGCATCTACAGCCAGACCCCATATACCCTCCTCAAACGCCCGGTCACAAAAAATTGACCCAGACGGGTCCCTCAAACCGGCCTCAAACGCCCGGGCTGACCGGCACCCCTCATTTCCAGCCCAAATATGGGACGGGTATAAGGGAGCCCGGGCGCGTCCGCCTGGCCCGCACTGGCCCGCATCGACCCCACATATATTCGTCCCCATCCGCTCGACGGACCAAACCCTAGCCACTTCACTTCACTCCCCTCCACTCCCATCCGCCACCCAAGCTCACCTCCGGCGATCTCCGACATTCTTCGACATGGCGAGCAGCGGATCTGAGTCCTTCACCTCCAGATCCGTCAAACCACAAGCTCATCCCACGCGGCCCCGAGGAGGAGATGGCCGTCAGGGTTGCGCTCCGCCGCTCCCGGGAGGAGACCGCACGACAGCAGCGGTCGGACTCGCAACGCCAGGAATCCATTGCGTCCGCACAACTGGTGCTTGGATCCTGCGTCACTGCCTCACCGCAGGCGGTGCAGTCCGTCTGGCGTCTGAACGCCGTGGCGGACGCGCAACCCCTCCGTTGGCGTGCCAAGGACGCACCATGGGCGTCCGCGGACGCAAGCATGGTGCGGCATGCCCGCTAGGCGAGGCAGCGGAGGCCCTCACGGCAGTGGACGTTGGAGAGGCGGAGTCACACTCTCCGACGCACCATAGGGTGCAGCAGTGCGGGTGCCGCAACCGCGTCGTGGTCGACATAGTCTCGGACGGATCCATCATCGACCTCACATCCACTGGCACCGTCCAGGTTACGAGCTCCGACGAGGAAGAATAGGGCATGGGAGACGGCGATGGATCGAGTCCCGTGAGCCGGCTGGTGTCCCATGTCCTACTCTCTACCTCGCTGGTGGCCGGACCGACACTACGAGGGGCGCAGCCAGCCGCCGGACATGGGCACGGCGAAGCCGGACGACCTCCGCTTAGTATTAGGTTTACGTTGCATGTAACAATATGGATTTGAGGTTTCTAATTTGAGGTATCCGGATGTGGAATGCATTATTTGAGGCGTGACCGGTCAGTGTCCGCGGACGCGTCCGGGCGTGTCCGCTGGCGTTTGAGGGCCCGGATTTGCAAGGTCCGGCTATAGATGCTCTAATGGTACAAAATAAAAAGGAACATCAGTAAGTCAAATATACACAATCTTCAGTTACCTTGAAGCTGCACTAAGTAGCATCTTCAATGTACTTCCTTGTTCACCACCCCAAACAAGCAACTCCTGCCGGCCACCTGATATAAATGCTGCCAAACATTCTGTCGCATTCTGAATTGGCAATGAAGTAGCATATCAATAATAAACCCATACAAAATAGGTCAATTATACCTGAATGATCGAATCATCTACCTGCATCTCTCCATGGTCATCGCTTTCAAGAACAATCTGAATGGTAGATGTAAAGCATGTGTCAAACACTGCCTTAACCACAGCAGCTGGAGCATTCTGCAATTTACACAACAGCATTAAGGTTGGCATTAATAAGTTTATACAGTATTTTTACAATAATATTTTCCTTTAACTACATTGAACTAAGGAAATGTGGACAATGAAAACATACTTTGAGTATCATCGTCAGGAGGTCCAGTGAACCTGCAACTAGTCCATCCGACTGGATCTTGGACTAGCAAATGAACCAGAAATAAGATTTGCATTTTGAGGGCAAGTGCAGAAAAATCATGACGATGATGTAACACTGGCTTTAGCGTCTTACTTTTGATAAAATTGTCCCTATTGTTGGAAGAATCCGAGATACAAGCGGTTCTAAGCATCCAGGAGCATTCTTGATGGCCTAAAAACTAAGGGATCCTGTTAGGCAGGCTGCAATTTTATGGGTTGCAATAACCAAAAGAATTGTGTACAAAATAGATGACATCAAATGATAAGAGATACACAGGTAAATTCTTGTAAATGACCTAAATAATACACAAAAGCAGCCACGGTAAGGAAAAAACATGAGGAACTCATGCATGCTCATTGGTAGTCAAATCAATCGATACTTAGGAGAATAGTAGTTCCGATTTCCAGGAACACATAACATCTGTCAGGCCAATCTCAATTTGTAAACTGGAACAAAAAAAATTCAAAGGTTTCTTGGTGTACATCATTGATAGTGTTCAAAATATGAAATTAGATAGGTGTATCATTTAAGCATGAACCACAATCACCTTTGGATGAATACAACAATGAGAAATTAAATAAGAGAAGCCGTGGATAGAACCACAAATTCTGACAAGAACTTACCTCTAGAACTTCTACAGCATCGATACTGATGAATGGGTCAGCAATGTGTTGGGCCCATACATCTAGTATGATAGGAGAGATGACTGGCTCAATTGATGTTGATTGTTCACCACCTACATATCAAGTGGGGGGCAAACAAAACTTTAATTACCAATATACCATATACATATTTTGTTATAAGATGCATTGACAAGTGTGCTGAGTAGCTGACAGACCAGATTTAATGGCTGATTGGAGGGTTTCTAGAACAAGATGCAGTGTTTCATCCGATGCCTGACATAAAACTTCCATGTACTTATTTCCTTCAAAAAGTCGAAGCAGGTAAGGTTTACAATTCTATATACAACATTACCCGCCTCAGAAGATCAACAAGAGATGAGAGTATGCCCATAATGTTTGCCATTGAACTTTGATTAGATTCCGGTAAAAGTTCGGCCAGTGCCCTACATGCTCCTACTTTAACTGGTGGTGGCCTGCCAAACAAATATCACACCGATGAATACAGTTCTCCAATGTGTCAGGGAATTGAACGGCATATAAATTCATGGCCTTACACGTCTGAGGCAATTGCATGAGCAGCATTGCATAGATATTGTTCACAGATCTCCTTGCTTATCTGACATGTTTTCCCAAATCAGCTTGCTGAACATATGGCAATAAATATAGGGATAAAGAGGTAAGGAAGTTCACCAATGAAGAGAACTTGGCCACAACGGAGAATGCACGTGCATGAAGAAATGGGTACTGGTGCACCACTAAAAAACAGAAGATTAGTAAGTAGGAATATATACAATTTTCCAAATCAAAGTACGGAAAGATACCTGTTCCCACAATGTCAGCTACCATCTGCTCAAGTAAATCTCGCACATTGTAACCAGAATCCTAAACAAGCAGAAAGCACTTAATGAATAAAAGACTCACAAATTATATTATTGATTTCAATAACTGAAAAAGGAAAAAAAAAGGCAAAACTGCATCTGGGCCCCACTGCCCTAACCAGTTCAGAGGAACAACTCACAAGCGCGTCTGTCAAGCTGATGCACACAGCCAAACACCTCGATAAGTGGGATTTATCTATCTGAATATGCAAAAGGACTTATCCAGCCTTAACGTGAGACTACACTACATGTAATAACAAAAGAAATTTGCAACTGCAGCCAGGCACATTAGCAGACAATTTTTGCATGTGCTTACATTTTGAATCCTCGACAGAATTGCGAGTATGGGCCAGCTCATGGTAAAGGATAATTGGCTGCATGACACTCTCAGGATTTTCTAGTTTGCAACCATTCAACAGTAACTCGTACACAGAGCATCTGATTTGCAATTTGTTTCAATATTGAGTTTGGCATGGGGAGATTACTGAAATGGGGACTGTATTAAATACATCATGATGCCTTGGAATATAAACCTGCAGGGTGTGTTCTTCCATAGAAAAGTAGTATATATTCATGGCAGGTTAGATAGTATTCGACTACATTCTCTAAACACACATTGGACTTGAGCGATGGCATGCTTGACAAACATTGTCTTCCACATGGCTAATCCTTCTTCGCTTCAAAGAACTCTTCTTAAACCCATATTCTGGATCCTACTGTAGCCAGGCCCATTATCCAGCTTGGCCGAAGGACTCTTCTCTAATTTTTACCTAATAATAAAGCACGGAGTGCTTCTGCCCGTCCGCCACGCATATTAGCTCTAAAGTTGATACAAATTACCCACTATGCCATCCATAAGTGGAAAAAAACGATTCGTTTTTTCTCCTTCGCAAGTTGTCGTCGCCTATGGTTCATTAAAACAAACTTCCCTCTTCTGAAATGCACACATGGGCACCACAGTGGTTGGAACCTCATCCTTTCACACGGGAGAGCCAAGTTCGAACCTGGCTACTCCCCCCTTTTCTTTTCACCTCCTTTTTAACCCCCCTTTTTCTTTTCACCTCCTTTTAAAAAAAATCCGGGCAGATTGAAATGCCTTTGACGAGTGCGAAGGGTAAGGAAGCTAAGCTTGTGGTAAGGGTAAGGAAGCTAGCCGAGCCTAGGAGGATTCGATTAGGTAGCTGGAACGTAGGGTCTCTGACAGGTAAGCTTCGGGAGGTAGTTGATTCAGCGGTGAGGAGAGGCATTGGTATCCTTTGCGTCCAAGAGACCAAATGGAGGGGACAGAAGGCGAAGGAGGTGGAGGGTACCGGCTTCAAGCTGTGGTACACGGGGACGGTTGCAAACAGAAATGGAGTAGGCATCTTGATCAGCAAGAGCCTCAAGGATGGAGTGGTAGACGTCAAGAGACGTGGGGACCGGATTATCCTGGTCAAGCTGGTAGTTGGGGACTTAGTCCTCAACGTTATCAGCGCTTATACCCCACAAGTAGGCCACAATGAGAACACCAAGAGGGAGTTCTGGGAAGGCCTGGAGGACTTGGTTAGGAGTGTACCGATCGGCGAGAGGCTCTTCATAGGAGGAGACCTCAATGGCCACGTGGGCACATCTAACACATGTTTTGAAGGGGTGCATGGAGGATTTGGCTATGGCATCAGGAATCAAGAAGGAGAAGATGTCTTAAGCTTTGCGTTAGCCTATGACATGATCGTAGCTAACACCTTCTTTAAGAAGAGAGAATCACATCTAGTGACTTACAGTAGTGGGCAGCACTCTAGCCAGATTGATTTCATCCTCTTGAGAAGAGAAGACAGGCGTGCATGCCTAGACTGTAAGGTGATACCTGGAGAGAGTGTTGTCCCACAGCATAAGCTTGTGGTTGCTGACCTCCGTTTTCGGATTCGTGTCCAGCGGGACAAGCGTGCCAAAGTCGCTAGAACGAAGTGGTGGAAGCTCAAGGGGGAGGTAGCTCAGGTGTTCAAGGAGAGGGTCATTAAGGAGGGCCCTTGGGAGGAAGGAGGTGATGCAGACAACATGTGGATGAAGATGGCGACTTGCATTCGTAAGGTGGCCTCAGAGGAGTTTGGAGTGTCCAGGGGAAGTAGAAGAGAAGCTAAAGATACCTGGTGGTGGAATGATGTTGTCCAGAAGGCAATCAAGGAGAAGAAAGATTGTTTCAGACGCCTATATCTGGATAGGAGTGCAGACAACATAGAGAAGTACCAGATGGCAAAGAAGGCCGCAAAGCGAGCTGTGAGTGAAGCAAGGGGTCGGGCGTATGAGGACCTCTACCAAAGGTTAGACACGAAGGAAGGCGAAAGGGACATCTATAAGATGGCCAAGAGCCGAGAGAGGAAGACGAGGGATGTTGACCAAATCAAGTGCATCAAGGACGAAGCAGATCAACTCCTGGTGAAGAACGAGGAGATTAAGCATAGATGGCGGGAGTACTTTGACAAGTTGTTCAATGGGGAGAGTGAGAGCTCTACCATTGATCTGGATGACTCCTTTGATGATACTAGCAGGCGTTTTGTGAGGCGAATCCAGGAGTCGGAGGTCAAGGAGGCTTTAAAGAGGATGAAAGGAGGCAAGGCGATGGGCCCCGATTGTATCCCCATTGAGGTGTGGAGAGGCCTCGGGGACATAGCGGTAGTATGGCTAACCAAACTTTTCAACCTCATTTTTCGGGCAAACAAGATGCCAGAAGAATGGAGACGGAGTATATTAGTACCAATCTTCAAGAACAAGGGGAATGTTCAGAGTTGTACTAATTACCGTGGAATTAAGCTGATGAGCCATACAATGAAGCTATGGGAGAGAGTCATTGAGCACCGTGTAAGAAGATTGACAAGCGTGACCAAAAATCAGTTTGGTTTCATGCCTGGGAGATCAACCATGGAAGCCATTTTCTTGGTACGACAACTTATGGAGAGATATAGGGAGCAAAAGAAGGACTTGCATATGGTGTTCATTGACTTGGAGAAGGCCTATGATAAGATTCCGCGGAATGTTATGTGGTGGGCCTTGGAGAAACACAAAGTCCCAACAAAGTACATTACCCTCATCAAGGACATGTATGATAATGTTGTGACAAGTGTTCGAACAAGTGAGGGCGACACTAACGACTTCCCAATTAAGATAGGACTGCATCAAGGGTCAGCTTTGAGCCCTTACCTTTTTGCCTTGGTGATGGATGAGGTCACAAGGGATATACAAGGAGATATCCCATGGTGTATGCTCTTTGCGGACGATGTGGTGCTAGTCGATGAGAGTCGGACGGGGGTTAACAGGAAGTTGGAGTTGTGGAGGCAAACCTTGGAATCGAAAGGTTTTAGACTTAGTAGGACTAAAACCGAGTACATGAGGTGCGCTTTCAGTACTACTAGGAACGAGGAGGGGGAGGATGTTAGCCTTGATGGGCAAGTGGTGCCTCAGAAGGACACCTTTCGATATTTGGGGTCAATGTTGCAGAAGGATGGGGATATCGATGAAGATGTGAACCATCGAATTAAAGCCGGATGGATGAAGTGGCGCCAAGCTTCTGGCATTCTTTGTGACAAGAGGGTGCCACAAAAGCTAAAAGGCAAGTTCTATAGGACGGCAGTTCGACCCGCAATGTTGTATGGCGCTGAGTGTTGGCCGACTAAAAGGCGACATGTGCAACAGTTAGGTGTGACGGAGATGCGCATGTTGAGATGGATGTGTGGTCACACAAGGAAGGACCGCATCCGGAATGATGATATACGAGATAAAGTTGGGGTAGCGCCAATTGAAGAGAAGCTTGTCCAACATCGTCTGAGATGGTTTGGGCATATTCAGCGCAGGCCTCCAGAAGCCCCAGTACACAGCGGACGGCTTAAGCATGCTGATAATGTCAAAAGAGGCCGGGGTAGACCGAACTTGACATGGGAAGAGTCTGTAAAGAGAGATCTGAAGGACTGGAGCATCACCAAAGAACTAGCCATGGACAGGGGTGCGTGGAAGCTTGCTATCCATGTGCCAGAACCATGAGTTGGTCGCGAGATCTTATGGGTTTCACCTCTAGCCTACCCCAACTTGTTTGGGACTAAAGGCTTTGTTGTTGTTGTTGTTGTTGTTGATTGAAATGCCTTTCAAAATTTCATAGCTTTCAAACCGTAACTCTAAAATTAATATTTTATATATGAAAATTCTTCAAGAGAATATGTAAATTTCAAATATGCTATTGTCTTGCTGTTAATCATTTCGAACATTTCGTTTACGATGCAATCTTAATTAAAATCTTCTTCATATGGGTTATTTTAGAAATGTCTATTATTTCGGTTGTCTCATAAATTGAAAACACTTTTGAGTTTTTTTTTGGCAGGAACACTTTGAGTACACTTTAAAAAAGCATCCCACATTTTTTTGCGCAACACAACTTATCATATTGTTTGTCATGGGGCATCGTAAATTTCAATAATTGCTGATGTTGTCGGGTGCGTGTATAAGGGGTGATTTTCTTCTTCCGTTGCAACGCACGAGATTTTTTTCTAGATAGGACTATATGGTTTTTTGCTCCATCAGACATTGCATTTAGGAATAATTGTATTTGTGCCCTTAGTTGTGTCACCGTCGACAGGAATACCCCTAGTTTCTGAAAATACGCGGTCATGCCCACATCACTTTGCTCGTCTTGTGCTTTTGCCCTTTGAGCGTTTGACTGCCATTTTGAAAACTTCATAACTATTTCATACTAACTCAGAAAAATGCAAATAAGATATCAAAATGTTCGGAAACACATCACCTATATGTGCATGTCATTTGCAGTCATGACAAAAGTGTTGGAAAGTCCCCATCACCTATATGAGCTAAAACTGATATGGAGACTTCCCAACAATTTTCTCATGAATGCAAATGTCATACACATATAGGTGATGTCTTTTCGAACATTTTGATATCTTATTTGCATTTTTCTGAGTTAGTATGAAATAGTTATGAAGTTTTCAAAATGACAGTCAAACGGTCAAAGGGCAAAAGCACAAGATGAGCAAAGTGATGTGGGCATGAACGCATGTTTTCCAAAATTAGGGGTATTCCTGTCGATGGTGACACAACTAAGGGCTCAAATACAATTATCCCTTGCATTTATCTTCCTCGATTATTCTTCTTTGACACTTAAAAATGTGTTAGAAATATATGCGTACATTATGTGCTATTTTTTGTATGTGCAATTCAGTATATCTGGATCTATAACGCTTCATGAAATACCTTACTAATCAAGGTGAAAAATCAATATTTGTTTTATGTTTGGCTAATTGTTATGTCTCAAGACATATAACAATATTCGTTGTAAGGGAGTTGTTCACCTAAGGGAAACCTACGTGAAGGTAAGGGGACATAAGATATAGAGGCAAAAGTTGTTAGCAGGTGCTACCAACACAGAAATGTCCTTATTGATGAATGTGATTTGATGGCATAAAATGTCACCTCTTCATTGCCCATGATAATTTAGTGTT
This sequence comes from Hordeum marinum, assembly GCA_022496015.1. NCBI lineage: Eukaryota > Viridiplantae > Streptophyta > Magnoliopsida > Poales > Poaceae > Hordeum > Hordeum marinum. The sequence continues at coordinate 154,647,438 of CM039678.1, forward strand.
TGTTATGTTACAAGAATTTGGCAGAAGTCCTCTGTCCAATGATATGACGAGTAGGAAGCCGTGTGTGACATTATGCTTGCTTGGTGCCTCGAGGACCTTCTGGACACCGAGGTTGAGGTTGCCCTGCCCTACCGTCATGCGGGGCCAACGCAATGATGATGGATGATCAACTTCATGGTAGAAGGGACGGATCAATGGTAGGATCATGGTCAGTGTCGCCTATACTGTCACGGAAGTGCACGGCATGGCGGGGACGCAATGAGAAGGTAAAAACACACATCATATTTTCATGTTTTGTCACTTTCCTGTTTTCATTAACATGACAGCGTGTTAGTAATGTATTCCCCGTTGCAACGCACGGGCAATTTTCCTAGTCTCACTAAACAAGACCTTAGACTTGATGATCCACTTCATCAACTTCCCCACAGCACCAAGGGTTCCTTCACACGCCCTTGCCATAGCGCCAGCACCCTCTGCAGCAAAGGCTGGGGTCATGAAGGTGATTAAGTGGATAATGGTGCTGGTGGCAAAGCTGTCATGGGCTGTGCTGCGAATGTGGCTGCATGTGCAAGCACATGATACCACACATTACAGTGCAGGATGTGTTTGTGGCGACAGGCCAACACTAACAGGCAAGCTACAACTAACTCACCCAGTTGGTAGGCTGGATAGCACATGTAAGCTTCTCGTGGCGATTAACTATGGAGCATGGGGATCGGGGACTAACAAGCTCAGGCCTGGTTCTACTCAGGGGGGGGGGGGGGGGGGATACAAGTGAAAAGCGTTTTGATGTCAACTTTAAGAAGATTTATTTATTTATTTCTCTCCAATTCACAGGGCCATTTCGTTTCATTTTGTAGTTTTTGAGAGATACCACGCCCCAAAAGTGCTCAATTGTAAGATCAAGGTAGCAAAGTGCCATTGAAAACCTATATAATAAAATGATCTTGCCAACAGAAGAGCAGTGAGTTAATGAAACTAATCGGCACAACAACAAAATTAAACTAACCTGTGCTTCACACAGATGTTCTGATAGTGAACCTAGAGCAAAAAGTGATGCTTCATGAAGCTGGCACACAAACAAACAATGTATTAGATAGCATCAGCTGCAAAAGGACACTACGTTACCGGGGGGGGGGGGGGGTTAATAAAATGAGTAAACAACAGATTTAAATATGGCTAACTACTAAAAACAAGACAACTTAAAGGGAGCGACTTGGAACTTTTGTCAAACAAGTTTCACCAAATTGACTTAGTCTAGAATCATTGTACATCAACAAAATAGTGAGGACCAAGGAACATAAACATTATTGATACTCCCTCCGTAAAGAAATATAAGAGAGTTTAGACCACTAAAGTAGTGATCTAAACGCTCTTATAATTGTTTACAGAGGGAGTAGTTGATAAGTGCTAAGATCTTAAGCGGTGATTTCCTTTAGAACTTTTTCAAAAGCTAACAACTCACTCTCCACCAGTCAGCAGAACCCGCTTGTTTTAATTCACGTGATTCACGAAAACAAACTTTTGAAGCCTCCAAAATTGCGTCGATTCCGTAATCCTCGTAGGCAGTGACTATCTCTTCCAGCAAAAGAGATCCTGAAACCATGAGCGTGTGAGGAAAACGTCTTGTGTTTGACAAGTTCCGACTTAAGAGATCTTAAATCTGTGTGCCTCTTGTAATGAACATGGTTGTTTACCCCGAAGCAAAAGATGGAAGCAAGCAAAGACAATTCAAGTCAAAATTCCAATGTTGATTGTTTAATATAAGCAAGCCTACAGTAATATAATTTTAGTTTATTACTAAACAAGGGTACTAAAACATTCCACTGTTAATGTATATTGAATAAAATTGACAAACAGAAGCAAAATTTCGGCTCATACCAGACACACGACAGCTATAAGTTACATCATCCTCATCAGCAACATACTGGTTAGCATCACGTGACCAGTTTTGCACCTAGAATAATAAAATAAATAGATACGTCTGAATTCCAAGCAAAAAACTAGCATGCCAACAATTTTTGCCAATGCAAGATCAGATCTATAATAGCCATGTATCAACCAGTTTGTGTACCTGTTCCTCAGTTATCTGTTGAAAGGATATAGTGTAGTATGCTAGCTCTTTAATGTTTCCTGCAATAACCTAGTGTGACAGCAGAGACAATTGTTACAAGAAAAAAGATGTACGGAATGTATGTTATTAAAAAGGGATACCTTTGCTAACATAGAATTTCCCACAATTGTTGTCCATAGCTCAAATAACTGGAAAACATGAGAACATGGTAAAACACACGCAGGCAAAGGCGCCAAATGGACTACAGTACAATAAAAGAGAAAAGTAACTAGAACGAAATTACCAATGGAATAGAAATAGAGGACGCTTGAAATTACCTGAATCTCAAAGGATTCGAGACTTCTTTCACTGCCATCAGAATCATAGCCCACATTATCAGCATCCTCTGAAGCTTGAATGATTGACAGGTGATAGACCTTGAAAGATGAAACAAAGGTCTGCCACAGAGGCGCAAGAACAGCTGTACAAAATTGGCCCATTAATCAGAAAGGCAAAAGAGTAAGAGCAAAGCTAATAATGTATTTTATTATACTTGCCAGAAATTTTAGCTTCAGGTAGTCTAGGAAAGTTCTGGATAAGCTGGAGTAAACACTTCAGCACCTGATCATCAGACACGCACATGATTTCACAACTACCAATAATGCAAGCATTCAATCTTACAAGACAGACTGTATAAGGCATACCTCCATCTGCATGCTCCAGTCATCAGGATTTGGGGACAGCACCGGTGAATTTAAAATTATAGAGAATTGCTCCACAAGAGGATCAAGCATTGAAGTCATCAAATTGACTGTCTCTCTCTGCGCCAGCAAATCACCTCAGTTCATATTCCATAATGTGAAGAAACGACAGAAATACTACAGCGTAAGCTATACAACTACCTTGTAAACACCACCCATTGATCCTAGCATGGAAATACACGAATGGACTATTCCAAGAGCCTTTGCACGAAGAGAATTTTCATACAGCTGCTTTTCAAAATGGGTGAGAACACACTGCATTGTCTCTATAAATAGTCACTAAAACAAGACAAAAAATGAGTAAACAGTAACAAACTTACGTGTGGAGATGATATTATTCTGTACAATGATGGGAATAGCTCTGGCACTAGTTTTGGAATACAAGTATCATCCAAATCATCTGACAGAAGGGCTAGGCATCTTAATGCTCCACGAACTGCCATGGAAAGTACGCCAAAGCTTTCAGGATAACGGCAAACACGAAATTCTAAAATGGGAATAACCATAGTTTTCATAGTTTCCTATTCAAATGTTTGGGCTACATGAGCATCCTGAGAAGAAACGCAGATTGGGGCTACCTAGCACCAACGGTGGAGCTTAAGTTAGGGCCAAGGTACAAATCTATTTTAACAGATTAATGCCCAACACTTGGCACAATTTGGGCCAAATTTGACATAAAACACTATATTAGAGCCCTCAACTCTATTCAAGGCTCATTTAGCCCTCTCTTAAATCTTGTTGTAGCTTTGTCAGTCTCTAGCACTGACTCAAATCAATGTACCAATGTCAGTCACTGGCAGTCTGGCATAACCCCAACACAACAGGGATAATCAAACAACTATCGACACAGTGAAGCCTTAAACAGGAGAACTTACAGGTGATGTTGTAAGTGCCCTTTTGGTTTGACTAAGGCATCATAGTTTTCAGAATGAACACTATAACAGATTCAAAGCACAAAAAAAAGTTATTGTTATGTGACATATTTCAGGTCATCATTGATGCAGAAAAGTGCAGTCATGTTTAAAGAAACTTAGAAAAATTGTGAATAATGATGTACCAGTAGTGTCAATAACAACAACAAAGCCTTTAGTCCCAAACAAGTTGGGGTAGGCATGTACCAGTAGTGCCAGAAGATTAAATTTAGCATTTTATTGAAAATTTACATAATCCATTTCAAAAGAAGCATACTGTTTTTAGGCAAAAAATATAGCATACAATTGTTAAGATATAGCATTACTAAATGCCGATTTGTTCGGGGTTTTTTTTGATAAAATTATCTCCCAGCATCACCATGAATGCATCTTGTCATGTCAACTACCCATGTTTGTACACATGCGACATAGATTGTTCATGTTCCAATAAGGTTTGGACTTCACATGGCATGAGTATGAGCAGAAGGGAGATATTTTGAACTTCTTTAGATACATAATTGTGTGCCCTATTTGCCACAATTTTCTTCAGTTTAAAGCAATAAGAAGTTCAAGGTCTCCCGAAAGGGTGCAGCTTCTGGAGCTTCTCCGGGAATCCGAAGCCCTCTTTTTGTATTAAGAAGCCTCCGCAACCTTCTCATAGAAGTTAGCTATTGAAAGAAGCTGTTCTGCTATAAAAACAGCCCATTTGGAGGAGCTTATGCTGGTCAGAAGCTGATGTCTCCTAGTTCCAGTTCAAGGCTTCCAAACAAGCCTGTATATCCTGATTTACTGGGAGAAAACAAAACACTAATGTACCTCCATTCCCATTGCTTTGATCACCAATTAACTTCAAGAGAAATGGAAGCAACTCAGGCCAGTCTTCTGGCCAGTCATTCTGCCCAATAGCTGCTACAGCCATGCCAATGGCAGTACGAATCTTCCCATTAGAATCATCCAGTGAGGTAAGAAGGAGTTGACGTATAACAACCTGATGAGGAGTAATGGTGAAAATAATGTCAAATACTATGAACTCAACAACAATGAGATAAAAAGAATTAACACAGTAAGCACATGTTTTCTGGTGATCTTTTTAACAGAAACTCAGATTTAACAACAGTAGCAGATGTGCTGCCATATGCCAGAGAATAATCAGTGACCAATTCAGGCAAACATGAGTTTTGAGCAGAGCGTTTACTCTACTAGTGTGGATACCATAACCCCTTCGCACAACCATCGAATGTGTATTTTCAAAGCATGTTATTGATTTTTTGTGAGATAAGAACAAAGGGCAATCAGCTCCATTTGTTTCAACAAGCCAAAAGCAATGGGAAATGCATCAGGAGTATGCTAAGACCTGGGTCATAATTTGTGGCATTCAACAAAGAACAGGGGATGACCTAAGTACCTTTTCTGAGACAGAAACAACAGGAGGCACAAAATTGTCTTCGTCTTCCTCCCAGTGCTGCTTGATGAACTGTTTTAACAAAACAGCAGCTAGGTAGCAGGAAGTAAAGGACCAACAAACAACAGGATTGTCCAACAAGTGACGCAAAGTTTAACAAAAAATACAGTGTACAAAACAGAGTTCCCATGAAAAGAAACTGCAAATAAAAGACCAAGGATATCTGACGTAGCCCAAACGGGACCTCCTTGTTGACTGTGACCTTTGTGAGGGCAGCTCCATATCCTGAGGAAACATTATAGTAAAACCACAAAGTTTTCAGCTGACAGCAGGGGATTAGTGAGTGAAAATACAATTCATCTCTCAAGATAATGACCAACAACTAAGCCTTTAGTCCCAAACAAGTTGGGGTAGGCTAGAGCTGAAACCCATAAGATCTCGAATTTAAATCATAGTTCTGGCACGTGGATAGCTAACGACCAATTCAAATAATTTGCTCCAGCACGTCAGAAGTTATGAGCTACCATGCAGCAAAAAGCATAACTCAAGAACCCCACAAGAACTGCTCAAGAGGGCGTGAGTCGGGAACTCAGGATGCTACAAAACCAAACTATATGGTTCTTATGTGGTTGAAAAGTCACAAACTCAAGAAAATGACACCATGGATTAGGGCCCAAAGATGCTTCCAAGAGAAATGGAAGTAGTAAACAACCGCAATGGCAAATGGAGCCTTGTAATAAAACCTTTTATCAAGAGAGAAGTTGGTCCTAGGAACAACAATCTCTCCCTCTCACTTCCCCCACCCAAATCCCCCGCTTTCTCCCCATGCGGCATCAGTGGCGGAGCCAGGTTTACCAGAATGGGTGTATAGAGTTCAAGATTTTGCGAAATCCCTAGCTATTTTCCAGTTTATACGTAGATTATTCTTTGAAGGGGAGCCTTGGCGCAGTGGTAAAGCTGCTGCCTTGTGACCATGAGGTCACGGGTTCAAGTCCTGGAAACAGCCTCTTACAGAAATGTAGGGAAAGGCTGCGTACTATAGACCCAAAGTGGTCGGACCCTTCCCCGGACCCTGCGCAAGCAGGAGCTACATGCACTGGGCTGCCCTTTATACGTAGATTATTCTTTCTTAAAAGAATTAATGGGTGTACATATGTATACACATGTCCCCTTCTGGCTCCGCCCATGTGCGGCATCAATCACCACCAGCTAAGTTTGGAGCACCACAAGGAGAGAAATGTCACAGCGACTTTAGAGCGCCAAAAGATACAGGTCCTCAAGGGCGACATAACAACAGTCACCATGCAGCTCGCGGCCTCCGTCCTCGCCACCAGCCACGCTGCTGGAATTTTACACTTGCCAACAAGAATTTCATGCTTGCTCTACTCCAATAGACATCCAGCTTGACGCACTCTTCTTCTCCCGTGAATATTGGAGCAATTACTTTTGCCTTCACATTCCAACCCTATAAGAATTTCCCCTCGATCAATTGTTTTCGATATGTATTGATCCACGCCCTCCAGACATCCTCGAGGGCCAACACAAACACCACATCCAGCCACTCTTCGAGACCTTCTGCGACAGGGGTGACGTGCAGGCCTTGCTCGTGGTGCTCCTCGAGGAGCTCTCGGCGTCTAACCACCATGTCATCATCCTGCACAACCACATGGCAGCATTCGTGGCGCCATCTGGGCAAAGCAAATGGAGGAATTCGGGCAGGACGGTCAGTCTAGCAGAACCATGCCTTGGAGGCAGGGGTGCTGCCACTTCAGGGCCAGCAGAACCAAGCCAAAGGCAATGCCGTCGTTCATGGACTAACTAGGAGGAAAACTCTTAGCTGAGGAGGCACACCAGTGACTTGCACTCCAGGATTTTGTCCTTCACACTCCATCACCACATCAAGCACCAATCTTCCTCCGATAGGGTAGTTATTTTGGAGAGAATAGAGAAAAGGGAAAGAAATGGAAAAGAATATGGTGGAGCCTATAACTAATTCCGTGTATTGTCCATGTGAGATGCCACATCTGCCCTGACAGTGGTTCAGGGCCATCATTACTTTGGTTGCTGAACTCAAGTCAAAGGCAGTCAATCGAGAACCGGTGCTATCTGCAACGGTTACTCCCAAGAATGATAGTTTTTTGGAGAGAAAAAAAAAAGAGTTCAAGCCAGTCGTTTTTCACTAGGCTGTCTCAAGGGCCAGTTCCTTTGGGGCTTATGTCTGGCTGTGGAAATAAGCTGCCCCCTCCCCCAGCAGCTTATTGTAGAAGCCCAACCTAAACAATTATCTTAGAAGAAGCCTGCTTATTAACCAAAAGCGTTGGTTTTGTGTAATTTACTCCACTGCTGCAACGGTGCTCAGCACAACAAGTACAGCCTCTGCGGTAACGAGAGTTAAGCAGCTCTATGGGGAGTTTTCAGGCATTTGCATCTGCCAGACGTCTCCTTATCAGCAGTGGCATGGAGCACAGGAGCTTTGGGACACTCAGAAGCAGTTGATGTCCTTTAGGGGTCGAATTCGACGCTCCCGCACTCTCAAATCGTCAACAGAGCGTGGCCACCAACTCGGGGCAGAAGCAGCCACGATCCAGCAAGGATGGTTACCGAGCGAGGGGTGGGGCGAAGGCGAACCTGGCTGGAGGGAGGCCTGGCGGAGCGACTCCTCGGCGAAGGCGCGGACCTCGCGGGCGGTGTCGAGGGTTGCCGTTAGGCAGTCCACGAGCCACCGCTGGTCCCCGTCCGCCGCCATTGCAACCCGACCTACCGACCGCGGTCGCCGACGACGACGACCTCGCCTGGGCCTAGGTTAGATTTGGGTCGGAGCTCGGCGGGTCGCTTTCTGGTTGAACGGGATTGATTTTGGTTTGAGCGGGATCGCGCGGAGAAGGCGGGCGGGCGGGTGGTGGGAATGGTGGGGGATTTGGGGGTTTTGTGCTAGGGTTTTTATATGGGAGCGGAGGGTGGGCGTAAGAGGAGACAGGGAGGGTGGTGGCCGCCGGGAGGAAGAGGAAATGGTGATTGGAGAGCGCGAGCGGGTTAAGGAAAAGGCTTGCGCTGGACTGGGCCGGCTTGCCAGCCTGGTTGGTTTGGTACGCGTTCGCTGGACTTCGGAGGCGGCTCCTATTTTGTTTGGATGGCGGGAAAGGACATGCCAGATAAGGTCCAATGGATGAATGTGGATGCTGCTGTGTCAACGAGAAGAAAATGTGGAGCTGTCAGTGCAATATGTAGAGACATACTTCTTGGGGCCTCGGTCGTTGTTATTAAGTCCATCACGGATCCTCAGACGCTAGAAGCAATGGAAATCAGGGAAGCTCAATCTTTGGCTGAGGACCTTTATGTCCAAGATATTCAGATCGCATCAGACTGCAAAGTAATAGTAGATGACCTGAAGAAGACTGAAACATACACGACACATGGGGCAATAACAAGAGAGATTTCTACACGGTCTGCTGCTTTGATTTCATGTAACATAGTTCACAAATTTAGGAGCTTAAATTTTGAAGCTCACGATCTCGCAAAGCATGCTCTTACCCTTAACGATGGCCGTCATGTTTGGTTAGGTCACCCAGGAAACCTTTCCTTCGTCTCTATAAACATTGTGACGAGTTAATAAAAAGTTGGACGAGATTGTCTAAAAAAAGATCCAATGAAGATCAAATTGGCAACCAACCCCCAGTTGGGCATACGAAAATTAGGGCATCTTCAATACGGTCCGCAAACCTTACACAACCTCTGGACCACGTTGTTTGGATCGCGGAAGCCATTCAACACGGTCATGTATTGGTCTGCGACAGTGTTCGGACCCGTTTTTTTCCGTAAAGTGGAGACAAACGTCAGGAGGTTTGTGGAAGTCCGGACCGATCTTAAGCCCGCTTCTGACTGCCCTTGCCCACCAAAAAAAACCACACCCCACCCGCGCGAGCTTCGGCCCCGGTGTCAGTTGCCCGCATTCATCTCGTTGTAGAGCGTGCCACTCGACATTGAAGGCAGCTCAGGACGGGCGTGTCCTCTCACTACCTCCGCCATTGAAGAGGGGAGCCGACCGAGGGTGCCACCAATTGCATGCCCGACTGAACACACCTCCTCGCCGCATTCAAACGCCTCCATTAAACCCACGTGAAAGCCGAGGAACCTACTCTGACCACACGTCTATTCATGAGCGGGCCAGCATTAAACGCAACGCCGGTCGAGCTCCTCATGTCCGCCCTCTATTTAAACTAGGCCAGACATAGGACAAGAATTGCACCCCTCCGTCGCTCCCATGTCTTCTCCTTCATCATTTTTTCCACTCTTCCAATGGCTTCCGAAGAGTAGTTACCGGGCATACAAGTCAGTTGGGTGGTCCGTCGAGCACGAATGAGGCAACTCGCTGCTCCACCTCCTTCGCCTAACCCAACGGAGCCAGTTACCGCCAAGTTGTGAAAGCACAATCTGCTCCCTTGGTGGTTTTGATAATTCATGACAACATACATTGTCTCTTGGACTGATATTTCTACTAAGTGCATTTCAGGTGAAAGTCCATAGAGAGAGATGGGTTGGCAAAAAGGGGTGTGGAGAGTATCCCCATGAAGAAGAAGGAGGAATAGCATCGGCAAAACTTCAAGCAAAGAGGACTCTACATCTTACTTTGTGAGAATTCACTTTGAGTCCATAGGAAAAGCCAATACTATTAAAAGGGAGGGTAAGGTACTGTTGGTGAACAAGATGCTCAAACGTGCACAAGTGATGGTCACCAAAAACACCCACAAACTCTCCCACATACTCTGTCTAGAGCCCTTCCACTCAAATTGGTGAAACCAACAATTTCCACTCGGTCCCACCAATTCCCAAACTCAGACAGACCCATGCCAAACCGTAGCACGTCGGTGCAACCGATCCCACATCGGTGCCATCGAGTTCAGGCTGCCAACTCTCTGTTGCCTCGGTCCATAAAATCGGAATTTCCGAGTTTTTAGATCGGCGTCACGGAGATGTGGATTCTGACCGTTGGACACCTGATCGGTACAACCGAGAATTATATATTGGTCTCACCGAGATTCAAGAGTTTCTACCTTTGGAGCAACTCGGTACCATCGAGATTCACACATTGGTGTCACCGTGTTGGTCACTTAAGGTGTAACAGTTATATACCCCTCCACCACCACTCACTCACAAGAGAAACACTCAGAACAGATCCCCACTTATCCCATCAGATTTTCTGAGAGAGAGCCACACACTCATGTGTTGAGATCATGCCATTCCATTTCAACCATATGAATCTTGATCTCTAACCTCCCCAAGTTGCTTTCCACCCAATCAATCTCTTCCACCAAAGCCAAATCTGTGAGAGAGTGATTGAGTGTTGAGTAGTCTATCATCTTGCAGCACAAGAGCAAGGAGTTCATCGACACTATCGAGCCTATTACTTTTTGAAGGGTGGTGCCTCCTAGATTGGCTAGGTGTCACTTGAGAGCCTCCTACTTTGTGTTGTGGAGTGAACCAAGAAGTTTGTAAGGGTAAGGAGATCGCCTACTTCGTGAAGATCTACCCCGAGTTAGGCCAGTCCTCCGTGGACGTAGGCCATCATGGTATAGTCAAGGTTGCTTCTTCATGGAACCTTCCGTGGGTAGAGCCCTCCATGGACTCTCGCGACCGTTACCCTGTGTGGGTTGAAGACTCCATAAACGTGGACGTACGATAGCACCACCTATCGGAACCACAGGAAAAATCTTCGTATCCTTCATGTGTTTGATCTCCCTATCTTAACTCCTTCTTCCATGTGCAACGTATTTTACTTTCCGATGCTATACTTGTTGACTTGCATGTGTAGGGTGTGCTAAAATTGCTAAAATCTACCAACACTTAACTTTGGATATTGTGTAGATTTTACTTTTGTGCTAGTAGTCTATTCACCCCCTCTAGACATACTTTTCTAGTGATCCCATAATTGGTATCAAAGCAAGGTATCCATAACCTTGGTTTAATCACCTTTGGAGGAAGATGAATATGCCTAGTTTGGAGAGTTTGAGTTGTAGAGTGCCTATTCTTGATGGAGAGTACTATAAGCAATGAAAAGATGCTATGATTGGTATATTTGACAAATTCCATTTGAGAAAGCATATTGAAAATCCCTATGTGTTCCCCATTGATGAATTGCATCCCACATACGAAGAGGAAATTGACATGATTGGTAACCTTAGAACTGTCAATCTTATCGTTAGAGGTTTACCAAGATATGTGCTTACTCAACTGAAGAATTTCGCATGTGCTTATACCTTGTGGAATGATTTGGAGAAAGGATATCCAAATTATTCATTAAGTAATCTTGATGAAATTCTTCATAAAACCGTTGCCTTCCATGGAATGAAGCCTAGTGATCCAAACTTTGATAATTGCTTATCCGAGCTTCATGATATTATGTGTGCTAAAGGAGATGTCACCACTATTAGTAATATAGTTGTTGAAGCCATTCACATACATAAGCTTGAACATTGTCTTAGTCAAAATTCTAACGAGTCTCTTGGTTTTCATGACAAGGAGATTCTACCTAATGATGACAATGAAGAACATGGCTACTATGATGAGGATGTGTTGTTCGACATCGAGCATGAGAAGATCATGAAGAATCTAAGTCTCATGGAAAACTTCAAGGATTACATGTCTGATGGAAAAGAGTGGATCCTCGACAGTGGATGCACCGATCATATGACTGGTGATAAAGACATGTTTCAAGAGATCACACATAATCAAGGACCTCGGAGGTACGTGGCCTTTGGAGACAACTCTAAGGGTAAGGTACTTAGACTTGGTAAGGTGGTCATATCTCATGATAACTCTATTCAAAATGTCATGCTCGTTGAATCCCTTGGCTACAATCTTCTTTCCGTATCTAGACTAGCGGACTTCGGTTTCAATGTGCTATTTACTAAAGTAGATGCCAAGTGTTTTGTCATGATAATCATAAAACTGTCTTTACCAGTATTCGTAGAGCTGATCTATACATTTTTGATTTCACTAAAAAGGCCCAACCTCGTACTTGTCTTATTGTAAAATCATCTAAAGGTTGGCTATGACACAAAAGGCTAGGACATGTAGGCATGCGCAATCTAGATAAGCTTATCAAAGGCGATCACATTCTTAGTGTTAAACATGTTATCTTTGACAAAGATAGACTTTGTAGCGCTTGTCAAGCAGGAAATCAAGTAGGTGGAAGTCATCCGGTCAAGAATATCATGACCACTAGGAGACCACTCGAGTTAATTCATATGGATCTTTTTGGTCCCAATGCTTATAAGAGTCTCGGTGGAAAGTCTTACAAGAGTCCCGCCACCGCTTGGGTCCATGAAGGCTACCGCCGAGGCAACGCCGACGTACACAATCGATGTCTTGCCCAGTTCTTTTTTTGCGAGGACCATCGTCGCCCCCTCATGGGCTCCACGGAAGCGAAGGCGACCCCTTATCCTCCCGCCGAAGAATCAGTTAGGTGTTCCACTCCAATGAGCGGTGGGGAAGCGAGTCATTCTTTTCGCTGAAGCATATGCCTCCAGGGATCCCGACAACCCGATGATCGGGCAGACAAAGGCATTCGTGGGCGACCATTTAGATTAGGTAGCCGGACTAGCACCGCTTAGTTGATGTAAATGTAATGAAATATGTCATGTTTATATGAAAATCCGGTGTTTTTATATGAAATCCGTCGTGTTTATATGAAATCCGGTCATTTTTGCATGAATTTCATTCGGTTGGTTTGAGGTTGTCAAAATGTATGTGACTAGGATGTCGTTCTCCCGCATCCGTGTCCGTGGACTAGCCCCCCTGTCCGCGGACGGATACGGAAGAAAATTTGTGAGTTGTCGTTGAAGATGCCCTTATGGTGGACGGAGGAGTTGCACAGACCAATGGTGAGGGAGCAACGGTCGTTGTGTGTAGAGATCAACATGGTTTATACTTGGGCTCGCCGTCACTGGTCATCAAGGGAGCTATTGAGCCAGCAGTGTTGGAAGCTATCATTTGCATTGGCAGGGGACCTATCTCTACAGAGTTTTGTAGTTGCAAGTGATTGCAAACATGTGGTAGATGATATACGTGAATGAACCGGTGGGACTAATATAACGGTGATCAGAGAGATTTTGTGTGGAAGTTCCCTTCTCACTAGTTGTCATTTTACTTATGAAATTAGAGCGTCAAATGTTGATGGGCATAATTTAGTCAAAGAATATTTGCTTGATCAGGCTCACCGTGTGTGGCTTATTCCTCTCCATGACCCAACATGTACCCCCTAAATGTTATTCCCTCCGTACCAAAATAAGTGACTCGACTTTATACTAATTTTAATACAAAAATAATACAAAGTTGAGTCACCTAGTACGGAGGGAGTACTATAGATCAATAAAGTGTTGGCTCTCCTGAAAATATATAGTTGAACAGATGGACCCAAAAAAAGGATAGCTGAACCCAATTTAGGACTCTTTTGGTTTTGGAGGAATTCCATATGATAGAATTTCTATAGGAGAAGTTCCTTTAGGCCTCCTTTGGTTTTATACTAGAGGTTAGGAAAATCATAGAAATAGAAAAGTCCTAGAAAATAAGATGACATGTATTTCAAATCATATAAATAGGAATAGAAAAGGAGATGCCCTTTGATTCATACCATAGGATTTTTTTCATTGAGTCTAGGGTAATGTTTATTTTCCCATGAAATATGGAGTATAATTCCTACAAACCAAAGGACTATAAGGCCTCCTTGGTTCATATGAATATTGTAGAAATGTTAAAGGATATAAACTTTCTAGGAAAAAATTCCTTTGGGGCCATTTGATTTGTAGGAATGGATTCTTATTCCTATGCAGAAGGGATCAATCGTTCACATTTCAAAGGGAACATAACATTAGCCTAGACTCAATGAAAACATTCCTACCCTACGCATCAAATGGCATCTCTTTTTATATACAATTTGAGATGCATGTCATCTCACTTCATATGATTTTCGTGTTCCTATCCAATGAACCAAATCAGTCCTAACGGATTTTTTTCCTATATAAATCCTACCCTATGGAAATCCTACAAAATTCCTCCGAACCAAATTAGGCCTTCGAGTTCGTTGGTTCGCAGGAATAGAATCATATTCATATGAATGAAATCTTTCTATCGTCCACACTTGATGGGAAAATAAATATTAGGCCTCCTTTGGTTCATATGGTAGGAATATCATAGGGAAAGGAAACTTCTAGGAATGAGATGCCATGTACTTCAAATCCTATGAATGGGAATAGCAAGAGAGATGTTATTTGGTTCACATCATGGCATTCTTCCCATTGAGTCTAGGTCAATACTTATTTCCCTATGAAATGTGAAGTACAAGAAGAATTCCTCCATGGAAATAGGATTATGTTCTTACAAATCAAGGGACTCTAAAGGATTTTCTTCCCTACATAAATCATATTCAATAGAATTCCTATAAAATGCTTTTAAACCAAATGAGGCGTTAGCCTAGACTTAATGAAAAATTCCTATGATGTGAACCAACATACATCTCTCTTGACGTTATTATTCATAGGATTTGAGATACATGACCTCCAATTTTCTACAAGTTTTCTATTCATATCCTATGAACCTAAGAAGGCCTTAGCGCCTTCTGTGTCGGTTATTGTGTATACTCGACAAACTAGTGCACATCCCACTCTTCATCGCGGCTCAACCCATTTAAACTATTTTCCTCTCTTTAACGACCACATTTTTTCATACATTTCCACAATGCATCGCTCATCAATGGGCCACCTAGTCGCTGCTTTTATTTTTCTGAATCACCACAACCATTTCTGATAACCTTCTTGAAGCTTTCGGTTGGTTTTAGGAAGCTTTGGATCTTTTTCCAGTTTTCTAGTCATTTTTTCTTTTACATTTCTTTTTTTCACTATTTTTCAAATGTATGATCCTTTTAATTTTTGTAAACTTTTTTTAAATCCATAAATATATTTCTGAATGAATGAAATTTTCCAAATTCACAAACTTTTTTTGACCTCGTGAACTTTTTCAAGCGCACAACGTTTTTAATAGTCCATGATTTTTTCTAGTTTGTGAAGTGTTTTTAAATCCGCATCTGTTTTCTAAAAAATCCATGAACTTTTTTAAAAGTTTACTTTTAAAATATTTGTGAACCTTTTTACAAATATATTGATTTTCTTCAAATTCACATTTTATCCAAATTTTCATTTTTTTATCTCTTATAGTTTTTGCAGATCCATTTGTCCAAGTCAACGGTTGACCAGGTCTACCTGAGACCCTTTTGAGGGCGAATGAAGCAGGTCACATATCGACTGAGGGCGAACGATGCAAACATTTTTTAGGCAAGCTCAAAGTAGACATACGCGTCTTGTTGGGCCACGCCCAGGTCGCGAGCACCTTTTTTTTTTGAGGGCTTAGTCGCGAGCACGTGAGTGCAAGCAAGCACAAGCGCGTGTGTATAGGAGCTCTCTGCAAGATAGTTGGGAATTTACCAAAAAATAAGATAAACCGGAAATTCTACGATCTTCCTCATTTTTTTAACTGGGAATGGTAATATGTTCCGAGCTTCTTGCATTCTGAGATTTTCTAACTCTCCCTCAGATCGATAGACAAGATCTTTCTAAGTCTCAAATTGTTTGATGCAATTGTCATGATTCGTGTCTTTTTATGATGTGGCTCGTGTGCACAAATTCTATTGGACACTCGTTGCATCCAAATGTGCTTGGTTCGCATGGGAGTGTGTGAGGAGTGATGAAGATGGACCAGCTCATTTAAACCATCCGTACGTTCTACAAATCCCGCTTTTGGAGCCTTCTATATCTCAGTCCGTTTTTTTTTGCAGTTTTGCGAACCTTTTAGATAGTTTAGGTTCGGCCTTTCCTATTTGTATCCCTTTTTCTATTGTTTCCTTCACAGTTTATTCTTTTTCATTTTTTCACTCGTTCTTATCTTTTTTTTTTAAGATCTATCTTTTTTAAAAATGATCAAACTTTTTTTGTTCAATTTTCAAGAAAATGATTGAGAATTTACAAAAAATGAATGTCCTTTTTCAAACAAAATCTTCGTGTATTCAGAAAATGTTCAGAATTTTTAAATATCTTCATTTTTTTAAAAATAGTTGGAAGTTAAAATACTGATAGCTCCCCTAAAAAATGTTCAAAATTATCATAAAATATTCATAGTTTATAGAAATTTGATAAACCTTGATGCTAGTAATCTCGTAAAGTTGAATCTAGTTTAATGTTTTGATATTGTGTTGTGTTGCAGTTCTTTAGCTGTGATGTGCTAACATCGACTTCGTATCGCTTCACTTCTAAGGGCATAGAGGAGAGCCTTATGTGATTAGATTGTTCATCAACGGGTGACTGGAGTAACAAAAATTAGCATGCCCTAATATGAACTATTGCATGAGGGGTTGTTGGGATTTCATATTAAGCATTCTCTTGTATTTGCGGATGCTTGCGTAGAGGGTCTAATCATAAGTATGTTGTTTGTTCAAGTGAGAACAACACGTTATAATAGGTTCACCGCACAACAAATTATCAAATTAATGAACAACGAGTCAACGAATCTTGATGAAAGCAACTTGAAGAAACTCTTGTTTGTCCACCACCGGCTTGTTCTTATCACATTCAAGGACTGGGTTACTTGATGCACCGTTGCACTTTTGTTATTATTTAATTCCTTGCAATCACTCTTCCTTTCAAACATACCATAAAAAACCTTTTGCAACTTTATAGTGAACTTTCGCTACTTTTCATCAATCAATTTCTTCTGCTCTTCGTTGGATTCGAAACTCTTACTTATCAAAATAGCTACTATGTACCTCATACACTTGTGGGATATCACTGACCAGGACATGGATGTAGGCCTCGGGTGACCGGCCGATTCTCGCATAACACTGGTGGTGGAAAGACACCAATTTTGCTGCCTCTCCCATAGGTGGAGACATTTCTCCCTGTGGTTCATGATGTTCATGGCCCCCAGACGGCGAGAACCTCCTTCAAGATTGGACTCTCTCTCTCCGACGTTATTTTTATGCAATTTCTCTATGCATTCTTTTTAAGTTATTTCATTGCTTTATAGATTCTCGGAGATTCGTAACTCCGACAAATATTTTTTTAGGGCGGATTAGAAACTTCTTGAGCGAGGCTTTGACTGAAGGGCGACGCAAATCGACTTACACAACCACCACACGGGTAAGGAGTGGTCGCGTGGCCACCCTATGCTCCCTCTGGCCCATCTTCTGGTTGGTGGTCCCTTCTACTATAAAAACTAATTGCCATGATTTTTCCCAAAAAAATCCAGCTTTGAAAGTATCGATTTCTAAAATAGCCAAATACACTAGAAAATAACAACATGCCTTTGGCCCTGGATTAACATTTTAGTCCAACAAAAGAATTTAAAAATAATATAAATTTGCATCAAAAACATGTATAGTTGATGTGAATAGAACATGAACATAAAAAAATTATAGATATGTCATAGAAGTATCAAACATGAAAAAGAAATAATTTTTTTTACTATTGCCTTTAGGGAATATTTCCAACACAACATGTCATTGTTGTCGAGTCGTCTCACGCCGTCTAGGGCAGCCACAACGAGTCACGCAAGGGTTGGCCCGCCCCCAATGTTCGCCAAACATGTTTTGTCCATTGGCTTCTTTTGGGGACATTGGGGAGAACTGGGGAGAAGGTGGAGGACAAGGCGGCGACTAGGGAAGGCAAGAGCGACAACAAAGATTACTCGTATAATGCTAAGTTAGATTACCACCTCTTTAGTTGATTGAGAGCAAACATAAGCGCTTGCCAAACTAGATAGTAGAATTCGTAAAAAAGGACAATATACTTCGAGCGAGTCATGAGAGATCGAGAGAGAGAGAGAGATTCCAAGGAGAAACTTGAGTTGTATTAGGCAATCTCCAATGTCGTGCATAAATCGGACTCACTATCCGTCTGCACACGCGCTTGGATGCGTCCGTGGACACGGATACAAGAGCCGATCATTTTCACATGCCCGAAACCTCCGACCATATTTCAAAATAAAATGAAACAACATGGACAAATTTCATGCAAATCAGACCTAATTCATGCGAAGTTCGACATAGCGGAAAAAATTGGAAAATTCAACTAAAATTTGGAAAGCCTAAAGAAACATTGCGAGGTACCCAGACGGGACAAAATTCAGTGTTTTGACCCTTTTGCGAAACTTGAGTCGGATTTGACCCCACATTCAAGAATTAGGGGTCTGGCCCTTTTCCTAACGCCAACCTCGAGCGGTGGCCTAACTCACCTACCGCGAGGTGGCCTCAAGTGGATAAGTGTCACACCTAATATCCTTCTTCCTCACTCTCCCCGAGGTCAGCCTCTCTCCCCCTCTCCCCCACCCTAGCACCCACTGTATCCCTCTCCATTGCTTGAGATTTGTTTGGTGGATCCGGAGTATTTTCATCATTCAAGGTACCTCTATTGCTCCCCCATATTTGGGTTGGTCAGAATCATCTATTTTTGTACTATTATCCACATTGTTGCAATCCCTAGTCATTACTCTTGTTGTCGTGAAATCAATGGATATGATGCATTTCAGGGTTTTGTTTGTGCTTGACTATGTGTTGTATGATTGGGGGTAGCAAGATCTAGTGTTAGGGTTACTGGTTTTGTTAGGGCTAGGGTTAAGGTTAAGGTTATGGTTATGACATCCTTTATGTGTTAATTTGGTCATTTTTGTCTTGTTGTTTTAATGCAATGCATACAGTTCCTTGATAGAAATGATGTATAGTGTAGTGATACATCTCCGTTGTATCTATAATTTTTTATTCTTTCTTGCCAATATTCTACTGTTTCTAGCTTTAGGCAACAATTTATATGATTTATTGGACTAACATATTAATCTAGTGCCCAGTGCAATGTTGAGGATATTGCTTATCGTTAGTGTTTTGGTCAGCCGGGGATTAGAGATTAATCGGAAATCGGCCGATTAATCGATTTTATCAGTCGACTATTAATCGGCCATTTTTTGCAAATCCCAGGTTCCCAACACTGAAATATGCAATATTCAACACCAAAAAAATATTGGACAGAAGTGTTATGTTGATTCCTTGTCTTTGAATTCTCGTATAATGACAAACAAAATAGGACAATAGTACATATTGCATAACAAAGTTCACAAAAACACAAATAAACATAGTTTTTACAACATTGTGCTAGGAATAGGCATGATTTATCGGTAGATTCCTGATAAATCGCTAGTTAGAGCGATAAATCGGACCAAAAGATAAACGGTGAAGATAAAGCATAATCTTATCGGTCATCCCACGAGTAGCGATAAATCAGATGATAAATCGCTGAATCGGAAGATTTTTTGAACAGTGGCCCAGTGCCATCTCCTGTTTTTTGTATGTTTTTGGTTTCATATGAAACGAAGTCCAAACACGAAAAAAATTACGGAGATTTATTTTGGAATATATGTGAATTTTTGTTGCAAGAATCAATGCAAATGGAAGCTCGTGGGCTTCACACGGCTTGGGGGTGCACCCACCCCCTAGGTCGCACTAGGGGCCCTTGTGGACACTTCGTTTGTCGGTTGGAGATCACCTTCAGGCGCAAGGAAGCTTATAGAAAAAATGTCGTGTTAAAATTCCAACCCGATCGGTTTACGGATCTTCGGGAATTTAAGAAACAATTTTCAGCCAAAAACAGTGTAGCGAAATAGAGAGAGATCCAATCTTGGAGGGGGTTGATGTCTACTACACAATTTTATTTGTGTAGACTATCTTGGGCCTCCAAGTGCACAGTTTCGTTGGACAAAGAAGATTTTCCCTCAAGTGGATGACCTAAGGTTTATCATTCTATGGGAGGTGTAGCATGAAGATGGTCTCTCTCAAATAACCCTGAAATCAAATACAGGTAATCTCTTGTGTGCCCAACACACTCAATACAATGGTAAATTGTATAGGTGCACTGGTTTAATGAAGAGGCGGTGATGCAAGTGTAGTATGGATAGTAGATATAGTTTTTTGTAATGTGAAATGATAAAAACAACAAGGTAGCAAGTGACAAAGTGAGCACAAATGCTATTACAACACTTGGAAACAAGGAATAGGGCTCATATTTTCACTAGTACACTCTCTCAACAATGCTAACATAATCGAATCATATATCAATCATTTATTGTGTGACAAAGAATCACTCCAAAGTTATAATCATTAGCAGAGAATATAAGATAAAATCGTTGTAGGTAGCAAACTATCTCAAAGTTGTCGTTCCGATCAATCTATTGAGCCATTCTTATAAGTGTCACAAACAACCCTAGAGTTCATACTACAATAAAACCATATGATACACATCAATCAACTCTAATGTCACCTAGATACTCTAATGTCACCACAGGTATCCATGAGTTGATTCTTCGATATGCATCAAACAGTTTCGGATTCATAATATTCAATCCAACATAGAGAACTTCAATGAGTTGCCCCAAAGTTTCTATCGGAGAAAGTAGCATGAAAACGTGTATCAACCTATGTCCTTAGATTGCCCCAATGTCACTACGGGAATCTGCAAGTTGATTACCAAAACATACATGAAGTGACTCAATAGAATAGCCCATTGTCACCACGGGTATCCACGTGCAAGACATACATAAAGTGATCTCAAATCCTCATATATCCAATCCAATAATAATGAAACCTCAGAGGGCGAGACTCGATTCATCACAACAAAGGAAAGAACACCATATGATTCCACTACATAAGCAAAGCTCATGGTACATCAAGATCGTGCCCTGTCAAGATCATGAGAGAGAGATCAAACACATAGCTACTGGTACATACCCTCGGCCCCGGGGTGAACTACTCCCTCCTCATCATGGAGACCGCCGTGGTGATGAAGATAACCTTCGGTGATGGTTTCCCCTCCGCGAGGGTGCTGGAAAAGGGCTCCAAATGAGATTTCTTAGGATCAGAGGCTTGCGGCGGCGTTGTAAAAGTTCTAGGTTACTTTTTTTTATATTTATATGAGTTTTCAGCATTGGAATCACACTAATTAGAGTTATGAGGGGTCCACAAGCTCAGACGATACTCCCTACCCCTAGGGCATGCGGGGTGAGCTTGTTGCCTCCTCGTGGGTCTTCTAGTCCTTCATTGAAGCTTTGGGGGTATATTATGTTCCAAAAAATCACCGCACATTTCTGTGGCATTTGGACTTCGTTTGGTATGGATTTTCTGCGAAACAAGAAATAGACCAAAACAAAAATTGGCACTAGGCACTAGGTTAATAGGTTAGTTACCAAAAACAATATGAAAGTGCATCAAAACCATATAAAATCATTGTAAATATGACATGAATACTTCATAAATTATGATACGTTGGAGACGTATCAGGGTCTCCTCCCTTTCGGGAGCCATGGCAGCCAAGGACCAAAGGGAAAGCCCTCCTCCCATCTAGGGAGGATGCCAAGGAACAGGACGAAGGAGGGGGGACCTCTCCCCCTCTCTTTCGGAGGTGTCGGAGCGCCACCAAGGGAACCATCGTGACGGTGATCTACATCAACAACTTTGCCGCCATCACCATCAACTCTCTCCTCCATGCAGTGGTGTAACCATTCTTTTCTCGTTGTAATCGTTACTTAAACATGGTGCTTTCTGCTACATATCAATATCCAATTATGTGTTGCCATCCTATGATGTTTGAATATATTCTTTTTAGCCTACGAGTTAAATGTGGTATGGTGTGATTTATATGAGTTGCATCTTATTATGGTGTTGTCCTATGGTGCCCTTCATGCCATGCATACGTGTGGGAATTCCCGTTTTACGATGTTGCAATACGTTCATGATTCTCTTATAGTGGGTTGCTCAAGTGACAGAAGTTTAAACCTTAGTAAGAGAGTTGTGGTGTATGGGCGTAAAGGGGACTTGTTACTTAATGCTATAGTTTGGGTTCACCTTAATGAGCTTTAGTAGTTGCAGACGCTTGCTAGAGTTCCAATCATAAGTGCATATGATCCAAGTCTGGAAAGTGTGTTAGCTTACGCCTCTTCCTCATTGCATACAACCAGTATCACACGTGTCATATTCAATTGCCCATGGACAATATTTTTCTTGTGTTATGGAAATCTCACTCACTTTTATTATCTCGCAAAGTACTTCTAGTTTAATTCTCGCAAACTAGTTTTATTCTTGTTCTAGGTAAACTAAGCGTTAGCGTGAATAGAGTTGTATTAGTGGTCAGTAGAAATTGATCGAATATTAATTCTACCTTTAGCTCCCTGTTGGCTTCAATACTTTTATTTATCGAAAAGTCTACTTGTGGGTTATCAAGATCTTTTCTGGCGCCATTTCTGAGAAGCAATAAAGTAGGGTGAATATTCTCGTGTGTGCTTGTTTATGCTACTTTGTATAGATTGATACGTCTCCAACATATCGATAATTTAAGAAGTATCCATGCCATATTTGCGTATGTTTATAGTTATTTTATATGGTTTTGATACACTTTATATGATTTATTTAGAACTAACTCGGACTGACGTTGTTTTCGGTAGAATTACCGTGTTGTTGTTTTTGTGCAGAAAATAGCCCAAAATTATTTTATGATTATTCTGGGGAAAATAAGAAATACCGCAGCATAGAACCATCGGAGGGGAGCCACCTCTGGGCCACGAGGCAACATGGCGCATCCACCCCCTAGCCACGCCCTATTGTGTGGTGGGGCCCACGTGGCTCCGACTGCGTGATTCCAATGCTGAAAAACCTTATATATACCAAAACCCTCAGAAATAAATAGAGAACTTCCGCTCCGCCACCACAACTCTCTGTATCGATGAAAAACCCACCTGGAGCCTTTCAAGTATCCTGTCGGAGGGGGGAAATCATCTCCGGTAGCCATCTTCATCATCCCGACGGAGGCCATTGATGACCCACAAGTATAGGGGATCAATTGTAGTCCTTTTGATAAGTAAGAGTGTCGAACCCAACGAGGAGCAGAAGGATATGATAAGCAGTTTTTAGCAAGGTAATTTCTACAGGCACTGAAATTGTAAGTAGCAAGTAGTTTGATAGCAAGGCAATTTGTAACGAGCAAGTAACGGTAACAATAGGTAAGGTGCAGCAAGGTAGACCAATCCTTCTATGGCAAAGGACAGGCCAAGAGTATTTCTTATGATGAGCAAAGTGTTCTTGAGGGTACACGAGAATTTCATCTAGCCACTTTCTTCATGTTGGTTTGATTTGTGTTCCCTACTTTGATAATTTGATATGTGGGTGGACCGGTGCTAAGGTGCTGTTCTTACTTGAACTAACAACCTACTTATGATTAACCCCCTCGCAAACATCTGCAACTACGAGAAAAGTATTAAGACAAAGTCTAACCATAGCATTAAACATGTGGACCCAAATCAGCCCCTTACGGAATAGCGCATAAACTAGGGTTTAAGTTTCTGTCACTCTCGCAACCCATCATATAATAACTACTCCATGATGAATTACCTTAGGCCCAAGGATGGTGAAGTGGCATGTAGTCAACGCTCACATGACACCACTAAGGGAATCACAACATACACATCATAAAATTATCGAACACATATCAAATTCACATGAGTACTAGCAACATGACTTCTCCCGTGACCTTAAGAACAAAAGTAACTACTCACAAATAATAATCATGCTCAAGATCATAGGTGTATTGAATAGCATAATGGATCTGAACATATAATCTTCCACCAAATAAACCATGTAGTAATCAACTACATAAGGTAATCAACACTACTAGTCACCCACATGTACCAATCTGAGATTCTGGTACAAAGATTGAACACAAGAGATGAACTAGAGTTTGAGAGGAGATGGTGTTGTTGAAGATGTTGATGAAGAATGGCCTCCCCAAGATGAGAGGGTTGTTGGTGATGACGATGGCTTCAATTTCCCCCTCCGAGAGGGAAATTCCTCGGGCGGAATCGCTCCGCCGGAGGGAAAAAGTGCTTTTGCCTAAGTTCCGCCTCGAGGCAACGACGCCTCATCCCGAAAGTCTTCCTTTGCTTTTTCTAAGTTAAATGGGACTATATACCAGAAGATGGGCTCCGGAGGTGGGCCTAGGTGCCCACCCTCCACCAGGGCGCGGACAGGGGGCCAGGCGTGCTCTGGTGGAGGGTGGCCACCTGGTGGCCTCCCTCCGGTAGTTCTTTGCTCCATAAATTCTTATTTATTATAAAAATAATCCCCGTGAATTTTTAGCTTCATTGGAGTTGCGCAGAATAGGTATCTCTGACGTGCTTTTTCGGGGTGCTGAATTCTATTTGCCGGTATGCTGCCTCTTGAGGTAAACATTGAAATTTGTGAGAGAAAAGGCATTAGAATTACTCCCCAAAGCCTTATTATGCATAAAAACATCATAAATAATAGTAGTAAAACATGATGCAAAATGGACATATCAACTCCCCCAATCTTAGACCTCGCTTGTCCTCAAGCGAAAGCCGATATTAAAGAACATGCCCACATGGTGTGAGAGAGAGGTGTTGATAAAAACAAAATACAAACAGAAGCATCATGCTTGTTATTATAACAACAACAAAAACTAACATAAAACTTTCTCATAAAACTTTTATTTCATAGCAGCATCATATAACTTCTTATGAGCAAGTAAAAATTCATCACAACATGGAAGTATAAAGCATAAACCTTATTGGAAGCCAACAAACTATGTTCTCAGTCAACTCTTGCAACTACAATTCATCATATTTTCAGGAAGGGTCTCATGTAGAAGCCTTTTGGCAAGTCCACATACTCAACCATCATTTAGTCTTCTATGATTGCTAACGCTCACAGCATACCCATGGACAAAAAGTTTCAACCGGACGCATAGAAAGATAGGGGCTTATAGTTTGCCTCCCAACATATTCACCTCAAGGGTGATGTCAACAATAATAATTCATTCTCACTCATATCCAACTGGTCATATGTTCCTAGATCTTTCCTCACCACATGATGCTTGCCAAAGGAGAAAAATAAAAAGGAATATGAAAGAATACTTTGACTCTTGCATAAAAGTAAGTACATAAAAGTAAAATATAGGCCCTTCGCAGAGGGAAGCAGAGGTGGTCATGCACTTTTTTAGTCTGTATGCCAAATCCCTTAGCAAAAAAGAACATCACGTTGCATTGCCTCTTGTGATAGCAACCTTTATTATGCAGTCCGTCACTTTTATTACTTTGCCATCACAAGTTCGTGCAACGCTCAATTTTCTCTTACACTAAATGATCCAACACTTTTTTGAAGCAATTTGTATTGCCTTGATGCACCGACGACAACTTACTTGAAGGATCTTATTCAATGCATAGGTAGGTATGGTGGACTCTCAAACATGAGTTTGGGTTTTGGGTTTTTGGATGCACAAGTAGTATCTCTACTTAGTGTGGAGTTTTTGACTAGCAAAGATATTGGGCAAGCACCACATGTTAAAGGATCTATGACAATATAACTTGTATGTGAATATGAACAAGCATAAATCATTATGTTGTCTTCCTTGTCCAGCGTCAACAATTTTGGCATATAATATTTAATGGGCGCTCACAATCACAAAAGATGTCCATGATACTATATTTGCATGTGAATCTTCTCTTCCCTAATTATTTCTTTCATGAGTTGCATCATTGACTAATGCCATGTTTGCCAATCTCCAACAAATTTTACCACTTATACTTTTCTTTATTGTGATGTCATTACTCACCATAAGATTAGCATATGATATGTTTCATTTATCTTCTTTTATCATGATAGCAACAAGAAAGTAAAAGGGGCGAAAGCTCAAACTAACTTGATGATATAACTCCCACTCGATTACACAGATAGATAGATCACGAAACTAGCACTCGAAGATGGATCATACTAAACTTTTATTCAACTAAAACATGAAAAGGCTAAGGATCAAAAATAAAAAGCAAAAGGTAAAAGTGATGGTGATACGATACCGGGGCAACTCCCCCAAGCATGGATCAAGCCAAGGGGAGTGCCCATACGTGTGTACTCAAATCTCCTTTGGTGGTGGTGATGAGGCGTCACACTTCTTTGCCAATTTACGCTTGAGGATGAAGTTTTATTCCCTCACATCGTCATTTTCTTGCTCAAGTTTCAATATTCTTTTGCATAGAGCTGCCTTGCTCTCCTACAGAAAACGCGAAGGGATAAAAGGAGTATTGGGTATACTCCTACCATTAGGAAGGCTTGACTTCTTGAACTCCATGTGCATATCTCCAAGTTGGGGTAGTGGAGGTTCATCTTCATCTGAGCCACCATCTGGTCCAGTGTCGGTGCACTAGAGTTTTGGGCTCTCCAGTGCCCCTTACTTGTGCACGGACAATAGTAGCCACCTTGGCTACAAGGCCCGACAGGGAGCTTCTATATACAAGTACAGGAGAATCAGGACCTGGCAAGGCGAAGCCCCGCCAGCACAGAGGCCAGGTGTCGCCCCGCCTGGGCACTTGTCGCGGCGCCAACGATAGAAGGGCAAGCGGTGCCGATGGGACAGGTTCCTGTCCCGTCCCATAGACGGTTAGAGATGCATGATGGTGCATTAAATGCGCCTGTCCTACCCCGTCAGTGTTAGGTATGATAGCACTGTAGCTATGTACACCCCGTGTACACACTGTACGCTGCTGTTGGGATCCCCTTCGAGAGTATAAAAGGAGGCCCAGGGCATCACAATAAATGGGGATTGGGAGAAGAGGACTTTTTGCCTTTTCGACTTTTCGACCTTCTAGCTCATACGCGTAGCAGCTGTTCATAGCGCTCCTGTAGCTGGAACCCTAAAAACACCCACAATACAACCAAGCAGGAGTAGGGTTTTATGCACCTTTGCGGCCCGAACCTAGGTAAAATCCCCGCGCGCTGTTCATCAGATCTGCTCTTTGTGCGAGCCTTCTTCCCCGCTGAACCGTAAAGGGGTCCCTCCGACCCCATAGGTGTTCGTTTCCCACGACATCTTTGGCACGCCAGGTAGGGGGAAAGGTTGCGCAAACCTAAACTGGGGACTAGCGCACCAGTTCCTTCATCATCATCATCGCCATGGCCCCCAAGAGGAAGGGCCTTACAGCTGTTGGCCCATCCACGTCCGATGTCTCTGTAGCTACACAAATAGGCGATGGTGTAGACGCGGGCGGAGGAGGAGGCGGAGGCTCAGAACTTCCACGACGCTCCGGTGATCAAGACCAAGCAAGCGTCAACGCCCGCCACGGAGACGCTCATGGCGGCGATGGAACCCCCCATGCCGCTGGGTCTCAGGACAGAGTTGTACCTCCTACGGGCGGTACGGTGAACTCCGGGGACGGAAGGGTATCTTCCAGGATGCCCACGCCGGCGCCTACGCCACGACCTTCCCAGGACGCGCGTGAAGAGCAGCGCCACAATGCCCACGGTTCCCAACGTCCCCACGGAAAAGCTCCTATGCATCACTCCCAAGGTGCACGGGACCAGCATGCTCGCCAGCATGCTAGTGGGAGTGGCGTGCCATCACGGGACCGTGACGGATCTCCTTCTAACACGGTTAGGAGTTGGAGCACCTCGCATTTCCTCACGCTGTTCGCTACCGACTACTTCAGAAGAAGCAATGGCGCTGGCACAACTACTCCTGAACTTCCCTCCTGCTGCGGAGAAGCTCGACGAATGGAGAGCTGCCATTCTGAGCCTCCTCACCCTCGTTGACAAGTTTTGGTCCACCGAGACGGCTCACGCCAATGGTGAGAAGGCCGGAGGCGGTGCGACAATGGTGCACTCTCCTCTACAGCAACAACACCGGTCACCGACTCGACGGACCGACGCTTACGATGGTTACTCGATGGCGTCGTCCGATTCACGGACTCGCCGCGACCAGCGTCAAGTTCTTTGGGAACGAAGCAAGGAAGACGCTCGAACTACAATCGAGTGGCGACAGGAAGCGCGCCATCAATCTGATAAGCGCGGGGGCCCACTGTAGACAAGCCCGCGTCAGGGTATCCTGCCAGCCTACCTTATGAGGTGGGTTGTCTAGCATTTACCCGTGAGCTGCGGCAAGTCCAGTGGCCCAATTCCCACACGTTCAAGCCAGAGGTCCCAGAGAAGTACGACAGCAAGACTCACCCGTGAGAGTTCCTGAACATCTACACCATTGCGGTGCAGGCTGCCGGGGCTCGCGACGACAAGATACTCGTCAACTACTTCCCGTTGGTGCTTAAGCCCAATGTCAGGTCGTGGTTGATGCACCTGCCGGAGAATTCCATCGCCTCCTGGGAAGACCCGTGCCACGAGTTTGTTGGTGCCTTTACTGGAGGCCACCAAGCTCCTGGTTAAGAAAGCGATTTGCACATCATCCCTCAAAAGGAGGGCGAGACTTTGCGCGAGTACATCCAAAGGTTCAGTCACATGCACCACAACATACCAAACGTTCATCCTGCCGCTGTTATCAACGCGTTCCATCAGAACATGCGCAACCGCAGGATGCGGGAAGAGCTGGCGATGAATAAGGTTAGGGATGTTGCCAAGCTTTATGCTCTGGTAGATAAATGTGCTCGAGCTGAACAAGGGAGGAGGCTCCCCGGCAAGGACGCTGGCGCAGGGGTCGACTCTGAGGATGAAGACACCGCCACCTCGTCAAAGAAAGGCCGGCGGTGTAACAAGAAGCGCAAGGGCAAGTCCGTGCTTGCCGTTGAGGGTTCCGGCAACCCCGGTACCGCCAAGAAGAGCAAGGTTGATGACCCCAGAAAGGATGTTGCCAGGTGCACCTCTTGCCAGGCTATGGCGACTGCCGACAAGCCGGAAGGCTCCGTCAAGCAGTATTGCAAGATCCATCGCACCAAGGGCCACAATCTCCAGGACTGCGAGCAAGTTGAGTAGCTTGCCGAGAAGCAAAAAGCTGATTACGAGAGGCGAGACAAGGAGAAAGGCCAGGATGATGCAGAGGGGTCCGGCAAGAAGCGCGTTGGCTGAGGAGGTCGCCGTGGCAAGCCCAGACAACAAAAAGACCGGCCCACTCGTGGCCGCAACAAGCAAGAGGGTGATGATGATGACGTCGAAGAGGACAAGGAGTCCTGCGAGCATGAGTTACAGAAGGCTGCAGAGATGCTGTGCATCGAGGGAGGTGCCTCGTTGCATTCCTCTCGCCGCCAACTTAAACAGTGGGCACGCGAGGTTAATGCGGCGGGGCCATCTATCGGTGCCCAAAGACCTCTGAAGTGGTCCAACACTCCTATCATTTTCGACACCGAGGATCACCCTGATTGCATAACTGCGGTCGGGTACCTGCCATTGTTGGTTTCACCAACAATTCGCAACCTCAAGGTGACGAAGATGCTAGTCGACAGTGGGGCCAGCCTGAACCTGATCTCGCCTGATGTCATCCAGAGGCTACAAATTCCTGATGAAGATCTCGAGCCCACAGGCGCTTTCCAAGGGGTCAATTCAGGGAGGGCTTAGCCGAAGGGCAAAATCACGCTGCCGGTGACGTTTGGCAGCGACATAAATTTTGGGATAGAGAAGATCATTTTTGAGGTCGCCAAGATCTCATTGCTGTACAACGACATCCATGGTCGCCCAACGTTGGCCAAGTTCATGGTGTCCACCCACTTCGCTTACAATGTGCTGAAGATGCCCGGGCCAATGAGCGTCATCACGATC
The DNA here is from genome assembly GCA_022496015.1 of Hordeum marinum. Classification (NCBI taxonomy): domain Eukaryota; kingdom Viridiplantae; phylum Streptophyta; class Magnoliopsida; order Poales; family Poaceae; genus Hordeum; species Hordeum marinum. Next base: position 154,677,184 of record CM039678.1, read on the forward strand.
AACTCCGACAAGAAAGGCACACTTATCTGCGCCGACCAACTCTACCGGGAGGCAGTTGCAACACCTACCGCCAAGGCACTTGCTCCTGCCGCTGAAGCTCCCGGAGGGAGGAAGACCGACATGGCCTCTAGCGCACATTACGACAAGTCCTCTAGTGCACATTCCGGCAAGCGTGCCTCCTTAGGGTGCTGCACTCCCACTGACGAGGTGCCAAAGAGCTCCACCGGCAAGAGCAAGAAGTCCAAGGCAGCTCCACCTGAGACTAATAAGGTGCTCGCCAAGGAGGATGGTACGGGAGGAACTTTCACCATAAGTTCCACCCTTGACAACAAATAGGAAAGTGCATGCTACTTCTCGAGCATGCGTTGGTTTCCATGAAGAGGAACAATTGATTCAACAAAGTAGATAATTATTTCCCTCAGTTGTTGAGAACCAAGGTATCAATCAAGTAGTAGATACAAGCAAGTCCCCAATAGATGTACCTACACAAAGAATCAAACACTTGCACCCAACGCTATAAAGGGGTTGTCAATCCCTTCACGGTTACTTGCAAGGATGAGATCTGATAGAGATAGGTAGAATAGATTGCTTGAATGGAAAGTAAAACAAAAGGTAAATAAATTGCAGCAAAGTATTTTTGGTATTTTTGGTTTATAGATCTGAAAATAAATTATGGAAACTAGACCAGGGGGCCATAGGTTTCACTAGAGGCTTCTCTCATGATGGCAAGTATTATGGTGGGTGAACAAATTACTGTCGAGAAATTGATAGTAAAGCGAATAATTATGAAGATATCCAAGGCAATGATTATGCATATAGGCATCACGTCCGTGTCAAGTAGACCGAAACGATTCTGCATCTACTACTATTACTCCACACATCAACCAACTCCTACATGCATCTAGAGTATTAAGTTCATGAAGAATAGAGTAACACATTAGGTAAGATGACATGATGTAGAGGGATAAACTCAAGAAATATGATGAAAACTCATCAGAGGGGCAATGGAGTTGATGTAGATGCTCTCCGTGATCGAATCCCCCTCCGGCAGATTATCGGAAAAGGCTCCAAGATTGGATCTCTCGAGAACGGAGGCTTCCGGCAGTGGAAAAGTGTTTTTGTGGCTCTCTTTGATATACAGGGAATATTTGTGAATTTATAGGCTGAGAAATAGGGTTAGGGGAGCTGTCATGGGCCCACAAGCCTAGGGGGCGCACCCTTGTGGCTTGTGGCCACACGGCGGCTCTCCCGACTTCATCTCCAAGTCTCCTGGTTTGCTTCTGGTCCAAGAAAAATTATTCCAAAGATTTTATTCCGTTTGGACTCCGTTTAACATTCCTTATCTACAATACTCAAAAACAAAAAAAAACAGAAACTGGCACTAGGCTCTAGATTAATAGGTTAGTCCCAAAAATAGTATAAAATAGCATATTAATGCATATAAAACATCCAAAATAGATAATATAATAGCATGGAACAATAAAAAATTATAGATACGTTGGAGACGTATCAAGCATCCCCAAGCTTAATTCCTGCTCGTCCTCAAGTAGGTAAATGATAAAAACAGAATTTTTGATGTGGAATGCTACCTAACATATTTATCCATGTAATATTCTTTATTGTGGCATGAATATTAAGATCTATAAGATTCAAAAAAATAGTCTAATATTGACATAAAAACAGTAATACTTCGAGCACACCAATAAGGCAATCGTGTCCTTTCGAAATAACATGGCATTAGAAAGTTATCCCTACAAAATCATATGGTCTGGCTATGCTCCATCTTCCCCACACAAAGTATCTAAATCATGCACAACCCCGATGAAGAAGTCAAGCAATTCTTTCACACTTTTGGTGTTCTCAAACCTTTTCAACTCTCACGCAATACATGAGCGTGAGCCATGGATATAGCACTATAGGTGGAAAAGAATATGGAGGAGGTGCAAGGAAAAAGGGAGAAGATAGTCTCACATCAACTAGGCGTATCAACGGGCTATGGAGATGCCCATCGATAGATATCAATGTGAGTTAGTAGGGATTGCCATGCAACAAATGCACTTAGAGCTATAAGTGTATGAAAGCTCAAATAGAAAACTAAATGGTCTTGCAAGATGAATATCCACTTAGTTATATGAAAGTGACAAAATAGGAGACTCTCTATCATGAAGATCATGGTGCTACTTTGAAGCACAAGTGTGGAAAAATATAGTACCAATTGTCCCTTCTCTCTTTCTCTCATTTATTTATTTATTTTTATTTTTTATTTTGGTGGGCATCTTTGGCCTATTTTATTTTTTGTAAAGTACGGATACTCATCCCAACTTGTGAGGGAGTCATGGCTTCCATCATCCTTTTCTCACACGGGACAATGCTCTATTAATGAAAATCATCACACTTTTATTTACTTACAACTCGATACCTAAAACAAAATATGACTCTATATGCAAGATGAAGTGATGGTGCATGTCATGAAAAACTGAATGGTGGAAGTTGCATAGCAATATATCTCGGAATGGCTATGGAAATGCCATAATAGGTAGATATGGTGGCTGTTTTGAGGAAAATATATGGTGGCTGTTTTGAGGAAAGTGGGTTTGATGTACCGGCGAAAGTTGCGCGGTACTAGAGAGGCTAGCAAAGGTGGAAGGGTGAGAGTGCGTATAATCCATGGACTCAACATTAGTCATAAAGAACTCACATACTTATTGCAAAAGTCTATTAGTTATCAAACAAATCATTAGACGCATGATCCTAGGGGAGAGGTTGGTAGGAGTTAACCATTGCGCGCTCCCGACCCTCACACAAAGGTTGACAATCATTAAACAAATCATGCTCCGACTTTGTTACATAACGGTTCACCATACGTGCATGATACGAGAATCACAAACTTTAACACAAGTATCTGTTCCAATTCACAACTACTCACTAGCATGAGTCTCATATTACCATCTCTATTATCTCAAAACTATATGCAAGGAATCAAACTTCCCATAGTATTCAATGCGCTAAATATGAAAGTTTTTACTATATCCCTATTGGATGCCCATTATATTAGGACTAAATTCATAATCTAAACAAATTACCATGATGTTTTAAGAAACTTTCAAAATAATATAATTGAGGTATGAGAGTTCAATAATTTCTATAAAATATAACACCACCATGCTCTAAAAAGATATAAGTGAAGCACTAGAGCAACATTGCCTAGCTCAAAAGATATAAGTGAAGCACATAGAGTATTCTAATAAATTCACGATTCAGCATGTCTCTCTAAAAATATGTGTGCATCAAGGATGATTGTGGCAAAATAAAAAGCAAAGACTCATATCATACAAGATGCTCCAAGCAAAACACACATCATGTGGTGAATAAAAATATAGCCTCAAGTAAATTTACCGATGGATTAAAGACGAAAGAGGGGATGACTTTCGGGGCATCCCCAAGCTTAGGATTTTTGGTATCCTTGAATATGTCTTGGGGTGCCTTGGTCATCCCCAAGATTAGGCTCTTTCCACTCCTTATTCCATAGTCCATCAAATCTTCACCCAAAACTTGAAAATTTCACAACACAAAACTCAACAGAAAACTCATGAGATCCGTTAGTATAAGGAAAATAAATAACCACTTTAGGTACTATTGTGAACTCATTATTTATTTATATTTGTGTAATACCTACTGTATTCTAACTTCTCCATGGTTCATACCCCCGATACAACCCATAGATACATCAAAAAAAGCAAACAACACAAAGAAAACAGAATCTGTCAAAAATAGAACAGTCTGTAGCAATCTGTAGACTTCGAATACTTCTGAAACTCTAAAAATTCTGAAAAATTAGGAAAATAAGGGTAATTTGTATATAAATCTTTTTTAAACATTTCAGATCAATTCGACGCTCTGAAAAAATTATAAAATTCCTGGACTGAGTGCAAAAGTTTCTGTTTTCCAGCAAGATCAAATCAACAACTACCATAGATCACCCAAAGGTTTTAATTGGCTCAAACAATAATTAAAAAATTAAAACAAAATTATTAAATAAGTAATAATGTGCAAAACACACCAAAATAGAAAAAGATATAAAGCAAAATAAAATTGGGTTGCCTCCCAACAAGCGCTATTGTTTAACGCCCCTAGCTAGGCAAAACGCAATAGATCTAGGTATTGTCATCTTTGGTATGCAATCCATAAGTAGCTCTCATGATAGATTCATAATGTAATTTTATTTTATTTCTAGGAAAGTGTTCCATGCCTTTCCTTAATGGGAATTGGAATATAATATTCCCTTCCTTCATATCAATAATTGCACTAATCGTTCTAAGGAAAGGTCTACCAAGAATAATAGGACATGTAGGATTGAATCTATATCAAGAACAATGAAATCTACGGGCACATAATTTATATTTGCAACAATAAGAACATTATTAATCCTTCCCATAGGTTTCTTTATAGTGGAATCCGCAAGATGCAAATTTAAGGAACAATCATCAAATTCACGGAAATCTAGCACATCACATAAAGTTTTTGGAATCGTGGAAACACTAGCACCCAAATCACACAAATCATGTCACTCATAATCGTTAATGTTAATATTAATAGTAGGTTCCCACTCATAATATAGCTTTCTAGGTATAGAAACTTCCAACTCAAGTTTTTCTTCAAAAGATTTTATCACAGCATCAACAATATGTTTAGTAAAAGCTTTGTTTTGATTATAAGCATTAGGAGAATTCAACATGGATTGCAACAAGGAAATACATTCAATAAAAGAGCATCTATCATAATTAAAGTCCTTGAAATCGAAAAGAGCGGGTTCGTTGCTATTTAAAGTTTTGACCTCTTCAATCCCACTTTTATCAATCTTAGCATTAAGATCTATAAACTCCGAATCATTGGGATGCCTTTTAACTAAAGTTGACTCATATCCAATCCCATATTTGTCAATATTAACATTGGAAAACAAAGATTCAATAGGAGTCACATCAATCACTTTAAGATCTTCATCAGTATTATCATGAGAACACACCTTTTCAAGCCATTCACGCTTAGCACGTATTCTAGCGGTTCTTTCCTTACACTCATCAATAGAAATTCTCATAGCTTTTAAAGACTCATTAATATCATGCTTGTTTGGAATATATCTAATTTTTAAATAATTAATCTCAAGAGAAATTCTATCAACGTTCCTTGCCAAATCATCAATCTTGAGCAATTTTTCTTCAATCATAACATTGAAGCCTTTTTGCATACTCATGAATTTTTTAATATTATTCTCAAGATCAGAGGGCATCTTATTATAATTTCCATAAGATTTACCATAATTATTAGAGGAATTACTAGGAAACGGCCTAGCATTGAAATTACCTCTATAAGCGTTATTAACAAAATTGTTCCTACCAACAAAATTCACATCCATAGATCCATTATTATTTACAATCAAAGAAGACAAAGGCATATCATTAGGATCAGTAGGATCAGTAGGATCACTCTTACTAGCAAAAAAATTCATCAATTCATCCATATTTTCACTCAAAGTATTAATCTCTTCAATAGCATGCACCTTTTTACTAGTAGGAGATCTTTCGGTGTGCCATTGATAGTAATTTGCCATAATATTATCTAGGAGTTTGGTAGCTTCTCCTAATGTGATTTCCATAAAAGTACCACCCGCGGCGGAATCTAAGAGATTTTCTAGAAGAAAAATTCAATCAAGCATAGAAAATTTGTATTATCATCCATAAACTCAAACCATACGCGAGGCAATTCCTAATCATAAGTTTCACCCTCTCCCAAGATTGTGCAACATGCTCGTGATAAAGTTGCTTAAAATTCATTATATCGTTCCTAAGGGAGATGATCTTAGCAGGTGGAAAGTACTTGGAAATAAAAGCATCTTTACACTTATTCCATGAATCAATACTATTTTTAGGCAAAGATGAAAACCAAGTTTTAGCACGATCTCATAGTGAGAACGGGAATAACTTCAATTTAACAATATCATTATACACATCTTTCTTCTTTTGTATATCACACAACTCAATGAAAGTATTTAGATTGGACGCGACATCTTCATTAGCAAGGCCAGAATTTTTTTCTTTCATAACAAGATTGAGCAAAGCAGCATTAATTTCATAAGATTTCGCACTAGTTGCGGGGGCAATCGATGTACTAATAAAATCATTATTATTAGTATTGGAAAATTCACACAACTTGGTATTCTCTTGAGTCATCGTGACAAAGCAAGCAATCTAGGACACAAGCAAGCAAAAAGCAAACGAAAATACGAACAAAAAAGGGAGAATAAAAAGGAAAATCTTTTTGGAAAATCGTTTTAGAAGTGGGGGAGAGGAAAACGAGAGGAAAATGGCAAATAATGTAAATGCAAGAGATGAGTTTGTGATGGGTACTTGGTAGGCTTGATCCCGACTGGCTATGTATCTCCCTGGCAACGGCGCGAGAAATTGGCAAGTTGACGGAAAAGTTCTTGTCTTGACTTGCTATGCATCCTCCCCGGCAACGACGTCAAAAATCCTTCTTGCTACTTCTCGAGCATGCGTTGGTTTCCGTGAAGAGGAACAATTGATGTAGCAAAGTAGATAAGTATTTCCCTCAGTTGTTGAGAATCAAGGTATCAATCCAGTAGGAGATACAAGCAAGTCCCCAATAGATGTACCTACACAAAGAATCAAACACTTGCACCCAACGCTATAAAGGGGTTGTCAATCCCTTCACGGTTACTTGCAAGGATGAGATATGATAGAGATATATTGAATATATTGCTTGAACGGAAAGTAAAACAAAAGGTAAATAAATTGCAGCAAAGTATTTTTGGTATTTTTGGTTTATAGATCTGAAAATAAATTATGGAAAGTAGACCCAGGGGCCATAGGTTTCACTAGAGGCTTCTCTCATGATGGCAAGTATTACGGTGGGTGAACAAATTACTGTCGAGAAATTGATAGAAAAGCGAATAATTATGAAGATATCCAAGGCAATGATTATTCATATAGGCATCACGTCCGTGTCAAGTAGACCGAGACGATTCTGCATTTACTACTATTACTCCACACATCGACCGACTCCTACTTGCATCTAGACTATTAAGTTCATGAAGAAGAGAGTAACGCATTAGGTAAGATGACATGATGTAGAGGGATAAACTCAAGCAATATGATGAAAACCCCATATTTTTATCCTTGATGGCAACAGTACAATACGTGCCTCGCTACCCCTACTTTGTCACTAGGTGAGGACACCGCAAGATTGAACCCAAAACTAAGCACTTCTCCTATTGCAAGAATTACCAATCTAGTTGGCCAAACCAAACCAATAACTTGAAGAGACTTGCAAAGATATGAAATCATGCATATGAGAATTCAGAAAAGACTCAAATAATATTCATAGATAATCTAAACTTAAACCCACAATTCATCGGATCTCGACAAGCACACCACAAAAGAGTATTACATTAGATAGATCTCCACGAAGATCATGAAGAACATGGTATTGAAGAGCAAAGAGAGAGAAGAATCCATCTAGCTACTAGCTATGGACCCGACGGTCTGTGGTGAACTACTCACGCATCATCGGAGGGGCAATGGAGTTGATGTAGATGCCCTCCATGATCGAATCCCCCTCCGACAGATTACCGGAAAAGGCTCCAAGATTGGATCTCTCGGGAATGGAGGCTTCTGGCGGCGGAAAAGTGTTTTCATGGATCTCTTTGATATACAAGGAATATTTTTGAATTTATAGGCAAGAAATAGGGTTAGGGGAGCTGCCGTGGGCCCACAAGCCTGGGTGGTGTGCCCTACCCCCTAGGCGCGCCCCTGTGGCTTGTGGCCACACGACGGCTCTCCCGACTTCATCTCCAAGTCTCTTGGTTTGCTTCTGGTCCAAGAAAAATTATTCCGAAGATTTTATTCCGTTTGGACTCCGTTTAATATTCCTTATCTGCAATACTCAAAAACAAGAAAAAAACAGAAACTGACACTAGGCTCTAGATTAATAGATTAGTCTTGAAAATAGTATAAAATAGCATATTAATGCATATAAAACATCCAAAACACATAATATAATAGCATGGAGGAATAAAAAATTATAGATACGTTGGAGACATATCAGCGCGCTCGTCGCCTTCACGCGGGCGGATGTCGATGTGTTTGCATGGCAACCATTTGATATCCCCGGTGTTCCCACAAAGGTGATTGAGCACCACCTTGCCATGTGTCCACACGCGCGGCCCGTCAAGCAGAAGGCGAGGAAGCAGGCTTTGGCGCGATAACAGTTTATTGCCAAAGAAATCAAGAAATTAGAAGCGGCTGGCTTGATCAGAGGAGTACTTCATCCAACGTGGTTGCCGATCCAGTTGTAGTGCACAAGGCGAATGGAAAATGGAGGCTGTGCATTGACTTGACAGACATCAATAAAGCCCGCCCCAAAGATCCTTTTCCCTTGCCGCGCATCGACCAGATTGTGGACTCCACCACTGGCTGTGACTTGTTGTCTTTCCTTGATGCCTATTTAGGCTATCATCAGATTTTCATGGCCAAGGAAGACGAAGAGAAGACCGCATTTATCATCCCATGTGGTACATATTGCTTTTTGCGTATGCCTTTTGGGTTGAAAAGTGCTGGTTCTACATTTGCAAGAGCGGTCCAGATTGGTTTTGAACCCTAGATACATAGAAATATGGAGGCTTATATTGATGACATAGTGGTCAAAACCAAGGACAAGGCTACACTCATACCAGACCTAGAAGAAACATTTGCAAATCTGCGCAAGATCAACATGAAGATCAACCCTGAGAAGTGTGTGTTCGGTGTCCCATCCGACAAGCTTCTCGGGTTCTTTGTATCTCAACATGGAATTGAAGCAAATCCCGACAAGATCAAAGCAATTGAGAAAATTTAAGCACCAAGAAGTGTCAAGGATGTGCGTCGTCTTGCCGGCTGTGTTGCTGCTCTGAGTAGGTTCATCTCAAAATCTGCTGAGCGCGCCCTACCCTTTTTCAAAATCTTGAAGAAGGCAGGTCCGATGAAATGGACTCCAAAAGCGAAGGCAGCACCGCAGGATTTGAAGGAGTACCTCTCCTCTCCACCAGTCCTAGTCGCGCCAAAACCATAAGAGCCGTTGCTGCTATATCTAGCGGCAACAAATCAAGTGGTGAGTGCTGCAGTAGTGGCTGAAAGAGAAGTTGACAAAGAAACAATGGCAACGGCAGGACCGCCAAGCGACAAGCCAGGACATTCCCCGCCAGGGTCTGGTGCCGACAAGGAAGGATCTGCGTAGTTGAATGAAACAAGTCAGAAGAAGAAGGTGGTGCAGCGCCCAGTCTATTTTGTTAGCTCCCTTTTGCAGGGGGCTAGGTCAAGATACTCCGGTGTGCAAAAGTTGCTCTTCGGCCTCCTTATGGCCCAGAGGAAGTTGTGCCAATACTTCCAAGCACATGAGATCACCATTGTCACTCGCTTCCCGCTGTAGTGGATTTTGCAGAACCTAGAAGCTACCAGCAGGATTGTGGAGTGGGCTTTGGAACTATCAAGCTTTGGTCTCAAGTTTGAAAGTACTTCGACCATCCAGAGCAGAGCCTTGGTGGAGTTCATTGCAGAATGGACCCCAATGCCAGATGAAGAAGTTCCAGAGTCAACCCTCCCCGGTGAGGAAACAAATCAAGAATGGATCATGTATTTTGATGGGGCTTTCTCGCTGCAAGGTGCCGGTGCCGGAGTGCTGCTTATCGCACCCACCGAAGAGCACCTCAAATATGTGATTTAGATGCAATTTCCCCGGGATAGATCAACGAACAATACTGCTGAGTACGAAGGGCTGCTTGCCGGTCTCAGGATCGCGACAGACCTTGCGATCAAGAAACTTATTGTCAGGGGTGATTCTCATCTTGTTGTTAGGCAAGTGAACAAGGATTATCGGAGTCCATTGATGGAAGCTTATGTAGAGGAAGTGAGAAAGTTGGAAGAACATTTTGACGGTCTGCAAAATGGAGCACGTTCCGCGTGCAGAGAACAGCGTTGCTGACGGCCTGTCAAAGTGTGCTACCCTTAAGTTGCATGTGGAACCAGGAACTTTTGTGCTCCAACCGACTCAACCATTCGTGACACCATCAACTGGACAAGAGAAAATAAGAAAGTTGAGTTCCGACAAGTATTTACCGGTAGAGCTCCCAGAAGCCACTGGCGAGGAGGTTGCCGGGGACAACGTCAGGCTTGCCGGTGAGCGCTGTGCTCCGGCAGGGCCTCAGGATCTTGCCATGGAAGTGCACACTCCCGCCAAGCTTGTCGGGGGGCAGAAGGCTCCAGCGGGGCCTCGAGCCCTTGCCGTTGAGACAAATGCTCACCCGGTAGAGGATATGCCTTTAGTCCTTGTTGTCGAGCCCCAGGCTCCAGCATGGGCAGAGCACATCGTCCATTTCCTTCATATATGAGAACTCCCTAAGAAACAAGAGGAAGCAGAGAAAGTCGCCCGTCAGTCTAATATGTACCAGTTTGTGGACAACGTCCTATATAGAAAGAGACCAAACGGTGTGAAACACAAGTGCATTACTCGGGAAGATGGACTGGAGCTGTTGGCAGAGATACATGGAGGCATATGTGGCTCCCACATTGGATCAAGAGCACTTGCCGGTAAGGCATTCCAACAAGGTTTCTTTTGGCCCACTACCCTCCAGGATGCAACTGCACTAGTAACCAATTGTGAAGCATGACAGTTTCATTCGAAGAAATTACATCAACCAGCTCAAGCCCTTCAGACAATCCTTCTCTCCTGGCCATTTTCGGTCTGGGGGCTCGACATCTTGGGCCCCTTCCCCATGCTGCCGGGGGATTTGAGTACTTGTACATTGCAATCGACAAGTTCACAAATTGGCCAGAAGTAGAAGCAGTGAGAAAGGTGACAACATAGTCAGTCGTCAAGTTCTTCAAAGGACTATTCTACCACTTTGGTGTTCCCAACAGGATCATCATTGACAACGGCACACAGTTCACGAGCCGTGCCTTCATGCAGTATGTCCAAGACCTTGGCAGCAAAATCTGTTTTGCTTCTGTTGCCCATCCAAGGAGCAACGGCCAAGCGGAAAGGGCTAATGCCGAAGTGCTGCGTGGCCTCAAGACAAGAACTTTAGACAAGCTGCACAAGTGCGAAAGGCGCTGGATTGATGAGTTACCGATGGTTCTTTGGTCAATCAGAACGACACCTAATCGAGCTACCCGCCAGACACCCTTCTCCCTCGTTTATGGGGCGGAAGCAGTTCTCCCCACAGAACTCATATACGGGTCACCTCGAGTGCTCGCTTATGATGATCTTGAGCAAGATCAGTTGCGGCAAGATGACGTGACGCTCGTTGATGAAGACCGTCTCCAGGCTGTTGTGAGAGCTGCATGCTACTAGCAAGCTTTGCACCCCTATCATAGCCGCAAAGTTAATGCCCGAAGTCTCGAGGAAGGCGACCTTGTTCTTCGGCGCATTCAGTCCGCCAAGAATTCCAACAAGTTGACGCTGAAGTGGGAAGGCCCTTATCGGGTAGTACGAGTCACCAGGCCTTGTGCAGTCCGCCTGGAGACCGAAGATGGCACCCCAGTGAGCAACTCCTAGAATATCGAACATCTTCGTAAGTTCTACCCATGAGGCGCGGTTGCCGGGTCTCCCGGCAACCACCTTTTGTACAAGTCTTGCCACTGAAGCATGTAATCCTTGGTACAAAGCCAGGTGCAGACCCTATGCGTAGTTGAATAAAGATAAGTGTCCGCAAATCTTGTTGATTCTCATGTTTACTTAAGTACATGTTTGTCCGAGATATTGTATTACGCTTACTCCCGACAAGAGCTAACGAACCACCAAGGTTCCACATCCATATTTTCTCTCCTTTCTTTTTCTCAAAGGACAGAAGGTTACCTCGCGTGCAACTTTGCCGGGGGGGATGGTGGTGTGGATACCTACGGGCGATGTTCAAAGAAAAAATCTTGTCGGAAGGAGTATGACAACGAAAAGATAAGTTGCAAAACCCCAAGTGAATTCTTGCTGTGAAATTATTTTCCTTGGACGATTTTGACTTCTGTATGTAAAACCTGCACACACAGGAACCTTGCCGCGATTGGCTGTGCCCTCACTCTGTTTCGGGTCCTCTTAACGGCTTAAGTGGCTGCGCCCGCACTCTTGCTTCATTTCGAGTCCGCCCAACGACTCAAGGGGCTGTCGCGCCCTTATCCTATTTCGAGCTCGATCAACAGCTTAAGCGGCCGCGCCAAGGACGCCAAGGTATCTTGCCGGCAGTGGCACCGCCAGCAGGCTGCTAAGGACCCGTTCCTCAAAGCACTCGCGGTAGGGCTACACATGCCGGCAAGATCTTCTGAAAGGGCATAGGGAAAGTTCCATGCAAAGAAACAGTCTAACAAGGAAGATAATATACAATTATTCAAAATAGGGGGAAATTTACAGTGAGATGTCGCCTTTTCCTAGGTGTATCTTTATTTGAGTTTCTCCCCTAGGGGATATTACAAGAAGAAAAAGATGGAAAGAGGAGGCAGATTACAAGAAGAAAAGGATGGCAAGGGGCCTCCAACAAGAGCCTGGCCCCTCCTGAACCAGCATTGCATGGAGGAGAGGTCCAACATTGCGCAGAGGAGAAGACCAACACTGCATGGACGAAAAGGAGGATGGACCCCAAAAGCCGAAGTCCACGGGTCTACCGAAAGATCCATCCGGTATATGAGGCATCGCCCGGGACAAGGATCCCCGGCAAGATTGTCCTGCCAGGAGGGGGAGGAGCGCGAGGCTGACGATGATGGTGTGGCCGTCGATCAGTCAGAGCTCAGGTCGTCGTATTTCGACTTGATGGCCTAGAGCTCGGACTCATCATTGCTTTCACCGACACTGCCCTCGTCGTCGCTGTCGCTCGAGGATGAGCTTTCGGCGCCGCTCGAGCTCTCTTCGTAGCAGATGAGACGGACGCCTGAGCGCCCATAAATCTTGATAGATAGCAGATTGGCCTCCGTCATTTTGAAACGAAGGACATGCCCTTCTTGGAGGTTGTGGGCACAGGCGAAGGTCTTCCATCCACGCCTGAGGAACATGATGCGACTCGTCGGGTACTCAGCATCCACCCGTGTCGAATCATTACAACAACCATATGCCTGTAACCACAGGACGGGTGGCTCGTCGACCTCCATCACCCTGGCGAAAGGGCGAGGGAGGCACAGATGGCTCCGGACGGGAACGGCCAATTCAAGGATGAACTCCAGCACCGTCCCCTTGGCGTGGGTCTCCTCAGGGAAGAGGCCCGGCATCGGAGGAGGCGGTGGGGCAGCGCTCCGCCTCCCCCGACCTCAGCCTCCACGACGGCCACGAACCCTCGCGCCTCTTCCACCATGCGCGCTCGGGCCGCCCTCCGCCTTTATGGCTGATGCGATGGCATGACCCCGACGAGAACTCCTCCTTGGAGCTGAGGACGGTGGCCGCCCTCGCCCCCTGTTCATGGATAAGGGCGAGCGCCACTCGAAGGTTGGGAAGATGTGGAAGGGCAAGCTATGGAGGTTCACACTCGGAGGAGGGAGGAAGGATGGATGAGCACCACCCTCGCTACTCCTAAATTTATAGGGGGAAGTGCGGGGGCTGGCTCTCCCCCGCTCCAAGGGTCGCCGCCCACCTCCTCCAATAGCGGCGCCCTCGATCACGGTGCGAATAGCAACCGCCCCGTTGCTCCAATCCATGGCGCCACAGTTACCGCCTTTCCCAGGACTTTAAGTCACAAGCGCCCGTTGCTGGCTTCCCGCTATGCATGCGGCGCATGTGGCGGAAACGACCTGACGCGGTAATTGAAAAATTGACGGTCGTGCCGCGCACATATCCCACGTCCCGCATTCAATGGGCATCGCGGGGAGGCACAGTAAGCGCAATGATCACACCCGCGAGACCCTGCAACGCATGCCCGTGCACTATTTGAGCCTAGCCCAACAACGCCACGCACCGTGTGTTGCCCAGGCCCGGGGGCTCCTGTTGATGCACTGGAGTTTTAGGCTCTCCAGTGCCCCTTACTCGTGCACGGGCAGTAGTAGCCACCTTGGCAGCGAGGCCCAACAGGGAGCTGCTAGATACAAGTACAGGAGAATCAGGACCTGGAAAGGCGAAGCCCTGGCAAGCCCTGCCAGCACAGAGGCCAGGTGTCGCCCCGCCTGGGCACGTGTTGCGGCGCCGGCGATAGAGGGGCTAAGCGGTGCCGATGGGACGGGCTTTTGCCCCGTCCCGTAGATAGTCAGAGATGCCCGACGGTGCATTAAATGCGCCTGTCCTACCCCGTTAGTGTTAGGTATGATGCACTGTAGCTCTGTACACCCTGTGTACACACTGTATGCCGTTGTTGGGATCCCCTTCAAGAGTATAAAAGGAGGCCCAGGGCATCACAGTAAATGGGGATTGGGAGAAGAGGAAGTTTTGCCTTTTTGACTTTTCAAGCGTCTAGCTCATACGCGTAGCAGCTATTCATAGCGCTCCTGTAGCTGAAACCCTAAAAACACCCATAATACAACCAAGCAGGAGTAGGGTTTTACGCAACTTTGTGGCCCGAACCTGGGTAAAATCCCCGTGCGCTGTTCATCAGATTTGCTCTTTGTGCGAGCCTTCTTCCCCGCCGAACCATAAAGGGGTCCCTCCGACCCCATAGGTGTTCGTTTCCCACGACATCCAGCGTCTTCTATTTCTTCCAGATTGGTGTCTTCCTCTTCCTCTAGAGTCCACAAGTAGGGGTAAATGTCCCCGAAGATCTTTGGATCGACAACATAATTGGACACATAGCTCTCTCCCTCAGAATCTTGGGACGACATATTTTCAGATCTGCTAGAAAAACAACACAAAACAAGAACAAAAGAAAATCTTGCGATGCGGTGGTCAAAACAACCAGGGGCATATATAGAGAAGTTTTATTCTTGGAAACCAAGCAAAGGAAAGGAAAACGGAGTCGGGAAGGTTCCCGAGGTGGGCATGCTTCACCAGGGCACGACTAGGGGGGCATGCGCGCCATGGTACTTCGTTCCCTCCTCGGTTACCTTCTGGTATATTTTTTATTTCCTAAAATTCACAAATATTCCAAAACTGATAAAAAATACTTTTGCGGATTTTTCAGAGACTGTTTACTCACCATATCACGTACCTCTTTATTTTTACGATTCTGGAGCGTTTTGAAAGGTTTCTTTATGTGTTCCTCTGGTGTCATGGTTTGGATAACATTGCTTTCAACGTTAATAGGTGTACATGAGATATAGTGTTTAATTCTTTGTCCATTGACCACCTTCGGGTTGGTACCTTCGGCATTATTAATCTTAATAGCTCTAGAGCGATAAACTTCTTCGATAACATAGGGTCCTTCCCATGTGGAGAGAAGTTTTCCTGCAAAAAATCTGAAACAAGAATTGTACAATAGAACATATTATCTAACTTTGAATTCCCGCTTTCCGATTCTTTTGTCATGCCATCTTTTAACCTTTTCTTTGAATTACTTGGCATTTTCATAAGCTTGGGTTCTCCATTCATCTAATGAGCTAATATCAAATAACCTCTTTTCACCGGCAAGTTTGAAATCATAGTTTAGTTCTTTGATTGCCCAAAATGCTTTATGTTCCAATTCTAGAGGTAAATGACAAGCTTTCCCATAAACCATCTTGTATGGAGACGTACCCATAGAATTTTTATAAGTAGTTCTATAGGCCCAAAGTGCATCATCTAATTTCTTAGACCAATTATTTCGAGACCTATTAACAGTTTTTTGTAACATCAGATTATTTTTCTATTGCTAAGTTCAACTTGACCACTAGATTGAGGATGATAGGGTGATGCAATTCTATGGTTAACATCATAGTTAGCAAGCATCTTATGGAAAGCACCATGAATAAAGTGTGAACCACTATCAATCATTGGATATCTAGGACTCCAAACCTCGGGAAAATAATTTATTTAAGCATTTTAATGGAAGTATGATGATCAACACTACTAGTTGGAATAGCTTCTACCCACTTAGTGACGTAATCAACAACAACCAAAATATGAGTGTACCCATTATAGGAAGGAAAGGTCCCATATAATCAAAATATGAGTGAATGAAATGTATATCCTTGATCAAGACTTCACTCTTGCAAACAATATGTGCAAGAAGCAAGAGATCATGTTGATCAAACATATGATGCATATACTTACCTTGAGTTCTTGAGCATTCTAGTAGTAGAGACACACTTGAGAAAACAATGTTAGGAAACACAAGAGTATTCTACTAAGCAAAAGCAATAGAACTCAAAGATACCAAGATATGGAGAACATATAAAGTATGATAATCCTTAAGATTAATATGTCTCCCCCTTAGGAATAAATTCTTTAGAACTTTCTCCCCTTTAGATATGAAACTAGTAGTTCATCCTCCCCCCCTGAATCTCAGCATTTAGATATTGAGATTGGATAAGGTGAGAAAAGTAAGATATCAAAGGATTACTTGAGACTTCTCCAAAAGTGGTTTTCTCCCCCTACATTGTCGTTCTTCTCCTTGATTATATAAGTGTGAACTTTTGATGTTTTCCTCTCCCCCTAAATCATATCCCCCCCTTTCCATAAGCATGTGACTCTCCCTTTAGCATGAAGCTTTGACATTCTCCCCCTTTGGCATAAATTTCCAAAAAGGTCAAACTTGGAAGTAGTGACAGGGATCATTGACAAGGTAGGGATCATGGAGATCAAGGGTCATTGAAAGTAGGGTTCATGGAAAGACTAAGGGAATCATTGAATGTAACTTCTTTCCCTTTGGCAAATGTGAGGTTTCTTCCCCTTGGAGCTCGGGATCCTTGAATAATGAATTTCTCCCCCGAAGTGTTGTTTGTTCTTCTCCCCCACATATTTTTTTGAGAAGGGATCATAGAAGGAACAAGATTATCTCGAGAACAGAAAGCAAAGTAAACTATATCAAGAAAGCATAAAATTTGATCACAATGAAAATCGGTGACTCTGAGATGGATAAATCAGTGATACCGAGTTTGTGTAGTGCAGCTTATCTGCAGATTCGGTAGAACCGAGTTATCTAAGTTCATGACTCCGTAAGATAAACCAAGTTTCCGTTTTTAGATAGACAAACAAAACTGTTCCAAAAAGGAAAAATGCGAAAAATTTACAAGGGTCATCAAATAGATAAGATTTGTGTGGTTACGAGAAATCATGCAATAAGAGAGCAAACCACACAAGATTCTTAACTAATGATGGGCGATGACTAGGTCACCTATATTAGAGTATATTGACTTAGGAGCCAAGCAAGAATACTTGATCATAGGTCATACTCATTGTTTAAGCCCAAAATGGGGTTACCATTTTTCAATTAAGCATTTTGATGTCTTCATATCTCTTGAGTTGCTTTAGCTCATGACTTGGAGTAAAGCCTTTTCAAGGATATGAGTACATACCTTTGAATGATGTTGATGACGCTACTCGTAGGTGAAATTTTGTTGAGGATGCTTGAGGTTGATGAAGATCATCTTGAGTTTGGAGCAATCCTTCTCGTTCTAGTAATCTTATCACCTACAACGATTAGTCATACAAGGAATACCAATAGATATATCCAATTGACATGATACTACTTAAGTTTTTGCAACTAAGATCATGTATTTGTCAAGGATATTTTTGTTGTATTCTTCCTTCCATCATCAAGAGGGGTTGTGGATACTTGGTAATGACAAGATTGCTTATGATTGGAGTTGATGGCAATCTTGTGGAATGAAGTTCTTCCAAGTACCTAAAAAAGGTTAGATGCAATACAAGAGAGCATATAATTCCATGGCATATGATAATGAGTTACGAGATCATGGAGATAATAATAAAGCTCATGCCCTTGCTTTCAACCGAGTGAGTCTAGCTCAAGTTTGAAGCATCAATGATGTTCAACTCACTCCTCAAATGACAAAATGTCTTCTCATCAAGTGGCTTGGTGAAGATATCGACCAATTGTTTGTTAGTACGAACATGCTTAAGATCGGTATCTCCTTTAGCAACATGATCATGAATGAAATGATGTCGAACTTGAATATGCTTGGTTCAAGAATGTTGCACAGGATTATGTCCAATTTTAATAGCACTTTCATTGTCACAAAGTAATGGAACATTTTTAACATAAATTCCATAATCCTTAAGTGTTTGTGTCATCCATAGTAATTGCACACAACAAGATCCAGCAGCAATATACTCAGCTTCGGCAGTAGATAGAGATACCGAGTTTTGTTTCTTGGAGGACCAAGACACAAGAGATCTACCTAAAAATTGACAAGTACCCGAGGTGGATTTTCTATCAACCTTGACACCGGCATAGTCCGAATTGGAGTAGCCAACAAGATTAAAAGAAGATCCCTTGGGATACCAAATGCCAAAGTTTGGTGTTTGTATCAAGTATCTCACAATGCGTTTCACAGCCAAAAGATGACACTCTTTATGTGAGGCTTGATATCTAGCACACATGCAAACACTAAGCATAATATCAGGACGAGATGCACATAGATATAACAATGAACCAATCATAGATCGATAAACCTTTTGATCAACCGATTCATCCTCCCTGGTGAGGTCAACATGTCCACTAGTGGGCATAGGGGCTTTCATACCTTTGCAATCATGTATGTTGAACTTCTTGATCAAGTCCTTGGTGTACTTAGTTTGAGAGATGAAAGTTCCTTCTCTTGATTGCTTGATTTGCAATCCAAGAAAGAATTCTAGCTCACACATCATAGATATCTCATACTTCTCGGACATCAACCTTCCAAATCTTTCACTAAATTGAGGGTTATTGGAACCAAAGATAATATCATCCACATAGATTTGGCATACAAATAATTCTCCATTAACTCTCTTAGTGAACAAGGTTGCATCAATTTTAGCAATTTCAAAACCTTTTTCGATGAGAAACTTTTTTAAGCATTTATACCAAGCACGAGAGGCTTGCTTAAGACCATAAAGAGCTTTGCAAAGCTTGTAAACATGATTAGGTTTCTTAGGATTCACAAAACTAGGTGGTTGCTTAACATAGACTTATTCCTCTATTTCACCATTTAAAAATGCACTTGTGATGTCCATTTGATAAAGCATGATATCATGGTGATTAGCATAAGCGAGAAGAATACGAATAGCTTCGAGTCTAGCAACGGGGGCATAAGTCTCACCGTAGTCCATACCTTCGACTTGCGTATATCCTTGAGCTACGAGACGAGCCTTGTTGCGTACGAATTGACCATCTTCGTCTTGTTTGTTCCAAAACACCCATTTGGTTCCGATGATGTTGTGCTCATCTTCGGGTTTCTCCACGAGTGTCCACACTTTGTTCCTCTCGAAGTTGTGTAGCTCTTCATGCATTGCGTTCACCCAATTTGCATCTTCAAGCGCTTGTTCTACCTTTAAAGTCTCAATGCTAGAGATGAAAGAATAATGCACACAGAAGTTAGCTAGACGGGTTTTAGAGCGAGTGATTCTCCCTGTTTGTATATCACCAAAGATTTGGTTTATGGGATGGTTCTTGGTCACTTGAGCTCGAACACGGGTTAGCTTCCGATTGTTGGATGGTGGAGATTCTTCTTCTTCATCATCATCTCGTTCATCTTTGTTGTTGTTGAAAGTGTCGTTCCCTTGAGGTGGTGGTGAAGGTGGTTGTGGTGGATCTTCATGATGTACTTCCTCTTCTTCATCATCTTATCGTGTACCACTTGTGGATGCCTCCATGTCGTGTTGAGGTTCACCTTGACGTGAAGTGTGGGCTTCCACTTGAGTTGATGAAGTACTCTCCTTCACCTCCATGGATGAATCTTGCCGATAGGTAGATCTAGTATGGTTCCAAAGGATCCTTATCACCTACATCATTTGGCAATTGTTCGACTTGCGAACCATTAGATTCATCAAACTTCACATCTACCGTCTCTTCAACTTTTCGAGTGAAGTTGTTGTAGACACAGTAAGTGTGAGAGTTCGATCCGTAACCAAGTACGAATCCTTCATGAGATTTAGGAGCAAATTTAGTACGACGATGCTTATCAAGAATGTAGCACTTTGAGCCAAATACCCTAAAGTATCCTACTTGGGGTTTGTTACCGGTGAGTAGCTCGTATGCCATTTTACCGAGAAGCTTGTGCAAGTAAATTCGGTTTGTGGATGACATGCTGTTTCAACGGCTTCTGCCCAAAAGTGTATTGGCGTCTTGTATTCGTCAAACATCATTCTTGCCAACTCAATGAGCGTCCGGTTCTTCCTCTCAACAACTCCATTTTGTTGAGGTGTGTATGTAGCCGAGAACTCATGTGAGACACCTTCTTCGTCAAGAAATGTGTCCACATGGGTGTTCATGAACTCTGATCCGTTATCGCTGCGAACCTTCTTGATCTTCACTTCAAACTGATTTTGCACTTTGCGAGCGAAGTTCTTGAAGATCTTTTGAACCTGCAACTTATCATCAAGAAAGAATACCCACGTAAATCTGGAAAACTCATCAACTATAACTAGACCATAGGAATTTCCACCGAGAGTCTTGTAAGCATTGGGACCAAAAAGATCCATGTGAAGTAACTCGAGTGGTCTCCTAGTAGTCATGATATTCTTAACGGGATGACTTCCACCTACTTGCTTTCCAGCTTGACAAGCACTACAAAGTCTATCTTTGTCAAAGATAACATCTTTAACTCCAAGTATATGATCGCCTTTGATTAGCTTATCTAGATTTCACATGCCTACATGTCCAAGTCTTCTATGACAAAGCCAACCTTTAGAAGATTTTGCAATTAAACAAGTGCGAGGCTTGGATCTTTTAGTGAAATCAACAATGTATAGATCACCTCTACGGAAACTAGTAAAGACCATTTTATGATTATCTTGACGAAACACTTGGCAATCAACTTTCATAAATAAAACATTGAAACCAAAGTCAACAAGTCTAGATACGGAAAGAAGATTATAGCCAAGGGATTCAACAAGCATGACATTTTGAATAGAGCTGTCATGAGATATGGCCACCTTACCAAGGCCAAGTACCTTACCCTTAGAGTTGTCTCCAAAGGTCACGTACCGTCGAGGACCTTGATTAGGCATGATCTCTTGGAACATGTCTCTATCACTAGTCATATGTTCCGTACATCCACTATCAAGAATCCACTCTTTTCCTCCGGACATGTAATCTCTAAAGTTTACCATAAGACTTAGATTCTTCATGATCTTCTCATACTCGATGTCGAACAACTCATCTTCTTCATAGTAGCCATGTTACGCATTGTCATCATCAAGTGGAAAATCCTCGTCATAAAGAACAAGGGATTCGTTAGAATAGTGATTATGACAATGTTCAAGCCTATGAATGCGAATGGCTTCAAAGATAATGTTGTTGATAGTGGTGACATCTCCTTTAGCACGCATAAGATCACAGAGCTCAAATAGGCATTTATCATAGTTTGGATCACTAGGCTTCATTTTGTGAAAAGCAACAGTTTTATGAAGAATTTCATCAAGTTTTCCTAAGGAAAGATTTGGATATCATTTCTCCAAATCAGTCCATAAGGTATGGGCACATGAAAAGTTCTTCATTTGATAAAGCACGAATCTTGGTAAACCTCTAACAATAAGATTGACAACTCTTAGGTTACCAAGCATGTTAATTTCCTCTTCGTGTGTGGGATGCAATTCATCAATGGGGATCACATAGGGTTGTTCAATATATTTAGTCAAATGGAATCTATTAAATAGATCAATCATGGCAATCTTCCATTGACTATAATACTCTCCATCAAGAATGGGCACTCTACAACTCAAACTCTCTACTCTAGACACATCCATCTTCCTCCACGGTGATTAAGCCGAAGCAATGGAGACCAAAGCTCTGATACCACTTGTAGGATCGAGAGAGGCATGTCTAGAGGGGGGGGGGGTGAATAGACTACTAGCAGAAATTTAAAACCTAACCTTTTCCCAAGTTAATTGGTTGGCAGATTTTAATAGTTTTAACAAATCTAGATAGTCTAATAGCCCTACACATGCATGTCTACAAGTATGGCAGCGGAAAGTAAAGACATTGCACATGTAAGTAAGGAGATGGGTTAGAAAGATCAAACACAGTAGGAGACACAAGGATTTTTCCTGTGGTTCCGATAGTTGGTGCTATTGTACGTCCACGTTCATGGAGTCTTCAACCCATGGAGGGTAACGGTCGCGAGAGTCCATGGAGGGTTCCACGAAGAAGCAACCTTGACTATTCCATGCGGCTTCCGTCCACGAAGGACTAGCCTCACTATGGACAGATCTTCACGAAGTAGGCGATCTCCTTGCCCTTACAAACTTCTTGGTTCACTCCACAACACGAAGTAGGAGGCTCCCAAGCAACCCCTAACCAATCTAGGAGGCACCACCCTCCAAAAGGTAATAGGCTCGGTAATGACGATGAACTCCTTGCTCTTGTGCTTCAATATGATAGACTCTTCAACACACAATCTCTCTCTCATAGATTTGGCTTGGTAGAAGAGATGGGACTGGTGGAAAGCAACTTGGGGAGGCTCGAAATCAAGATCCATATGGTTGGAGTGGAAGATCTTGACCTCAACACAAGGGTAGGTGGTTCTCTCTCAGAAAACTGAGTAGGATAGGTATGGAATAGTTCTGAGTGCTTCTCTTTCGAGTGGGTGGTGGTGAAGGGGTATATATAGGCATCCCCAAAAATCCAACCGTTACACACAATAAGTTAGACTCGGTGACACCAAAGTGTAAAACTCGATGGTACCGAAGTGACAAAAAGTGGCAACTTTTGAATCTCGGATGGACCAATATATAACTCCCGGTTGCACCGACAAGGTGACCAATGGTCAAATTTACCAAACTCGTTGAGGCCGATTCACCATCCTCGGTTGGACCGAAAATGAGAACTTGCATAACAGGAAGTTGGCAACCCAACTCGGTGGCACCGAGTGCGGTGTCGGCTGCACCGAAGTGTTAGGGTTTGGTTGAGTCTGTCTAGGGTTTGGAACTTTTTGGCATCGGGATAGGAAACTTGGTTGCACCGATTTGGCATATTTGGCTTAGGACAGACTTTGGTGGGAGAGTATGTGGATGTTTTGGTGACTGTCACTTGTGCACGTTTGAGCATATTGTTCACCATCAAAACTTTACCCCCTTTTAATAGTATTGGCTTTCCTATAGACTCAAAATGATTTCTCACAAATGTAAAATGAAGAGTCCTCTTGCTTGAAGCTTGGCCAACCTATTTCCTTGCATCTTGGGTAATTCCACAATCTCCTCAACCTTTTTGCCAACTCAGATCTTCATGGACTATTATCTGAAATATACTAGATAGATATGTTAGTCCAAGAGACAATGTATGTTGTCATGAATTATCAAAACCACCAAGGGAGCATATTGTGCTTTCAATAATTTAGGCATGTATTACGTATATAGTCATGCGTGCTTGTGATAAGAACCTACATGAAATCTTTTGTCCTACCCTCCTATTGCAGCGAGGTCCTATTGGAAACTAAGCCATATTAAGGCCTCCTTTTAATAGAGAACCAAAACAAAGCATTAACACATGGTGAATACATGAACTCCTCAAACTATGGCAATCACCGGAAAGAATCCCAATTATTATCACCTTGGGGTATGCGAATCGTGACACATAATAGGTGCATACAACTTGCAATATAGGATCCAAAGCACTCTTATATTCATGAAAACATAATAGGTTCAGATCTGAAATCATGGCACTCGGGCCCTAGTGACAAGCATTAAGCATAGGAAAGTCATAGCAACATCAATCTCAGAACATAGTGGATACTAGGGATCAAGCCCTATCAAACTTAACTCGATTACATGATCAATCTCATCCAACCCCACCACCGTCCAACAAGCCTACAAAGCAATTACTCACTCCCAATGGTGAGCATCATGATGATGTTGACGAAGAAGGGTTGGTGATGACGACGGCGATGATTTCCCCTCTTCGAAGCCCAAAACAGGCTCCAGATCAGCCCGCCGAAGGAAGAACAGGAGGTGGCAGCGGTTTCGTCTCGTGAAACGTGATGAAAACTTCTCTCTTATTTTTTCCTCTGAAGATGTGAATTTACAAGACTGGAATTAGGGTCAAAGGAGCGTCGAGGGCCCCACAAGCCATCAGGGCGCGACCGGGGGGGGGGGGGCTAATGTGTGGTGGGCCCCTAGCACACGCCCTACGACAAATCTTTGCTCCATAATTCATTATAATTCTAAGAAATAATTCACGAAAAGTTTCATCCAATTCTAAGAACTTTTATTTCTTCACAAAAATAACGCCAAGGTAGTTCTGCTGAAAACAACGCTAGTCCGGGTTAGTTTCATTCAAATCATACAAATTAGAGGTTAAAACCAGAGCAAAAGTGTTTCGAAAAGTAGATACGTTGGAGACGTATCAACTCCCCCAAGCTTAACTCATTGCTTGTCCTCAAACAATTTAGTTGATAAATTAAAAGTGATAAAGGAAACTTTTACAAACTCTTTTGTTCTCGTTGTTATACACATGCTTAGCTAGTGCTCAAGTTTTCAGCATAAATCATAAATAAACACATTCATGCCAACAAGTAGACATTATATTGACTCATGGCAATACATAACAAACTAGCAAGCAATAATAAAATATCTCACATGCCAACAATTTGTCAAAACAATCATAATATAATATAGTGACATGGTATTTTGCTAGCCCTTTTTGAGATCGCAAAACATAAATGCAGAGCACCTCTGAGATTCAAGCAACGACTAAACATTATAATTTAGGGTAGAAAAGAGCCAATCATGCTCATATCCAACATTAACTAGACTGAATGCGTAAGAATGACAAAAGTACTCTCTAGTTTGGTGCTTTTAGTAAGAGGATGATGGCTCAACATAAAAGTAAATAGATAGGCCCTTCGTAGAGGGAAGCATTGATTTGCAGTGGTGCCAGAGCTCGAATCTTAAAACAAGAGTGAAAATATAATTTTTAGGTGATGCACTTTTCTTGTAAATGTTATGACAAAGGTTTTCAATATCTTCCATGCTAAACTCATTATTGGCAGTTCCAAACAGAATAGTAAAGTTTACCCCTATCCACCATCCATACACAAACCATGGCTGACCAAATCCAAGGATGCCTGCCAACATACATGTCTGAAGGAGTTTTGTTTAATTTATTTTAATTATGTAGGATTGGGCATCCTTTTTACCAGCCTCCCTCATGCAATGATGGCGAATAAACAACCGTCCCGAGAATAACTCACTTAGCATGGAAGATATTGACCATGTCGTCTCTCCATGAGCGAGACGAGTGCACAAAATGGATGTCTATTTGAATATTTAGAGATGGCACATGCAAGTTTACTTGGAATGAAAGAATAATACCGCATATATGTAGGTATGGTGGAATCATGTGGAATAGCTTTGTGTAGGGGTTTTGTATGCACAAGCAGCATTCCCGCTTAGTACATGTCAAGGCTAGCAATAGATTGAGAAGCAACCAGCAAGAGAGCAACAATGGTCATAAACATGCATTGTGAATAATTAACATTGGACATAGCATTAGTAGGATATGAACACTCTGAATTTAAACATTATGAAGGTTGCATTGGTTTTCATTCAACTACATGTTTGTAGATGGGCCAAGTCAAACTACTTGAATCACTCAGAGGGAAATACCATTCTACCATACCATATTATAACCATTTTAATGCATGTTGAAACACAAGATAAATCATTATTAACTCCTAGGTATTTAGGCATGGCATGAGAAGCTATAATCTCTAATTGTCATCGCAAACATGTTTACTCATGATATACTGAATCAAGATCAAACTGGCTAAACTTTTTTTTCAAAAACGTAAACCAAGAAGAGTTCATACCAGCTTCCTTTGCCACGATCACATCAGCAAATATCGTCATTATTGCCTTTCACTTGCATGACCGAATGATATGATAATAATAGTAGTGCAGGAATGTCGTGGACTAAGATGGAATTTGCAAGGTAGTTTTAGACAAAGGAGAAGACAAGGTAAAATTGGCTCTGTGTTAGATCATCAATAAAGCATATAGGAGCCACTCAACATTCTCATCGTGGTCTTCTCCTTTCAAAGATTCAACAAAAAGATAATAAGTTCATAGAAACACACTGAAACAATTTTGGAGTTTTTGTTTCTCTCAAGCAAGGAAATAAACTAAGGGAAAACAAGAACGAGAAAAACTATTTACACGGGAAAGCTCCCAACATGGAAAGGAAATATATTTGGTTTTTTATCTAGTTCTACAACTGAAGAAATGAGGAAATGAAAACCCGAAAAGAAGTGAGAAATATTTGTGGATTTTCAAAGTTTTTCAAACACACAAGAAGAAAGCGGGAAAGTAAAGCTAACATGGATATACAATGAAAGAGGATGAACACCGACAATTTATATGAAGTGTGTGAACATGAATGTAATGTCGGTGAGAAATGCATACTACCCCAAGCTTAGGCGTTTACCTAGCTTGGTAATCACCACTGCTAATCTGGGTAATAGTTGAAGTGATAGCTCGTGGAGGCATTCCTGGACGTCTTTTCTGCCAAATGAGCAGCCTCCAATGTAGGTTGGTACTCCTGCACCTCGTTCTCAAGAACATAATATCTTTGTCAAGCCTGAAAGTTAAAGAGGGTAGGTGCAGGCAAAGTGACAGGCATAGGCGTATATTTCCCAAATATTAAGTTGTACTCATAACCTTTAGCACGGTTCACAAGAATTTCATGAGAATGCATAGCTTCATAATCTAAATACCTATCGGGAAAAATGAGGTCATTAGGTTGAGGTGACACTTCCAATTGCGCAGCTACACGGGAAACATAAATGCCTCTATACAAATCACCATTACTAGAGTTGGTGTACAACCTTCGGGCAACGATTGCACCAAGGTTAAAGCGTTGTTTGCCAGTCACAACAGTATGAATAAGACTCAAGTCAGGGGTACATAATGCACTGCAATCTTGTTTTCCTACTACACATTTCCCATTGAACAGTGCGAAATAATGAATAGAGGAAAATTGTATACTTTTAATTCTGGCATGAGTTACCCCCTATCTTCTCCTACAAAAAGACTCTCGAGGAACATATTATAATCAGTTTTAGAGGGTTTCTTGAGCAAGCCACAAAGTGGAAGTTTGCATGCAAAAGAAAATTCTTCTAGAGTCATGCTAAAGGATTTATCATAAGGTTTAAATAGCACTCTAGAAGCTTGATATTGGTAACAAAATTCATGCGCGAATTTACGGGTAAGGTTATACTGTTGGACACACTTAGCTGCAAGGAAGTCAGTGAGGCCGGTATTATAAATGAAATGATAAAATTCCTCCTTGATGCCTGCACCTATCATGAACTCTTCGCCTGGCCACTGACACGATTTTGCGTCGGCCATGACTATCTGTTGGGGAACGTTGCATGGGAAAATTTTCCTAGGCACACGCAAGATCTATCCATGGTGATGAGCATCTACAAGAGGGAGAGTGGATCTACGTACCCTTGTAGATCACTAAGCGGGAAGCGTTAAGAAACGCGGTTGATGTAGTCGAACGTCTTCGCGATCCAAATCGCCGAGCGTCCCGCGATCCAATCACGATCCATCCCGATCTAGCACCGAACGAACGACACCTCCGCGTTCAGCACACGTACGGCTTGATGACGATCTCCGCCTTCTTGATCCAACAAGAGGGAGAGGAGAGGTAGACGAGTTCTCCGGCAGCGTGATGGCACTGCGGCGATGGTGGTGGAGTAATCTCAGCAGGGCTTCACCTAAGCACAGCTGAAACAGATCTAGAGGAGAAACTACGGACTAGAGGGTAGGGTTGCACATGGATGAAAATCAAGTTCCAAAAACCCTAAAACCTCTAGTATATATAGGAGGAGGGGAGGAGGAGGCTTGGCGCAAGGGGCAGCCCTCCTAGGCTTCGGCTGGAGTGAAGGGAGGAGTCCTCCTCCTCCACTCCTAGTAGGATTAGGACTCCTTCCTTATTTTCCCACCTTTTGCTTTTTTCCACCTTTTCCACCTTTGGGCTTTCTTCCCAGCTGCATGGGACATATGTGGGACTTCCACCAGCCCACTAAGGGCTGGTATTCATCCTCCCACAGCCAATGTAGCCTCTTGGGTCGAAATACCCCTCCCGATGGTCCCCCAGTACACTAACGGCACTCCCGGTACAGTACCTATGAGCTCGGAACTTTTCCGGTGACCAAAACAGGACTTCCTATATATCAATCTTTACCTCTGGACCATTACAGAGCTCCTTGTGATGTCCAGGACTTCATCCGGGACTCCGAACAACCTTCAGTCACCACCATACATAACTCTATACTACCGAAACGTCACCGAACCTTAAGTGTGCAGACCCTACGGGTTCGAGAACTATGTAGACATGACCGAGACACCTCTACGGTCAATAACCAATAGCGGGACCTAGATGCCCATATTGGTTCCTACATATTCTATGAAGATCTTTATCGGTCGAACCTCTATGTCAAGGATTCAGTTAATCCCGTATGATGTTCCCTTTGTTCTTTGGTATGTTACTTGCCCGAGATTCGATCATCGGTATCTCCATACCTAGTTCAACCTCGTTACCGGCAAGTCTCTTTACTCATTCCGTAATACAAGATCCCGTGACTAACACTTAGTCACATTGCTTGCAAGGCTTATTGTGATGTTGTATTACCGAGTGGGCCCTGAGACACCTCTCCGTCACACAGAGTAACAAATCTCAGTCTTAATCCATGCCAACCCAACAGACACCCTTGAGATACCTATAGTGCACCTTTATAGTCACCCAGTTATGTTGCGACGTTTCATACACACAAGGCACTCCTCCGGTATCCGTGAGTTGCATGATCTCATGGTCATAGGAACACTTACTTGAAATGCAGAAAACTATAGCAATAAACTGACACGATCATATGCTACATTTATAGTTTGGGTCTTGTCAATCCCATCATTCTCCTAATGATGTGATCCCGTTTATCAAATGACATCTCATGTCAATGGCTAGGAAACCTTGACCATCTTTGATCAACGAGCTAGTTTACTAGAGGCATACCAGGGACAAAGTGTTGTCTATTTATCCACACATGCAATGTGTTTCCAATCAATACAATTATAGCATGGATAATAAATGTTTATCATGAACAAGGAAATATAATATTAAACACTTTATTTATTGCCTCTAGGGCATATTTCCAATAGTCTTCCACTTGCACTAGAGTCAATAATCTAGTTCACATCACTATGTGATTTACATTGTAATGAATCGAACACCCATGCAGTTCTGGTGTTGATCATGTTTAGCCCTTGGAAGAGGTTTAGTCAATGGGTCTGCAACATTCAGATCCGTGTGCACTTTGCAAATATTTATGTCCTTCTCCTCGATGTAATCGCGGATGGAATTGAAGCGTCGCTTTATGTGTCTGGTCCTCTTGTGAAACCATGGTTCCTTGGCCAGAGCAATGGCACCAGTGTTGTCACAGAACAGAGTCATTGGCTTCAGTGCACTGGGCACTACTCCATGATCTGTCATGAACTGCTTCATCCACACACCTTCCTTCGCCGCCTCCGAGGCTGCGATGTACTCCGCTTCACATGTAGAATCGGCTACCACGCTTTGCTTGGAACTGCACCAGCTTACCGCTCCCTCATTGAGAATAAATACGTATCCGGTTGTGACTTAGAGTCATCTGGATCAGTGTCAAAGCTTGCATCGACGTAACCCTTTACGATGAGTTCTTCATCACCTCCATAAATGAGAAACATTTCCTTAGTCCTTTTTAGGTACTTAAGGATATTCTTGACCGCCGTCCAGTGCTCCATTCTAGGATCACTTTGAAACCTTTTGGCCATACTTATGGCAAGGCTGACATCGGGTCTTGTGCACAGCATTGCATACATGATAGAGCCTATGGATGAAGCATATGGGATGACACTCATCTTCTCTCTATCTTCTGCAGTCACTAGGCATTGAGTCTTACTCAACTTTACACCTTGTAACACAGGCAAGAACCCCTTCTTGGACTGATCCATTTTGAACTTCTTCAAAATTTTGTCAAGGTATGTGCTCTGTGAAAGTGCTATTAAGCGTCTCGATCTATATCTATAGATCTTAATGCCTAATATGAAAGCACCTTCTCCTAGGTCCTTCATTGAAAAACTCTTGTTCAAATATTCCTTCACGCTTTCCAGCATTTCTATATTGTTTCCAATCAGCAATATGTTATCCACATATAATATTAGAAATGCTATAGAGCTCCCACTCACTTTCTTGTAAATACAAGCTTCTCCATAAACTTGTATAAACCCAAACACTTTGATCACCTCATCAAAGCGCTTATTCCAACTCCGAGATGCTTGCACCAGTCCATAAATGGATCGTTTGCAAACTTTGTTAGCATTCTCTGGATCGACAAAACCTTCCGGTTGCATCATATACAACTCTTCCTCAAGGAAACCGTTGAGGAACGCTATTTTGACATCCATCTGCCAAACATGATTCTGACGGACTTAAGCATCGCTATGGGTGAGAAGGTCTCATCGTAGTCAACTCCTTGAACTTGTGAAAAACCCTTTGCCACAAGTCGAGCTTTATAGATGGTGACATTACCGTCCGCATCCGTCTTCTTGTTAAAGATCCATTTGTTTTGAATGACCTTTCGCCCTTCAGGTAATACTTCCAAAGTCCATACTTTGTTTTCATACATGGATCCCATCTCGGATCTCATGGCCTCTAACCATTTCTCGGAATCTGGGCCCATCTTCGCTCCTCTATAGCTCGTAGGTTCATTGTTATCCAACAACATGACCTCCAAGACAGGGTTGCCATACCACTCAGGAGCAGTACGCGCCCTTGTCGACCTACGAGGTTCAATAGTGAGTTGATCTGAAGCTTCATGATCATCATCATTAACTTCCTCTTTAACTGTTTTAGGCTCCACAGAAACTTCTTTCTACGCCGCGCTACTCTCTGGTTGAAGTAAAGGTTCAATAACCTCATCAAGCTCTATTTTCCTCCCACTCAATTCTTTCAAGAAAAACTCTTTCTCAAGAAATGTTCCGTTCTTAGCGATAAACACTTTGCCTTCGGATCTGAGATAGAAGGTATACCCAACTGTCTCTTTCGGGTATCCTATGAAGACACATTTCTCCGCTTTGGGTTCCAGCTTTTCAGGCTGAAGCTTTTTGACATAAGCATCACATCCCCAAACTTTAAGAAACGACTACTTTGTCCTCTTGCTAGACCACAGTTCATATGGTGTCGTCTCAACGGATTTCGATGGTGCCCTATTTAAAGTGAATGCAGCTGTCTCTAATGCATAACCCCAAAATGATAGTGGCAAATCGGCAAGAGACATCATAGAACGCACCATATCTAATAAGGTTCGATTACGACGTTCAGACACACCATTACGCTGTGGTGTTCCGGGCGGTGTCAACTGTGAAACAATTCCACACTGTCTTAAGTGACCGCCAAACTCATAACTCAGATATTCACCTCCTCGATCAGATCATAGGAATTTGATCTTCTTGTTATGATGATTCTCAACTTCACTCTGAAATTGCTTGAACTTTTAAAATGTTTCAGACTTATGTTTCATTAAGTAAATATACCCATATCTACTTAAGTCATGAGTGAAGAGAACAATGTTTTAGTCATCTTGCCCATGAGGCATGGTTCACATGTGTCAAGTGATTCAAAATCAAGTGACTCCAAAAGTCCATCAGTATGGAGCTTCCTCATGCATTTACACCAATATGACCCAAACGGTAGTGCCACAAGAAAGTGGTACTATCATTATCAACTCTACATCTTTTGGCATCAATGTTATGAACATGTGTATCATCACTATCAAGATTCAATATGAATAAGCCCCTCACATTGGGTGCATGACCATAAAAGATATTACTCATATAAATAGAACAACCATTATTCTCTGATTTAAATGAGTAACCGTCTCGCAATAAACAAGATCCGGATATAATATTCATGCTTAACGCAGGCACTAAATAACAATTATTGAGGTTCATCACTAATCCCGATGGTAATCGAAGAGAGAGCATGCCGACGGCGATCACATCAACCTTGGAACCATTTCCCACGCGCACCATCACTTCATCCTTAGCCAGCCTCTGTCTATTCCGTAGGTCCTACTTTGAGTTGCAAATGTGAGCAACCGAACCGGTATCAAATACCCAGGCACTACAACGAGAGCTAGTAAGGTACACGTCAATAACATGTATATCAGATATACCTTGGTTGTTGTTGGTCGCCTTCTTGTCAGCCAGGTACTTGGGGCAGTTCCGCTTCCAGTGACCAGTTCCCTTGCAATGAAAGCACTCGGTCTTTGGCTTGGGTCCAGCCTTGCGTTTCTTTGCAGGAGGAACAACTGCTTTGCCATCCTTCTTGGATTTACCCTTATTTCCCTTGCCCTTGCCATTCTTCTTGAAACTAGTGGTTTTATTGACCATCAACACTTGATGTTCTTTTTGGATTTCAGACTCAGTGACTTTTAGCATCGCAAACAGCTCGGTGACTGACTTGTTCATCCCGTGCATGTTATAGTTCATCACAAAGCTCTTGTCGCTAGGTGGCAGTGATTGAAGAACTCTGTCAGTGATCGCCTCTGGCGGAAGGGCAATTCCCAACTCTGCCAGACGAGTCGAATACCCAGACATTCTGAGTATATGTTCATTGATAGACCCGTTCTCCTCCATTTTGCAAGCATAGAACTTATCGGAGGTCTCATACCTCTCGATCCAGGCATTCTTCTGAAAGATAAACTTCAACTCCTGGAACATCTCATATGCTCCATGACATTCAAAATGTCTTTGAAGTCCCGGTTCTAATCCATACAATATTGCACACTGAACTATTGAGTAATCTCCAGAACATGCCTCCCAAGCGTTTTAACGTCTTTGGATGACATGTCTTCGGGTTGGTCACCAAGCGGTGCATCAAGGACATATGATTTCTGGGAAGCCATGAGGATAATCCTTAGATTACGAGCCCAGTCAACAAAGTTACTTCCATCATCTTTCAACTTAGCTTTCTCTAGGAACGCATTAAAATTCAGGGGTGCTACTGCGCGAGCCATTGATCTACAACATAAATATGCAAAGGTTACTTAGACTATTGTTCAAGATAATGAGTTTAGTTAAGCAAATTACTAAAACTCCCACTCAAATTGACATCCCTCAGGTCATCTAAGTGTCACATGATCCAAATTCACCAACTCAAGTCCGATCATCACGTGAGTTGAGGTGGTTTCAATGGTGAACATCATCATGTTGATCATATCTACTATATGACTCATGTTTGACCTTTCGGTCTCTTGTGTTCCGAGGCCATGTCTGTACATGCTAGGCTCATCAAGTTTAACCCGAGTGTTCTGCATGTGCAACACTGGCTTGCACCCGTTGTATGTCCATCACACCCGATCATCACATGGTGTCTCGACATGACGAACTTTTGCAACGGTGCACACTCGGGGAGAACACAATTCCTCTTGAAATTTAAGTGAGGGATCACCTTATAATGTTACCATCGTCCTAATAAAAACAAGGTCTATAAAAGGATTAATATCACATGCAAATCATAAGTGACATGAGATGGCCATGAACTTGTGCTTTTGATCTCCATCTTGAAAGCACTGGCATGATCTCCATCGTCACCGGCATGACACCATGATCTCCATCATCTTGATCTCCATCAATATGTCGCCATCGGGGTTGTCACGCCCACCATGCTTCTACTACTATTGCTACCGTTTAGCGATAAAGTAAAGCATTACATAGTGCTTAATGATTGACACATAGGTCATACAATAATTAAAGACAATCCTATGGCTCCTGCCGGTTGCCATACTCATCGACATGCAAGTCGTGATATTCTATACAACACATGATCATCTCATACATCACATATATATCATCATGTAATTGGCCATATCACATCACAACATACCCTGCAAAAACAAGTTAGACGTCCTCTAATTGTTGTTGCATGTTTTACGTGGCTGCTATGGGTATCTAGCAAGAACAATTCTCACCTACGCATAAACCACAACGGTGATACATAAGTTGCTTTTCAACCTTCTCAAGGACCGCCTTAGTCGAATCCGATCCAACTAAAGTAGGAGAAACAGACACCCGCCAGCCATCTTTGTGCAACGAAGTTACACATCAGTCGTTGGAACCGGTCTCTCATAAGCATACAAGTAAGGTTGGTCTGGGCCGCTTCATCCCACTATACCGCTGAACCAAAACGACCAAGGGAGGAAGCAATCTAAGCATCAACACCCACAAACTCTTTGTTTTCTACTCGAGATCTCATCTACACATAGACCTAGCTCATGATGCCACTGTTGGGGAACGTTGCATGGGAAACAAAAAATTTCCAACGCACACGCAAGATCTATCCATGGTGATGAGCATCTACGAGAGGGAGAGTGGATCTACATACCCTTGTAGATCGCTAAGCGGGAAGCATTAAGAAACGCGATTGATGTAGTTGAACGTCTTCGCGATCCAAATTGCCGAGCGTCCCGCGATCCAATCACGATCCGTCCCGATCTAGCACCGAACTGACGACATCTCCGCATTCAGCACGCGTACGGCTTGATGACCCTCCGCCTTCTTGATCCAGCAAGAGGGAGCGAAGAGGTAGATGAGTTCTCTGGCAACATGACGGCGTTGCGGTGATGGTGGTGGAGTAATCTTAGCAGGGCTTTGCCTAAGCACAGCTGAAACCGATCTAGAGGAGAAACTACGGACTAGAGGGTAGGGTTGCACGTGGCTGAAAATCAAGTTCCAAAAACCCTAAAACCTCTAGTATATATAGGAGGAGGGGAGGAGGAGGCTTGGTGCAAGGGCCAGCCCTCCTAGGCTTCGACGAAGTGGAGGGAGGAGTCCTCCTCCTTCACTCCTAGTAGGATTAGGACTCCTTCCTTATTTACCCACCTTTTGCCTTTTTCCACCTTTTCCACCTTTGGGCTTTCTTCCCAGCCGCTTGGGCCCTATGTGGGACTTCCACCAGTCCACTAAGGGCTGGTATTCATCCTCCCTGTAGCGACCCGATCTCAAGGGATCAGAGTCTGTGTGCTTAAGTGTCATCCCTGGATCGGGTATGCTGACACACGCAGTACTTGAGGATTTACAACAGAGTTCAATCACACATTTATTACATCGAGAATCCTCAAAGAGTAATTATTACAATAATGTGGCCTAAGGCCAAGTAAAACAAAAACATGCGGAAACAAAAAAGTGTAACAAGTCCATCAACTCCACGAGCAAGCTGAGTGCAGAACAATGACCTATCGCACCTTATTCGTCGTCGGATAAATCTGCAACATGATAAGTTGCAGCCGTGTAGGTCAGTACATGGAATGTATTGGCAAGTCACGTCATAAAGTGTAATGAGCCTACATAGTACATGCAATTTGGCTGGTGGAAGGCTCTATGTTTAGTTTTGTATAAAGCTAGTTTTTCCCTATCAAAAATAATTGCTCTACTTCTACAAATATCATAAGTCTGAGATGATGCCCATCTCAATCATTCCAAAATTTTGTACCCAGTTGATTAGTTAAGAGTGATGAGATCTCCACATTTCCACTACTAAAAGCTCAAGTTGTCCATGACCGGGAACACGACTAATCGATTAGATTTTAACTCTGCAGAGGTTGTGCACTTTTCCCCACAAGACTCGACCACATCCTTGATCGGAAGATCGAGACATAGTCTTTCGGAAGCATTTCCCCTAACCCACGGATAGACCGGTACACCTACATCATCTACATCTGCTAGCCTATCCCGGAAGAGGTCACACCATCTACTCAACTAAGCCAGAGCCCATATTGGCTTGCGGCTGCACACGGAAGCTTATAGACATGAAAATACGGTCGATCCCTTTGAGCCTGGGTGGACGGACCACTAGTGTGCACTCCCATGGATTCCCATGAATGCTCCCACTGTACTTTGCCACCATACAAACCAGTGGAACCACCTAGGTAGTTCATTAAAGTTGGTCCTAGCTACTACTTTGTCACTCACATCTCAAAGTGATAGCACTCCCCAATCCACGTCTACTATGGCGAGGCATTGTAACATAACACGGTGGCGACAAAGTTTGTATGGTTTAGACCTACCTCAAATGAACTACTGGGTGATAGTAAATCCAACAAGTATAAACTCCTATCATGCACTCCTACATCAAAGAACTAAGTGCAAAAATAAAACATAGGTAAAACATGTATGATCAAAATGCAACTTGCCTTCGTGCTGGGAGTGAAGTTCTAGCGAATGATAGTACTCTGCTTTGCACTGCGGACAATCTATCGCAAAGTAAAGAAAACACACATAAACATGCATTCATACAATTCAAAGACATGCAACAAAATATTTGCAAAAACCAAATAAAAATCCAACACAAGTCATTAGCATGAAAATTTTCAAAGTGTGACTAGTGTTAAAAATTCGTGATGTGCACTAGTGTTCCTACAAGGCATCCTAGTAAAATTATGGCGAACAGAAAATAATGGTGTAGAATATTTAGTGGCAAAATGTCATGGCAAAGGATTTAGTTCGTGTGACGTGGTGCAAAAAGAATCACTTCAAACGGGTATACCATTTGAAAGATATGGCCTAATGAAATTTAAATTCAAATCTGAAATAATTTCAAATTTGAACTTGCAAAAATCTGCAACTATGGGTTTTCCGGTTACGGATATTCGAGACGAAAATTTAACCTCTTGTTTCATCTCGTTTCGACCTACGGTTAAAAGTTAAGGCCGTTTGAAGTTTTGAGTAAAATCTGAAAAACTGCTATAGAACATTTTCTGAAAACTCTAAAGTGTGGACGTTCGTGACTTGAGCGCGAAGTGAATGGCTCTGATTGGTTGACTATGTTCGCCGTGGTGGCTATGCGCCGAACGTTCACAAACTAGGTAAATCACCGGTTCAGCTAAACTAAAAAGAACAAACCGACGTTCGGTTTAAATAAACCGCACGGTTTATATTAAAACGCGGTTAACCGGTACCTCTTTGGTCTAAATAAAAAAAACCTAAAAGAAAAAAAAACTAAACTAATCTACAGAGGAGCGGGCGCTTACAGAGACGCTCGTGCGTGCGTCTGGCAGAAGCTCGGCGTCGACTGAGCGGCGGCTCCGGCGATCTCCAGCATGGGCGAGGTCGTCTGGCTGGTGCAGCTCGGCAAGGGCCTTCGGTTGGTGGTGACGATGGTCGGCAACGACGACCGAAGGGAGCGGGGCGAGGCAGTGAAGCTCCTATGCTCCGGTGAACTCCGGCGATGCAGGTCGTCGGGGGCGGCGTCTCCGGTGCGTCCTAGGGGTAACGAGAATGTCAGGGAGGTGCGGATTGACATGGGGATCCGATTCTGTGAATAAATAGGGGCAGGGGAGGTTCACTGGCAACCAAACCTCCGGCGAACGGACTCGGCTCTGGCGAGATGCGAACGGCGACGGCGTCGGCTGTGAGCGGCGAGAGGAGGTGCGGGTTGGCTAAATGGAGAGAGGGCATCGAGGGCCTTTTATAGGCGCAACAAGGAGGGCTGGGGCTGCGGGATAAGCCTTATCC
Source organism: Hordeum marinum (assembly GCA_022496015.1). Classification (NCBI taxonomy): domain Eukaryota; kingdom Viridiplantae; phylum Streptophyta; class Magnoliopsida; order Poales; family Poaceae; genus Hordeum; species Hordeum marinum. Next base: position 154,714,813 of record CM039678.1, read on the forward strand.
CTGGAGCTTCGGTCCGGCCGGTGCGGACGTGTTCGTGTGGCCTCATCCGTGCGTCCTGTGCGGGAGGTTGGAGACGACCTGAGTCGGCCCCACTTGTAGGTGCGTGAGGGAGAGAGAGAGAAATTTGACCGAGGGAGGAGAGAGAGAGCGTGCGTGCGTGCGTGCGTTGGCTCGGCCTCTCACGAGCGCGGCCTGGCTCGAGCGATCGCATCGCTCAGCCTCGTAGCTGGCTGGCCCCATCCGGCCTGGTGCGTGCGTGTGGTTCTTTTTCCTTTTTTTGAAAACCTTCTTTTTCTACTAGATCCAAATCACAGTTAGAAAAAAACATAATTTTTTCCGTAAAATCCCGATTTGTAAAATAGATCACAAGGAACATTAATTCCTGCTCATATAATTCTAGAAAAATCTATATCTATATTTCTAATGCAATAATCTAACTTTAGGCTAACAAAAATAATTTTCCAACGCAACTTTAAAGCATCAAATGTAAAGCAACTACTTTCCCACTCGTATATATATAATTTTGAGGAAGTCATATTATCCCCTCTCTATGACTTTATGTGAGTGGAAAACTTGAACATCATAAACTCCAAATGCAATAAAAATATGACATGCAATATGATGATTCTATTAACATCCTAATTTAATAAAATTGGGATGTTACAAACCTACCCCCCTTAATATGAATCTCGTCCTCGACATTCGGGTTGGCTAGCAAAAAGGTGTGGATGGTCTCGCTTGAGATCTTCTTCTCGTTCCCAAGTAGCTTCCTCCTCGGTGTGGTGACTCCAGTGAACCTTGCAGAACTTGATGACCTTGGTACGAGTGATCCTCTCGGCAATCTCAGGAATCTTAACAGGCTTCTCCTCATAAGTTAGATCGTTATCCAACTGAATTGCTTCTATAGACACTGTATCTCTCAAAGGAATATCTGCCATCTCTGCATGACACTTCTTTAGTTGGGAAACATGAAACACATCATGAACTCCTGACAAACCCTTTGGTAGTTCTAACTTGTATGCAACTTCCCCTCTGCGTTTGAGAACTCGGTATGGCCCCACGAATCGTGGTGCTAACTTTCCTTTGACTCCAAACCTCTTAATACCTCGAAGTGGAGACACTCGCAGATATGCTCTATCTCCCACTTCGTAAATCACTTCCTTGCGTTTAGCATTGGCATAACTCTTTTGTCTAGACTGAGCTATCTTGAGTCTATCATGAATCAACTTGACCTTCTCCTCAGAATCTCGAATCAAGTCCGATCCAAACAATTTGCGATCACCAACTCCATCCCACATCAATGGTGTTCTGCACTTCCTCCCATACAATGCTTCAAAAGGGGCCATCTGCAAACTGGCTTGATAGCTGTTGTTGTATGAGAACTCTGCATAAGGTAAGTTATCATCCCAACTAGACCCATAGTCTAGCGCACAAGCTCTCAACATGTCCTCCAGAATCTGATTCACCCTCTCTGTCTGCCCATCTGTTTGTGGATGGAAGGCTGTACTGAACTCTAGCCTGGTACCCAAAGTTTTGTGTAGCTGATGCCAAAACTTTGAAGTAAACTGTGTTCCTCTATCTGATACAATGGTCCTCGGAACTCCATGCAGACATACAATCCTGGTCATATATATCTTCGCCAGCTTAGCACTTGTATAGGTAGTCTTCACAGGGATGAAGTGAGCAACCTTGGTCAAGCGATCAACTATTACCCAAATGGAATCATAACCTGAACGGGTCCTGGGTAATCCCCTGATGAAGTCCATGCCAAGTTTATCCCATTTCCAATCAGGTATCAGCAATGGCTGAAGCAAACCTGCTGGTTTCTGATGCTCTGCCTTTACCCTGTGACATACATCACATACTGCTACATACTCAGCATTTTCTCTCTTCATACCGGTCCACCAAAAACTTTCCTTCAAGTACAAATACATCTTGGTGTTTCCCGGATGTATTGAGTAAGGCGAATCATGAGCCTCCTGAAGAATCAACTTCCTGATCTCTGGATCATTGGGCACACAAATACGCTGCTCAAACCATATGGTTCCATGCTCATCCTCACGGAATCCTTCTGCCTTTCTTTTGCTGATCCTCTCCTTTATCTTAGCAATACCTTGATCCAACTTATGAGCTTCCCTGATCTTTCCCAACAAGGTGGATTAAACTTCGAGTGCGGCAACATAGCCTCTTGGAACTATTTCCAACTCGAGATCTCTAAGTTCATCACATAACTCCTGAGGTAATCCTCTTGCGACAAGAGTGTTGACATAGCTCTTACGGCTCAACGCATCTGCCACGACGTTGGCTTTTCCTTGGATGATAATGCAAATTCATGTCATAATCCTTGATGAGCTCCAACCATCTCCTTTGCCTAAGGTTCAACTCCTTCTGCGTGAAGATGTACTTCAAACTCTTGTGATCGGTGTAAACATCACATTGGTTCCCAATAAGGAAATGTCTCCAGGTCTTGAGTGCATGCACCACGACTGCTAACTCTAGATCATGCGTGGCATAGTTCAACTCATGAGGTCAAAGCTGACGTGAAGCATAAGCTACAACCTTTCCTCCTTGCATAAGCACGCCTCCAAGTCCTTGGCGTGAAGCGTCGCAGTACACCTGAAAATCCTTGTGTATGTTCGGCAGAATTAGCACTGGAGCTGTAACCAAACGCTTCTTCAACTCCTGGAAACTGGCTTCACATTCCTCAGTCCAAATATACTTGGTGTCCTTCTTCAACAACTCCGTCATGGGCTTTGCAATCTTGGAGAAATTCTCAATGAACCTCCGATAATATCCTGCAAGTCCAAGGAAACTGCGGATCTCGCTAACTGAGGTCGGTGCCTTCCATTCTGTGACTGCTTCTACCTTGGAAGGGTCCACGGAAATTCCTTCTCCTGACACAACATGTCCGAGAAATCCGACTTCCTTCAATCAAAACTCACACATGCTGAACTTGGCATAAAGTTGGTGTTCTCTGAGCTTCTCCAGAACTAAGCACAGATGTTCTGCGTGCTCCTCCTCATTCTTGGAGAAAACCAATATATCATCAATGAATACCACCACAAACTTATCCAAGTACTCCATGAATACCTTGTTCATCATGCTCATAAAATTGGTAGGGCATTAGTCAAACCAAAAGACATGACTGTATACTCATAAAGCCCATACCTCGTGGTAAAAGCTGTCTTAGGTATATCCTTCTCATGGATCTTCAATTGATGATAACCCGATCGAAGGTCAATCTTGGAGAAAACACTAGCTCCTTCTAGCTAGTCGAACAAGTCATTGATCATCGGCAGCGGATACTTGTTCTTGATGGTCACCTCATTCAAAGAGCGATAATCCACACACATCCTCAAGGTTCCATCCTTCTTCTCCACTAAGAGTACCGGGGCTCCCCAAGGTGATGAACTCGAGCGAATATACCCCTTCTCTAGTAACTCCTCAATCTGCTTCTTGACTTCTGCTAGATCATTAGCGGGCATCCGGTATGGCCTCTTGGAGATAGGTCCGGTGCCTGGCAGCAATTCTATGAGAAACTTAATCTCCCGATCCGGTGGCATACCAGGTAACTCCTCTGGAAATACATCGGGATAATCCTTCACCACTGGTACTTCCTTCTGGACAACTCCCGTAAGAGAGTTCACTTGAGTCTTCTTAGGCTTAAGCCTGGATACATACTTGATCCTCGTCTTCTCTAGAGTGGTGAGAAGAATTGACCTACTGGCACAATCAATGTTTCCCTGATACTTGGACATCCAATCCATACCTAGGATTACATCCAACACTTGTGACTCAAGTACGATCATATCTGTGGGAAAAACATGTCCCCCTATGTTCAAAGGCAACTGAAAACATGCCTGACTAATCATAGACTCTGCTCCTGGGGAACTCACTAGAATAGGTGACTTAAGAGCTACGGTAGGCAACTTATGTTTATCCACAAATCCCCTCGATATGAATGAATGCGATGCACCAGTGTCAAATAGAATAAGTGCTGGAACTGAATTAACCAAGAACTTACCAATCATCGCATCCAGTTGTTCATAGACTTCTTCCACGTTGACATGATTGACATGCCCCCTAGTGAAAGGATTGGGCTTCTTGCCTCCAGAACTTCCATTGCCATTACCATTCTGTAGCTCGGGACACTCATTGGAGTAGTGCCCTGCCTTCTTGCACTTGAAGCAGGTGATGTGAGTCAGATCCTTCCTCACTGGTGTAGCAGGGGTAGGGTTATGGTGATTGCCGTTTCCTCCATTCCCATTGCCATTCTTATGACCATTGTGGTTGTGTCCATTGCCTCCATGCTGAGAATAACCGCCATGGTTATGATGGTTGTGCCCTCCAAACTTACTGTGTCCTGTAGCAGTATATCCTGAGAAAGGGGCGGAGCGAGGCTTCTGCTGAGCTCCAGACTGAAACTTGCCTTGACCATATTTCCTCTTGCGATTTTCCCTCTGCTGATGCTTGCCCTCTAGAGTGATCGCCTTGTCCACCAACTCTTGATAGTTATCAAAAGTCGCTACCATCAACTGAATTCCCAGCTCATCATTCAGTCCCTCCAGAAACTTCTCTTGCTTGGCTGCATCGGTTGCCACGTAACCTGGGGCATAACGGGACAACTTGCTGAAGTCATCAACACACTCAGACACTGAGTGACCTCCTTGGCGCAAGTTGCAGAACTCCCTCTTCTTGAGAGCCATAGCTCCCACTGAAACATGAGCAGTGCGGAATGCCTGCTGGAACTGCGCCCAAGTCACATTCTCCATGGGGTACGCGGCGGTGTAGTTCTCCCACCACGAAGCTGCTGGTCCATCCAGTTGGTGAGAGGCAAACCTCACCTTCTCCTGATCAGTGCATCATGCTGTGACTAGCTTCCTACCCATGTTGCGAAGCCAGTCATCTACGACAATCGGCTCCGGGTTGCTTGTGAAGGTTGGAGGATTCAGCCTCAGAAAACGGGTAAGGCTGTCGATTTGTGGTGGAGGTGGAGGTGGAGGTGGAGGTGGGTTGTTGTTGTTGTTCTGGGCCATATTCTGCATCATCAACTGTATCATCTGGTTCTGGGTCTGAAGCAATTGTTCCAAGGCGGGTGGGATATCATTCCTTGAGCCACTCCCGGAAGGGTCGCGCCTTGGTCGCATCTGTTGGGTCAGCATAGATGGGGTATAGATAGAATTAGGCCTAAGGAAGAAACACTACCCATATGCACATGATGTCAATAAAAATCCAAATCACTCCAATTCAATTCAATCAAATAGTTCACACGAAACAAAACTAAGGTGAGCCATGTCACAAGGTTTGACAAGGTCCCACAAATAAATCAATCAAATACTAATCGACTATTGAATCCTAATCTCTCATGGTGGTCTAAATCTACTCCTCATTGGAAGAGAGGTCTATCATGTTGATGTCGGCTCCAGCGGCATCACTCTGTATCTCCTCATCGTCGTCCTCATAGTCTTTGTCCTGACTGACGTAGTCCCCATACGAGTGATCCTCTTGGAGATTCTCCCCGTTATCAAGCTCTTCCTCAGATTCCTCCAACTGAAGCTTCAAGTCGTCGAACTTATCCAGCAGCGCATCGAGCTCCGCCTCATGCTCTGCGCGGGCGTTCTGAAGCTCTTCTTCCAGCTCGACCTTGTGGGTAGTCAGGTTGTGGTTGGTGACAAGGTAGTCATCCATCTCTTCCTTCATCCTGGTGATGAGCTCCTCCAGGTCCACAATGTGTGAGTTGATGGTGTCGTCCTCCCTGGTGCGCACCACATCTCCATCCGGGTCACGACGCGCGTACGTGACGTAGTTAGTCTTCCTGAGATCATCGCGGTAGTCCTGGCGGATTCACCCAAGTGCAAAGACCGCAGCGATCCCTTTGCCTATGCCCCATGATCTTACTTCTATGTAGAAGTCGATCGGCTCAATGGCATTTCCAAAAGTTCGCCCTGGAATGTGGACGTCAATCTTCCAGCACATCTCCTCAGGTAGAGTGGCCGTGAAGGTACCGGTGAAGCTGGGCAAGGCAATGCGCAGATGACCTGCGATATCCACGAGCTGTCTTCCAAAGTGCATGGTTGCGTCGGGCTAAGCAAACTCAATGATGGGGGTCGACATCTATAGTTTGAAAGAGAGGAGAAACTAGTAGTGAAGCAGGGAAAAGTATGAGACCAAAACAGGAGGATAAAAAGTGTTGTAAAATGTGGTTTTTATCCTATGGCTTTCCACTTTCTAGGGTCGCATCCTACAGTCAACATGTGCTCTGATACCATCTTGTAGCGACCCGATCTCAAGGGATCACAGTCTCTGTGCTTACGTGTCATCCCTGGATCGGTATGCTGACACACATAATACTTGAGGATTTACAACAGACTTCAATTACACATTTATTACATCGAGAATCCTCAAAGAGTAATTATTACAATAATGTGGCCTAAGGCCAAGTAAAACAAAAACATGCGGAAACAAAAAAGTGTAACGAGTCCATCAATTCCACGAGCAAGCTGAGTGCAGAACAACGACCTATCGCACCTTATTCGTCGTCAGATAAATCTGCAACATGATAAGTTGCAGCCGTGTAGGTCAGTACATGGAATGTACTAGCAAGTCACGTCATAAAGTGTAATGAGCCTACATAGTACATGCAATTTGGCTGGTGGAAGGCTCTATGTTTAGTTTTGCATAAAGCTAGTTTTTCCCTATCAAAAATAATTGCTCTACTTCTACAAATATCATAAGTCTGAGATGATGCCCATCTCAATCATTCCAAAATTTTGTACCCAGTTGGTTAGTTAAGAGTGATGAGATCTCCCTACATTTCCACTACTAAAAGCTCAAGTTGTCCATGACCGGGGACACGGCTAATCGATTAGATTTTAACTCTGCAGAGGTTGTGCACTTTTCCCCACAAGACTCGACCACATCCTTGATCGGAAGATCGAGACATAGTCTTTCAAAAGCATTTCCCCTAACCCACAGATAGGTCGGTACCCCTACATCATCTACATATGCTAGCCTATCCCGGAAGAGGTCACACCATTTACTCAACTAAGCCAGAGCCCATATTGGCTTGCGGCTGCACACGGAAGCTTATAGACATGAAAATACGGTTGATCCCTTTTGAGCCTGGGTGGACGGACCACTAGTGTGCACTCCCATGGATTCCCATGAATGCTCCCACTGTACTTCGCCACCATACAAACCAGTTTCCACCCAGGTAGTTCATTAAAGTTGGTCCTAGTTACTACTTTGGCACTCACATCTCAAAGTGATAGCACTCCCCAATCCACGTCTACTTTGGCGAGGCATTGTAACATAACACGGTGGCGACAAAGTTTGTATGGTTTAGACCTACCTCAAATGAACTACTAGGTGATAGTAAATCCAACAAGTATAAACTCCTATCATGCACTCCTACATCAAAGAACTAAGTGCAAAAATAAAACATAGGTAAAACATGTATGATCAAAATGCAACTTGCCTTCGTGCTGGGAGTGAAGTTCTAGCGAATGATAGTACTCTGCTTCGCACTCCGGACAATCTATCGCAAAGTAAAGAAAACACACATAAACATGCATTCATACAATTGAAAGACATGCAACAAAATATTTGCAAAAACCAAATAAAAATCCAACACAAGTCATTAGCATGAAAAATTTCAAAGTGTGACTAGTGTTAAAAATTCGTGATGTGCACTAGTGTTCCTTTTTTTTTGAAAACCTTCTTTTTCTACTAGATCCAAATCAGAGTCAGAAAAAAAACAGATTTTTTCCTAAAATCCCGATTTGTAAAATAGAGCACAAGGAACATTAATTCCTGCTCATATAATTTTAGAAAAATCTATATCTATATTTCTAATGCAATAATCTAACTTTAGGCTAACAAAAATAATTTTCCAATGCAACTTTAAAACATCAAATGTAAAGCAACTACTTTCCCACTCGTATATATATAATTTTGAGGAAGTCATATTATCCCCTCTCTATGATTTTATGTGAGTGGAAAACTTGAACATCATAAACTCCAAATGCAATAAAAATATGACATGCAATATGATGATTCTATTAACATCCTAATTTAATAAAATTAGGATGTTACACTCCCACAGCCCATGTAGCCTCTTGGGTCGAAATACCCCTCCTGATGGTCCCCGGGTACACTCCCGACAGTCCCGATACACTACCGATGAGCCCAAAACTTTTCCGGCGACCAAAACAGGACTTCCTATATATCAATCTTTACCTACGGACCATTCGAGAGCTCCTCGTGACGTCCGGGATCTCATCCGGGACTCCGAACAACCTTCGGTCACCACCATACATAACTCTATACTATCGAAACGTCACCGAACCTTAAGTGTGCAGACCCTACGGGTTCGAGAACAATGTACACATGACCGAGACACCTCTATGGTCAATAACCAATAGCGGGACCTGGATGCCCACATTGGTTCCTACATATACTGCGAAGATCTTTATCGGTCGAACCGCTATGTCAAGGATTTAGTTAATCCCGTATGATGTTCCCTTTGTTCTTTCAGTATGTTACTTGCATGAGATTCGATCGTCGGTATCTCCATACCTAGTTCAACCTCGTTACCGGCAAGTCTCTTTACTCGTTCTGTAATACAAGATCCCGTGACTAGCACTTAGTCACATTGCTTGCAAGGATTATTGTGATGTTGTATTATCGAGTGGGCCCTGAGATACCTCTCCGTCACACGGAGTAACAAATCCCAGTCGATCCATGCCAACCCAACAAACACCCTCGGAGATACCTATAGTGCACCTTTATAGTCACCCAGTTACATTGTGATGTTTGATACACACAAGGCACTCCTCCGATGTCCGTGAGTTTCATGATCTCATGGTAATAGGAACACATACTTGACATGCAGAAAACTGTAGCAATAAACTGACACGATCATATGCTACGTTTATAGTTTGGGTCTTGTCCATCCCATCATTCTCCTAATGATGTGATCCCGTTTATCAAATGACATCTCATGTCAATGGCTAGGAAACCTTGACCATCTTTGATCAACGAGCTAGTTTACTAGAGGCATACCAGGGACAAAGTGTTGTCTATTTATCCACACATGCAATGTGTTTCCAATCAATACAATTATAGCATGGATAATAAACGTTTATCATGAACAAGGAAATATAATAATAAACACTTTATTTATTGCCTCTAGGGCATTCCAACACTATCTGATTGGCCCTAGGCTTAATGTAAGCTTGTCTTATTGAGCCCTCGCTTGGTGACTCGCCCGAAGTATGCCTCTTTGAAGAGTTCCTCCTAAAGAAACTCATCTTCCTAAACACAATTTTCTGAAAATTTTGAGCCACAAATTTATGTCAATAAAACTTTGCAAGAATGATAGCAACTACCCGTAAGGGTGCCTAGAGGCCATATCAAGCATTCGTATTACTTGGAACTCAAAGAATTCAATATGCAAGCTCATTTTCTGTAGCACCAAGTGTAGCAATTTATCCAAAATATAAACCACTAAAGCAAAACCTAATTGGAGGAATGGGAGAGTCACATACCAAGGAGCAATTCCTCAAAACAGTTTCAAAAACGGGATTCCGAGCAAAGAGATCGAAAATTCCAGTTTCTGGTGGAAGAACACGAGAGAGAGAGCTAGAAATTTTTGCTGGAGGTAGGAGATGAGGTGAGCTAAAGGGAGAAGGCAGGGGAGCACTGTGGGCCCCACAAGCCATTAGGGCACGACCCAGGAGGGTGCGCCCTAATGTGTGGTGGCCCACTGGTGCACTTCCGTGCTATAATTTTTATGCCAAAAATTCTAAAATATTCCAAAAAAAGTCATGTCAAAATTTTGTGGCAATCTAATTTTTTTTATTTTTGGGTCGTTTTTCATGCACGGGAAAAATAGAAAACAGGAAATTCATGGCCTTTTATTTTTTATCTAACTTAGAAAAACAGAGAATAAACTTGTGATGTAGAGAATTGTGAATACTCAATTCACTAATTACATGTCTTTCAAAAAAGATTCATTAATAAGGTTGATCAAGTCTTATTAATAACTGTTTCCGACTAACATGAAATCAAAGAATTTTGTATACCACTAGGTTACCTCAAGAGAGAAGGTTTTACCTTGTTTCACGATACGGAGCCGCCTCCACATCCTCTTCTTCATCGGGAGGCCAGATCTGGAGTTTGTTTAGGGCTCCGGAGAGGGGAATCTTTGGTCTTCATCATCATCTACCCTTATCCATCACCAATTTTGTCATGGTTTTCTCATGACAAGATGTCCTCGTGAGAGAACTTAGGTGTGAGGCCATCTCAACATATATCAAATGAATCAATAGAATACCCCAATGTCACTACGGGTATCCCATGCAAGACGTACATCAAGTGCTGTCATACCAATATGTTCAATACAACATAACGAGATCTTAAAGTGAAAGACTCAATTCATCAAAACTAGATGGTAAGGGAAATACATCATATAATCCAACTATATTAATAAGCCCGTGATACATCAAGATCATTTCATCTCAAGAACACGAGAGAGAGAGAGATTGAACACATAGCTACTGGTACATACCCTCAGTCCCGAGGGTGAACTACTCCCTCCTCATCATGGAGACCATAGGGATGATGAAGATGGCCACCGGTGATGGTTTCCCCTCTCCAACAGGGTACTGGAATCGCTCAAGATTGGTTTTTCGGCGATACAAAGAGTTACAGCGGTAGAGCGGAAGGTCTCTCTTTATTTCTGGGGTTTCTAGGATTTATAAGATTTTTCAGCATTGGAATCACGCGGAACGGAGCTACATGGGCACCACAAGCTATCTAGTCGCGCCCTAGGGGGGTGACCAGATGTGTGGTGGCCTCCTGGCACACCTTCTCTGGTGGTTCTTCGCTCCAGTATTTCTTATTTCCTCCAGGAAAAACATAAAAAAGTTTCGGGCGATCCCGAGAACTTACATTTCCTACACAAAAACAACACCACGGTAATTCTGCTAAAAACAATGTTAGTCTAGGTTAGTTCTAAATAAATCATATAAAGTGCATCAAAACCATATAAAAGTATTGTAAACATAGGTGAATATTGCGTGAATACTTCATAAATTATAGACACATTGGAGACGTATCAACACTCTGCACTTGATTCACCTTCTGTTATGAGTAAGCTTGCAACACCACCACATGCTATTGATCATGAAATTGATGATGCTACTTCTTCTATGAATGATGCTTATGATGATGCTAGTACCATGCTTGATGAAACTGTGTCATTAGGTGAATTGCTTGATGAACGAATTGCTAGAGCTAAAGAGAATGAAATTGTTGAAACTGATGTATCTACTGAAACTGATGAAAACTTTGAAACCGATGATTAGGAAACACCTAATAGGCCTAGCTCTCCTGGATTTGAAATGCCTAAGATACCTGAATGTTATGCTTTAGATGGAGAAATTGCTATAGAGATTCTTGCTTGTAAGGATAAAAATGACATTGAGAAACTACTATGCAAGTATAAGGAAAAGACTTTGAATGCTAAAATGAAATGTGATCCCAAGTTTGCTACTTCACCTATCTTTGTTATCGATAAGGATTATGAATTATCTGTCGACCCAGAGTTAATTAGTTTTGTTGAATCCGATCCCTTTCATGGCTATGAAACTGAAACTGCGGTAGCACACCTTACTAAGTTGAATGATATAGCCACCCTATTTGCTCATGATGAGAAGATTCACTATTATTATATTTTCAAATTATTTCTGTTCTCATTAAAGGGTTATGCTAAGATATGGTATAATACTCTTACTCCTGGTTGTGTGCGTAGTCCTAAGGATATGATTTACTACTTCTCTGAAAAACATTTTCTTACTCATAAGAAACAAGGTGCCTTGGAGGAAATATTTAACTTTGTGCAAATTGAACAAGAGAGTCTCACAAGCTTGGGGGAGGCTTATCTAATTTCTTAATGCTTTGCCTAATCATCCTCTTAATAAACGTGAAATACTTGATATCTTCTATAATGGACTAACTAATGCTTCTAGGGACTTCCTAGATAGTTGCGTTGGTTGTGTTTTTAGGGAATGAACTGTTGAACAATCTAAGGAACTATTGAGTAATATATTGAAGAACTATGATGATTAGACTCTACCTGAACCACCAATTGAACCCACTCCGAAGAGGAGGGGTATCTTATTTCTCAGTCCTGAAGATATGCAAGAGGCAAAGAAAAATATGAAGGAAAAATGTATTACGGCTGAAGATGTTAAAAATTTACCACCTATTGAAGAAATACATGTGCACAACACACCACCACCTCCACATGTGGTAGAGGTAAATTCTTTATTAAAGTTTGATGAAGGTGATATCCCTCACAATAAACATCCTAGTCAATGCTTATATGAGTTTGCTAACTAGATTATGAAGCAAGAGCACTTCAATACAAATGTTCTAAAACACTTGAAATATAATTCTGATATGATTGCTCGCTTGAGTGACTTGTTATTTAGAATCAGTAATGATGTTAGAGGTGTAGGAAAACATGCCTCTATGGTTAAAACTCAATTAGAATAAGTTGCTAAATCTCAAATAGAATTGCTTGATGAAATGAATAATAATATGAATGATCATGCTGTTAGAGTAATAACTAGAGGAGGTAGAATGACCCAAGAACCTCTGTACCCCGAGGGTCAATATGGTAATGAACATCCACCTAGTGATAATGATAATGGTGTTCATGAGGATACTCAACCTAGTGATCATAAATCACCAGATAATGATGTAGAAATAGAACCTGTTGTTGATCTTGATAACCGATAACCCACAAGTATAGGGGATCGCAACCGTTTTCGAGGGTAAAGTATTCAACCCAAATTTATTGATTCGACACAAGGGGAGCGAAAGAATATTCTTGAGTGTTAGAAGTTGAGTCATCAATTCAACCACACCTGAAAGACTTAATATCTGCAGCAAAATATTCAGTAGCAAAGTAGTATGGAAGTAACGGTAACAGTGGCAAAAGTAACTATAACAGTTTTATAGTGACTGTAACAGTAGCAGCAGAGAAGTAACTTAGCAAGGATCAATATATGGAAAGCTCATAGGCAATGGATCATTGATGGATAAATATGTCGGATGGCATTCATCATGCAACAGTTATAACCTAGGGTGACACAGAACTAGCTCCAATTCATCAATGTAATGTAGGCATGTATTCCATATATAGTCATACGTGCTTATGGAAAAGAACTTGCATGCCATCTTTTGTCCTACCCTCCCATGGCAGCGGGGTCCTATTGGAAACTATGGTATATTAAGGCCTCCTTTTTATAGAGAACCGGACCAAAGCATTAGCACTTAGTGAATACATGAACTCCTCAAACTACGGTAATCACCGAAAAGAATCCCAGTTATTGTCACCCTGGGGGATGCGGATCATAACTCGTAATAGGTGTCTACAACTTGCAAGATAGGGTCAAGAACAAATATATATATATTCATGAAGACATAATAGGTTCAGATATGAAATCATGGCACTCGGGCCCTAGTGACAAGCATTAAGCATAGCAAAGTCGTAGCAACATCAATATCAGAACATAGTGGATACTAGGGATCAAACCCTAACGAAACTAACTCGATTACATGATAAATCTCATCCAACCCATCACCGTCTAGCAAGCCTACGATGATATTACTCACGAACAATGGATAGCATCATGGAATTGGTGATGACGAAGGCGTCGATTTCCCCTCTCCCGAGCCCAAAACGGACTCCAGATCTAGTCTCCCGAGGAAGAATAGGAGATGGCGGTGGCTCCGTATCGTGAAACGCGATGAACTCTTCTCCTTGATTTTTTCCTCCCCGAATAGGAATATATAGAAGTGGAAACGAGGTCACAGGAGCGTGAGGGGGCCCACAAGCCATAGGGGCACGCCTACCAGGCTTGTGGCCACGTGGTGGGCCCCCTGCCGTTGATTCTTTTGCCAATATTTTTTTATTAATTCCAAAAATATTCTCCTTAAATTTTCAGGTCAATCCGAGAACTTTTGTTTCGGCACAAAAATAACACCAAGGCAATTCTGCTGAAAACAGCGTCAGTCTGGGTTAGTTCCATTCAAATCATGCAAGTTAGAGTCCAAAACAAGGGCAAAAGAGTTTGGAAAGGTAGATACGGTGGAGATGTATCAACTCCCCCAAGCTTAAACCTTTGCTTGTCCTCAAGCAATTCAGTTGATAAACTGAAAGTGGTAAAGAATTTTTTTTACAAACTCTGTTTGATCTTGCCGTTGTAAATATGTCTAACTTATGTTCAGATCTTCAGCAAAGATTATAGACTAACCACATTCACAATAACATTTAGGTCTCACATTTACTCATATCAATGGCATAATCAACTAGCGAGCAATAATAATAAGTCTCGGATGACAACAATTTTAGCAAAACAATCATGATACAATATGACAAAATGGTATCTTGCTAGCCCTTTCTGAGACCGCAAAACATAAATGCAGAGCACCTCCCAAGAGCAAGGACTGACTAAACATTGTAATTCACGGTGAGAGAGATCCAGTCATGCTCATACTCAATATCAATTAACAACAAGCATACATATGACGATGGTGCTCTCTAACTGGTGCCTTTTATAAGAGGATGATGACTCAACGGTAAAGTACAATAGATAGGCCCTTTGCAGAGGGAAGCATTGTTTTGTAGAGGTGCCAGAGCTCGAGCTTTTAAAACAGAGATAGACGGTTATTTTTTAGCGGTATGCTTTCATTGCTCACATAACGACCAAGAGGTTTTCAATATCTTCCATGCTAGATACATTATAGGCAGTTCCCAAACAGAACCGTAAAGTTTTTTTACTTCCCCTCCACCAACCAGTCACACTCCATGGCGAGCCGAATCCACGGGTACCCTACATACAAACACAGTCCTGGGGGAGTTTTGTTTAATTATATTTTGCCTTTTATTCCGAGCATGGAACTAGGCATATCGATTACCAACCACTTTCTCGTGAATGATAGTGAATCAACACATATCTTGAGAATAACCCACCTAGCATGGAAGATACTGACATCCCCTAGTCGCCACATGAGCGATTTGGGCATACAAAACAGAAAGTTTATTTGAAGGTTTAAAGTTTAGCACATGCAAATTTACTTGGAACGGTAGGTAAATACCGCATATAGGTAGATATGGTGGGATCATATGGAACAACTTTGGGTTTATGGAGATGGATGCACAAGCAGTATTCCCGATTAGTACAAGTGAAGGCTAGCAAAAGACTGGGGACGACCAACTAGAGAGCGACACAGTCATCAACATGCTTTGAGATTAACTAACATTGACTGCAAGCATGAGTAGGATATAATTCACCATGAACATAAATATCGTGGAGGCTATGTTGATTTGTTTCAACTACATGCGTGAACAAGTGCCAAGTCAAGCCACTCGAATCATTCGTAGGAGGATACCATTCTATCATACTACATGTGTAACATCCCAAAATTCCATTTTGGAATGTTATGAATATAGCTAAGCATCCATCTACATCATTGCTTGAATACATGTAATAGTTGAAATGCTCCTTCTGAAATTCAGAAAGCCCCTTCCTATCTTTTTCCCATGTTGCTCCCACCTATTTCAATTCTTGGTACAAAGCTCAAATAAGAGAGGAGTAACATGACACTTCACACCAGGACCTATTTGGTGATTTATTTGAACAATAAAAACCAGGGGTTGTTTTGAAAATATTTGGAAAAGGATTTAAAAACAATAAGACCATTTCTGAAAATAATATTTTTCCAAATATTCAAATACTAGAATAAAAATGTTCATTAAATGGCATATTTTATTCTGATAATTTTGATATATAATATCCCTGTACTTGGAATTAAATAAATGCTTTAAAAAGGTTTTTATTACTCTGTTTATTAAAAAGGAAAGAATTTTAAAACGGATCGGGCCGGCCCACCTCCACTTAATGCCGAATCCCCTAAATCCCGGCCGACTGACGCGCCCGTGAAACCCTCTCTCTCTGACCAGCGGGACCCACCCGACCGCCGCAAATCTCGCACCGGTCGCCTCCCTCCTCCCGCACGCGCCACCGTCGCTGGATCCCCTCCTCCTTTCCTTCCCCGACCCCCTCTCCGGCCCTATAAAAAGCGCCCCTCCTCCGCACTCCGTTTTCACCCCGAGCCCCTCTCTCCCGTCGCTAGACCGCCTCACCAAGACTCGCCGGAGTTGCTGCCACTCCCGAAGCTCCCCACCACCGTGCCCGTCGCTCCACTCCTCCCCTCGCCCCTCCGACCCCACCAACCGTTGCCGGAGCCCCGCCGCCGTTATTTGGAGCTTTCCGTCGCCTCCCTTGACCACCGGAGCTCCTCGCCGACGTCCTCGCCGCTTCGGACTGCCGGAGATCCCCTCGCCGGCGACCCCATCCACGATGAGCCTCCCCCCATCCGTTTGATCTGGATCCGACGATCCAGATTATAACAACATAAGCCGCGAACCGTTTTTTAGCTTCGGTCGACCGCCCGTAACAACCGCTTGGACACCCCCCTTAGCCACTCACAGGCTGCCACGCCACCCTGGCCGTCCGATAGTTTTCTTTTTCTATTTTCAGTTTTGTTTACTTAACAGATTGTTTTAGAAATTTGTTTTGCTTATAACTTTTTTTTCTGTTTAGTGTTTTGAGCTAATTCTTTTTGCAGTAGCTCACATTTTTCATGTAGTTTCACCCTGTAGTCTTAGATTTTAAATTTGAACTCTAAATTTGAATTTAATCAAATTTGCTCAAATCACTCAATCTGAATAACTAGAGTTAAAAAATAGATTTTGATATGAATCTTTTTGCTACTGCTTGGTATTAGTTAGGACTATCTTATTGCTTAGTTTGAGGATTTTTAGGATGATTTAGATGAGTGTTCTAGCTATAAACAGATTCTGCCTATTAGTTAGTATAGTTTTATTTATTTAGTTTTTAGTTAGTTTCAATTAGATTTAGTTTTATTTTGTTTAGTAGGTTCTGTTGCTTGAACATTTAGTGTTTTACTTACTGTTAATAAACATGTAAATTTGCTTAGTTTGTTTCTTTATTAACATAGGAATCTCAACCCCTTTTTAAATAGGTTTAATTTGATTAAAACAACTAGTTAGTAATAGTTTTTCTTTCAACAAAGTTTATATAATTTAATTCTGTTTTCTAAGACAAGTTTATTTGTACATTCTTTTCTGTTAAGAACATGTTTTGTTAATAAATAATAGGTTATGTTTTGCTCTTTTGTTAGTAAAACTATAGTTGATTCATATAGTGTTTATCAAAACTTTTAAAAACTTTACTAAAGTTTTCCCAACAAGCTTAATTTGATTTTATTCTGTTTATTAATAAAATATTTTATTGTTTTCTTGCTGTCAACTATTGTTTTGGTTAATACAAATGGTTTC
Source organism: Hordeum marinum (assembly GCA_022496015.1). Classification (NCBI taxonomy): domain Eukaryota; kingdom Viridiplantae; phylum Streptophyta; class Magnoliopsida; order Poales; family Poaceae; genus Hordeum; species Hordeum marinum. The sequence goes on from CM039678.1 coordinate 154,732,250, forward strand.
ATTATGTTAGTAGTGTTTTATCAATCATCTTCCAGAAAACAAAACTTTGTGTGTTTTCTTGCTTGTGATTATGCATTGTTTGTCTTGATGTTTTACTATTTCCTTGCTGATTTTGTGAGTTACATTATTTGGTTGTATGCTTATTGAGTGCTCTTGTTTGTTTCGTTAGATTATCCGAAGTGCGAGGCTTGTTACTTAGAGTCACTCACGTACGAAGATCATCAATCAGGCAAGTCACCTTGATCATGTTTTACCCATGTTTTATATGCATTAGTTATACCATCTCCCCAATTGCATGCAAGATAGGTTAGTTGGAAACTTGGTTACATTGTTGTAGTATCATGTGGTAGGTACCCCCCCTCAACCCCCTTTGACAACTTTGGCCCCGGGAAACGTTAAATTTGTTTTGCTATGCTGTTAGTAGACGGGGTGGGTTGTGTGATTCACGAGAGTTGTGAGTTAATAACTTCAAGACCTACATAATGATCAAGACTTCAAGACTCCGAGTTTTCAACTTACCTCTGGGTGGATGATGGTTGAACGGCACCCTGGAGAAACCAATGGATTTGCCTAGGTGTTGCTAGAGATGGCCAGTATTCACGCGGAAAGATCCACCCAGGCACAAAGAGATGGATGGACGCTTCAAGACCCAAGGCTTACCTGCACAGCCACAAGTCATTATGGGCTCTGGCTTGGTTGGATATCGTGGTGATCCTGGACAGGCGGTGCTACGAGATGTAGAAGAACGGTAAGAAAGGATGGGCACTGACAGAGTCGCAGGGAAACCCTTTGGAAGACCATGTTTTGGTCATCCGTTTCTCAAACACCCTGAAGTGCGAGAAATCAAACGGAGGCGACCAAATCTTGTCGGGAACGTGTGCAAAACTCTATAGAGTACTCAAACCTAATCGATTAGCCGTGTCCACGGTCATGGACGACTTGATCCAAAGGAACTGAAACTTTTGGAAACCCTCAACACAATTAATATGATGATGTGGGTATTAATAACTTGGGTATGAGAATTGGTTGGTGGAACCATCTCATTAATCAACCAACTTAGTAATAATTTTTGCTTAGCCCTTCTCTTGATGTAGGAAAAACTTGGCTTTAGGCAAAAAACTACCACCCCACCTGCCATATATGCATGTAGACTAGATGATTATCTTTTCACCCCTCTCTTGTGACTTTGCCGGCATATTCCATATGCTGACCTACACGGCTGCAAACTATCATGTTGCAGAGTACTTTTCCGACCAGGAGTGAGGACACGTTCTACGCTCGGTGAGATGCCCTTGGAGTCAGATGGACTCATCTACCTTCGACGCTTCCGCAAGACTTAGTTATTCTCATGAGTTGGCCTTCGGCCACTTTATTGTAATGATTATTGTAATAAAGGACTCGATATGAGATTTCGTTAATATAATGCTGTGTGATTTACCTTTGATATATACATTGATGTACCGTGTGTGTACCAGCATGATCTTGGGATGGTACGGAAACACCGGAGATTCGACCTTTCAGGTCGGGTCGCTATAGAAATGGTATCAGAGCACACGCTGACCGTAGGACGTAACCTCTAGGATTGGAAAGCCTTAGGACTTATTTCTCTTTGTCTTTAAAATTCTTATACTCTCATCTACTCGTTTCTGACTTCTCTCCGATTACTTCAAAATTTATAGATGGCCACCTTCATCCCAGTGTTGATCACGGAGTTTTGCCAGCCTGACGCAATGATGCCCTTTGGTAAGGAGCTGATGAGGATCGTCAAGGACGTGAGGATTGCTTTGCCGAGCATCACCGGGACTCCTGTCATGTCCTTTCCACAAGATGGATGCTATAGGATCGAGGTGCACATCCCAGGGAAGACCTTTGGGAATCGGAAGGAACCCATCGACTTCAAGTTTGTGGCACCCAGCTGGATACTTGGAAGAGACATGGCCATTCATCGTGCCCTTGGACGTATTCAGGAGGAATACAGAGGTGGAACCATTTCACCAGGACTCAGCGTGGTTTGTCGCAGGGATGCCAATGGAAACATCATAACCCCTCCCACTGCAGACACCACCATTTCCTGTATCCAGACCCTGGAGACTCACATCAGGACTCTGGAGCTTCGAGTTCGTGCTGATACGAAGACAATCAAGAACCTGATGAACCGCGAGATGGAGCTTGAAGCTGACCTGCGGGAAGCCAACTATGAACATGAGCATGAAGTGAAGGACTTCCTAGAGAGGATCGATGAGCAGAATACTCGCATCGCAACTCTGGAGGAGCAGCTGGACATGGGGGAAAATCTTCACCCCGAAGGAGACATGGCTCCCTTCATCAGCGACGATGATGACTATGAGGAGAGCACCATCGGAGGACCCACGACCATGTACTTCTGAGGAAAACTATAGTCATGCCCTCCATGTATCTTTTATTTTTCAACGTCAAAAACGTAGGTCGATGTTTAGTTTGATTGAGTCTTGTATTCCGATGTTTGAACTTGAGTTGAATTAATGAATGAGTGTTTGGTGTGACATGTTTGTTGCATTGCATATGGGTAGTGAATTTCCTTTTAGGCCCTTGTTCAATTCTAGTTCTCACCCCTCTGAAAAACAGCAAGATGCCTCCACGACGTGAGTCCGACTTCACCTTCCCGCCGGAACTCACCCAACTTCTTCAGCAGCAGAATGCACTGATGCAGCTACTGATCCAGAATTAGACTAACAACCAAAACAACAACAACCACCACCATCCACCTCAGGCTGACAATCTCACCCGTTTTCTGAGGTTGAACCCTCCAACTTTCTCTAGCAAAACTGAGCCCATTGTGGTAGATGACTGGCTCCGTAAGATGGAGAGAGAACTCATCACCGCTGGATGTACTGATGCTGAGAAAGTGCGCTTTGCCGCACATCAACTGGATGGACCAGCAGCTTCATGGTGGGAGAACTACACCACCACATATCCTATTGCTGATATAACTTGGGAGCAGTTCAAGCAAGCTTTCCGCACCGCACATGTTTCAGCTGGAGCTATGAGTCTGAAGAAGCGCGAGTTTCGCAACTTGCGCCAGGGTAGTCGCTCCGTGGCCCAATACGTGGATGACTTCAGCACATTGGCACGTTATGCACCAGGAGACGTGGCCGATGATGCGGCCAAGCAAGAGAAGTTTCTGGAAGGACTCAACGATGAGTTGAGCATGCAGCTGGTAGTGGCTACCTTCAACAACTACCAAGAGCTGGTGGACAAGCCCCTCATCTTGGAGGGAAAGCAGCAACAAATTGAGAACCGCAAGAGGAAGTATACTCAGGGGAAGTTTAACTCTGGAGCTCATCAGAAGCCCCGCTACTCCCCGTACCCAGGGAATACCGGATCAGGGACCGGTAAGTTTGGAAGGCACACTCATGCCGTGCACAACCATGGAGGCCACAACCATGGAGGAAATGGGAATGCCCGTCCCAACCATGGCAACTTCAAGAATGACAATGGGAATGGGAACAACAACCAGCACCGTCACGCTCCTACTCAGAAGGATCTGAGCGACATCACCTGTTTCAAGTGCCAGAAGACAGGGCACTATGCTACTGAGTGTCCCCAGAGCAAGCAGGGAAATGGAAACGGCAACTCCGCAGCCAAGAAGCCAAATCCGTTCCCTCGTGCCCAGGTGAATCACCTCGACGTGGAAGAAGTCTATGATCAACCCGAGACTGTGGTTGGTAAGTTTTTATTGCATTCACGTCCAGTTACAGTACTTTTTGATTCCGGTGCAACTCATTCATTCATATCAAGGGTAGTTGTGGATAAATATGGTTTGCCCACCAAAACCCTTAGTCAGCCCATTAAGGTCAGTTCCCCAGGAGGTATGATGATGGCAGGGATAGGATGCCATGCCCTGAAACTTCACATAGGAAACCATGTTTTTCCCACCGACCTCATCGTCTTAGAATCCCAGGGATTGGATGTAATCCTAGGCATGGATTGGATGACCAGGTATGAAGGAAATCTTGATTGCCCTAGCAAGTCTGTTTCACTCACCACCCCGGAGAACAAGAGGATTAAGTATGTATCCCGACGCACACGTATGAGTGCTCGGTTAAATTCCCTCACAGGAGTTGTTCAGGAGGAAGTACCTGTGGTAAAGGACTTTCCGGATGTATTCCCGGAAGAATTACCAGGCATGCGACCAGATAGGGAGATTGAGTTCCTAATAGAACTACAACCAGGGACAACCCCAATTTCCAAGAGACCCTATCGTATGCTCACAAATGATCTGTTGGAAATTAAGAAGCAAATTAAGGAGTTATTGGACAAAGGGTATATTCGCCCAAGTTCTTCACCTTGGGGAGCCCCAGTTCTTTTGGTGGAGAAGAAGGATAAAACCTTGAGAATGGTAGTCGATTATCGTGCCTTGAACGAGGTGACTATAAAGAACAAGTACCCTCTGCCGATGATTAATGACTTGTTTGATCAGCTAGTAGGCGCCAAAGTATTCTCCAAGATCGATCTTCGATCAGGGTATCACCAACTGAAGATTCGTGAACAGGATATACCCAAAACAGCTTTCACCACAAGGTATGGCTTGTATGAGTATACTGTCATGTCCTTTGGTTTGACTAATGCTCCTGCCTACTTCATGAATTTGATGAACAAAGTGTTTATGGAATATTTGGACAAGTTTGTCGTGGTGTTCATCGATGACATTTTGATATTCTCCAAGAATGAGGAGGAACACAAGGAACATTTGCGTTTAGTTCTGGAGAAGCTGAGAGAACATCAATTATATGCTAAGTTCAGCAAATGTGAATTTTGGCTGACGGAAGTCGGATTCCTTGGACATGTTATTTCCGGAGAAGGAATAGCCGTAGACCCCGCTAAGGTTGAAGCCGTCACCGAGTGGAAATCACCCACCTTAGTTAAGGAGATCCGCAGTTTCCTCGGACTTGCCGGATATTACGGAAGGTTTATTGAGAATTTCTCAAAGATTGCCAAGCCCATGACGGAGTTGTTGAAGAAAGAGTCTAAGTATATTTGGACTGAGGAATGTGAAGCCAGTTTCCAGGAGTTGAAGAAACGTTTGGTCACAGCCCCAGTGTTGATTTTGCCCAATATTCGGAAGGACTTCTAGGTGTATTGTGATGCTTCACGTCAAGGACTTGGGGGAGTACTCATGCAAGATGGAAAGGTTGTAGCTTATGCATCCAGACAACTACGACCTCATGAGTTAAATTATGCCACCCATGATTTGGAATTAGCAGCCATAGTGCATGCACTCAAGACCTGGAGACATTTCCTTATCGGAAATAGTTGTGATGTCTACACCGACCATAAGAGCCTGAAATATATCTTCACACAGAAGGAGTTGAACCTCAGACAGAGGAGATGGTTAGAGTTAATCAAGGACTATGACATGAGATTACACTACCATCCAGGTAAGGCAAATGTGGTAGCAGATGCATTGAGTCGCAAAGCTTATGTGAACACACTAACAGCGGGAGGATTACCCCAGGAGTTAGCCGATGATCTCACAGAACTCAGGCTAGAGATAGTTCCAAGCGGATATGTTGGCACACTGGAGATCCAGTCCACATTGGCTGAAAGAATTCGTGAAGCCCAGAAATCGGACAAGGAGATAGCTGAGATAAAGCAGAGAATGGAAGATGGTAAAGCTAAAGGTTTTCGTGAGGATGAGCAAGGAACTCTGTGGTTCGAGCAATGCATCTATGTGCCCAATGACCCAGAGCTCAGAAAGTTGATACTTCAGGAAGCTCACGATTCACCTTACTCGATACACCCAGGCAATACCAAGATGTACCTGGATTTGAAGGAAAGTTATTGGTGGACAGGTATGAAGAAGGACATTGCGGAACACGTTGCAGTATGTGATGTTTGTCAACGAGTAAAGGTGGAACATCAGAAACCAGCAGGGTTACTCCAACCTTTGCCGATACCCGAGTGGAAATGGGAAAATCTTGGTATGGATTTCATCACAGGATTGCCCAGGACCCGTTCAGGTTATGATTCCATCTGGGTAGTGGTTGACCGCTTGACCAAGGTGGCTCATTTCATTCCAGTGAAAACCACCTATAACAGTGCTAAGTTAGCCAAGATATACATGACCAGGATCGTGTGTCTGCATGGAGTTCCGAGGAGTATCGTGTGAGATAGAGGAACACAATTTACCTCAAAGTTTTGTCATCAACTACATGAAACTTTGGGTACGAGATTGGAGTTTAGTACAGCTTTTCATCCGCAGACCGATGGACAGACTGAGAGAGTCAACCAGATTCTGGAAGACATGTTGAGAGCTTGTGCGCTAGATTATGGATCTAGTTGGGATGACAACTTACCTTACGCAGAATTCTCATACAACAACAGTTATCAGACCAGTCTGAAGATGGCCCCTTTCGAAGCCTTATACGAAGGAGGTGTAGAACACCATTGACATGGGATGGTGTTGGAGACCGAAAACTTTTTGGTCCCGACCTTATCCGAGATTCTGAAGAGAAAGTCAAGCTGATTCGTGACAGACTCAAGATAGCTCAATCCCGGCCGAAGAGCTACGCTGACAGCAAACGCAAGGAAGTGATGTATGACGTGGGAGACCGAGCATATCTTCGTGTGTCCCCGCTTAGAGGAATCAAGAGGTTTGGTGTTAAAGGAAAATTAGCACCCAGGTTCACAGGCCCCTACAAAATTCTTGAATGTAGAGGCGAAGTTGCATACAAGCTGGAATTGCCGGAAGGATTGTCCGGAGTCCATGATGTGTTCCATGTGTCCCAGCTGAAGAAATGCCATGCTGAGATGGATGATATCCCTTTGAGAGACACCGTGCCCCTAGAGGCCATACAGCTTGACAGTGATCTGACTTACAAGGAGAAGCCTATCAGGATCCTCGAGACTACCAATAGAGTTACCCGTAGCAAGATCATCAAGTTCTGTAAAGTTTTGTGGAGTCACCACACCGAGGAAGAAGCCACCTGGGAACGCGAAGAAGATCTTCGTAGAGACCACCCGCACCTATTTTCTAGCCAACCCGAATCTCGAGGGCGAGATTCATCTTAAGGTGGGTAGGTTTGTAACATCCCAAAATTCCATTTTGGAATGTTATGAATATAGCTATGCATCCATCTACATCATTGCTTGAATACATGTAATAGTTGAAATGCTCCTTCTGAAATTCAGAAAGCCCCTTCCTATCTTTTTCCCATGTTGCTCCCACCTATTTGAATTCTTGGTACAAAGCTCAAATAAGAGAGGAGTAACATGACACTCCACACCAGGACCTATTTGGTGATTTATTTGAACAATAAAAACCAGGGGTTGTTTTGAAAATATTTGCAAAAGGATTTAAAAACAATAAGACCATTTCTGAAAATAATATTTTTTTTCAAAGTATTCAAATACCAGAATAAAAATGTTCATTAAATGGCATATTTTATTCTGATAATTTTGATATATAATATCCCTATACTTGGAATTAAATCAATGCTTTAAAAAGGTTTTTATTACTCTGTTTATTAAAAATGAAAGAATTTTAAAATGGATCGGGCCAGCCCACCTCCACTTAATGCCGAATCCCCTAAATCCCGGCCGACCGACGCGCCCGTGAAACCCTCTCTCTCTCTGACCAGCGGGACCCACCCGACCGCCGCAAATCTCACATCGGTCGCCTCCCTCCTCCCGCACGCGCCACCGTCGCCGGATCCCCTCCTCCTTTCCTTCCCCGACCCCCTCTCCGGCCCTATAAAAAGCGCCCCTCCTCCGCACTCCATTTTCACCCCGAGCCCCTCTCTCCCGTCGCCAGACCGCCTCACCAAGACTCGCCGAAGTTGCTGCCACTCCCGAAGCTCCCCACCACCGTGCCCGTCGCTCCACTCCTCCCCTCGCCCCTCCGACCCCACCAACCGTCGCCGAAGCCCCGCCGCCGTCATTTGGAGCTTTTCGTCGCCTCCCTCGACCATCGGAGCTCCTCGCCGACGTCCTCGCCGCTTCGGACCGCCGGAGATCACCTCGCCGACGACCCCATCCACGATGAGCCTCCCCCCATCCGTTCGATTTGGATCTGACGATCCAGATTATAACAACATAAGTCGCGAACCGTTTTTTTAGCTTCGGTCCACCGCCCTTAACAACCGCTTGGACACCCCCCTTAGCCACTCACAGGCTGCCACGCCACCCTGGCCGTCCGATAGTTTTCTTTTTCTATTTTCAGTTTTGTTTAGTTAACAGATTGTCTTAGAAATTTGTTTTGCTTATAACGTTTTATCTGTTTAGTGTTTTGAGCTAATTCTTTTTGTAGTAGCTCACATTTTTCATATAGTTTCACCCTGTAGTCTTAGATTTTAAATTTGAACTCTAAAATTTGAATTTAATCAAATTTGCTCAAATCACTCAAATCTGAATAACTAGAGTTAAAAAATAGATTTTGATATGAATCTTTTTGCTACTGCTTGGTATTAGTTAGGACTATCTTATTGCTTAGTTTGAGGATTTTTAGGATGATTTAGATTAGTGTTCTAGCTATAAACAGATTCTGCCTATTAGTTAGTATAGTTTTATTTATTTAGTTTTTAGTTAGTTTCAATTAGATTTAGTTTTATTTTGTTTAGTAGGTTCTGTTGCTTGAACATTTAGTGTTTTACTTACTGTTAATAAACATGTAAATTTGCTTAGTTTGTTTCTTTATTAACATAGGAATCTCAACCCCTTTTTAAATAGGTTTAATTTGATTAAAACAACTAGTTAGTAATAGTTTTTCTTTCAACAAAGTTTTATATAATTTAATTCTGTTTTCTAAGACAAGTTTATTTGTACATTCTTTTCTGTTAAGAACATGTTTTGTTAATAAATAATAGGTTATGTTTTGCTCTTTTGTTAGTAAAACTATAGTTGATTCATATAGTGTTTATCAAAACTTTTAAAAACTTTACTAAAGTTTTCCCAAGAAGCTTAATTTGATTTTATTCTGTTTATTAATAAAATATTTTATTGTTTTCTTGCTATCAACTATTGTTTTGGTTAATACAAATGGTTTCATTATGTTAGTAGTGTTTTATCAATCATCTTCCAGAAAACAAAACTTTGTGTGTTTTCTTGCTTGTGATTATGCATTGTTTGTCTTGATGGTTTACTATTTCCTTGCTGATTTTGTGAGTTACATTATTTTGTTGTATGCTTATTGAGTGCTCTTGTTTGTTTCGTTAGATTATCTGGAGTGCGAGGCTTGTTACTTAGAGTCACTCACGTACGAAGATCATCAATCAGGCAAGTCACCTTGATCATGTTTTACCCATGTTTTATATGCATTAGTTCTACCATCTCCCCAATTGCATGCAAGATAGGTTAGTTGGAAACTTGGTTACATTGTTGTAGTATCATATGGTAGGTACCCCCCCTCAACCCCCTTTGACAACTTTGGCCCCGGGAAACGTTAAATTTGTTTTGCTATGCTGTTAGTAGACGGGGTGGGTTGTGTGATTCACGAGAGTTGTGAGTTAATAACTTCAAGACCTACATAATGATCAAGACTTCAAGACTCCGAGTTTTCAACTTACCTCTGGGTGGATGATGGTTGAACGGCACCCTGGAGAAACCAGTGGATTTGCCTAGGTGTTGCTGGAGATGGCCAGTATTCACGCGGAAAGATCCACCCAGGCACAATGAGATGGATGGACGCTTCAAGACCCAAGGCTTACCTGCACAGCCACAAGTCATTATGGGCTCTGGCTTGGTTGGATATCGTGGTGACCCTGGACAGGCGGTGCTACGAGATGTAGAAGAATGGTAGGATAGGATGGGCACCGACAGAGTCGCAGGGAAACCCTTTGGAAGACCATGTTTTGGTCATCCATTTCTCAAACACCCTGAAGTGCGAGAAATCAAACGGAGGCGACCAAATCTTGTGGGGAACGTGTGCAAAACTCTGCAGAGTACTCAAACCTAATCGATTAGCCGTGTCCACGGTCATGGACGACTTGAGCCAAAGGAACCGAAACTTCCGGAAACGCTCAACACAATTAATATGATGATGTGGGTATTAATAACTTGGGTATGAGAATTGGTTGGTGGAACCATCTCATTAATCAACCAACTTAGTAATAATTTTTGCTTAGCCCTTCTCTTGATGTAGGAAAAACTTGGCTTTAGGCAAAAAACTACCACCCCACCTGCCATATATGCATGTAGACTAGATGATTATCTTTTCACCCCTCTCTTGTGACTTTGCCGGCATATTCCATATGCTGACCTACACGGCTGCAACGTATCATGTTGCAGAGTACTTTTCCGACCAGGAGTGAGGACATGTTCTACGCTCGGTGAGATGCCCTTGGAGTCAGATGGACTCATCTACTTTCGACGCTTCCGCAAGACTTAGTTATTCTCATGAGTTGGCCTTCGGCCACTTTATTGTAATGATTATTGTAATAAAGGACTCGATATGAGATTTCGTTAATATAATGCTGTGTGATTTACCTTTGATATATACATTGATGTACCGTGTGTGTACCAGCATGATCTTGGGATGGTACGGAAACACCGGAGATTCGACCTTTCAGGTCGGGTCGCTATAGAAATGGTATCAGAGCACACGCTGACCGTAGGACGTAACCTCTAGGATTGGAAAGCCTTAGGACTTATTTCTCTTTGTCTTTAAAATTCTCATACTCTCATCTACTCGTTTCTGACTTCTCTCCGATTATTTCAAAATTAATAGATGGCCACCTTCATCCCAGTGTTGATCACGGAGTTTTGCCAGCCTGACGCAACGATGCCCTTTGGTAAGGAGCTGATGAGGATTGTCAAGGACATGAGGATTTCTTTGCCGAGCATCACCGGGACTCCTATCATGTCCTTTCCACAAGATGGATGCTACAGGATCGACGTGCACATCCCAGGGAAGACCTTTAGGAATCGGAAGGAACCCATCGACTTCAAGTTTGTGGCACCCAGCTGGATACTTGGAAGAGACATGGCCATTCATCCTGCCCTTGGACGTATTCAGGAGGAATACAGAGGTGGAACCATTTCACCAGGACTCAGCGTGGTTTGTCGCAGGGATGCCAATGGAAACATCATAACCCCTCCCACTGCAGACACCACCATTTCCTATCTCCAGACCCCGGAGACTCACATCAGGACTCTGGAGCTTCGAGTTCGTGCTGATACGAAGACAATCAAGAACCCGATGAACCGCGAGCTGGACCTTGAAGCTGACCTGCGGGAAGCCAACTATGAACATGAGCATGATACTCGCATCGCAACTCTGGAGGAGCAGCTGGACATGGGGGAAAATCTTCACCCCGAAGGAGACATGGCTCCCTTCATCAGCGACGATGATGACTATGAGGAGAGCACTACCGGAGGACCCACGACCATGTACTTCTGAGGAAAACTATAGTCATGCCCTCCATGTATCTTTTATTTTTCAACGTCAAAAACGTAGGTCGATGTTTAGTTTGATTGAGTCTTGTATTCCGATGTTTGAACTTGAGTTGAATTAATGAATGAGTGTTTGGTGTGACATGTTTGTTGCATTGCATATGGGTAGTGAATTTCCTTTTAGGCCCTTGTTCTATTCTAATTCTCACCCCTCTGAAAAACAGCAAGATGCCTCCACGACGTGAGTCTGACTTCACCTTCCCATCGGAACTCACCCAACTTCTTCAGCAGCAGAATGCACTGATGCAGCTACTGATCCAGAATCAGACCAACAACCAAAACAACAACCACCACCACCATCCACCTCAGGCTGACAATCTCACCCGTTTTCTGAGGTTGAACCCTCCAACTTTCTCCAGCAGCACTGAGCCCATTGTGGTAGATGACTGGCTCCATAAGATGGAGAGAGAACTCGTCACCGCTGGATGTACTGATGCTGAGAAAGTGCGCTTTGCCGCACATCAACTGGATGGACCAGCAGCTTCATGGTGGGAGAACTACAGCACCACATATCCTATTGCTGATATAACTTGAGAGCAGTTCAAGCAAGCTTTCCGCACCGCACATGTTTCAGCTAGAGCTATGAGTCTGAAGAAGCGCGAGTTTTGCAACTTGCGCCAGGGTAGTCGCTCCATGGCCCAGTACGTGGACGACTTCAGCACATTGGCACTTTATGCACCAGGAGACGTGGCCGATGATGCGGCCAAGCAAGAGAAGTTTCTGGAAGGACTCAACGATGAGTTGAGCATGCAGCTGGTAGTGGCTACCTTCAACAACTACCAAGAGCTGGTGGACAAGGCCCTCATCTTGGAGGGAAAGCAGCAGCAAATTGAGAACCGCAAGAGGAAGTATACTCAGGGGAAGTTTAACTCTGGAGCTCATCAGAAGCCCCGCTACTCCCCGTACCCAGGGAATACCGGATCAGGGACCGGTAAGTTTGGAAGGCACACTCATGCCGTGCACAACCATGGAGGCCACAACCATGGAGGAAATGGGAATGCCCGTCCCAACCATGGCAACTTCAAGAATGACAATGGGAATGGGAACAACAACCAGCACCGTCACGCTCCTACTCAGAAGGATCTGAGCGACATCACCTGTTTCAAGAGCCAGAAGACAGGGCACTATGCTACTGAGTGTCCCCAGAGCAAGCAGGGAAATGGATGGCAGGGATAGGATGCCATGCCCTGAAACTTCACATAGGAAACCATGTTTTTCCCACCGACCTCATCGTCTTAGAATCCCAGGGATTGGATGTAATCCTAGGCATGGATTGGATGACCAAGTATGAAGGAAATCTTGATTGCCCTAGCAAGTCTATTTCACTCACCACCCCGGAGAACAATAGGATTAAGTATGTATCCCGACGCACACGTATGAGTGCTCGGTTAAATTCCCTCACAGGAGTTGTTCAGGAGGAAGTACCTGTGGTAAAGGACTTTCCGGATGTATTCCCGGAAGAATTACCAGGCATGCCACCAGATAGGGAGATTGAGTTCCTAATAGAGCTACAACCAGGGACAACCCTAATTTACAAGAGACCCTATCGTATGCCCGCAAATGATCTGTGGGAAATCAAGAAGCAAATTAAGGAGTTATTGGACAAAGGGTATATTCACCCAAGTTCTTCACCTTGGGGAGCCCCAGTTCTTTTGGTGGAGAAGAAGGATAAAACCTTTAGAATGGTAGTCGATTATCGTGCCTTGAACGAGGTGACTATCAAGAACAAGTACCCTCTGCCGATGATTAATGACTTGTTTGATCAGCTAGTAGGGGCCAAAGTATTCTCCAAGATCGATCTTCGATCAGGGTATCACCAACTGAAGATTCGTGAACAGGATATACCCAAAACAGCTTTCACCACAAGGTATGGCTTGTATGAGTATACTCCCCGGCAACGGCGCCAGAAAAATGTCTTGATAACCCACAGGTATAGGGGATCGCAACAGTTTTCGAGGGTAGAGTATTCAACCCAAATTTATTGATTCGACACAAGGGGAGCCAAAGAATATTCTCGAGTGTTAGCAGCTAAGTCATCAATTTAACCACACCTGAAAGACTTAATATATGCAGCAAAGTATTCAATAGCAAAGTAGTATGGAAGTAACGGTAATAGTGGAAAAGTAACAATAACAGTTTTATAGTGATTGTAACAGTAGCAACGGAGAAGTAACTTAGCAAGGATCAATATATGGAAAGCTCGTAGGCAATGGATCAGTGATGGATAATTATGTCGGATGGCATTCATCATGCAGCAGTTATAACCTAGGGTGACACACAACTAGCTCCAATTCATCAATGTAATGTAGGCATGTATTCCATATATAGTCATACGTGCTTATGGAAAAGAACTTGCATGACATCTTTTGTCCTACCCTCCCATGGCAGCGGGATCCTATTAGAAACTAAGGGATATTAAGGCCTCCTTTTTATAGAGAACCAGACCAAAGCAGTAGGACTTAGTGAATACGTGAACTCCTCAAATTACAGTAATCACCGGAAAGAATCCCAGTTATTGTCACCCTCGGGGATGCGGATCATAACTCGTAATAGGTGTCTACAACTTGCAAGATAGGATCAAAAACACGTATATATTCATGAAAACATAATAGGTTCAGACCTGAAATCATGGCACTCGGGCCCTAGTGACAAGAATTAAGCATAGCAAAGTCATAGCAACATCAATCTCAAAACATAGTGGATACTAGGGATCAAACCCTAACGAAACTAACTTGATTACATGATAAATATCATCCAACCCATCATCGTCCAGCAAGCCTACGATGAGATTACTTATGAACAGTGGAGAGCATCATGGAATTGGTGATGAAGGATGGTTGGTGATGACGAAGGCGTCGATTTCCCCTCTCCCGAGCCCAAAACGGACTCCAGATCTGGTCTCCCGAGGAAGAGCAAGAGATGGTGTTGGCTCCGTATCGTGCAACGTGATGAACTCCTCTCCTTGATTTTTTTTCTCCCTGAATAGGAATATATAGAAGTGGAAACGAGGTCGGAGGAGCGTCAAGGGGCCCACAAGCCACAAGGGCGCGCCCTAGGGGGGTGGGCGTGCCTACCAGGCTTGTGGCGAGGTGGAGGGCCCCATGCAGGTGATTCTTTTGCCAATATTTTTTATTAATTCCAAAAATATTCTCCGTAAATTTTCAGGTCAATCCGAGAACTTTTATTTCTGCACAAAAATAACACCAAGGCAATTGTGCTGAAAACAGCATCAATCCGGGTTAGTTCCACTCAAATCATGCAAGTTAGAGTCCAAAACAAGGGCAAAAGAGTTTGGAAAAGTAGATACGTTGGAGATGTATCAATAACCCACAACCTAAAAATAAACAATATGATAAAAAAGACTTTGTGGCTAGAGAACATGGTATAGAAAGGGAACCATGGGTTCAGAAACTGCCTTTTCCACCTAAACCATCTAGAAAAAGGATGATGAAGAATTTGAACGTTTTGCTGAAATGATTAGGCCAGTCTTTTTGCGTACCCGTTTAACAGGTATTTTAAAGATGCCTCCTTATGCTAAGTACATTAAAGACATCATCACTAATAAAAGAAAGATACCTGAAGTTGAAATCTCCACCATGCTTGCCAATTACTCTTTTAAGGATGGAGTGCGTAAGAAACTTGGAGATCCTAGAATACCAACTATACCTTGCTTCATTAAGAGAAATTATGTCAAAACTACTTTGTGTGATCTAGGAGCTGGTGTTACTGTTATGCCTTTGTCTTTATATAAAAGACTTGATTTGAATAAACTCACACCTACTAAAATATTATTGCAAATGGCTAACAAATCAACTGCCATGCCTATTGGTATTTGTGAGGATGTGCCCGTTGTTGTTGCAAATGTTACTACTTAACAGACCTTGTTATTCTTGAGATGCCCGAGGATGACAACATGTCGATTATCCTTGGTACACCCTTTTTGAATACTCCAGGGGCTGTTACTGATTGCAATAAAAGCAAGGTCACTTTTCATATCAATGGTAAGGAGCATGTGGTGCACTTTCCAAAGAAACAATGCCAAGTGAATGGTGTGAATGTTATTGAAAATTCTTTGACACTCATTATTCGAAGATTTCAATTATCTCTACCTGGTGTCAAAAATAAATATGATATTATTATGGTTGGGTATATGCCTATCCCCGTTGAGGTAACCTAGTGTTTTACGAAAGTTCTTCGGTTTCATGCTAATTGAAGGTGGTTGTTAATAAGACTTGATCAACCTTATTAATGAATCATTTTCGAGAGGTATGAAGTTGACAAATTTAGTAGACACAACCCTGTGTATCTACTTTAGTATTCTATTTTTCTTTTTTAAATAAAATAAAATGCCATGCTTTTCGTGTTTTCTATTTTTTCCGTGCAATAAAAAATGGCCCAAAAATAAAAGTTCTCAGAATGCCCTGAAAATTTAACATGAACTTTTGTAATTATTTATGAATTTCTGGGACAAATAATACCAGGGGGGGTGCACCAGGTGGCCACACTCCACCAGGGCGCGCCAGACCCCCCTAGCGCGGCCAGGTAGAGGGTGGGCCCCTAGTGGGTCCCTTGACTTATCCCTTTAGCACATGTCATCTTATAACTCCTAAAAAAATTCACCATTGCTCTCTCCCTCGTGTTCTTGGTTAAGAACCTGTGGATATCGATCTCTTTGCTCAAAACTCTATTTTTGAAACTGTTTTGGGGGATTGCTTCTCGGTATGTAACTCCACATTGCTCTAATTAGTTTTTGATTTAGTGGTTTATTTTTAGAACAATTATATACTCTTGGTGCTTCTGTAGATGAGCTTGCATGTTGAATTCTTAGAGTTCTAAGTAGTTTGAATGCTTGATATGGCCTCTATACATCCCTAGGAGTAGTCACTACCAATCTTATTTCATTTTGTTAACAAAATTTTGTGTCACAATTTTTTCTAGAAGTTGTTCGCAAATAAAATTAAATTATTCACAAGTTCTTTGGGAGGAAATCCTCGGGGCCATCATCATGTGAAAGTTCCATACGACAATCTTATGTTGAGCCTAGTGACAGCTCGATACGGGACGCTCAAACTAAATCACGCCTTTGGCCGTGTAATACTTTCATGGTAATTGCAGGTATTAAGGAAGAATTTGAACAGTATGCTCACAACACCGATATGGTTCCCTCCATCAAAGATAAGTGCACTCAACACTTCACTCTCACAAATACATTTACTAAGAAATTCAAATATTTTCCTCGTGAGTGAAGAGTTTCAGTTAGTCTGTATGATAATGCTTTCACCATGCCCTTAGACGTTTTTTGTGACGCATGTGAAATTCCGTATTGGGGTTCGCTAGACGAACCAACAAAACCTGATTTGAATCATTATTGAGAAACCTTTGTTGTGGTGAAATTAGAGGAGTGACACAAGGAAGGATAAAAAGCATCCATTTTCCGTCTATTCAATTACTTGCACTTTTCAATGGTAAATGAATTGCAGGCAAGCAGGATTGTAGCATGCTTTGTGCTCATGATTTGAGTCTTATACACACTGCTTTAATTGGAATTAAAGACTACAACTTAGGAACAACTGTTGCATGGAGATTGACTCTCAATGCTTCTACTGGTAATTTCTATGGAGGGATTTATGCCTCTCGCCTGGCTACGAAGTCATGAGTGTCCCCTTGGCCTAATGATCCTATCTTACCTAACCAGTACTTAGACTTTGATGCCATGAAACACCATAGATTTCTTACAGGCACACTTAATAACTATACTTACAACTTGAGGTTTGATAACGGTCCTGTTGTGCCTATTGTATTACCTACTCCAACTCTCTTTGATTTTAAGAGCAAGGGGAGATACTTCGTCCATGAGAGCGAGGCCCGTGCATACAATGCAGAGGTTAAAGCTTCCAGGAGGGCTGAGGTGGTTGCACCAAGAGCTTCGGTAGGCTATCACTCATGCCATTACTTAGGCCACGGATGGTGACTACCAAGCTAGGCCAAAAGCCTAAGCTTGGGGGAGTACGTATTCCCACCGACATTATATTCATGTTCATACATTTCATTTCAATTGTCGGTGTCCACATTCTTTCATTATATTATCCATGCTAGAATTATTTTCCTCGTTTTATTCTTGTGTGAAAAACTTTGAGAAAATCCAAATATACTTCTTGTTTCTTTTCGGTTTGTCTTTTAAGTTTAGTTAGTTGTAGTATTAAAAGAAAACCCAAAAATATTTCTCATTTCTTCTTTTGCTTGTCGGGAGTTCTCCCGTGTAAATAGTTTTTCTCGTTTTTGTTTTCCTTCTCTTACTTGCTTTGTTCAAGAAAAACTAAAAACTCTAAACATATTTTAGTGTGTTTCTCTGAAATTCTTTTTCTCTTATAGAGTCATACCAAGGAGAATACCACAATGAAAATGTTGAGTGGCTCTCATTTGCATTATAGTTGATCTAACACAGAGCCCATATTACTTTGTTTTCTCCTCTTGTATAAAATGTTTGCAGATTCTAGCCTAGTCCACGACACTTTTGCACTATTATTCTCATATAGTTCGATTGTGCAAGTAAAAGGCAATAATGATGATACTAGATGAATTGACTGTGGCAAAGAAAAGCGGGTATGAACTCAACTTGTTCTTGTTTTTGTAAATATGTTTAACTTGGTATCCATGATTCAACGCATTATGATTGAACATATTTGCAATGACAATTAGAGATTATAGTGGTTCATTCCATGCTCAACTAGCTAGGAGTGGATAATGATTTATGTTGGATGTCAACATGCATTAAAATGGTTGTGATGTAGTATGATAATATGGTATCCTCCTCTGAATGTTTCAAGCGGCTTGACTTGGTACATGTTCACGCATGTAGTTGAATCAAAACCAACATATCCTTCATGATATTTATGTTCATGGTGTCCATATCCTACTCATGATAGCATTCAATGTTTATTATTCGTAATGCATGTTTATGACCATAATTGCTCTCTAGCTGGCCTCTTCTCAACCTAGTTTCTAGCCTTCACCTGTACTAAGTGGGAATTCTCCTTGTGCCTCAAAATCCTTAAACCAAAGTTATGTCGGATGAGTCCACCATACCTACGTATATGCGGTATTACCCTACCGTTCCGAGTAAATTTGCATGTGTCACCTCTAAAATTTCAAATGAACATCTATTTTGTGTGCCTGGACAACTCATGGAGCAACAAGGGGTGGCCAGTATCTTCCATGTTAAGCGGGTTACTCTAATTATGAGTGTTTATTCACTCGTCCTTGCACGAGAAGGGCGGCAATAGGGATTCCCAGTCCCGAAATCAAAATAAATGCAGATAACTAAACAAAACTCCCCTTGGAATGTTGTTAGCTTGGACGGTACCCATGGATTCGGTTCACCGTGGAATGTGTTTGTTGGTGGAGGGGGACTAAACATTTACTTTTACCGCTTGGGAACTGCCACTAATTTGTTTAACATGGAAGATATTGATAGCTCTTGGTCATAACATTGATAGGAAGGTTGTACATCTCAAAATTGTACTTATCTCTTATTTAATCCTTGAGCTGTGGCACCTTTGCAAATCCATGCTTCCCTCTTTGAAGGGACTATCTGTTTATTTTAATGTTGAGTCATCACCTTGTAAAATAAGCGCCAGATCTAAGAGCGCTATTGTCATCCTCATGCACTGTATATAGTGAATGTTGGATGCATCGTGACTGGATCTTTTCTACCATGAATTACAATGTTTAGTCGCTGCTTGAACTTTGGAGGTGCTTTGCATTTATGTTTTGCGGTCTCAGAAAGGCTAGTGATATACCACTATTGTCATATTACATCATGATTGTTTTGATAAATTGTTTGCACTTGAGATATCTTATTATTGCTCGCTAGTTTCTTGTGTCATTGATATGAGTTAATATAGTCTTTAAGAGTTATTGTTGACATGGTTAGTCATGATCTTTGCTGAAAACCTTGGTGCTACTTGAGCATATGTATGTAAACAAGAACAAAAGAGTTCGTAAAAGTTTTTCTTCCTCACTTTCAGTTTGTCAACTAAATTGCTTGAGGACAAGCAAGGGTTTAAGCTTGGAGGAGTTGATACGTCTCCAATGTATCTACTTTTCCTAACACTTTTGCTCTTGTTTTCGACTCTAATTTGCATGATTTGAATGAAACTAACCCGGACTGACGCTGTTTTTAGCGGAACTACTGTGCTGTTGTTTTTGTGCAGAAAATAAAAGTTCTCGGAATGGTACGAATTATTTTGGAGATTTATTATGGAATATTTGAGGAATTGTGGATCCAGAAGCCACCTAAGAGGGGGGCCCAGGGTGCCCATGCTCAACCAGGGGGCACCAGGCCCCCGGGTGCGGCCTGGTGGAGGGTGGACACCTCGTGGGTCCCCTAGCCCTAATTCCAACGCTCTAAACTCACATTTTTCTGGAAAAATCACACAGAAGGTTTTACCTCATTTCACTATACGGAGCCGCCGCCATTGATCCCTAGTATCCATTATGTTCTAAGATTGATGTTGCTATGACTTTTCCATGCTTAATGCTTGTCACTAGGGCCTGGGTGCCATGATTTCATATCTGAACCGTTTATGTTATCATCATTATATATATGTTCTTGATCCGATCTTGGCTAGTCATATGCACCTATTACATGTTATGATCCATCAACCCCATAATGACAATATTTGGGATACTTCGCGATGATGCCCGTAGTTTGAGGAGTTCATGTATTCACTAAGTGCTAATGCTTTGTTCCGGTTCTCTATTAAAAGGAGGCCTTGATATCCCTTAGGTTCCTTATGGACCCCGCTGCCACGGGAGGATAGGACAAAAGATGCCATGCAAGTTCTTTTCCATAAGGACGTATGACTATATACGGAATACATGCCTACATTACATTGACAAACTGGAGATAGTTCTGTGTTGCCCTAGGTTATGACTATTATATGATGAATATAAACCAACAAATACTCTGATCCAGTGCCTACAATCTTTTCACTTTTTTCTCTTGCTAAGTTACTATACTGCTGTCACTGTTGCACTTGCTACAAAACTATTGCTGCTACTGTTATCGCTACTGTTATTGTTACCACTACTATCAAATCATCATAATACTGTGCTACTGATCACTTTGCTGCAGATAATTATCTCCAGTTGTGGTTGAATTAACAACTCAACTGCTAATACTCTCAAATATTCTTTGGCTCCCCTTGTGTCGAATCTATAAATTTGGGTTGAATACTCTACCCTAAAAAACTATTGCGACCCCCTATACTTGTGGGTTATTAGTAGGTATAATCTATCCCATAGCTCATAGTAGATGGGTAAGTCATGTCCAAGGTGTTCCTAAGAAAGGAAGCATCATTGTTGTTCCTAATGAACTTATCCCATAGAGAATTGTAACTGGTTATAGGATGGTAATTGATTTCAAGAAACTAAACAAAGCTACTAGAAAATATCATTACCCCTTGAATTTTATTAATCAAATGTTAGAAAGATTATCTAAACATACACACTTTTGTTTTCTTGATGGATATTTAGTTTTTTCTCAAATATCTGTATCAAAAGATGATCAAGAGAAAACTACTTTCAGTTGTCATTTTGGAACTGATGCTTATAGACGTATGGATTTTGGTTTATGTAATGCACCTGCAACCTTTAAAAGATGTATGACTGCTATATTCTCTGAATTTTGTGAAAATATTGTTGAGGTATTCATGGGTGATTTTTTCATTTACAGGACTTCTTTTGATGATTGCTTGAGCAACCTTGATCGAGTTTTGTAGAGATGCGAAGAAAGTAATCTTGTCTTGAATTGGGAGAAGTGCCACTTTATGGTGAATTAAGGCATAGTACTTGGACATAAGACCTCCGACTTAGGTATTGAGGTAGACAAAGCTAAAATTGATGCAATTGAGAAAATTCCATGTCCTAGAGATGTATAAGGCATAAGAAGCTTCCTTGGTCATGCTGCTTTCTAGAAGATTTATTAAAGATTTCTCAAAGATCTCGAGACCATTAACTAAATCCTTCAGAAATACATTCCATTTTTATGATGATTGTGTAGAGGCCTTCGAAATATTTAAGAAAGCTTAAATTTCTGCACCTATTGTTCAACCACCTGATTGGAACTTATCATTTGAAATGATGTGTGATGCTAGTGATTATGTTGTCGATGTTGTTCTACGGTAAAGAGTAGACAGGAAATTGAATGTTATTCATTATGCTAGCAAGACTCTAGACAGTGCTCAAAGAAATTATGCTACCACTTAGAAGGAATTTTTAGCAATTGTGTTTGCATGTGATAAGTTTAGACCTTATATTGTTGATTCCAAAGTTACTATTCACATTGATCATGTTTCTATTAAATATCTGATGGAAGAGAAGGATGCTAAGCCTAGACTAATTAGGTGGGTTCTTTTACTTCAAGAGTTTGATCTGCATATTGTTGATAGAAAGCGAGCCGAGAATCATGTAGCAGATAACTTGTGTAGGATGGAAAATGTTCTTGATGACCCACTTCCTATTGATGATAATTTTCCTGATGAGCAATTAGCTGTTACAAATGCTTCACATGATATTCCTTGGTATGCAAATTATGCTAATTACATATAGCTAAATATATACCACCTAGTTTCACATACCAACAAAAGCAATGTTCTTCTTTGATTTAAGACATTACATTTGGGATGACCCACATCTATATAAAGAGGGAGTAGATGGTGTTATTGGACGTTGTGTACCTAAGCATGAACATGAACAAATCCTATGGAAGTGTCATTCGGAGTCATACGTAGGGCACCACGCGGGTGACAGAACTGCACATAAGGTACTCTAGTCTGGTTTCATTGCCCTACTATTTTCAAAGATGCTCATAAGTTTGTCCTCCATTGTGATGAATGTCAAAGAATTGGTAATATTGGTAGATGCCAGGAAATGCCTATGAATTATTTACTTGTTATTGAACCATTTGATGTTTGGGGCTTGGATTATATGGGACATTTTCCTTCCTCTAATGGTTATACTCATAGTATAGTTGCTCTTGATTATGCTACTAAGTGGGTAGAAGCTATTCCAACTAGTAGTATTGATCATAACACCTCTATTAAAATGCTTAAAGATGTTATTTTCCCGAGGTTTGAAGTCCCTAGATATTTAATGACTGATGGTGGTTCACATTTAATTCATGGTGCTTTCTGTAAACTTCTAGCTAAATATGATGTCAACCATAAAATTGCATCACCTTATCATCCTCAGTCTAGTGTTCAAGTTGAGTTGAGTAATAGAGAAATAAAATTGATCTTGCAAAAGATTGTTAATCGATCTAGAAAGAATTGGTCTAAGGAATTTGATGATGCATTATGGGCTTATAGAACTGCTTATAAAAATCCAATGGGAATGTCCCCGTATAAAATGGTCTATGGAAAAGCATGTCATTTACCTCTTGAGCTGGAACACAAAGCTTATTGGGAAATTACAGAACTTAACTATGATTTCAAACTTGTTGGTGAGAAGAGGTTATTTGATATTAGCTCTCTATATAAATGGAGGAAACAAGCTTGTGAAAACACTAACTTGTTTAAAGAAAAAGTTAAAAGATTGCATGACAAAAGAATCCAGAAATGTGAATTTAAAGTCGGGGATCGAGTTATTTAGTACAATTCTTGTTTCAGATTTTTTGCATGAAAACTTCTCTCCAAATGGGAAGGACCATATATCATCAAAGAAGTTTATCGCTCTGGAGCTATTAAGATCAGCTTATATATACTCTCATATGTTTTGACCACCGCATCACAAATTTCCCCCCGTTCTTGTTTTGGACTGTTTTTCTAATAGCTCTAGATTGCCATGAAGCCATCAAGATTATCCAAGGACAAGTTCTACAAGAAGGTCATCAACCCATACCTTTCGAAGGTGATGAAACACCCTCAAGCATTGAAAGGCGTGATGGGGTGCTTCACATTCGGGACATTCAAGGACCAAAGGAGGGAAGCGAGAAGGCTAAGCTTGCAGGAGTGGAACAAGAGATCTTCAAGTGTCAAGGGATGGTGGAGTGTGGACCCAGCGCAAACCACTCCATGATTACAGATTTCGTCCATGAACACAAGATGGATAACAATGATATTGGGGAGGCAATATTCAAGCTCCACACCCATCTTAAAGATCTTCAGGCCCAAATTTATGATCTACAAAACTAAAATTATGAGTATCAATCTCATTTAAAGAGGATGAGCCTGGCTACAAATTTCAGAATTCCAGACACTCGGTCTTCCTTCCTCGACGGGGATACTATGCCATGGAAGACAGAGGACAAAGCCACCACTTCATCACCGCCATCACCTAAGAAGAGCACTTGGGGTACATGGGTATGGGAACCACCCTTAGCTTGTTACAAGCTTGGGGGAGGTGCCATGGTATCGTATGACCATCGCTTTTACCACTATCATGTATCTTAGTTTGATCCTTAGTTATTTCATGATTTAGATGAATAAAATTTAGTATGTTTTGCTTAGAGTGTTTGCTTTATGACCTATCTATCCCTGTAATCGAATGTGAGAGTTATATAGTAAAGATTAGTTTGAGTTTGATTGCTTTACTCTCATGCATCAATCATAGCAATAAAATAAAGAAATAAAAAGATCATATGCTAATCCCATAGGAATAATGACTTCACATAGAAGGAGTATGCTTGATAAAAGCTGTTGGGAATTAGAAAACACACTATTATTCATTGATACAATTCATGCAAAACTATGAAAGGGGAGAGGAGATTCACATACAAATATACTATCTTGGAAATCTTTTATGACTGAGCCCCCATCAAATATTTTCTATATGATCGAATAGTTGATGTTGGAGAAGGAAGACAACGTAATGATTTATGTTTGTTTACATTCACATAGAAGTTATATTGTCATGGATCCTCTAACATGCAATGCTTGTCTAAGATCTTTTGCTGGCAAAAAATTCACATTAAGTAGACATAATACTTGACGGTGTCCTGGTTTAGGGGGTCCAAACCGGCCCAGACTCCTCGGATTGGGCTGAGGGGCCCTCCACCTTCTCAAGATCTACTCAGGAAACTGCACAATGGGATGTGATTGAGACTACATTTATTGAAGACTTGTCATACACTCCAAGACTTTTTCTGCCACCTTCATGCTAAGATACTAACCTTGTAACCCTAGATACCCTACCTGGCGTATATATAAGCCAGATGGTTTAGACCGTAGGGGGGACTCGAACACGACATTAGTCACCTAGACCTAGGGTTAGAACACATCTCATGATCTTGAGGTCGATCAACTTAGTACTCGATACTTCTCCATTGATATAAACAAGAGCAGGACGTAGGGTTTTACCTCCATCAAGAGGGACAGAACCTGGGTAAACATTAACTCCCCTATTCCTGTTATTATCCGCCCGAGATCCACAACTCGGGACCCCCTACCCCAAGGTCTGTAGGTTTTACAATGATAGTCGTGCTTTCAATGCGAGTTTCATTGTGAGATCGACAGAAGGATCAATGGGTTCATAGGTTAACGACTCCAAACTCACGGACATGATTCCCATGCCCAAAGCTTCTATCACGAGAATGTCTTCTCTCTTTTGTGAGATCAAAGCAACCCACGACTCCTCTCCAGCCTCAGCTGAGCCCTCCTTCAAGGACCAATGGTTGAGATATTTCTTCATAAGCGAATGAGACGACAGTCAAACAAATGCAACTGGCGAAACTAATCCTCAAATCACTCTAACCAATCTAATGGCCACAGATCTGGTAAGGGACGAGGATGCTAGGGCTTAGGACCAGCGGTCCTTACAGATTGAAACTCACCCACTCACCTCCCACATCGATTATCGTCCTGATAACTCGGGTCCACTAGATATTTGGGATCTAGCCTATCTGCAACAACTTCCTGTCGATCCAATCACGAAGTTCTAGGCTAGGTTATTGTTTGTCAAAAATAGGATACCAAGCTACCAGGACTCAGAAATAATAGCAGCTTTTCAGCGTGACTGAAAAGATAAGACGTTTGGAATGCTCTCACTTGCCGCTATGTTCAAACACTTCCGGAACTATCTGATCTGGTGTCCAGATTCTACACCATCGAAGACGCTTGACTGGCCGGCGAAAACACACATTCGATCCATGAACAAGATCTGAAGTGCGATGAACCCACACCTCCGCGCGAGTTCTGCAAATGGAACACCTCGGAGAAAATACTTTGGAAGAAGAAAAATCCCCCGGTCACCCCGGAACAACACTCGACGACTTTATGGATAAACCATGCCCAATACATGATGTTCTGCTTAACTCCTGCTCGACCCACCGTCTTCGCAACTATTGCGTGATACGTCTCCAACGTATCTATATTTTTTGATTGTTCCATGCTATTATATTATCATTCTAGGATAATTTTGAGTAATAATTTACCAATTTATATTATTTTTGAGCACTAACCTACTAACACAGTGCCTAGTGCCAAACGAAGTCTAATTGCTCAAAACAAAGTCTAATTTACTGTCTAATTTTTATTTTTTAGGTTTACAGTACCAAACGAAGTCTAATTGCTCTGAATTTTTTTATGATTTTTTCTAGACCAAAAGAAGACATGGAAGCTTCGCGAGAAGACATGAGGCCGCACGAGGGAGGCACAAGCCAACACGACACGCCCATGGGGGTCAGAGCGACCTGATGGCTTATCCCTCCCTAGTGTCCCTCCTGACCCCGTTCTCTGGCCTATAAATTCACATATATTCCAAAAACCCTAGGGGACATCCGAAACACTTTTTCCACCACCGCAAGTCTCTGTTCTGCCCCGATCTCATCTAGAGCTCCGTTCCGGCACCCTGCCGGAGGGGGGACCGATCACGGAGGGCCTCTTCATCGACCTTGCTACCATCATGGTGATGTGTGAGTAGTTTACCACAGACCTATGGGTCCACGGTCAATACCTAGATGGCTATCTCTTTCTCTTTTTATCTTAAATATAGTGATCATCACATCTTCGCTTTGATCTATCTGATGCAATTCTTTTGTGCGATGCGTTTGTTGGGATCCGATAAATTGTGGGTCTATGTTCAGATTATTGATGAAAAGTATTGAGTCTTCTCTGAAATTATTATGATTCTTATTTGCATGATCATTATAGCTTCATAAATCTCTTCAATCTATTGATTTTCTTTGTCCAAGTAGATTGATCTTTCTTTAGTGCGAGGGGTGCGTTGTAGTGGGTTCAACCTGACGTGTTTCTATATCCCACTGACAGAAGGGGACAAGATACATCTTTGTGTTGTTGTCACTAAGGATAAAACGATGTGCTTTATTCATATTGATAGAGTTTACTTTGTATACATCATGCCATCGTTCTCCAAGCATTACTCTGTTTGTCATGAACTTAATACGTAGAGAGGTAAGCATAGAAGCACTCTTAAAGTGGAGTAATAGTAATAGGTGCAGGCAGGACTCAGCCTATTTGTTTTGGACATGATGCCTATATAGACATGATCATTGCCGTGAATATCACATAACTATGCGCTTTCTATCAATTGCCCAATAGTAATGTGTTCACCCACTGTATGCTTACTTTCATGAGAGATGCCGCTAGAGAAAACTATGCCCCCCGGGTCTATTAACTTATATATTTACAAAACCTATCTTTACCTTGCTGCCATTATTTATATTTTATTTTAGTTTCTTATTTACAATTATCTACTGTTATCTACACACTTCACTTGATTGCAAATAACGAGATCAAGGGGATTGACAACCCTTTTGCTCGCGTTGGGTGCAAGTTGTTTGCTCTTTTGTGTGCAGCCGCTGAAGACGGTTGTGGATGGATATTCCTATTGGTTCGATAAACCTTGGTTTCTTAAGTGACGGAAATACTTACCCGTATTGTGCTTCAATTACCTGTTCCTCTTGATGGAAAACCCAACATAGATCACAAGTATCAGGAAGGATTTCTAGCGCTGTTGTGAGGGAATATCATCACCAACTATCAAGTAACTTCACACAAATTATCATTCACTTGTTATTCTTTTTATTTTCTGTTATATTTAGTTTGTCTCATAAAAAAATCAAAAATAGCAAAATATTTATCTTCGCTTGTTACTTGTTTACTCCTTTACTTTCTATTTACTTGTCCTTCTTGTTACTTTGCTTGCTCGTTCACCATGTCTCAAGATAATACTAAGTTGTGTGACTTCTCAAATACTAATAACAATGATTTTATTAGTACTCCTATACCACCCCCACTGGTGCGGATGCTTTTTATATTACTGTTGCATTGCTAAATCTTGTCATGAAAGATCAATTTTAGAGAAATCCTAATGAGGATCTTGCTTCTTTTCTTAATAATTTTGTTTAACTTTGTGGTATGCAAAAGAAAAGGACATGGATAGTGATATTGTGAAATTAAAATTATTTTCTTTTTCACTACGAGATAAACTAAGGCCTGGTTTTCATATTTACCATGTAACGTGTCCTACTCATGGGTTAAACTCGTGGATGATTATCCAAAATTTCTATGTTGGACTAAACTTTGTGTCTAGTAATCTTCTAGATTCTACTGGACGTGGTACCTTTATGGATGTGACCTTATGAGAGGCCACAAAACTTTTGGACAACATTGTCAGTGTCAAAACCGGCGGATCTCAGGTAGGGGATCCCAAACTGTGAGACTAGGATTGACGGTAATAGGAGATGAAGGGGACATGAGTTTACCCAGGTTCGGGCCCTCCAATGGAGGTAATACCCTACGTCCTGCTTGATTGTATTGATGGTGTATGGGAACACAGAGTTGATCTACCTCGAGATCGTATGTCTAACCCTAGATGAGTTGTTCTGTCTCTATACCCTAAAACCCTCTGGCTTATATAGATGTCGAGGAGGCCTAGAGTTTACACATGGTCGGTTACATGCCGAAGAGATAAACATGCCTATTTACTACATCAAACATGGAGCGCAAGCCTTGCTTCTCAAAGCTTCCATCCTGGGAACTTGGCCTTCAAATCATCCAGTGTTTGGAGAGCAGCCCATATAGTAAACAATAGGCCGGCCCACTGAGGACCCCTTAATCCTGGACTCCCTCAGTAGCCCCCAAAGTTGCCTCTAGCGCCAAGGATCTTTAGCTTCAATTGCTTCACGAACAGAGTCTTCGGCTTGCGAGGTGAGTTCCTTCCTACCGAATAATAGTTCGGCCTCTGACGATAAGTAGTTTTCCACACGGTGGCATGTCCAGTTTCTGCGAGAAAAGTTTAGCTTTGAAGGCCAAACGTCAGGGGGAAAAAGGTAATGTTTCCTGACGACCTCTCTGACGAAAGGCCACAGCCCACCACGATCGATAGGCCAGTTACAGGCGCCTGACACATGGTTCGAGGCCGTTCCATCCGCATGATCTATCAACATGTCGATCGTGCCCCGTTTTATAGGGGATATACTTAATCACGTGCATGTAACGACTCACGCGTCTCGGGAAGTGGAGGGATTCACGGCGCAACAAGGGGAGCCCGAATCAGCAGACCTCATAAAGGAGAAAGAAAACCCCAAAGGCCCTTTACACTCTCCATTCGACTTCTCCGCCTCCTACTCCCCTGTGCTTCCAAAGCATAGATCTAGGTTTCTCCACCCCCGCTTCTGAGGTCAACAATGGCGGGCTCCAACAGCCAGCGGGAAATCTCCAAGGTCAACAACCAGGACATAACTAACCTCAAGAAGTCTAGTTATCTTCCCATCGACATCCCTCATCGCGTGGCGGAGAAGGGACAAGCAATCCCCACCCCCAGGCTAGGTGAGCGAGTGGTGTTCTTCCCCCCACTTCATCAGGGGGTTGAACTTTCCGCTCCACCCCTTCGTCAGGGGTTTAATGTTCTTTTATGGACTTGACTTCCACGACCTCCCGCTGAACTCCATCATGCACCTCTCCGCCTTCATCCTCTTCTGTGAGGTATTCCTGCGCATCGAGCCGCACTTCGGGCTCTGGATGCAGGTTTTCAACATCAAACCGAAGTGCGTCGAAGGCAAGCATGTCGACTGGGGTGGTGCCGTCATCGGCAAACTCACGCGTGTCGACTGGCCGGCAGGCACCCTCATCGACACCATTAAGGGGTGGCAGAAGGAATGGTTCTACATCACCGAAGCAACAGAACAAGGTCTGCACCCCACCGCCGCATTTTGGTCTGGTCCCCCGACCAGACTGGCTTCGTGGCTCAAAAAGGGTATTGCCTGGGGGCCGAGCAAGGAGGTGGCCTATCTACAAAAGCAAATCCGCTCCTTGGTCGAAAACGGCACCAAACTGGACGATGTGGTCTAGGTAATGTTCCAAAGATGCATCCTCCTCTGCTAGCGTCGGGACACTCCCTTGTGGGCTCGGAAACTCGACGCCGAGCCCACCGTCCAGAAACTCTTCCTCACTACACGGGAGAAGCTGTGGAAGGCGTTCTTCAAATCAATGAAGAGTTGGCTAGCCGAGGAGGAGGACAAGGGCCTACACACCGACAAGCCATACTCCGAGGTATGACTCATCCTAGTCTGATTAACTCTATACATAGAACGTCCATAACCCTACGTCTGATCTGTTTACACACAGATGGCTGAAAAAAGCCATCAACATCAGCAGTCCGTCTCCCCATCCCGAGGACGGGAGGACCGAGCTGCTAGCCCGGATGCTCATGGAGATGTCTTACGAGGCTCCCACGAAGAAGGAGAAGAAGAAGAAACCAAGTCAAGCTGGTCTTCGCATCACGGACCGGCCTGATGCTGCATCCGAAGACACCCCCGCCTCCTCAAATCAGGAGGAGGCCGAAGAGGAAGAAGAAGAGGAGGAGGAGGTCGAGAGCGAGGGGGGAGGTGTAACATCCCATAATTTCATTTTGGAGTGTTATGATATATAGCTATGTATCATCATCACATTGTTTGAATGAATATAATGGTTGAAGTGTTTCTTTTGAATTTCTCAAAGGGCACTTTCATCTTTCCCTTTTTCTTGTTTCACCTATTTGAAAACCTCTGGAAAAGTTCAAAGAAAAGAGGGGAGTAACATGACACTCCACACCAGGGGCATCTTGGTGAAATACTTGAGCAATAAAACCAGGGGTCTATTTGAAAGTTTATCTCAAAAAAAGGATTTAAAATCAAATAGCAATTTCTGAAAATATTTTTTTCAAAATATTCAATATGACAGAGGAAAAATGTTTATCGAATAGCATTAATTCTCCTGATTATTTTGATATATATATTTCCTATATTTGGAAATGTTTTGAATGCTTTTAAAAGAGTTTTACTGCACTGGATATTAAAAAGGAAACGAATTAATTTGAAACGGGCCGGCCCACCTGCGTTTAATTCCCGAAACCGCTCCGAGCCGACCAACCGACGCGCTGACGCCGCCCTACCTCTCTATGACGCCCCGACCCCACCGCCCAATCCCGATGACGCTGCGGTCACCTTCCTCCTCGCGTCGACAAGACCTCGCCGGAGATCCCTCCTCTCCGGATCTCCTTCCTCTTTCCCTCCCCGACCACTGCACCGGCCCTATAAATAGCCCCGACTCCCCGCACCCTGTTCCACCCATTTCCCCTCCGTCCGACCCCCTTCCCTCACCGGAATCCCACGCCGGAGCTCCACCCCCAGCCGAAGCTCCCGGAGCTCGTGCACGTCGCCTCTGTCGTCCCCACTCCCCTCCGTCACCACCAAAGTGCGCCGGAGACCCGCCGCCATCGTTTGAACCCCTTGGACGCCGTCCCCAACCACCGGAGCGCCGCCCCCATCGACTCACTGTCTCGGCCTCGTCAGAGAAGCTCCACCACCGGTGACCCTCTCTCTGTAAGCCATCGAACCCCTCTGTAGTCGTTCGATCCAGATTCGACGCGTTAGATTAGATCACTTACGACTCCGAACCAGTACGTGCTAAGCTTCGGTCACCCGCCCGCAAACGCTCGCACGCACACCCTCTCGGCCAACCACAATCCGCCACGTAGCCCCTGCCCGTTCGATCCGTTTTTTTCTTTTCTTTTCTGTTTTAGAAACCAAAATGTTTTCTGTTTTTGTTTTAGTTGTAACTTTTAAACTATTTAGTGTTTTTAGTTGATTCTTTTTGCATTAGTTCACATATTTGATGCAGTTTATGTATGTATGATTAGATTTCAAATTTGGGCTTTAAATTTTGAATCTAATCAAATTTGATTAAATTACTAAAATCTGTATAACCAGAGTTTAAAAATATATTTTTGAGTGAATCTTTTTGTAACTGTTTGGTATTAGTTAAACCTATCATTCTACATGATTGAGTATTTTTTGAATAAATTTAGTTACTGTTTTTAACAAAAACAGAATCTGTTTAGTTCTCAATGTAGTTTAGTTTTCTTAATTTTAATTTAATTTGAACCTGAATTAGTTTAACTTTTGTTAATAGTTTTCATAATTTTCTGTTGTTTCAAACATTTAGGTAACATTACTTGCTAATATTTAGAATGATTGTTTAGTTTTATACCATGTTGCTATAGGAATCTTTATAACTTTTTCATTAGGTATAGTTTTATAAAACAATTTAGTTTTACTTTCACAAACTAGTTAGATGATTTAGTTAGATTTCTAATAAATAATTTTAGTAATTCTATTCTGTTAAGTAATATGATGTTAATAATATTAGTGTTAATAATATTATTGTTTTGGTTTCCTATTCCAAAGTTATAGGAACATTCTAGTTATTTTCATTTTAGTAGTGTTTCTTTACACAAAAGTTTTAGTGAATTTGATTCTGTTTACTAAAAATGATTTTTCTTTACTATTTCTTTTCTACTAGCTATTGCTTGGTTGTTTGTCTTAAATTAGTAGTAGTAGAAGTTTCTGACACTAAATTTTAGTGAGTCAAATTTTTTATTTTGATTTCTTTCTCTTGATTGATACTATTGAATGGTTTTAGTATTGTTTGTTTAACCTTGCTGAATTGTGTGAATTGTTTTGTGATTATGCTTATGGTATGCTCTTGTTTGATTCGTTAGATCATCCGGAGTGTGAAGCTTGTTATCTAGAGTCACTCGAGTACGAGGATCGTCAGCAAGGCAAGTCACTTTGACCATGTACACCTATGTTTTATTGCATTAGTTCTTCCATCACCCCAATTGCATGCAAAGTAGGTAAATTGGAAACTTGGTTACTTGTTGTAGTATCATGTGGTAGGTACCCCTCAACCCTTTGACACATTGGCCTCGGGAAACATTGTTTTACATTTTGCTATGCTAATAGTAGACGGGGTTGGTTGTGTGATTCATGAGAGTTGTGAGTTTATAATTTCAAGACCTACATGATGATCAAGACTTCAAGACTCCAAGTTTTCAACTTACCTATGGGTGGATGATGGTTGAACGGCGCCCTGGAGGCTTACCTGCATAGCCACAAGCCATTATGGGCTCTGGCTTGGTTGGATATCGTGGTGACCCTGGACAGGCGGTGCTACGAGATGTAGAAGAACTGTAGGAAAGGATGGGCACCGACAGAGTCTCGGGGAAACCCTTTAAAAGACCATGTTTTGGTCATCCGTTTCTCAAACACCATGAAGTGCGAGAAGTCCAACGGAGGCAACCAAATCTTGTGGGGAACGTGTGCAAAACTCTACAGAGTACCCAAACCTAATCGATTAGCCGTGTCCACGGTCATGGACAGTTTGAGCCAAAGGAACTGAAACTATCTGGAACTCTCAACACAATTAATTATATTGATGTGGGTTATTAATGTCAACTTGGGTATGAGAATTGGTTGGTGGAACCATCTCTTTAATCAACCAACATTGTAGTAATTATGCCTTTGCCCTCTCTTGTTGTAGGAAAAATTTGGCTTTATGCAAAAACTTACTACCCCACCTGCCATATTTGCATATAGACTAGATGATTACTTTACCCCCTCTCTTGTGACTTTGCCGGCATATTCAATATGCTCACCTATACGGCTGCAATGTATCATGTTGCAGAGTACTTTTCCGACCAGGAGTGAGGATACTCTCTACGCTTGGTGAGATGCCCTTGGAGTCAGATGGACTCATCTACCTTTGGAGCTTCCGCAAGTTTATGGTTTAGTTTATCTCATGAGTTGGCCTTCAGCCACGTTATTGTAATCATTATTGTAATAAAGGACCCGATGTGAGATTTTGATTAATTATTGTTGTGTGATTTCCCTTTGATATATACATTGATGTACCGTGTGTGTACCAGCATGATCTTGGGATGGTATAGAAACACTGGAGATTCGACCTTTCAGGTCGGGTCACTAAAGAAATGGTATCAGAGCACACACTGACTGTAGGATGTAACCTCTAGGATTGGAAAAGCCTTAGGATTTATTTTCTGTTTTGTCTTTAAAATTCTTATACTCTCATCTACTCCTTTCTAACTTCCCTCTGATTTATTTCAAAATTTATAGGTGGCCACCTTCATCCCAGTTTTGATCACGGAGGTTTGCCAGCCTGACGCAATGATGCCCTTTGGTAAGGAGCTGATGAGGATTGTCAGGGATGTGAGGATTGCTTTGCCGAGCATCACCGGGAGTCCTATCATGTCTTTTCCACAATACGGGCGCTACAGGATACATCCCAGGGAAGACCTTTGGGAATCGGTAGGAATCCATCGACTTCAAGTTTGTGGCACCTAGCTGGATACTTGGGAGAGACATGGCCATTCATCGTGCCCTTGGATGTATTCAGGAGGAATACATAGGTGGAACCATTTCACCAGGACTCAGCGTGGTTTGTCGCAGGGATGCCAATGGAAATATCATAACCACTCCCACTAAGGACACCACCATCTCCTATATCCAGACTTTGGAGACGCACGTCAGGACCTTCGAGCTTCGGGTACGTGCCAACACGAAGACGATCAAGAGGCTGATGAACCGTGAGATTGACCTCGAAGCTGACTTACGGGAAGCCGAGTACGAGCATGAGTATGAGGTGAAGGATTTCTTAGAGAGGATCGACAAGCTGAGCACTCGCATCGCAACTCTGGAGGATCAGATGGACATGGGTGAAAATCTTCATCCCGAAGGAGACATGGCTCCTTTGATCAGCAACGATGATGACTATGAGGAGAGCACCACCGAAGGAGGCTCCTTCACCATGTACTTTTGAGAACAACTTTAGTTATGCCCCCATGTATCTTCATTTTCGTCATTAAAGCGTAATTCGATGTTTAGTTTGAATGGAGATTTGTTTCTCGATGTTTGATCTTTAGTTGAATAAATGAATGAGTGTTTGGTGTGATATGTTTGTTGCATTGCATATGGGTAGTGAATTTCCCTTTTAGGTCATTGTTCTATTCTAATTCTCACCCCTCTAAAAACAGCAAGATGCCTTCGCGATGTGAGCCCGACTTCACTTTCCCGCCAGAGCTCACCCAACTTCTTCAGCAGCAGAACGCCCTGATGCAGCTGTTGATCCAGAATCAGACCAACAACCACCCTCCACCTCAAGGCGACAACCTCACCCGTTTTCTGAGACGGAATCCCCCAACCTTCTCCAGCAGCACAGAGCCCATTGTGGCAGATGATTGGCTCCGCAAGATAGAGAGGGAACTCACCACCGTAGGATGCACTAAGGCTGAAAAAGTGCGTTTTGCCGCCCATCAATTGGAGGGACCAGCAGCTTCATGGTGGGAGAACTACACCACCACATACCCCATTACTGTAGTGACTTGGGAGCAGTTCAAGCAAGCTTTCCGCACCGCACATGTCTCAGCTGGATCCATGAGTCTGAAGAAGCATGAGTTTCGCAACTAACGCCAGGGGAACCGTTCCGTGGCCCATTACGTGGACGACTTCAGCACGTTGGCTCGTTATGCACTAGGAGATGTGGCCGATGATGCAGCCAAGCAGGAGAAGTTCTTGGAAGGACTCAATGATGAGTTGAGCATGCAGCTGATGGTGGCTACCATCAGCAACTACCAGGAGCTGGTAGACAAGGCCCTCATCTTGGAGGGGAAGCAGCAGCAAACTGAGAACCGCAAGAGGAAGTATGCACAGGGGATGTCTACCTCTGGAGCTCATCAGAAGCCCCGCTACACCCCGTACTCAGGGAATACCGGATCAGGGACCGGTAAGTATGGAGGACACACTCATCCAATGCACAACCATGGAGGCCACAACCATGGAGGAAATGGGAATAATCGTCCCAACAATGGAAGTTTCAAGAATGGTAACGGAAGTGGGAATGGCAACCAACACCGTCCCGCTCCAGCTCAGAAGGATCTGAACCATATCACCTGTTTCAAGTGTCAGAAGACAGGGCACTATGCCACTGAATGCCCTCAGAACAAACAATGGAATGGAAATGGCAACTCTGCAGCTAAGAAACCAAATCCGTTTCCTCGTGCTCACGTGAACCACCTCGATGTGGAAGAAGTCTATGATCAGCCCGAGACTATAGTTGGTAAGTTTTTATTGCATTCACGTCCAGTTATGGTACTTTTTGATTCTGGTGCAACTCATTCATTCATATCAAGGGTAGTTGTGGAAAAGTATGGTTTACCCACCAGAACCCTTAGTCAGCCCATTAAGGTCAGTTCCCTAGGAGGTATGATGATGACAGGGATAGGATGCCACGCCCTGAAACTCCACATAGGAAACCATGTTTTTCCTACCGACCTCGTCGTCTTAGAATCCCAGGGATTGGATGTAATCCTAGGCATGGATTGGATGACCAAGTATGAAGGAAACCTTGATTGCCCCAGAAAGTCTATTTCACTCACCACTCCGAAGAACAAGAGGATTAAGTATGTATCCCGACGCACACAGATGAGTGCACGGTTGAATTCCCTCACAGGAGTTGTTCAGGAGGAAGTACCGATTGTACGAGACTTTCCAGATGTATTCTCGGAGGAATTACCAGGCATGCCACCAGATAGGGGGATTGAGTTTCTGATAGAGCTACTACCAGGGACAGCCCCAATTTCCAAGAGACCCTATCGGATGCCCGCAAATGATTTAGTGGAAATCAAGAAGCAGATTAAGGAGCTATTGGACAAGGGGTATATTCGCCCAAGTTCATCACCTTGGGGAGCCCCAGTTCTTTTGGTGGAGAAGAAAGACAAAACCTTGAGGATGGTGGTCGATTATCGAGCATTGAATGAGGTGACTATCTAGAATAAGTACCCTCTGCCGATGATTAATGACCTGTTTGACCAGCTAGTAGGGGCCAAAGTATTCTCCAAGATCGATCTTCGATCAGGGTATCACCAACTGAAGATTCGTGAACAGGATATACCCAAAACAGCTTTCACCACCAGGTATGGCTTACACGAGTATACAATCATGTCCTTTGGTTTGACTAATGCTCCTGCCTACTTCATGAATTTGATGAACAAAGTGTTTATGGAATATTTGGACAAGTTTGTCGTGGTGTTCATCGATGACATTTTGATATTCTCCAAGAGTGAGGAAGAACACAAGGAACACTTGCGTTTAGTTCTGGAGAAGCTTAGAGAGCATCAGTTGTATGCCAAGTTCAGTAAATGTGAATTTTGGCTGATGGAAGTCGGATTCCTTGGACATGTTATTTCTGGAGAAGGAATAGCAGTAGTCCCCGCTAAGGTTGAAGCAGTCACTGAGTGGAAGTCACCCACCTTAGTTAAGGAGATCTGCAGTTTTCTCGGACTTGCCGGATATTACCGGAGATTCATATATTACCGGAGATTCATTGATAATTTCTCAAGGATTACCAAGCCCATGACAGAGCTGTTGAAGAAAGAGTCTAAGTATATCTAGACTGAGGAATGTGAGGCCAGTTTCCAGGAGTTGGAGAAACGTTTGGTCACAGCCCCAGTGTTGATACTGCCAAACATTCGAAAGGACTTCCAGGTTTATTGTGACGCATCCCGTCAAGGACTTGGAGGAGAACTCATGTAGGAAGGAAAAGTTGTAGCATATGTGTCCAGGTAGCTACGACCCCATCAGTTGAATTAGGCCACTCATGATTTGGAACTAGTAGCCATAGTGCACACACTCAAGACCTGGAGACATTTCCTTATCGGAAATAGTTGTGATGTGTACACTGATCATATGAGCCTGAAGTATATCTTCACGCAGAAGGAGTCGAACCTCAGACAGAGGAGATGGTTAGAGTTAATCAAGGACTATGACATGAGATTACATTACCATCCAGGAAAGGCAAATGTTGTGGCAGATGCTTTGAGTCGGAAGAGTTATGTGAACACACTCATAGCCGGAGGATTACCCCAGGAGTTAACCAAAGATCTCAGAGAGCTTCGGTTAGAGATAGTTCCGCAAGGATATGTTGCCACACTAGAGATTCAGTCCACCTTGACCGAAAGAATTCGAGAAGCCCAGAAATCAGACAAGGAGATAGCTGAGATAAAGCAGAGAATGAAGGAAGGCAAGGCTAAAGGCTTTCGTGAAGATGAACAGGGTACTCTATGGTTTGAGAACCGAATCTATGTGCCCCATAACCCAGAGCTCAGAAAGTTGATACTTCAAGAAGCCCACAATTCACCATACTCAATACACCCAGGCAACACCAAGATGTACATGGATTTGAAGGAAAGTTACTGGTGGACAGGTATGAAGAAGGATATTGCTGAACATGTTACGGTATGTGATGTTTGTCAGCGAGTAAAGGCGGAACATCAGAAACCAGCAGGGTTACTTCAACCTTTGCCGATACCCGAGTGGAAATGGGATAAGCTTGGTATGGACTTCATCACAGGACTACCTAGGACCCGTTCAGGATATGATTCCATTTGGGTAGTGGTCGATCGTTTGACCAAGGTGGCTCATTTCATTCCAGTGAAAAACACCTATACCAGTTATAAGCTAGCCAAGATATATATGACCAGGATCGTATGTCTGCATGGAGTTCCAAGGAGTATCATGTCAAATAGAGGAAGACAATTTACCTCAAAGTTTTGGCATTAGCTACATGAAACTTTGGGTACAAGACTGGAGTTTGGTACAGCTTTTCATCCGCAGACCGATGGATAGACTGAGAGAGTGAACCAGATTCTCGAGGACATGTTGAGAGCCCGTGCGCTAGACTATGGGTCCAGTTGGGATGACAACTTACCTTATGCAGAGTTCTCATACAACAATAGTTATCAGACCAGTCTGAAAATGGCCCCTTTCGAAGCTTTATACGGAAGGAGGTGCAGAACACCATTGACATGGGATGGTGTTGGAGACCGAAAACTTTTTGGTCCCGATCTTATCAGAGATTCTGAAGATAAGGTCAAACTGATTCGAGGCCGACTCAAGATAGCTCAATTCCGGTAGAAGAGTTACGCTGATAACAAACGCAAGGAGGTGACATATGAAGTAGGGGATTGAGCATATCTCCGTATGTCCCCACTTCGAGGAATCAAGAGGTTTGGTGTTAAAGGAAAGTTAGCACCCAGATTCATAGGCCCCTAGAAAATTCTGGAACGTAGAGGCGAAGTTGCATACAAGCTGGAATTGTCGGAAGGACTGTCCGGAGTTCATGATGTTTTCCATGTTTCCCAGTTGAAGAAATGCCATGCTGAGATGGCTGATATTCGTTTGAGAGACACAGTGCCCCTAGAGGCCATACAACTTGACAGTGATTTGACTTATGAGGAGAAGCCTGTCAGAATCCTCGAGACTACCAACAGAGTCACCCATAGTAGGATCATCAAGTTCTGTAAGGTTCTGTGGAGTCACCACACCGAGGAAGAAGCCACCTGGGAACACGAAGAAGATCTTCGTAGAGACCATCCGCACCTATTTTCTAGCCAACCCGAATCTCGAGGGCGAGATTCATCTTAAGGTGGGTAGGTTTGTAACATCCCAAAATTTCATTTTGGAATGTTATGATATATAGCTATGCATCATCATCACATTGTTTGAATGAATATAATGGTTGAAGTGTTTCTTTTGAATTTCTGAAAGGGCACTTTCATCTTTCCCTTTTTCTTGTGTCACCTATTTGAAAACCTCTGGAAAAGTTCAAAGAAAAGAGGGGAGTAACATGACACTCCACACCAGGGGCATCTTGGTGAAATACTTGAGCAATAAAACCAGGGGTCTATTTGAAAGTTTATCTCAAAAGAAGGATTTAAAATCAAATAGCAATTTCTGAAAATATTTTTTTTCAAAATATTCAATATGACAGAGGAAAAATGTTCATCGAATAGCATTAATTCTCCTGATTATTTTGATATATATATTTCCTATATTTGGAAATGTTTTGAATGCTTTTAAAAGAGTTTTACTGCACTGGATATTAAAAAGGAAACGAATTAATTTGAAATGGGCCGGCCCACCTGCGTATTCCCGAAACCGCTCCGAGCCGACCGACCGACGCGCTGACGCTGCCCTCCCTCTCTCTGACGCCCCGACCCAACCGCCCGATCCCGATGACGCCGCGGTCACCTTCCTCCTCGCGTCGACAAGACCTCGCCGGAGATCCCTCCTCTCCGGATCTCCCTCCTCTTTCCCTCCCCGACCACCGCACCGGCCCTATAAATAGCCCTGACTCTCCGCACCCCGTTCCACCCGTTTCCCCCTCGTACGACCCCCTTCCCTCACCGAAATCCCATGCCGGAGCTCCACCCCCAGCCGAAGCTCCCGGAGCTCGTGCCCGTCGCCTCTGTCGTCCCCACTCCCCTCCGACACCACCAAAGTGCACCAGAGATCCGCCGCCGTCGTTTGAACCCCTCGAACGCCGTCCCCAACCACCGGAGCACCGCCCCCGTCGACTCACCGTCTCGGCCTCGCCGGAGAAGCACCACCGCCGGCGACCCTCTCTCTGTAAGCTACCGAACCCCTCCGTAGTCGTTCGATCTAGATTCGACGCGTGAGATTAGATCACTTACGACTCCGAACCGGTACGCGCTAAGCTTCGGTCACCCGCCCACAAACGCTCGCACGCACGCCCTCTCGGCCAACCACAACCCGCCACGTAGCCCCTGCCCGTTCGATCCGTTTTTTTCTTTTCTTTTCTGTT
This sequence comes from Hordeum marinum, assembly GCA_022496015.1. Classification (NCBI taxonomy): domain Eukaryota; kingdom Viridiplantae; phylum Streptophyta; class Magnoliopsida; order Poales; family Poaceae; genus Hordeum; species Hordeum marinum. The sequence continues at coordinate 154,772,635 of CM039678.1, forward strand.
TTAGAAAACAGAATGTTTTCTGTTTTTGTTTCAGTTGTAACTTTTAAACTATTTGTGTTTTTAGTTGATTCTTTTTGCATTAGTTCACATATTTGATGTAGTTTATGTCTGTAAGCTTAGTTCAAATTTGAGGTTTAAATTTTGAATCTAATCAAATTTGATTAAATTACTAAAATTTGTATAACTAGAGTTTAAAAATATATTTTTGAGTGAATCTCTTTGCAACTGTTTGGTATTAGTTAAACCTATCATTCTACATGATTGAGTATTTTTTGAATAAATTTAGTTACTGTTTTTAACAAAAACAGAATCTGTTTAGTTCTTAATGTAATTTAGTTTTATTAATTTTAATTTAGTTTGAACCTGAATTAGTTTAACTTTTGTTAATAGTTTTCATAAGTTTCTGTTGTTTCAAGCATTTAGGTAACATTACTTGCTAATATTTAGAATGATTGTTTAGTTTTATACCATGTTGCTATAGGAATCTTTATAACTTTTTCATTAGGTATAGTTTTATAAAACAATTTAGTTTTACTTTCACAAACTAGTTAGATGATTTAGTTAGATTTCTAATAAATAATTTTAGTAATTCTATTCTGTTAAGTAATATGATGTTAATAATATTAGTGTTAATAATATTATTGTTTTGGTTGCTTATTCCAAAGTTATAGGAACATTCTAGTTATTTTCATTTTAGTAGTGTTTCTTTACACAAAAGTTTTAGTGAATTTGATTCTGTTTACAAAAATTGATTTTTTCTTTACTATTTCTTTTCTACTAGCTATTGCTTGGTTGTTTGTCTTAAAGTAGTAGTAGTAGAAGTTTTTGACACTAAATTTTAGTGAGTCAAATTTTTTATTTTGATTTCTTTCTCTTGATTGATACTATTGAATGGTTTTAGTATTGTTTGTTTAACCTTATGAATTGTGTGAATTGTTTTGTGTTTATGCTTATGGTATGCTCTTGTTTGATTCGTTTGATCATCCGGAGTGCGAAGCTTGTTATCTAGAGTCACTCGAGTACGAGGATCGTCAGCAAGGCAAGTCACTTTGACCATGTACACCTATGTTTTATTGCATTAGTTCTTCCATCACCCCAATTGCATGCAAAGTAGGTAAATTGGAAACTTGGTTACTTGTTGTAGTATCATGTGGTAGGTACCCCTCAACCCTTTGACACATTGGCCCCAGGAAACGTTGTTTTACATTTTGCTATGCTAATAGTAGACGGGGTTGGTTGTGTGATTCATGAGAGTTGTGAGTTAATAATTTCAAGACCTACATGATGATCAAGTCTTCAAGACTCCAAGTTTTCAACTTACCTCTGGGTGGATGATGGTTGAACGGCGCCCTGGAGAAACCAGTGGTTAGCCTAGATGATGCTGGAGAAGTGCCAGTATTCATGCGGAAAGGTCCACCCAGGCACAAAGAGATGGATGGATGCTTCAAGACCCAAGGCTTACCTGCACAGCCACAAGCCATTATGGGCTCTGGCTTGGTTGGATATCGTGGTGACCCTGGACAGACGGTGCTACGAGATGTAGAAGAACGGTAGGAAAGGATGGGCACCGACAGAGTCTCGGGGAAACCCTTTAAAAGTCCATGTTTTGGTCATCCGTTTCTCAAACACCATGAAGTGCGAGAAGTCCAACGGAGGCGACCAAATCTTGTGGGGAACGTGTGCAAAACTCTACAGAGTACCCAAACCTAGTCGATTAGCCGTGTCCACGGTCATGGACAGTTTGAGCCAAAGGAACTGAAACTATATGGAACTCTCAACAAAATTAATTATATTGATGTGGGTTATTAATGTCGACTTGGGTATGAGAATTGGTTGGTGGAAACATCTCTTTAATCAACCAACATTGTAGTAATTATGCCTTTGCCCTCTCTTGTTGTAGGAAATTTTGGCTTTATGCAAAAACTTACTACCCCACCTACCAAATTTGCATATAGACTAGATGATTACTTTACCCCCTCTCTTGTGACTTTGCCGGCATATTCAATATGCTGACCTATACGGCTGCAACGTATCATGTTGCACAATACTTTTCCGACCAGGAGTGAGGATACTCTCTACGCTTGGTGAGATGCCCTTGGAGTCAGATGGACTCATCTACCTTTGGAGCTTCCGCAAGTTTATGGTTTAGTTTATCTCATGAGTTGGCCTTCAGCCACTTTATTGTAATCATTATTGTAATAAAGGACTCGATATGAGTTTTCGATTAATTATTGTTGTGTGATTTCCCTTTTATATTTACATTGATGTACCGTGTGTGTACCAGCATGATCTTGGGATGGTACAGAAACATCGGAGATTCGACCTTTCAGGTCGGGTCGCTACAGGAGGCAACTCCCCTCGTGCCAAGAAAAGAGCGATGTCTTCGAATGCCCCGGGGCAGGCGACTTCTCCTGCCCCGAAAGGGCGCGATAGACATGGGTCGTCCTATCCGACGATAGCTCGAACTCTAGCCGCGCGTCCGAAGACCTCGAGGAGGTTTTGCCAAGGAGCCAACGGGTCAAGCCCCTCCATCCAGGCTAGGATTTGATGACCCTTTTACCTATCACAAGCAGATTCCGGATTTTGCTAACACGCAGGTTTATTGGCCCTACAGCCCCCCGCATGTTATCCCCACCGAGGTGGTATTGGATGGGGAGACCCCACCCATCGAACTGGCGCAGAGCGGGGATGTCTCACACCCCACCACTCCTGGCGCCACGAAGGACGCCATGGAGGTGTCGTCCCAGCCTACCCTAATGGAGACGAACACAGGGCGCGAGGAAGAAGGCACCCTGGCCGAGGCTAACACTTTGGCCACCGAGCACCAGGGGACGATGCCCTGCCCAGAAACCGAGGAGGTCGGGCGAACGCGCAATCAGTCCCCTTCGAAGACACCTCCGGAGCGTACTATGCCTCCTGAGGCACCGGTACAGTCCCCGGTGGGTGATCGGGAAATCCGACCATCCCCGGTGCTACCGATCGACGGGTGGTCGGCCATGGAGGAGGCTCTAACAAGCGCCTCCATCCCCGAGGATCACCGCACCCTTATGGGTGTGGTGCTACAAAGCATCTAGTCCGTCGACAACGGACTGAAGGAGGCCTTCAAAGGTCTCCTTACGGGCTTTCAAGTAAGTCACCCGCTGCTTTCGCCAAGGTTTTTATTTAATCGTATTGTATACATGGGAGCCCCTGAGCCCTAGGTGAGGTGAACAAGCTCACCTATGGGTCATATCTATAGTTCGGGAAATGAGTGCCGATGTGATGTATGTATTACGTGTGTAATGTAGGCTTCGTCATTCGAGATGGAAGAGCTACATCGGAAGCTCAAGCAATCCAAGGATGGGGTTAAAGCCCTTAACAAGAGGTTCCACGAGACACAGGGTAAGTCCAAAAATCCAAACACATTTCCCCGAATATAGTTAATGCCGACTCCTTTTATATAAGGTTTTATCATGTTGCAGCTTCGTCGATAGAGATTCAAAACCTCAAGGCCGAGCTTCAATGTGTCAAAGATGAAGCGGCCGTGGAGAAGGCGGCGGCCACCGCACACTCCTCCCTATGAGCCACCAGTGATAAACACCAGGCTCGTGTGGCGGAGATACAAAATCAGCTCAAGGACACCACAACAAGTGTGATACCTTGGAGCAAAAGAACAAGGCGCTCTCGGCCGAGCTGTCCACCATTAAATCTGATATCCATCAAGAGCGGGTGGTTAGATGGTTCTTCGAGGAACAAGTGCGCCAAGCCAAGGACATAGCCGATGGTACGCCGTACTCCATAAAGTGCGTATTCGAGAATAGCAAATTCCAATTGCTGACCCAGGTGTGGTGATCCTCAGGCGCGGCCACCGATCTCTAGAAGAGCGTGGCAGACGCAAATCAGCTGCTTGCTTCGCCGGGAGAGGGAGACGAAGCTCGGATCTTCTGGGCACAATTCGAAGCCCCTGAGCGTCCTCCTCTTCTGGTGGAGCAGATGAAATAGCTGATGGAGATGCACCGGATGGCAGAGCCGGCCGTCAGGGACCTTTGTGTCCACTTATGGCCCGGCGAGCCACTCCCCGGCAGCTACTTCGTCCTGGTGCAATGGCTGATTGATGTTATGCCCCGCCTCGACGTTGTCAAGCGCTTCTCCTGCATCGAAGGAGTCCGGATGGCCCTTGCCATGGCCAAAGTGCACTAGCCGGGGCTCAATCCGATGAAGGTTGCCACTGATCCACCGCCGCTCGGAAAGGAGCACCGATTCCCCGAGACCTACTTCGATGGAGTAATGGAAGTGCACGGGTACGGGTGATAGCGTCGCAGTGTTTGGGCGAAAAAAATATTTGAATGAGATTGTAATATGTCTGAAGACTTGTTTATAATTCTCAATGATATTAGTATCCGCACTTATATTGTTTTTGCCTTCCTTTATAACTCATGTATGGTTGTTTGATACTGAAAGATGCTAGTCGTCGGCTTCAGCCCCCACGTAGATACTACATGGGGTGTCTATGCCAATGCACTACATTCCTTAGCCAAATTATAGGAACCCGAAGGCGATTTAGTACGTCAGACTAGGCAATCAGACTATTATGCTTTATTTCTTTCACTTAACCGAAGGGGCGCAGAAAGGACTGCGGGAAGCGTACGATTAGCCACCGGGGTTTTTGCGATGTTCGGACAAACCGAGGACGAAGCCAACATCATAGTGTTTGCACAAAGGGAAAATTCCTCGTATAACACGGAATAACCACTTACGAAGGTTGAAGTGTAATACTTCTAACTTGGGGTTCACAGATCGGATTACGCACACTATGTCAGTCCGTTTTCGGCTTTCTTCCCTGAGGTGCTTGACCGGACTATCCGGAAACACAATCACAGGGGTGCTCCCTTTGCCCTTTTAGCTGAACGAGCGAAACATAAAGGGGCAAGCACAAGAACTGGGCAACCCAACTTAATGACCAAAGACATAGTTCGGAACCAATGCATATAAAGCGAAACGCCAAGGTGCCGAACACACGATAGTTAAAGCGATTTGTGTTTGAAATCGATCCCCCAATCTATTAGCCGGTTACCTCGCTTCATACCGAACAGGTTCAAGAGAAGAGGGAGAAAAGAGAATAAGTATGCGTCGAAAACATGACAGATGGGGCATATTTGCGCCACGCATATTTGCATTTTCTCAACAACTCTTATAACTTGGATTGCCGAAGCAATTGTTTATAGGTATGTGAAAGAAAATAAGAAATAAAATCATGCAAGAGTTGTTGTACCGGGGGTCTTCAATTGGTGGTCTGACGTCCTCGATATGCCCCCTTGCTAGTTGACTCCTGCCCTTGGATGCACCTCAACGGGTGTTAATGTTCGGCGGACGGATTTTGCTAACAAAATCTTGAGGCCGCCAAATTGTGGGTGAGCGTTACGCCACAGGCAGGCTCTTTTAGGAGTGCATATGTCTTGTCTGAAGACGTATTGGGGTTAGAGATCCGGGGAAGCCGAACACCATCTTAATGTCCCCACCATTACCCATGGAATCTTAACCGCAAAGTTCTGCCTCCTTGGCACATACTTTGCTGGTCCTAAGGTTGTGTGGTGGGGCACGAGTCCCTATAGAGGGGAGGAAGGAGAATCCGAGTTTTCGGTATGACGCCAAACTTGCTTCCCAGCCTTACGTGCCTTTATGGCGGATGGCGGAACTTGTCGATCTTCTTTATAGCTGAATTCGGCCGCTAGGGCCAACGCACGTTCCTCAGTTCTAAGGGAGCGCTCGGTGTTGCCGTTGATAGTAATGACCCCCTTTGGTCCCGGCATCTTGATCTTGAGGTATGCATAGTGTGGGACCATGTTGAAATGAGCGAATGCAGTTCGACCAAGCAGCGCGTGATAGCCGCTGCGAAAGGGCACAATGTCGAAGATCAAATCTTCGCCGGGAAAGTTAGCGGGTGAGCCGAACACGACCTCTAGAGTAACCGAGCCCATGCATCGGGCCTCGACGCCCGGGATCACTCCCTTAAAGGTAGTGCTGCTGGGTTTGATCCTTGATGGATCGATGCCCATCTTTTTTACCGTATCTGAGTAAATCATATTAAGGCTACTTCCTCTGTCCATTAGGACCTTTGTGAGGTGATACCCATCTATAATGGGGTCTAGGACAAGGGCCGACGAACCCCCATAACGGATACTGGTCGGATGATCGCGCCGATCGAAGGTGATCAGGTATGCCGACCATGGGTTGTATTTCGGGGCTACGAGTTCTACCGCGTAGACTTCCCAAAGGGCGTGCTTCCCTTCTTTCTTAGGTATATGGGTGGAATATATCATGTTCACCATTTTGACTTCAGGAGGGAACTTCTTCTGCCCGCCACCAATCGGACCCTAAGGTTCATGTTCGTCATCGCTGCGAGAGCTTTTGCCCTGGTCTTCAGATGCTATCTTGCTGGCCTATTTGAACACCCAAAAATTACGGTGTGTGTGGTTGGAAGGCTTGTCTGAAGTCCCATGGATTTGGCGAGGCCTCTCCATGATTTTCTCGAGCTGGGTGGGTCCGTCACGATTGCCTTTAGGAGGCTTCTTCCGCTGTCCTGGTCGGGAGTTGCGGAATCTGGTGTTTACGGTCATGTTATCGGCATTGCTATTATTGTGTCGGCGCTTATTCTTGTTGCACTTTGATTTTGAGGTGCCATCCCGGGCTTCCGGTGCCATGGGATCATCGGCATTATGGACACACTTTGCCAGCCAATTGTCTTCGCCCACGCAGAAGCGGGTCATGAGGGTAGTGAGGGCATACATGGTCCGAGGTTTATCCTGGCCGAGCTCGCGGGCTTAGCCATTCGCCCCGAATGTTTTGCCGAAAGGAGGCTATAGCCTCGGCGTCCAAACAATCGACGATTTGGTTCTTTTTAGTCAAGAACCAATTCCAGAATAGTGAGGCGAACTCGCCGGGTTTCTGGATGACGTTGCTGAGATCGAAGGAGTCCGGAGGGTGGACATAGGTTCCCTGAAAGTTAGAACGGAATGCATCCTCAGGTCTTCCCAGCATCCAATGGAGTTTTCGGGGAGGCTGTTTAACCAATGCCTAGCTGGCCCCTTAAGCTTAAGAGGTAGGTATTTGATGGCATGGAGATCATCTCCTCGTGCCATGTGGACATGGAGGAGGAAGTCCTTCTCCATACAATTGGGTCAGTGGTCCCATCATAATGTTCTATATTTACGGGTTTAAACCCTTCAGGGAACTGATGCCGCATTACCCTATCTATGAAGCATGGTGGGTGGGCGGCGCCTTTGACCCGTGCTATGTCACGCCTGTGTTCGGCGTCTGTATGGGGCCAGTTGCGTTCCCAGACTCTGTGGTGTTGGTAGAACCATGGTCTATACTCTCCCCGGCTATCCAATGAGTAATCCCTGGATCCGTAGATGGATCTCGTGCGGCCTGCTCTGTGATCTAGGTCATCGCGCAGGTCAAACCTGTAATCGGGTTCGAGTGGCTCCTTACCCATCTTTGGGGTATCGCCGATTCATAACCGGCATCAATGGCCGCTCTGTCATGCCCGCGAGGAGGGGCGGTCCGGCTTGTCATATGGGGTATGACGTGGAGACGGAGTGTTAGTGAGCTCATCGTCGAACTGTGGTAGCAGCCTTCGCCGAGGGTAGCTTTTGGGCTGATTTGTCAAACCATTGTCGTATATTTCCTCGGTCGAGAGGACTTTTGTCCATCGATCATTGAGGTCGGCCTGTTCGGCTTTAAGTTGCCATTATTTCACCTTTAGGCTGCAAGGAGTTGCTATGAGCCGCTGCCTGACTTCTTCCTGATCCTCGAGGTTATCGGGAATGTACAGGCCATCGGCTTCCGGTGTGCCTTCCTCTGCGACGAGGGGGAGGTAATCGTCGTTTACGGGGTCATTGGCATTGTCTGCATTGTTTTGGTCCTCGGCCGCATCCGGACCCTCCAACGGGTGCTCGGGGATATCAGGATTGCCATGATCGGCGGGGGTTATTATCATCCCCATTGCTGATGATAGCTCTTCCTTCCTTTTTGCTTTTCGACCGCTTATGCGATTTTCGGCACCTTGAGGGCGCATCGCCCGATTTTTTGCCGTCGCTAGGAGGCGTGTTGTTCCCATTGGTGGTAGGAGGATCCACCATGTAGACGTCATATGTGGAAGTGATAGTCCAACTCCCGGTGTTGACGGGGGTGGGAGCACGGTCCTCTTCATCCATGAATTCTGCCTCCTCGGAGGCATAGTCCAGCACGTCGGTTAAGTCTTGGACGGTGGATATCAAGTGGGTGGTGGGTGGGTCGAAAAATACGTCCCTGCCTGAACTGTGACCAGGCCGGACATAGATCGGGGCTGGATCATCGGTGATTCTCAGCGATGAGAATTTCTCTAAGGCCTCGTCGACCGCTGAGGGCCTTATTGGATCCAGCTGTACAGAACTCGTGGAGCCAATCCCCATGAAGCCCACCCATGGGGAGTGTTCAGTAGGAACACATGTCCGGTCATACGTCTTGATGGCCAGGTCGGGGTTAGTGATCGGACTATCGCCATGGGTGACCCCATTGGCGTGTCCGACGGAGGGGCTCGAGTTTAAGGCCTGAGAGTCCTTGGGGGCTACGGGTGAAGCCGTGAGCCCGATTAGTGACAAGTCGCCTCGAGAGTCGACAGAAAACTCTAGGTTTCCAAACCTAACTTCCTGATTGGGGGCGAGGCTCTCAATGCGGCCTAGATGACCGGTGGATCCATCATGCAACACAACGCTGCCGAAGGCAAAGATCTTCCTAGGGAAGAAAACGTCCATGTTACGGACCTCTTCGTCGATGAAAAGGCGAGGCGTCGATCCCATCTCTCTTATAGAGGAACTCTCAATGAAAGCACCAATGTCGTCGCCAAAACCGACGGATCTCGGGTAGGGGGCCCTGAACTGTGAGACTAGGATTAACGGTAACAGGAGACGAAGGGGACACGAGTTTACCCAGGTTCGGGCCCTTCAATGGAGGTAATACCCTACATCCTGCTTGATTGTATTGATGGTGTATGAGAATACAGAGTTGATCTACCTCGAGATTATATGTCTAACCCTAGATGAGTCGTTCTGTCTCTATACCCTAAAACCCCCCGGCTTATATAGATGCCGAGGAGGCCTGGGGTTTACACATGGTCGGTTACATGCCGAAGAGATAAACAAGCCTATTTACTACATCGAACGTGGAGCGCAAGCCTTGCTTCTCGAAGCTTCTATCCTGGGAACTTGGCCTTCAAATCATTCAGTGGTCGCCAAGAAGCCCATATATTCTGTCCCATAAATAACAGGCCGGCTCTCCGAGGATGCCTTAATCCAGGACTCACTCAAATAGCATGAAAAATTATTCCCAATGGCATACCAAAAGATCTCTAACTGGTGAGAAGGTAAATTCTATTGAGGAAATCGCTACTTTGAGTGAAAAAGTGGGTGCTCTTATGAATATGGTTGCTAGCAAAAATGCTCATGTTTATCCAAATTATATGCCTTTGTCTACTTTGATTGAGAAAAATAGTGATGCTATTGATGTGAACTTTATCTCTTGAAACAATTTCAACAACAATGCTTATAGGGGAAACTTCAATGCTAGACCGTACCCCGGTAATTCCTCTAACAACTATGGAAATTCTTCTACAAACGCTAATAGGATACCCTCTGATATTGAGAACACAATTAAAGAATTTATGGGTTCTCAAAATATTTTTAATACTATGGTAGAAGAAAAAATGCATATGATAGATACTTTAGCCAAAAACAAGGATAAAATTGCTCTTGATGTAGAAACTCTCAAAAGTAAAAATTTGCCACCCAAGCATGATTTTAACGAGACTATTAAATCTATCCAAATATCTATTAATGAAAGTAAGGAGAGGACAACTAAGTTTAAAGCTAAGTGGGAATTCTTAGAAAATGCTCTTCCACCCGGTTTTTAGCGGAATCATGATGAAGATCTTAAAATGATTTGTACTTATGCTATTGAATCTTTGTTTACCTCTATGGATATAAATGATAAAGGGACTAGAGATGAGTCAACTTTAGCTATAGAGCATCCCGTTTGCTTGGAGGGTGATGATTTTAATGCTAAAACTGAAAAAATGGGTTTGGAGAGGTCAAAACTTTAACTTGTGATGTGCCCACTATCTTGGATTACAAGGAGTTTAATTATGTAAGTTACTCTTTAGTAGAATGTATTTCGTTGTTGCAAACCATTATTATCTCACCCAATGCTTATGAACAAACAAGGCTTTCACTAATCATATAGTGGAAGCGATGATAAAAGCTTATGATGAGAATACTTGAACTTGAAGTTTCTATTCCTAGAAAATTGCATGATTAGTGGGAACCTACTATCAAAATAAATATGAATGTAGTGCTTTGTGTGACCTTGGTGCTAGTGTTTCAACTATACCTAAATCTCTTTGTGATGTGCTTGGTCTCACTAATATTCAACAGTGTTCCCTAAACTTGCATCTTGTGGATTCTATCATTAAGAAACCTTTAGGTAGAATTAATGATGTTTTTTTATTTCAAATAAAAATTGTGTTCCTGTAGATTTAATTGTGCTTGATGTTAATTGCAATCCTACTTGTCCAATAATACTTGGAAGACCCTTCTTACGAACTATAGGTGCAATTATTGATAAGAAAGAGGGAAACATAAGGTTCCAATTCCCATTAAAAAAATGGAACACTTCCCTAGAAAAATAACTAAACCATCTTATGAACCAATTATGAGAGCTACTTATGGGTGTAGTGTGAAAGATGACAACACTTAAAACTACGCATTATGCCTAGCTAGGGGCATAAAACAATAGCACTTGTTGGGAGGCAACCCAACAGTTATGTTTAGTTTTGCTTTTTACTTTCTGTTTTGGTGTGATAAAATGATTATTACCTCTATAATGATTATGTTTTTATGTTTTGATTAGCGTTTATGCCAAGTAAAGTCTTTGGGATGACTCACAAGATGAGTAGAATTTATACGGAGAAAAAACAAAAACTTTAGCGTCCAATGCAGAATTTCTATCATATTAATGGAACATATTTTTTATTTGAGTTTTTTAGAAAGTAGTTCTATAAAAATTATTCATGTTTACCTAATTTTTCAGAAATTTTAGAGTTACGGAAGTATAAGTTCTTTACATATCACTATAGACAGTTCTGCTTTAGACTAATTCTATCTTTACTTGCATAGTTTGCTTGTTTTGATAATCCTATGCATTGTATCGGGGGGTATAAGCTATGGAGAAGTTAAAATAAATTACCTAATATGAAATAATGAAATATGAATCAATTTATAATCATACCTAAAGTACTTGATATGTTGCTTATACTAACGGGTCTCACAAAGTTTTGTTAAGTTTTGTGTGGTTGAAGTTTTCAAGTTTTGGGTGTTATCACGATGGACAAAGGAATAAGGAGCGGCAAGACCCTAAGCTTGGGGATGCCCAAGGAACCCAAAGGTAATATTCTGGGAATAATCAAGTGTCTAAGATTGGGGATGCCCCGGAAGGCATCCCCTCTTTCGTCTCAATCCATCGGTATGTCACTTGGAGCTACATTTTTATTCGTCGCATGATATGAATTATACTTGGAGCATCGTTTGCTTTTGTTTTCTTTTAGTTTTATTTTGCCACAATAATCATTTTTTCAACACACCTATTTGAGAGAGACACACCTTCATCATAATTTGTTAGAATACTCTATGTGCTTCACTTATATCTTTTTAGCTTAGTAGTTGCTCTAGTACTTCACTTATATCTTTTTGATCCCAATGGCGCATAGATTTTATAGAAATAATTTCACTCTCATTCTTCACTTATATTTGTCTGAGAGTTAATAAATAGTGATGGAAATTTGCATGGATCATAAGACTAGTCCAAAAATAATAGGTATTCAATGAGTGATAATCAAAACGATCATGTAGCACATAAAAGAGAAATTGTAGGTTAATGATATTGATGTCGTAATATGAAATATGTGTGAGTGAATCATTGTTGATTCATAGAAGTATCGATACTAAGGGGTGTTAAATTCTTGTTTGTATAAATATTAAAAAGGGATGGTGGGGATGTGTGAGCATTTCTATTCCTCCTTAAAATCCTAATCTTGTTTCGGGTCAGAGGCGCGCGATGGTTAACTCCTCCCAACCTCCTCCCTTGGGGCATGCGAGTAGTGCTTTCATTTTTGATAAAACTAATAAAACTTTGCAATAAGTATATAAGTTCTTCATGACTAATATGAAACCAGGACATACACAATCTCACCTCCTCATATTTTGCTAGCCTCTTCGGTATCGTGCCTTCCCCATTCTCACCTCGAGGATCGATGCAAAGTTCATCGGTGCATCCAAACCTCGTCACATGATACGCTCTATCACACATAAGCCTCATTATATCTTCCTCAAAACAGCCACTTTACCTACCTATTATGGCATTTCCATAGCCATTCTGAGATATATTGCCATGCAAATTCCACCGTCACATCATTTGACTAGTTCGTTCATCATCATATTGCTTTGCATGATCATATAGAGCTGACATAGTATTTGTGGCAAAGCCACCACTCAACATATTTTTACATGTCACGCTAGATCAATGCACATCCTCATACACTGCCAAAGGCATTCATATTGAGTCACATTTTTCGTAGTTCTTCATACCAGTTTTTCATATTGAGTTGTAAGTAAATAAAAGTGTGATGACCATCATTATTAGAGCATTGTCCTAGTGAGGAAATAAGAAATGAGGGAGGCCAAATGATCCCACCATAATAAAAATGAGTGAAAAAGAGAGAAGGGACTTTGCTACTATCCTTTACCACACTTGTGCATCAAAGTGGCACCTTGTTCTTCATATAGAGAGTCCCATGTTATGTCATTTTCATATGCTAGTGGGAATCACTTTTTCATTACTGTAAACTTGGCTTGTATATTCCGATGACGAGCTTACTCAAATGGCCGAGGTCTTCATGAGCAAGCAAGTTGGATGCACACCCCAGTTAGCTTTAGTTGAGCTTTCATACACTGATAGTTCCAGTGCATCATTTGCATGGCAATCCATACTCCTTGCATTGACATCTATCGATGGGCATCTCCATAGCCCATCAATAAGCCTAGTTAATGCGAGATTTCTTCTCCACTTTTACCCCGTTGATATCTACCATCATATTCTATTCCACCTTTATGCTATGTCCATGGTTCACGCTCGTGTATTGCTTGAAGAATAAAAGGTTGATGCACTTTGAAAAAGTACGATCCAATTGCCTGACTTGGATAGACAATTGTATTAATGTGGTGAAGATGGAGGCGTGCCTTGATAATATTATAAGATGAATGGGGGTAAACATTCTTTTAGGATCGTATATTTTGAACGATTGATTATTTTCTTGCTTGTGCTTATAAATGTTACTATGTTGATGTTTATTAATTCATCATTTCTCAATGAGCATACACGCAAAATATTACATACTAGGTAGCATGTCAGATAAAAAATATGTTTTTTTCTTTTACCTACTCGAGGACGAGAATGAATTAAGCTTGGGGGTGTTTGATACATCTCCAACATATCTATATTTTTTTATTGTTCCATGCTATTATATTGTCATTCTAGGATACTTTTTTAGTAATAATTTACCAATTTATATTATTTTTCAGCACTAACCTATTGACACTGTGCCGAGTGCCAGTTCCTGTTATCTGCATGTTTTTTTACTTTTCAGGTTTACAGTACCAAACGAAGTCCAACTGCCCTGAATTTTTTTATGATTTTTTCTCGACCAAAAGAAGACCTGGAAGCTTCAGGAGAAGACTGAAGGTCGCACAAGGGAGGCACAAGCCAACAGGGCACGCCAGGGGGTGGCCACGCCCATGATGTTTTGTCCCTCCCTGGTAGCCCTCCTGACCCTATTCTCTGGCCTATAAATTCACATATATTCCAAAAACCCTAGGGGACAGCCCGAAATACTTTTTACGTCACCACAAGTCTCTGTTCCACCGTGATCTCATCCGGAACTCCGCTCCGGCACCCTACTGGAGGGGGATCGATTACAAAGGGCCTCTTCATCAACCTTAATACCCTCATGATGAGGTGTGAGTAGTTCACCATAGAACTACGGTTCCATAGTTAGTACCTAGATGGCTATATCTCTCTATTTTGATCTTCAATATCATGATCATCGCATCTTCGCTTTGATCTATCCGATGTAATTCTTTTGTGTGGTGCGTTTGTTGGGATCCAATGAATTGTGGGTTTATGTTCAGATTATTCATGAAAAGTATTTGAGTCTTCTTTGAAATTATTATGATTCTTATATGCATGATCATTGTAGCTTCATAAATCTCTCCGATCTATTGATTTGCTTTGGCCAAGTAGATTGATCTTTCTTTAGTAAGAGGGGTGCGTTATAGTGGGTTCAACCTGACGGGTTTATATATCCCAGTGACAGAAGGGGACAAGATACGTATTTGTGTTGTTGCCACTAAGGATAAATCTATGGTGTTTATTCACATTGATTGAGTTTACTTTGTCTATATCATGTCATCGTCCTCCAAGCATTACTCTATTTGTCATGAACTTAATACGTAGAGAGGCAAGCATGGAAGCGCTCTTGAAGTGGAGTCATAGTAATAGGTGCAGGAAGAAGTCGGCCTATTTGTTTTGGACTTGATGCCTATATACACATGATCATTGTCGTGAATATCACATAACTATGTGCTTTTCTAGCAATTGCCCAACAGTAATTTGTTTACCCATTGTATGCTTACTTTCATGAGAGATGCCGCTAGAGAAAATTATGGCCTTGGGGTCTATTCACTTATATATTTACAAAACATATCTTGACCTTGCTGCCATCATTTATATTTTATTTTATTTTGTAATTTACTATTATCTACACACTTCACTTGCATGCAAATAACGAGATCAAGGGGATTGACAACCCTCTTGCCCGTATTGGGTGTTGCTCTTTTGTGTGCAACCGCTGATGGCGGTTTGGATTGATATTCCTATTGATTTGACAAACCTTGGTTTCTTCACTCTGGGTATTTGTTTTCAATTACCCGTTCCTCTTCACAGAAAACCCAACGTAGATCACAAGTATCACTGCATTGAGAGGCAAGTGGCCAAGGGAGGACCCACCCTTCTAGCAGGCACCCCCAGTCACGTAGACAAGCCCTCAGATGAAGATGAAGTCATTATGATCTATGAGACCTTTGTTAACAACAAGCAACACAAACGAGCCCTATGGGAAATCAATTCCATCCAACTGGTACCAGCCCGGGGCGCATGGATAAACACACAAATCACCTTCGACCATAATGATCAACCAAGGTTGACCTCGGGCGGGTGCCCCACCGCACAGGTCCTCAACCCAATTGTGGGCAACAATAGACTTCGGAAGGTGCTGATGCACGGCGTGACAGTCTAAATCTAACATATGCAAAAACATTGGACAAAATGCACATCGATAAATCGCGCATAGAACAAAGTGGCACTACCTTTAAAGGTATAATACTGGGGCAAGAAACACGCTACATCGGGAAGATGTCTATCACACCCTGTGTTTGTATCACCTTGTTGTGTTTAGATTTAGAAAATTGGAAACCAATTAAAACTTTTTATCAGTGTTGTGCTTGTTTGAATTTTTGCTTGTTGATTGTGGTTGTGGCACTCCTAGATTCTATTCCACTTCATATTCATCTTCCTTGACCCAAACCTCTTTCCCAATGATGATGCCATGTGAATAGTGCCCAAAACCATTTTTAACCAATTTTGTTTTACCCAAAAATGATTTATTCAAATTAGGTTTTCAAAACCCCCCGAAATGAGGTTTGCACTGCAAGTCCTCAAATTGTGTGGATTCTTCATCCCCAAATACTTTATTTCAAACCTACTATATATAAGACTCTTCAAAACCACAAAATATCAATTTTAAAGATTATTTTTATATTTTTTAAAGGATTTTTCCTAGGGCTAGAGATGGGTTTTCATAGGGAAAATTATTTAAATTCTTTGAAAATATTTGGGAAAATTTAGAGAAACTCAATGGACATATAATTTCCATATATATGAGTTTCAACACAAGGGCATGTTCAAATCATGGGCGAAACCCCTCAAAACCCTTTCTGTTCAAATCAAACTTTTCAAATATTTCTATAAGAAATATTCTCAATAAATTCCAGGAAAATTACAGCAAGTCAACACTATCATAGGAAATGATCTCGCAAAGTTTCATCTAAATCCAAGTTGATTTGGTTCTTCAAACCATCCCAAAACCCTCCTTGTACAGATTCAAATTTGAGCAACTTTACATTGTGAAGTTTCTCCCCTTGACCCCAAAATTTGTGGGCCTGATCTAATGACCAAATAGTGATGCTACACTAAGTGGTGCATCAAGGGTTAAAGCCTAGAATCACTAGATACACAGAAACCCGATTCTGTTAATTTCTAGGGTTTACCAAGTTTCCATTGTCAACTTATGCCCCTTGAGATCAAACTTGGTGAATCATCTCATTTTTACCTAGCCCTTGACCATGTTAAAAATCTCAGTAAGATGGTAAATTCTTCTTTCCCAAAATCCTATCGAACACCTTCTGGTCCATTCTTAAAACCACCATTTCCACCCCTTATTCTTTTACCCTTGCCCCCAACTTTTTACCACAACCTCTTGTAGATGCCTTGTACCTCCAGTATTTTCCTCAGGGTCTCAGCTCAATGATTTGGGGGGTAAAAACCTTCATTTCTACCCTGGACAACACCCATTCCTCCATATCTCCCCTTTTCTTCTACCCTAAGGCACCCCGAGATGCCTCCCTAAGTCCCCTAGGCTTTGTTTAACTTCCCTGGATCCCCTGGGCACAGGTGGCTGCACAGAAAATGCCAAGAGCATGCCTTGGCATGCAAGGTTCGCGCTCTGGAGCTTGCTACAGTGCGCACCCGCACTGTAGCCGCTGCCCAACGGGCGCTCCTGACAGCCTCGGGCCTCCCCACCTTGTCCCCCTGTCCCCCTCGACGTCTGCAATGCTCCAGCCGGTCCGCCCCCTCCTCCCTCTCTCTCCGGTGACCCCCACGCACGTGCCTGGCGCCGTGCAGCTTGGCCAACCAGAGGGCTCGCACACGCGAGCACCCCCGCCTCTCTCGTCTCTCCCCATGGCGTAGACCAACCCCATGAACGCCCTGGACACGCTCATTTCCTTCCCCGCGGCCTGTGGCGAGCACCCCGTGCTCACCGGCGCACCGCATCCAGGGTGAGCCGGCGCCCGCCTATAAAGAGGGCCTCCCCGAGCCCCTGCCCCTCTCTCCTTGCTCTCTCCTCCCCTCCGCATCTAACCCATGCCCAGACCGCTCGCCCCCGTGGTCGGGAGCCCTCTCCCGAACCAAACCCTCGGCACCGTCGGGCACCTCCCCTCATCGGCGATTCCCTTCACCCCAGCGACCCCCTCGGCAACCCACCGATGCGCGGGAGCCCCCTGAGCGTGTCGGTGCCCTCCGCCTGGACTGCCGTGGCCGGTGACGCCGTTGGTGAGCTCCCTCGCTTCCCTGTCACGAGGAGAGGGATGACAGGTGGGGCCCACCTGTCATCCCCTCACCCCTCCTCTCTCACTGGCAAGTAGGGCCCGCGTGCAGGTTTGAAATCAAACCTGCCACGCGTGGCGCCTCGCCCTGGGCCGGTTCCCTCCTTGAGCCGGCTCGGCTGGGTGTTTCTGGCCCATGAGGGCACATGACCCTTTTTCTTTTTTCCTTTTCTGTTTAAACTTCCAAAAATTCCACAAATTTGTATATTCATCTAATTCCAATATTTTTTCCACCAGAAATCTTGAAATATTCCATAGAATTTGTTAGTGCCATTGGTAGAAATGTTTGAAAACATTTTATGTACTGTTTTAGTTTAAAACCCTTATTTAGCATTATAAGCTCATGTTTAAAATAGTTTTAAAAATCTTTTTGAGTTCAAAAACCTAGACTAATATTTTTAGTATAGCTTGTGGTATTTATTAGAGTAGGGTAGCATTTTTGATAGTAGTTTGTGTGCTCTGTTTTTGTGTGTTGCTTATTTTTTTATCGCTTTTATTCGCAACGATAGATTGCGCGGTTGACGAAGAAGTTGGACCCGAAGACTTCGAAGACCCCAGAGACTTTGTTGAGCCAGGCAAGCAGCCCTTTGACCATGTTAAGAAACTTTTCATGCATGACATATAGCACTTGTTGTTTCGATGAAATGATCATGATGAGGTGTTCCCCCTTCGGTGGAATGCCTCCGTTACTTTTACCGTTGAGACTTGCATCGTGCATGACCCTATGACCTTATGAGGGTTGTGCGGGTGGGTGTAGTTAGGATGCTAGTAGATGTTACGCAAGTGGGATGGGGGTTTTATGCATAGTGATGGAAAGGGAGAAAGATTTCAAAGATTTTTCGAAAACCCCGTCGGGTGCCACTAATGCCCGAGGGAGATGTTGATGAGATGGGTGACCACTTGAGAAAGAAGTGGTGTGCCGGGACAAGTGACTGTTGTGGTTTTCGAAAACGGATTGGTGTAAGTTGCGACCGTTATTCCAACCTTACATGTACGACCACGATACCCCTTATGTGACGGGGCTTTGTTGAGTACTATGGTTGGTGCTAGCAAGGAGCCCGCATTACTAGTGGCAAGAGTGAAGTGGTCACTCTTGAGATGGGGTCATCCCGGAAGTGGAAGGCCATGCGCTGTCTTTACAGGCACCGGGCACACCGTTGCATGCCCTCATGGATGATACGTGTGATGTATATCATGAGGGATGGCACCAACGAGTGGACTCTTTGTTTAGGTACACCATGGGGAAGGTATTGTTCGGGTGCTTACCTCGGGTATGTTATATACCACGAGTCGTGGATGACATGGAAGTTCCCCGAGTCTTGTAGGTAAAGTGTGCAACCTTTGCAGAGTGTAAAACTATTCGAATAGCCGTGTCCACGGTCAAGGACAGTTGCACGACCGCTCTTGTGCTACGTCCAAATGTTTTCACAAACTGGTGTGTGAGTGTGTTGAAGACAAAGATGGTACTTGAGCTAAGCCTGATGGCTTAGTATGACAATTAAACTAAGTCCGCTGACTTAGCATGATAAATGAGCAAGAGATATTCGACCCCCTGCTTATGATGATATCTGTAACTTGTTCATATGGATATTTGTCAAACTGTTGACGCATGCTTACTTAGTTACTTGATCATGTCATTGCATTAAAAAAATTGGCTTTCCGCAAATTACTTAGTGCTATATCATGCATCATTGTTACCTTGTTCCACAACTTGGGTTGCTTGCGAGTACATTCAAAGTACTCATTGGCTTGCCACTAGTTATTTAATTGGCCAGGCATGGAAGAACAGGAGTATGTTAAAGAGTTCGTTGGAGACGAACATGCGAACTAGGACGCTTCCTAGTCAGAATGTCTGTAGGTTAAAGCAGATGGCATGGGTTCAAGCTTTCGATCAAGTTTTTCGCTGCATGTTCTATTTAAGTGTTTGGCCCTTGTGGCCCTATCTATGTAAGACTAGACCTTCATGGTCTTTATTTGTGTAAGACGCTAAATGTGGATGTAAGAATCTTGTTATTCAGCTTCTATGTGTTCAGTGAGCATTGATCTCTGGGATCACTATACACATGCATTTGGTGATCACGACTTATGAGTCGGGATCCCCACAATAACCCTGGATGTAGTCTTCAGAACATCGTACAATTACCGCTCCAAAGATATTATGTTCCACATCGCCCCCTTTAAAAGCTGATATCATGCACTCCTGGGGCGGGACACCATCTCCAAATTCCAAGCGGTTTCGCACTACGGCTATATGAAGCTCAAAATGCCAGGCCCAAACGGGATTATTACCATCTCAAGCAACCTGGACAGAGCACTCAGAGTCAATAATAAAATGGCGTCACTCGCCCACGAATCCTTGTCCGAAGCCCGCATGGGCACGGAGTTCACCGAGTTGCGCGCTGAAGTCGATCGAGATGATGGCATCCTCAACAAACAGATGAAGTCTACTTCATTCAAGCCAGTAGATGAAATAGTTAAGTTCCAAATCCACCCCACTGACCCAACCAAAATGGCATCTGTTGGGGCAAACCTCGATCCCTAGACCAACAGGGCTCTATGCAATTTCCTTAGGGGGAATGGGATATATTTGCGTGTCACCCTCGATATGCCAGGGATACCCCTAGGCTGGCGGAACACAACCTAAACATATTAAAAGGCTACAAGCCAATTAAGCAACCACTTATACGTTTCTCTGAACCGAAGAGTTAAGCAATGGGCGAGGAACTAGCCAAATTACTAGAGGCCGTGTTCATCTGAGATATAAAGCACCCCAACTGGCTGGCCAACTTGGGCATGGTTCCAAAAAAGGATAAGTCCTGGCACTTATGCATAGATTTTAAAGACCTCAACAGAGCTTGCCCCAAGGACCCCTTCCCATTACCACAAATCGACCAAATTGTTGACGCAACAAGACGGCACGAGTCACTATGCTTCCTAGATGCCTATTCAATATATCATCAAATAAAGATAAAAGAATATGACTAGGCAACAACAACATTTATCACATTGTACGGGTCGTTCTGTTTTAACACAATGCCTTTCGGACTAAAAAACACCGATGCCACATACTAACGCATGATCCAAACATGTCTGGAGAAACACATCGGGAAGTCCGTCGGGGCCTACGTTGACGATGTGGTTGTCAACACTAAACACATCAGACAGTTGGTAAACAACCTCCGTGATATATTCGCCTACTTATGGGAGTATCAAATTAAGCTCAACCCGGAGAAATGCGTCTTCGGAGTCCCAACCGGCAAACTCCTCAGCTTTATCGTGTCCACCTGAGGAATCGAGGCCAACCCGACAAAAACATGAGCCTTGGACCGTTTGGAGGTGCAAACAGAGATCAAATACATACAAAAACTAGCAAGATGTGTGGCCGCATTAAGACGCTTCATATCAAGACTCGGGTAAAAGCCCTTCCCCTATACAGACTGTTAAAGCAAACAAAAATATTCGTATGGACCAAGGAGGTCGCGGCGGCCCTGAAAAACATCAAAACTCTCCTCGCCACTAATCGTATCATGGCGGCCCCGGGTTTTTGTTTGCCCATGATATTGTACATCTTGGCCACAAACCAGGTGGTTAGCATAGTCCTCGTGGTTGAACGGGACATGGAGGGTCACAAGTTCCAGGTCCAGAATCATGTTTATTATGTCTCCGAGGTGTTAACCCCTTGTTAAATGTGCTACCCTCACTATCAAAATATAGCCTATGCTGTTTTTATGGCATCACAAAAACTCTGGTACTACTTTCAAGAGTGCTAGGTGAATGTGGCATCTGATGCCCATTTAAGTGACATAACTAACAATAGGGATGCAATGGGGCATAGCGCCAAATGGGACATAGAGCTCCTACCTTTTGAAATCACCTATCGATGATGCCAAGCTATTAAATCTCAGGTGTTGGCTGACTTCATGGCCGAATGGATGGAAGACGAGCTCCCTCGAGAGTACAACACTTACTGCACCGGACCATGTACTTCGATGGTTCCACAATGCTTGCTGGCCTAGGGGTTGGCGTCGTCCTCACATCTCCTACGGGTGACAATATTCGGCATGTCTTACAAATTATGTACACAAATTCAAACAGTGCGGCCGAATACGAAGACCTTCTACACGGATTCCGAATCGCAGTCTCCATGGGTTTCAAATGCCTAGAGGTCTGAGGTGATTCGAGCCTCGCCACCTCGCAGGTCAACAGTGAATTCGATGCCAAGGACCCAAAGATGACAACATACCGGAATGTCGTCTTAAAAATCTTGGCCAGGTTCGAGGGATTGGAGTTTCACCACATACCTCGAGATAGTAACCAAGGAACAGATATACTCGCCTGAATGGGCACAAAACGGGCTAAAAGCCATTCAAAGTCTGGCAGGATGACACATGGACGTCGGAGTCAAGCAACGTCGGGCAACATGCCCCGCCCGAAGATGTCGAAGGACAAGGAGTAGTGAGCGGTCTGGCTATTCAGGAAACAACTTCCGCGCATGAAGTCATGGTAATTATTGCACCATGGACAGACCAATCCTTGCATATCTGCTCCATAAAGAGCTCCTAGATGACCAAACCAACACATGGTGGATTGTACGATAGTCTAAATCCTATAAGGTTCATGAAGGAGAGCTCTATAAGATGAGCACCACGGGCGTCCTCTAGGGATACATATCCGAGGAGGAAGGAAGAAAGTTGCTACAAGAGATACACTCTGACATGAGCGGACATCATGCCACTACTCGTCCTTGGTCAACAAGGCCTTCCGAGCTGGTTTCTACCGGCCAACCACGGGCACCAACACCTCGGTGCTAGTCCAGCATTGCCCGGGTTGTCATGTATTCGCCAAACAAAGCCACATGCCTCCCGCGGTGCTCCGCAGTATCCCCATCGCCTGGCCTTTTGCGGTCTGGGGGCTAGATATGGTCGGCCCACTAAAAGGCGGGTCATGAAGCAAAGCCAGTCTCCTCAGACGATGCTACCCACGTCATTGAATTGCTCTCGAGGAAAGTACACCGTTACGGTATACCACATAGTCTGATGTCATACAATGGGACAAACTTCATATATGATCCAAGTATGAAAAGTGTGTTAGCTTACGCCTCTCCCTCATTGAATACAACAAGTATCACACGTGTCATATTCAATTGCATATGGACAGTCTTTTTCTTGTGTTACAAAAGCTCACTAACTTTATTCTCACAGACTAGTTTTATTCTTGTTCTATGTAAAGTAAGCGCTGGCGTACGTAGAGTTGTATCAGTGGTTGATAAAACTTGAGAGAATATTAATTCTACCTTTAGCTCCTTGTTGGGTTCGATGCTCTTATTTATCAGAAAGGCTACAAACAATCCCCTATACTTGTGGGCTATCATGTAGGTACTTGATCCATATGAATTGGCTGGCCCATAAATGACTTTATTTAATTGTCTTGTGTTTAAATGACAGACTCGTTAATGTTCATTATTTGGACAAGTGAGCATTTATGAATGGAAATGTCGATGAAGGGGAAGAGCCCATTGTTTTTGACACAAGCCCAAGCTATGAGAATGTTGATGTAAAAGTGAGAAGCGTATTACATTGGATTTACCGAAGTGATGAGGTTAAACTTGTTGGTATGTACGATGTTGGAGTGAGAGTAAAGTCCCGATTGAAGAGTATGCCTATCACTTTGAAATTGCGTTGGAAGGTGTTCAAGGATAGAGTTGAGCAATTGCAATACAACTCACTTGAATTGTTTTCCACAAAGTTTGAAGTTCCTCGACTACAAATCGACTTGAACTGAAATGTCTCCTCCCCAATACATGATGGTAGGGCCGATTTAGGTCCCTTATTCTTCTATCCAACCACCAAGTAGCCAACAAAATGAACCGGAGATGAATGATATGCCATAGTAATTCAAGACCAAGAGATTGATCTTATGGATCATGTTGATGATGCTATTGCTCATGGTCATGCTAATGCTATTCATCATGATGATTCTTATGCGGAAGAAGAACAGATTCATTACAACCCCATTGGTAACTTGGATGTCATTGTGTTATAGCAAGACATGGATCGTAGTGTGCCTATACTCGTATATGTGGGTATGGCTTGGATTACGAGGGACCGGAGGAAGAATTGGAAAAGGATGGATTCACGCCACAAGAAAATAAAATCTTCCAGTGTGGGATCACTGGAAGAGTATGTATAGAGGGGGGTGAATAGACTACTAGCACAAACTAAAATCTACACAAGGTCTAAAGTTAAGTGTTGGCAGATTTTATCAATTATAGCAAGTCTAGCACACCCTACACATGCAAGTCATCAAGTATAGCAGCGGAAAGTAAAGACATTGCACATGGAAGTAAGGAGTTGAGATAGGGAGACCAAACGCATGAGGGACACGAAGATTTTTCCCGTGGTTCCGATAGGTCGTGCTATTGTACACCCACGTTTATGGAGACTTCAACCCACAGAGGATAACGACGGTGAGAGTCCACAGATGGCTCTACCCACGGAGGATTCCACGAAGAAGCAACCTTGTCTATACCATGATGGCCTACGTCCACGGAGGACTAGCCTAACTTGGGGTAGGTCTTCACGAAGTAGGCGATCTCCTTGCCCATATAAACTTACTGGTTCACTCCACAACACGAAGTAGGAGCCTCCTAAGAGGCACCTAACCAATCTAGGAGGCACCACCCTCCAAAAGGTAATAGGATCGATAGTGTCGATGAACTCCTTGCTCTTGTGCTTCAAAATGATAGACTCCTGAACACTCAATCACTCTCTCATAGATTTGGCTTTGGTGGAAGAGATTTATTAGGTGGAAAGCAACTTGGGGGGGCTAGAGATCAAGATTCATATGGTAGGAATGGAATGGCATGATCTCAACACATGAGTAGGTGGCTCTCTCTCAGAAAATATGAGGGGACAAGTGGGGATCTGTTTTGAGTGCTTCTCTTATGAGTGAGTGGTGGTGGAGGGGTACATATGGGCATCTCCAAAAATCCAACTGTTTCACCTGAAGTGACCAACTCGGTGACATCGATGTGTGAATCTCGGTAGTATTGAGTTGCTCCAAAGGTAGCATTCTGAATCTCGGTGAGAACGATATAAAATCTTGGCGATACCGATCTGGTGTCCAATGGTCAGAATCCAAATCTTGGTGACGCCGATCCAAAAACTCAGAGCTTCTGATTTTGTGAATCGAGGTAACAGAAAGTTGGCAAGCTGAACTCGGTGGCACCAAAGTGGAATCGGTTGCACTGATGTGCTAGGGTTTGGCAGGGATCTATCTAAGTCTGGGAATCGGTGGGACCGAGTGGAATTTGTTGGCATCACCGATTTTCATGAATAGCTTGGACAGAATTTTGTGGAAGAGTTTGTGGGTGTTTTTGGTGACTATCACTTGTGCACATGTAGCATCTTGTTCACCAACAGTATGTTACCCCCTTTTAATAGTATTGGCTTTTCCTATGGACTCAAAGTGATTTATCACAAAGTAAAATGTAGAGTCGTCTTGCTTGAAGCTTTGCCAAAGCTATTCCTTCTCTTTTTTCTTCTTGGGGATACTCTTCACACTCCTTAGCCAACCTTCTTTGTGGACTTTATCTGAAATACACTAGATAAAAGTATTAGTCCAAGAGACAATGTATGTTGTCATGAGTTATCAAAACCACCAAGGGAGAATATTGTGCTTTCAATCTCCCCCTTTTTGGTAATTGATGACAACATACAATCAAAGCTTCAATTTAAGATGTGCAAAAATATGTGAAGACTTTGAAGGATACATGACTAGTACAAGCTCCCCCTAGATGTGTGCAATCCATTTTAAGGATAGTTGCTTTTGAATGCATGAACACACACATGGTAGGAAGGACATGAGAAGTCATGTATATCTTGGCAATATACATCAAATATATGTGAATGAAAAGATTTAATGTTCAAGACTCACTCTTGCAAACAATATGTACAAGAAGCAAGAGGTCATCTTGAATAAGAATATGATGCATATACTTACCTTGAGGTCCTTGAGCATTTAACAGTAGGAACACACTTGAGAAAACGATTAGGGAACACAGGTGTATTTGATAGTGCAAATGCAAATGGAACCAAGAGTACCAAGAGATGGAAGACATATAATAAATGATTTCTTGCGAATGATATGTCTCCAAATAAGTTAGAGTTTTCTCCCCTAGATACCAATAGTGAAAGTTTTCCTGTCTCCCTGAATCATAATATGTAGATATTGAGAGTAGGTAGGGCTAAGAAAAGTCTAAAGCATGTGAGAAAAGTCTAAAGTGTGTGTCGGTCGGTGGCGGAGTATCTCGCTCGCGAGTAGTAGCGCATCATGCACGTCGAGGTCTCCCACGTAGGTTTGACATGTTGCTGATGTCGGGGTGCGGCCCGCTCGCCGTGCGCCTGAGCCACGCGAGGGGAGGTAACGGTGGAGGTGACGCTAGCGACCTGGTACTGGCCGCCTGGTACCACGACGCCAGGGCGAGGGCCTCCGACCACCGCGCTAGGGTTGACAGAGGCCGGCCCGCCGCGGTCCGGAGAAGCTTGTTGGGCATCGGCCATCTGAGCTGCAAAGCTTGGGAAGGACGAAGCTTGGAGCCTCCATTGTCTCTCCGTACTTCAGGGGCCTTAGTAGCCGTGTGTAGTAGCCGTAGTCCCTGCAATCTTAGGTTAGCATGTGCAGTCCTTATTTCATCCTCGGGGTCGTTATTAGGCCAGGAGGCTCCTGATGGGCTCGATAGTGTACTTAGCATAGTATAACACGGGCGACCCTACGCGTCGCGAGGCGAGACGGTCTGTTCCGTCAAGCTGTGACTCCGTCCAGGATACTTTCCTCTTGTCTGCTGGACGGTCCGGAGGCCCTTTCGGCACTCTGCGTCTGTAGGTCCTAGTCCCACACATTTTCCCCACCACCGTTAGGTACGACCAGAGAGGATGCACTTCATGAGGCAAGGCCCCAGTACTTCTGATGCCGATCGGAAACCATGGACGACAC
The DNA here is from genome assembly GCA_022496015.1 of Hordeum marinum. NCBI lineage: Eukaryota > Viridiplantae > Streptophyta > Magnoliopsida > Poales > Poaceae > Hordeum > Hordeum marinum. The sequence goes on from CM039678.1 coordinate 154,799,196, forward strand.
CAGGAAGTCGAGTGGCATTATGACTGGTAAGGCTCCTGAGGCGTGCTTCTCAGGAGCCCCCTTTTTCGACACTCAAACCGCTCTACGTCGTCAGGTCCTAGTCCTGTGCATTTCCCCACCACCATTAGGTACGACCGGAAACCAAGGACGCAATTCACGAGGCGAGGCCCCGACACCCTGATGCCGACCGGAAACCAAGGACGACATCAATGGCGAGTGGCCTTATGACCGGTAAGGCTCCTGAGGCGTGCTGCTCAGGAGCCCCCTTTGACGCTCGAGTGATCCCCCATTCTATCCTTCCGTGTGTCGCCTCAAGAGGCCCTAGGCCCCCCCGAGACCCCATGTTGTGATGTCATGTTGCGGTCGGAGCCCTCAAGCGGGGGTCGATGGCTAAAAATTGAGTGCCCATGAGGCGGCAAGTCCTTGCTATCTATCTCGGTGGCGCCTCGGGACAATGTGGAGCGTTCGGCACCTTGCGAAACACCATTCAGAAAGAGAGACTTCAAACAAGGAAACGCAGCGATAAAAGTCCCCCCCTTTTTTTAAATATAAACTTTCGAAATTCTCAGGCTTCGTTCCAAAAAATGACAACTTGAACATCAAAAAAGAAGCAAGCAAATGTCGCGTTCGGCTCCTTGGCTATCCTTCATCTTCCCCTAGCGCTGAACATAGGGCATCCATGTTGCATGGGCATAGCCATTGACGGGCAGTGTTGTCTTCTCCGCAAGCTTCGGGCTGTGGCTGCCACATTCTATGGGAGGAACCCCTTCGCGTCCTCGGGGGGCTCCCGGTGTATACAACCCGCTCATTGTTACATGAGAGTGTCACGGCCCTGGGCAAGCCCCTAGGTGCATGGCTTTGTGGCTCATAGCCCCGCCGAAGATCACCCCATGCGTTTTTGCCCGGTTGCATACCCTCATGACCCTAACCCTAGTGCATCGCTCCCCGCGTGACCCCAGGGTTGCGCTCTCGAGGCCCACACATTAGCGTGATGCATCGGCGCGGCCATAAGGGTGTTTTGTCGATGAAGATTGCCTCATGAGGCATCCATGCGCCCTCCGGACAAGGTCCCAAGGAACTCATGAGACCCGGCCTTCTGAGGCCGTATCGGTGCCATAGTTGTCGCAGGTGGCCCGCGCTACTTGCGCCTTGTCGCTCCCATAGGTCATCACTCCTGGGGCCTGAGGGCTTGGTCAGTCGTCACTTTCCCACGAGGGCACCGGCTGGGGCCGCGCCCCGTGGCCTGGCGGCGACTTCTGCTCGTGCCGCCCGGGCCCGATGCTCCGCTGATGGGAGCCCCAGGCCCGGCTCGAGGAGAACGCCCAGGGTGCTTCTTACTCTTGGAGGGTGCTGGCGCCTGTGATGGGTGCTTGAACCTCCCTCCCGCCAGGTGGGCCAGGTGGTATGACGTAGCATGGTACGTAGGGCTCCACGTAGGTGCTCGGTCTGCCCCTTAAGTCGTCCATCGGTGCGCCGGGGGCGGTCCCTCCCGGTGGCAGGGGAAGATCTCCCCGCGCGCGTCGCTCGCAGGCCCTCCTGCACCGGGCCTCAGAGCGGAGTTACTTACCTTTGCCACCGCTGTTGGGTGGGCCTCATATCTCCTGGTGTAGATTCCCCCTTGGTACCCTGATGCGCCTCCGTCGTCGTTGCTTTCTCGTCCAGACGCCTGCGCCGCCCGCTAACTACGCCGGATGGCGTGCTCCCGTCTGGCCAACCCGGGCTGCTGAAGGCCCGCCAGGTTGCGTGGATGCATGTCGGTGTGCGCACCAAGCGCCCCGTCGTTTCCTATGTGTGCTTGGTGGTGGTCGCCGGGCTGTGTGCCAAACTCGATCATCGGGATTCGGAGGAGAAGGAGCACAGCCTATGGCGCGCCCCGGTCGGCCCCGTCCGGCGTGGACGGGCCCTTCCACCGACATGCACGGGGGCAGGCTCGGCATGCGAGCCCCCGGTGCCTGACGCCTGCGGTCTTGAAGAAGAGTAAGAAAGGGTGGCGCCCTGGGTGACGGCGACTAGCACCGCGATGTGATCCGCCCATGCGTCAAAGCCCCCATGCGTTGGTCGGTGGCGGAGTATCTCTCTCGCCAGTAGTAGCACATCATGCGCGTCGAGGTCTCCCACGTAGGTTTGACCTGTTGCTCATGCCGGGGGCATTGCCCTCTCGCCGTGAGCCTGAGTCGGGCGAGGGGCGGTAATGGTGGAGGCGAAGCTAGCGACCTGGTACTGGTCACCTGGTACCATGACGCTGGGGCGAGGGCCTCCGACCGCTGCGGTGGGGTTGATAGAGGCCGGCCCGCCACGGGCCAGAGAAGCTTGTTGGGCGCTGGCCATCTAAGCAACAAAGATTGGGAAGGACGAAGCTTGGAGAAGACCTTGACACGCCCCCTACCTGGCACGCCAAATGTCAGATTGCGGGCTCCGCAAAACCCTTAAGATTCAAACACAGGGGCGTGTGCGAAGATCCCCTGCAGCCTCGCCCGTCCTAGCTCGCTACTCGATGAACACAACAAGGAACTCGCATGATGACGAGGAAGAAGATGAACACGACAGTTTACCCAAGTTCGGGCCGCTGCAAAGCATAATACCCTACTCCTGCTTTGATGGATTGCCTCTCGAGGAGGTGGGATGGATGAACAAGTACAGTGTTTTGGGGCCTCCTGAGGGCTCAGAGGTGTCCTAGGACCCCTCTGGTTTGGCTAGTGTTGGAGTTGGTGGATCCGGTCCCCCCCCCCACCGTGGGGCAGCCTACCCTCTATATACAGCGGTGGCCCGGATCCTCTTCCCTTTTTGCAATGGCAGGAAGGGATCCCACAACGGCCAATTTTAAAGGGGGACACGGGCTCGTGCTCGCCCTGTCCAAAGGAGGTCTTCGCCTGCAAAGTAGCTATCGATGCTGCAGGGACAGGCTGAGTGATGACATCCACCCTGCAAGACGGGTGGTTTTGGTCTTCTTGCACTGGAATGGAAACCTTTGGGGGGCGCTTTGGGAACCTGCATACGTCCTTGCTCCCTTTGCACGAAAGGGGAAGCTACACCTCCTGACGCACTGGTGCTCGCCTGTCCTTCCCTGCGTCATCCTTGACTCCTGAGGCTGGGCCTTGCATAGAGATCTCCGCCGCTCCGGAGGGGTCCTGAGGAGGCCCATCCTTTGCGGGTCTTGTTGTCATTCTTCCTCGTGAAGCCAGGGCCCTCGCGAGGGCCTTGTCTTGAGTGGGGCCTTGCCCGGTCCCATTTTGTCAACGAAGCAGGCCACCTCCTAGGCCGTAGGCAAACAGGTCTAGGTACCCCCGTTCCCAGAATACCGACAAAGCTATATCAAGGATATGAGTACATACCTTTGAGTGATGTTGATGACGTGGCTTGTAGGTGAACTTGATGAGGATGCTCGAGGTTGATGAAGTTCATCTTGAGTTGGGAGCTATCCTTTTCGTTTTCGTTCACTTTTCACCTACATAGGTTAGTTACGCAAGGAAGAACATGATATATCCATATGACTTGATACCAATTGAGTGCAATTGTGACCACATCAAATATATGTCAAGGATATGTTTTGTTGTCTTGTTCCTTTCATCACCAAAGAGAAGTTGTGGATACTTGGTCATGAAAAGTTGCTTAAGATATGAGTGGATGGTAATATTTTGGAGTGTTGTTCTTCCAAGTACCTACAAAAGGGTTAGATGCAAGACAAGGGAGCATAGAATTGCAAGATACTAGATATTCATGGTAATAATAGCATGCAATGGTTAAGTAAGCTCAAGCCCTTGCATGCATCTGAGTGAGATTACCTCAAGTTTGAAGCATCTATTTTGTTCAACTCACTCCTCAAGTGACAAAACACTTTTCCATCAAGTGGCTTAGTAACGATATCGACCAATTGCTTGTTGGTATGAACATGATTAAGATTAATGTCTCCTTTGGCAACATGATCACGAAAGAAATGATGTCGAACTTGAATATGCTTAGTTCAAGAATGATGCACGAGATTATGACCAATCTTAATAGCACTTTCATTGTCACAAAGTAATGGAACATTTTTCACATGGATTCCATAATCCTTAAGCGTTCGTGTCATCCATAGAAATTGCGCACCACACGATCCGGCGGCAATGTACTCAGCCTCGGCGGTAGAAATAGATACCGAATTTTGTTTCTTGGAGGACCAAGACACAAGAGATATACCAAGAAATTGACATGTACCCGAGGTGGATTTTATATCAACCTTGTCACTGGCATAGTCCGAGCCGGAGTAGCCAACAAGATTAAAAGAAGATCCCTTGGGATACAAAATGCAAAGTTCGGTGTATGTATCAAGTATCTCACAATATATTTCATGGTCTTAAGATGACATTCTTTAGGCGCAGCTTGATATCGAGCACACATACACACACTAAGCATAATATCGGGATGGGAGGCACATAGATATAGCAATAAACCAATCATTGATCGATAAACTTTTTGATCAACCCGTTCGTCCTCCTTAGTGAGATCAACAGGCCCACTAGTGGGCATGGGAGTTTCATACCTTTGCACTCTTGCATGTTGAACTTCTTGATCAAGTCCTTGGAGTACTTGGTTTGAGAGATGAATGTACCTTCTCTCGTTTGCTTGATTTGTAGACCAAGGAAGATTTTCATCTCACACATCATAGACATCTCATACTTCTCTAACATCAACCTTCCAAATTTTTCACTAAATTGTGGATAGTAGATCCAAATATAATATCATCCACATAAATTTGGCACACAAATAATCCATCATTAACTCTCTTCGTGAATAAGGTTGCGTCAATTTTACAAATTTCAAAACCTTTTTCAATAAGAAACTTCGTTAGGCATTTTTACCAAGCACGAGGAGCTTGCTTAAGACCATATAAAGCTTTGCGAAGTTTGTAGACATGGTCATGTTTCTTAGGATTTACCAATCCGGGAGGTTGTTTAACATAGACTTCTTCCTCTATTTCTCCATTTAAAAAGGCACTTTTAATATCGATATGGTAAAGAGTGATGTCATGGTGATTGGCATAAGAAAGAGGAATTCAGATAGCTTCGAGTCTAGCAACGGGGGCATACGTCTCATTGTAGTCCATACCTTCGACTTGCCAATATCCTTGGGCTACGAGACGCGCCTTGTTGCGTACAACTTGACCGTCTTCATCTTCCTTGTTATGAAGCACCCATTTTGTGCCGATGATGTTTTGCTCATCCTTGGGCTTCTCCACGAGGGTCCACACTTCGTTCCTCTTGAAGTTGTGAAGCTCTTCATGCATGGCGTTCAGCTAATCTGTGTCTTGAAGAGCTTGTTCCTTCAAGGGTTCAATGCTAGAGATGAAAGAATAATGCTCACAAAAATTAGTTAAGCGAGTGATCCTCCCTATTTGTATGTCACCGAAGATTTGGTTTAGGGGACAGTTCTCGGTCACTTGTGCTCGAACTAGGGGTAGCTTTGGTTTGTTGGATGGTGGAGCTTCTACTTATTCATCATCTCCTTCATCCTCATTGTTGTCAAAGTGGTCATCCCCTTGAGGTGGTGGTGAAGGAAGTTGTGGTGGATCTTTAGGATGTACTTCCTCCTCCTCTTCATCTTGGCATGTACCACTTGTGGATGCTTCCATGTCGTTTGGTCGATAGCCTTGATGTGAAGTAGGAGCTTCCACTTGGGTTGATGAAATACTTTCCTTCTCCTCTTTGGGATGAATCTCTCCGATGGGCAAATCTTGGATAGCTTTCGAAGGATCTTTATCGCCTACATCATTTGGCAGTTGTTCGACTTGCGAACCATTAGATTCATCAAACTTCACATCTACCGTCTCTTCAAATTTTCGAGTGAAGTTGTTGTAGACACGGTAGGTGTGAGAGTTCGATCCGTAACCAAGTAGGAAACCTTCATGAGATTTGGGAGCAAATTTAGCACGACGATGCTTATCAAGAATGTAGCACTTAGAGCCGAATACCCGAATGTATCCAACTTGGTGTTTGCTACTGATGAGTAGCTCGTATGTCGTTTTACCAAGAAGCTTATGCAAGTAGAGTCGGTTTGTGGCATGACATGTTGTTTCCACGACTTCTGTCGAAAAGTGTCTTGGCGTCTTGTATTCGTCAAGCATCATACTTACCATCTCAATGTGGGTTTGGTTCTTCCTCTTAACAACTCCATTTTGTTAAGGCGTGTACATAGCCGAGAACTCATGTGAAATACTTTCTTCGTCAAGAAAGGTATCCACATGGGTGTTCTTGAACTCCGATTTGTTATCGCTTTGAACCTTCTTGATCTTCACTTCAAATTGATTTTGTGCTTTGCGTGCAAAGTTCTTGAAGATCTTTTGTACCTGTGACTTATCATCAAGAAAGAATACCCACATAAATCTGGAAAAATCATCAACTATAACTAGACCATAAGAGTTTCCACCATGACTCTTGAAAGCATTGGGACCAAAAATGTGATCCGCCCATGCGTCCAAGCCCCCGTGCGTCGGTCAGTGGCGAAGTATCTCGCTTGCCAGTAGTATCGCATCATGCGCATCGAGGTCTCGCACGTAGGTTTGACAAGTTTTTGATGCCGGGGGGTGTTGCTCGCTTGCCGTGCGCCTGAGCCGCGCGAGGGGCGGTAATGGTGGAGGAAATCCTAGCGGCCTAGTACCACGACGCCGGGGCAAGGGCCTCCGACCGCCGCGGTGGGGTTGACAGAGGCTCGCCTGCCGCAGTCCGAAGAAGCTTGTTGGGCGTCGGCAATCTGAGCAGATAAGCTTGGGAAGGACGAAGCTTGGAGAAGACCTTAACACGCCCCCTACCTGGCACGCCAAATGTCAGATTTAGGGCTCTAGAAAACCCTTAAGATTCAAACACAGGGGCGTGTGCAAAGTCCCCTGCAGCATCGCCTGACCTAGCTCGCTACTCGATGAACACAACAAGGAACTCACATGATGACGAGGAAGAAGATGAACACAACAGTTTACCCAAGTTCGGGCCACTGCGAAGTGTAATACCCTACTCCTGCTTTGGTGGATTGCTTCTCGAGGAGGTGGGATGGATGAACAAGTACAATGTTTTGAGGCCTCCTGAGGGCTCTCAGAGGTGTCCTAGGCTCCCTGTGGTTTGGCGAGTGTTGGGGTTGGTGGATCCGGTCCGGGCCCCCCACCGTGGGGCGGCCTACCCTCTATATAGTGTGGTGACCCGGGTCCTCTTCCCTTACCGCAATGGCGAGAAGGGATCCCGCAACGGCCAATTTTGAAGGGGAACAGGGGCTCGTGCTCACCCTGTCCAAAGGCGGTCTTCTCCTGCAAAGTAGCTCTCGCCGCCGCGGGGATAGGCTCAGCAATGACATCCGTCCTGCGTGACGGGTGGTTGTGGTCTTCTTGCACCAGAATGGAAACCTTTTGGGGGCGCCTTGGGAACCCGCGTACGTCCTTGCTCCCTTTGTACCAAAGGGGAAACTGCACCGCCTGGTGCACTGGTGTTCGCCTATCCTTCCTTACGTCATCCTTGACTCCTGAGGCTGGGCCTTGCATAGAGATCTCCGCCACTCCGGAGGGGTCCTGAGGAGGCCCATCCTTTGCGGGTCTTGTTACTGTTCTTCCTCGCAAGACCAGGGACCTCGCGAGGGCCTTGTCTTGAGTCGGGCCTCGCCCGGTCCTATTTGGTCGACCAAGCGGGCCATGTTCTGTGCCGTAGGCAAACAGGTCTGGGTACCCCCGTTCCTAGAACGCTGACAAAGCTATATCAAGTTTATGAGTACATACCTTTGAGTGATGTTGATGACGTGGTTTGCAGGTGAACTTGATGAGGATGCTCGAGGTTGATTAAGTTCATCTTGAGTTGGGAGCTATCCTTTTCGTTTTCGTTCACTTTTCACCTACACAGGTTAGTTACGCAAGGAAGAACATGATATATCCATATGACTTGATACCAATTGAGTTCAGTTGTGATCACATCAAATACATGTCAAGGATATGCTTTCTTGTCTTGTTCCTTTCATCATCAAAGAGAAGTTGTGGATGATTGGTCATGACAAGTTGTTTAAGATATGAGTGGATGGTAATCTTGTGGAGTGTTGTTCTTCCAAGTACCTACAAAAGGGTTAGTTGCAAGACAAGGGAGCATATAATTGCAAGATACTACATATTCATGGTAATAATAGCATGCAATGGTTAAGTAAGCTCATACCCTTGCATGCATCTGAGTGAGCTTAGCTCAAGTTTGAAGCACCAATGATGTTCAACTCACTCCTCAAGTGAAAAAACACTTTTCCATCAAGTGGCTTAGTAACTATATCGGCCAATTGCTTGTTGGTATGAACATGATTAAGATTAATGTCTCCTTTGGCAACATGATCACGAATGAAATGATGTCGAACTTGAATATGCTTAGTTCGAGAATGATGCACGAGATTATAACCAATTTTAATAGCAATTTCATTGTCACAAAGTAATCTAACATTTTTCACATGGATTCCATAATCCTTAAGCGTTTGTGTCATCCATAGCAATTGCACACAACACGATCCGGCGGCAATGTACCCAGCCTCGGCGATAGAAATAGATACCAAATTTTGTTTCTTGGAGGACCACGACACAAGAGATCTACCAAGAAATTGACATGTACCCGAGGTGGATTTTATATCAACCTTGTCACCGGCATAGTCTGAGTCGGAGTAGCCAACAAGATTAAAAGAAGATCCCTTGGGATACCAAATGCAAAGTTTGGTGTATGTATCAAGTATCTCACAATATGTTTCACGGCCTTAATATGACATTCTTTAGGCGTGGCTCGATATCGAGCACACATACACACACTAAGCATAATATCCGGACGGGGGGCACATAGATATAGCAATGAACCAATCATTGATCGGTAAACTTTTTGATCAACCCGTTCGTCCTCCTTAGTGAGATCAACATGCCAACTAGTGGGCATGGGAGTTTTCATACCTTTGCACTCTTGCATGTTGAACTTCTTGATCAAGTCCTTGGAGTACTTGGTTTGAGAGATGAATGTGCGTTCTCTTGTTTGCTTGAATTGTAGACCAAGGAAGATTTTCAGCTCACACATCATAGACATCTCATACTTCTCTAACATCAACCTTCCAAATTTCTCACTAAATTGTGGGTTAGTAGATCCAAAGATAATATCATCCACATAAATTTGGCACACGAATAATTCACCATTAACTCTCTTCGTGAATAAGGTTGCGTCAATTTTACCAATTTCAAAACCTTTTTCAATAAGAAACTTCGTTAGGCATTGTTACCAAGCACGAGGAGCTTGCTTAAGACCATATAAAGCTTTGCAAAGTCTGTAGACATGGTCGAGTTTCTTAGGATTTACAAATCTGGGAGGTTGTTTAACACAAACTTCCTCCTCTATTTCTCCATTTAAAAAGGCACTTTTAATATCGATTTGGTAAAGAGTGATTTCATGGTGATTGGCATAAGAAAGAAGAATTCAGATAGCTTCGAGTCTAGCAATGGGGGCATACATCTCACCATAGTCCAAACCTTTGACTTGCGTGTATCCTTGGGCTACGAGATGCGCCTTGTTGCGTACAACTTGACCGTCTTGATCTTCCTTGTTATGAAGCACCCATTTTGTGCCGATGATGTTTTGCTCGTCCTTGGGCTTCTCCACGAGTGTCCACACTTTCTTGTTCCTTCAAGGGTTCAATGCTAGGGATGAAATTATAATGCTCACAAAAATTAGCTAAGCAAGTTTTAGAGCGAGTGATCCTCCCTGTTTGTATGTCACCGAAGATTTGGTTTAGGGGATGGTTCTTGGTCACTTGTGCTCGGACTCGAGGTAGCTTTGGTTTGTTGGATGGTGGAGCTTCTTCTTCATCATCATCTCCTTCATCCTCATTGTTGTCAAAGTGGTCATCTCCTTGAGGTGGTGGTGAAGGAAGTTGTGGTGGATCTTCATGATGTACTTCCTCCTCCTCTTCATCTTGACGTGTACCACTTGTGGATGCTTCCATGTTGTTTTGTCGATAGCCTTGATGTGAAGTAGGAGCTTCCACTTGGGTTGCTCGGACTCGAGATGTCGTTTTACCAAGAAGCTTATGCAAGTAGAGTCGGGTTTTGGGATGACATGTTGTTTCCATGACTTTTGCTGAAAAGTGTCTTGGTGTCTTGTATTCATCAAGTGTCGTTCTTGCCATCTCAATGAGGGTTTGGTTCTTCCTCTTAACAACTCCATTTTGTTGAGGCGTGTACATAGCCAAGAACTCATGTGAAATACCTTCTTCGTCAAGAAAGGTATCCACATGGGTGTTCTTGAACTCCGATTCGTTATCGCTTTGAACCTTCTTGATCTTCACTTCAAATTGATTTTGTGCTTTGCGTGCAAAGTTCTTGAAGATCTTTTGTACCTATGACTTATCATCAAGAAAGAATACCCACGTAAATCTGGAAATATCATCAACTATAACTAGACCATAAGAGTTTCCACCAAGACTCTTGTAAGCATTAGGACAAAAAATGTGATCCGCCCATGCGTCCAAGCCCCCGTGCGTTGGTCGGTAGCGGAGTATCATGCTTGCCAGTAGTAGCGCATCATGCACGTCGAGGTCTCCCACGTAGGTTTGACATGTTACTGATGTCGGGGGCGCTGCCCGCTTGCCGTGCACCTAAGCCGCGCGAGGGGCGGTAACGGTGGAGGCGATGCTAGCGACCTGGTACTGGCCGCCTGGTACCACGACGCAGGGGCGAGGGCCTCCGACCGCTACGCTGGGGTTGACAGAGGCCGGCCCGCTACGGTCCGGAGAAGCTTGTTGGGCGTCGTCCATTTGAGCAGCAAATCTTGGGAAGGACGAAGCTTGGAGAAGACCTTGGCACGCCCCCTACCTAGCGTGCCAAATGTCAGATTTAGGGCTCCACAAAACCCTTAAGATTCAAACACACGGGCGTGTGTGAAGATCCCCTGTAGCCTTGCCCGACCTAGCTCGCTACTCCATGAACACAACAAGGAACTCGCACGATGACGAGGAAGAAAATGAACACGATAGTTTACCCAGGTTCGGGCCGCTGCAAAGCGTAATACCCTACTCCTACTTTGGTGGATTGCATCTCGAGGATGTGGGATGGATGAACAAGTATAGTGTTTCGGGGCCTCCTGAGGGCTCTCAGAGGTGTCCTAGGCTCCCTGTGGTTTGGCGAGTGTTGGAGTTGGTGGATCCGGTCCGGCCCCCCCACCATGGGGCGGCCTACCCTCTATATATAGCAGTAGCCCGGGTCCTCTTTGCTTATCGTAATGGCGGGAAGGGATCCCACAACGGCCAAGTTTGAAGGGGGACACGGGCTCGTGCTCGCCCTGTCCAAAGGCGGTCTTCGCCTGTAAAGTAGCTTTCGGTGCTGCAGGGACAAGCTCCGTGATGACACCTGCCCTACGGGACGGGTGGTTGTGGTCTTCTTGCACCAGAATGGAAACCTTTGGGGGCCCTTTGGGAACCCGCGTGCGTCCTTGCTCCCTTTGCAATGAAGGGGAAACTGCGCCGCCTGGCGCACTGGTGCTCGCGTGTCCTTCCTTGCGTCATCCTTGACTCCTGAGGCCGGGCCTTGCATAGAGATCTCCGCCGCTCCCGAGGGGTCCTGAGGAGGCCCATCCTTCGCGGGTCTTGTCGTTGTTCTTCCTTGCGAGTCCAAGGCCCTCACGAGGGCCTTGTCTTGGGTGGGGCCTCGCCCGGTCCCATTTGGTCGACCAAGCGGGCCATGTCCTGGGCCGCAAGCAGGCAGGTTTGGGTACCCCCATTCCCAGAACACCGACAGTAGCCCCCGGGCCCAACGCGTGCCTGAGCTAGCTAACGGGCGAAGCCTGGAGGACGGTTCGAAGTGCCGCGGGCCCCCAGACGCCTGCGGGCCAGGCTTGACACATGTTAGACACCTCAGCGGCGACGTCTCCCCTCCCCGAGGTCGTCCGGAACTGCACCCAGTGTGATTGACGTGACGCCTGGGCGCAGCACAGGCCATCGTTGCCTCGCATCAAGCGTTGTCGCTGCTGCAGGCCACGTGGACGTGACTCTTCGGACGGCAGGGGAAGCGACGTTGATGGAACCGCATTGACCGAACCGCCTTACGCTACCCGAGGGGCGCATGACGCATGCCCTCCCACGATACCTCGTGTTGCGGTTACGCCTATAAATCTGCCCTGTCTTTGGCCAGGGAAGGGAATTGCATTCTTGAGGCTTCCCCTTGTCTCCTTCCCTCTGCCAGCACAAAAACCTCTTTCCTTCTTGTCCCCCTGTCCTTCATGGCATCCGGAGGGAGCGGTGCAGGTGCAGGTAAGCGACCAGTTCCTCCGGCTCCTTCGCCTTCCTTTGAAGGTGGCAGCGGGGTGCCCTCAGGGTCAACGCGAGTTCGCCAGCGGTGGGCCCTGGCCTTCCCTCTTCTCTCACTCTTCTGTCCATTATCTGATGCTTGATGTCCTCCCCCTCCTTCTAGGACTCCTGTGGCCAAGAAGCGCAAACTTGGCGAGCTTCAGCAGGAGGTAGAGACGCTGCAGTCCCGCTGCCCATCGCCGAGGCCGCCTTCGACACCGCCCTTAGGGGCAAGGCCGAGGCCTAGGCAGAACTAGCGTCCCTCCAAACCCAGGTCCAAGAGGCGGCTGACGCCATGCAGACTGCCAAGGACGAGGCGGCACATGCCAGGCTGCTCGAGTCCCTCCATGCCAAGCAGTTCCAGGACATCAGCAGAGTCTACCGCGTGGCCGGAGCGGTGAGCTGGTTCGTCGAGGACGCCCCCGCGTTGCCGCACGTGCGTGGCGACGGGGGTTACCTTGAGTTCTTCCGGAAGGTGGTGGAGGCGCTGGAGACCGTCGTTCCTCGCGTCGATGCGGACAGTGCGTCCGACGCACGCGACCTTCTGGACCTTGCCTTGACGCTCGTCTACTCCAACCTGCGCCACCTCGCCCCGAAGCTCGACCTTGGGCGCGTCGGGGAGCCGGTACCTGTCGGGCTCCAGTGCCCCCTCAGGGACGAGGTGCGCCCGCACATGGAGGCCATGGTGGAGTGATTCGTCCAAGTGCCTGTCGCTAGCAAGAGGGACGATTCCGGCACCGGGCCGGCCGGCGGCACGGTGGGCAACGACTCCTCCTCCTAGGCATCCCCTATTTCCCCTTACCGGTACCTGTAATGCTCGAACAAGAACCCTGCCTTGTGGGGCATTAATCTTTTTCTTGTTAACTTTGCCGTTTTGCTTTTATTTATTATTTGTTGGTTGTAGTGTTGGTCGGTTCCACCACAGTTGTGGCCCTTTGTCAGCCCCCAGTAGGGCCCCCATGAGGCTTTCCCCCTCTAGGGGCAACTCGCCCCCGTTCTTCTGTTGGGCCCTGGCCCTTGCGGCTCGTCGCGATCAGGCCCCTCCTCATGTGTCGCCCCCATTGTCGCTTCGTCCTTCAGGGGCCTTAGCACCCGCGCGTAGTAGCCATAGTCCCTGCATTCTTAGGTTAGTGTGCGTAGTCCTTATTTCATCCTCGGGGTCGTTATTAGGCCAGGAGGCTCCTGATGAGCTCAATAGTGTACTTAGCTTTGTATGACGCGGGCGGCACTGTGCATCGCGAGGCGAGACGGTCCGTTCCGTCAAGCTGTGACTCCATCCAGGATACTTTTCTCTTGTCTGCTGGACGGTTCGGGGGCCCTTTCGGCACTATGCGTGTGTAGGTCCCAGTCCCGCACATTTCCCCACCACCATTAGGTACGACCGGAGAGGATGCACTTCACGAGGCAAGGCCCCGGTACTTCTGATGCTGACCGGAAACCATGGACGATACCAGGAAGTCGAGTGGCATTATGACCGGTAACGCTCCTGAGGCGTGTTTCTCAGTAGCCCCCTTTTTCGACGCTCAAACCGCTCTACATCGTCAGGTCCCAGTCCCGCGCATTTTCCCACCACCTTTAGGTACGACCAGAAACCAAGGACGCACTTCACGGGGCAAGGCCCCGACACCCCTGATGCCGACCGGAAACCAAGGACGACATCAGAGGGGAAGAGTGGCCTTATGACCGGTAAGGCTCCTGAGGCGTGCTGCTCAGGAGCCCCCTTTGACGCTCGAGCGATCCCCCATTCTGTCCTTCCGTGTGTCACCTCAGGAGGCCCTAGGGCCCCCTGAGACCCCATGTTGTGATGTCATGCTGCGGTCGAAGCCCCCAAGAGAGGGTCGACCGCTATAAATCGAGTGCCTTGAGATGGCAAGTCCTTGCCATCTAGCTCTGTGGCGCCTCGGGACGATGCGGAGCGTTCGGCTCCTTGCGAAACACCATTCAGAAAGAGAGACTTCAAACGAGGAAACGTAGCGATAGAAGTCCCCCCCCTTTTAAATATAAAGTTTCGAAATTCTCAGGCTTCGTTCCAAAAAATGACAACTTGAACATCAAAAAAGAAGCAAGCAAATGCCACGTCCAGCTACTTGGCTATCCTTCATCTTCCCCCAACATTGAGCGTAGGGCATCCACGTTGCATGGGCATAGCCATTGATGGGCGGTGTTGTCTTCTCCGCCAGCTTCGGGTTGTGGCTGCCACATTATGTAGGAGGAACCCCACTGCGTCCTCGGGGGGCTCCGGGCGTATACAACTCGCTCATTGTTACATGAGAGTGTCATGGCCCTAGGCAAGCCCCCAGGCACATGGCTTTGTGGCTCGAAGCCCCACCGAAGATCATCTCGTGCGTTTTTGCCCGGTTGCGCGCCCTCATGACCCTAACCCAAGTGCATCGCTCCCCGCGCGACCCCAGGATTGCGCTCCCGAGGCCCAAACATGAGCGCCTCATGAGGCGTCCATGCACCCTCCGGACAAGGTCCCAAGGACCTCATGAGACCCGGCTTTCCGAGGCTGTATCGGTGCCATAGTTGCCGCGGGTGGCCCGCGCTGCTTGCGCCTTGTCGCTCCCCCAGGTCATCACTCCTGGGGCCTGAGGGCTGGGTCTGTCGTCACTTTCCCACGAGGGCACCGGCCCGCGGCCTGGGGGCACACTCCTCCTCGTGCCGCCCGGCTCTGACGCTCCGCTGCTGGGAGCCCTAGGTCCGGCTCGAGGAGAACGCCCAGGGTGCTTCTTACACTTGGAGGCTGCTGGCGCCTGCGATGGGTGCTTGAACCTCCCTCCCGCCAGGTGGGCCAGGTGGTATGATGTAGCATGGTATGTAGGGCTCCATGTAGGTGTTCAGTCCGCCCCTTAAGTCATCCACCAGTGCGCCAGGGTCGGTCCCTCCCGGCGGCGGGGGAAGGTCGCCCCGCGCATGTCGCTCATAGGCCCTCCTGCGCCGGGCCTCAGAGCGGAGTTGCTTACCTTTGCCACCGTCGTTGGGTGGCCTCGCGTCTCCTCGTGTAGATTCCCCCTTGGTACCCTAATGCGCCTCCGTCGTCGTTGCTTGCTCGTCCGGACACCTGCACCACCCGCTGATTATGCGAGATAGCGTGCTCCCGTCTGGCCAACCCAGGTTGCTGAAGGCCCGCCGGGTTGCGCGGATGCGTGTCGGTGTACGCACCGAGCGCCCCGATGTTTCCTCTGTGTCCTTGGTGGTTGTCGCCGGCCTATGCGCCGAAACCGGTCACCGGGATTCGGAGGAGAAGGAACACAGCATGTAGCGCGCCCCGGTCGGCCCCATCCGACGCGGGAGGGGTCCTTCCACCAGCATGCGAGCCCCCAGCGCCTGACGCCTGTGGTCTTGAAGAAGAGTGAGAAAGGGTGGCGCGCTGGGCGACGGCGACTAGCTCCACGATGTGATTCGCCCATGCATCCATGCCCCCGTGCGTCGGTCGGTGGCGGAGTATCTTGCTCGCCAGTAGTAGCGCATCATGCGCGTCGAGGTCTCACACGTAGGTTTGACATGTTGCTGATACCGGGGGCGCTGCCCACTCGTCGTGCACCTGAGCCGTGCGAGGGGCGGTAACAGTGGAGGCAACGCTAGTGATCTGGTACTGGCTGCCTGGTACCACGATGCCGAGGCGAGGGCCTCCGACCGCCACGGTGGGGTTGACGGAGGCCAACCCACCGCGGTCCGGAGAAGCTTGTTGGGCATCGGCCATCTGAGCAGCAAATCTTGGGAAGGACGAAGCTTGGAGAAGACATTGACACGCCCCCTACCTGACGCGCCAAATGTCAGATTTCGGGCTCCGCAAAACCCTTAAGATTCAAACACAGGGGCGTGTGCGAAGATCCCCTGCAGCCTCACCCGACCTAGCTTGCTACTCGATGAACTGAACAAGGAACTCACACGATGACAAGGAAGAAGATGAACACGACAATTTATCCAGGTTCGGGCCGTTGTAAAGCGTAATACCCTACTCCTCCTTTGGTGGATTGCCTCTCGAGGAGGTGGGATGGTTGAACAAGTACAGTGTTTCGAGACCTCCTAAGGGCTCTCAGAGGTGTCCTAGGCTCCATGTGGTTTGGCGAGTGTTGGAGTTGGTGGATCCGGTCCCCCCCTCCCACACACACACCGTGTGGTGGCCTACCCTCTATATATAGCGGTGTCTCGGGTCCTCTTCCCTTATCGCAATGGCAGGAAGGGATCCCACAACAACCAATTTTGAAGGGGGACAGGGGCTCGTGCTCGCCCTATCCAAAGGCGGTCTTCACCCGTAAAGTAGCTGTCGACGCCGCAGGGACAGGCTTGGCAATGATATCCGCCCTGCGGGATGGGTGGTTGTGGTCTTCTTGCACCGGGATGGAAACCTTTGGGGGTGCTTTGGGAACCCGCATATGTCCTTGCTCCCTTTGCACCAAAGGGGGAAACTGCACCGCCTGGCGCACTAGTGCTCGCCTGTCCTTCCTTGCGTCATCCTTGACTCCTAAGGCCGGGCCTTGCATAGAAATCTCTGCCGCTCTGGAGGGGTCTTGAGGAGGCCCATCCTTTGCGGGTCTTGTCACCGTTCTTCCTCGCAAGGCCAGGGCCCTCGGGAGGGCCTTGTCTTGAGTGGGGCCTCGCCCGGTCCCATTTGGTCGACGAAATGGGCCACGTCCTGGGCCGCAGGCACGTAGGTCTGGGTACCCCCGTTCCTAGAACACTGACAAAGCTATATCAAGGATATGAGTACATACCTTTGAGTGATGTTGATTATGTGGCTTGTTGGTGAACTTGATGAGGATGCTCGAGGTTGATGAAGTTTATCTTGAGTTGGGAGCTATCCTTTTCATTTTTGTTCACTTTTCACCTACATAGGTTAGTTATGCAAGGAAGAACATGATATATCCATATGACTTGATACCAATTTGAGTGCAATTGTGATCCCATCAAATTTATGTCAAGGATATGTTTTGTTGTCTTGTTCCTTTCATCATCAAAGAGAAGTTGTGGATACTTGGTCATGACAAGTTGCTTAAGATATGAGCTGATGGTAATCTTGTGGAGTGTTGTACTTCCAGGTACCTACAAAAGGGTTAGATGCAAGACAAGGGAGCATAGAATTGCAAGATACTAGATATTCATGGTAATAATAGCATGGAATGGTTAAGTAAGCTCATACCCTTGCATGCGTTTGAGTGAGCTTAGCTCAAGTTTGAAGCATCAATGATGTTCAATTCACTCCTCAAGTGACAAAACACTTTTCCATCAAGTGGCTTAGTAAAGATATTGGCCAATTGCTTGTTGGTACAAACATGATTAAGATTAATGTCTCCTTTGGCAACATGATCACGAATGAAATGATGTCGAACTTGAATATGCCTAGATCGAGAATGATGCACAAGATTATGACCAATCTTAATGCACTTTCATTGTCACAAAGTAATGGAACATTTTTCACATGGATTCCATAATCCTTAAGTGTTTGTGTCATCCATAGCAATTGCACACAACACGATTCGGCGGCAATGTACTCAGCCTCGGCGGTAGGAAGAGATACCGAATTTTGTTTCTTGGAGGACCAAGACACAAGAGATCTACCAAGAAATTGACATGTACCCGAGGTGCAGTTAAGATCAACCTTGTACTAGCATAGTCCAAGTCGGAGTAGCCAACAAGATTAAAAGAAGATCCCTTGGGATACCAAATGCAAAGTTTGGTGTAGGTATCAAGTATCTCACAATATGTTTCATGGCCTTAAGATGACATTCTTTAGGCGCAGCTTGATATCGAGCACACATACACACACTAAGCATAATATCTGGACGGGAGGCACATAGATATAGTAATGAACCAATCATTGATTGATAAACTTTTTGATCAACCTGTTCGTCCTCCTTAGTGAGGTCAACATGCCCACTAGTGGGCATGGGAGTTTTCATACCTTTGCACTCTTGCATGTTGAACTTCTTTATCAAGTCCTTGGAGTACTTGGTTTGAGAAATGAATGTGCCTTCTCTCGTTTGCTTGATTCGTAGACCAAAGAAGATTTTCAGCTCACACATCATAGACATCTCATACTTCTCTAACATCAACCTTCCAAATTTCTCACTAAATTGTGGGTTAGTAGATCCAAAGATAATATCATCCACATAAATTTGGCACACAAATAATTCATCATTAACTCTCTTCGTGAATAAGGTTGCGTCAATTTTACCAATTTCAAAACCTTTTTTCAGTAAGAAACCTCGTTAGGCATTTTTACCAAGCACGAGGAGCTTGCTTAAGACCATATAAAGCTTTGCGAAGTTTGTAGACATGGTCAAGTTTCTTAGGATGTACAAATCCGGGAGGTTGTTTAACATAGACTTCCTCCTCTATTTCACCATTTAAAAACACACTTTTAATATCGATTTGGTAAAGAGTGATGTCATGGTGATTGGCATAAGAAAGAAGAATTTGGATAGCTTCGAGTCTAGCAACGGGGGCATACGTCTCACCGTAGTCCATACCTTTGACTTGCGTATATCCTTGGGCTACGAGACGTTCCTTGTTGTGTACAACTTGACCGTCTTCATCTTCCTTGTTATGAAGCACCCATTTTGTGCCGATGATGTTTTGCTCGTCCTTGGGCTTCTCCACGAGTGTCCACACTTCGTTCCTCTTGAAGTTGTGAAGCTCGTCATGCATAGCATTCAGCCAATCTATGTCTTCAAGAGCTTGTTCATTCAAGGGTTCAATGCTAGAGATGAAAGAATAATGCTCACAAAAATTAGCTAAGCGAATTTTAGAGCGAGTGATCCTCCCTGTTTGTATGTCACCAAAGATTTGGTTTAGGGGATGGTTCTTGGTCACTTGTGCTCGAACTAAGGGTAGCTTTGGTTTGTTGGATGGTGGAGCTTCTTCTTCTTCATCATCTCCTTCATCATCAATTTTGTCAGAGTGGTCATCTCTTTGAGGTGGTGGTGAAGGAAGTTGTGGTGGATCTTCATGATGTACTTCCTCCTCCTATTCATCTTGACGTGTACCACTTGTGGATGCTTCCATGTCGTTTTGTCGATAGCCTTGATGCGAAGTAGGAGATTCCAATTGGGTTGATGAAATACTTACCTTTGCCTCTTTTGGATGAATCTTGCCGATGGGAAAATCTTGGATAACTTTTGAATGACATTTATCTCCTACATCATTTGGCAGTTGTTCGACTAGTGAACCATTAGATTCATCAAACTTCACATCCGTAACCAAAAGGTAGGTGTGGGATTCAACTTTTCGAGTGAAGTTGTTGTAGACACGGTAAGTGTGGGAGTTCGATCCGTAACCAAGTAGGAAACCTTCATGAGATTTGGGAGCAAATTTAGCACGTCGATGCTTATCAAGAATGTAGCACTTAGAGCCGAATACCCGAAAGTATCCAACTTGGGGTTTGCTACCGATGAGTAGCTCGTATGTCGTTTTACCAAGAAGCTTATGCAAGTAGAGTCGGTTTGTGGCATGACATGTTGTTTCCACGACTTCTGCCCAAAAGTGTCTTGGCGTCTTGTATTCGTCAAGCATGATTCTTGCCATCTCAATGAGGGTTTGGTTCTTCCTCTTAACAACTCCATTTTGTCGAGGCATGTATGTAGCCGAGAACTCATGTGAAATACCTTCTTCGTCAAGAAAGGTATCCACATGGGTGTTCTTGAAATCCGATCCGTTATCGCTTCGAACCTTCTTGATCTTCACTTCAAATTGATTTTGTGCTTTGCGTGCAAAGTTCTTGAAGATCTTTTGTACCTGCAACTTATCATCAAGAAAGAATACCCATGTAAATCTGAAAAAATCATCAGTTATAACTAGACCATAAGAGTTTCCACCAAGATTCTTGCAAGCATTGGGACCAAAAAGATCCATATGAAGTAACTCGAGTGGTCTCCTAGTAGTCATGATGTTTTTGACCAGATGACTTCCATCTACTTGCTTTCCAGCTTGACAAGCGCTACAAAGCCTAAATTTATCAAAGATAACATCTTTAACACCAAGAATGTGATTGCCCCGGATAAGCTTATCTAGATTGCGCCTGCCTACATGTCCTAGCCTTCTATGCCATAGCCAATCTTTAGATGATTTTGCAATGAGACAAGTACGAGGTTGGGCCTTTTTAGTGAAATCTACAATGTATAGATCACCTCTATGAATACTGGTAAACACAGTTTTATGATTATCATGATGAAACACTTGGCAATCTACCTTAGTAAATAGCACATTGAAACCGAAGTCTGCTAGTCTAGATACGGAAAGAAGTTTGTAGCCAAGGGATTCAACAAGCATGACATTTTGAATAGAGCTATCATGAGATATGGCCACCTTATCGAGGCCAAGTACCTTACCTTTAGAGTTGTCACCAAAGGTCACGTACCTCCAAGGTCCTTGATTAGGTGTGATGTCTTGAAACAAGTCTTTATCTCCAGTCATATGATCAGTGCATCCACTGCCGAGAATCCACTCTTTTACACCGGACATGTAATCCTTGAAGTTTGCCATGAGACTTAGGCATTTCATCGTCTTGGCACATTCAACGTCAAACATCTCATCATCATCATAGTAGCCATGTTTTTCATTGTCATCATTAGGTAGAATCTCCTCGTCATAGAAACCAAGAGATTCGTTAGAATTTTGACTAAGACAATGTTAAAGCTTATGTATGTGAATGGCTTCTACAACAATGTTTCTAATCGTAGTGACATCTCCATTAGCAGGCATAAGATCATGAATCTCAAATAAGCATTTATCAAAGTTTGGATCACTACACTTCATTCCCTGAAAAGCAACAGTTTTATGAAGAATTTCATCAAGATTACTTAATGAATAATTTGGATATCGTTTATTCAAATCATTCCACAAAGTATAAGCACATTCAAAATTCTTCAACTGAGTAAGCACACATCTTGGTAAACCTCTAATGATAAGGTTGACAGTTCTAAGGTTACCAATCATGTCAATTTCCTCTTCGTATGTGGGATGTAATTCAATGATGGGGAACACATAGGGATTTTCAATATGCTTTCTCAAATAGAATTTGCCAAATAGATCAATCATAGCATATTTCCATTGACTATAGTACTCTCCATCAAGAGTGGGCACTCTACAACTCAAACTCTCCAAACTAGGCATATCCATCTTCCTCCAAAGGTGATTAAACTAAGGTTATGGAGACCTTGCTCTGATACCAATTGTGAGATCACTGGAAGAGTGTGTCTAGAGGGGGGGTGAATAGACTACTAGCACAAATTAAAATCTACACAAGGTCCAAAGTAAGTGTTGGCAAATTTTAGCAATTATAGCAAGTCTAGCACACCCTACACATGCAAGTCATCAAGTATAGCAGTAGAAATTAAATACATTGCACATGTAAGTAAGGAGTTGAGATAGCGAGATCAAACGCATGAGGGACACGAAGATTTTTCCTGTGATTTCGATAGATGGTGCTATCGTACGTCCATGTTTATGGAGACTTCAACCCACGGAGGGTAATGGTTGCGAGAGTCCACGGAGGGCTCTACCCACGGAGGGTTCCACGAAGAAGCAACCTTGTCTATACCATGATGGCCTACATCCACGGAGGACTAACCTAACTCGGGGTAGATCTTCATGAAGTAGGCGATCTCCTTGCCCTTACAAACTTCTTGATTCACTCCACAACACGAAGTAGGAGACTCCCAAGCGACACTAACCAATCTAGGAGGCACCACCCTCCAAAAGGTAATAGGCTCGATAGTGTCGATGAACTCCTTTCTCTTGTGCTTCAAGATGATAGACTCCTCAACACTATCACTCTCTCACAGATTTGGCTTTGGTGGAAGTGATTGATTAGGTGGAAAGCAACTTGGGGAGGCTATATATCAAGATTCATATGGTAGGAATGGAATGGCATGATCTCAACACATGAGTAGGTGGCTCTCTCTCAGAAAATCTAATGGGCTAAGTGGGGATCTGTTCGAAGTGCTTCTCTTACGAGTGAGTGCTGGTGGAGGGGTATATATAGGCATCTCCAAAAATCCAATAGTTACACCTAAAGTGACCAACTCGGTGATAGCGATGTGTGAATCTCGGTGGTACCGAGTTGCTCCAAAGGTAGCAACTTTTGAATCTCGGTGAGACCGATATAGAAATCTTGGCGGTGCCGATCAGGTGTCCAATGGTCAGAATCCAAATCTCGGTGACACCGATCCAAAAACTCGGAGCCTCCGATTTTGTGAATTGAGGTGCCAGAAAGTTGGCAAGCTGAACTCGATGGCACCGAAGTGGAATCGGTTGCACCAATGTGTTAGGGTTTGGCAGGGCTTTGTCAGAGTTTGGGAATCGGTGGGACCGACTAGAATTTGTTGGCATCACCGATTTTCATGAATGTCTTGGACAGAATTTTGTGGAAGAGTTTGTGGGTGTTTTGGGTGACTATCACTTGTGCACGTGGAGCATCTTGTTCACCAAGAGTACCTTACCCCTTTTTAATAGTATTAGCTTTTCCTATGGACTCAAAGTGATTTCTCACGAAGTAAAATGTAGAGTCCTCTTGCTTGAAGCTTTGCCAATGATATTCCTTCTCTTTCTTCTTCTTGGGGTTACTCTTCACACTCCTTAGCCAACCTTCTCTGTGGACTTTATCTGAAATACACTAGATAAAAGTATTAGTCCAAGAGACAATGTATGTTGTCATGAATTATCAAAACCACCAAGGGAGCATATTGTGCTTTCATCAAGAAGGTGGCGGGCAAGGAAAGAGGACCCCCATTCTTTAGTGTTCTTAGTCTTGCCAATAATGCCATTGTTGATGGTGGCATGATATTGGGGTTGGTTGAACCAACATCGTGCGTGATGGTCAGCGATCCAAGGCCCAAGGATGAGGACGAGAATGCTCAGTTGAAGAAAGGTATCAAGTTTGGGTGCTTGCAAGATTTCAAGATATGTTTGAGTGACTACGCCATTAGGAACCATAGGACATTTGTTGTTGGTCATTCAAACCAAAAGGTGCGCTATACCATCAAACGTGACAAACAAGGTTGCCCATGGAAGGTTCATGGAAGAAAAAAATTCATGAAACCGAGCAATGGGCGTGGAAAAGTTGTGTGGTCATTCACAGGTGCATACTGTTGGACAAAGCTGACTGATGCAAAGGACACCGTCAACTAATGTCTGAGTTCCTAGGCTACAAATTGTTTAATCGGATATCCCACGATCCAACGATAAAGGTGTAGTTTCTCATGGGTTCGGTCCAAGAAGGCTATGGGTACGAGGTCAAGTATCGATGACCAATGCAAACGCTCTTAGAATGTTGCATGGTGATTTTGCAGCCGCATACAATATTCTCCCGAGGATGTTGGGAGGTAATGCTCATTGGAACCCGGCCATGCACCATAGCGTCGAGTCAAAGGGCCGAGTGTTTCACCATGCTTTTTGGAGCTTTGGGAAATGCATCAAGGCATTTAGGCATTGCCGCCATGTCTTGTCTATATACTCCCTCCATCCCAAAATTCTTGTCTTAAATTTGTCTAAATATGAATGTATCTAGTCACGTTTTAATGTTAGATACATCCGCATCGAGATAAACTTTAGAAAAGAATTTTGGGACGGAGGTAGTATGTCACTTTCCTGACCCGCAAATACAAGGGCATATTAATGGTGGCAATGGGCCACTCGTCAAATCATAATGTGTTGCTGGTTGTATTTGCCTTGGTGCCTTCCGAGCACGTCGACAACTGGGAGTTGTTCATGGGGCATGTGAGGACCAAGGTGATTGGCAGGAGATAGATATGTATAATATCAGATCAGCATCATGGGATTCTCAAAGCATATGACATTGTTATTCCAGGGCTTCCAAAGCTTCACCACCGATGGTGCATGAGGCACTTCGTGGAAAACTTTTACAGGACATGCAAGAGCAAGGAGTTTTGCAAAGACCTTACCCATGTTTGCGTCACATTCACCACCGATGCAATCAAAAGTCGTTATGAAAACCTCTTCAAGGTGTCAAAGAAGAACAAAGGGGGGAGAGAATTCTTGATAAGGCATTTTAATGAGAAGCATGAATGGTCACACGCTTACGATGAAGGAGGATTGAGATACAACGACATGATGAGCAACATGGTCGAATGCTTCAACAATGTGCTCAAGGTGTCCGTTCATTGTCGATGACTGCAATATTGAAGTATAGTTTTTGAAGCTCAACAAGTATGGCCAGGGTTATTCAAGTCAATCTGACGCCATTCTTCCCTTGTTGTGCACAATCCAATTTGCCTTGCAAGATCACGTCTACAAAGTATTTCATTCTCCTCGAGGTTACGCATCCCTCCTCTTTAGCTTCATACACCTTTTGAGGGGGCACTTCTTCAAAAATTGTACTTTGAATAGTCCCTCGAAGCCGCATTCAACGCATCGACGACGCCAACCCACGGATTCATCGCTTCCTCAAAGACCATGCGTTCACGGTTCGCTGCCACCTCAACGGAAGTCTCAAAGAAGATAATCGGTGCCATCCTACAATTCGAGTAGTAACTTTAATGGTCATCGTAACCACAACCATAACCTTAACCCTAACCCTAACCATAACCATAAGAAAAACCACTAACTCTAGCACTAGATCTTGGTACCCACAAGAAATGGTAGGCACACAATACATAGTCAAGCACAAACCTAACCCTGAAATGCGTCATATACATTGATTTCACCACAACAAGATTATGAACTAGGATTTGCTAACAATGTGAGCAGTGCAACCAAAATACGTGATTCCAACCAACCAAAATGGGGGTGGGGTGGGGGTGAGAGAGGCACCTTGAGTGATGAAAGGGCTCCGGATCCACCGGACAAATCAAGCAAATGAGAGAGATTTGAGAGGGCATTGTGTGAGGCAGAGATGGGGAGAGGGGATGAGCTCGGGTGGGGGTGGTGGGGAGGGGGTACGAGAATGTGTGGGTGGGGGGAGGGTGCCCGACCCCACCCCAAACACTTATCCACTGTAGGACCCTGACATAACCTATGTAACCTACCGCCGGGGTTTCCGACGACAGGGCCCTTTTCAACGTCACTCGTGCTGACGGCCGTCGGCGGCCTGCTGTTACCCTAGGCTTGGTGGTAGGTTGTGTTAGGCTACCCTTGGAGAGGTTGGTGGTAGCAAAAAAGGTTAGATCCCGATTTTTTTTAATGTGGGGTCAAATCCTGGTCAAGTTTTGCAAAAGGGTCAAAACACTGAATTTCCGTCCTAGACGTAATCTCATACGCATGGCCTCCCTCGATGGGATCTTTGTCTTTGTCCACTCCATCACTAATGCCGTCGGAGTTGTTGTCATCGTCTTCCACTGATGGAAGGGCGGTAGAGGCCACCACAACCCTAATTGACCGTCGCCTGCCGCTCGGCTTCCTCCGCCGCCATGTGCACATTTTTTTAGCAAAATGATTTCCCCCTGATTTTCGTTAAAAAAAACGCCAGGGCCATCATGAGTCGATGACTATCAAAACGGGCACCCCCATGGTGCAGGTGACTGAGATGAACCCCATTTGTACTACTACATCACTGTGGCATGATCATGTGACGAAGACGAACTGTCTGGCGGGAGACGGCAGTTGATGTGCTAGGTTATCTCGTCTCGTGAGACGAACTGAGAGAAATTTCCCGTTGTTTTATGAAACGAGTGCAAACTGCTTATCAGGGATTATCATATATTTTCGTGTTGTTTACGTGCTGTGAACATTGTACCGTGCCAACCTCTGCACTCGCGTGGCCGACGACGAGGGGCCGACTGGTCGATTTCTTCGCGGCTGGCACGAGCGGGCGAGACGCCGGGAACGGCCGGGACGACATGTCCGCGTCTGTCGGTCCTGCGATGGAATCTATCTGTTTGTAGCGAGGCCGGCTGCTGACGCGGCGCAGGGGCTCGGCCAGCAGTTTGCTCTTCTCGTGCTGGCCTGCGTTCACGGCCGTATTTGCCATGTCTTGTTGCGACAGGGTAATGAATTGGCGTCGCACGCAGACGCAGCAGGCGGTGTGGTTCAGGTTCAGGTTCAGGGCTGTTGGCGCAAGCAACAAGCTCGGTTCGGGGTCCTGCCGGCCTATCTGAATCTGAGCTTCATATATATGGTCCAATCTCCGCCTCGGTTTGGGAAACACTGAGCATGTGCAATTCATGGTCCCATCGGTTTGTAGCGCTTGAGTTCCGGTAGAAGAATATTTCGCCACAAAATGAGGTCCAACAATTTCTTTGAAATCCCCACGATGTCTCTCATCGTATAATCGTATATTTTCTTCGACTTGTATAAAATGCTCTCTCCTCGCGTGACGTGCATGCATGAGCTCGACAGCTAAAAGGTAGACCCCCGTTTCCCATTGTGTGCTGCACGATTAACCAAATTACGACTAACACAGGCACATCTGACGAGATCGGTTTGGCAGCGTGCTAGAGGGGTAGGAAGAGGCCTGAAAACAAGGCGCCCCCACTCGCAAATGGCAAAGCGCCATGGCGCTCCTCGAATTTCGAGCGGGCGCTTGTCGAGCAAAGCGGGAGGGGCCGGGAATGGGATCATTGCTCGACACAGGAAGTGATAGCCGGTTACCTCTTTTCTCCCTTTTCCCTTTCCTTGCATGGAAAACGGGCCGGTGCTTTCGCCTACATCGTGGACTGAGCCTTCAGAAATAGCGGACTGATAAAACCATAAGCCTTTCCATGTGTCTTTTTTCTTTCTCTTGACAGCCTGTTTGGTTGGAGGTAATTAGAGTTAGGAATAGAAATTAAAGAGATACGAGATTTTTAGTCTATTATTTGGTTAGGGGGATTGGGAATTTATAAAGGAATAGGCATGAGACTTGAGACTCCAACTCCCACCGTTTTATTAACAGGGGAGGGGGTGGGAGTTGGGAGGGAATTGTTTAAGTGAATCAATCTTAACCCTTCATCATAACTTATGTTCACTTCACTGATCTAGTCCCTCATCAATTCCCATGAACCAAACAAGGGAATACAAATTCTCCTCAAATTCCCACACATAATTCCTATCATGTACCAAACAAGGGATTGGGAATAAAACGACTCATCCCATGTCTAATCTCAATACAACTCCTGAGTTCATCAGGCTGGTCATCACGGGATAACTTAGATGGTATCATCATGATGAAAATAGCAAACATTTTGATGTGGCGGGAAATTAAAAAATTTAAAATAACATAGATAGATACCGTATCATGTTAAATATTATGTTACTTTGTATCATGCATGATAATAAATATGATCATACATGATACTATGCACTATGAATGCAATATCATATACTAGTACTCCATCCGTCCCAAAATAAGTGATTCGAAAGTGACCCAACTTTGTATTAACTTTAGTATAAAATTAAATTACTTTTGAGTCACTTATTTTGGGACGAAGAAAGTATCACATTTTCACCATGAATAGCCTCAAAGAGGATCCTGTCGAAATCAGTATATTTCTCGGCATGATATGTAAGTACCACAAATTCTCATGCTTCGAACTTGGGCTTTAATTAATTGGTGCCACCTCAGTGATTCTATCCATACGACACTTGTTGCCACTTGACTCAAACTGATTGCCACATTTTATCACACAAGGTCAAGGTCTACTGCGTGAGTGGGGAATCGAATTAGGCAGGTCTGTCACACGTAGTAGAGGATCATGAAAAGATAAAAAGCAAAAATACAAAGTCAAGTGCGCTGTTAGTGGGCAATTGTTATTCTATGTGTCATAAAAAAACTAAAACCATCTCCAACCACACCAAACAAAATAATGGGGCATGGATTCTAGTGGGACGTCCTAGAGCTCTCGGAGTGTCTTCTCTTCTTTTGCTAGGGAACTTTCAAATAAGAAACAATTTCTTGTTTAACATTATCTTAAATTTAAATTTCATATTTGACATTGAAAAAGTTTTTTCTTAACTATTTAATAACGAGTCTAAAATTTATGGCTTTTATGACATTTTTGTCTATTCTAAATCTAAATGACATGTGAAAAGATAATTTTGTCCTTCATGTGGTATGTGTGTATGCGGGCCAGTAGCACACATAACATCAGTACGGTGCAGTAGCGCACAAACACATCAACAGTACCACACAAACAGCATCACATACACATGCAGCAACAACACACGCACGCGCGCACACATAGCAGCACACACACACACTATCGAAATCGGGGCTCCGGGGACCCAGAAAGGTTCGAACTCTAGGGTGCGCTCACTCTCCTGCCCTGCTCTACCTCACGACCTCACGACGACACTCCGGCGGCTCAAGCTAAGGAAGATGAACCAAGAACACCGCGGTTTACCCAGGTTCGGGTCACCTCACGGTGTAAAACCCTACTCCTGCTTGTTTGAATTGCTTGACGGTGGGAACGAGTACAAGGTGTGTTCTAGCCTACTAGGGTCCATCCCCCTATACGGTGGCTGGTTCCCCCCTCTTATACTGGCCTTGGTCCTCTTCCCCCGAAAACACAAGGCGGGAAGGTGAGGGAGTCCAAGACTAAGGGGTCCTCGGGTCGTCGGCTCATTCCTCGTGGGCCAACCTGTTGGGTTGATCTGCTGAAGACCGAACAACGAAAGAACCTGTATCCAAGAAGGAAGGCTCTGTAGAATGGCGTGGTCTCCAAGCTCCGAACATAGGATCTGCGTATCTATCCTTTGTAAAAGGTTGGTTGTGTGTAACCCTACGGACCTCCGGTGTCTATATAAACCGGAGGTTCCTCATTCATAGAGGATAGGTGAACTCATCTAGGGTTTATCTTAGACGATCTCGAGGTAGATCAACTCTGTAAAGTTTATAAACATCAACACAATCAAGCATGACGTAGGGTTTTACCTCCTCACGAGGGCCCAAACCTGGGTAATATTGTCCCCTTTGTTCCCTGTTACCCATCGATCTAAGGCTCACGGTTCGGGACCATCTACCCGAGATCTGCCGGTATTGACACCGATATTGGTGCTTTCATTGAGAGTTCCTCTATGAGACCGTCAGAAAGATTGATGGCACGTCTGATCGTCGGCGAAGAGAATTGCGGCGTGGGCATCCCAGTCCCCGAGCAGATCACCATGATGGATGGCATCGATCATTACACCGATCCGACCGGCCCCCTCGGTCGGGTCGAGGGTTTCACCCAGGTCAGGGATTCAGGTTCGGGAGCCTCGAGTTCACGGCCGACCCCCAGGGGAACCTGGTGCCCACAAAACCCCTGGATCTTTTGGCAGAGCCCTCGGGTCCTAAGACTCCGGATTCGGGACTCTCAGGCCCCGATTCTAGGATGGTCATCGTCCCCAGTCCGACCCTCAAGCCCGGCCCGGCCAGCATGCCCCGACCTACCCCAGCCGAACTTAACCTAGGAACGTCCTCAAACGATTCCAGGGGAGTAGTGTCGCGAAGCGACCCAGAGTGCTTTAACGAACCTATCGAGATCCTGCTCTTGCACATGTTACTCGGTCAGACCCAAGCCATGAACATGACCGATGACCAGGCTACGATCTATGATCCGATCGGACTTAGATCCAACAACCAGGAAATCCACACCCCGCTCGTCACGCATTTGGTCGCCACCGTTGAGTGTCCGGCTATGGTCCATCCACTCCAGCCACCGGAGTAAGAACGATTTACACCCCGGTCGGCGATGACTCGCACCCCTCTGGAGATCCCGAAGCTGGAATCCATTCCGAGGTTCAATCGGCGCAAAAATCGGAACCAACACTGCCGAATCCTATTGAGGCCTCGGATCCCAAGCCAGCCACGTTAAACCCCACCGAAACAAGGGGGCGCGACTATTGAAGCTGCAAATTCACATCCGGGAGGGACACGACATTCTTCCCCGCCCACCACCCAACTCGGGCACTCTTCGAGAGGCACGGGAGAGTCCAGCTTAACGGACCTACAAGAGATCAAACAATGGCCAGGGGAATCAGCCCATCACTTCTAGGCCAGATTCCTTCTCGATAAAAATACGGCAAGGGGCTGCAGCGAACAACAAATGATCAACGCCTTCCAACACAACTGTCATGATGAAGGAATCCTTAACGCCCTAGCATGGCGCCAAATTCATACCTTCGCCGAGTTATCAGACATGGTGCGCAAATATTGCGCCATAGAGAGCACTTGGCAAACACAGCGATTGAGCACATAGTCATTCCAGTCTGAGCAGCATAAAGGAATCCGGCGAAGACGAGGACCCCCGCGACGGCCGGCCACACCCGAGCCCGCCGAAAAAAGGAATAAAGCCCAGACACGCGTTAGAACGGTCCTCGACGGATTACTGGAAATACCATGCCCAATACACTCGATCCTGCTAAACACAGACCCGACCCATAGCCTTCAGGAATGCTGGGTCGTCAGACAAGTCGCGAAGAGTGGAGAGATCATACTTAAGACTCCAATCCTGGAAAGTAGGTCGGCTATGCCACCCGAGTATAGCGCGGAGATCCTAACGATCTACGAAGCGTTCTCCTCAAAAAAACAACGAAAAAGGGTCTTCGAGAGCTCCACCATATTCACCATGTGGGGGCTGCGAACTCATGGACTGATACTCCAATTACTTTCAAGGAAGCAGACCAACCTATATCCAACATAGACCGAACACCTTCCGCCCTGGTTTTAAACCCCATAGTAGACAGGTTTAGGCTGAACAAAGTACTAATGGACGGCGACAGCGGCCTAAACCTCATCTACGAGGACACGTTGGATAAAATGCAGTTCGACAGATCACGCATCGAACGCAGTAATACCACCTTCCGAGGGATTGTTCCGGGAAGAGAAGCATGCTGTACCAGACAAGTTTCGCTCGATGTAGTGTTTGGCTCACCCGAAAACTACACATCCGAAGATCTCCTTTTCCACATCATGCCCTTTCACAGTGGCTACCACGCCCTGCTAGGATGCGACGCCTTCACAAAATTTTAGGCAATACCACATTATGGGTATATGGAACTTAAAATGCCAGGACCAAATGGCATGCTCACGATCATCAACGACCCCAATAGAGCTCTCTAGGTTGAGAATAAAATAGCATCCCTTGCCCTCGAGGTACTAGCCGAGACTCTCGCGGCAGAAGAGATAACAATGCTCCACTCCATCGTGGATAAAGACGACGTGGTCCTCGGCAAGCGTTCGAAGTCTACTTCCTTCAAGCCTGTAGACGAGATCATCAAATTCTAGGTCCATCCAACAGACCCCAACAAAACGGTGTCCATCGGCGCCTAGCTAGACCCCACGATCGATGAAGCACCACGTGCTTTCCTTCGCGAAAATTGGGACATATTCCCCTGGCATCCCTCGGACATGCCGGGAATCCCACGGGAGCCGACCGAACATAGTTTGAATATAATAGACGGCTTCAAGCCTGTCAAACAGGCCTTGTGCCGATTCTTTGAACCAAAGCATCAAGCTATGGGTGAAGAGCTCACCAAATTACTCAAAGACGGATTCGTCCGAGAAATCAAACATCCCGAGTGGTTAGCAAACCTAGTCATAGTGCCCAAGAAGGAAAAATCTTGGCGGCTCTGCGTTGATTTCAAAGACCTCAATAAGGCCTGCCTTTACCCCGCATAGACCAGATCATCGATGCAACCGCCGGACACGATTCGCTGTGCTTCCTTGACGCCTACTCCGGATACCACCAGATTAAAATGAAGGAATGCGATCAGGCCGCAATAGCATTCATTACCCCCTATGGGCCGTTCTGCTTCAACACAATGCCTTTTGGGTTAAAGAACGCAGGCGCAACATACCAGCGCATGATTCAAACATGTCTAGCTAAGAAAATTGGCAAAACACTTGAGGCCTATGTGGACGACATGGTCATCAAGACCAAACACGCCGGTCAATTGGTCAACAACCTTCAACAAATATTCATGAGTCTGTGGGGATATGACATACGACATAACCTGGACAAGTGTGTCTTCGGAGTCCTAGCCGGGAAATTACTCGGATTTATCGTCTCACACACGGGAATGGAGGCCAACCCCGCTAAAATTCAAGCCCTATCCCAACTCGTTGTTCCCATAGAGCTAAAACACGTCCAAAGACTAGCAGGCTGCATCGCGGCCTTGAGCCGCTTCATCTCCCGACTTGGAGAAAAAGCCCCGCCCCTTTACAGGCTTCTCAAACGGACTAAAAACTTCGAATGGACCGACAAGGCAGCAACCGCCCTGGAGGAGATTAAAACATTGCTAGCCAGCAATCCCACTTTAGCAGCATCCGACGCTGGGGAGCCGGTGTTATTATATAGATCGGCCAACAACCAAGTGGTCAGCGCGGTCCTCGTCGTAGAACGAGAAGCCGAGAGTCACAAACTCCAAATACAAAAGCCAGTTTACTACGTATCTGAGGTGATCACTCCATGCAAATGCAGATACTCGCACTATCAAAAGATAGCCTATACGGTATCCAAGGTATCACGCAAACTCCGCCACTATTTTCAAGAGTGTGTAGTTACTTTAGCATCCGAGGTACCCCTAAATGATATAATCAACAATAGAGACGCCATCGGCTGTATAGCCAAATGGGCCATCGAACTCCTCCCATTCGAGATTACATACAAGCCGTGCCGAGCTATCAAGTCTCAGGTGTTGTCCAACTTCCTCGCTGAGTGGATAGAAGGCGAACTCCCTAGAGAGTCCAACACTTACGCCCATTGGACAATGTACTTCGATGGATCTAAAACCCTCGCCGGATTGGGGGCTAGAGTCATCCTCACATCCCCCACCGGAGACAATGTACGATACGTGCTTCAGATCATGTACACGGACTCCAACAACGCGGTGGAATACGAAGCACTGTTGCACGAATTATGAATGGCGGAGTCAATGGGCATACAATGGCTTGAAGTACAAGGAGACTCGAACCTCGCTATATCACAAATCAATGGCGAGTTCGATGCCAAGAATCCCAAAATGGTGGCATATAGAAATGTCGTACTAAATATTTCTACGCGATTGGAAGGACTAGAGTTCCACCATGTCTCTAAAGACAACAATCAAGTCGCCGATGTCCTCTCTTGTCTAGGCGCGAAATACGACCCGTCCCCAAGAACACATTCTTGGAAAGGCTCTTCAAGCCATCCGTGGTATGGCAGGACGAGAATACCAGTGCAAGAACAAATAGGGCGGAACAAGTTGTCCCCTCACTCCCGATCCAGATGAACAGATAATATGTGGGTCTACATTCGAGGAAACACCTTCTGCTCATGAGGTCATGGTGGTAATCGCACCATGTATCGAGCCCTTCCTAGCCTAGCTTCTATGCAAGGAGCTTCTTGACGAACAAACTGAGGCATGGCACACAGTTCGTCGATCAAAAGCCTAAAAGCTACACGAGGGCGAGCTATACAGGAAAAGCACCATGGGAATACTCCAACGAGGTGGACGCCGGCATGTGTGGCCATCACGCGGCGGCAAGGGCCCTGGTAAGCAAGGCCTTTCGGGCCTGGTTCTTCTAACCCACTGCCCGAGTGGACGCCCGAACACTCGTCCAACATTGCGTGGGATGCCAGCTCTTCACAAATCAAATTCGCATGCTCCCAACGACTCTTCAGACAATTCTAATCACTTGGCCTTTTGCGGTCTGGGGGCTGGACATGGTCGGACCACTTAAAGGGGGGACCAAGAAGAAGAGGTACCTCTTGGTCATGGTGGACAAGTTCACCAAATGGATTGAAGCAAAACATGTAAGCTCAGCTAAGTCCGAACGAGTTATCGATTTCATATCTAGAGTGGTACACCGATATGGTGTACCCCAGAGCATAATAACAGACAACGGGTCCAACTTCACAACCCAAGAGGTAAAGGACTGGTGCACTAAGCTGGGCATCAAGCTCAACTACGCTTCGGGGTATCATCCATAGACCAATGGAGAAGACGAACGGGCCAACGGTCTCATCATGAGTGGTATCAGACCCCGTCTGGTCCGATCTCTTCAAGAATCGACTACCATTGGGTGGAGCAGCTCGACTTCGTAATATCTGGATTACGCACAACCCCGAACAGATCAACAGGTTACATGTTGTTCTTCATGGTATATGGCGCCGAAGCGGTCCTCCTGTGTGACATCATGCACGATGCTCCTAGAGTGCGTATGTACAAAGAAAAGGAGGCCGAACTGGATCGTCGGGATGACTTTGACACCTTGGAGGGGGAGCGGGATATAGCTCGGTCCCGGTCAACCTTCTACCAGCAGCAAGCTTGGCGGTATGAAAGAAGGGAGGTCCGGTCCGGGCGAAGGCATATAATGTGGGCGAACTGGTGTTACGACTTCCCGAGAAGCAAAAGCATAAACTCAACCCCAAATGGGAGGTACCCTTCGTAATCGACGAAGTGTTGACAAGAGGGGCTTACTCCCTACGCAACCCACAGGATAGTCGTCTCGAGCCAAACCCATGGAACGCAGCTCATCCTCGATGCTTCTACGGATAGACCGGTGTCTCCACCCCCTTCCTGAAAACTATTGTATCTGCGTTTTTATAAGTTTTTCTGTTTTCTTCTCATAGGATTTCTTAGATTCTCCTAAGTTATGTTCGGCTTAACCAAACTATAACTAATTCTCTGTTGATGCATGACTATCATACCCGGGAATACCCGGGGGCTTCTTTAAAAAGACAATTTAGTTATATTTTTACACCATGTTCATCCTTCCATAGTCGTTTTTTCGCCCCTATATGCATCAATTGTACTTAAGTTTATTGCCAAACCGGGTTGCCTCACTCCTGTGATTACCCTCTACGTTCCCGAATGTTCGGATAGAGGGTAAAGGGAGCACCTCTGCGATTCTTATGACCGGGTCATCCGAGCTTGTACCTCAGACGGGTGAAGCCAAAGTTTAGTACTCTTAAGAAGCAAATTGATCGGCCATGACGAGGAAAGATGTCATAAGCGGTCTCCAATGCCAACTTTGATTTCTCTCATGACATAGCTCCTACTTGCCTGATTTCGGGTATACATCTAGGACATCTGCGTTCAACGCGGAAGCCCGAAGAAAGGAACCCATTAAGGAACTATTTTCTTCGGAAGATGTTTCTTACGTTAAATAGTAATATAACATACCCTTCTAGTGCGTGTTTCGTCTGTCCAAACCACATGGATGGATTGCCTAGTTCCCTCCAAAATGATTTCCTGCTGCTCCAGGACATATCACACGAAACACTCCCCAATCATTGACAAGGGAGGCAGAAGCCGATGGCCAGGTCAAGACAACGTTTATAACACGGATGTAACTAATAAGGTGTTAAGTACATAGTTACATAGAACCAAAATATTAAGCAGGTCGGTCGAGGCCATCTATAAGGACGTCCAAATAGCAGTCCTCTTGAGAGAGACGAGCGGCTGGAATGACTTGATCATAGACCAGGTGAAGGAGTATTTCTTGCCCATCGGGCTCTGCCGGCCCAACCCAGGCTAGGTGTTCTGGGTTGAGCTTGGTGAAACGGGTCTTCACCATGGCCCGCTGATACGTCTCCAACGTATCTATAATTTTTGCTTGTTCCATGCTGTTATATTATCATTCTTGGTTTTACAATCATTTTACCACAGCTATATATTATTTTTGGGACTAACCTATTAACCTAGAGCCCAGTGTCAGTTCCTGTTTTTCCGTGTTTTTGGGTTTTACAAAAAAGGAATATCAACGGAGCCCAAATGGAATAAAAATCTACGTGAATTTTATGGGCCAGAAGAAGCCCAGGGAGAGTTGGAGTTGGGCCAGAAGACCCACGAGGCAGTCACAAGCCTCAGGGTCACGCCCACCCCCTAGGGCGCGCCCCCAGGCTTGTGACTCCCTCATGGCCCATCCTGACTCGTTTCCACCGCCATAAATTCCTATAAATTCCAAAAAAACAACGCGGAACCTAGATCGGGAGTTCCACCGCCGCAAACCTCCAGAGCCATGAAAAACCAATAGGGAGCCCGTTTCGGCACCCTGTCGGAGGGGGAAACCATCACCGGAGGCCATCTTCATCATACCGACACTCTCCATGACGAGGAGGGATTAGTTCACCCTCGGGGCTGAGGGTATGTACCAGTAGCTATGTGTTTGATCTCTCTCTCTCTCTCTCTCGTGTTCTTGAGATGGCACGAACTTGATGTACCGCGAGCTTTGTTGATACAGATTGAATCATATGGAGTTTTCCCCTCTCTGTCTTTTTGTGATGAATTGAGCTTTCCATTTGAAGTTTTCTTATCGGATCGAGTGTTTAAGGATTTGAGAACACTTGATGTATGTATTGCGATGGGATATCCGTGGTGACAATGGGATGTTCTATTGATCCACTTGACGTATGTTTTGGTGATCAACTTTCGGGTTCCGTGACCTTGGGAATCTATGCATAGGGGTTGGCACACGTTTTTGTCTTGACTTTCCGGTAGAAACTTTGGGGCACTCCTTGAAGTTCTTTGTGTTGGATTGAACATGATGAATCTGACATTATGTCATGCATATCTTATAATCAAGCCCATGGGTACTTGTGGTGACAATGGAGTATCTAGGTGACATTAGGGTTTTGGTTGATGTGTATCTTAAGGTATTATTTTAGTACGAACTCTAGGGCTGTTTGTGACACTTATAGGGACAACTCATAAGATTGATCAGAAAAGATAACTTTGAGGTGGTTTCGTACCCTACAATAATTTATTCATCAGTTCTCCGCTATTTGTGACTTTGGAGTGAACTCTTTGTCGCACGAGAGGTATTTACACATGATTCAACTATGCCAATATTGTTGAGAGAAATTGCACTAGTGAAAGTATGGACCCTAGGCCTTGTTTTCAAGCATTGCAATACCGTTTTTGATCACTATTGTCACTTGCTACCTTGATGTTTTTATAATTTCAGATTACAAAAACCTATATCTACCATCGATATTGCACTTGTATCACCATCTCTTTGCCGAACTAGTGCACCTATACATTACCATTGTATTGGGTGTGTTGGGGACACAAGAGACTCTTTGTTATTTGGTTGGAGGGTTGTTCAAGAGAGACCATCTTCATCCTACGCCTCCCATGGATTGATAAACCTTAGGTCATCCACGTGAGGGAAAATTGCCATTATCCTACAAAAGTCTGTGCTTGGAGTCCCAACACGAGTCTACAAGAATAAGGTTGTGTAGTAGACATCACTCACACCTCCCAAGCTCCCTCCCAACAGGAGGACGTCTTCCATGGCTCAAAACGGCTTTGGGCTCTCCTAAACTGCTTCGCGAGTTCGGCCATCCTTTGTGGGGGTGTCTCTGCCGGCCAGAGTGCCCTTATCATGCACCTCATGACCTTCCTAGCTTGTTCGTGCACTATGGACAACTCCTTCAACAGATCCCCACCAAACAAGATGGTCTCTTCTCCCGGACGACCAGTCAAGAGGCCTACGCATGATAACGAGCACATTACTTACATACTACAACAAAGTGTAATCTATGGCACTCCAGGTTAGAAATTTGCTTACAGAACATGCCGCCTTTCAACCTCTGGTTTTCCTCTTGGGTCCATGCAAATTGATTCTT
Organism: Hordeum marinum; assembly: GCA_022496015.1. Taxonomy (NCBI): domain Eukaryota; kingdom Viridiplantae; phylum Streptophyta; class Magnoliopsida; order Poales; family Poaceae; genus Hordeum; species Hordeum marinum. Next base: position 154,836,962 of record CM039678.1, read on the forward strand.
CAAGCTCTGAAATTCTTGGACTTGATGTTGGTTTTCCCCTTTGATCTGGCGTGTTTCCTCACGACATCGCTCCAACACGGGGACATTAGCCTCCAATTGAGATTCAGCATAGCGCTGAGCCTCACGAGACGCGTCTAGATCCCTTTGCATCTGGCTTATGCATTCAGCTGCTGCACAACAACACATCGTTAGAGATGGCATTCCCAATTTTTTACAAGCACCTAACAAAGTACCCATTTTTCTTACAGTGTGCTTCTCTGATGAACTTTTTCACATCCTCCAGTTCGGCCTTAGCGGCCCTCACCTCCGTTTGACTGGATTCAAGATCCTTGGACAAATTCTCGTTTTTCCGCCTTAAAGCCTGCACAAGGACAACACGATGTTCAGACCGTTAATTCGGTCGTCCTGACCAAATCAACGGCAAGGGGCTATAGGGTCAGGACCTATGTTCGGTTGTCAAAACCAACTACTTACCTGCATATTGAAAGACATTATTCGGGCAGCTCCTTGAATGCCTACTCGGGTGGCTCCAAGGTGAGCGTCCACGGAACTGAGAGTGTTAAACCCTTGGTTAGAAAACCGTATGGCATAAGGACTCTTTCCGGTGTCGATGATTGATCGCGCTCTTGACCTCGGAGCTGGTAACTGAGACTCCCCCGGAGTCCTCGGGAAGTTGATCTGCTACGAGGATATCCGCTTTAGCTCCCGCAGGGACTGAGGACTCGGGGGGATTATGGTTGTATGCCGCCCCGACAATGTCTTTGGGCTCCTCCGCTCGCCTCCTAAGTATCCCAATGAAAAAGATTACGAATAATTGTGGCAATGATAGCAAAAGGGTGGAGTTGGACCAAATACCTTTTGGTGGGGAGCGCGAGCGATGTATTTTCTGACGTCGCCCCTCATTTAGGTCTCCCGCCTGCATCTGGCGCGGGACCTGTAGAAGTGGTCTGGGGAGGTGTCTGACGCGTGGTCCTATGACCCTTGGGGGTATTAGTCGGCACGCTTGGAGCGGCAGGAGGATTACGCCACTTCCGAGATGAGGTTTTCTTCTTGCTCGTGTTTGAAGTAGCAAGGGTCCAGGGATAATCGGCCATGAGGGCCACTTTGTGTTTGTTAACACTCTCCTGGTAATAGACCCCGTCCTCGAAGATCATTAAACTATCCGGGTTATCATGGAATCCGGGATCACTATCCCAGTCATAATTCTCTGGTTGGGGAGCAGGATAATTGACTGTCTTGACCCAACATCTCCACTCCTGTTAAAGAAACATGGAAGGTTTTCGATGTTAGAACCAAGAATAAGCATCTGGAATTCAGAAGTTTAAGTTTGACTTACCCATTCGATGGGGTTGTATATGGGAAAGCCCTCCTTGGTTGTCAGGCACGTGAATTCTTCTTTCTCCCCCTTGAAGAGATCGGCTGGGATGACGGCTAGTGCCTCCTGATTATTCGGCCCTTGCCAGAGGGAACGGGTAGTGTCGCTCGTCCCATTGTAGCACCATAGGGGGTGCGTTTGTTGTTGGAGTGGCTGGACGCATCAGGAATTCGCTATGGCCATTGCGTCAATGATGGTCAGCTTGTTGTGAGCTAGCAGCTTCACCTTGGCTGACAAGCGTTTTACCTCGGAGCTCTCCTCTTGGGGAGCACTCTTTGGTCGCCACTTGAATCGCTTCTTCAAAGAAGCCTCAGAGTACTCAGGTAAACGCCTCCAAGCTGGATCAAATAAAGGAACGTCTTTGATATAAAACCACTCCGAGGACCACTCGTTGAACTCTTTCTTCAGGGTCCCGATAGGATACCCCATTCCGGCTATGCGCCATACCTCGGCTCCACCCACTTCCCGAATAGTCCCTCCCCTAGTTCAGGCAATGAGGCAGAAATATTTTCACAACAAATCAAAGTGAGGCTCGCAGCCCAGGAACATCTCACAGAGGGCCACGAAGCCTGAGATAGCCGGGGTGAGATTGTGGAGCTGAAGACCATAGAATTCTAGTAGACCTCTCAAGAAGGGATGGATGGGGAATCCAAGGCCTCGCAAAAGGAAGGAGACAAAACAAACCCTATCATCCCCTTGAGGAGTGGGGCATTTCTCCGCAAAGGCCTCGCCGCTTGCAGAAGTTAACCCTGCACGGGTGGGTGTCAGATCCAAGGGGGAGGTACCTTTGCACCTCAAGGTCGCACAGTTGAAGACTGTTGGAAATATGCCCTAGAGGCAATAATAAATTAGTTATTATCATATTTCCTTGTTCATGATAATCGTTTATTATCCATGCTATAATTGTATTGATCGGAGACTTAGATGCATGTGTGGATACATAGACAAAACCATGTCCCTAGTATGCCTCTAATAGACTAGCTCGTTGATCAAAGATAGTTAAGGTCTCCTAGCCATGTACATGAGATGTCATTTGATAACGGGATCACATCATTAGGAGAATGGTGTGATGGACAAGACCCAAACTACAAACATAGCATATGATCGTGTCGGTTTAATGCTACTGTTTTTTGCATGTCAAGTATCTGTTCCTATGACCATGAGATCATGCAACTCACTGACACCGGAGGAGTGTCTTGTGTGTATCAAACATCGCAATGTAACTAGGTGACTATAAAGGTACTCTACAGGTATCTCCAAGGGTGGTGTCTGTTGGGTTCGCATGGATCAAGACTGGGATTTGTTACTCCGTGTGACGGAGAGGTATCTCAGGGCCCACTCGGTAATACAACATCACAAAAAGCCTTGCAAGCAATGTGACGAAGTGTTAGTCATGAGATCTTGTATTGCAGAACGAGTAAAGAGACTTGCCGGTAATGAGGTTGAACTAGGTATGGAGATACCAACGATCGAATCTCGGGCAAGTAACATACCAAAGAACAAAGGGAACATCATACGGGATTAACTGAATCCTTGACATAGAGGTTCGACCGATAAAGGTCTTCGTAGAATGTGTAGGAACCAATATGGGCATCCAGGTCCCGCTATTGGTTATTGACCGTAGAGGTGTCTCGGTCATGTCTACATAGTTCTCGAACCCGTAGGGTCTGCACACTTAAGGTTCGGTGACGTTTCGGTAGTATAGAGTTATGTATGGTGGTGACCGAAGGTTGTTCGAAGTCCCAGATGAGATCTCGGATGTCACGAGGAGCTCCGGAATTGTCCGGAGGTAAATATTAATATATAGGAAGTCCTATTTTGGTCGCTGAAAAAGTTTTGGGCTCATCGGTAGTGTACCGGGTGTGCCGGTAGTGTACCGGGAGACCATCGGGAGGGGTATTTCGACCCAAGAGGCTACATGGGCTGTGGGAGAGTGAATACCAGCCCTTAGTGGGCTTGTGGAATTCCGACACAAGGCCCATGCCGCTGGGAAGAAAAGCCCAAAAGGAAAAAGGTGGAAAAAGGCAAAAAGGCTAAGATAAGGAAGGAGTCCTAATCCTACTAGGAGTGGAGGAGGAGGAGGACTCCCTCCTGGTTCGGCTGAAGCCTAGGGCTGGCTCCTTGAGGGCCAGCCCTCCTCCTCCTCTCCTCCTATATATACTAGAGGTTTTTAGGGTTTTGGCACAAGATTTTCCGCCACGTGCTACCCGTTCCTCTAGTGCATAGTTTCTCCTCTAGATCGGTTTTCTACAGTGCTTAGGCGAAGCCCTGCCAGAATTGCTCCACCACCATCACCACGGCGCTGTCATGCTGCCAGAGAACTCGTCTACCTCTCCGCTCCCTCTTGCTGGATCAAGAAGGCGGAGAGCGTCATCAAGCTGTAAGTGTGCTGAACGCGGAGGTGTCGTCCATTCGGCGCTAGATCGGAAGGACCGTGATCAAGATCGTGAGACGGATCGTGATGAGATCGTGGGACGGATCGTGATGAGTTCGCAGGACGGATCATGATTGGATCGCGGGACGGATCGTGATGAGATCGCGGAACGCTCGACGATTTGGATCGCGAAGACGTTCGACTACACTAACCGCGTTTCTTAACGCTTCCCGCTTAGCGATCTACAAGGGTATGTAGATCCACTCTCCCTCTCATAGATGTTCATCACCATGTATAGGTCTTGCGTGTGCATAGGAATTTTTTTGTTTCCCATGCAATGTTCCCCAACAAAGACAAGAGATGGAGCAGCTTGCCCAGTCTCTTAGAAGGGGACCGAACAGGCGCGAGGATGAGCCTGGGGCGCTCTCCATCTCTATGATCTTGCATGCTTTAGGGCTTTGAGGTGGAGGTGTGAGTAAGGGTGTCGCCTATGAAGGATATGGTTTGTTTAAATAAATGCCTTTCTGATCTGCCCGAAGCGGTTTCGCAAAGGATTACCGGGTCACCTTACTTTATTCTATGCGTGAATCGAGGGCAGCCATTGGTCTTCGTGAAGGGAAATTAATGTCGTGGGCCCCGTAACGCTTCGACAATCAGGGGGTTGTCCGTGGCCGCATTGTTGTTCTACAATGCGGAAAAGCCGAGTTGAAATCTGCCGAACATAGAAGGAACTCACCTTTCAAGCCGAACACCATGGACATGTGAAGCTGCCGAAGACTACATTCCTCGACGTTGAAGGCTAGTTCGGGGGATACTGAGGGAGACTGGGACTAAGGGGTCCTCGGGCCGTCGGCTCATTCCTCATGGGCCGACCTGTTGGGATGATCTGCTGAAGACCGAACTACGAAAGAACCTGTATCCAAGAAGGAAGGCTCTGTAGAATGGCGTGGTCTCCAAGTTCCAAAGATAGGATCTGCGTATCTATCCCTTGTAAAAGGTCGGTTGTGTGTAACCATAGGGACCTCCGGTGTCTATATAAACCAGAGCTTCCTCATTCATAGAGGATAGGTGAACTCATCTGGGGTTTAGCTTACATGATCTTGAGGTAGATCAACTCTTTAATCTCTATACACATCAATACAATCAAGTAGGACGCACGGTTTTACCTCCTCACGAGGGCCCGAACCTGGGTAAATACTCTCCCCTTCGTTTCCTGTTACCCATCGATCTAAGGCTCACAGCTAGGGCCCCCTACCCGAGATCTGCTGGTTTTGACACCGATAGAAGGGTTGCCATGACGTTCAGTTTGAAGGGGGACAAGACTACAACTTATCATGACAAAAGTAGTCTTCGCCTACCAAAGCTTCCTGCCGTGACGTGCTGGTGGGCCCGGGGGTGACCTCCGTCCTGCCGAGACCCCTACCTTGGCCCTCTTACACCAAATAGGAAACCTTTGGGGATTGCTTTGGGAACCCGCGAGCTGGCCTTGCTCCCTTAGCACAAAAGTGGAAAACCTCTCTATCAGTGCCTGCCGGTACGGCTCCTGGAGCCTCCCTGCGTGGCCCAAGTCACCCACGTGAAGGGGCAGGGGTGCGTGACCCCGCCAAGCCATCCTCCATCAGTCCGCCCTATGCGGGCCCCTGAGGACGATGTCGGGAGACGACCTTGCGACAAGGGCTCCGAGAGGCGACCTCGGGAGGGGACTAGACTGGCCTTCTGATGGCGCTTGCTGCCGTGCACCTCGCAAAGAGGGGGTCCCCGCGAGGGTTTGGTTCTTGAGGTCCCACGCAGAGCCATCCTGGGCACACGGAATGTGTCAATCCTTGGGCCGCAGGCAGATGGGCCTAGGTACCCCCAGTCCCACTCCCACGGGCCCAACAGTAGCCCCCGAGCTTGCGGCATGCATGACTCGGCCAGTGGGGAGGGGCGAAACGACGCGAGCTCCAACCGCCTATGATCCAGGCTTGATGTGTGGCGCGGGACGCCTCCACTTCCCCGTGATGCCTAGGTAACCGTCCAACACTGACATAAAGCCTGCGCACGGCGTGGGGTCATAATCGCCCCTCCTAGCCCTTCATCCGCTCAACGAAGGCGAGGGGACGCACGCAGGTCACTCGCTGGAGGCTATATATAAGGACAAGGGGAAGGGTCCCTTGGCCCATCTTCCTCGCTCCTGATCTTCATTTTCTCTTGTTGTTGTAGTATTGATGGAACCCGTGAGGAGGCTCTCCGCCGCCGAAAGAGAAAAATGGTGATGGGAGATGCGGACGTACGGAAGCTGACGAGGGGAGGGGGATGCCCTCACATGCCCTCCGTCGACTTCCCATGTAGGCTCGAGCAGCCGTGGAAGGGGCTTTGCCCGTGGGTGCAGGCACGGTGGGTGAGGTGGCCGCGGGCGGGACAAGAGGTATGGCGCAGCTACCCGGTCGCCCCGGCCGTGAAGCCATTCTGCTGACATCGTCCGCGAGTTCATCGTAAGGATGGACAATCAGCCCCGTACCTAGCTCCATCTCCCGGACTCCTTCACAGAAGAGATGGAGGAGCGCATGCCCCTGGGCCTGTGGCTTTGGGAAGCATGAGCGAAGAAGATTCTGACGATTCCCCAGGCGCCCATGTCAAAGAGGAGGACTCTGACTAGGCGCAAGCGGCGCTAGAGTTAGAGTCTCTAGAGGCGGTGCTGCTAGAGCCCGACCCTTCTACTTTTGAGTTGTATTTCCTTTCCTACAGTGAACCATGCTGATCCCGCGAGGGTATGTAAGAAAGGTTATGGCCCTCGTGCCATAAGTCTGACGCTATTTTCAGTCAAAAACAAATTCACTCTTAACACTCTTAGTTAGGCTTGTCCCCTCTCTGAGATCATCCTACCGCTCTGCGTCGCTAGGGCCCAGCCCCCGAGCGTGCCCCAGCCGTCGCTGGTATGTCAGTTCGTCATGCCTAGACAAGGCCAGGAGGTGAGGAGCTCTAATAACCCACAAGTATAGGGGATCGCAACAATTTTCGAAGGTAGAGTATTCAACCCAAATTTATAGATTCGACACAAGAGGAGCCAAAGAATACTTGAGAGTATTAGCAGTTGAGTTGTCAATTCAACCACACCTGGAGATAAATATCTGTAGTAAAGTGATCAGTAGCACGGTAATATGATAGGTTTGATAGTAGTAGCAATAGTAACATTAGCGGTAAGAGTAGTAGCAATGGTTTTGTAGCAGTTGGAACATCAGGAACAGTAGTAGTAACTTAGCAAGAACAATAAATGGAACGGTCGTAGGCACTGGATCGGTAACTCATTGGATGATATTCATCATGTAACGGTCATAACCTAGGGCTATACAGAACTAGCTCCAGTTCATCAATGTAATGTAGGCATGTATTCCATAAATAGTCATACATGCTTATGGAAAAGAACTTGCATGCCATCTTTTGTCCTACCCTCCCGTGGCAGCGGGATCCATAAGGAAACTAAGGGATATTAAGGCCTCCCTTTAATAGAGAACCGGAACAAAGCATTAACACATGGTGAATACATGAACTCCTCAAACTACGACCATCACCGCGAAGTATCCCGAATATTGTCACTATGAGGTTGACGGCTCATAACACGTAATAGGTGCATATGACTAGGCAAGATAGGATCAAGAACATGAATATAGAGATGATAACATAAACGGTTCAGATTTGAAATCATGGCACTCGGGTCCTAGTGACAAGCATTAGGCAAAGCAAAGTCATAGCAACATCAATCTCAGAACATAATGGATACTAGGGATCAAGCCCTAACAAAACTAACTCGATTACATGATGAATCTCATCCAACTCCTCACCGACCAGCAAGCCTACGAAGGAATTACTCACTCCCGGTGGGGAGCATCGTGGAATTTGTGATGGAGAAAGGTTTGTGATGACGAGGACCGAAGATTCCCCTCTCCGGAGCCCCAAACGGACTCCAGATCTCGCCTCCCGATGAAGGCCAGGAGGTGGCGGCGGCTCCATCTTGTGAAACGTGATAATTCTTTCTCTCTGAGTTTTTCTCCAAATTTAGGAATTTATAGTGGCATAGATAGGGCAAGTGGGGCCCCGAGGTGAGCACAACCCACAAAGGCATGCTGGGAGGGGGTTGGCGTGCCCTGGTGTCTTGTGCCCAGCCTGGGCCCCCTCTCCTGTGGTTTCTGGCTCTAGTATTCTTTGTTTTTCCAAAATAAATCTCCAAAAAGTTTTGTTCCATTCCAGGAACTTTTATTTCTGCACAAAAACAACACCATGCTACTTCTGCTGAAAACAGCGCTAGTCTGAGTTAGTTCCATTCAAATCATGCAAATTAGAGTCCAAAACAAGGGCAAAAGAGTGAGGAAAAGTAGATACGTTGGAGACGTATCAACTCCCCCAAGCTTAAACCTTTACTTGTCCTCAAGCAATTTAGTTGACAAACTGAAAGTGATAAGAAAAACTTTTATGAACTCTTTTGTTCTTGTTTACATATATATGCTTAAGTAACACTCAGGTTTTCAGCAAAGATTATGACTAACCGTGTCAACAATAACACTTAGGAATTTCATTCATAACAATAACATAAGCAACTAGCGAGCAATAATAATCTATCTCAAGCGCCAAACTTTGTCAAAACAATCATGATACAACATGACAATAGTGGTATCTCGCTAGCCCGTTCTGAGACCGCAAAACATAAATGCAGAGCACCTCCAAAGTTCAAGCAACGACTAAACAGTGTAATTCATGGTATAAAGATCCAATCATGCTGCACCCAACATCAACTATACACAATGCATGAGGATGACCATAGTGCTCTCAGGTATGGCTCTTATTTGAGAAGGTGATGACTCAACATAAAAGTAAATAGATGGTCCCTTCACAGAGGGAAGCATGGATTTGAAGTGGTGCTAGAGCTCAGAGTTTAAAATAGGGATAGATATAACTTTGAGAGGTACACCCTTCCCGCCAACATCACGACCAAGAGTTATCAACATCTTCCATGCTAAACAAATTAGCGGCGGTTCCCAAGCGGTAAAAGTAAAGGTTTACTTCCCCTCCACCAACAATCACACTCCTCAGAGAGCCGTATCCACGGGTACTGTCCAAACCAACAACATTCTTGGGGGAGTTTTTGTTCAATTATTTTTTAGTTTTGATTCCGGGAGTGGGAATCCCTATTACCGCCCCTCTCCTGCAAGGACAAGTGAATAAACACTCATCATGAGAATAAGCCGCCTAGCATGGAAGATACTGATCGCCCCTTGTCGCTTCATGAGCGGTCCAGGTGCACAAAACAAATGTTCATTTGAATTTTTAGAGGTGGCACATGCAAACTTACTTTGGAACGGCAGGGTAATACTGTTGGAAATATGCCCTAGAGGCAATAATAAAATGGTTATTATTGTATTTCCTTGTTCATGATAATTGTCTATTGTTCATGCTATAATTGTGTTAACCGGAAACCATAATACATGTGTGAATACATATACCACAACATGTCCCAAGTGAGCCTCTAGTTGACTAGCTCGTTGATCAATAGATGGTCACGGTTTCATGACCATGGACATTGGATGTCGTTGATAACGGGATCACATCATTAGGAGAATGATGTGATGGACAAGACCCAATCCTAAGCATAGCACTAGATCGTGTAGTTCATTTGCTAAAGCTTTTCAATGTCAAGTATCGTTTCCTTAGACCATGAGATTGTGCAACTCCCGGATACCGTAGGAATGCTTTGGGTGTGCCAAACGTCACAACGTAACTGGGTGGCTATAAAGGTGCACTACGGGTATCTCCGAAAGTGTCTATTGGGTTGGCATGAATCGAGACTGGGATTTGTCACTCCGTGTGACGGAAAGGTATCTCTGGGCCCACTCGGTAAGACATCATCATAATGAGCTCAATGTGACCAAGGAGTTCGTCACGGGATGATGTATTACGGAACGAGTAAAGAGACTTGCCGGTAACGAGATTGAACAAGGTATAGAGATATCGACGATCGAATCTCGAGCAAGTATCATACCGATAGACAAAGGGAATTGTATACGGGATTGATTGAATCCCCGACATTGTGGTTCATCCGATGAGATCATCGTGGAGCATGTGGGAGCCAACATGGGTATCCAGATCCCGATGTTGGTTATTAGCCGGAGAAGTGTCTCGGTCATGTCCACGTGTCTCCCGAACCCGTAGGGTCTACACACTTAAGGTTCGACGATGCTAGGGTTATAGGCAAATGGTATACGTGATTACCGAAAGTTTTTCAGAGTCCCAGATGAGATCCCGGACGTCACGAGGAGCTCCGGAATGGTCCGGAGGTAAAGATTGTAATATAGGAAGTCCAGTTTTGCTCATCGGAAAGTTTTCGGGCTCATCGGTAGTGTACCGGGAGTGCCGGGAGGGTGCCGGAGGACCCCGGGAGGGGTGTGACGACCATAGGACCTTGTGGGCCCTTAGAGGAGGTGTGCCAGCCCTTATTGGGATGCCCAAGACCTTCTAGAAAGGCCCATGCGGCTGGAGATCTAGAGATAAAGGGCAAAGGGTTTTAAAAAGAGGAGATCCACCTCCCTTGTGGGAGGTGGACTCTATCCCCACTTCGGCCGAAACCCTCCTCTTTGGAGGAGGGGCCAAGGTAGCCCTCCCTCTCCCTCCTCCTATATATACTTGAGGTTTTGGCCTTTTGAGAACAGTTCTGAACTCTCTCTCTCTCACAGCAAAGCCCTATCTCTCTTCTTCCTCCTCCGCAGCGCTTAGGCGAAGCCCTACCGGAATACCTTGCTACTCCACCACCACCACGCCGTCGTGCTACTGTTGGAGCCCTTCCCCAACCTCTCCTTCCTCCTTGCTGGATAAAGGCATAGGAGACATCACCGGGCTGCACGTGTGTTGAACGCGGAGGCACCGTTGTTCGGCGCTTAGATCGGAATCCATCGCGATCTGAATCGCCGCGAGTACGACTCCATCAACCGCGTTCTTGTAACGCTTCCGCTTAGCGATCTTCAAAGGTATGAAGATGCAATCTCTCTCCACTCGTTGCGGGTTTCTCCATAGATAGATCTTGGTGACACGTAGGAAAATTTTGATTTACTACTATGTCTCCCAACAGTGGCATCATGAGCTAGGTCTATGCGTAGAATCTATGCACGAGTAGAACACAAAGTAGTTGTGGGCGTCGATTTTGTTAATTTGCTTACCACTACTAGTCTTATCTTGATTCGGCGGTATTGTGGGATGAAGCTTCCCGGACCGACTTTACACGTACGCTTACGTGAGACTGGTTCCACCGCCTGACATGCACTTGTTGCATAAGGTGGCTAGCGGGTGTCTGTCTCTCCCACCTTAGTCAGATTGGATTCGATGAAAAGGGTCCTTATGAAGGGTAAATAGCAATTGGCATATCATGTTGTGGTTTTGGCGTAGGTAAGAAATGTTCTTGCTAGTAACCTATAGCAGCCATGTAAAAAACTTGCAACTACAAATTAGAGGACGTCTAACTTGTTTTTGCAGCATATGCCTTGTGATGTGATATGGCCAAAGGATGTGATGTGATGCATTGTGATGTATGAGATTGATCATGTTCTTGTAATAGGATTCACGACTTGCATGTCGATGAGTATGACAACCGGCAGGAGCCATAGGAGTTGTCTTATTTTATTGTATGACTTGCGTGTCAATCATAAACGCCATGTAATTACTTTACTTTATTGCTAAACGTTAGCCATAGTAGTAGAAGTAATAGTTGGCGAGACAACTTCATGAAGACACAGTGATGGAGATCATGGTGTCATGCCGGTGACAGTGATGATCATGGTGCCCCAAAGATGGAGATCAAAGGAGCAAGATGATATTGGCCATATCATGTCACTATATTGATTTCATGTGATGTTTATCATGTTCACATCTTATTTGCTTAGAACGACGGTAGTAAATAAGATGATCTCTCAATAATATTTCAAGAAAAGTGTTCACCCTAACTGTGCACCGTTGCTAAGGATCGTTGTTCCGAAGCACCATGTGATGATCGGGTGTGATAGGTTCTAACATTCGCATACAACGGGTGTAAGCCAGATTTACACACGCGAAACACTTAGGTTGACTTGACGAGCCTAGCATGTACAGACATGGCCTCGGAACAGGGAAGACCGAAAGGTCGAACATGAGTCGTATGGAAGATACGATCAACATGGAGATGTTCACCATGGATGACTAGTCCGTCTCACGTGATGATCAGACACGGGCTAGTTGACATGGATCATGTGTCACTTGGATGACTAGAGAGATGTCTATCTAAGTGGGAGTTCATTAAATAATTTGATTATGTGAACTTAATTATCATGAACTTAGTCTAAAATTATCTTTACAATCTATATTGTAGATCCAATGGCCAACGCGAATGTCACCCTCAATTTCAACGCGTTCCTAGAGAAAACCAAGCTGAAAGATGATGGAAGCAACTATGCGGACTGGGTCCGTGGCTTGAGGATCATCCTCATAGCTTCCAAGAAATTGTATGTCCTTGATGCACCACTAGGTGACCCACCCCTTCTCCCAGCAGAGCAAGACGTTGCGAACGCTTGGCATTCTCGCTGCGATGATTACTCCATTGTTCAGTGTGGCATGCTTTACAATTTAGAACCGGGGCTCCAAAAGCATTTTGAGAAACACGGAGCATATGAGATGTTCCAAGAGCTGAAACTAGTTTTCCAAGCTCATGCCCGGGTCGAGAGATATGACGTCTCCGACAAGTTCTTCAGCTGTAAGATGGAGGAGAATAGTTCTGTCAGTGAGAACATCCTCAAGATGTCTGGGCTACACAACCGCTTGACTCAGCTGGGAGTTAATCTCCCGGATGACTCGGTCATGGACAGAATCCTCCAGTCGCTTCCACCTAGCTACAAGAGCTTTGTGATGAACTACAACATGCAAGGGATGGAGAAGTCCATTCCTGAGTTGTACTCGATGCTGAAATCAGCAGAGGTCGAGATCAGAAAGGAGCATCAAGTGTTGATGGTAAATAAGACCACTAGTTTCAAGAAAGGCAAGGGTAAGAAGAACTTCAAGAAGGACGGCAAAGCTGTTTCCGCGCCCGGTAAGCAAGTTGCCGGGAAGAAGAAGAACAAGCATGGACCCAAGCCTGAGACTGAGTGCTTTTACTACAAGGGTACCGGTCACTAGAAGCGAAACTGCCCCAAGTACTTAGCGGATAAGAAGGATGGCAACATTAAAGGTATATGCGATATACTTGTTATTGATGTGTACCTAACCAGCGCTCGTAGTAGCTCCTGGGTATTTGATACCGGTGCAGTTGCTCACATTTGTAACTCCAAGCAGGAGCTGCGGAATAAGCGGAGGCTGGCAAAGGACGAGGTGACGATGTGCGTCGGGAATGGTTCCAAGGTCGATGTGATCGTCGTCGGCACGCTACCTCTACATCTACCTTCGGGATTAGTGTTAAACCTTAATAATTGTTATTTAGTACCAACTTTGAGCATGAACATTGTATCTGGATCTCGCTTGATGCGAGATGGCTACTCATTTAAATCTGAGAATAATGGTTGTTCTATTTATATGAGAGAAATGTTTTATGGTCATACCCCGCTGGTCAATGGTTTATTTTTGATGAATCTCGAACGTGATGTTACACATGTCCATAGTGTGAGTACCAAAAGTGTAAGGTTGATAACGATAGTCCCACTTACATGTGGCACTGCCGCCTTGGTCATATTGGTGTCAAACGTATGAAGAAGCTCCATACCGATGGACTTTTGGAGTCTCTTGATTTCGAATCATTTGACACGTGCGAACCATGCCTCATGGGCAAGATGACCAAGACTCCGTTATCCGGAACAATGGAGCGAGCAACTGACTTGTTGGAAATAATACATACCGATGTATGCGGTCCAATGAGTGTCGAGGATCGTGGTGGCTACCGTTATGTTCTCACCCTCACTGATGACTTGAGTAGATATGGGTATGTCTACTTAATGAAACATAAGTCTGAAACTTTTGAAAGGTTCAAGGAATTTTAGAGTGAGGTAGCGAATCAACGTGACAGGAAGATAAAGTGCCTACGATCTGATCGTGGCAGAGAATATTTAAGTCACGAGTTTGGCACGCACCTAAGGAAATGTGGAATTGTTTCACAACTCACGCCGCCTGGCACACCTCAGCTAAATGGTGTGTCTGAACGTCATAATCGCACTCTATTAGATATGGTACGATCTATGAGGTCTCTTACCGACTTACCACTATCATTTTGGGGATATGCATTAGAGACTGCCGCATTCACTTTAAATAGGGCACCATCAAAATCCGTTGAGATGACACCGTATGAATTATGGTTTGGAAAGAAACCTAAGCTGTCATTTCTAAAAGTTTGGGGATGCGATGCTTATGTGAAGAAACTTCAACCTAAGAAGCTCGAACCCAAAGCGGAAAAGTGCATCTTCATAGGATATCCCAAAGAGACTATTGGTTATACCTTCTACCTATGATCCGAGGGCAAAGTCTTTGTTTCCAAGAATGGATCCTTTCTCGAGAAAGAGTTTCTCTCTAAAGAAGTAAGTGGGAGGAAAATAGAACTTGATGAGGTAATTGTACCTCCACTCGAACCGGAGAGTAGCACAACACAGGAAGTTGTTTCTGTGGAGCCTACACCGTCTAGAGAGGAAGTTAATGATGATGATCATGAAACTTCAGATCAAGTTACTATTGAACGTCGAAGGTCCACTAGGACACGTTCCGCACCAGAGTGGTATGGCAACCCTGTCCTAGAGATCATGTTGTTAGACAACGGTGAACCTTCGAACTATGAAGAAGCGATGGCGGGCCTGGATTCCAACAAATAGCTTGAAGCCATGAAATCCGAGATAGGATCCATGTATGAGAACAAAGTATGGACTTTGGTGGACTTGCCTGATGATAAGCAAGCCATTGAAAATAAATGGATCTTTAAGAAGAAGACTGGCGCGGATGGTAATGTGACCATCTATAAGGCTCGGCTTGTCGCTAAGGGTTATCGACAAGTTCAAGGAGTTGACTACGATGAGACTTTCTCACCCGTAGCGATGCTGAAGTCTGTCCGAATCATGTCAGCAATTGTCGCATTTTATGATTATGAGATCTGACAAATGGACGTCAAAACGACATTCCTTAATGGCTTCTTCAAGGAAGAACTGTATATGATGCATTCGGAAGGTTTTGTCGATCCTAAAGATGCTAACAAGGTATGCAAGCTCCAGTGCTCCATCTATGGGCTGGTGCAAGCATCTCGGAGTTGGAACATTCGCTTTAATGAAGTGATTAAAGCGTTTGGGTTTGTACAGGTTTATGGAGAACCCTGTATTTACAAGAAAGTGAGTGGGAGCTCTGTAGCATTTCTCGTATTATATGTGGATGACATACTGATAATGGGAAATGATATAGAACTCTTGGAAAGTGTAAAGGCCCACTTGAATAAGTGTTTTTCAATGAAGGACCTTGGAGAAGCTGCTTACATATTAGGTATTAAGATCTATAGAGATAGATCGAGACGCCTCATAGGTCTTTCACAAAGCACATACCTTGAAAAGATATTGAAGAAGTTCAATATGGATCAGTCCAAGGGGTTCTTGCCTGTGTTACAAGGTGTAAGATTGAGTACGACTCAATGCCCGACCACGGCAAAGGATATAGAAGAGATGAGTGTCATCCCCTATGCTTCAGCCATAGGCTCTATTATGTATGCCATGCTGTGTACCAGACCTGATATGAACCTTGCCATAAGTTTGGTAGGGAGGTACCAAAGTGATCTCGGAGCGGAACACTGGACAGCGGTCAAGAATATCCTGAAGTACCTGAAAAGGACAAAGGACATGTTTCTTGTATATGGAGGTGCCGAAGAGCTCGTCGTAAAGGGTTACGTCGATGCTAGCTTCAACACAGATCCGGACGACTCCAAGTCGCAAACCGGATACATGTATATTTTGAACGGAGGGGAAGTCAGCTAGTGCAGCAGCAAGCAAAGCGTCGTGACAGCATCTACATGTGAAGCGGAGTACATAGCTGCTTTGGAAGCAACAAAGGAAGGAGTCTAGATGAAGGAGTTCATCACCGACCTAGGAGTAATTCCAAGTGCGTCGGGCCCGATGACTCTATTCTGTGACAACACTAGAGCTATTGCCCTTGCGAAGGAGCCTAGGTTTCACAAGAAGACAAGACACATCAAGCACCGCTTCAACTCCATCCGTGATTAAATTCAGGAGGGAGATATAGATATTTGTAAAGTGCATACGGATCTAAATGTTGCAGATCCGTTGACTAAACCTCTCTCACGAGAAAAACATGATCAACACCAGAATGCTATGGGTGTACGATTCATCACAATGTAACTAGATTATTGACTCTAGTGCAAGTGGGAGACTGTTGGAAATATGGCCTAGAGGCAATAATAAAATGGTTATTATTGTATTTCCTTGTTCATGATAATTGTCTATTGTTCATGCTATAATTGTGTTAACCGGAAACCATAATACATGTGTGAATACATAGACCACAACATGTCCCAAGTGAGCCTCTAGTTGACTAGCTCGTTGATCAATAGATGGTCACGGTTTCATGACCATGGACATTGGATGTCGTTGATAACGGGATCACATCATTAGGAGAATGATGTGATGGACAAGACCCAATCCTAAGCATAGCACTAGATCGTGTAGTTCATTTGCTAAAGCTTTTCAATGTCAAGTATCGTTTCCTTAGACCATGAGATTGTGCAACTCCCGGATACCGTAGGAATTCTTTGGGTGTGCCAAACGTCACAACGTAACTGGGTGGCTATAAAGGTGCACTACGGGTATCTCCGAAAGTGTCTGTTGGGTTGGCACGAATCGAGATATTTGTCATTCCGTGTGACGGAGAGGTATCTCTGGGCCCACTCGGTAAGACATCATCATAATGAGATCAATGTGACCAAGGAGTTAGTCATGGGATGATGTATTACGGAACGAGTAAAGAGACTTGCCGGTAACAAGATTGAACAAGGTATAGAGATACCGACGATTGAATCTCGGGCAAGTATCATACTGATAGACAAAGGGAATTGTATACGGGATTAATTGAATCCCCGATATCGTGGTTGATCCGATGAGATCATCATGGAGCATGTGGGAGCCAACATGGGTATCCAGATCCCGCTATTGGTTATTGGCCGGAGAAGTGTCTTGGTCATGTCCACGTGTCTCTCGAACCCGTAGGGTCTACACACTTAAGGTTCGACGACGCTAGGGTTATAGGGAAATGGTATACGTGATTACCGAAAGTTGTTCGGAGTCCCAGATGAGATCCGGACGTGGCGAGGAGCTCCGGAATGGTCCGGAGGTAAAGATTGATATATAGGAAGTCCAGTTTTGGTCACCGGAAAGTTTTCGGGCTCATTGGTAGTGTACCGGGAGTGCCGGGAGGGTGCCGGAGGACCCCGGGAGGGGTGTGACGACCATAGGAACTTGTGGGCCCTTAGAGGAGGTGTGCCAGCCCTTATTGGGCTGGCCAATACCTTCTAGAAAGGCCCATGCGGCTGGAGATCTAGAGATAAAGGGCAAAGGATTTTAAAAAGAGGAGATCCACCTCCCTTGTGGGAGGTGGACTCTATCCCCACTTCAGCCGAAGCCCTCCTCTTTGGAGGAGGGGCCAAGGGAGCCCTCCCTCTCCCTCATCCTATATATACTTGAGGTTTTGGCCTTTTGAGAACAGTTCTGAACTCTCTCTCTCACGACAAAGCCTTATCTCTCTTCTTCCTCCTCCGCAGCGCTTAGGCGAAGCCCTGCGGAATACCTTGCTACTCCACCACCACCACGCCGTCGTGCTACTGTTGGAGCCCTTCCCCAACCTCCCCTTCCTCCTTGCTGGATCAAGGCATAGGAGATGTCACCGGGCTGCACGTGTGTTGAACGCGGAGGCACCGTTGTTCGGCGCTTAGATCGGAATCCACCGAGATCTGAATCGCTGCGAGTACGACTCCATCAACCGCGTTCTTGTAATGCTTCCGCTTAGCGATCTTCAAAGGTATGAAGATGCAATCTCTCTCCAATCGTTGCTGGTTTCTCCATAGATAGATCTTGGTGACACGTAGGAAAATTTTGATTTGCTACTACGTCTCCCAACAAATACCGCATATAGGTAGATATGGTGGACTCATCTGGCATAACTTGTTTTAAGGGTTTTGATGCACAAGTAGTATTCCCGCTTAGTACAAGCGAAGGCTAGAAATTAGATTGAGAAGCGGACAGCTAGAGTGCAAAGACAGTCATGAACATGCATTACATATAATCAACATTGAATACTAGCATGAGTAGGATATGGACACCATGAACATAAATATCATGAAGGCTATGTTGGTTTTGATTCAACTACATGCATTAACATGTGCCAAGTCAAGCTACTTGAAACATTCAGAGGAGGATACCATATCATCATACCGCATCACAACTATTTTAATGCATGTTTACACCCAAGATAAATCATTATCCACTCCTAGATACTTAAGCATGGCATGAACAACTATAATGTCTAATGGTCACTGCAAACAAGTTTGATCATAATGAGTTGAATCCAGGCATACTAGGTTAAACATATTTACAAAAATAAAAACAAGTTGAGTTCATACCCGCTTTTCTCTGCCACAGTCAATTCATCAAATGTCATCATCATTGCCTTTCACTTGCACGACCGAACGATAAGAAGATAATAATAGTGCAAGAGTGTTGTGAACTAAGCTAGAATCTGTAAACATTTTATTCAAGAGGAGAAGACAAAGTAACATGGGATCTTTGTTAGATAAACAATAATGCAGATGAGAACCACTCAACAATTTCATCGTGGTCTTCTCCTTGGTACGACTCAAGTAAAAAGAAAAGAATTTCAGAGAAACACACTGAAGTATTTTTGGAGTTTTTGATTTTCCATGAAACAAGCAATTTAAAGAAAACAAAAATGAGAAAAACTATTTACACGGGAAAGCTCCCAACAAGTAAAAGAAGAAGCGAGAAATCTTTTTGGGTTTTCTTTTCATGCTACAATTGAACTAAGCTAGAAAGAAAGGCTAAAAACAAGTAGGAAATATTTTTGGGGTTTCTCAAAGTTTTTCAAACACGCAAGAAGAAAGCAAGAAAACAAATCAAGCATGGATAATACAATGAAAAACTGTGAACACCGACAACTGGAATGAAATGTGTGAACATGAATGTAATGTCGGAGGAAATATGTACTCCCCCAAGCTTAGGCTTTTGGCCTAGCTTGGTAATCACCATCCGTAGTAGCCATCCGGTCTCAAGTCATAATGAGGCGGAGGCGGCACCTGAGCATCCCACCCCTAGGGCTCCTCCTCAGCAGCTGCTAGGTTGTTCCGGTAAGCTACAATGTCATCTGGTGGGTTGTAGCCCCCACGTGGGCCCCCTCACTTATCTCTTTAGGACCAAGTGTCTTGTGTGCACCAGGGGCACCCCCCTCAGGTGTTATTTGTACCAAAAATTCTTCAATAATTGAAAAAATCGTGTTAACTTTCAGGGCACTCCGAGAATTTTTATTTTTGGGTCATTTTTTATTGCACGGAGAAAACAGAAAATAGGATAAACATGGCATTTTATTTTATTCTACTAACTAAAACAGAAAACTAAAAGTGGACACAGAGAGTTGTGTCTACTAAATTCATCAACTTCATACCTCTTGAAAACTATTCATTAATAAGGTTGATCAAGTCTTATTAACAACCACTTCCGATTAGCATGAAACCGAAGAACTTTCGTAAAATACTAGGTTACCTCAATGGGGATAGGCATATCCCCAACCATAATAATATCATATTTATTTTTGACAGTAGGTAGAGGTAATTGAAACCTTCCAATAGTGAGTGTCGCAGAATTTCCACTAACATTAACACCATTCACTTGGAATTTCTTCTTTGGAAAGTGCATCGTATGCTCATTACCGTTGATATGAAAAGTGACTTTGCTTTTATTGCAATCAATAACAGCCCCTGCAGTATTCAAAAAGGTTCTACCAAGGATAATCGACATGTTGTCGTCCTCGAGCATCTCAAGAATAACAAAGTCCCTCAAGATAGTAACATTTGCAACAACAACGGGCACATCCTCACAAATACCAATAGGTATGGCCGTTGATTTATCAGCCATTTGCAATGATATCTCAGTAGGTGTGAGTTTATCTAAATCAAGTCTTTTATATAAGGAGAAAGGCATAACACTAACACCGGCTCCGAAATCACACAAAGCAGTTTTGATATAGTTTCTCTTAATGGAGAAAGGTATAGTTGGTATTCCCGGATCTCCAAGTTTTTTAGGTACTCCATCCTTAAAGGAGTAATTAGCAAGCATGGTGGAGATTTCAGCTTTCGGTATCTTTCTTTTATTAGTGATGATGTCTTTCATATACTTAGCATAAGGGGCCATCTTCAAAATATTAGTTAAGCGGGTACGCAAAAAGACTGGCCTAATCATTTCAACAAAGCGCTCAAATTCTTCATCATCTTTTTTCTTAAATGGCTTAGGTGTGAATGGCATGGGTTTTTGAACCCATGGCTCTCTTTCTTTACCTTGTTTCCTAGCCATAAAGTCTTTTTTATCATAATGTTTATTTTTAGGTTGTGGGTTATCAAGATCAGGAGCAGGCTCTATTTCCACATCATTATCTGGTTCTACATCATTACTAGGTTGAGCATCATCATGAACATCATCATTATCATTTTCATTATCACTAGGTGAATGTTCATTACCAGACTGAGTTTCAGCATCGGAAATAGAGACATCATTACTATCAGGAGGTTTTTGTGTATCAGGTTCACTAGAGGTATGCAAAGTCCTATCATTTTTCTTTTTCTTTTTCTTCTTAGAAGGACTAGGTGCATCACTATTAATTTTCTGAGAATCTTGTTCAATTCTTTTACGATGACCTTAAGGATAGAGTGGTTCTTGGGTCATCCTACCTCCTCTAGTTACTATTCTAGCAGCAAAATCATGCATATTATTATTCATTTCATCAAGCAATTCTTTTTTAGACTAAGCAACTTGTTCTAATTGAGTTTGAACCATAGACGCATGCTTTCCTACACCTCTAACATCATTACTGACTCTAAATAGCAAGTCACTCAAGCGAGCAATCATATCGGAATTGTATTTCAATTGTTTCAAAACATGGGCATTTAAATGATCTTGCTTCATAATATAGTTGGCAAACTCGTATAAGCACTGACTAGGATGTTTATTGTAAGGAATGTCACTTTCATTGAACTTTAATAAAGAATTTACCTCTACCACCTATGGAGGTGGTGGTGTGTCAAGGCCATGTATTTCTTCAATAGGTGGCAAATTCTTAACATCCTCAGCTTTAATACATTTTCCTTCATAGATTTCTTTGCCTCTTGCATATCTTTAGGACTGAAAAATAGGATACCTCTCTTCTTCGGAGTGGGTTGAGGCGGTGGTTCAGGAAGAGTCCAATCATCATAGTTCTTCAATATGTTATTCAATCATTCATCGGCTTGTTCAACAGTTCGTTCCCTGAAAACACAACCAGCACAACTATGTAGGAAGTCCCTAGAAGCATCGGTTAGTCCATTATAAAAGATATCAAGTATTTCATTTTTCTTGAGAGGATGATCAGGCAAATCATTAAGCAATTGGAGAAGCCTCCTCCAAGCTTGTGGGAGACTCGCTTCTTAAATTTGCACAAAGTTAAATATTTCCTATAAGGCAGCTTGTTTCTTGTGAGCAGGATTTTTCTTTCAGAGAAGTAGTAGATCATATCCTGGGGACTACACACACAACCAGGAGCAAGAGTATTGTACCATGTCTTAGCATCACCCTTTAATGAGAACAAAAATAACGTAAGGATATAATAGTAGCGAATCTTCTCATCATGAGCAAAGAGGGTGGCTATATCATCCAGCTTAGTAAGGTGTGCCACTACAGTTTCAGCTTCATAGCCATGGAAAGGATCTGATTCAACCAAAGTAATTAACTTTGGGTCGACAGAGAATTCATAATCCTTATCGGTAACACAGATGGGTGAAGTAGCAAACTTAGGATCACATTTCATTCTAGCACTCAAAGTCCTTTCCTTATACTTGCATAGTAGTTTCTTAACATCATCTCTATCCTTACAAGCAAGAATCTCTCTAGCTATTTCTCCATCCAAAGCATAACATTCAGGTATCTAGGAGAGCTAGGCCTATTAGGTGTTTCATAATCATCAATTTCAAAGTTCTCATCAATTTCAGCAATTTCAATGATTTCATTCTCTCAAGCTCTAGCAATTTGTTCATCAAGAAATTCACTTAGTGGCACAGTATCATCAAGCATGGTACTAGTATCATCATAAGCATCATTCATAGCAGAAGTAGCATCATCAATATCATTATTAATAGCATGTGGTGGTGTTGCAAACTTACTCATAAGAGAAAGTGCATCAAGTGCAAAGCTAGATGGCAGTTCCTTGCCTCCCCTCGTAGTAGAGTGAAAAATCTTGGTCTTAGCATCCTTCAGATTCTTCATAGTGATAAATTGATATAAATCCCAAGTGACTCAACAAATATTGCTATTCTCCCAGGCAACAGCACCAGAAAAAGGTCTTGATAACCCACAAGTATAGGGGATCACAACAGTTTTTGAGGGTAGAGTATTCAACCCAAATTTATAGATTCGACACAAGGGGCACCAAAGAATACTTGAGAGTATTAGCAGTTGAGTTGTCAATTCAACCACAATTGGAGATAAATAACTGCAGCAAAGTGATCAGTAGCACAATAATATGATAGGTTTGAGAGTAGTAACAATAGTAACAGTAGTGGTAATAGTAGTAGCAATGGTTTTTTAGCAGTTGGAACAGCAGCAATAGCAGTAGTAACTTAGCAAGAACAATAAATGGAAAGGTCATAGGCGGTGGGTCGGTAACTCGTTGGATGATATTCATCATGTAATAGTCATAACCTCAGGCGATACAGAACTAACTCCAGTTCATCATTGTAATGTAGGCATGTATTCCGTAAATAGTCATATGTGCTTATGGAAAAGAACTTGCTTGACATCTTTTGTCCTACCCTCCCCTGGCAGCGGGGTCCATAAGGAAACTAAGGGATATTAAGGCCTCCCTTTAATATAGAACCGGAACAAAGCATTGACACATGGTGAAAACATGAACTCCTCAAACTACGGTCATCACCGCAAAGTATCCCAAATATTGTCACTATGGGGTTGACGGATCATAACACGTAATAGGTGCATATGACTAGGCAAGACCGGATCAAGAACATGGATATAGAGATGATAACATAAATGGTTCAGATCTAAAATCATGGCACTCGGGACCTAGTGACAAGCATTAGGCAAAGCAAAGTCATAGCACCATCAATCTCAGAACATAATGGATACTAGGGATCAAGCCCTAACAAAACTAACTCGATTACATGATGAATATCATCCAACTCCTCACCGACTAGCAAGCCTACGAAGGAATTACTCACTCCCGGTGGGGAGCATCATGAAATTGGCAATTGAGAAAGGTTGGTGACGACAAAGACCGAAGATTCCCATCTCCGGAGCCCCAAACGGACACTAGATCTGGCCTCCTGATGAATAACAGGAGGTGGTGGCGGCTCCGTCTTGTGAAACGCGACAATTCTTTCTCTTTGATTTTTCTCTCCAAAATTTAGGAATTTATAGTGGCGGGGATAGGTCAAGTAGGTCCCCGAGGTGAGCACAACCCACCAGGGCACACTAGGAGGGGGCTGGCATGCCTTGGTATCTTGTGCCCAGCCTGGGCCCCCTCTCCGGTGGTTTCTGGCTCCGATATTTTTATATTTCCCAAAATAAATCTCCAAAAAGTTCCATTCCATTTCGAGAACTTTTATTTCTACACAAAAACAACACCATGGTAGTTCTGCTGAAAACAGTGTGAGTCCGGCTTAGTTCCATTCAAATCATGCAAATTAGAGTCCAAAACAAGGGCAAAAGAGTGAGGAAAAGTAGTTATGTTGGAGACGTATCAAGCTCCGGGAGCTAGTGAAGGCCCGTGAGGCGCGAAGCTCAAGGGCTCCCCTTCGGCGCGCGAGCGGGTCGCGCAAGGGGAAGCGCTGGCAATAGCGAAGCTGTCCTGGGGGTTCTTATATTCAGCTCCTCACAACACCAATGGGTTGTTGCTTGCCAGGCACACCCACGAGACCCCTCGAGCGATCCGCCCCAAGGAAAATCCTGTGCAAAAATACTTTGATTCAAACGGCACGCACTTGCTAACTTGCACTTGGGCGCCTCGCGATGAGAACAGGAACCAAGGGCCTTGGTGGGCTGACGTGCACATGGGTAGACCCGTGAGCCAGAGCCCAGTCCCTTGGGTTTTTTAGCACTGTCAGGACTGACCCGAGCATAGGCACCGTGCCTAGCCCCTGCGTGCATGAAGCCCAAGGGGAAGTTGATGAGCGCTTGCCGCGAGAGAGGACCGATGGCTGCCGAGATGGGCACAGTCCACTCTAAGGTTGGTGCGGTTTTCAGGGGCGCTCCCCGTTGGCCTCCCCACCAGGACGGAGCATGGGCCTTCTACTGCGGTGTGGGCATGGTCGTAGTCCGATCGCTCCGCTAGCACAGAGCATGGGGCTTCCACTTGGGCGTCACTACTAGGAAAAAGCCTATAGACAGGACAATATCAGTAGAGCTGGAAAGTAACAGGCGTTGTTGCTAATTACCAGTAGCGTTGTATTTAGGAAGCGCTACAAGTAAGTAGTTAGCACCAGCGCTATAAACATAAAAAAGCACTACTGCTAATCGGGACCCAACGAGCCAACCGACAGTATTGGTAGTAGCAGCGCTGTCGAGAATACAATGCTACTACTAATACTTTAGCAGTAGCACTTTTCTGTTCTAGCGCTACTGCTACTCGACCCCCACTGTTAATTCCCACTCCCCATTCGATCCCACATCTCCCTCTCCCCATTCGTTCCCCTCTCCCTCTCATCACTCCTCTCCCCCGACCGCCGCTGTCACTGTCGCCATCACCTCGACGCCGCCACCATCGCGCCTCGGTCCTCACTTGCCGTTGCCCCCCTCCCTCGCCGTCGTGGCCTCCCTCGCCGTCACTCCTCTCCCCCGACCATCGCACCCTCCCTCACCGTTGCCCGCTTCCTCACCATCGCGGCCTCCCTCATTGTCACCCCCTCCCTCAACGTCGTGCCCTCTCTCTGCAGGTAGCCCCTACTCCCTCCTTCCTCCCTCTTCCCTCTCCCCTCCCTCCGCAGGTTAGGTTTGTTAGGTTGATTCTAGGGTTAGGTTGATTAGGGGGTTTAGGTTGATTAGGGGGGTTAGGTTGATTCTAGGGATAGGTTGTTAGGTTGATTCTAGGGTTAGGTTGATTAGGGGGGTTAGGATGATTCTAGGGTTGGGTTGATTCCATGGTGAGGTTTGTTAGCTAAATTAGTTTAGAGCCAAATATGAATGTGCCACATATGAAAAACCTTATTGCATTTTTTGCAAGTTATATATTTTTCTCATAGGAATTTGTCTCGACGTCGACGATGCCCGACCCGCATCCTAGTCGTCGAGTGGTCCGTGAGAGCCTGCTTGATAGGCGGCATGTCCGGGACTGGGCTCCGCCGGGCTGGCACTGGGAGGTGCTACCTTCCCGGGCTCGGAGCTTGGTGAGGAATCCAGGTCTCGTCGTCGACCCGGATCTTCTATGGTGGCGGTCATGTGGGCCACTTCCGGTGCGGAGGGAGCGGCCCCCCGCGGAGGTGGTACGTTGCCGTGTCAGGGAGGAGGACGAGCACGTCCGTCGCTACATGGCAGCGTTGGACACCAGGTTCAACAATACCTGGAAGATTCTTCAGGGATCTCACTCGAGTTATGATCCCGTGATGGTTCCTTATCTTTGGGTGTCCACCGCTAGCGACTCAGAGACCGCTAGTGAACCGAGTTCACCGTCCTCCACTTTCGATTCTAGGATATTCGATCTGTATTAGTGATCTTATATGATAATATTCGAGATGCATTAGTTAATATTTTATGATGCATTAACTGGATTATTCGGGATGATGTATTAGTGATATTATATTCGAGTTCATTATAAATGTATTAGTGATATTTTATCGGTATAATGTGTGGGGCAAATATTATCTTGAACACAGCTTTACTCATTTGCTAGAATGAACATGTCATATTCTGAATATAGAGGATGTCTTGGTGTTCTTGCTTGCAATGTACCTCTGAGTGGCCTATGTTTTGCCGGAATGTTGATTCGTTTCTGTTCCGGCAAATTTCAGGCGCTCGATATGTCCTGTTTTTAGTAAAGGTCATGGCGAATTTGTTTCATGAATTTTAGCATGACTTGTGCTACAATGTAGGACATATCGAGTGCTTGTGATTTGCCAGTCATTCCGGCAAAACATAGGGCACTTTTTCTATGTCATTGCTCGATATATGGAACGGGTTGACTTTAGGTCTATTTCGGCTCCTTGTGTGTCTTTCAGTGAAAGAGAGTGTCCACCATATATATATGTATATATGAGAGAGGAAGAATCCTGACTGTTGTCGTGGGGTCGCTTCTCCTTTTTTCCTTGTGTGCTAGATATTTGTAATGCACTAGGGAAAGGAGGAGTAGCGACCATCAACGACGGTCGAAATATGAGAGAGGAAGAATCCCGACTGTTGTCGTGGGGGTCGCTTCTCCTTCGTTCCCATGTGCTAGACATTTTGGTGTAATGCACTCGGGGACGAATGGAGGAGCCACCATCACCAACGGTCGCAATATCAGAGGGAGTGCCCACCATATACGTGAGGTGAGAGTTTAGGAAGGAAAGACTTGACAGACCTAAAGTCAACCCGTTGCATATTGAGTAATAGTGATCTGTGTGTTGATCAGTTTCTTGGTAGTTTCCTTCGATCGATTTTAAATGTTTCAACTATGAACATAGGAAATGTCTACGACGAAAGGGAATTCGTTACGTGTGAATACTGCGAAGATGAGCGCGGCCTGTGCGACAAGCCTTACCTAGTTGATGGTAGGCGCTTCAGCATCATGTTGGATGAGACCTTCGAAGTGGATACAGTAAGTCACGATGACAAGTATTTTTTTGTAATTAAGCATGACTTCTGCTTCTTTTCCTTCAACTTATAATTTTAATTTTTTACTATTCTACTAGTGTATCCCCTGCCATGCAAGAATTTATGTCTTGGATAAGATTGGTTTCAATACTAAAAAAAGTATGGAGGTAAAGAGAGTTCACTTGAGGACCGAGCATGGTTATACTTTTGCCGTAAAATTGTACAATGCATACACCTACTCCTATTTTGAATGCAAAAGTTTAAGAGCACTATGCAAGGCTTATGCATTTGAGCCTAATGTGCTTATCACCTTTGATATTCGTCCGGAAGATGAAATTGAAGGTAATATCAACATCTGGATCGATGTGCAGACGCCTCCAGTTCTACCATTATGTGAGTTTCTCAACCATATTTATTAAGTAATTTATATTGTTTATTTAAAAATAGTTGAGAACTAATTTCTATTGATAGCTTATTTCCATTCAAGCAAACATGTCCAGTGCTTGGTAGACAGCACCTACTAGTGTCCCAGGGCTGACCTAAACTGCGAGGAGCTATGTCATTATGTTTCATGGCTTGAGGATCTTGATGCTATCAAGACAGGTTATTTTCCTGGACTTTGAGATATTAGTACTCAAAACGTGTGACCACTAGTGTGCGTATTGAACTACGATCACATCTATCTAGGAAAGATGGTAAGATTTTTACTATTTGTCCTCAGTGCATCTTTTGCATACATTATTTTTTAAGCTAAACTTCATTGCTAAGTATGTTACTACGATGTTCTTCAACAGGGACTCCTAATGAGTGTTGTGCCTCGTTGGATCGAGTCTAAAGGTCTCATGGCAATTGTTAGCTTACGGCCAAGATATCCTTTATTGCACATGAGTGCATTCATCATTTCTCGAAGCGAGCAAGCCTTAATAGTCGAATACTGGAGCAAAATTGTGAAGGATCGTAGAGAAGTACTAGGGGCAGCAATCAGAAGCGCAACCCAAAATTAGGAGACAGGTTCATATGGATTCTCCAATATGATGAAGGAGTGCTACACATGTTTTATGCTATTTTACCTGAGAGAGAGCAGCAGGAGTAGGTCCTAGGTATTAAGAACAATTAGTTAGTGTTGATTATATATGACTAGTGACCTAGTGACAAAGTCGATGCCCAAGTTGACGATGATGATGATGAGTTGTTATATGATGATGATGATGAGTTGTTGTTATTATAACTAGTGACCAAGTTATTATATGATGTCTCATGGACGAAAATGATGATGATGAGTTCTTATATGACAATGATGTATTGTGATGATATGATGAAAATACTATATAGAGCCTGTATAAATACATCACAAATATGTAGAGGGGGTATGAATCTGTGAAAGCAGTAGTACTAGCAGCAGCGCTGGAAGCCATCTAGCAGCAGCGTTGGATTATCAGCAGCGCTTGCATCTCTCCAGCGCTACAGTTAAGTTATAGCAGTAGCGCTGGTCAGTGCAATGCTACTGCTAACCAGACTTAGCAGTAGCGCTGCACCAACTAGCGCTATTTCTACAACTTAGATATAGCGCCTTAGTAGTAGCGTTGGACCCAACGCTACTAGTAAGGGTATTTCCAGCGCTATTACCAGGTTTTCTCCTAGTAGTGCGTGGGCATGGTCGCAGTTCGACCCTTCTGCCAGCGCGAAGCATGGGGCTTCCACTTGGGCATGGGCATGGCTGTGGTTCGACCCTTCCGCCAGCACGGAGCATGGGGCTTCCACTTGGGAGTGGGCATGACCGCGGTTCGATCGTTTCCGCTAGCGCGGAGCATGGGGCTTCCACTTGGGCGTGGGGATGATCGTGGTTCGATCGTTTATGCCAGCGCGGAGCATGGGGCTTTCACTTAGGCGTGGGCATGATCATGGTCTGATCGTCTCCGCCAACGCGGAGCATGGGGCTTCCACTTGGGCATGGGAAGGAGTCCTCCCGAGGCCAAAGGGTGGCGCGCCGGGAGGCTCCGGGGCGTGTATAGCCCCACCTCATTCTTATGTGAGAGGGTCACGGGTAGATCTTGCGGGGGCACCAGATGCTCCGGGCACAGGGCCCGGGAGCTCCTTCTTTGGTCCCCCGGGCGGTTTGCGCCCAGCGCTTGGCGCAGCTACGGGCTCACACCCCTCATGACATGGGAGCGCTGGGCATCAAGCGACCGCCAGCGCGCGTGCCCGGGGTGGCAAAACACCGAACTGGCAGCCGCCCGAGCTAGGCCGTACCCTTGCTTGCCTACTCGCAACAACTCCTAGACGGGGAGAGACACCAATGACCTTTGTGAGATGATGTACATGGGGGCAGGCCCGCGAGCCAGAGCTCGATCGCTTGGATTTATCAACGTTGTAGGAACGTACCCGAGCACAGACGCCGTGTCTAGCCCCTGGTCACGGGGCGGGCGAAGGAGCCGTCGCGAAGGCGCAACGATTCCAAATGGGGATGATACACAAACACAAGGCTCAAGAAAACAATGTAAGCTCGGTAAAAGATAACCAAATTCGCCACATAACCAAAAATTGAGGATCCCACTGGGATAGGTTCGCGGCAGCTTGGCGATAATGCAACCCGAAGGGTGCCCTTAATTTGAACAAACGAAAAGTCACCTGGCAACTACGCTGTTGCGGGAGAGCTGGGCTGGTTAGTGACACATGCCATGAAGTTTCACCTCTCAGGGACCATTTGGCACCCGAGGCCTTGAGGGCTCACGGGGGCCCGACGTCTCGAGAGGCACCAATGCGGGATGCACCAGCCTTCGGGAGGTGGCACCAAAGCTCTCCGGACCCTTGAGGTTCTCCCCAGGGGCGGTAGCCGAGCTCACGAGGCGTTCTGAGTGACACTCACTACGCATGGCTCGAGCCTCTTGCAACTTGCCAATTTCTTGGGTGACGAACCCTTGTGCTCCTGGCGCCTGGCGCTGTACCCCCTACTTGCGGGGGCACGTGTCGGAGCACGCCTCCAGGTGGTGCTCGAGCACCTTCCTCGTCACATTGGTCGGGTCAGATGCTTTCTAGGTGAAAGCCTCTGAGCCCGGCCCGAGGGAGGCGCCGAGCGCGCCTTCCTATGCCGGGGAAGGTAGGTGCCGACAACGGGCATGGGGCTCACGACGTTGGTGTTGGGCGCTGCCTTCTTTGCCTTGGCGGGGCCCAAGGCGGGCAACAACGGCTTCTTCCTTGGGGGTGCGGCCTCGTGAGGCTCAACACCCCCTTTGTCATCAAAATGCTCAGCCGCGACAACTTTGTAGGCACGCTCGAGGGAACGAATCGCGTCCCTCTCGTTGCTAGCGATGATGATGATGCTGATGTATCCCGACATCTTGAGTACATTTTAGCCATGACGGATCACCGCCATGAACTTGTCCAGAGCCGGGTATCCCAGGATTGCGTTGTACGAAAGGCTGATGTGCGCCACATCAAAGTCGATGACCTCGATGCGGTAGTTGTCGCGCGTGTCGAGGGTGAATGGGAGACAAACCTGCCCCAAGGGGACAATGGAGCCGCTGGTCATGCTAGAGAACAGCCTAGTGGGTGCTAGCTGGCCATAGAGCACTCGGAGCGTCTCGAAGGTCTCCGCAAAGAGCATGTTGAGGCCGGCACCCCCGTCGACGAGGATCTTGGTAACGAACACATTGCTGATGATGAGAGTACACAGCAGGGGAAGAGTGCCCGCGGTAGCCATGGATTTGAGACTGTCTTTAGAGTCGAAGGAGATGGCGCATTCAAACCACTTGAGGGGTCGCTCGGCTTCCGGCTTCTGGGGAGCGCCGTTCACCATGTGGGAGAACTGTTCAAACTGGCGGTTTGATGAAGGGGCTTGGGATCCACCAAGGATGCAGGCTACCGCACGAGGCCTCTGATAGTCCCCCAATCCCTTTGTCACACGAGTTGCCGCCGCCCCCTCTAGGTGGCCGTGGTTGTGGCGAAAGGGCAGTGCCATCCTGGGGGCGTGCCTCGCAAGGCCGCCCATGTCGAGCATTCTCATGAGGCCGACTGCTCCCGTTGTCATCACGGGGTTGCTCACACCAGCCCTGGTGGGGGTTATTGCCGCGATTGTCCCTCCTGCTACCGCCATGGCCGTTGAATGGTTTCATGTGGGTTGCACTGAAGAAACTCTCAGCAGTTTCTCTGCTACATTGGTGACGCCAATTCCTCTTGGTCGGAGAGCCCGAGTTCCAAACAGAAACTTCACAAAGGCATTCTTGGCCAATTTTGTCAACGTAACCTTTTAGAAAACCTGACTGTACTGTAAGGAATTTTCAATAACATTTGCAAGTAATATTCATAACATTTGCAAGGAGCTTTCAATAAGATTTGAAAGGAATTTTTCAAATAATATTTGCAAGGAATTTTCAATAAGATTTATAAGAAATTTTCAAATATGTTTTTAAAGGAATTTTCAAATAAGATTTGCATTGAATTTTAAAATAAGATTTGCAAGGCTTTTTCATCTAGGTGAGGTTTGAATGATAGCAATAAATCATTCAACAAAAGACCTTCCATTCATTTTCCTTCATCTAGTTGTTGGTCGGCGACTAGGTCACCTATATTAGAGTATATTGACTTAAGGAGCCAAGCAAGATTGCTTGATCATAGGTCATACTCATCGTTAAGCTCAAAATGGGGTTACCATTTTTCATTTAAGCATTTTGATGTTTTAATATCACTTAGAATTAAGGAAGTGAGCTTAGCTCACTTGGCTAGTGGAGTGGATGTACAACCCAACCACCCAGGTTCAAGTCCTCATGGACGCAAATTTGGGTTCTTATTATTTAAAAAATCGTTGTGGGGGGCTTCCCTTACAGTTTTCCTTCAAAAAATATCGCTTAGAATTGCTTTATCTCATGACTTGGAGTAAAGCTTCTTCAAAGATATGATTACATACCTTTGAATGATGTTGATGATATAGCATGTAAGTGGAATTGTTGTGGATGCTCAAGTGTTGGAGTTTAGATCAAACCCTCTTTCTTGGAAATAGGTCCTCCTATATGGGTTAGTCATGCAAGGAAGAACATGAATATATCCAAATGACATGTATGAAGTTTTAACAAATGTTTGTCAAGGATATGGTTTGTGTTGTATTCTTCCTTCATCTCAAAGTAGGATTGTTGATACTTGGCCATGACAAGATTGCGTATAGTATGAGATGATGGCAATCTTGTGGAGTGTAGACCATCCAAGTACCTACAAAAGGTTAGATGCAATACAAGGGAACATAGTTTCCCAAGATATGAAACAGTATCATGTCAATAGTACCAAGGAATAGTCATGTAAGCTCATGCCCTAGCATGCATCCGAGTGATTCTCTAGAACAAGTTTGAAGCATCTATGATGTTCAACTCACTTGTAAAGTGATAAAACACTTCCTCGTCAAGTGGATTTGTAAAGATATCCACCAATTTCTTGCCGGTACGAACATGTTTGAGATTAATATCTCCTTTAGCAACATGATCACGAATGAAATGATGATGAATTTGAATATGCTTAGTTTGAGAATGTTGCATGGGATTGTGAGCAATCTTAATAGCACTCTCGTTGTCATAAAACAATGGAACATGTTTCTCATGTATTACATAGTCCTTAAGAGTTTGAGTCGTCCATATCAATTGCGCACATAATGATCCGACGTCAATGTATTCCGCTTTGGCGGTAGATAGAGATACCGAGTTTTGTTTCTTGGAGGACCAAGACACAAGAGATCTCCCAAGAAATTGACAAGTACCCGAGGTGGAATTTCTATCAACCTTATCTTCGGCATAGTCCAAGTCAGAATAGCCCATAAGGTTAAAAGAAGATCTCTTGGGATACCAAATGCCAAAGTTTGGTGTATGTATCAAGTATCTCACAATTCTTTTCATGGCCTTAAGATGACAATCTTTGGGAGACACTTGATATCAGGCACACATGCACACACTTAGCATGATATCGGGAAAGGAGGAACAAAGATGTAACAATGAACCGATTTTTGAACGATAAACCCCATGTTCAAGAATTCGTCCGATTAACCAGTTAACTTGCCGATTAATCTCTACTCATAGGGTCACCGAGTAGTCGAT
Organism: Hordeum marinum; assembly: GCA_022496015.1. Classification (NCBI taxonomy): domain Eukaryota; kingdom Viridiplantae; phylum Streptophyta; class Magnoliopsida; order Poales; family Poaceae; genus Hordeum; species Hordeum marinum. Next base: position 154,869,851 of record CM039678.1, read on the forward strand.
AAACTCATAAATTGTCTGATTAATTGATTAAATGGTAGATTAACTTGACGATTATCCTATTAATCCCCTACTCGCCAACGAACCGAGCAACTACCAGTTAACGATTTCCTTAACAAAACCTTTTGATCAACCGGTTTGTCCTCCTTAGTGACGTCAGCATGTCCACTTGTAGGCGTGGGTTTTTTCATACCTTTGCACTCTCGCATGTTTAACTTTTTGAACAAGTCCTTGGTGTACTTGATGATCCACAAGTATAGGGGATGAATCGTAGTCCTTTCCATAAGTAAGAGTGTCGAACCCAACGAGGAGCGGAAGGAAATGACAAGCGGTTTTCAGCAAGGTAATTTTTGCAAACACTGAAATTGTAGGCAATAGGTAGTTTGATAGCAACATAATTGGTAACGAGCAAGTAATGGTAGCGATAAATAAAGTGCAGCAAGGTAGCCCAAACCTTTCGTGGCAAAGGACAGGACAAAACAGTCTCTTGTAATAAGCAAAGCGTTCTTGAGGGTACATGGGAATTTCATCTAGTCACTTTCATCATGTTGGTTTGATTTGTGTTCGCTACTTTGATAATTTGATATGTGGGTGGACCGGTGCTTGGGTGTTGTTCTTACTTGAACAAACTCCCACTTATGATTAACCCCCTTGCAAGAATCCGCAACTATGAGAAAAGTATTAAGATAAAATCTAACCATAGCATTAAACATGTGGATCCAAATCAGCCCCTTATGAAGTAGCACATAAACTAGGGTTTAAGCTTCTGTTACTCTAGCTACCCATCATCTAATAATTACTCCACAATGCATTCCCTTAGTCCCAAGGATGGTGAAGTGTCATGTAGTCGACGTTCACATGACACTACTAAGGGAATCACAACATACATATCATCAAAATATCGAACACATATCAAATGCACATGATTGCTTGCAACATGACTTCTCCCGTGACCTCAAGAACAAAGGTAACTACTCACAAATGATATTCATTCTCAAGATCAGAGGGGTGTTAAATAGCATAATGGATCTGAACATATAATCTTCCACCAAATAAACCATATAGTAATCAACTACGTAATGTAATCAACACTACTAGTCACCCACAGGTACCAATGTGAGGTTTTGGTACAAAGATTGACGCAAGAGATGAACTAGGGTTTGAGAGGAGATGGTGCTATTGAAGATGTTGATGAATATTGACCTCCCAACAATGAGAGGGTTATTGGTGATGACGATGGTTTCGATTTCCCTCTTCGGGAGGGAAGTTCCCCCGGTGGAATCGCTCCACCGGAGGGCAAAAGTGCTCCTGCCCAAGTTCCGCATCGAGACGGCGGTGTTCCGTCCCGAAAGTCCTATCTTGATTTTTTTTCTAGGTCAAAACACCTTAAATACCAGAAGATTGGCACCGGAGGTGGGCCGGGCTGAGCACAACCCACCAGGGCGCGCCAGGTGGCCCTCTCCGGTAGTTATTTGCTCCGGTACATTTTAAATACTCCAAAATAATTCTCCGTGAAGTTTCAGCTCATTTGAAGATGTGCAGAATAGGTATCTCTGATGTGCTTTTCCAGGTCCAGAATTCCAGCTACCGGCATTCTCCCTCTTTGTGCAAACCTTGCATATTATGAGAGATAAAAGGCATTAGAATTACTCCATAAACCATTATTATGCATAAAAAATATAAATAACAGTAGGAAATCATGATGCAAAATGGACGTATCAACTCCCTGAAGCTTGGACCTCGCTTGTCCTCAAGCGAAAGCCGATATCGAAAAACATGTCCACATGGTTTGAGAGAGAGGTGTCGATAAAAACAAAATACGGACATAGCAGCATCATGCTTATTATCATAGCAGCAACAAACTTTATCATAAAACTCTTTCATATAACTTTTATTCTATAACATCACCATATAACTTCTTATGAACAAGTAACAATTCATCACAACATAGAAGTATAAAGCATAAACCTTATTGAAAACCAACAAACTATGTTCTCAGTCAACTTTGCAAGTACAATTCATCATATTTTCAGGAAGGGTCTCGTGTCGGAGCCTTTTGGCAAGTCCACATACTCAACCATCATTAATCTTCTATGATTGCTAACACTCACAACATACCCATGAGCAAAAAGTTTCAACCGGACACATAGAAATATAGGGGCTTATAATTTCGCCTCCCAACGTATTCACCTCAAGGGTGATGTCAACAATAATAACTCATGCTCACTCATATCCAACTGGATATATGTGCCTAGATCTTTCCTCACCACATGATGCTTGCAAAAAGAGAAAAATAAAAAGGGATAGGGAAGAATACTTTGACTCTTGCATAAAAGTAAATACATAAAGGTAAAAGATAGGCCCTTCGTAGAGGGAAGTAGAGGTTGTCATGCGCTTTTTAGTTTGTAGGCCAAATCCCTTAGTGCAAAAGAACATCACATTGTATTTCCCCCTATGATAGCAACCTTTATTATGCAGTCTGGCGCTTTTATTACTTTGCCATCACAAATTCATACAACGCTCAAGTTTCTCTTACACTAATTGATCAAACACACTTAGAAGTAATTTTTATTGCCGTAGTGCACCGATGACAACTTAATTGAAGGATCTTATTCAATCCATAGGTAGGTATGGTAGAATCTCAAAACATGAGTTTTGGTTTAGGGTTTTTGGATGCACAAGTAGTATCTCTACTTAGTGTGGAATTTATGGCTAGCAAAGATATTGAGAAAGCATCACATATTTAAGGATATATGACAATATAACTTCTAAGTGAATATGAACAAACATAAATCATTATGTTGTCTTCCTTGTCCAACGTCAACAATTTTGGCATATAATATTTGATGGGAGCTCACAATAAATCACGAAAAAGCTAAGGATCGAAATAATAAGTAAAGGTAAAAAGTGATGGTGATACGATACCGGGGCATCTCCCACAAGCTTGGCTCAAGCCTAGGAGAGTGCCCATACCTGTGTACTCAAGTCTCCTTTAGTGGTGAAGATGATGAAGGTGGTGGTGATGAAGTAGTAGGTTTGTCCTCAGACTTCCAGAGCAAGGGTTCACCATCAAAAGTTGATGCATGAGTCCCCCGAGTCCTGCAACTAGAAGATAAACTCATACCTTTAAATCTTGCTTCATATTCAAAAACTTGGTTTTGAAGATCATAAATTTGACTTTGTAGAAAATTGATTTGCCCGTTGAAGGTGAAGACGTGTCCTTCATGGACCGACCATCCACCATGTGATCACGGGTGAATTCTGTGATCATGGAGTGATTGGCACTAAGTCCACGCTCCACCATCCCTTGGCACTTGAATATATCTTTTTCCACCGCTTCAAGCCTGGCCTCCATGCTTCCCATCCTATTGGGCCCCTAAACATCTCGGATGTGGAGCACCCCCTCACGCATCTCAATGGATTGAGGGTGCTTCATCACCTCCGACAAATACGGATTGATGACCTTCTCGAAGAACTTGTCCTTGAGGGAACTTGGTGGAGCCATGGAGATCTAGATCTGACAAGAAAACAACACAAAACAAGAACAGAGAATATTTCCGCGATGTAGTGCACAAAACAGTCAGGCATATATAGAGAGATTTTTTGTTCCAATGATGTTTTTCTCATCCTTGGGTTTCTCCAATAGTGTACACACTTGATTCCTCTCTAAGATGTGTAGCTCCTTGTGCATGGCATTTACCCAATCTGGGTCTTCAAGAGCTTCTTCCACCTTCATAGGCGTGATGCTAGCGATAAATGAGTAATGCTCACAAAACTTAGCTAAATTAATTTTAGAGCGAGTGATTCTACCGTTTCTTATTGCACCAAGATTTTGCTCTATGGGATGATTCTTGTCCACTCTTGCTCAAACTTGAGGTAGCTTTTGCTTGTTGGACGGAGGAGCTTCCTGTTGGATCAAGAAGGGGCGTATAGAGGGGAGTGGTGAATAGAGTACTTTATAAAATAAAAGCCTAACATTTTCCCAATTTTAATGGTTGGCAGATTTTCGCAATTCTAACAAGTCTAGCCCACCCTACACATGAAAATCAACGAGTATAGCCGCAGAAAGTAAAACAAACACATGTAAGTAAGAGTAGAGAAAGGAAAATAAATGCAATTGAAGACACAAAGAGTTTTCCCGTGGTTCTGATAGGTGGTGCTATCATACATGCATGTTGATGGAGAATTCAACCCATGGAGGGTAGCGGTAGCGAGAGTCCATGGAGGGCTCCACCCATAAGGGTCCACAAAGTATCAACCTCATCTATTCCATCACGGCTTACATCCACGAAGGACTAGCCTCACCCGGTGTATATCTTCACAAAGTAGGCAATCTCCTTGCCCTTACAAACTTCTTGGTTCAACACCACATGAAGCTGGAGGCTCCCAAGTGACACCTAACCAATCTAGGAGACACCACTCTCCAAAACGTAATGGATGTGGTAAGAATGATTAACTCCTTGCTCTTATGCTTCAAAAGATAGTCTCCTCAACACTCAATCACTCTCTCATAGATTTGGATTTGTAGAAGAGCTTGATTGGGTGGAAACAAACTTGGGGAGGCTACAAATTAAGATTCATATGGTTTGAGTGGAAGATCTTGATCTCAACACATGAGTAGGTGGTTCTCTCTTAGAAAATGGATGGGGCAAGTGTTTGTCTGTTTTCAATGCTTCCTATATGAGTGAGAGGTAGGTGGGGGTATATATAGGCATCTCCAAAAATCCAACCCGTTACAACATTATTGCCCAACTCGGTGAAACCGAAGCGAAAACTCGATTGCATCGAATAGTGCAAAATATGGTAACTTTTGGCATTTCGATGAGACAAATATAAATCTCGGTGGGTCCAATTTTGGCTGGCCTAGGTAGTTACCAGCTTTGGTGTCACTGATTCCTAAAACTCGGAAATTCTGATTCTTAGAAATGGTACAATAGAAAGTTGGTCACTGATTTCGGTTTCACTGAAATGGAACTTGGTGTCATTAAATCCTTAGGGTTTGGCTTTGGATCTGTCTAGGATGTAACTCGGTAGGGCCAATTTATTAAACTTGGTGGCCCCGAATTTGAGTGTTGGGGTATAAACAAAATATTTGTGGGAGAATTTCATGAGGGTTTTTGGTGGCTAACTCGAAGCACTTGAGCAACTAGATCATCATAGATACCTCACCCCCTTTTAATAGTATTGGCTTTCCTATTGACCCAAATGTGATTTCTCACAAAATGTGAAATATAGAGTCTTGAAGCTTGAAGCTTGGCCAATTCTATTCTTCTCCTTCCTTGGGGCTTCTCCACACCTTTCCAGCCATTCCTCTTTGTGGACTTTATCAAAAATAAACTAGGTCAACTATTAGTCCAAGAGACAATGTATGTTATCATGAATTATCAAAACCACCAAGGGAACATATGTGCGTTACATTCCTCATCATCATCTTCTTCTTCGTTACCATTGAAGCTGGCGTTTCCTTGTGGAGGTGGTGAAGGAGGTTGAGGTGGATCATCTTGGTGTACTTCTTCATCTTCATCTTGGCATGTACCGCTTGTGTATGCGTCCATGTCATTTCGCGGTTCGCCTTGACACGAAGTGGGAGCTTCCACTTGAGTTGATGAAGTGCTTTCCTTCACCTGCATGGGATGAATCTTGCCAATGGACAAGTCTTGGATGGCATCCGAAGGTTCCTTATCTCCTGCATCATTTGGCAATTGTTCGACTTGCGAACCATTAGTCTCGTAAAACTTCACATCTACCGTCTCTTAAACTTTTTGAGTGAAGTTGTTGTAGGCTGTAACATCCCAAAATTTCATTTTGGAATGTTATGAAATATAGCTATGCATCATCATCACTTTGTTTGAATGAAATGAATGGTTGAAGTGCTTCCTTTGAAATTCTGAAAGGCCATTTCAATTTTTCCATGTAATTGTTTCACCTATTTGAAAACCTTTGGTAATGTTCAAAGAAAGAGGGGAGTAACATGACACTACACACTAGGGACATCTTGGATATTTGAGCAATAAAACCAGGGGGTTATTTGAAAGTTTATCTCAAAAGGATTTAAAATCAATTAGGCATTTTTTCTGAAAATAAATTTTAAAAAGATATTTAATATGACAGAGGAAAAATGTTCATTAAATAGCATTTAATCCCTTGATCATTTCGATATATACATGTCCTATGTTTGGAAATGATTTGAATGCATTAAAGATGTTTTAAACACTCTGTAAAAAAATAAGGAAAAGAATTAAACAGAAACGGGCCGGCCCACAGCCTTTAAGACCCGAAATCAATCCGGGTCGGCCACCGACACGCAGACACCGCATCCCACCCTCACTGACACACGGGACCCACCGTCCGACCGCGGCGACAGCGCGCTCGTCTCCTTCACCGCGCCTCCGACGTCGCCGGCGATCCCTCCCCACATATCTCGCCCCTCTCTCCCTCCCCGACAACCGCACCACCCCTATAAGAAACCCCCCGTCCCTCCGCTCTCCGTTCCACCCCGAAACCCCCTCTACCCTCACCAGAACGCTACCGCACGACCTCGCCGGAGTTCAGACGTCAACCGAATCTCCCCGAGCACAAGGCTGTCGCCTCCGTCGTCCCCAACACCGGCCGACGCCACAAATCGACGCCGGAGCTTTGCCGCCGTCTCCTGAGCACTTCGGACGCCGCCCCCGACCACCATACCGTCGTCTCCGACCACCTCCGACGTCCGGCCGCCATCAAACCTCGCCGGAACCCCGACCCCTCCTCTGCAAGCTGCCACCTCCACTCGCATCCGTTTGATCTAGATCCAACACGCCAGATTAGAAGATTTATAAAACGAATCGGTACGCGTTAAGTTTCGGTCATCCGCTCGCTAGATCCGCACGCACACGCTCTCAACCAATCGCAGCATGCCACGTAGACCCTGTCCGTTCGATCATATTTTTTTTCTTTTCTGTTTTAGAAAACAGAATGTTTTCTGTTTTTGTTTTAGTTGTAACTTTTAAACTAATTAGTGTTTTTAATTGATTCTTTTTGAATTAGGTCACAAATTTCATGTAGTTTCATCCTGTAGTCTTAGATTTTAAATTTGAACTTTTAAATTTGAATCTAACCAAATTTTCTTAAATTACTAAAATCTGTATAACTAGAGTTTAAAAATATTTTTTTGAGTGAGTCTTTTTGCCACTGTTTTGTATTAGTTAGACCTATCATCCTACAATGTTTGAGAATTTTTAGGATAAATTTGGTTAATCTTTTTAACAAAAACAGAATCTGTTTAGTCTTAATAGATTTTAGTTAATTTGATTTTTGTTTAGTTTGAATCTGAGTTAGTTTAACTTTTGTTTATAGATTTCATTAGGTTCTGTTGATTCAACATTAGGTGTATTATTTTCTGTTAATCAAAATATATTTTTTATTTGTTTTGTGCTCTAGTTTGAATAGGTACATCTTATTTTCATCTTTAGTATTGTTTAGAAAAAAGTTTTGCAGTAACTCTTTTTGCACAATTTTTTTATAATGAAATACTTTATGTTTTATAATAAAATTTTGTATTTACTTTTCTGTTATCTAAATGCCTAGTTGTTCAAAACAATTTTTTGACTTGTCATGTCTTAGTAGAGTTTTGACACCACAAATTTTAGAGTCTTATACTTTGAGTGATTCTTCCTTCTGATTGTGCTATTGTTTGTTGAAGTATTTGTTTACCATTGCTGTTGTATGAATTGTATTGTGTTTATGCTTATTGTGTGTTTTGTTTGATTCGTTAGATCATCCGGAGTGCGAAGCTTGTTATCTAGAGTCACTTGAATACGAGGATCATCAGCAAGGCAAGTCACTTTGACCATGTATACCTATGTTTTTTATTGCATTAGTTCTACCATATCCCCAATTGCATGGAAAGTAGGTAATTTGGAAACTTGGTTACTTGATGTAGTATCATGTGGTAGGCACCCCTCAACCCTTTGACACATTGGCCCCAGGAAACGTTGATTTAATTTTGCTATGCTATTAGTAGACGGGGTTGGTTGTGTGATTCATGAGAGTAGTGAGTTAATAATTTCAAGACCTACAAGATGATCAATACTTCGAGACTCCGAGTTTTCAACATACCTTTGGGTGGATGATGGTTGAACGGCGCCCTGGAGAAACCAGTGGTTAGCCTAGATGTTGTTGGAGAAGTGCCAGTATTCATGCGGAAAGGTCCACCCAGGCACAAAGAGATGGATGGATGCTTCATGACCCAAGGCTTACCTGCATAGCCACAAGCCATTATGGGCTCTGGCTTGGTTGGATATCATGGTGACCCTGGACAGGCGGTGCTACGAGATGTAGAAGAACGATAGGAAAGGATGGGCACCGACAGAGTCTTGGGGAAACCCTTTAGAAGACCATGTTTTGGTCATCTGTTTCTCAAACACCCTGAAGTGCGAGAAATCCAACGAAGGCGATCAAATCTTGTGGGGAACGTGTGCAAAACTCTGCAGAGTACCCAAACCTAATCGATTGGCCGTGTCCACGGTCATGGACAGTTTGAGCCAAAGGAACTGAAACTATTTGGAACTCTCAACACAATTAATTACATTGATGTGGGTATTAATGTCAACTTGGGTATGAGAATTGGTTGGTGGAACCATCTCATTAATCAACCAACATTGTAGTAATAATTTTCTGCCTCTCTTGTTGTAGGAAAAAATTGGCTTTATGCAAAAACTTACTACCCCCCCCACCTGCCATATATGCATATAGAATAGATGATTACTTTACCCCCTCTTTTGTGACATTGCCGGCATATTCAATATGCTGACCTATACGGCTGCAACGTATCATGTTGCAGAGTACTTTTCCGACCAGGAGTGAGGATACGCTCTACGCTCGGTGAGATTCCCTTGGAGTCAGATGGACTCAACTACCTTTGAAGCTTCCGCAAGATTAGTTATTCTCATGAGTTGGCCTTCAGCCACTTTATTGTAATTCTTATTGTAATAAAGGACTCGATATGAGATTTTTCGATTATTAAAGCTGTGTGATTTCACTTTGATATATACATTGATGTACCGTGTGTGTACCAGCATGATCTTGGGATGGTACAGAAACACTAGAGATTCGACCTTTCAGGTCGGGTCGCTACATATGCACGGTAAGTGTGAGAGTTTGATCTGTAACCAAGTAGGAAACCTTCATGAGATTTAGGAGCAAATTTAGAACGATGATGCTTATCAAGAATATATCACTTTGAGTCAAATACATGAAAGTATCCAACTTGGGGTTTGTTACCGATGGGTAGATCGTATGTTATTTTACCGAGAAGCTTGTGTAGGTAGAGTAGGTTTATAGCATGACAAGTTGTTCCCACGGCTTCCACCCAAAAGTGTATTGGAGTTTTGTACTCGTCGAGCATCATTGTAGCCATGTCTATGAGAGTTCGGTTCTTCCTGTAAACAACTCAATTTTGTTGACGCGTGTATGTAGCCGACAAATCATGTAGTATACCTTCTTAATCAAGAAAAGTACCCACATTAGTGTTCTTGAACTCTGATCCATTATCGCTTCGAACTTTCTTGATCTTCACTTCAAATTGCTTTTTGGCCTTCCAAGCAAAGTTCTTGAAGATCTTTTGAACTTGTGACTTGTCATCAAGAAAGAATACCCACGTAAATCTGGAAAAAATCAAGAACTATAACTAGACCAAAAGAATTTCCATCGAGGCTCTTGTAAGCATTGGGGTCAAAACGATCCATGTGAAGAGACTCAAATGGTCTCTTAGTAGTCATGATGCTCTTTACCGGATGACTTCCCCCCCCCCCAACTTGTTTTCCGTCCTGACAAGCACTACAAGTCTATCGTTCTCAAAGATAACATCTTTAACACCATGTATGTGATCACTTTTAATGAGCCTGTCTAGATTACACATACCAACATGTTCTAGCCTTTTATGCCATATCCAACCTTCAGAAGATTTTGCAATAAGACAAGTGCGAGGTTGGTCTCTCTTAGTGAAATCAACAACGTAAAGATCGCCTCTACGGAAACCGGTAAATACCATGTTATGATTGTCTTGCCAAAACACTTGGCAACGTACTTTAGTAAATAGCACATTGAAACCAAAATCGGCAAGTCTAGATACGGAAAGAAGATTGTAGCCAAGAGATTCAACGAGCATTACATTTTGAATGGAACTATCATGAGATATGGCCACCTTACCAAGACCAAGTACCTTACCCTTGGAGTTGTCTCCGAAGGTCACGTACCTGTGTGGTCCATGATTTGGTGTTATCTCAAGAAACATGTCTCTATCTCCGGTCATATGATTGGTGCATCCACTATCAAGAATTTATTCCTTTCCTCCGAACATGTAGTCTTTGAATTTTGCCATGAGACTTAGGTTATTCATAGTCTTTTCAAATTCAATGTCGAATTCCTCATCTTCGTCATAATATCCATGTTCCACATTGTCATCATCAAATGGAATATCTTCATCACAAAGATCAAGAGAGTCATTAGAATTATGACCATGACAATGTTCAAGATTATGAATGCGAATGGCTTCAACAATGATGTAATTGATAATTATGGGATCTCCTTTAGCATGTATGAGGTCAGGAAGCTCAAATAGATATTTATCAAAGTTAGGATCACTAGGATTCATTCTGCGAAAGGGAATAATTTTATGGACAATAACATTGATATTTTTCAAAGATTAGTTTTGATATCTCTTCTCCAAATCCTTCCACAAAGTGTAGGCACACTGAAAGTTTTTAATATGATCAAACACTATTCTTGGTAATCCTATAATGATAAGATTGATAGTTCTAAGATTACGAAGCATGTCGGATTCTTCCTCGTGAGTAGGATGTAAGGGATCAATGGGAGGCACATAGGGACTATCAACATACTTGCTCAAATGAAATTCATCAAATATATCAAGCATTTTGTCTTTCCATTGACTATAGTACTCGCCATTAAGAATAGACACTCTACAGCTAAGACTCCCCAAATTAGGCACATCCATTTTCCTCCAATGGTGATAAAACTGAAGCAATGTAGACCAAAGCTCTGATACCAATTGTGGGATCGAGAAGAGGCGTTTAGAGGGGGTGAATGGACTGCTTGACCAAACTAAAAACTTGACCTTTTCCCAGTTTTATCTGTTGGCAAGTTTTAGAAATTTTATCAAGTCTAGCATACCCTACACATGCAAGTTTACGAGTATAGCAACGGAAAATTAATCACATGCAAGTGTAAGTAAATAGTAGAGATAGGAACATCAAACGCAATGAAGACACATAAATTTTTGGCGTGGTTCCGATAGATGGTGCTATCGTACGTCCACGTTGATGGAGAATTTAACCCACATAGGGTAACGACTACGCGAGTCAACGGAGGGCTCCACCCACAAGGGGTCCACGAAGAAGCAACCTTGTCCATTACACCATGGCTTGCATCCACGAAGAACTAGCCTCACTCGGGGTAGATCTTCACGAAGTAGGCGATCTCCTTGCCCTTACAAACTTCTCAGTTCAACTCCACACGGTTTGGAGGCTCCCAAGCGGCACCTAACAAATCTAGGAGACACAACTCTCCAAAAGGTAATAGGTGTGGTATGTATGATGAACTCCTTGCTCTAGTGCTTTGAAAGATAGTCTCCTCAACACTCAATCACTCTCTCATAGAATTTGGCTTGGTAGAAGAGATTGATTGGGTGGAAAGCAACTTGGGGATGCTAGAGATCAAGATTCATATGGTTGGAATGGAATATCTTGATCTCAACACATGAGTAGGTGGTTCTCTCTCAGAAAATGAATGGTGGAAGTGTTTTCTTGTTCCGAGTGCTCTCTCTACGAATGAGAGGGAGGTGGAGGGGTGTATATAGCCATCTCCAAATATCCAACGTTACAACATTATTGCCCAACTTGGTGGAACTGAAGTAAAAACTTGGTTGCACCAACTAGTGAAAAATGTCCTAACTTTTGGCTTCTCCGTGAGACCGATACTAAGCAACTCGGTGAGTCCGATTCGGATGGCCTAGGCAGTTCAAGTGACTCGGTGGCACCGAAATGCAAAACTCAATTTTTTTGATTTTTTACAATTAGATACCAGTAAGGTAGTCACTGTTTTTTGGTTGTATGGAAGCAAAACTCGGTTGTACTTGTCTTGGGTTCTGTCTAAGGAAAACTCGATGGGGCCGAAATAGAAAACATTGGTGGCACCGAATTTGATTATTTGGGTTTTGGACATAATGTTTTGTGGGAGAGTTCTTGAGGCTTTTGGTGGCAAATCTCTAAGCACTTTGAGCAACCAGATCATCTTAGATACCCCATCCCCTTTTAATAGTATTGCCTTTCCTATGGACTCAATAGTGATTTCTCACATAAAGTAAAATGTAGAGTCTTGAAGCTTGAAGCTTTTGCCAATCATATTCCTTTTCTTCTTGGGGATCCTCCTCACAATTCCGAGCCTCTGCAATCTTTGGACTTAATCTGAAACAAACTAGGTAGAACTGTTAGCCCAAGAGATAATGTATGTTGTCATGAATTATCAAAACCTCCAAGGGAGCATTTGTGCTTTCACCCTCATGTGCACGGGGCTAACTTAGGCCGTGCACACGGGCCTACCAGAGAACATGGATTGCCCCTTTTTCCCTCACTTTGTCTCCAAACTCTAGCCATATATATATTGTACCATGACCATTTGTTAGGGTTAGCAAAGTGATAGCTCGTAGAGTTGAGCTTGCTCCTTCCTCTACCTCTCCCATGGAGATCAAGGCCTCCATTTGAGAAGATCCCTAGAGGATGCTCAGACCCCTTCTAAAGGGAAGATCCATCTTGGATGCAAGGCCTCATCTCCCCATGGGATTTGGGATGAACTTTACCATGTATCTTTGATTTCTCTTTCTCGTTCATGTACCTTTGTGGATCTTGTGTGGTTTGAGTGTAGTGGACGTGTGATTTGGACTTGTTCTTGAGAGTTTTCCCCTTGTGTTCTTGTTGATTTCTCTCCTCCCCACCTTCAAGTGTGAAGAAGATCTCATCTAGGGTTCCACCCTACATCGCGGGGGAAACTCTAGGCTGGCATGGCGGCCTCACCAAAGTCGACGCCTAGCGGTGCCGATTCCCTTCTTAAAGGCTTCGGCGTGGATCCAGTCCCCCTTACCTCCTCCATGAGTGCAGGCGAAAGCCTCTGGTCCTCTATTTTGGGCGACGACGACACCTAGGTGTCGTATTCCTTCCTGAAGGCATCAGTCGGGGGAACTGCCCATGATGGTGTAGTTGCTGGTAGTTCAGAGTCGGCGTGAGATGGCATGTAGGTGGTGCGGTGTGGCATCTACCTTATCAACGACGTCGAGTCTCGGCGGCATGGTGCAACAGAGTCTTGGCGACGGATGCATCTTGATGGATGAGTGCATGGCGGTGGTGTTGTCTAGCATCGTGGTGGCATCAAGGACAGCATGGCCTGGAAAGGTGAATGCGTTGATCTCTCCTGGATATGGGATGATGGAAGATGGCGGTGGCGGATCCAGAGCGTGTGCATGCGGTGCACGTTATGGGCCAGCCAGACCAGGTGGGGCTCTCGGCCTGATGCAGGCAATGGGTGAGGCTACCGGATTAGATAGTGCGTGTTCATGCGGTTCGACCACATTATCAAGAGTGTAGGTGTTGCGACTTTGTTTGCCCGATGAGTGGCTTCGAGTTGATCCGTGTATTTATGTTGTCAAACTCTATTGAATAATAAAGATGGTTGTGTGCAGAGGCCGGGGGTCATCCTCCTTTTCGAAAAAACCCAAGGGCTAGTCCTGGTAGATTTCATTTTATTTGGGTAACCTGTTTAGGGCATCTTCAACCGGCGGACCTCGAACCGCTCGCACACGTCTGGACCAGTTGTGCGTACCGTGAAAGTCAACCAACGAGGGTTTGTATCGATTTGTCGAGTGGTCCGAAAGTATTTTTTCGCAAACCAGAGACAAACGTGCAGGGCTTTGCAGGCGCCCGGACCGTTGCCATGCCCGCATAAGATCGCCCTGGCCCACTCCAACAACTCCACCTGTTTCTCCCGCACTTTCCTTCCGATGCACATGTCGCTCCCGCTCCGCATCAATGCCGACCTAGAGCACGTGGCGGCTGGCATTTGAGGCGGCGCTCACCGACTTCTCGAGAGCCGCCACTTCAATGCGGACACAATTTCCCGAGGAACCAACTCCGGCCGTTGCGCCTCATTAAAGCAGTTGACCGACCCTTCGCATGGCCTGGACGCAACTATTTAAGTCGTGTTCCGACGTGGTCCACATCGCAATCTCTCCGCTCTTCCTCCTCCTCCGCTCCCCACCCCTTTTCCTCCACAACTACAAAGAAGGGCAAGCCATGGGCCTCGACATCAGTAGCCGGTGGTTTTGAGACGGGCTCCGAAGGATCATGGCAACACCGCCCTCGAACTTCGGGGCCGTCGTCCTCATCGACGAGCGGCTCCTCATAGAAGGCGACATCGGCGTATCCTCTGACGTCGAGGAGGACCAGCCGCCACAACGACAGTCTGCGCCGGCAACGTAGGCTCCATCCTCCACATGAACGCCTGGTGGCGGCACCCTGCGAGGGAGGAGGGGGGAGGGGGCAAACGAAGTACATGTCCACACACTGTTAATGGGTTTAGTTGCCTCGAAGCGACAGTGTCAACATTCAGAAAACAACCGAGAAAAGAAACGGCGGCCAGCAGGAAGCCGCAGAAATCACGGAGGCTTTCCGTCACGCGATCTTTTTACGACCCCCTCCCGTAAAAGTAAAAACGAAGCAGGGTGAGGGGGGCCCGCCCGCCTCTCTCATCTCATTCTCTCCCCATTGTTTATCATTCCGGTTCCCTATAGCGCGCAGGGGGCTCAGCCCTCAGGTCAGGTTGCAGTCACGTCTGCCTCCCGCCAGTCCCATTCCTCCGCCCCTTTTGTGCTTTCCGCCCGCTCCCTGCCACAGCGCAAGCATCTTCTTTTGTGTCATCTGTCCCTCTCTCCCTCTCTCTCTCTCTCACCACATGGGCCCTCACCCAGGCGGACGGTGGCCCCTGCCCTGCCACTTTGGCTTTGGCGAAGGCTGCCATTGCTTTTCTCGGCCTCACGCCCGTTCCGTGTTTGAACAGAGTACGTTACCCTCCAGACTCCACGCAGCCAGCACCCTCCTTCCCCCCTCAGCCACCACCCGGCCCTGTCACGCCCCTGGCAGGCTCGCCCTGCCTCGCTCCCGTCCCTTCCTCGGCAATGGAGGCGCCTCCTTCCCCGCGGCGGCTGCTGCTGCTGGTGCTGGCGGCGGCGGCGCTGGCGCTGCTCGTCTCCTCCCCTTGCAGCGCGCTCCTCTCCGCCAAGGGCGTCAACATTGAAGGTTCGTGTCCATCAATCTTCTCTGTCCCGAAACCGGGTTTCTTCTCGGGGGTGTACAGTACTGGTTCTTCCTTCTCCCTCTATCTTTCTTCTCCGCCCGCCCCTGTCTCTTATTCCCGAATCCATGGCTCTGCCTGCGTCCGATGTTGTTTCTTCAGTCAAGCAGATAGCCGACCATGGCCGTCGGTCTCTGTCATCTGTTTGTTTCTCGGATTATTAGTGTTGGGTTCTTGCTCATCTCTGAAACATCTGCCTGCAGTGCAAGCGCTGATTGGGATCAAGAACCAGCTCAGGGACCCCCACGGCGTGCTCAAGAACTGGGACCAGTACTCCGTCGACCCCTGCAGCTTCACCATGATCACCTGCTCGCCGGACAACTTCGTCACCGGCCTGTAAGCGAATCAATCACCCCTCTTCATCATCTCTGTTTGTTCTACTCCCGCTCTTACCGCTACTTTGACTCTGAATGCTCCACAGGGAGGCTCCAAGCCAGAATCTCTCCGGCCTGCTCGCCCCAAGCATAGGGAACCTGACCAGCCTGGAGACTGTGTAAGTGTCTTCTTCTCACTGCCGCTTATTTGTTCAGAGCTCCATTTTCCATTTACGGTTGAGAAATCTCACCATTTTCTTGGCTGCAGTCTTCTGCAGAACAACATCATAAGCGGGCCAATCCCACCCGAGATTGGCAACCTGGCAAGCCTCAAGACGCTCGACCTCTCCGGCAACAATTTCTATGGTGAAATCCCACCATCCGTGGGCCACCTTGAGAGCCTCCAGTACCTGTGAGCTCTACTCTACAAGCCTCTTAATGCACTTCTTGTGCATACTATATTGTTCCTTGAGATGTTAACCCGCGGTCTGTTGTAATCTGGCCAGGAGGCTCAACAACAACACCCTGTCCGGTCCATTCCCTACAGCGTCGACTAATCTGTCGCACCTTGTTTTCCTGTCAGTAATTTCCCTACTGTCACGTGCTCTTATCCATGATTTTTTTTGTTTTGTTTGGGATGTTCTCACTGTGCACTTGTGTCCTGCACCTGCAGAGATTTGTCATACAATAACCTGAGTGGCCCGATACCTGGATCTTTGGCAAGAACATACAAGTAAGGCTGCAGTTCAGATGCTGTTCATCCTTGTGTGAATAAGCTTAACTTTTTGGCATGGGAGTATGAATCTATATCAAGTTTTAGGTGTAAGCTTTGCTCTGTTATTGGTTCTCTTGCAGCATAGTTGGAAATCCTCTCATATGCGCTGCGAATACGGAGAAAGATTGTTACGGAACTGCGCCGATGCCAATGACCTACAACCTTTCACAAGGTGCCCCGCCAATGAAAGCTAAAAGCCACAAGTTTGCAGTTGCATTTGGTGCTGTAACTGGTTGCATGAGCTTCCTCTTTCTTGCTGCCGGATTCTTGTTCTGGTGGAGACAGCGTCGGAACCGGCAGATACTTTTCGACGACGAAGGTAAGTGAAACTTCAAGAATTCCATGCAGTACTTTGTGCATTGATTTGTCACCTGATAATTAGTGAAGCGCTGTTACTGATGCAGACCAACACATGGATAACGTTAGCCTTGGAAATGTGAAGAGGTTCCAGTTCAGGGAGCTGCAGGTTGCAACAGAAAAATTCAGCAGCAAGAACATACTTGGAAAAGGCGGCTTCGGACATGTTTACAGGGGGCAGCTTCCTGATGGGACTCTTGTGGCTGTCAAACGACTCAAGGACGGTAATGCTGCGGGTGGTGAGTCACAGTTCAAGACTGAAGTTGAAATGATCAGCTTGGCAGTGCACCGGAACCTCCTTAGGATTCTGGGGTTCTGTATGACTGCCACAGAGAGGTTACTAGTCTATCCATACATGTCGAATGGAAGCGTCGCTTCGCGGCTAAAAGGTCAGCACCTCAAAATCCCAGCAAGATTATCTGCCTTTCCTTGACATCCTTTGCTTAACTAGGCTAGATAGAACTAGCTCATTTTGGCGTAACTGGCTGGATGTGTGGCAGTTGGAGGCAGCAGCAGTGTTGTCTTACCTTGCCTGCTGAGTGGGAGTGGTTAATTCGGCCAGCCCCCTCCACGCTTTGGTTGTGATTATTAGTGATCTAGCCAAGCAAAGTAAACCTTTTTCATGTTACCAAGCGATCCGCCTTGCCTAACAAGGCTAGGAGAATCTTAGCCTGAGAACCAAACGTAAGTAGGAGAACTGTTTGCCCAATTATAGACCCACTTGTTGTGCAGCATATGTTCGTTCTAGAATTTTCAGATGTCATGCCTAAAAAGAACGATGCAGAATTGAAAGTTGCAATCCGACAAGCCGAACGTTAAAAAGACATAGAATTGGATTCTTCCCTTCATTTATTTTTGTTTCTTTGCACAAAGACTTATCACAGAGCATATGATTCCTATCAAAGGAAATCTCCCCTTTATACTGGTCTAATTATTCCAGGAAAGCCACCTTTGGACTGGATCACTAGGAAGAGGATAGCCCTTGGAGCAGCAAGAGGTTTACTTTACCTTCATGAGCAGTGTGACCCGAAGATCATCCACAGAGACGTGAAGGCGGCCAACGTGTTGCTGGATGATTGCTGTGAGGCCATCGTCGGTGATTTCGGGCTTGCAAAGCTCCTTGATCACCAGGATTCACACGTCACCACTGCAGTGCGGGGCACCGTTGGGCATATCGCGCCTGAGTACCTCTCCACTGGGCAGTCATCCGAGAAAACTGACGTCTTCGGGTTTGGCATCCTGCTGCTGGAGCTGATCACCGGCCAGACAGCGCTGGAGTTCGGAAAGGCATCAAATCAGAAGGGAGCCATGCTGGATTGGGTAATGAAGCCTCTGCAATTTACTTGATTAAACTGCTGCAAAAATACTTGAGAAAAACTAATAAAGTTCATGGAACCACCTGAAATGAAAAGCACTTTTGTCAAAACTGTTCATAACTGCAAATGCCCTGCCATCGATGATGCTTAAGTTAGCTCGTGACATCATTGCTTGATGATCAGGTGAAGAAGATGCACCAGGAGAAGAAACTTGATGTGCTGGTTGACAAGGGCCTGCGGAGCAGCTACGACCGGATCGAGCTCGAGGAGATGGTGCAGGTGGCACTCCTTTGCACACAGTACCTCCCGGGCCATCGACCAAGGATGTCTGAGGTGGTTCGCATGCTGGAAGGCGACGGGCTCGCGGAACGGTGGCAAGCGTCTCAGCGAGCCGACTCCCACAAGTTCACAGTGCCTGAGTTCACCTTCAGCCGCTGCTACTCCGACCTGACCGACGACTCGTCGTTGCTGGTGCAGGCCGTCGAGCTCTCTGGGCCAAGATGAGATGATCACCAAGTGACCACAGCCTGAGAACACCAAGCAGCAGCCCTTGTACAGCATGATAATCCTATGTAGATTTGGAAATAATCCAATATACTGAGGTAAGGTATAAATAGTGATTTATGGATCTTAGGTGAAGTGTAAACAGGAGAGTGCCCCAACTCCCTGGAATGGTATTGCACTATTAATGTTACAGATTTGTAGCTGAAACAATAAGACTAGTTGTAACTTGTAACAAGTGGCTTCTCTTTAAGTTGTATAGTTTTTTACTTGCTCGGTTTGTATGTTCTCTTTGGCAGTCTTTTTTTTTCTGCTTTTCTTACTGCATTTTCATATTGAAACAGATGCTAAAATCTGATGAGAATCCATTGCTGATGTGTACATATAACAAGCTGTGCAAAACCCTCGAATACATGATGTATATTCTCCATTACTCCATACAGCCAAAATATTCTTTGTGTAGTGCGACGACGATAATACCTATACCAGTAGAGT